>CM070533.1:13360150-14843634 GCA_036346145.1 Olyra latifolia
TGGGAGTGCACTGGAATACTCACTCAAACAAATAGTGAGTTGCCCATTTGCTGCGGACCGAGCTCTTGTCAAATTCCATTCACGCCGGACCGCTTTTTCTCTCCAGACAGTGTCTTAGTATTTTGCACTTTTGGAGGCCTTCCTGTAATCGAAATAAATAAAGTTATATACAAAAATTGTAGAGAATTGTGAGACGCATCTTTGTCTTGTTGACAACATTTTTATTTGAGCAACCAAACAAATCATAAAAATTCGAGAAATGGACTGAATTTTTATGTTTGCGCCGGACTGACTTTTTCCGGTCCGGGGTACACATGCTTTTGACAGGGTCTCGGTATTTTGCATTTTCAAAGATCTTCCCATGCTTGAAATAAATAATGTTATATATAAAAGTTGTAGAAAATTTCGAGATGCATCTTTTTCATGTTGACAACTTTCTCATTTGAGCGACGAAACAATTCATAAAAATTCATGAAGTTGGCTGCTGTAAAGAGTAGAAAGTTTTTATGTGCTTTGGTGTTGGAATTGCAAATATTTTGCAATGCACATGTGTTCTTCATTCATAATCATTCATGTGCACATTCTTAAGTAGGTGTATATTAATTGAGTAATTTAAATTGATTTGCCTTGCAATTAAATTTAAGTATCTTTTGGCATCAAGTGCATGAATCAAATGCAGATTCATCTTGTTACACTTAGTAGAGAGCATCCTTTTGTCAAGTGTTTCACATAAATTAAGCTTCATTGTCAAAACACTTGTTGAGATTAAACCTTAATGATTATATCAAGTATATCCATGCATATCTATCGAGCTTTTGGGACTAATGTCTTTCTTGAGTTGCTTTGAAGAGAATTAGGTCTCAAGGGTACGTGTGATAACCAAGTGTGTTAAAGGTTGATTGTCAAGTCAAGTTCAACTAGACGGGGATTCACCAAGAGTTGAGGATGAGTCAAGATTGATTTGATGAGAGGATTATCGAGTGGATGATCAAGTCAAAGTCGATAGGATAAAAGAGCCTCATGAGGTGATCAAGTCAAGGTTAATAAGATGAAGGCTTCAACAATTATGTTGTGACGGCCATCATGCACAACACATCAAGTAAAAATCATAGAACTTTAAAGTGAACCTAAAGATGCTTAAGGCCAAGGTATGGCTAGTATAGGACTAAAGATGTTTCTTAGTCTTTTGCCGGTCTTGGAGTTGGTGGAAAGACCGGATTGTTAGGATAGTCACCATACTATCAAGAGGGGGTCCGGATCAATATTGATGAGACCATTTCCAAGCTCTTGAGTGATGCACATTGAGTCTCCTTTCCCTAAGTGAGCCTTGTGAGGTGTCTTGAGGTGTTGGAGGTGTTTGACAAAAGAGATGAGTTGGTAGTACCCGGAAGTGTGAGGATTTGGGTGTCCTTTGGTTCCTTGTGAATTCTGCACTCATTCTTTAGGATTTGGGTGCTGAGACCTTGGTAGATGGATAGCCCTTGTTCTTAGCTTTCCATAGAACCCAAGATCACCCAATTCCGAGTTCAGATAGGAGAAATCGCTGCTGCAGGCTACTCACCAGTCCGGCGTGAACATGTTTCAGCAAATGCATCAACGCAACTCGGTCCGTGGTGCATGGGAATCTCTAGTGCTGCCCCCAACAGCTAGTTTTAGGTTCTAACGGCTAGTTTTTGGTGGTTTGGGTATTTATACTCCTCCAAACGGTTGGGAAACAACTATTGGGAACCCATTCATCATCTTTGAGCTGAAAGTGTGAGAGGAGCTCCTATGTGTTAGAGTGTCCAAGAGCACTAATCTTTGTGAGTGATTAAGAGAATCCTAAGTGAGATTAGTGTGTGATCAAGTGAGTCTTGTGTGCATCTCTTAAGCTTGATCCCATGCGATCAGAGGAGCTTGAGCTTGTTACTCCCGGTGCTTGAGAGCACCTAGACGACGTTGAAGGCGCTGGTGCCGGTGATCTTCGACGACGGTTGTGAGAAGGCCCGTGAATCGTGGTGCTAGCATGACAAGAGACAGGCTTGAGGAAAACCTATTTACTCTTGGAGCTAGCGTGTTAGAGAGGTTGGGACTCACCTCACCGCTGTGGTGGAAGAGTCACATAGTGGAGACGAGGCGAGGGCTCAAGTGGGAATCGATCCTTGTGAGGAGCAAGGGCTTGCCTCAACGTGATGTAGGAGAGTTGTTCCAACCACGGGATAAAAATCCTGTATCACTTGTGGTATCTCCTGCTCTCTTATGCATTGTTCTACCTTATATTCATCCTTTATGCATCTTGTGCCTTGTATGTGATTTGAGCACCATGCTAGCTATGCCCTTGTCATGTGTTGACTTGTTTGTGCTAACTAACTTATCTTGAGTAGTTTTGTGATAGATTTACATTCCTGAAATTAAATTGCTTGCTTGTTACCCTAGGATTGCCAATCGAGATTTAGGTAATTCTTGTTCTAAGGTGCTTATCTTGCTTGCCATCAACTAGATAATACTTTGTGTTCAAGAATCACTTTTTAGCTTCAGATATAATTAGTTTTAACACAAGTGTAAAATTGGATTAGAATAAGAATTTCATTAGCCCAATTCACCCCTCTTGGGCATCCGATTCTTACATTCATATTGCATGTAATTTCTTAATTGAATCAACATAATTTTAACAAAAGTCGGGTAAGACATGAACCAAGGATGTTCCCGAGGCTTGGAGGTCTTCCTTAGTGTCCTAGAACCTTCTTTCAGATCTTCGACATCTACTGAATGTAAACACCATGCATACAAATGCATGTATGCACGAAGAAGAAATCTAGTATAGAGGCTAGGATTCTACGAGTTGTCAAATAAATATGAATGAATATGCCTTAGATACCCTTAGGTAGTACTTCCCTTCTAGAAAATAAATTATGAGAATTAATTATAGAATTAAAATATTAACTTATAAGCAATTAGAGTTCTTAAATCATTTGACAAATTTTATCAAGGGTTAAAATGGATTAAATATTTTAATAACTTATTCTTGAGTTGGAAAGGTTTCTATAAAAATTTTCAATTAATTTTCTTAAATTCCTAACCATATCTAAGGTTCTCTAGAATTTTATTATGATTTAAAGAATTCATTAACTAATTTATTTAAACGAAAGGTTAATTTACAAAATTATTCAAAAGGGTGAATTAAATATTTTGGAATATTATAAAGGAAAACATAGGTTACTGTTGAAAGTTATAATTTTATTAAATACAGCCTACTTTCTAATATTTATCATAAATTTTTTTAATATTTTAGGAGTTGAAATTATATTTTTAGAAAATCATAAACACATACTGGATTATTTAAATTAGGAAAAGAAATGGAATTCCTAAATATAACTAGGTCGAATCCAGACTGTGACCCAAGACGCTTGGTCCGTGAAATAGAAGTGGCTCGATGAGCCCATGATCTGAATGCGTAAGTAGGAGTATGTCTCCACTAATACTAACAAGCGGGGTCTCTAATCCACATGTCAGCTGCCGACATCACTTAGGTGCGCAAGATTTAAATGCTAATCACATTTAGCATGGGTCCCACCTGTTAGCTACACATCGCATGGCCAACATTGGGGTGACGCTAATCGGGCGAAGCCCCACGAGGTGTCCTAGCCGATCTCTAGCTTAAACTTCGTGGTGGATTGACGCGCCACGGTTCACTATTCTAGCGGCGAGCCGTAACGGTGGCTCTGTGGGCACAGCAAAGAAAACACTACGAGTGCATGAATTCTCTGCTGAGGAAAGGGTAGGTGGCCGCTTTGTCGACAAGGGGAGCATCTAGGGACTACCAAGGACCTACTAAAGGTAACGTGCACTCGAGAAAGCACGAGATCGAAGTTGGCATCAGGAGGTGGCGGCGTCGAAATAGGGCATCGCTGCTGTGGAGCTCCGTGGTTCTGGCCAAGATTGAGTACAGTGAAGTGAGGGATGGCACCTAGAGAAGCTTGGGGCGTGAGGAATCGGCCGGTGACGTACCGAATCGATGGCTAGAAGAAAGGGGGCAAATTCAAGCTCGGCGGCTGCGATGGCTAAGGACGGTGCAATTGGGCCGAGCGGGGGGTGAAATAATCAACAAGCGCTGCAGGGGAGAGAGAGGGAGTGATCCCGCGGTGAAGGGGTCAAGGACGCAGTGCAGGAGCAGCGTGGGAGCAAAGCAGCAATGATGTCTGTTGCCACAGAGCCACGGCCATGGCAGGGAAGGGGCTCAGGATGCGAGAGCACGGCACGAGTGGTGGGCCAGCGGAGAGAGAGAGCGGACACAATAGGCATCTTGCCCTTGCCCTCACAGAACGCCTCCAAGCCAGCCAACCACGTGTGGTAGTTATGCAAATCATGTTCTTAGTTTTCATGGATCGAGCAGAACCTGTCGTTCTAGTAATCGCCTGTGGCCCTTCACCACAACATGGGGGAGACGAGCTCCTGTGCTCCTTCCCGCATTATCAACTCTAGGTTTCCATTCTTGCTGTTGCTGACGCACTAGAGGTGGCTGCTGCATTTGCATGATAGATTGGTGCTTGGATAATTGCTCGATTGCAGCAATGACGCCTGAGGAGGCTTGTTTCTTTTCGAGCGAGGAGGCTTTCACCTTTTCAAAGATCTCTAGGCTCGCTTGGGTGGCAATTTCTCATCGAGCATCTTCTTCCTTTTGACTACTTCAACATCATCAGTGTACCAGCCGGCCATGCAAAAAAGATCGCTAATCAACATGTCCGAATTGATTTCCAGGTCCTGAGTAAACCAGACATCCCTGACCCCGAATTTGAACGCTCGTATAACAGATTCATTCGAAACATTTGGGAGTGAATTGAGGACCTTGAAGAACCTCTATGCAAAGTCACACAAAGAATCCCTTCGATCTAGATGACACGCCGAGATCTCTTTCTACCCGTCCGAGTGTAGTAGCTCTAGAAGTTTGATCTCGAAGGCTTCACTAAACCGCTTCTAGAGCAATGGATCTCTCTCGATTGAACAGCCTAAGTTTGGGCCAATTCGCCGAGCACGGTGGGTGTAATTGGCCATTATGCCCTTATTCCCCTAGCTGCCTAGATGGCGGTTGTATAGATTGAATGGAACTCATCAATATTTTGGGTCCCATTGAACCTTTTGATGTGCCCGAGCTTGAACTTGGATGGCCAGACGACGTCGCAAAGAGCGGAGGAGAAAGCCCGACATCTATAAGTCACGGAACTGTGTCATTCAAATCGATCGAGGCAATCCCGACCATCATGAGGTTGCTGGTCATACGGGTGAGGACCGACGTGAGAGAACACTTCTCGGTCATGTCGCGGGGAGCACACGCCGTGAAGCTGTGTTTCCGGTCGTGGGCCCTAGAGCTCTCCTCTTCATGTCCTCTTGCTCAGTTATGGTGCTGACGATGATGATCGTGTCTCTCTTCTAGGTAGCGCTCCAGGATTCGTCGCGATAAGAGCCAGCAGGCCCCTTAAGGGCGCACCCAAGAGCATCCTTCAGTCCCTTTGTTTCGGCAAAGGCTGGGGGCTAGATAAGCGCTAGCCTCTCGAGATCTTCAGGACGGCGATGCCCATGGCTCCCTAGTTCTCTTGCCCGATTCGCTTCGAGCTCACGCAAGACCACCAAGATCCGTAGTCTTTTTGTTCAGCGAGAACCGGTCAAGGGCAACGCTCTTGACTAGGCCTCTTGTGCTCGGAATGGTGTAGGCGGAGATGCTCAAGGCCATTGCGAGGCCTGTCTCTAGCGCATTACCGGATGCTTGATAGGCCCTTTCTAGAGAGGATTCAAGGCAAGCTCAAGCAGCATCGCACACGTAACGAGGCCGCTTCAGGGTTTCGCGCATGAGCCGGTGATTGCCCCTGTAGCCATGTTGACATATCCGCGAGTAGAGGGGTATGAGGAGGTCATCATCGAAGCTTCCGCAAGACGCGACACCGCCTTCGAAGTTTTACGTGATCCGTGATAGAGCTCATCATCGCCCCTATCAAATGTAGGAGAACACAAGCTACGCCGCCGAAAACAAAATTTTTCCTACCGCGAACACCAAGGCAACATGCGAGTCACGATCATGGAGCATTACCCTTGGAGCACGCAGCGCCGAACTAGAGGGGTGTAGCCTCCTCGCGTTCAAGCATTGCACGAGTCGATCGCGACGCGGTACAACTTCTCCTTGTCGCGATCGCCGCCACAAAGAACGCCGCCGTAGTCATACAGCTTGATATAGTCGATCGAATCGATCAGCGCCGACGCAAGAGCGACGACGCTTCACGATATCCACACGCCCAGTAGAACACCGCTGGTGTGTTAGCACCCACGCCGCTGCTAGTGTTTTAGGGCAAGGACGGGCGGCGCTAGGCTCGTGGGGAGACTAACTCGCCGCACGCCCCCACGCCTTTATGTAGAGTGCACTAACGGCCTTCAACGATAGAAGCCCACTAGGTCTCGCTAATGGATATAGAAGCCCACTAGGTCTCACGCTAATGGATCTTCTACAATAGAAATCTATTAAGACGCCGAGGATCCAAATCAGATAAACCCACTAATGGATCCAATCCATCGATATAATCCAACCTGCTAAGTGTGTGACCCATTAGGCTCATGTACAAGTTGGCCACGGTCCCGAGAACCCTTTCTCAGTAACACAAGTCAATAGCGTACCTAGCAAAGACATATTGACCCCTAATATACACAATGATCGAATCAGTGAACCTTGATACACACACATAGGATCCTTTTGCCACACGATATCACCAAGCTCAAGACAAGAAGCGTACACCCTTGTGATAGCTCGACAAATTCACTCGTCATTGTAATGGATATAATTCGTGATTAACTCTTTAATCACTTTGGCATGGCCATACACTTTTTCTTATCCATCCACACCGAGGGGTCCAGATATATCTCTCCCGTTATCAAGGATGGACAAATTCCATCTTGATCTCTTACATCTCATGTCATGTTTCATGGCATACCCGTAAGCTACCTTTATAACTCCCCTGTTACGGTGAAGCGTTTGATAGCCCCAAAGTATACATCACGCATGCCGAGAATCAATAAGAATCTCAGTCAAAGGATCGATAGGTATACCACTCGAGACTACACTCGATGGCACTTCTAAGATAACAATCTCAGTAGTGTCTCGGAGCGGGTCTATCCAACCCCATGTTCTCTAACATGTGCCCACATTATTGATTTGATATCTCCATATCTATGGTATGTGAAACATTACCATCAATCAATACATGTGCTGGTCAGATCACTATTGTCCCACATAATGATATGTAACCAGGGATCGTTTAGAATAATATCATATAACCAATGTGTTTCACAATTAAGTCATACTCAATGAACAAAGGAGTAATATTTATTCATAGAACTAATAAGTACATGAACATAGACGTATGATACAATCATCTCATATGATCGCCTCTAAGGCATATCACTAACAATCTCCCACTTGCACTAGAGTGCATCATGCAAATATCTAATACCCATGGTTTGTGTGTGCCTCATGCTTCGCCAGGAAGAGGTTTTGTCACGGATCGGTGACATTTAGATCCGTGTGCACTTTGCAAATCTTCACATCTCCTCTCGTTGATGATCTCTTGGATGAGGTGATAATGCCCGAGTATGTGTTTGGATTTTTGGTGAGACCTAGGCTCCTTCGCAGTAATGGCACCACTATTGTCACAATAGAGATCCACCGACAGATGCACTAGCGATAACTCCCAATTCGAAACAAATTTTCCGATCCAAACAGTTCTTTTGCAGCTTCGTAGCTGCAATATACTCACCTCCGTCAGGAATCACCATCGCCTCTTGCTTGAACTTTTTCAGCTCACTGCCCCACCATTGAGACAGAATACAAAACCGGATTGCGATCGTGAATCATCTCTATCGGTTTGGAAGCTAGCATTAGCGTAACCCTTTACGACGAGCTCTTCTTCACCTCCAAAGATCAAGAACATATCTCTAGTCCTTCGCGCAAGTACTTGAGAATGGTCTTTACAGCCATCCAATGACTCTCACCTGGATTTGATTGGTATCTACTCATAACACTTAGAGCATAAGAAACATCTAGGCGTGTGCACAACATGGCGTATATGATGGATCCAA
Source organism: Olyra latifolia (assembly GCA_036346145.1). Taxonomy (NCBI): domain Eukaryota; kingdom Viridiplantae; phylum Streptophyta; class Magnoliopsida; order Poales; family Poaceae; genus Olyra; species Olyra latifolia. The sequence goes on from CM070533.1 coordinate 13,368,248, forward strand.
TAGCGGAGGCATATGGAATCCTACTCATTCTATGCAATTTCATCAGTGTCAAAGCACACCGAGTCTTGCTAAGACTAACACCATCCGACATTGGCAGAAACCTTTCTTGAATTCTGATTTCAACCGCTTTTAAAACTTTGTCAATGTACATACTTTGGCTTAATCCGATTAGCCTCCTTGATCTATCTCTATAGATCTTTATGCCCAAAATGTAAGCTGCATCTCCCAAGTCTTTCATCAAGAAACATTTTCTATGAAAGTATCAAAATTTCCAGAGTTCACTAAATAATTTTAATAAACTGATATAGATTTGTAGCAATAAATTACTTAAGGAAAAGGTTAAAATAGATTTCATAATTTTTCCAGAGCACAAGATTTAATTTAAACCAGACTTTAATATTTTTCCTAGGTCCATAAATATATCTAGTATTTTTAAAATTTTTCTACAATTTTTAGGTAAGTTACACTATTTTTAATACATCAATTTCTATTTCTGGATTTACTAAAAATCAGAAATCTTTTGAAAATCCAAAATACCGGCCCGGGTCGAGCGCCCAACAACGATGCGTGTGGCCCGCTTCTCGCCACCCATGGTGATTGATAGGTAGGCCATAGGGCCTACCCCAGAGTAACAAAGAGAGCAGACAAAGGGGTCATGGGCCCACTAGACAGGGGTTAATGTGCCTAGTGTGGAAATATGCCACCGGTTCTGGAAGACGTATTCCTTCTGAATACGTTTCCACTAAACCTAACATGTGGGTCTAGAGCGCATGGATTTAAAATGTGTTGAGGTCCCACGTGTCAATCACATTGTTCCCCCGACCAACGTTGGGGTGACGTCAGCGAGGCATCGGTTCTCCAAGGGCTTTGGCCGAATTCCAATGAGCCCTCGGCAGGGGGATTGATGGTGCTACGGTCCACCATTTTATTGGTTCATGCCTAGACTGGGTTCGGCTAGCGAAGACCTATGACGTGCTGGCCAGAGCATCCCCGGTAGTGAGCTAGAACAGCGGCACCATAGGAGTGTGCGGCGAAAAGCTAAAGGATCAAGATTCTATAGCGAAGAGTGGGGACGGCAGTCAGTTTAGCGATGAGGGGAGTGTCTAGGGACTACCAGGAAGCTACCTGAGGCGGTGCCGAGCTTGGGGAAGGATGGAGTCGAGCTATAACCGTGGGCGAGGGGGCGACCGAAGTAGAGGTCTCGTCGCCCGAGAGCTCCGGCGATCCATGGGCAAAATTGAAGGCAGAGAAGTGAGAGGCGACTCCTACAAAGGTTAGGGAGGCAAGGAATTGGCCGACGATATACCGAGGCATCCGTGGTGGCAAAAAGGAAGGATTTGGGGCTCAAGGAGAAATGGAGAAGGGCGAGGCTTGATGCCGAGCCGAGGCTTAAATAGAGGAAGGAGGGTCACGGGAGGGAAGAAGCTTGTCCCACAAATGAGGACTTGTGATGTCCTCTTTATTTTTACAAGAAAAACACATCGATATTCAGCGATAAAAAATAAAAATAAATAAAAATAAAACCACCTAATTAATCCTAATACCAAGCCATAACCTAACCAAACCCGCATTCTCACCAGAACTCCAAGCTTAATTTCACCGTTGTCACCAAATCCAAGCCTAACCAAACTCCAAATTCCATGCCATATACTTACCCGACTCAACCCCAGATAAACCCCCTCATTACCTAAACCCCATCCCCAACAATCCCCAAAACTAGCGGATCGATCCGCTACAACTCAAAGCACGAGGAAGGAAGAAGAGGATCTCGCGACGAGCCGCTACAACTCGTGAGCACGAGGAAGGAAGAAGAGGAGTTGCCGTCGCCGCCGTTTTCGCCAACGTGGTGAGGACCCATCTCCACGCTGCCACGGCTGCCGGCCGACCCGCCAGAGCCGGAAGCCGCTGCTGCAGCCACCGCCACTCAAGCGCCGCTGTCGCTGTTCGTGTGCCGCCGCAGCCGACGCCAGAAGCTGCACGCCACCACCGCCGCTGGTAGCCGCCGCCGCCGCGAAGCTCGTTGTCGCCGGTTGCCGCCAGCAGCGAAGCTCGCCATCGCTGCAGGCGTGAAGCTCGCTGTCGCCGGTTGCCGCCGCCGCCGCGCAAGAAGCCGCCGCCTGCGCGTAGGGTCGAACTTTAGCCTCGCTCACAAGCAGCCAGCTCGCTCAAAAAGCTCGCTCAAGCTCGCTCGCTTACAAACGAGCACGAGCCGAACACATTTTTAGCTCGTTCACAACACGAGCACGAACCGAAGCTAGGCTTGGCTCGCCGTGGCTCGCTCATGTATACACAGAGAGATGAATAGCAGATCTCAACCCGAGCCCCCAATCCCCCATTCCCCGCCCCTTAGTCCTCACTCACCTCTCTCTCTCACAGGCTGGGCGGGCGGCGTTCCCTATGGCGGCGCGGCGGTGGCGGCTTCGGCTCCCCCACATCGGCATGGTGCGGCGGCGACGGCGGCTCCCCACCGCCGCACGGCATGGCGGTAGCTCATCCATGGCGGTGGTAAGCAGTATGCATCTAGATCTCTCTCTAAGCTCTCTTTGATCGGTCGGGGTGGGCCGCACCGCCTCCATCTTCACCTCTAGCCGTCCTCAATCCTCCATCTCCACCTCCGATCAACACTCCATCTCCACCTGTGGCGGCCCCTGCCCCCTCCCTCTCCACCTCCACCAAGACCGCCTCCCTTTGGTCTTCCAAATTAACGAGCCACGAGCCGCCGCGAACTTTTTCGAGCCCGAGCCGAGCAGTGTTTTCTAGCTCGACCATCTGAGCGAGCCGAGCCGAGCTAGCTCGCCGCAAAATGAGCCCGAGTTCAACATGCCCGGCCGCTCAAGCTCGCTCGGTTCCACCCCTACCTGCGGCGGGCCGCTAGTAGGTGTCGCCACCGCCCGCCGCCACTTGCGAAAGCAGCCACGCAGGGAGCCGCCAGTAGCTATTGCCGCTGCCATGTGGGCCGCTGTCCTAGCCTCCGCCAGAGCCGATGCCACAGCCCACCGCCAGCTCACACAGGCCAGAAGCCGCCGCCAAGTCACATGACGCCGCAGCCAGCCGCCACCTCACACTCACTCTCTCTCTCTCTCACACTCATTCTTCTCTCTCTATCTCTCGCTTGGTCTATGCGTGTTGAGAGCAGATTCCTCCCTTTAATAATTATAAGAATAGACAAGAACCAAAGCCAAAGTTACTAGTTTCTTCTTAATTTCCATAAAACAAGAAGCTTCCAAGAATTAAATCTAGAGAACCTAAACTCCGCTGTAATACCTAAATAAATTTTACAAAGTTTCTAAAATCAAATGCTAGGTATTGATATTTTCCTGTATTTTTGTAATTATTATTATTTTATGTTTGTTTATTTGTGCTATCGTTTTGCGTGCGTAGACGGTGCGGAAAACGGTGAAGATGCCAACATTGTCGCTGGATTGCAGGACGATCTGTAGTATCTCGACCAAGGCAAGTTAGAAGCATGTCACTCCTAACTTTGAAAATATTTTTATTAGATGTTCGAATTTGCATGCTATTTTTATATTCATTTCATGGTACTGTGTAGCTAGTTCCTAATTGTGTGTTAATCATTAATTAGCATGTATTGATGTCCGTTGCTGCCCTAGGTTGAATATTATGTCTTATTTATGCCAAGTTGATATTCACTAGATTGCTTAGAGCGAGTGGAGGTATCATAGCCGGTGAAATATATTCCATCCGGGTTATGGTGCAAAATGAGACAAGGGGAGACTGTCGGGTTTTAAATCAATTAATCCACAAAAATCAACGTGGCGTGAGTTGACCTAGGTGGATTGCAAGTTTGGCTGGTTGTGTGAGGCATCGCTTGGGGTGCGAAGCCGCCTGCTAATTAAGAACCGCTCCATTCGTGGAATGTCTATTCCCGCATAACAAGACAACTATGGGTGCTAACATGGTAAGGCCTTAGCTGATTAACTTGGGAAGCTTAGACTTAGGTGTGTCACTTGGAGGCGGGGTGTGGCTAGTTACCACCGCAGACCGCAAGGCGCATGAAGGCCACCGCTTGGTGGGAGGTTGCCAGGGTTAAAACTTAGCGGACGGGCTCAAGTCTAGGTGTACCTCGCCAACGGCTTCATGTAGTCTCCGAAAGGTGAATCCATCCCATGGGTAAAGTATACCCTCTCGCAGAGATTAAATTATCATGATAGCCGTGCTCACGATCAAGAGCGGGCGCGAATGATCCACCGTGTAGTTTCACCGCTTTTAAAAATTTAATTGATGTAGTGGGTTGGCAGGAGTGCCGCAGCGAAAAGCCATCGGTTCATGCCGCGAGGGAAATTCTTGTTAAACCGATAAACAACGGTTCTTTAATTTAACTAAAAGTTCAAACCGCAGATTTCCAAATCCTAGGAAAAGATCATGAAATTAGCTTTGTGCAAACAACCCTACCCTGCTTTTTGTGTCCTCGCAACATCATTTATAAGGACCTTGCTTGTCGAGTATTCACAGACTCACCTCGATATCACGCTGGGCTGTTCATTCCAACAAACAAGTGAAGGAACCGAAGAAGCGCTTCACGATGACGAAGTTTGACGTGGGCCGCCAGGACTTCTAGTTGCGATCCCCGGTCAGATGCCTGTGGCGTTGAGATGGGTCTCATCGACAAAGTTTATTGATGTCCGCTATTCTTTTATCATTTATTTATTTTAATATATGGCGCACTCTGCTCCTTTTGAATTGATGTTTTTTCAAATGTAATAAGCGTACAGTGCTGTTTATCAACCTGTATGACTGTGGTACCAGCTTGATCCTTGGGACTGGTACAGTGGCACAGAGGGTTTTTGTCTGTACGGCCGGATCCCGACAGAGTTGGTATCAGAGCCACACTGACCGTATGACGCGCTAGATGGAACGGAAAGGCCCTAAGGATATTATGCTAAAAAAAGGGGTGTTTTAAAATGGGAGATTATTTGTGTGAATTGCTTAATTCTTAACTTCTTATTTATTCTTCTTTGTTCACCGTTTGAACATTTTTAATTTATTGACTTTCTTTCCAATTTTTGATGCCGACCTTTAACTCTCTGGAACTGCACGCTGGTGGATTCTGTGACTTGCTGAGGGACTTGATGCATCATCTGGGGTACACAAAGGCCCCAGAGTATACGGGAAGGCCTGTTCTCGAATGCGGCGCTATGCAGATCTGGGCGAAGGTTACCATTCACCTGGGGTTGACGCCATCGACGAACCATGCCGCTCACGCCACCCGCTTTTGGCAATAGGACGGCGCAGGTGACTATGCCCGAAGGGCGATCCAATGATCGCCATCGTGGCATCAACAGAACTAATGGGAACCCCCTATCGCTACTTTCCACGCAGCATGGGGCCTCTCCACTTTAGCCAGGTATCTAAGTGTTCCCAGGAGGAGGATCCAACTGTGGATAAGCAGGCCAAATGGGTTTCATTCCAAGATTTGATGTATGAGGTACTCCATCATAACTACAAGGACACCGAGCAAAGGTTGGCTGTCCCCATAGCTGACAATATGTTTATGGCGGAAGAGTTTCAAAAGAAACAAGCTGAGGGGCAGCCGATTGCAGAAGAAATTGTAGCTACGAAGGAGGAGCTAGAGGGTGAAAGAGAGCTCATCAATGCTGAAGGAGAAGAACTTGCTGAGGAAAGGGCGGACCTGGATGAGTTTCGACAGAATCTGGATGTAGAGAAGGGACTGCTGATCATTGAGAAGGAAGCGTTTTTGGCTGAGAAGGAAGCTTTTGCAAAGGAAAACGAATAGTGTGAAGCTGATCGGATGAAGTTTATTGATCTCTCAAAGGTTAACATGGACCTCATCATGAAGCTAAACAAGCGCCGCGCGGAGTTATCCAAAGTACAACAAGAGCTAGCCAAGAAGAAGATCTGCTTCCGGGAGGAAGCAAATCAAGCCACCATGGAGGATGAGGAGGACGAAGAGGAGCCCTTCGAGGTGGAGGAAGAACAAGATGATGAGCACCAAGAATAGGCTTAGGGTTCGGAGTTAAAGATTAGCATCGTTAGTCATCGCTAGTTCATTTTAATAAAGTTGCTTGTAATGGATCTTATTAGTCGTTGCATGAACAAGTAATTTTTCCTAGTTGCAATATGTTTGAAGATATTTTGTTTGCAAACTTAAGTTAGTATGTTTGCCTACCACTTAGTTATGGAATTGTGTTGATTACTGTTAATCTTGGATTGGTTTTATGTTTGTGAAAATCAGTGTTTAAAAGAGGATTTAGCTACTGTTAGAGACCGGGGGTACTGTTCATCGCTAGAGCACTCGTGGAAAAACCCCCTCGTTATTTCTGATATTGCTGCGGTGGTAAAAAACCGATACTGTTCACTGCTACAGTATCGAGGAAAACAGACCTTTTCCAGAGTGCTGTTTACTGCTACAGTAATGAAAAAACCCAGATTCTTCGGGTCGCTGTTTACTGCTGCAGCGCGCGTTCCATTTCTCCAGCGAGCGCTACAGTACCGGGGGGACGGGACTGTTTATCGCTACAGTGCATCGGAACAGCATTTCCAGATCGGTCTACTGCTACAGTAGCTAAAATTTCCACTAGTTCTTGTTCGTCGGTGCAGTACGGCTCTAGCTGCAGCTACAGTACCGGAAGGTACTGTTCATCGCTCCAGCTACGCGTTGTTGATCTTTTTCCCGTTCGTGGCTGCAGGACCTTTGTGGACCACTAATCGATGCTACAGTAAAGAAAAACGAAACAGTGTTTTTTTTTTTTTTCTCTGTTCGTGATGTTACTGATAGTTGAAAACGGACGGTTACTCTGGAGTTAAGTACTGTGTAGGTCCATTCCAGTGATTGGGATGTAGTTCCTAAGTAGAGCTTATGTGGATGGAGTGTTTGAATTTAGATGTTACAGTGTTTGTTGTTGTTAAACTGCTTTTGAAACTTATATATTTTACATTTATGTAGTCGCAATAACTCTCCGTAGATGCTTATTTTTTCACGATCTTTTCTTAGCAGTGGACTTATGGCAATAAACGGACGTGGTCGTGCACAAGCAGCTGGGCGAGGCCAACCAGTGCGCCGCGGACGTCGACAAGCTCCACCAATTCCACCCCCCGGTCCAGGGAGGAGATCCACAGGCATTTGCTCAGGGTCAGCATCAGAATCAACCGAACCCACGGGCATCCCAGTCCATGAATGCAGCCGCAAATAAGGGAGAACTTCCACCACCACCAGCGCAGGAACCAACATCGCAACAGCTTATGCTGATGCAATATCAGGTGCTCCAAGCTATGGCACAACACTTGAATAACCTGCCAGCACCAGCTCAACAGAACCTGCCGCCCCAGTCGAGGTATAGAGACTTCATGAGGACTCGTCCACCTACTTTTGCTGGAACCACCAAGCCCTTGGACTTGAATGATTGGATCAAAAAGGTGGAACGCAAGCTCTATTTGGCAGACTGTGATGATCAGGAGAGTGTGCAGTACGCTACCCACCAGTTAAAAGGAAATGCCGCAAGTTGGTGGGAGAACTATTGTGCAGCCTATCATGATGCGCAAGCCATTACTTGGAATGAGTTCACTGAAACTTTTCGTGCAGCACACATTCCTAGGGGTATTATGGATATGAAGAGGCAGGAGTTTCACAATCTTCGCCAAGGCAATATGATTGTGATAGAGTATCTGTATCGTTTCACTCATCTGGCTCGCTACGCCCAGGCTGATGTGGCAGATGACCAAGCCAAGATTTGATGGTTTACACAGCGTATGGACCTGAATCTTAAGGTTCATCTCGTTTCCCATACTTACCAAAACATCCAGGATATGGTCAACAGGGCTTTGCTGCAAAAGGATGCTCAACGGCAGTTGTTCAATGATAGAAAGAGAAAGATGGCAATGCAAAATCAGCAAGGGCCGGGGACCTCTCGACCCCGAATCGGGCAACATTAGTTCAGACCCAAAGACCGGAGCACCTGTGGTGTCCATGCCAACTCTCCGCCTTCGTGCCGAATCCGCAGAACCAGAAACCGTCCTAATCAGGCGGCACAGCCCCCGAGGAACAATGCTAGCTTGCTAGGAGTTCAATGCTATCATCGCCATCAAGGGGTCACTTTGCCAACAACTGCCCCTGAAGCGCCAAAATTCAGCACTGTGCTCGCTAATGTTGGAGGGACACTGCTCAGACACCGCACCAGACAAGGCCAAGAGTACCAGGACCCCGAGGACACCCTGCACCCTTGAAGGGAAGAATCAATCACGTGACTGCAGAAGAAGCTCGGGAGGCACCCGAAGTGGTACTTGGTAAGTTTCCGGTTAATTTAGTTACAGCTACAATTTTGTTTGATTCCGAGGCTTCTCATTTGTTTATATCAAAAGAATTAGTGGCAAAGCATGGGTGGAAATCAATGCCTCTAAAGACACCTTTGATAGTACAATCACCGGGTAAAGAAATGAGAACAAGCTTTGTATGTCCTGAGGTAGAAATCATAATAGAAGGGGAAAAGTTCCTAACAAATTTAATCCTTTTAGAATCTCCTGGGATAGAAGTAATTTTGGGAATGGATTGGTTAATGAAAGTACATGGTCAAATTGATTGTGCCCATAGAGCCATAACACTCGCCAACCATGATGGAAATAAAGTGATCTTTGAATCACTCGTGAAACCTAATGGGATAGCAGTGGTAAACCAGATCAAGGGAGTGACCCCAAAATCTGATCCACCGACCCTAGAGTCAGCCCGGACATTTTACCTGAAGAATTGCCTAGACAACCCCGGACCGAGATGTAGAGTTTGTCATTGACCTAACCCCGGGCATAGCACCGATAGCTCAGAGGCCCTACAGGATGAACTCCAACCAGCTAGCGGAAGTAAAGAATCAAATAAGGGAGCTGCAAGACATACTTATTTATTGCAGAAATGAGGAAGAATATGCCGAACATCTGCGGCTGGTGTTAGAAAAGCTTTGGGAGCATCAGCTGTATGCCAAGTTTAGTAAGTGCGAGTTTTTTCTCGGATTCATTATCTCTCGCTGGAGGTGTAGCAATTGATCCGAGTAAAATACAAGATGTATCAAGTGGAGGCACCAAATCAAGACCAAGGTGAGGAGTTTTCTAAATGGCCGCTTATTATCGGAGGTTCATTGCTGATTTTTCAAGAATTGCTAGACCCTCACTCAATTGTTGAAGAAAGACAGGAAATTTGACTAGACAAAGGCTTATGAACAAAGCTTTCAGGAATTAAAGAAGAAATTGACGTCGTCACCGGTGTTGGTATTGCCAGATAATCAGAAGGACATCGAAATATTTTGTGACGCTTCCAAGCAAGGACTTGGTTGTGTATTGATACAAGAAGACAGAGTAGTGGCCTATGCTTCGCCGCTTGAGGCCCCATGAGGTGAATTACCCCACCCACGATCTGGAATTAGCCGCGGTAGTGCATGCATTAATAATTTGGAGGCACTACTTGACTGGGAACCGAACGGAGGTATATACGGAGCACAAAAGTCTTAAATATATTTTCACCCAGTCCAATCTAAATATGAGACAACGAAGATGGCTAGAATTGATTGCAAACTATGACATTGGCGTGCACTACCACCCCGACAAAGCTAATGTAGTTGCGGATATGCTGAGTCGCAAGGGGTACTGCAACAATTTGAAGATCAGAAAGGCATAACCGATGTTGCATGAGGAATTTCAGAAGCTGAGTTTAGAAGTAAGTGAAAAAGGTAGGTTAAATAATTTGGAGGTTCAACTAACGCCGAAGCACGATCAAGCAACTACAAGGAGATGATTCGAGGTCATAGATGTGATCGTATGGATGATACTAGGAAAGCCCTGTGTTTTTCTATGGATAAGGAAGGAGTTGTATGGTATGGCAAAAGAATATTAATGCCGGATGTGAAGGAAGTTAAGGAGCTAATTTTGCAGAAAGCTCATGACTCTGCATTTTCTATTCACCCAGGAAGCACCAAAATGTACCTAGATCTTCGAGAAAGGTTCTGGTGGCCAAGTATGAAGAACGAAATCGCGGCATTTGTGGCTAGGTGTGATGTGTGCCAACGGGTTAAAGCAGAGCACCAACGACCAGCTGGACTTCTACAGCCGTTGAAGATCCCAGAGTGGAAGTGGGAGGAAATTGGGATGGATTTCACTGCCACGGACTCGGTCAAGGTATGACTCAATTTGGGTTATTGTCGATCGTCTCACTAAGGTAATGCATTTCATACCAGTGCGTACTACTTATTCCAGTGACAGGCTTGCAGAATTGTATGTCTCCAAAATAATATGTTTGCACGGCGTGCCCAAAAAGATAGTTTCAGCTCGAGGAACCCGGTTTACCTCTTGGTTTTAAGTGGTTACATTCGCTGTTCGGCACCAATTTAGCTTTCAAGACAACGTATCATCCACAGCATCGATGGTCGACCGAGCTAATTAATCAAATCCTAGAGGATATGTTGAGAGCCCGTGTGTTAGCAAATAAATGAGGCAGGACCAAAGTTTATCCTATGCTGAATTTTCCTATAATAATAGCTATCAATCAAGTATCGAGATGTCCCTGCTCGAGACATCAGATGGAAGGAAGTACCGAACACCCTTGTATTGGCACGAGGCCGAGAGAACAAGGTTTTGGCCCTGAAATCCTAAAGGAAGCGGAAGATCAAGTGAAGAAGCGCAACAAAGGTTGAGGACAGCCCACCAAGACAGAAGAGCTATGCGCATAAGCCAAGGGAATTGAAGTTTGCAAGAGGACACCGCCGCCGCAGAAGCCGCTGCCCTCCTCACGCTCTCTCTCACACACACACATTCTTCCTCTCTCTCTCTCTCGCTTGGTCTCAGGCGTGTTGCACAAGCAGATTCCTTCCCTTTAATAATTGGGCAATAGACAAGAACCAGCAGCCAAAGTTACTAGTTTCTTCTTAATTTCCATAAAACAGAAGCTTCCAAGAATTAAATCTAGAGAACTGAAACTCCGCTGCACCTAAATAAATTTTACAAAGTTTCTAAAATCAAATGCTAGCTATTGATATTTTCATGTAATTTTTGTAGTAATTATTATTTTCTCTTTGTTTATTTGTGCTACCGTTTGGTGTGCGTAGACGGTGCAGAAAACGGTGAAGACGCCGACCTTGTCGCTGAATTGCAGGACGATCCGCAGTATCTCGACCAAGGTAAGTTAGAAGCATGTCACTCCTAACTTTGAAAATATTTTTATTAGATGTTCGAATTTGCATGCTATTTTTATATTTATTTCATGGTACTATGTAGCTAGTTCCTAATTACGTGTTAATCATTAATTAGCATGTATTGATGTGTATTGCTGTCCTAGGTTGAATATTATGTCTTATTTATGCCAAGTTGATATTCGCTAGATTGCTTAGAGCGAGCGGAGGTATAATAGCTAGTGAAATATATTCCATCTGGGTTATTGTGCAAAATGAGACAGTGGGAGACTGTCAGGGTTTTAAAATCAATTAATCCACTAAAATCAACATGGCGTGAGTTGACCTGGGGTGGATTGCAAGTTTAGCTGGTTGCGTGAGGCACTGTTTGGGGTGCGGAAGCCGCCCCGGTTAATTACGGACCGTTCTATTCGGTGGAATGCCTATTTCCGCATAATAGTATTGCCATGGGTGCTAACATGGTAAGACCTTACCGATTAACTTGGGAACCTTAGACTTGGGTGTGTCATTTGAGGTGTGGCTGTGGCTAGCTACCACCGCAGACTGAAGGCGCACGAGAGGGCCACTGCTTGGTGGGAGGCTGCCAGGTGAATCTTAGCGACGAGCTCAAGTCTAGGTTCACCTCGCCAACGGCTTCGTGGAGTCTCCAAAGTTGAATCCATCCCTTGGGTAAAGTGTACCTCTCTCGCAGAGATTAAACTATCATGATAGCCGTGTTCACGGTCAAGAGCGGCGCAAAAAGATCCACCGGTCTAGTCTCACTGTTTTAATAATTTAATTGATGTAGTGGGTTGGCAAGGAGCGCGGGCAGCGAAAGTGCCCTCGCTTTAAGCCGCGAGGGCAATTCTTGAGTTAAACTGATAAACAACTTTTAACTAAAAGTTCAAACTACAGATTTTCAACTCCTAGGAAAAGATTATGAAATTAGCTTTGTGCAAACAACCCTACCATGTCTTTGTGTCCTGCATCATCATTTATAAGGACTTTGCTTGTCGAGTATTCACAGACTCACCCTTGCATATCATGCGAGGTTGTTCATTCTAACAAACAGGTGAAGGAACTGAAAAAGTAGTCTACGACGACGAGTTTGAGCTGGGCGGCCAGGACTTCTAGTTGCGGTCCCCGGTCAAATGCCTATGGCGTTGAGATGGGTCTCATCGACAAAGTTTATTGATTTTCGCTATTCTTTTATCATTTATTTATTGTAATAAATGGCGTACTCTGCTCCTTTTGATTGATGTTATTTCAAATATAATAAACGTACGGTGCTGCTTATCAACATGTGTGACTGTGGTACCAGCTTGATTCTTGAAACTGGTACAGTGGCATAATGGGGTTCGGTCTATACGGCCGGGTCCTGACAGGACTCGAGGGAAAGTAGCGATGGGGCAGCGCGGCGATGATTGCCCGGGTGGCGGGGATGCTGCGGTCGTGGTAGGGCATGGGGTGCGAGGCAGCGACCGAGCGGCACAGAGACGGCTGGCATGGCTCAGGTGCAACGGGGGGCGACGGCAGAGAGGGGCGCAAGTCACGTGCGGACGGCGCGACAAGACGCACGTGGTGCACCCGCACAAACAGGTCCTTATGCAGGCGTATATGGGTTTTCGTTTATGGAAACGATGTATCAGTCTGAATGAGCATGGTTGGCTCTTCCGTTTTTCTGTTTTTTTTTTCTTTGTACCCTTGGAAATGATTGATCGAGTTGAACGATTGTCATTTAGGGAGCGGACAAAACGACCTTCACTTGTTTACATCCATATACATACATTTAGAAAGAAATTAAAATTGTTCTTGTGTGCCAAAGAAAAGGAGTCAAGAAAATTGATTTGTGTGCGAAGCTAGAGTAGTTCATCCTCATATGCTTTCTATGGACGGGATGCCAATACGTGTAGAGATACACCGAGTTACAACAAAAAAAAGCGTTACTCTAAATAAATGTTTAGCTATAGTTTACACAAGTCTTGGGAGAAAAAAAGTTACAGATAATTATACTAAAGTTGCACATTTATTTAGAATGCACCATTAGCCTTACTTACCCACAACTTTAGTGACCAACAGCAATTTCGATCCTGAAATATGTTTGCACAGTCTTTAGGAGAAAAAAACCTTCTACACAATATTTCACAAATATATATTTATAGTTCCAAACATGATACAATACATTAAGTGATGTATGATTGTCAAAGATCACGTGAGCTGTCTTTTTTCGTGATGTAGCCGTGTAGGTTGTGTAGCTTATGTCTTGGCCGTACACCCGATGCCGAGGCGACGAGCGGTGATCAGTAAACTGGATACCCGACAGGCCAACAGCACCTTAGGCGACGCGCCGACGCGGCTCCCACCTAGCATATATACCACGTGCCTACTCACCGTGGGACAGCCTTATATATTAGGAACTGCTCTCAGTTAATATTCGAAAATAGGTGAAATTGTTGATATGCTTTTACACTAAGAAATAATTAAATTTACGATAATTGATTTGTAAAAATGCATAATTAATTGTAAAAAAGTTTTATATCTTATAATTATGTACCTTATTTTTTGTTTTTAATTAACTTAGAACAACTAAAAAATATCATCCAGTTAATTGATACACTTTTTTACAACATCAAACCATATGTAAATTTAGTTGTTTATTAGTGTAAAACACGTCGACTGAGATTTTACCTATTTTCAGGCGACTGACAAGCAGTCATACCCATATATATATTTGACTCGGAGAGAGAAACATCAGCACACCACCCACCGGCTGCCTGGTAGGGATGCAAACGGATCCGATACGGTCGGATAGCAGTGATATTGTATCCGTATCCTTATTTATTTATCGGATACGGATAGTATCAGATATGGATTCGGACACGGATACTATAGGTTCGGATATTGTTCGGAACGGATAATTCCTCTGATAATACGCAAAATACAGACTTCAAAGAAAGCATCAAATATTTAAAGTACGCATAAATATTTAATACACAAGAAATATGTAATCTTGTAGACACTACCAGGCGGTCCGTGAAGGCATAAAGCACCAGCACTCTAGCAGCCCAGCTAATTGGAACGGTTCGGTCTGAACAGTGAGTAGTTCGGCAACGTGAAGAAGCTCGCGGAGTTCATGGGGTGCGCCTTCTCCGGCGAGGAGGAAGCGGCCGGTGTGTTGCATGACATCGTCGAGCTGTGCAGCCTCGACACCCTGAAGAGCTCAGAGGGGAACAAGAAGGGCACTCAGCGGCTCAACCACAAGAACGAGTCCTTCTTCCGGAAGGGGGTGGCCGGGGACTGGAGAAACCACATGACGCCGGCGATGGCGGCGCGGATCGACAGGGTCGTCGATGACGCGATACAGGGTCGGGTTTACCTTCGCCGTCGGCGACCCGGCCGAGGACCGCATGCTGGTGTTGCGGATGACGAGTGACGACGACGGCGCGAAGCATGCATGCAAGCATGTGGCTAGGAACCCATGCACGTACGTGGACTGGTTGGTGTTGTAACTTGTACGAGCTGGCTGCTACTAGTTGCTAGTATTCACACTCGTGAATCGTGGTCGTTTGTCCTGCGAAGTTTAGTAATCCTGCAGTTTCTGTTCTGATACGGTTGTTCTGGTGTGCGATGGAGTTAATATGCACGCCGCATCTCTACTGTTTCTATAAACCTCGAGATAAATAAAGTCATGCCACTTTGTTAACGCTGTGACGCTCCGTAAAGCTAGACATTTCGCCCAACCATTTTTCCTTCATTTCCTTTCCTTCTATTTCATTTCCATATTCGCTTTTTATTTCCCACAATCTCCAATAGATCCCTTTAAAAAAAATGATATAGAAAGCGAGAGAATTCGTTCCTGAAAGAAATAAAAAAGAGAATCCTTTTTCAAAGAAATCTATTGAAGCCACGAAAGTAATGAGATTCTCTTCGCGATGAGAAAGGGACCAAGGAAGAGAAGCTCTTGGAGATAGTCTTAGAGTGTTTATAGATCATTTGATTATTTTCTTCACAAATTTCAGTCTCGAGCCCCTAATTATCCAACCAACACCCCCTAAATTACCCCAGACATAGAAGGAAGAAATCCAGAGCTGACATAGAACAACGGATTGCAGAGAAAACACACAGGCGTCTGCTCCCATGGATACTAATACTACTCAACATCTGAGTGGTTACGTGTCCGCGTCTATATATGTCCCATGAAATCGACAGCCAACAATCTGTCGACTATATCCAGCTGGTATTATGTTTTTCAGTTTTGTATTGATTAATCGACTGTTTTTTCCATTCTATTTCAGTTGTTGTATTCACATTCTTCCGGTCGGTAATCACATAACTTCCGTCGGAGTTTTGTATCTTCCTGGTGCTGGAGTCTTGTAAGCTCACGTGAAGCTCCCACGTCTCCATTTCATCATTTCTTCTGCCTCCTAGTCCGCTAGTCCGTCCAAGATGATGATTTGATTGTGCGTGATTAGTCATACAAAATCAATCATATGGCCGGACTGCTCTAGACTCTACCTAGTTTTTGGAGATCAGAATTACTAGCATTTAGGCCCTGTTACCCTAGCTTACCTGTCTCATTCTAATCTGCTAGCTAATTTGATTTATCTCGGAATTTTGAGAATTTTTCGAGATGGTCTCGAGTGTCGGATGCCCTTGGTTTTTAGGATTTAGGGAGCTTTTAGACATGCCTATGAGATAACAATAAAACGGATTCAAAAGTAATAAAAAAGTCAAATAAGTCAAAATAAGCCACGTCTTATCTGACTTATTTCGTGTCTTATCTGACTTATATTGACTTATATTGACTTTTTTATAACTTTTTGAATCCTTTTTTATCTCGTATACGTGTCTAAAAACTCCCTAAATCTTAAAAACCAAGGCATCCGACTCTCGAGGCCACCTCGGGAAATTCTCAAAGTTACTAGATAAATCAATTTAATAGATTAGAATGAGATAGATAAGTTGGGGAGAACAGGGCCTTAGTCAACTATTTTTTTTGGTTTCAGTCATCCTATATTGTACACAAGTAATACTAAAATTAATTATACTTCATATTAGTGTGCAATTTTAGTACAATTATATTCCAAATTCTATGTTTTGTTTAGATATTTTTTGTTTTTATACTTTGTATTTTTTAAGGGTTAATAAAGTTAAACCATTTTTGTTTATGCTGTAAATTTTTTATTTTTTATTTTGGAACGGTTCACAGAAGATAAATCATTTATCTAGGCAGTAATTTTTCGTGATTGCTAGTTATCTTTCTATCGGTCAAAAAAGAGTTGCCCTATCAGTTGTCGTTGTTGCTTTGTCCATAGAATGTGTGCGATGCGCATGCTGCACATCTACTAGGTAGAGTATTTACAAGTGAGACATTTAGGGTATGTTTGATTGATGTCTAATCTTGTCACAAGTTGTCACAACTAACTTCCCAAATGTGTCTAAGGTTAATTATTTGGCGAGAAAATACAATTTTGCCACACTTTCTGCCACCATTGATATATGGGACCCACTTGGTAGAAAAGGAATCTTACCACACTTTTGATTTTGAACCAAACAGCTGATTAATATGGTTTAACCTGCCTAACTTTAGTTGTGACAACTTATGGTAAGGTTAGGCATCAACCAAACAGCCTTAAAACTGTCTTTAAACACTCTCTTCTTTTTAGAAACAGTCTCTTACTACTGTACACTTTTTAGAAATCGCCTTTAAGCTAAAGGCAACCTCCAAACTTAGTGGTAATCTCTTATCAAACAATACATTAATCATTGCTTATGACTAGTGGGTTGAGTGGTTCTAAGCTTAGAGACAATATTGCCTCTAAGGGTGGGTTCTTTTCAGCTTTTTCTTTTCTACTTATTTGTCTTATCTCATCACTTCAAGAATTATTCGAGATAGCCTCGAGAGCTAGTTGGACTCCAATTTTGGGGTTTAGAGAGCTTATAGACACGCCTACTTATCTCGTAGGCGTGTCTACTTATCCTACTTTTGAGTTGGTTTTTTTTATCTCGTATGCGTGTCTATAAGTTCTCTAAACCCCAAAAATTGGAAGCCAACCGGCTCTCGAGGCTATCTCGAAAAATTCTCGAAGTGACGAGATAAGGCAAATAAATAGATAAAAAAAGCTGAAAAGAACCCATCCAAAGTATTGGCTTTAACTTAAAAACAATAAGAATCTCTAAACCGACCTTCATATCTTAAGAGGTAATATTGCCTTTGCCTGCAGTGGACGAGCGCCTGGCCAATTGAAAGTTGGATCTCTCCGGAAAGGACAAAACCTTAGGGCCAGCTTTGATTGATTGTACGGACGAACGGACGCTGACATCTTGGTTTCTTTCCAAACCCTAACCACCCCATTCCTTCCAAAGAAATTTTCTTCCCATCCCGCATTCCGTCGCATCCATCGCCCAACCTCGAGCGTGCGTGCTGGACTGGCCACCTACGCGCTGGACCAGCGGTGCACCGCCAACCACTGTCCCGACAGCGAGCCGCCGGTGACTCGGGTGGGGGAAGAGGTAGAGTTCACCTGGCTCGCTGTTCTAACCATCTTCTTGGTGCACTCTGCGCCGTTGGTGATTGTTTGGTAGAGTGACTGGGAGCTCGGTCCATCGCGCGCGCCTCGTCGGTTGGGTGCTGGACGGAATGCTTCACCGCCGTTCTTGGCGCGTGATGTCAATGGCAATGGCATGGCGTGATGATACTACACCGCGCTAGAGGTCTGCGATTCTTGGGACTCGGCGGCGAAGTCTTTACGCCGGCCGAGGCAAAGAAGCCGGTGCCTCTCGCTCGGGAACAAAAGAGCATGGAGATTGAACAGTGGCATCCCCGCCTATGATGCACTCGATACGGATACGTCAACACGATTCTCCGTCAACACGGCGATATAGGGATTCGCCATTTTTGTAAAAAAAAACCCGATACGCCGATACGGCTATATATATATTGGAATATTGGTGTCTATTATTGACATGAGTGAAGCAGCATTGAATTAATGATGTAACCTGCAGCAAATCATGTTAGAATATATCTCTATAGCTGTCCATACAAGTAGCAGGCAACGAGATACAAGCAGTGAGGATAGCGAGCACAAGGAGACGCACAAAAGTACCACCATAGCAATGGCATGAAAGGACCCAAGGACGGCAAGAGCAGATGTGCAACATAGGACCCGACGATGGCGATGCCGGCAAATGTCTAGATATAGAAAGGAAGCCAGAATGATCGAAGGTGGTAGAGGAACTGACGATGGCAAGGCCAACAATGTCGAAAGATGCCGAATCCATGGAAAAGGAGAAAGGAGACCAACTTACGGAAGAGACCCGAGAAATGGGTAATAGGTCATCAAGATGGTTTTGCCGGAGAATGACACAAGGTCGTAAATAGATGGGTCAAATATAGGTTACTTAACACGATCCGGACCGATGAGCACCCATGCCACCAAGCTTGCACTCCGCCTATCAAAGGACTTATTAGTACCGGTTTGTATCACGAACCGACTGATGTCGAGCCCAACCGGATTGAATCTTTGGAGCTATGAACGGGACTAGTGCCACTATCGCATCGGTTCAGTATCCAACTGGACCGATGTGCCGGTATTAAAGGCCTATTCTCTAATAGTGCTTATGTGCAATTTCGTGACTAAAAGTAACAAAAATTTTAGTTAACTGACTAATAGCAATTTCGCTCATAAAATATGTTTACACGGTTCTTGGGAGGAAAACACAAGTTACAGTATAATTATACTAAAGTTGCGCATTGATTTAGAATGCACTATTAGCCTTACACACAACTTCGGTGACCAACAGCAATTTCGTTCGTGAAATATGTTTGCATGGCCTTTAGGAGGAAAAAACCTTCTACACAACATTTCACAAATATATATTTGGGAGTGGCTAAGAGCAAGTTGTCTGATAATAAAATAAGTGTCAGTCGATTATTAATAAAATTGTACTATAACTATACTAAAATTGCACATTTTAAATAAGTGCAAATTTAGTTTTACCAGTATACAATTTTAGATTGACTGAAACAAACATGATGGTTTGAAACATAGGAAAATAAAAGCATGTAAGACGCAGTATTCGATAGATTTACGATCAACAAAGTATAGAAATCAATGAATAAAACTGATGATTGATAAGTAGTAATTTTGATACTAAAATTGCACCTTTGTAAGTCGTGTAACTTTAGTCTTGCTAGAGTGCAATTTTAGATTGACCGATAGTTAAAAAATTTTAATCGCCTCAATTCTGTATATATTTATAGTTCCAAACAAGATACGTACAATACATTAAGTGATGTATGTATTGTCAAAGAGCACGTAAGCTGTCTTTTTTTCGTGATGTAGCCGTGTAGGTTCTGTAGCTTATGGCTTGGCTGTACACCCGACGCCGAGGCGACGAGCGGTGAACAGTAAACTGCAAGCCCGACAGGCCAGCAGTACCTTAGGCGACGCGCCGACGCGGCACCAACCTAGCATATATACAGCGTGCGTACTCACTGTGGAACGGCTTTATGTATTTGCCTCGGAGAGAAACATCAGTACACCACCCACTAGCTGGCTGGCTGGTTGCTCTATTGGCAGCACGGCGACACGGATGGCCGGCGCTGACGAAGGGAACCGCGCGCCGGCGAGGAAGGCTGCGGCCGAGATCGACAAGCTCCTCACGCCCACCTCGCTGCCCGTCGAGACGCGATTCCCTTCTTACCCGCTGAGGCAGTACGGCGACTTCTGGCTGCCGCAGTGGGTCCTCCCGGGCGTCGCGGCCGCCCACACACGGTTCGAGCCGAGGCCGGACGACGTCTTCCTCGCCAGCTTCCCCAAGTCCGGCACCACCTGGCTCAAGGCCCTCGCCTTCGCCACGCTCAAGCGGGCGGAGCATCCGCCGAGCGACCGCGAGCACCCCCTCCGCCGCCGCAACCCCCATGATTGCGTCAAATTCATGGAGACGCCCATGGCGCTGTCGACGGACGTGTTCGGAGCTTTCCCGTCGCCGCGCTTGCTCGCCACACACCTTGCCTATTCCCTCCTGCCGACGCGCATCACGACGGAGGGCTCCGGCTGCCGGATCGTGTACATCTGCCGTGACCCCAAAGACGCGCTCGTCTCATTCTGGTTTTTCACCAAGAAGGCCATGGCAGCCACCAAGGAGGCCAACGCCGGCAACCCAGAGCAGCCGCCGCCGCCGCCGCAGTTCACGATAGATGAGGCGTTCGAGCTGTTCTGCGACGGCCGGCTCCCCGGCGGGCCACAGTGGCAGCACGTTGTTGAGTACTGGGATGAGAGCCGGAGGCGACCGGAGAAGGTGCTCTTCCTCCGCTACGAGGAGATGCTGCGTGACCCCGTCAGCAACGTGAAGAAGCTCGCGGAGTTCATGGGGTGCGCCTTCTCCGGCGAGGAGGAAGCGGCCGGTGTGTTGCATGACATCGTCGAGCTGTGCAGCCTCGACACCCTGAAGAGCTCAGAGGGGAACAAGAAGGGCACTCAGCGGCTCAACCACAAGAACGAGTCCTTCTTCCGGAAGGGGGTGGCCGGGGACTGGAGAAACCACATGACGCCGGCGATGGCGGCGCGGATCGACAGGGTCGTCGATGACGCGATACAGGGTCGGGTTTACCTTCGCCGTCGGCGACCCGGCCGAGGACCGCATGCTGGTGTTGCGGATGACGAGTGACGACGACGGCGCGAAGCATGCATGCAAGCATGTGGCTAGGAACCCATGCACGTACGTGGACTGGTTGGTGTTGTAACTTGTACGAGCTGGCTGCTACTAGTTGCTAGTATTCACACTCGTGAATCGTGGCCGTTTGTCCTGTGAAGTTAAGTAATCCTGGAGTTTCTGTTCTGATACGGTTGTTCTGGTGTGCGATGGAGTCAATATGCACGCCGCATTTCCATCAATATGCACGCCGCATTTCCACTGCTTCGTAAACCTCGAGATAAATAAAGTCATGCCACTTTGTTAACGCTGGTATGTTCCGGTAAAGCTAGATATTTCGCTCCAACCTTTTTTCTTCATTTTCTTCCCTTTCCTATTCCTTTTCCATATTTCTCCAATAGCATCCTTTTGAAAAGAATAATATAGGAAAAAGAGAGAATTCCTTTCTGAAAAGAATGAAAAAGAGAATCTCTTCGAAGAAAATCTATCAGAATCACAAAGAGAACAAGATTTCTTCGCGACGAGAAAAAGACCAAGGAAGAGAAGCTCTTAGAGATAGTCTTAGAGTGTTTATAGATCATTTGATTATTTTCTTCACAAATTTCAGTCTTGTGCCCCTAATTATCCAACCAACACCCCTAAATTACCCCAGATATAGAAGAAATCTAGAGCTAACATGGAACAACGGATTGTAGAGAAAACACACAGGCGTCTGCTCCCATGGATACTAATACTAATACTACTCAACATTTGAGTAGTTACGTGTCCGCGTCTATATATGTCCCATGAAATCGACAGCCAACAATCTGTCGACTATATCCAGCTGGTATTATGTTTTTCAGTTTTTTATTGATTTATCGACTGTTTTTTCCATTCTATTTCAGTTGTTGTATTCACATTCTTCCGGTCGGTAATCACATAACTTCCGTCGGAGTTTTGTATCTTCCTGGTGCTGGAGTCTTGTAAGCTCACGTGAAGCTCCGACGTCTCCATTTCATCATTTCTTCTGCCTCCTAGTCCGCTAGTCCGTCCAAGATGATGATTTGATTGTGCGTGATTAGTCATACAAAATCAATCATATGGCCGGACTGCTCTAGACTCTACCTAAGTTTTGGAGATCAGAATTACTAGCACTTAGTCAACTATTTTTTTGGTTTCAGTCGTCCTAAATTGTACACAAGTAATACTAAAATTGTACTTCATATTAGTGTGCAATTTTAGTACAATTATATTTCAAATTCTATGTTTTGTTCAGATTTTTTTTATACTTTGTATTTTTTTCAGGGTTAATAAAGTTAAACCATTTTTGTTTATGCTGTAATTTTTTTTTATTTTGGAAGGGTTTGCAGAAGGTAAATCATTTATCTAGGCAGTAATTTTTCGTGATTGCTAGTCGTCTATCTATCAGTCGAAAAAGAGTTGCCCTATCAGTTGTTGTTGTTGCTTTGTCCATAGAATGTGTGCGCATGCGGCATGCTGCACATCTACTAGGTAGAGTATCTACAGTGACATTTAGGGTATGTTTGGTTGATGTCTAATCTTATCACAAGTTGCCACAACTAACTTCCCACATGTGTCTAAGGTTAATTCATGGATTTGTCAGCCACACTTTGACAAGAAAATATAATTTTGCCACCATTGACATATGGGATCCACTTGGGAGAAAAGGAATCTTGCCACATTTGTGACTTTGAACGAAACAGCTGGCTAATATAGTTAAACCTGTCTAACTTTAGTTGTGATAACTTATGGTAAAGTTAGATATCAACCGAGCAGGCCCTAAAACTGTCTTTAAATGCTCTCTTTTTTTTAGAAGCAGTCTCTTAACTATTATGCACTTTTTAAAAAACGTTTTTAAGCTAAAGGCAACCTCCAAACTTAGTGGTAGTCTCTCATCAAATAATACATTAATCATTGCTTATGACTAGTGGGTTGAGTGGCCCTAAGTTTAGAGACAATATTGTCTCTAAGTATTGCCTTTAACTTAAAGACAACAAGAATTTCTAAACCTTAAGAGACCTGACATGAATCATATCTTAAGAGGTAATATTGCCTTTGCCTGCAGTGGACGAGAGCTTGGCCAATTGATGATTAAGCAGCATTGCATTGTTAAGGTGCACATGAAAGTTGGATCTCTCCGGAAAGGACAAAAACTTTTGGCCAGCTTTGATTGATGTACGGACGGATGGATGCTGACATCTCGGTTTCTTTCATCCAAACCCGAACCACCCCTTTCCTTGCAAAGAAATTGTCTTCCCATCCCGCATTAATTCCGTCGCATTCATCGCCCAACCTCGAGCGTGCGTGCTGGACTGGCCACCTACGCGCTGGACCAGCGGTGCACCGCCAACCACTGTGTCGGGGCCGGTTCACCTTCGCCGTCGGCGACCCCGGCCGAGGACCGCATGCTGGTGTTGCGGATGACGAGTGACGACGACGGCGCGAAGCATGCATGCAAGCATGTGGCTAGGAACCCATGCACGTACGTGGACTGGTTGGTGTTGTAGCTTGTACGAGCTGGCTGCTACTAGTCGCTAGTATTCACACTCGTGAATCGTGGCCGTTTGTCCTGTGAAGTTAAGTAATCCTGGAGTTTCTGTTCTGATACGGTTGTTCTGGTGTGCGATGGAGTCAATATGCACGCCGCATCTCCACTGTTCCTGTAAACCTCGAGATAAATAAAGTCATGCCACTTTGTTAACGCTGGTATGTTCCAGGTAAAGCTAGACATTTCGCTCCAACCATTTTTCCTTCATATCCTTTTCTTCCCTATTCCTTTTCCATATTTGTTCCCTTTATTTCTCACAATCTCCAATAGTATCCCTTTGAAAAGAATGATATAGAAAAAAGAGAGAATTTCTTTCTAAAAAGAATAAAAAAGAGAATCCCTTCTTAAAAGAAATCTATTGAAATCACGAAGGGAACGAGATTCCCTTCACGATAAGAAAAAGACAAAGGAAGAGAAGCTCTTGGAGATAGTCTTAGAGTGTTTATAGATCATTTGATTATTTTCATCACAAATTTCAGTCTCGAGCCCCTATATCCAACCAACACTTCTAAATTACCCCAGACATAGAAGGAAGAAATCCAGAGCTGACATAGAACAACGGATTGCAGAGAAAACACATAGACGTCTGCTCCCATGGATACTAATACTACTCAACATCTGAGTAGTTACGTGTCCGTGTCTATATATGTCCTATGAAATCGACAGCCAACAATCTGTCGACTATATCCAGCTGGCATTATGTTTTTCAGTTTTGTATTGATTAATCGACTGTTTTTTCCATTCTATCTCAGTTGTTGTATTCACATTCTTCCGGTCGGTAATCACATAACTTCCGTCGGAGTTTTGTAACTTACTGGTGCTGGAGCCTTGTAAGCTCACGTGAAGCTCCCACGTCTCCATTTCATCATTTCTTCTGCCTCCTAGTCCGCTAGTCCGTCCAAGATGATGATTTGATTGTGCGTGATTAGTCATACAAAATCAATCATATCACTACTACAGAACTGAGCATCACAAGCGGGCTATTACAAGCGGTTAGGTGCGAACCGCTTCTGGCCTTCGCACCAGAAACGGTTCGTGAGCAACGGACGGGATAGGGTTTCCAGAAGCGGTTGGTAACACCAACCGCTTGTGTTGAGCAACCTTCACAAGCGGTTCGTGTCCCAAACTGCTTCTGAATTATCACAAGCGGTTTGAGACTCCAACCGCTTGTAAAGATACACATTTAGAAGCGGTTGGTGTCTCAAACCGCTTCTGAAAGAGGTCCCGCCCACCCATTTAAACTCTTCCTCCTCCCCGATCTCGCAGACATGAACAGGGAAGGGCCTGCACTGTTTTGGGGAGGTGTCTTGTCAAATTTTTGAATGTGATGATTTAGCTTCAAATTAAGTGAATTAAAGTTAGTAACACCATGCTACCATCCTTCTCACCAAGATATTATTGTTTATTTTGCATTTAATATGGAGAAGAAATTGATTTTGATTGTTGGAGGTTTTTATTGCTAGCTCACTCCATAACTTTAATTTTAGGCAAGAGATAAATTATGGTAGTTATTTTCTCCAAAAGTGTTCTTAGGTTTAGAATATTTAATGTAACACTCATTCTCTTCAATCTCACTCCATAACTTTAATTTTAGGTAGGACCATGATGAATTGTAATTAAGGAGTTATTTTCCAAAAGTTGTTAACTTTACAATCTTTAATATAACTCTCCTCATTCAATGTAACAATAGTAGATCTAGGTTTGGAAGGAAATTATTAATGTTTTATGAAATAAAATAGGAAAAATTTAAAGGGACAAAATAATTAGTTAAATTAAGTTTAAAGGTTAAATTTGAAAAACCACTCTCTCCATCGCAAAAGATATGGCATATAAATTCTTGGTACTATAAAACTTTTAATTTCTTTTCGATTATGTCTTGTACAACTATAAAACTAACAACATGTTTGAGTAGTTTTAATTACAAATGTAACTATATGACATGCATATAATAAGTATATTATTTATTATCTTTGATAATAGCCAAAACATGAAAACAATGACTTTTGTAAATACGTGTCAAAGTGCTTTGGAATGGAATTTTGCTACAATGTAAATAACACTTTAGTGAAAGATCTTTGAAGGTATCTGAAAATTAGATCTTTTTTATACATGAACCAAAGAATGGATGTACAATACGGACCGCCGCTCCAGAGAGTTCATTGATGGCGAAAGGCATTTCTTGATGCCGCTATTGCATTCTTGCCTCGAGCAGCCTTCATATGTTGTCCGTGCGTAGACTACAAGAATGAGATGGAGCACTCCCAACGCTTTCAAAGTTATGACCCATTTGATCACGAGAGGTTTCATGCCAAACTACACCTATTGGACCAAGCATGGCGAAGCATGGAGCAGCGACCAGAAGACGATGAAGAAGATGGTGAAGAAGAAGAGGTATTTAACAGTATGGCGGACGCCACACAATATTGTTCTGTGGAAGATACAGTCGGCGATCTTGGTGATGACGAGCTAGACCAGATGTCAGCGTGGATTTGAGAGGAGACTACACAGATGAAAGACAATTCAAGAAGTTTCAACAAGATGGTAGAGGACCACAGGACACTTTGTACCCAGATCGTGGAAGGGCCACACGAAGCTCAGACGCACCGAACTTAATGCAATGGAAGGCCAAAATTGTGTGTCAGACAAGGGATTCGATAAGTTATTATCACTCATAAAGAATCTGCTTCCAGAAGATAACACGCTGCCTGAATCTACATATGAAGCCAAGCAAGTCATCTGTCCTTTGGGATTAAAAGTACAGAAGGTACACGCATGTCGTAACAATTGTATCCTATATCGCAATGAGTATGTGGATTTGGATGCTTGTCTAGTGTGCAAAGAATCACGTTACAAGACGAAGCGTGAAGACCTAGGTAAAATAGAGGGGGAGTGTAAGAAGAAGAGACCACCCGCTAAGGTTGTATGGTATACCCCCGATTAAAGCCTTTTTTTGCTAACAAAGCGCATGCCCAGATGGTGCGTTGGCACAAAGAAGAGCGTAAGGATGACGGGATGCTTACGCACCCCGCTGATGGGTCCCAGTGGAGGAAAGTCGATCGAACATTCCTAAACTTTGCAAATGAGGTGAGAAACATAAGGTTTGGATTGAATAGCGATGGTATGAATCCTTTTGGCGACCTGAGCAGTAGCCATAGCACCTGGCCTGTTACACTATGTATCTATAACATTCCTCCTTGGCTTTGCATGAAGCGAAAATACATCATGGTGCCATGTTGATCCAAGGGCCGAAGCAACCCGAAAACGACATCGATGTCTATTTGAAACCATTGATGGAAGATCTTGTAAAGTTGTGGGAGGATGGTGTACGGGTGTGGGATGAGTACAAGAGGGAGTATTTCACCTTACGTGCACGTTGTTCGTAACTATTAACGACTGGCCCGTGCTCGGTAACCTGTCTGGCAATACTAACAAAGGATATAAAGCCTGCTTGCAATGCTTAGATGAAACCGACAGCATGTACCTGAAAAACTCTCAAAAGATTGTGTACATGGGCCATCGTAGGTTTCTTCTAAAGAGGCACCCATTTCGGAAAAAAGGAAAGTATTTTGATGGGAAAGCAGACCATCGTGATAAGCCTGAGCATCGTAGTGGCCCACGTGCGTTTGCTATGGTAAAAGATCTTAAAATAGTATTTGGAAAGGGTCCTGGAAGCAAACGTGTCCCGAACGAGGAAGGTCAGGCACCCATCTGGAAGAAGAGATCAATATTTTGAGACTTGCCTTATTGGGAAGTTTTGGAGATCCGTCACTCACTTAAGTTCATGCACATCACGAAGAATGTTTGCTTGAACCTGTTAGGATACTTGGATATGTACGGCAAATCGAAAGATACACTACAAACTCGGAAGGACCTACAACCTTTAGAACTGAGGGATCGTCTACATCCAGAAAAGAGAGAGAAAGGACATTACCTAAATCCCGCGAGCTACACTCTAAGCAAAGAAGAGAAAAAAAGCATGATAGAGTGCTTGAACAGTGTGAAGGTCCATTCAGGATACTTGTCAAATGTGGAGAGACTCATAAACATGAAAGAAAATAAAATCGTACCCCTAAAAGCTCATGACTGTCTTGTATTGATGACACAGTTGCTCCCAGTGGCTATGAGAGGTATTTTGCCTGATTGGGTCCGAGTAACAATCATAAAGCTGTGTACCTTTTTCAACGCGGTTTCGCAGAAAGTCATCGATCCACATAAGCTAAGTAAGCTACAAGATGACGTGGTACAGAGTGTGGTCAGTCTTGAGATGATCTTTCCTCCTGCATTCTTTAATATTATGGTTCATTTCACTGTTCACATTGTCAAAGAGACAGGTATTCTCGGGCCCGTGTTTCTGCACAACATGTTTTCTTTCGAGAGGTACATGAAAGTTCTAAAGATGTATGTCCGTAACCGTTCACGTCCCGAAGGATGCATTGCGGAGGGTTATTGGACAGAGGAGGTGGTTGAGTTTTGTTTGGATTACATTGAGGATCTACTTCCTATTGGCGTCCCTATACCACGCCATGAGGGGAGACTACGGGGAAAAGGGACACTAGGACGGAAAGCAATTGCATGCAATGATCTCCTAACTTTTAAGTAAGCACATTTCACTGTTCTAAAACAATCAACCGTAGTGGCCCCGTATGTCCTTCAGCATAAGAGTATTCTACGCCGCGAATTCCCAGGAAGGTCCGAGGATTGGATCACAGTGAGGCACATGGATACTTTCGGCGCTTGGTCACAAAACTACATCCTTGCCAACGGGTCAGAAAATGAATAGTTGCAATGCCTGGCTCGGATGCCATCTAGTGAAATAGTCACATTCAAGGGCTACGAGATAAATGGTTACACCTTCTACACAAAATGCCAGGATTGCAGTAGTAAGCCAAAGCGACACGTGGTTCTCCAGGGCAAACGAAGGATTGTTGGTGCTGAGGACGTCACAGACGAGGAGGAGTATAATCGGTTTGACGAGCTCCCTTCCTTTGCGGTAGATGTCGACATAAGTGTCCTAAATGTAATAGAAGTCGATGCTCCTTACATACGTCGCGATCACGATGAAGGAACACTTGTAAAGACAAAGTGATCATTAATTCATGTGATTAAATAGTTTTTGAAAGGACTAACTAATTTTTGGATGCATTACCTAATTTTTTGATGCACTAACTAATTTTTGGATGCACTAAATATTTTTTGAATGGATTAAATAATTTTTAAATGGACTAACTAATTTTTGAATGCACTACCTAATTTTTGGATGCACTAACTAATTTTTGAATGGACTAAGTAATTTTTAATTGCACTAATTAATTTTTGGATGCACTAAATATTTTTTGAATGGATAAAATAATTTTTGAATGGACTAACTAATTTTTGGATGCACTACCTAATTTTTGGATGCACTAACTAATTTTTGAATGGACTAAGTAATTTTTTATTGCACTAACTAATTTTTGGATGCACTAAATATTTTTTGAATGGATTAAATAATTTTTGAATGGACTAACTAATTTTTGGATGCACTACCTAATTTTTGGATGCACTAACTAATTTTTGAATGGACTAAGTAATTTTTTATTGCACTAACTAATTTTTGGATGCACTAAATATTTTTTGAATGGAGTAAATAATTTTTGAATGGACTAACTAATTTTTGAATGCACTAAATATTTTTTGAATGGATTAAATAATTTTTGAAGGGATTAAATAATTTTTAAATGGACTAACTAATTTTTGGATGCACTACCTAATTTTTGAATGGACTCACTAATTTGTGTGGGGATTAAATTATAAGAGGAAAGCAAAGCAAAAATTAAAAAGGCAGGAGGCACGAGCGGGGCTCGAACCCGCGACGCCGCAGATGAGCCCACATTCGAGCGCCCCTCGCTAGCCCGTAGGGGGAAGTTTTATCTCAATCAAAAAGGGGCGTCAAACCGTTTTGACTCTTAACACACTCTACAAGCGGTTGGTGATACGAACCGCTTGTAGAGGTCCCTCTCTCGCTCTCACACCAGCGGTGGGGGGTTTCTACAAGCAGTTGGTGATACGAACCACTTGTAGAGGTCCCTCCCTCGCTCTCACGCCAGCGGTGAGGGGTTTCTACAAGCGGTTGGTTATATGAACCGCGTGTAGAGGTCCCTCCCTCGCTCTCACGCCCGCGGTGAGGGGTTTCTACAAGCGGTTGGTGATACGAACCGTTTGTAGAGGTCCCTCCGTCGCTCCCCGCCAGCGGTGAGGGGTTTCTACAAGCGGTTTCTATTACAAACCGCTTGTAGAGGGGTGTTCTACACGCGATTTCTATTACGAACCGCTTGTAGAACCCTTATTACAAGGGATTGGTGGTTCCAACCGCTTGTAGAGGTGCTCTGATAAATATCTGTGTCTCGCCGACCGGGGACACACTCCAAAATTTTCTAAGTCCCCGCGCGCGCTCTCTTCCTCTGTCGCGACAAGCCGTCGTCTCCATCGAGCACCCCGCGCCACCGTCGAGCGCTGTCGCGCCGTCGCCGTCGCGTCGTCGCCATCGAAGTCGTCTCCCTGCGTTACCGTCGAGCGCTGCCACGCCGTTGCTGTCGAAGTCGTCTCCCCGCGCGCGCCATTGCCGTCGGCCGACGTACTCCGTCGACCGCCACCGTCGCCATGCCGTCGTCTGTGACCTCGTCATCGCCTCCTCCGCCACTGCGCCGTCATCTGCGACCTGATCCTCCATCCCGAAGGGCCTAGGTTAACCCCTCCTCTCCTTACACGCCCTCTGTCCACTCGCCTCCCACAAGGTGTTCGACAAAATGTCCCTAAGGGACACAGATGGAGAGAGTGAGAGAGAATGAGAGAGAGATGGAGAGAGAGAGTGAGAGAGAATGAGAGAGAGATGGAGAGAGAGATTGAGAGAGAATGAGAGAGAGAGATGGAGAGAGTGAAAGTGAGATGGAGAGAGAGTGAGAGAGAATGAGAGTGAGATGGAGAGAGTGAGAGAGATGGAGAGAGTGAGAGAGAATGAGAGAGATGGAGAGAGTGAGAGTGAGATGGAGAGAGA
This sequence comes from Olyra latifolia, assembly GCA_036346145.1. Taxonomy (NCBI): domain Eukaryota; kingdom Viridiplantae; phylum Streptophyta; class Magnoliopsida; order Poales; family Poaceae; genus Olyra; species Olyra latifolia. Next base: position 13,398,609 of record CM070533.1, read on the forward strand.
GATGGAGAGAGAGAGAGAGTGAGAGAATGAGAGAGAGATGGAGAGAAAGAGTGAGAGAGATGGAGAGAGAGAGTGAGAGAGAATGAGAGTGAGATGGAGAATGAGAGTAAGATGGAGAGAGTGAGAGTGAGATGGAGAATGAGAGAGATGGAGAGAGTGAGAGTGAGATGGAGAGAGAAATTGAAAATGAGATAGAGATGGAGAGTGAGAGTGAGAGTGAATTGGAGATAGTGATGGAGAGTGAGAGTGAGATGAGTGAAAATGTATTTTTTGTTATATATATTTCTTTTACAATTTGTCGAGTTGCCATACTTACTAATTAAACAATATTTCATAATTATGATAGATGGCGACACCATGGCGTGGTGATCCTAATTTTGAAATGGACGAAGCATTCATGCTAGACGAGATCGACTATTGTAGCAAGTTGGGTGCCAATGAAGGTGATGCCAACGTTGTCAACACCGCTGCCGGTGGATCCAATGATCCCGTGGATGCTGAGGGAAGTGAGGTAATACCACGAGAATCCGGACAAACCATTTAATCATATTTAACCAATTACTATAAATAGCTCTGACATGAAAAATTCACATCTCTGTCCATTTTCAGCCCGGTACATCGAGCACCCAAACCAAGCGAGGACCTAACAAGAAGCCTGCTACAAAGTTTATTTTTACCAACGTCGACAATGACGGGAAGCCGATTGCTCCTCTTTCTGCAGTAGGCCCGTTTAACAACGCATGTGGTTTCCACGTTGGGGATCATGTCCCAGTTAGCATCAAGAAATGGACTGAAGTTCCGCAAGCCACCAAGGAACTCCTTTGGAAAGATATCAAGGAGAACTTCAAATTTTCTGAAGAATACGAGAATAAGGTTAAGAGATACACTTTGAAGAAGATGGCAACCCAATTTCAGTCATGGAAAGTTCACCTGAACAACAAGTATGTTAAGAAGGGAGAAAAGCCAGACTTCAACCAACATCCCAAGCTGGCAGATCACTGGGATGCATTTGAAGAATACAAATTGTCAGAGGAAGGACAGGCCGCGAGCTATCAGAACAAGATCAACGCTGAGAAGAAGAAATACCACCACCATCTTGAAACCGGTGGTTACGTCAAGGCTATACCTAAATGGGAGAAGCGGGAGGAAGAACTAATGGCCAAGAATATCACGCCTGCTACTGCTGAATGGGAATTCCGCCTATGGAATTGGTTCATGGTCACGGAGGGGCCCTTGCAGACGACGGTAGCTTGTTGATGGCACCGGGAGCGGAGGATGTTGGAAACAGAATTGTCGAAACCGTCGACATGTCTCGCTCCGGTTCCTTTGTAACAGACAGGGAGAATGACGAGCTCACACGCACTTCAAAACCCCGAGCACCGGGACGGACAAGAGGAATGGGATCGTTCGTGCCATGGAAGTACGGTTTCTCCAAAGATGCCGATACGTACAGGAGCCGGTCAAGAAGCAAAAAAAGAGAGTCGTACAGATACAACTTACTGGAAAGGGAGCTCAGAGCAACTCAGCAGAGCATCGGAGAGATTGTTGAGCAAAAGTTACAGGCGGCACTCGGTAAACTTCAAGGAGCACCTAAGCAATACATAGGCTGACGCCATGGTTAGCCCGCCCACCTCCGCGCGATGGAGTAGCTGCGCGTCCAACGCCGCCGCTCTTTCTACGGACCTGGGACAGTACGCAGTGGACAGCATCAAAGTTCGCCGGGAGTGTGAGCTACACATTCAGGCACATAACCTCTCCACCAAGGTGGTTTATGGCGTGGCGTACCCGGTGGAGCCGGGCCAGCTTTTCCACTGCAACGAGATCCCGTCAGGTTACTCGAAGGTCACAGTGGAGGAGGTGTCGAGCGGCTATGAAGATTTTCTACTCGAGATTGCTGGAGGGGATGACATCACCAAGCTTGGACAGGCCCTCCATGGAATCATCCTCTGGCGAAAAAGGTACATCATATTTCCAAAAACCGTGGAGGTGACCTCTCCACCAATAGAAATCCAAAAATTGGAGCTGACCGAAGGGACCATACCTCAACCGCAACGACAAAACACGACTCCTCCTACATCACCTCAACGACATGCCTCGTCTCCAATACAGAGCACTCCGCCTCCACCTCCTGCTCTACGAAGCCCAGCTCCACAATCTCCTCCAAGGAAGAAACTCCAAGTACGAACGACCAGTACTGCGACGCTACCCCCTCCCAAGAAGGCCCAGTCTAGCCGGTCAACACAGTCGTCAAAGGAACCTCCGAAAAGGGCATACGATATGACAGCTGAGGAGACACGAGAAGTAGTTCAAAAGGAATTTGAGACACACTTCGCACCTAAGGTGCCACCTCCCAAGGCGCGAATTGATCCGAAAGCTGCAGCCCACTTTGCGACATGCCGTGCAGCGCCTCTTCCTGCCTCGACTAACTACGAATGCATAATAGCGAAGGTTACATTGAAAGGGAAACGGGCTAAGGCGGCGGCGGCACCTAACAAGACAGCCCAAGATTACCGGCTAGAGGAATTCTTGAGAGAGTCAGGGCTGTCTTACGCTGCAGCTATGGGACTAACAGATGATCTTCCAACGGCAGAGGTCAGGTGGCCATATAAGCTGGGCCAAGAGCAGGTTGCACCAGAAAAGATAAGGGATCTGACAACCAAGATGCGATAATTTCATGAATGGTACATGGAACAGTCCGCTCAAGGAAGAACAATGTTCCCCGTCCATATAAAAAACACAGATTTCTATCGTGGGGATGAACTTATATGGATGGAATTCGACGATTTCTACCAATTTTACCATCGAGACACCGTCAACGTGTCTCTAATGAGCTGTTGGTGTCTGTAAGTACTTCCAGCTAATGATTGAGTTTACCATATCTATATGTGTTAATTTCGCCGTAGTTCAAGCTACAAAATCTAATAAATCATCCCCTTGTATGTAGAATGGAGATTCAACGATGTAGAAGAGAGACTATCTTCAACATCGGCTTCATCGAACCATCAATTGTCAACGAGCCTAATTGTAAATGCAGGCCAAAAGAAATTGAAGATTACATTCTGCAGGCTCTTTTAGAATAGTACTACAAACCGCACATACTTCTGCCCTTCAGCTTTCAGTAGGTATATATACATGTCATCACACAACCTCTCGTTTATCCTTTTTCAAGACATTCATAATATGACTAATTACATATATGTTGCAATACATATATATGAATAGGTTTCACTGGATCCTACTTATTATCAATGTCGATAGTGCGAATATCACTGTGCAAGACTCAAGAAGAAAACCACAGCAAGATTTTCAGTTTGTCATTGATATTCTAAACAGGTAACATTGAGATGCCAACCTACATATATATATAAGTACTTTGAATACTCATAATTACTATTTATATAATAACGCATGACAGGGCATTCGCCACGTTCCGAACGAAGCATAGAGGAAAAAGTTCTAGGAATGAATTCACAGTGCAATTCAGCACTCGAGTACGTACTACAAAATATCAATTAAAGAATATATATGGCGTAAAAATTTATCTTCTCAATAATTAATTAATTGCATTCTTTTCAAATATCACTCCAGGTTCTACAGCAATAGGCCGGAAACAACTTATGTGCCTATTATGTGTGCCTCTACATGCAAAATCTTACCCACGACGATATGCGACAACTGAACAACGAGGTGCGTGTGTGTTAAAAACAAATTTCTTAATACACTTATACTTGATGTGTTCAAAGATTTATTTATTTCTTTCTTTTCATAGCCCGGCATCGATGAGACAGGCGTGATCCCATCGCATCGGGTTGAAGCAATCCAAGAACAACTTATTGGCTTCATTGTCGATGAGATTATAACCCCTAGAGGTGAGTTCTACGCAAAGGCATGGGGAGATGACCCTTCAATAAGGACAGGTGAACTTACAGAACCTTCGTCTATGGGCGCAAAGAGCGATGCACGCAGGAAATGATCTCAAGATCACCACCTTTGTACTCTTCGAAAGTTGTAAAATGTTGCTTGTGCTGATCATCATTTCATGTATTGTAAAACTTGTATATATATACATTTAATTTGTAATTAAATTATAAGTTCATACTATTTGTGCAAATAAACTAATGGTTTTCTCAATTATAATATATATTTAATTATGCAGAAATAAATTTGTAGTTATATATAATTTTATTGTCAAAATTCATATTTGGAAGCCTAGCTCAAAAGGCCACTCCACAAGCGGTTTGTAACAACAACCGCTTGTGGAGAGAGCACACGTGGCGCCTCGCCACCCACGATGGAATATATGCTCAGGGGCTCTACAAGCGGTTGGTAACACCAACCGCTTGTGATTTGGCCCCCACGTGGCCTCCACTGCACTTTCTGGACGCCTTCCGAACCGCTTGTGGTGCCACACCACAAGCGGTTCGTGGAACCGTGAGTGATACCTTCTAGGTATCACTCTCGGTTGCGTACAAGCGGTTAGATAACCGCTTGTGAAAGCAGCTACAAACCGTTTGTGTTGCACTGTTCCCTGGTAGTGTATGGCTGGACTGCTCTAGAGTCTACCTAGTTTTTGGAGATCAGAATTAGTAGCACTTAGTCAACTATTTTTTTGGTTTCATTCGTCCTAAATTGTACACAAGTAATACTAAAATTGTACTTCATATTAGTGTGCAATTTTAGTACAATTATATTGCAAATTTTATGTTTGTTTAGATTTTTTTGTTTTTCTACTTTGTATTTTTTTCGGGGTTAATAAAGTTAAACCATTTTTGTTTATGCTGTAATTTTTTTTATTTTGGAAGGGTTCGCAGAAGATAAATCATTTATCTAGGCAGCAATTTTTCGTGATTGCTAGTCGTCTATCCATCAGTCGAAAAAGAGTTGCCCTATCAGTTGTTGTTGTTGCTTTGTCCATAGAATGTGTGCGCATGCGGCATGCTGCACATCTACTAGGTAGAGTATCTACAGTGAGACATTTAGGGTATGTTTGGTTGATGTCTAACCTTATCACAAGTTGCCATAACTAACTTCCCACATGTGTCTAAGGTTAATTCATGGATTTGTCGGCCACACTTTGACAAGAAAATAGAATTTTGCCACACTTTTTGCCACCATTGACAAATGGGATCCACTTGGCAGAAAAGGAATCTTGCCACACTTGTGACTTTGAACCAAACAGCTGGCTAATATAGTTAAACCTGTCTAACTTTAGTTGTGATAACTTATGGTAAAGTTAGATATCAACCAAACAGGCCTAAAACTGTTTTTAAATGCTCTCTTCTTTTTAGAAGCAGTCTCTTAACTATTATGCACTTTTTAGAAAACGTTTTTAAGCTAAAGGCAACCTCCAAACTTAGTGGCAGTCTCTCATCAATAATACATTAATCATTGCTTATGACTAGTGGGTTGAGTGGCCCTAAGTATTGTCTCTAAATATTGCCTTTAACTTAAAGACAACAAGAATCTCTAAACCTTAGAGACCTGACGTGAATCATATCTTAAGAGGTAATATTGCCTTTGCCTGCAGTGGACGAGAGCTTGGCCAATTGATGATTAAGCAGCATTGCATTGTTAAGGTGCACGTGAAAGTTGGATCTCTCCGGAAAGGACAAAAACTTTGGGCCAACTTTGATTGATGTACGGACGGATGGACGCTGACATCTCAGTTTCTTTCCAAACCCCAACCACCCCTTTCCTTCCAAAGAAATTTGGGTTTGACTACAGATCGGACGTCCGATCAAAAAGAAAAAATCGGACGCTTGTTTCAGTAAGTACAACCAAATGTTTCACCGAGCAAAGTGAAATGTTTTAGTAACATAAATGTTTAAATAATGATTAAATGATGTTGCAGCAAGCAAAACCAAATGTTTCGAAAAGGTAAAACAAATGTTTCAGTAAAGAAAACATAAATGTTTCGACATTTATAAAAAATTTTTCCACGGGTAGAACTAAATGTTTCAGCAGGTATAACCAAATGTTTCAGTAAGGCGAAACAAATGTTTCAGTATAGCAAAACAGAAATGTTTCAACATTTATTAAAAATATTTCAGCAGACATAACCCAATGTTTCATCATGGCAAAACCCGTGTTTCACACGTACGAGGACCATGCTCCAAGCCAAAGTTGCATCTTCTTCCTCATTTCCATCTTCTTCTCCAGATCCGGCGAGCCCCCACCCTGTGCTCGCCGGATCTAGCTTGGGGCTCACCGGATTTAGCCTCCATACTCGCGAAGGAAAGTATGGCAAAGTCGTCGGGACTGGACAGGCCGAGGCTCTGGCAGAGGAGTTGGATGTCCCCGCCGCCGCCGCCGCGCGCGGCGCGAAGCCGTGAGGTCGAAGGAGCAGCGGCGAGTTACCGAGGCGCCCCTGAGGCCGGCGCGAACATGGGGGACTATGGGTAGCTGCAGAAGACGTCGCGTGGTACCCGACGAGCCCTTGGACGCGTTGCGGCGGTCGAGGCAGCAGTGCCTCGATGAGCTGAACGACGGCGGCCGCGTCGTCCTGCGCAGGCGTGCCCATCGGCGGCCTTAGCTTATGGGAGCCAAACGCGCAGTATGCTCGAGGCGTCCGATTCGATCGGACGCCCGAGCCTGAGCATTACCGAAAAAATTTTCTTCCCATCCCGCATTAATTCCGTCACATTCATCGCCCAACCTCGAGCGTGCGTGCTGGACTGGCCACCTACGCGCTGGACCAGCGGTGTACCGCCAACCACCGTGTCCCGATGGCGAGCCGCTGGTGACTCGGGTGGGGGAAGAGGTAGAGTTCACCTGGCTCGCTGTTCTAACCATCTTCTTGGTGCACTTTGCGCCGTTGGTGATTGTTTGGTGGAGTGACTGGGAGCTCGGTCCATCGCGCGCGCCCCGTCGGTTCGGTGCTTCCCGCGCCCGCAGGCCGCTCGACGGAATGCCTCACCGGCCGTTCGTGGCGCGCGATGTCAATGGCAATGGCATGGCGTGATGATACTACAGCGTGCTGGAGGCTGCGCGTTCTTAGGACTTGGGAGTGGGGAAGATTTGTAACATCCCATTTTTCTAAAAGATGAATAATGCTATTAATATTTTGGAAGGATTATATCTAAAATATATTATTTTTTACTCCATGAAACAAATATAAATATATATGTGTGTGAATATTATCTTTGGAACAACCATATTTTCAAATCATGAATAGTAATTTCACCCAAATTTTGATTTCCAAATATACTGCTTGGATTATATTTGTATTGTGAATATATCTATCTAAAATGATTGGAAAATGATATATTCATACCATGAATAGTGTTTTCAGGAAAATGAAAAGTATTTTCATGTTGGTAAATAGTTATATCAATATTAGGAATAGTGCCTAGCCTTAGCATCAAAACTTTTTTCCCTTTTTCTTGCCATCTCTTAATCTATATTCCATTTTCCATCTCTTATTCAAATTTGAAATCAAATTTGGAATTTGCCTAGTGAAATTACCCTTTTTGCCCTTTGGCCTCTCACTGTTTTTCCTTGTTTTTGGGCTCCAACCCGTTGGACCTTGGGCTCTCTCCCCCTCTCTCGACTTGGCCCAATTGAGCCCACTCCTCGGCCTGCCTTGGCCTGGCTTAGCCCAGCTCGGCCCACGTGAGCTCCCTCCCCTGCTCTGTCTTCTCTTGCTCTGCTCCTTGCCTCTGCTCCTTGCTCACTGACCTGACGCCCCCACCACCGTCCGGCCGCGCCTCGCCATTGGCCGCCGACCACGCCCACGTCGCCTGTACTGTCACCACACCGTGGCCCTAGTCAGCTCTATCCTTTCGGCGAAACCCTGGAGCCGCTGCGCCCTGCCATTAGATGCACCCCAACGAGGATTGTCCTTCGTCCCGGAATTCCTGCGCAAGGACGAGGAACCACGTCACCAACTTGCGTGCCGTCCTCCCCTCTGCTCTCATCGCTCCTCCCACACCTATAAATAGGCAAGCCGAGCTCCCCCTCTCCTTCCTCATTCCACCGCTCCGCCCTACCCGAACACCGCCACCGTCGCGGACCCTTTCCGGTGAACCCTGAGCCCCGGCGACCATCTCCACCTCTTCCTCTCATCCCTCCCTTGCTCCCCTCCGTGTTAATTTGGTTTTCGTTGCTTGTAGCTCATGGAAGAACATCATCGCCGCCGCCGGCCGCAACTTCCCCTTTTCGATTTCTCGCCAACGGCAGAGTCCCCGACCACCCCCTTCAGTCTGAAACACCCCGGCATCTCCTTCTTCCTCCCCACGGACGGAATCGACGTGGCCTCCCCGGAGCTCCCCCACACCATCTCCTCTGTTTTGGCTCCGCCCGGCCTCCATGTCGCCAGCCCTCTCTGGCCAACCCTGATTTCAATCTACCCCTCGGTAATGCTCTGAATAGCCCCTAGATGCTCCCTGACCCCTTGTCCTTGCCCCAAACCCCGTGGAACGCCGTCACCGTTGCTTGCCGAAGCTTCCATCCGCCCTTGCTCGCGGCTCCGCTGCTAGAGCTCACCACCGGCGAAACCGCACGAGGACGTCCTAGATCTACTTCCCGCGAACCCGGAGGAACCAACAACACTCAATTTGGTGCCCCATAGCTCCGTCGAGACGACGCCGTAGCTTCGCCGAAATTTCGGCCAGAAAAGCTTGAGGCGCTGATGCCGGCATCGCGTGAGACCCTGTCTCGCTGATGTGTGGGACCCGTGGGGTTTAAATAATTAAATCCCCCGTGGAGCCGCGTCCTGTCGCCGACATGTGGGCCCTTCGAACCCACATGTAAGACTAAGTGGAGGCACCTTTTTGGAATAAGCCTTCTCTCCGTGCTGCGCGCGGGCCGCTTCGCACACGGGCCAATCCGCGCATGGACCGGACCCAAAGTGGGCTGCACAATCTTGGGCCTGGCCTGATACTGATTATAGATGATTTTCCAGCCTTTTCTATTTCTAATATTCCAAGAAATTGATTTCTGTTTGTTATAAATACCTAGAGGCTTTGTAAAATTGTGAAAAAATTAGGGTAAATACTTTATAGCATGCTGGATCTAATAAAATTATAGTATTTCATATTTGTGTATTATTTACCTTTATAAAATATTTGAAGCTTTGTTTAACCCATTTCTTTGTAAATATAGAAAATACTTTCTGTTTGTTTCAAATAGTAAACAAATTCAATAAATTCTCATGATATTTTTGATATTTCTGTAAGTATTTTGAGGACTCTAGACCTTAGGAAAAATATAAAATTCACTGTTTGATCAATTAAAATAATTATGTAAAATTGAAGTATGGTTATTTTTGCATGAATTCACTTTATAAAACCATTTTTCATGTGATAGTTTATTAGATAAAAACTATAAAATGGATGTATTTGTGGTGTATGACCTTTGTACTATGTTTTTGAATATTACTCTCCAAGGGTAGTATGGGTAGACTTCATACATATCATGTATACGCATACTTTCATATTCACATTAAAGTTTTTATTTCATAAGAGGTTCTCTTAATAGAACAAGTAGATTATAGATTCCATTAGAAGGACCATGAGATTTGTAGGCCATTGCACATCATGCATCATGCTCTAGCACATTTCTAAATGATTTTGTGCTATTTGGATTGTTCACGATAGATCCGGAAGACCCGGAAGGACAGCTCGTGGATCAGGATTCCAACACACACGATCCAGGCGAGCCAATATCTCTAGAACATGCTTCTAACCCAATTTTTACTTAAATTTATGTTGATTTAAATTATGAAAATACATGCTTTATATTATGTTGTTATATTATGTTGAACTCAATGTTGGTAGTTATGCCCTATTCATTTAATCATGCTGTATATATGTCTCATCCCTTGATTACTGTTGCTACCACACCTTGATTTCCTTGAATATCAAGTCCATGGCATCACCCTAGAATACTTAATAAACATTTTGGACTCTTTAAAGTCTTGGGTAAAATGCTTAGACATGCTTAGGTCCAATCGAATTTTTGCCCGGAACCTGAATGTTCTGGAACGATGGACAAATAATCCGCCGAACTTTGTATTTACCCCCTGTTATAGAGCTTTGTAGTATTAGAATCTTGGTGATTGGTCTAGGTGACTGTGTTTGATATCTTCGTGATAGCCTATGTGCATCTGTGTGTCTCCCAGTGGGAGGATCTATAAAACCCACTAAAATCTATGTGATTGGTGGTGTACTTTTTGTCAGCAGACTGTGTGAATGGTGGCAATAATCTCTGATCGGTGGACTCTAAGTGAGCAGCGGTTACTCTTTTCTAGCAATGGACTCTATGTGAGCAGTGAATTGCTAAAATGGATTTTGTTCTACGTGGCGGAGTAGATTTTGTCTAGGCTAAGTGGTGTTTGGTTTGGTCTTAAGTGACATGGAAAGAGTTAAACACCCTAGTCTTGATCATTTTTTGCATATATAGCCCAGTACGTCTTTTATTTGATAAATGGCTAAGTCATAAGTTTTTACTATGGATTATTGCAACTCTGGCATTTAAGCAAATAAAATTAACCTAGCCTCCACCAAACAACCTATATCATTATATTACATTAGGTTGGATGTTGGTTCGCGAACACGGTTTGATTGGGCGCTCACCCTCGCATCCACTCACTCTTTTAGGTCAAGATGGAGAAGAAGAGAACCCTACGACTGCTATGACAACGAAGAAGCTTAGGAAGCTGACCCATAGGACGAAGTCTTAGGCGGGACTCCAGTCGCTTGCCTGTCGGGTGGATAGCATAGCCCTTGGAACCCAAAACTAGCTTCGTTTCCGTATTTCCGAACTCTGATTAAAGAGCTTAATTTTGGTATTGTAATATTTGGCCAGCTCGGCCTTACAAACTTGAGCCTCTATGTATTTAAACCTTTATGGTTGTATAATAAACGTGCTAGTATCAGATGATTACAATATTTTGTAACTCGTACAGCGCTAGCAAGACAGATCCTGAGCTAGCGCAGATTGTACGGAGGTCCCAAGAAAAGGGGATCTCACATTTTTACGCTTGCTGAAGCAGTGAAAATCATGGAAACCTGGATGGTATATAAATCGGCTAAAGTCTAAAGATGTGAAATTAATGGTGAAAATTACTATTATGACAGATAACATGATTGTTTGTTTTATGTTCCTCTTTTGTTTCTGTGATCTCAAACAAAACGTTTTTAGTCATTTTAACAAGTATGGACATATGGCAAGTAAGATAATATAGATTATCTTTTGTGGAGGAATTGCTTATTGTGTCTTCATTTCACTAGTATACAGGAAGTAAATAAGTAATTCCATTTTCATTTGTACATACATCATTACACAAATTAACCTTCTTGGGTCAAAGTCGTTTAGAGGAGCAGAAACAATGTCTTGATTAAGCCTAAATGTTGGATCTGGGACAAATGAAGACTTAGGTCTCAAAATCCTCTCCTTGCTGCACTACTTTTCAAAGAAATCGGCTTAGATGCTGATGTAGAACGAGTCAAAGAAGGCTGAAAGGAGAAACAATGGGTATACCTTTTTGTCCACTACAAGAAGAGGCTATCTTCTTTGCCAGGTTAGTATAGTTACAGCATTCCTAACAGGCTCATCATAATCCCACTCTACAACACTATTCACCACATTCTCTAAAAGATCCCTTCACTCTCTAAAATTTCTTTAAAATTTACACTACATTCTCCAAAACATTCATTCTCCAGCAGTATCCGTATTCCTAAAAAGTCAAATGAATAATAAAAGGGGGAACTTCTCAAGGATGCTCTTATGCTGCTATCTTGGTAGATGTCGACAGCAAATTTACACCCTGCTATTCTTCTTTTTTTTTTCTGTATCTGGTCAGTCTTGTGTTTTGCGAATGTTTTTTATTTGCCTGTGTTTATTGCAATCTCTGTCATTATTTCACTTCTTGTTAAACTTTTATCCTTGAATTGCATGGTGGAAAGGAAATCAAGAACACAGTTTCAAAAATGCTTGCGCGACTGACTTGTTTCTTTTATTCAAATAGACTGACCCCAGCAATTTTTCAGAATTCATAAATAAAATTCATGTGGAAGGTACTGACTGCTCAGTACATGCTACAGAACTAGAGAATGTAACTTTGGTACCACTTGCCAACAGGAACCACACCTTTGAAGGAATAAAAGTGATAGCTGCATCTTAGAGCACAGTCGACTGAGAGTCAAACATGGAGTATCTAAGACCATCTCCAACCATTTTCCCTTTATTTCCTTCCCTTCCCCATTCCCTTGCCCATATTCATTCCCTTCATTTCCCACCATATCCAACAGCATCCCTTCGAAGGAAATGATATAGGGAAGGAGATCAAAGAATCCCTTCCTAGAGGGAATGGAGAGAGAAATCCATTTACGAATGGATTGCTGAAGGGAATCTATTAGAGCGCTGAAGGGAATGGAGATCCTTTCACGACGGGAATTGGGGATGGGAAGGAAAAGGGTTGGAAATAGTCTAAGCAAAGGTGGGCACCAGGCACCAGTTGTGAATATCTAGTTCCAATACTACAAGATACCTCTTGATTCATCAGAGACCAAGTTGAGTAAACTCAGCAGCTAGTGGTGTACTCTAGCATAGCATCTAGGCATAGCAGTGTATGTGTAGCACATCTTTTTTTTAATGCAAAGGGCAGGAGCACTGCCATTTCATTCAAGAAGGAGAGAACTGTACAAAATATACATGGAGAGAATCTAGAAGGAGGGAGAGAGAGAGAGGACGATACAGGGAGAGGGGATGAGAGAGTAGAAAGCGATCCTACCAAAGGTGGGACTCAACAGAACACCATTGTGCAACCAATTGAAGGCCTAGCACTTCTCTAACTCTGACGGCCACCACTGCCATCAGGCGAGGGTCAAGATTGTAGTTGCCACCGCCACACGGGAAGGCTAGAGGTTTGTTTATTTGCATTGTAGCCGACTAGGACAAATGTCGGGATACATTACAAAAGAGATAGTTCAAGTACAATGCTAGTGCGGAAAGCTTAAAGACAGCAAAAGATCGTCGAGCGGCTCTGCAATCTTGCAAGCGATTAGAGGGACGCTGTAAGCACCATCCTGGTCGTGGTAGTCTGGATCTTCATCTTGATGGCATACGTAAGGGTCTTCGGGTTGCTCTCCATCTAAAGAGTGAGTGAATACGTAGGTAAATGTGCAATCAAACTGTACTTACGAATTAACACCCTCCTAATGCAAGTAATAATAAGAGCTCCAAGGGAAGGCTAGAGGTTTGTTTATTTGCATAAAGCTAGTTGGAAATACTAATAATACAAACCCATGACTTAGGTGTGGCCCATGACTTGGGTGTGGTTCCTTTCAGCCTATCGCGTTTGCTTATCTTATTTGCTTATTTACTTCCCGAGGTGGTCTCGAGAGTCGGATCTCATCTGTTCGACTTGCGTTAGATAGCTTTTAGACACGCCTTCGAGATAGAAAGAAAAAAGAATCCGAAAATTAAAAAAATCCCGACAAGTCAAATAAGGCAACGAGATAAGCAAATAAGTTGCTTATTTGCTTATCTCGTTGCCATATTTGACTTATCAGGATTTTTTTAATTTTTGGATTTTTTTTTCTATCTCGAAGGCGTGTCTAAAAGCTATCTAACGCAAGTCGAACAGATGGGATCCAACTCTTGAGGCCATCTCGGGAAACAAATAAGCAAACGAGATAAGCAAATGTGATAAGCTGAAAAGAACAACACCTTAGCCAATTTGAAATCCATGTTAAGTAGATGTGTAATAGTTGATTGAAGTAAGGTTCCTAAGTAACCTTCCACCAACTCTTACTACCCTCGTACCAACCCATGGTACAACAAGACTTTTCATAACTCAGATTTTTCCATTGTTCCTATCTTCCTCCTTTCTCATGCCATCATATTCCGGGATTTAGGCTCTCCCGTTGTGGATCACCACTCTATTGGATTGCCGGCCAGCAAGTGTATGATCTAGATCACCCTCGGTGACGGCGCCCTTCTGTCTTTGTCTCGGGCTAGAGTTTCTTCCAAGGTCTCCTCAGAGCACGCCACTGGACTCCATACCTGCACTATCACGTGATAGCCACACGTTGTGTCAGACCACGTCCAACACTAGTTTCCAGTTCAATGGACCACTTCATGTCCCGCTTCTTATGGCTCGAATGCCGAAGATCCCACACTCCGCTCCCTACCTCAATCTTATTAGGTCCTCGACCTCCAAGTCTAGATCCCACTCTAGACAACCAACTCATTCACCGGGTCTCAACCCGTGACTACTCCTTAGCACAGACCAGACTCACATCCCAACTACAGACCTCTATTCCATACCAGTTTAAATTTGCACCATTTCTTCTTATGATATGAGCAAAAGTAATGGTGAACTATGGTTCACCACTATGCGGGCAATTACACCCCAAACAAATCATTAATTAGACCTAAGCATGTCTAAACAAGTTTTTACCCAAGGATTATGAGTCCAGAATTGTCTAGTAATTATCCTATGGTTCCAAATGACATGATAATCAAGGCAATCATGATTAGTAAACAAGAATAACAATAAACAAGCATGTGTACAACATGATTAACGAATAGGCATAGCTACTCCATTGGTTTGAGTGATTGCAACATATAATAGAGCATGCAATTTCTTAGTTGAATCAAAATAACGTATGTAAAACTAAGTAAGTTGGGAGGCCTTGCTCGGGGTCCATCTGAATGATTCCTGCATTAGTCCCTAGATCGGTAGGCTAGTGCACACCATTACATAGCCAGATCAAACAAGCATAAACGAACTAGGTAAACTCGATAATTGCAAAAGTAACACCTTATGCCAAATAGTTTTGCAACACAACCATCTAGCCCAAATATCATTATAGTCCACAAGGAGAATTCGGAGTACAAAAGCGGAAGTCTTCAAAAGGATTATCCAGCGGCTATGCATCACTACAAGTGGCTAGAGGGAACGCCTTAAGCTTCGTCTTTAAATCCATGCTCCTCATCCTCGAAGCATGCATAGGGGTCTTCCAGGTGATCTCCATCTAAAGAGTGAGTGAGTGTGAGGGTAAGTGCGCAATCAAACCACACTTGCTAATTAACACTCTCCTAATACATTTAATGATAAGGGCTTCAAGAGAAGGCTAAGGTTGGTTTATTTGCGAAATGCCAATTGAAAATAATTATAGAAATAGACCTATGATTTAGCAAATTTTCATTACGAAATAGAGTGTTATTGAAGTATTAATGATCCAAAGTATCAACCCTGCATAATCCTGATACCATCCCATGGTATGACTAGACCAAACTCAACTCTGCTAGAACCTCTGTTCCTATTCTTCCTCCAAACACCCGTCATCTTATTTTGGGATTCTTCAATCCCGTTGTCGATCATCGTTCCTAAAATGCCTGTCCAGTGAACACATGACCTAGACCACCCTTGGGTGGTGGCGCCCTGCCGCGCTTACCTCATGTTGGAGCTTCAACCAGAGCTTCCGCAGAGCACTCTACTAGACTTCCACACCCGCACTACCGCATGATGACCACGCGTTATGTCAGACGCATCCAACATTAGCTCATAAACAAGGGACCTTTTTTAGGCCCTGTGGCGGACCAAATTCCAGGAAAAATTTACCAGAAATTGTCCAGAATGCCAACTGTCCAGGATTTCACTTGCATTCAGAAATAGTACAGCCTGCTTGATTTATTACATATTACAAAATATTTTACAATGGAAAATGGAAATATAACCTGGTAATAAAAAGAAAATTACATGCCCATATACCACAGGCAAGCTTAAGCATAAGGTAAACCTTAGAAATTGATCATATGCGAATTCCTATCTTCTTCATAAATGTCCATTTCTGTATAAAGTGGATCCTGTAAAAAGAAATAAATTGCCCACAAAATGTGGGTAAGCACTAATCGTACTTGTAGGTTTCTTGAGAAAATGATACTAATATTATATGAAAACAAGGTTCAAGAAATAGCAAAGCTTTATGGTGAATATGCAATTCGGAATATTTAAAAATCCTATTATATTTCTAAAACAATTAATAATAATAGTACAAATTCTATCACCTTTCTCCATCCTTACTTATCTGCTAACCAGACAACAATTTTTGTAAAACAAATTCATAAGTTTTGACAAATAAGAGAGGCATCACCCAATTAACACAACTTCATATACCTGAAGTAGGGTCCATCGATGTATTTATTTTCAGCTCTACAGAACCTGCCCAGCTTTACCCGTGGATTCATGACTTCCATTGATGGGCAGTAAACTATGTCATTCTTAAATATTTTAAACTCAAGTTTTTATAGAAGTAAATGATATCTAGATATTTTCTTACCACAGAGCAAATATCTAGTGCCCTTGAGTGTCAACCAAGGCTCCACCGGCCTCATTCTCTAACCCAAGACGGCAAAACTCTGTTTCCGAATCTGCTTCTATATTTTTATAGAACAATGATTTCAGGGAGTTCACACCCTCGCCCACCTGGTGTCCTTGAGTGTGTACCTTCTAACCCCAAGGTAACTGGCCCAAGCCGACAATTTCTTCTTCCAAATTGCTCTATATAGAAAATCATTTTATCTCCCAAACTACAATCTTTTCCATATCAAATAAGTTATCCAACCCAACTTATTTATACAGACCAATTCTTTTATCCTTTCATGAGATAATCAAAATTTTGTATTTTTGCCTATACTAGGGTTTTATCAGGGGTTGATTATTTTTAGGTGGCTTTTTAAGGTATTGGGGTTTGGATAAAATTATATTTGGAATGTATAAATAAATAACTAGAAAATATATACAATAAATAATAAATAGAGGAAATGTAGGAATATCAAAATGCATCAAGGATAAGAAAACCTGCCTTAATTGAAGATCGGATCACACTTATTGAATTTTCTGGACATTTATGGCTAAAGTTTCCAGAGAGCAAAGTTCATCATCTATATGTTATAAAAAGAGAGATACTCCAATAAATATCAAATAAGAAAAGTTTTAAATAAACAACAAAATAAAAAGAGTTTGGGGTAAAAAGGTGATGGGTTGTATGATTTACTAAAGATTTAAAAATATTTTCTAAAGGAAAAAGGGTAGTGTTTTTTATGAAAAAAGTAAGTATTTTGGGCAAGATGACGTTAAGTATTATTATAATATATTAATTTTGGAATATTAGTATTTCTATTTGACCTTATAATAGTATTGATTAAAAAGAATTGATTTTGATATTATAATTTTATATGAGTTTAATGAGATATGTGAATTTTACTAGTAAGATTTTATATTTAGGAAAATTCTAGTTTGATTAAAGAAAGGGTTTTTAAGTTTAAATTTGGATTTCTATAGGTTTTAAAAATATAGATATATTATTTCTAGATATAAAACATTATTTTGAGTAACTTTTATATTGGAAGTTTTACTAATTTTACTTCTATATTCTTTAATTAAAATGTTTTGATATATAAGGAAAAGAGAGTAAAAGGATTTATCTAAGTTATTTTATTAGATAAATATGATATTTTATATTTTTATCTAATTCTTTATTTCATTTTAGATTTCTGTGAATTTTTGTAGGATTTATAAAAGTGATTTGGTATTTTAATTAAATTCAAATTGATGAATAGAAATTAAAAAATAGGTTAAATTCTTACTGGGCTAGTGGTATTGGGCTTGGCCCGATCAGCTACAACGTGGCTGACACGCGGGACCCAGGCGGCAGTGGGTACGCGTGTGAGGCTGAGGACAACGAGTGGGGCATGGTGGTCAGTGGGAGAGGAAGGGGAAGAAAAGAGGGGCGGCGGTGGTATCGCCGGCGACGGCGGAGGATGACCGGCGGTGAGGAATTGAGTGAAGAATAATGAAATTGGAGTTAAGTGGATCTTTTTGGTGGTTTCGGCGAGGTTAGGGACGGCTAGAGTTGGTGTGGCGGCGAGGTCGTGGCGGTGGCGTAACGGGACGGCGGCGGAGGAGAGGTTCCGATAAGGATTAGTGTTGAATGATGGGTGAGATGAGTTTGAAGTATTGAGTGGAGGGTTTTCTCTATAGGAACCGAGGCCAATGAGGCATTGGAGATGCAAGGGAAGAGATCGCCGGAGTTGGGGAAGAGAGTAATGGAGACAGCGATTTAGGGTTGCTCGGGGCGGCTGATGGAGAGGAAGGACTAGGGGTGAGGCTTGAGGAAAAATTGCGACGCCGGGGAGGGGCTTTTATAGGTGGAGGGTAGGGTGGCGGGCAAGAATAGCTAAGTTTCAAGGCGGCGGCGGCCGTATGAAATGGCGGCGGCGGATTGGCGCGCTGAGGAGGATGGATAGGGGTGATGACGCGATGAAGTAGTTCGGCGGCGGCGCGGGCTTGTCCGTAGTGGCGAAACCGCGGCTAGTGATGATGGCGGCAGCGAAATCCAGTGGGAAATGGCGATGCCGGCGAGATGAACGACGGAGACGTCGGTGGAATCAGTGGGAGGAAGAAGACAACGTGCTAGCCGTTGGATTGAAAGCAAAACAATGGGCGCCGTCGGATTAGATCTAGGGGATGACAAGTGGGACCCGAATGTAAGTGAGAGAGGGGTGTTTAAGTGGAAACGCCTTTCTAGATAAGGAAAGCATATTTCCGGGGGTTGCCTAAAAAGGAAGGTCTTCGATTTAACAGAAAAGGTTTTCCAGAAATTGGTTGAAGGTTTTGAAAATTCATATAGAGCTATAGGAAGCTCAGAAAATTATCAAATAAATTTTTAAAAATCCAGAAAAATGAGTAGAATCCAAATATGAAATAATATTTATTATTTTATGGGATTTATATTTCTAGAAAAAGATAGATATGATGTTTTATTTAGGGAATAAATAGGTGCTTTGCTTAGAAAATTCTTTAAAATTTCGAAATGATTATAAGGACATAATTATAACTTTTTGCGAAAAATTTTTATACCAAATTTGAAATTTTGGGTATGTGACAGGCCCGCTCCTTAGTTCTCCCTTTATACACCCGCCATTATATTCCGGAACTTGGCAATCATGTTTTGAATCATACCTCCTGGATTTCAGGTCCAGCAATCGTATGACCTAGACCACCCTCGGTGGTGGCACCCAGCCATTCTTATCTTAGGTTGGAGTTTTAGCCAGGACCTCTGCAGAACACTCTTCTGCGCCTCCACACCCACGCGTTGGGTTGAACGCATCCAACACTCCAACATAATGAAGGGATCCTTCCGAAACCGCTAATCATGGCCTGAGAGTAGAAGGTACAACCTTCGCTCCCTACCCCAACTCAGCAGGTCCACGACCTTTCAGTCTAGATCCACTCTAGACAAAAAACCAACCTCGGGTCTCAACTGCAACTCAGCCACAGGCTCATATCTCGAGACCAACTGACACAGCCTATACCCAAACCAAACCATACCATATCCAGTCCATATAATAAGTAGTAGAATTTATAGTGGTGAGTAGTGTTCACCACCATAGGGTGTTGTTCCCCAAAAACAAACATTTAGACCTAATCATGTCTAAGCAAGTTTTACCCAAGTACTAGGAGTCCAAATGTTTTGTTGGTTTTTAATTGGGCTACAAAGGATATGACTGTCAAGGCAATCATGGCATGACATTCCAGGTAATCATAGCATGGAGAGCAATTGTGCCAAGGTACATAGCATGTGTATAACATGATTAACAAGCTAGGTAATAAATTCATTGTAAGTTCAAGGTAGCCTTTGTATGATTTTGATGATTAATGACAATGCTTATTTTAGGTAGTACTTATTGATAAATCTCTAATGTGCTTATTGATATGAGACTAATATGTTCATTGTTAAGAT
This sequence comes from Olyra latifolia, assembly GCA_036346145.1. NCBI lineage: Eukaryota > Viridiplantae > Streptophyta > Magnoliopsida > Poales > Poaceae > Olyra > Olyra latifolia. The sequence goes on from CM070533.1 coordinate 13,418,363, forward strand.
TGTTTTAATCTCATCTTATTTAAGGGAAAATCATATATGAAAAGAATGAGTATGCAACTTTGAGGTATGTGCTCGATATTCCACTCCTATTTATTAGTGCATTTGTCATATGCAAGCACATGCTAGTAGTTTACTGAATTTATGCCATTTATATCATGCCATATTCATCTGGGCATAAACATTATTGCATTATTCATATATTGCTCTTGGGATCATGTTCTTATTCGGTTTTCTAGTGATTCCCAAGTTGGTTTTAAAACAATGGTTTTTGCATGCGCGCCGGACTGCCGCTTACACATTTAGGAAAATCCCAGCCAAGTTCTCTTCTACGCTGGACCGGTTTTCAGTTTTATATTTTTCGTCCGGCGCTGGTTCCCATCTACGACGGATCGAGGTGTGTTCAAATCCTATGTACGACGGACCGACTTTGGTTCAGTCCGGCGTAAACATGCACCGGAACCTTACTCGGTTCGGTGCAGTTGATCACCCAGAGATAAATTTCAAATATCGGTCCGGCATGAACATGTTTTGTTTGTATTTGGATCTTTAAGCCTATTTGATATATATTTATGATTCTTCATTTGCTTCTACCTAGACTTCACTGTTCTTGATCATATATGTGCATATTTGTTATCTTTGAATATTACCTCTATGCACAATCTTGATGGAGTCTAATTTTGTGAAATTGGCCTATCTCTCTATTGATCCATGTCTTAACTTATTTCTCTTGAGTGGATCAATACATCTTCATGAATCTTGGTTTTTGAAAGACCTCATGATGGGCATTTCGATGGGTATTTGATCTTTCATCTTGGAGATTGATTTTAAGTTGGAATTGATTTGGTTTTGCAAGTTTGACACATTTTCGGAGGTCTTTTCATGGGTATCAGACTAGATATAGTGCTTTGGGAGTGCACTGGAATACTCATTCAAACAAACAGTGAGTTGCCCATTTGCTGCGGACCGAGCTCTTGTCAAATTCCATTCACGCCGGACCGCTCTTTCCCTCCGGACAGTGTCTTAGTATTTTGCACGTTTGGAGGCTTTCCCGTACTCGAAATAAATAAAATTATATACGAAAGTTGTAGAGACATTGTCAAAACATTTTTGCAGACGCATCTTTTTCATGTTGACAACTTTTCGTTTGAGCAACTAAAAAATATAAAAATTCAAGAAGTGGACTGAATTTTTATGTTTGCGTCAGACTGACTTTTTTCGGTCTGGGGTACACATGCTTTTGACAAGGTCTCGGTATTTTGCATTTTGAAGATCTTCCCGTGCTCGAAATAAATAATATTATATATGAAAGTTGTAGAGAATTTCGAGACGTGTCTTTTTTATGTTGACAACTTTCTCATTTGAGCAACGAAACAATTCATAAAAATTCATGAAGTTGTCTGCTGTAAAGAGAAGAAAGTTTTTATGTGCTTTGGTGTTGGAATTGCAAATATTTTGCAATGCACATGTGTTCTTCATTCATAATCATTCATGTGCACATTCTTAAGTAGGTGTATATTAATTGAGTATTTTAAATTGATTTGCCTTGCAATTAAATTTAAGTATCTTTTGGTATCAAGTGCCTGAATCAAATGCATATCCATCCTGTTGCACTTAGTAGAGAGGATCCTTTTGTCAAGTGTTTCACATAAATTGAGCTTCATTGTCAAAACACTTGTTGAAATTAAACCTTAATGATTATATCAAGTATATCTATGTATATCTATCGAGTTTTTGGGACTAATGTCTTTCTTGAGTTGCTTTGAAGAGAATTAGGTCTCAAAGGTACGTGTGATGACCAATTGTGTTAAAGGTTGATTGTCAAGTCAAGTTCAACTAGACGGGGATTCACCAAGAGTTGAGGACAAGTCAAGATCGATTGATGAGAGAATCATCGAGCGGATAATCAAGTCAAAGTCGATAGGACAGAAGAGCCTCATGAGGTGATCAAGTCAAGGTTGATAAGATGAAGGCTTCAACAATTATGTTGTGATGGTCATCATGCACAACACATCAAGTAAAAATCATGGAACTTTAAAGTGAACCTAAAGATGCTCAAGGCCAAGGTATGGCTAATATAGGACTAAGGATGTTTCTTAGTCTTTTGCCGGTCTTGGAGTTGGTGGAAAGACCGGATTGTTAGGATAGTCATCATACTATCAAGAGGAGTCCAGATCAATATTGATCAGACCGTTTCCAAGCTCTTGAGTAAAGCACATTGAGTCTCCTTTCCCTAAGTGAGCCTTGTGAGATGTCTTGGGGTGTTGGAGGTGTTTGACAAAAGAGATGAGTTGGTAGTGCCCGGAAGTGTGAGGATTTGGGTGTCCTTTGATTCCTTGTGAATTATGTACTCATCCTTTAGGATTTGGGTGCTGAGACCTTGGTAGATGGATAGCCCTTGTTCTTAGCTTTCCATAGAACCCAAGATCACCCAATTCCGAGTTCAGACGAGGGAGAAATCGACGTTTTCGTGCATTCTACTCAATTAGTCCGGCGTGAACGTGTTTCAGCGACGGACGGACGCAACTCGGTCCGTGGTGCATGGGAATCTCTCTGGTGCTGCCCCCAACGGCTAGTTTTAGGTCCTAATGGCTAGTTTTTGGTGGTTTGGGTATTTATACCCATCCAAACGGTTGGGAAACAACTCTTGGGAACCCATTTATCATCTTTGAGCTGAAAGTGTGTGAGAGGAGCTCCTATGTGTTAGGAGTGTCCAAGAGCACTAATCTTTGTGAGTGATTAAGAGAATCCTAAGTGAGATTAGTGTGTGATCAAGTGAGTCTTGTGTGCATCTCTCCTGAGCTTGATCCGGTGCGATCAGAGGAGCTTCGGGCTTGTTACTCTTAGTACTTGAGAGCACCTAGACGGCGTTGAAGGCGTCGTGTGCCGGTGATCTTCTCGATGAAGGTTGTGAGAAGGCCCAGGTAAATCGTGTGCTAGCAGGACAAGAGACAGGGCTTGAGGACAGCCTATTTACTCTTGGAGCTAGCTTGTTGTGAGAGGTTGGGACTCACCTCACCGTTGTGGTGGAAGAGTCACATAGTGGAGACGAGGCGAGGGGCTCAAGCAGGAGCCGGTCCTTGTGAGGAGCAAGGGCTTGCCTCAACGTGAATGTAGGAGAGTTGCTCCGAACCATGGGATAAAAATCCCTGTGTCACTTGTGGTATCTCATGTCTCTCTTATGCATTGTTCTACCTTATATTCATCATTTATGCATCTTGTGCCTTGTATGTGATTTGAGCAATGTGCTAGCTATGCCCTTGTTATGTGTTGACTTGTTTGTGCTAGCTAACTTATCCTGAGTAGTTTTGTGACAGATTTACATTCCTGAAATTAAATTGCTTGCTTGTCACCCTAGGATTGCAAATCGAGATTTAGGTAATTCTTGTTCTAAGGTGCTTATCTTGCTTGCCATCAACTAGGATAATACCTTGTGTTCAAGAATCAGTTTTTAGCTTCTGTATTACATTTAGTTTTTAACACAAGTATAAAATTGGATTAGGAATAATAATTTGTTTAGCCCAATTCACCCCCTCTTGGGCATCCGATTCCTTACATTCATATTGCATGTAATTTCTTAATTGAATCAACATAATTTTAATAAAAGATGAGTAAGACATAAACCAAGGATGTTCCTGAGGCTTGGAGGTCTTCCTTAGTGTCCTAGAATCTTCTTTCAGGATCTTCGACATCTACTCGAATGTAAACACCATGCATACATATGCATGTATGCACGTAGAAGAAATCTAGTATAGAGGCTAGGGTTCTATGAGTAGTTAAATAAATATGAATGAATATGCTTTAGATACCCTTAGGTAATACTTCCCCTTCTAGAAAATAAATTATGAGAATTAATTATAGAATTAAAATATTAACTTATAAGCAATTAGGAGTTCTTAAATCATTTGACAAACTTTATCAAGGGTTAAAATGGATTAAATATTTTTAATAACTTATTCCTGAGTTGGAAAGGTTTCTATAAAAATTTTAGAATTTTTAGAGTCCAATCAATATTTTAAATAAATAAAGTTGAATAACAGCATTATTAAACCTTAGGAAAAATGGCTTAATTGCTTCTACAATTTATCCAGAGAATAGGAATGAACTTAAAATTTTTCAATTAATTTTCTTAAATTCCTAACCATATCTAAGGTTCTCTAGAATTTTATTATGATTTAAGGAATTCATTAACTAATTTATTTAAACAGAAAGGTTAATTTACAAAATTATTCAAAACAGGGCGAATTAAAGATTCTGGAGTATTATAAAGGGAAAACATAGGTTACTGTTGAAAGTTATAATTTTATTAAATACAGCCTACTTTCTAATATTTATCATAAATTTTTTTAATATTTTAGGAGTTGAAATTATATTTTTAGAAAATCATAAACACATACTAGATTATTTAAATTAGGAAAAGAACTGGAATTCCTAAATATAACTAGGCCGAAATCGGCATTGTGCAACCCAGTACGGCTCGGTCCGTGAAATAGAAGTGGCCCGACAAGCCCATGATCTAACTAGGAGTATGTCTCCACTAATACTAACAAGTGGGGTCTCGAATCCACATGTCAGCGGCCGACATCACTTAACCGCGTGAGATTTAAATGCTAATCACATTTAGCATGGGTCCCACCTGTTAGCTACACATCGCACACCCGACATTGGGGTGACGTCAATCGGGCGGAGCCCTATGAGGTGTCCTGGCTGATCTCCGGTGAAACTTCGGTGGTGGATTGGCGGCGTTACGGTTCACTATTCTAGCAGCGAGCCAGAACGGTGGCTCCATGGGCACAGGCAGAAAAACACTACGAGTGCATGAATTCTCGGTGAGGAAAGGGGTAGGTGGCCAGTTCGCTGACACGAGGAGCATCTAGGGACCACTAGGGACCTACCTAAGGTAACGGTGCGCTCGGGGAAGCACGAGATCGAGTTGGCACCGTGGAGGGTGGCGGCAGCCGAAACAGGGGCATCGTCGTCGGGGAGCTCCGGTGGTTCCTAGCCAAAATTGAGTACAGGGAAGTGAGGGGTGGCACCTAGAGAAGCTTGGGACGCGAGGAGTCGGCCGGCGACATACCGAATCGATGGCTGGAAGAAAGGGGGCAAATTCGAGCTCGACGGCAGCGATGGCTAAGGATGGTGCAATTGGGCCAAGCGAGGGGGTGAAATAATCAACAAGCGCTGTAGGGGGGGGAGAGGGAGTGATCCCGCGGTGAAGGGCTCAAGGGCACAGTGTAGGAGTGGCGTGGGAGCAAAGCAGCAATGACGCCTATTGCCACAGAGCCACGGCCATGGCAGGGGAAGGGCTCGGGATGCGAGAGCACAGCGCGAGCGGTGGGCCAGCGGAGGGAGAGAGCGGACACAATAGGCATCTGGCCCTTGCCCTTGTAGAACGCCTCCAAGCGAGCCAACCACGTGTGGTAGTTATGCAAATCATGTTCTTAGCTTTCATGGATCAAGCAGAACCTGTTGTTCTGGTAATCGCCTGTGGCCCTTCACCACAACATGGGGGAGATGAGCTCCTGTGCTCCTTCCCGCATTATCAACTCTAGGTTTCCATTCTTACTGTTGTTAACGCACTAGAGGTGGCTGCTGCGTTTGCATGATAAATTTGTGCTTGGATGATTGCTCGATCGCAGCAATGACGCCTGAGGAGGCTTGTTTCTTTTCGAGCGAGGAGGCTTTCACCTTTTCAGAAATCTCTAGGCTCAGCTGGGGTGGCAATTTCCCCTCATCGAGCATCTTCTTCCTTTTGACTACTTCAACAGCGTTAGCGTACCGGCTAGCCATGCGAAAAGATCGCTGATCAACATGTCCGGATTGATTTCCAGGTTCTGAGTAAACCGGACATCCCTGACCCCGAATTTGAATGCTCGTATAACAGATTCATTCGAAACATTTGGGAGTGAATTGAGGACCTTGAAGAACCTCTATGCAAAGTCACACAAAGAATCCCCTTCGATCTAGATGACACGCTCGAGATCTCTTTCTCTACCCGTCCGAGTGTAGTAGCTCTAGAAATTTGACCTGAGCGCTTCACTAAGCTGCTTCTAGGAGCAGTCGGATCTCTCTCTCTGATTGAATAGCCATGTTTGGGCCACTCCGTCGAGCACAGTGGGCAGGTAATTGGCCATTATGCCCTTAGTCCCCCTAGTTGCCTAGATGGTGGTCGTAAAGATTGAATGGAACTCATCAGTATTTTGGGTCCCATTGAACCTTTTGATGTGCCCGAGCTTGAACTTGGTTGGCCAGACGACGTCGCAAAGAGCGGAGGGGAAAGCCCGACATCCGTAAGCCGCGGAACTGTTTCGTTCAAATCGATCCAGGCAATCCCGACCATCATGAGGTTGCTGGTCATACAAGTGAGGACCGACGTGAGAGAACACTTCTCGGTCACGTCGTGGGGAGCACACGCTGGTGAAGCTGTGTTTCCCCCGGCTATGGCCCTAGAGCTCTCCTCTTCGTGTCCTCTTGCTCAGTTGTGGGGCTGACGATGACGATCGTGTCTCTCTTCTAGGTAGCGCTCTAGGATTCGTCGCGATAAGAGCCAGCAGGCCCCTTAAGGGCTCACCCAAGAGCATCCTTCAGGTCCCCTTTGCTCGGGCAGTGCCAGTGGGGCTAGATAAGAGGCTAGCCTCTCGAGATCTTATGTGACGGCGATGCCCACGACTCCCTAGTTCTCTTGCCTGGATTCGTTTCTGAGCTCACGCAAGACCACCAGTATCCGTAATCTTTCTTGTTCGGCGGGAACCGAAGCTGAAGGGCATCGTTCCTTGGACTAGGCCTCTTGTGCTCGGAATGGTGTGGGCGGAGGTGCTCGGGCGTCGTTGCGAGGCCTGTCCCTAGCGTACTGCCGGATGCTTGACAAGGCCCTTTCTAGAGAGGATTCAAGGCAAGCTCAGGCAGCGTCGCACACGTGTTACGAGGCCACTTCAGAGGTTTCTATCATAAGCTGGTGATTTCCCTGGGTAGCCATGTTGACATATCTGCGAGTAGAGGGGTATGAGGAGGTCATCATCGAGCTTCCGCAAGACACGACTCCGTCTTCGAGTTTTACGTGATCCAGGATAGAGCTCATCATCGTCCCCATCAAACATGGGGAAACTTGTTCTGGCAGGGCTCAGAATGGAACCAGCTCAGGAACATACTCCGAGCTTGCTCCATCATGACCGTCATAGTGCCGGTCAACAGGAGCACGATGAACGGACGAATGCTCAACGTCCATCATCTCGAGGATTCCTTCAGCAAAGGATCCCCACGGACGGCGCCAACTATTGACGATTAGGAAACTGATTCCCCACTGAGCTTACTTATTGATTAATGGGCTGTTTGGTTGCCTTCTCAACATAGCCAGGTTGATTGTATAAGATTAGACAGGCTGCACAAAGATATTATTTGGTTGGCTGCACTAGAATGAAAGTGGGATAGATAAATTCAAGGGAGGGATGAAACAAAATTTAAAAATATTAGAAAATCAATAAATATCAAAATGAAAATAAAAATTTTAAAAATAAATAATAGGAAATCAATAAATTCAAAAACTAAAATAAAAGGTTTTAAAATAATTTTTAGAAAATCAATAAATTGAAAAATAAAAAATTTAATCTTTTGAAATTTATATGGCAAGTGTGGTCTAGTTTTGTTCGAAAAAATGTCAGGAACACATAGGTGAAATCGGTTCGGTGATCGGAGATGCCAATCAAAAGATATTTGCAAGAAAAGAAAAAATGGCATTTGCATGCCTTATGTGATGCTAATCAATGCTGCATGCGTGACTTGGGTGGTTGGCGCGCTGGAGTGTGGACTGCTGGGCGCACAACGCGAGGCTTGCACGCGGGGAAACGGCTGATCTGGACGTTTCTACAGAGCCAGGCTACGGAGGGAATCTTGCATCTGCAGGGCCAGGCTCAAAACCAGATGCAAGCAACCAAACACAAGAAAAAAGCAAGATTCTGTATCTGTGGATGCAAGTCTCTCTGTATATGTAGGCAACCAAACAGCTCCTAAGGGATCAAACAACCCCTTCTTGCCAAAGGGCTTTCTTCATAGATGTATGGACTAGCCGAGATGAAAGACAGACTAGGCACGAAGATCCTAGTACAAGCCTCTGGGAAAGAGATAATAACCCTACTCCTCTCACACGTGGGTGTTTGTGTTATTGTGATAAAATTGATCTCGATCTAGATCTCTTCCTAGCCTCATAGGAGTAGTATTATAGTACAAGGTATACACGGTCCGGATCCTATACGACCTAGGGAACCATCTAGATAATTCAGAATCTTAACATATCTATAGATATATTCTAAAAATATGTTAACTTGCACTCTAAGGGATGTCCATATCTGGAAGGCCCCAAGCTCTAGATATATAAGGACTCTAAAGGCATTTAAGGGTGTCGGGCTGATTGTCTCGAGACATCCCCTCAGGGTCTAGGATAACCCGCACAATGGCCCATCAGTAGAGAAACCTACTCTCAAGCACCAAAGCTAGGGTATAGATGCGAATCATTAGTTCGAGCTTTCCATATTTGCCTTATCCTTTCCAAGTACGCACCCTGAGGGTAGGTCGTGCATAGGGTCCAGCCGTCAGAATATTTTATCCAATTCACAACACTCCTCTTTCCCTTTCTTGTCCCCCTCCACGTCCCCTTCTTCTTCCTCTCGCTCCTCTTCTCTCTTCCCCCAGCCTAAGAATGGCTCTAGTGGTTAGGCCACCTAGCCTGAGATGGCTCTAGTGGTTAGGCCACCTAGCCTGAGCCCCGTGCGTGCAACCTAGTTTGCGGTCCTAGCCCTGCTCCCTCCCTGCCCACGTCCTCTAGAATGTTTCCGTCAACCTTGAGGTTTCCATTTGCCGGGACGGAAAACTGCTCGGAAACCTCTAGGTTTCCGTTGGCCGGTGAGGTTTTTGTCGAGGTTTTTATCACCGGCAAATGGAAACCTTGCGGTTTCATGTGAGGTTTCCGTTGAGGTTTTCGGCGCCGTGAAATGAAAACCCCAGGGTTTCCGACAACATTTCTATCGGATGGCAAACGAGGTTTGCGGCGAGGTTTTTTGTAGCCGACGGAGCTGGTCGAGCCAAGGGAGAGGGTTAGTCGTGTTTGTGTGGAGCCAGGAGCTGAACCAAGGCTGAGGGCTGGTGGGAGAGAGAAGGAGAGAGTGGAAGAAAAAGATAGAGCGTGCAACATGGAGGGAGAAAAGAAAGAAGAAGAGGGAGTCGACGGAAGAAGAAAGAGACTGGGAGCGGGTTTTTTTGCAAAACGTTATGCATCTTAAAGCGGGATTGATGGCCCGCACAAACAGGTCCTTATGCAAGCGTATATGGTTTTTCGTTTATGAAAACGATGTATCAGTCTGAATGAGCATGGTTGGCTCTTCCGTTTTTCTGTTTTTTTTTTTCTTTGTAGCCTTGGAGAGTGATTGATCGAGTGGACAGATTGTCAATTAGCGAGTGGACAAAACGATCTTCACTTGTTTACATCCATATACATACATTTAGGAACAAGTTAAAATTGTTCTTTGTGTGCCAAAGAAAAGGAGTCAAGAAAATTGATTTGTGTGTGCCAGAAGCTAGAGTAGTTCATCCTCACATGCTTTCTATGGACGGGATGCCAATACGTGTAGAGATACCCCAAGTTACAACAAAAAAGCGTTATAAAGTCTAAATAAATGTTTAACTATAGAAAACACCAACAGAATACAAAAAATTAAAAAAATATATAGACAGGACAAGATGTTTAATTTTAGTGAAATCCATATAAAATACAAAATAAAAGGTACTTACAGAAAAAAAGTATAAATGTACTAATTAAATTTGCACATCGATTTAAAGTGCAAGTTTAGACTTATGTGCAATTTCGGTGACTAAAAGTAACAAAAATTTTAGTTAACTGACTAATAGCAATTTCGGTCATAAAATATATTTACGCGGTTCTTGGGAGGAAAAAACAAGTTACAGTATAATTATACTAAAGTTGCACATTGATTTAGAATGCAGTATTAGCCTTACTTACACATAACTTCGGTGACCAACAGCAATTTCGTTCGTGAAATATGTTTGCACGGCCTTTAGGAGGAAAAAACCTTCTACACAACATTTCACAAATCTATCTTATATATAAATTGCGTAGCAAAGACGCGCTGTCCCATAGCCACGTTGGGCAGAGGACGCTGGCCGTCCGATCATCGGCTGAAATGGGATCCAGCCGTCCGTTCTTAGATTATATATAAAAGCATTTCTTTCTTTTTTTTCCAACTAGGTGGATGGAACGGCCGGTTGGTCATCCGCGCTAGCACTCAGTCTATAGACTGGGGGTCGAATCCTGGTGTCCCCACCTTTTCTAACTCTGTCTTCCTTTGCTAGCTTATTTCCTTTTTTTTTCCCTTTTCTATTTTGTTTTGTCAATGTCATAAAAAAACCCAAAAATAGGAAGTTTGCAAAAATAGAACCATGACTGCATAAAGAAGGTTCATAAAAAGCATGGTCTTTTTTGGAATTTCCTAAAGTTTTTTAATTTTAAAAACTCCATGTCTTCCTTGCCGGCTTCTTTCCCTTTTTTTATTTTCTATTTTGTTTTTTCTATACTGTAAAAAATCCAAAAAGTAGAAAGTTTACAAAAATGGAATTATGGCTGCACAAACAAGGTCCATAAAAAGTTTGGTCTTTTTCTGGAATTTTCTAAAGTTTTTAAATTTCAAAAACTCCCTGTCTTCCTTGCCAGCTTCTTTACCTTTTTTCTTTTCTATTTTTTTCTATGCCGTAAAAAATCCAAAAAATAAAAAGTTTCCAAAGCACAAAGAAGGTCCATAAAAAGTTTGGTCTTTTTCTAAAATTTTCTAAAGTTTTTTAATTTAAAAAATGCTTTCCATCTCTTTTTTCCTCTTCTATTTCCTTTTTGCACGTTGCTTAAGAGTTTCACAAAATTAAAAATAGAATCATAGTTCCATGAAGAAACTTGTCGTGCCCATTCTCGGCTTACCTGGCGAGAACGGTCGGACCTGCACTAGGCCCTGGATCAGTAGGCTAGTGCAAGGGTTACACAGCTGGAAGCATTGCATACATCGATGTCCAAATATTACATAACAGCGATCATCGGATCGCATTAGTAGCAAACGGCATTTAAGCCTTAGTTACAAGCCAAAGTTCACGAGTAGCGGAAATCTCCCAAAAGGCAACTTGCAAGTTCAAAAGAACAACAAAATCACACGGCAGTGTGTAACCACACACGATGGTGGAACGCACCAAACCCTATCTAAAGCATCTACTCGATCACGGCATGCGAGGATCTCCTTCCTCATGACAATCGTAGGCATCTTCCTCGACGGGCTCCTCCATGTCTAAAGATAGATATTTATGCGAGGTCGGTGTCATCCAAACACCGGCGAGGTAACACCAACCCAATGCATTTAGTGATAGAGGTTTCAAAGGAAAGGTGGGTTTATTTATTTGCGAAAAAAGCCGGTTTGGAAATGAAAGCCTATGACTTAGCGGTTTAACCAAATTCCATATCAAATTGATTATTTATCATATTTCATTTCAAGACACGACCAAACCCATGGCGGTTTCGGGCACTCGCCAAACGTTCTCTTCCCACTCCGCCATCATCTTAGAGTGTGGCGCACTCGTTAGGATCACACTCCCAACAAAGTACCGGTCTCGTCCTAGCGGGTTGCCGACCCACGCTAGACTCACGGCTCTCTGAAGAATGGACCTAGATCATCCTCGGATGACGACATGAAACTATCTTCACCTCAAGCATGGTGGCGGGCAGGTGCGCCCGCAGTCGTAACTACCCTGAATCCCCAATACTTGCACTACCGCGCGATGGCGGCGCGTTGTGGTGTTAGGAACTATCTCCATGAGCGAGATAGTCGATGGCGTCTGCTGTGCATCCCGATGCACCGTGCAGAGAATCCTTGATTCAGCCCGGCCGATCCACTAAGGGCCTCACCCTTATGCTCTTCCTTCTTCGGCTAACTTCGCACCTCCGTGTGAATCACACGATGTGGCGGAACCCTCCTTTGGGGCAGCGCCGCGGCATTACGCGGATCTCGCCGCTCTCTTCCATGCACTACGTATGTGGGCGATTAGCTCCTCAAATCACGTAGCCCAGCTACTTCTTCTCTTACCCAATGCGGACCACATGCGCATTGCGATACATCACAACCATACACACACCGGCATGCGAGCCCAAATTCGATTAACCATATTCAATGTGTGATCATGTCCGGTGAATGTCGGTTCACTGTTCGAGGCAATTTTAAGCCTAAAATTAATAGTTGGACCTGAGCAATGTCTAAGCAAGATTATAACCAAGACTTAGGAGTCTAAATCAGTTTATTTAAATTAACCAAGGCTACCAAGGGTGATCATCAAAGCGATCAATAGTAAACCAAATGACGATGATTAATTCAAGACAACATCATCATGGTAAATTGATAGCAAGTAAGTAAATGGCATGATATATCATGATTGAACAAATAGGCATAAGTACTTAAAAGGGCATGCAGTTTAATACTGTAAAATAAATACTTTAGAAATCTAGGATTCAATATGATATTAATGGAGGTTAACTTGCACTAGGGAAAGCGCATCCTCTCCCTAGTAAAAGCAACACTATTAAGGATAGGTATTAACTCGCCTTGGGAATGGAAGCCCGGGTCCTGTGCGGAGTCCTCGAACGGTGCTTCCGGATCCTCTACGTCTAATCGGAGAATCAATAATTCATCATAAACACCATGCGGCGAAGAAAAGAATGATGCATGAAATGCAATCGAGGTCGCTTCGTATTTACTCATTTACGATTCCTATGATTAACTATCTCTATGAATCCATATATATATATATATACATATCGAAAAGTTCCATGATCCTTCTTAAATAATGAACCATAGCGAAATGGCGCGAAGTGCTAGTGAGATGAGGCATATCATATATATATATATATGTACATATATATATATAAGTATGTATAATGTAATTATTACCTAATTAACCCCATAGGACAAAATGTGGTTTTATTGTTTTTAAGGTACTTTAATTAGCTTAACATGCTGTGTAATAACTTACTTGAGTAGGGTCATAGATTAAATACGTTAAGCTAGTTATTCATGTATCCTAATTATACCAATATTGAGTTAACAAGTAATTAGGAAACATACCATAGATTATTTTATATTTTCCTAGGTCGAAAAGTCTTTTATCGGTATCCATGATTTTCTTATGTTTAACTTAATTGTTAATCTCTTTTTAATACACAACATTTTATTTTTGCTTATTTCTACTTGACTTAATACCCTAAAATAAGCAATGGATTTAATCTAGGAACCGTGTTTGGTTCTTGTGTGAGGTACTATTTTTATTAAATCTAACACAAGCTCTAGTATTTACCCTAATTTTTCCAGAATTTTTAATGATATCTACCTATTTTAAATAAATCGTTTCTATTCTTGTCTTTGTTTTAATTATAAAATCTGGGAAAAATGGGTGAACGATCTTAGGTCGGCCCGTTAACTTCATGGCCGAGCCAACCACGTCGAGCGTGCCGAGAAAGCGTAACTTCGCGAGTGAAGGTCTTTGGGGTCATAAAGGCGCCTCATTACCACTCGACATGTGGGACCGAGGGCCCACATGTCGGCAACGTGAAGCAGCGCGGAGTTTTAAATCCATGAGCGCCGACACTGGGCCCCACTGTCGGCGACCACACACGGTGAAGCCGCCACGGATCTTAAGCGCGATCGGACGGCTCGCCGTCATCGTCTTCCTCCGTGGCGCTTCGATGGCCGAGGCTAACCGACAACTAGCCGAGCTAAAGTGCACCGTTTGGGGCGTTCTTGGGTCGCGGTGGAACCGGTGAGCTAACGCGCACCTAGGGTGCCCTCGTCGAGGCGAAAGCGGCGGACGGCGAGCCATGCCGGCGGCGGGCACCGGCTACCGGCGGACATGAGTAAATGACCTAGGGTCGAGCTTATGGAAAAATAGTGCGCGCATGAGCTATCACGGGGTTAGTGGGTGCTTCAGAGCACAAAGGTGGTCGGGGCACGGTTGGATCGGCGGCCCCACGTCTTGGTCCGAGCGAGGAAGGCGGCGCTCACGATCTTTGGGAAGACCGTGAAAGCCTGGGCCAAGAGAGAGCACGGTGTGAGGGAAGGCAGCGAAGCTCACCGAGCAAGGACTTGCCGCGGCTCACGAGAGGAAGAAATCGGAAAGGGGAAAAACCAGGCGGTCGGCGGTGGCGAGAGCGTTCAGACGAGCTCGGGATGACTCAGACCAATTCCTTGAGCGAGGAGCTCCACGAGGTCATGGCGAAACAAGCAGCGACAATGTGGAGACTAGGGAGGACCGGGTTGGGCTGCCGGCGGAGAGTGAAAAGAGGGAAAAGCGGCCGATGTGGTGCGGTGGCATATAAGCTCGGTCCGAGCTCGGCTATTGACCGTGATCGCGCGAAGATGTGAGGCGGTCGCAGAGGAGCTCTAGCGCTCATTGGCTAGCTGGGCGGTGGCTTGCTCACGCTGGCGAGTGTCTGGCCGGGCGGCGAGGTGGCTTGCGCGGCGGCATTGCCACCGGAGACGCGGCGGTGCGGGGGCATCGATGGCGCGACCAAGTCGGCCATTGGGCAAGGTGGGCGGTGCACGCACGTCTGTCACGGCCATCCCGACAAGGTGGCTTGGTCGACCCGGCGCGCATGAAGCGGCGGCGAACGATGTGAGTGTCACCGGCGCGATTCTTGAGCCCCAGAGCCAAGATGACATGCACAAGCAACCAAAGAGCAGATCTCCGGGGTGATTTTGCGGCCATGGCTGGATTTTGCCGCTGGGAGGCGAAGCTAGCCGAGGCAAAGACCTGTTGCTTCGGCGAAATGCTCACAAGAGCGAGGGTAAAAGAAGAGGCGCCAAGTGGGTCCCACCGGTTCCTTTTGGTCAACAGAGTCAAACTCTCGATTAGAGTTTAAACTAATATATAGAATTTTCCTGGGATTTTTAGAGCAATTTATCATTTTTGGTTTTATGTGAATATGTGTGTACATATATACATATACATATATTCATATATATATATGTGTATGGATGTTTTATGAACATGAAAATATATTCCCCATTTAAGATCTATTTGAACTTTTATTCCAACATTTCCTAAATTTTGCTATAAATAATAAATTCCTAAGTAAGATTTGTTAATTAGCTATTTGGTGATTTTAAAAATTTAATTAGAACCAATCAAATTTCTAATGGCCTTTGAAATCTAGAAATTTGTGTTGGTCCCATAGAAATTTAACGGGAATTGCCGTAATAGTACGCATCATTACAAACTTGTTTAAAGAAAACAAAAGTACAATTTTGGGTGTTACAAATCCTCCCCTAAAAACAAATCTCGACCTCGAGATTGCTATTTCTATGAAGCGAATAGGTAGGGAATTCTTGGCGCATTTTCTCTTGGTTCCCATGAAAGCATCCCTCCGGATTGATTGCTCCATTGCACCTTGCAAAGTCGAATGGTCTTATTCTTGAGCTTCTTTTCTGAGTCTCTAATATTTGAATAGGCTTGACTTGATATCCCAAGTTGGGTTGTAGGGTGTCGTGAGCGGTGAACTACTTCTCCTTCAGGTTTTCTCAAACACTTTCGGAGTTGGGACACGTGAAACACGTTGTGAACTTCTCCCAACTCCTTGGGAAGGTCAAGTTCGTAAGCGACCATACCCTTACGAGACAAGACTGGATAAGGTCCCACAAACCTTGGGGCCAATTTTCCCTTGACTTGAAATCTTCGTGTTCCCTTGAAGGGTGAGATCTTGAGATACACATAGTCTCCAACTTCGAAAGATAGGTCCCTCCGACGATGGTCAGCATAACTCTTTTGTCGGGATTGGGCAGCAAGCAATTGCTTCCTAATCGTTTTGACCTTTGCTTCGGCTTCTTGCAGGGTGTTCCTTCCAAATACCGCTTTTCTCGGACTCGGACCAATAAAGAGGGTCCTACATTTTCTTCCGTATAGAGCTTGAAGGTGACATTTGCGGTCGCTTTGATAAGCTGTTGTTATAAGCAAATTCGCATAAGGTAACCATTTTTCCCATTCTGCTGGGAACGCCAAAGCACAAGCTCGAAGCATGTCTTCTAGAGTTCGGATAGTCCTTTCCGTTTGTCCGTCTGTTTGAGGATGGTAGGCTGTGCTAAATGACAATTTGGTGCCCGAGGCGCTATGGAGTTCTTCCCAAAACTTCGAGGTAAACTGCGATCCACGATCAGATATAATTCTTTTGGGAACTCCATGAAGGCTCACTATCCGGGCAATGAATAGTTCTGCTAGCTTGCTACCCTTGTGAGTGGTTTTGACTGGAATGAAATGAGCTACCTTGGTCAACCGGTCTACTATTACCCATATAGAGTCATGGCCACTTCGAGACCGGGGAAGTCCTATAATAAAGTCCATGGTCACTTCATCCCACTTCCATTCTGGGATTTTGATTGGTTGCAGTAACCCTGCTGGACGTTGGTGTTCTGCCTTAACTAAACAGCAAATATTACATTTGGCCACATATTCTGCTACATCTCGTTTCATTCGGGGCCACCGAAGATTGCCTTGAGATCTTGGTACATTTTTGTACATCACAGGTGCATGGAAAACGGTGACTCGTGTGCTTCTTTTAAGATTTCTTCCTTTAATTCGGTCGTGAGGCACAAAGATCCTCTTCTCCATCGAGAGAATTCCTTGTTCGTCCTTAACAATTTTGTTCAAACCCTATTCATCAGTCCTTGAGCCTAAGGGTACTAGGATGATCTTGTTGCTTATCTTTGATCGATCGATCGATCTGGCTGAACCGTGATGTTGGCTAATTCTCCAGTTTTTACGAGATTCGGCATAACTTATTCAATTCTTCGATGGTCATTACGAGGAGGTATCTTCCCGAGTATTCATGTCTTCTCTTGGGATCACCATCGGGAAGTTGCACCTTTGGTTCTTCTGCTAGAGCATCTGCCACCACGTTGGCCTTGCAGTGGTATAATATATTTAGGTTGTAATCTTTAATCAACTCTAACCACCTTCTTTGCCTCATATTGAGGTTGGCTTGGGTGAAAACGTATTTTAGGCTTTTGTGATCTGTGTAGATGTCACATTGTTTTCCCATCGAAAATGTCTCCATAGCTTGAGTGCATGAACTACGGCAGAAAGTTCTAGGTCATGGGTTGGGTAATTGTCCTCGTGCTTGCAAGCTCGCCGTGATCGTCGCCACAACCTTGCCATCTTGCATCAATACACATCCTAATCCTTGTCGGGAAGCGTCACGAAGATACTTCAAACTTCTTGGCGATATTAGGTGTGGCCAAAACAGAGTGGTGGTCGAAGGGTTTTGAGCTTCGAAACGAGTTCACAATCTTCGGTCCATTCAAACTTCCTTCGCTTTTCAATAGCTGAGTTAGTGGTCGGGAAATTTTGAGAATCCTTCGATGAAACGCCGATAATATCTGCGCTGACCTAAAAATCTGCGAATTTCCTTCTGATGGCGTGTTTTCCAATTCATGACCGTGTCTATCTTAGATGGGTCCACTTTAATTCCTTCAAAGCAGATATAATATGTCCCAAGAAACCGACATCACTAATCCAAAATTCACATTTAATATATTTTGCATATAGCTTATGCTCTCTGAGTTTATCAACACCGCCTCGGTGCTTTTCATGCTCTTCGTCCGATTTGGAGTACACAAGGATGTCGTCAATGAAGACGACAACAAACTTGTCAAGGTATTCCATTAGGATTAAATTCATGAGGTTCATGAAATAGGCGGTGCATTGGTTAACCCAAAAGACATGACCAAATATTCAAGCAGGCCATACCGAGTGGTGAAGGCTTTTTTGGGTATATCGTCCTTCGCGCCTTTACTTGATGGTATCCAGATCGAAGGTCGATCTTGGAAAAACGTGTAGCTCCTTGGAGTTGGTCAAACAGGTCATCGATCCTGGGCAGAGGATACTTATTTTTAATAGTGACGGCGTTTAACGCTCTATAGTCCACCACTAGTCTTCGTCCACCATCCTTCTTATCCACAAACATGGCGGGGGATCCCCAAGCGGATGAGCTTGGGCGGATCAAACCCTTGCTTAATAAGTCGTCCAGTTGTTTCTTGAGTTCTTCTAATTCTTCCGAGTTCATCTTGAAATATGTTTTGTAGATTGGGGTTTGCACTGTGTTAACTCTATAACAAACTCTACCTCTCGGTCGGCGGTAGTCCAGGTAAGTCATCCGGGAATACGTCCAAATATTCTTGGACTACCTTTACCTTACTCGGGTTGTCTTCCTTGAGGTACCAGATGGCTCTACCCCATCTGTAGGGTTCATCTACCTTCCATACTCTTTCAAACACACCATCCTTTACAAGCGACTTCGCTTGGCACAATCTAATACTCCTTATAGAGTCTTAGCCAATCCATGCCGATTATGACATCAACTCCTAATCCAGATATGACCATTAGGTCGAAATAGAATCCTACTCTTTCCTTCCTTATTTCTACCCATTTGCAGGACCTATAGGCCTTAAGTATCCCACCGGGAGATCTAATGGTGAAGGGCTTATTAAGAGGAAAGGTTTGTAGCTGGTGCTTATCTCGTATTCTTGTGAAATAAAGGAATGTGATGCACCGAATCAAATAAAACTTGTCTTGGGAGTCGTGAAGTCCAAACGTACCCACAAGTACTCCTTCATCTTCTTGTCTTTATACGCGAGTGATATTGTTGAGTCTCCCACGTCCCATACCTTGAGCTTGATTACAGAGTGGGCGACCTCGCCACGACCCCGCACAACATTCCCTTGAGGTTTTGGCGCGATTCTGACTAGGGCAGTTGGCAGCATAGTGTCCAGGCTGGTGGCATAGGTAGCAGTTGCCTGTCATCCTATTTTGGGTGCCTGGTGCATTGCGGGGTGCCATTGGTGCTTGGGTGCGAAAACCAGGGGTTCTAGCACCGCGCCCACCCCTCATATCATATCCACGGTTGATCATGGAAGATTGTTGTCCAGCTCTCTGAGGAGGTTGAGGTTTGAATTGTCCCGTACGGCTTGACCCGGCGGCCGTACGTTCAGCCATCTTGCGCTTACGCGAGAGATCCTCGCCCTTCAAGTCCCTTTCTAACACCAAGGCCTTGTTGACTAGCTGGTGGAAGTTTTGGTACTCCAAAATCCTAAGGCGGGATTTGTACCGAAAATCCATCCCTTCTAGGAACCAATCTATCTTTTCGGCTTCATTGTGGATGTCTTGGGGGGCATATCTTGCAAGCTCATTGAACTTAGTAAGATATTCAGAAATTGTCATCGTCCCTTGAGAGAGTCTGCGGAACTCATACTTCTTCATCCTGGTGATTCCTATGGGTATGTGAAAATTTCTGAAAGCAGTGACAAATTCTTCCCATGGAATGAATCCTTGGACTGGGGGAACATAAGGCGGCACTTCAGCATTATCAGCTTGTTGAGCTTCGGCATCTCCATCTTCACGGGTTCATTTTCTTCCATTTCTTCTTCATCCACACTGGCGGGTGGCGACATAATTATCCCACCACACGCTGCAGTCCTACTAGCGGTGGGAGGCCAAGCGCACTTTTTCCATTTCGGACATCTAATCAACTCGGGTTCTTGG
Source organism: Olyra latifolia (assembly GCA_036346145.1). Classification (NCBI taxonomy): domain Eukaryota; kingdom Viridiplantae; phylum Streptophyta; class Magnoliopsida; order Poales; family Poaceae; genus Olyra; species Olyra latifolia. Next base: position 13,437,977 of record CM070533.1, read on the forward strand.
TTACGATCGTAACCGGTCTTCTGCTTCCATGGGATCGGTAGCTTGAGCGAAGGTAGGGGATTGGTCGCATAAAGGCAGCATGTTTGGATCCTCATTTCGATTCTGTCACTTTCTTTGGTTGAATAATACTTGACCCAACATCGTGCTTGATAAGCTAAGACACGGGCCATGGTTGGGTCTCTGCCGGGGGGAGGTAGATTACCTCGGCCTCGGCCATGACCACGACCTCTAGCTGCTTGGCACCACCACGGGCTTGGCTCGCTCCTTGGCCCTGAAGCGGCACATCATGACCTAGATCTCCCCTTGGCCACGCAGGCGGCTCCACGACCACGCACATCTGCATGATGGTGATCCTTAACATTATAGCTAAATATGCATGCATGAGGCCAATATCAAAGAAATCCAAGAAATGCAAAGACAAACGCTTGTCATTTAAGATACCCAAAAGCGGCAACGACCAATCGGTTTTACATCATACCACAAAAGTACAATTACCCCGACAAGGATACAAGTCGCCAATCATCTACTATGGCGAAACAAAAGACACATATCCGATCTAGGTCGATCGCCAAGCTAAGTAGCTACTCAAGGGCGGGGACGACGAGTGTAAACTATCACCAGTCTCCTAGCTGGGTAGCGGGTGGAAGTAGCCAGGAAGTCCTCTAGCGACGGCGAGAAAACACAAGGCAACAACGCAGGAGGTGGCTCAACTAGGGGAGCGAGTAGGTCCACGGAGGTCTCCGAGTCAAGAGTACTCTGCGGTGACAAAGAGGTCGATGGGAAGCGTCGTGACGAGGAATGCCCACCAAGGCACTAGGAGGAGACCCGTTTCCGCATGGTAGTCTGGCGGTTAGGGTACTCAGTGGAGGAAACCGAGGACCCGGAGAGAAAGGAAGGGTCCCTCGCTTCTTTGTCGCGCAAACCGGGCAAGTCTTGAGTCCTCTGGCGTCGCACATCGTCGATCTAACGACGTAGTGGTGAAGACGCCGTCCAACCACCCCGCAGCGGTTGTCTGTTGTCTGAAGAGAGTAGCGGAGGAAGCCGATCTCCTCAAGCGCTGTCACGGTGCGTCTCCGCATACTGGAGAAGCGCGCAACCCTCTCAAGTGGTTCCTCGGTGAAGGCGGGCACCTTTGGTAAAGCACAGGAGCAAGTCTGAAGTCTTGAAAGGAAGGTCGGGCGAAAGTGCCCTCAAGTCGTCGTGGTACTCCTCCTGTAGCCCCGTATTGCCAATCTTTGCCGCATCATCGATAGCAGGTGCAAGTGTTCCCGCCTGTCTCAGATCTGTGGCTGTGGGCCATCAGGTCCAAGTGGTGGTAGTAGACTCGAACCTCTACAATGTACCCTAAGCGGGCAGGTACAAACGAGCCTCGAGTAGCGAGGCGGTCGTCAAAGCACGAGAAGTCCGACAAGCTGGCGGAGGACAAGAACCATCTGGTGGCGTACAAAGGGTCGTAAATGAATCGTAGGTAGCACGCTCGAGAAAAGCTGTGGGAAACCTGCTCATCCATCTACAAAAACGAAAGAAGAATTCCTTTAAGTAAGAAATAGTATAGTTGTGAAAGTTAAAAGACAAGATATACAAGAGCAGTTTTGGAAAAAAAAAATATTTTATATAAACTATACGCAATCCTTAGCTAGCGGCAGGGTTTAGGGTTCCTACAGTCGTATGCTCTGATACTAGCTCTTGTCGCGCCCATTCTCGGCTTACCTGGCGAGAACGGTCGGACCTGCACTAGGCGCTGGATCAGTAGGCTAGTGCAAGGGTTACACAGCTGGAAGCATTGCATACATCGATGTCCAAATATTACATAACAGCGATCATCGGATCGCATTAGTAGCAAACGGCATTTAAGCCTTAGTTACAAGCCAAAGTTCACCAGAGTAGCGGAAATCTCCCAAAAGGCAACTTGCAAGTTCAAAAGAACAACAAAATCACACCAGCAGCTGTGTAACCACACACGACTGGTGGAACGCACCAAACCCTATCTAAAGCATCTACTCGATCCTGCATCGAGGATCTCCTTCCTCATGACAATCGTAGGCATCTTCCTCGACGGGCTCCTCCATGTCTAAAGATAGATATTTATGCGAGGTCAGTGTCATCCAAACACTGGCGAGGTAACACCCAACCCAATGCATTTAGTGATAGAGGTTTCAAAGGAAAGGTGGGTTTATTTATTTGCGAAAAAGCCGGTTTGGAAATGAAAGCCTATGACTTAGCGGTTTAACCAAATTCCATATCAAATTGATTATTTATCATATTTCATTTCAAACCACGACCAAACCCATGGCGGTTTCGGGCACTCGCCAAACGTTCTCTTCCCACTCCCGCCATCATCTTCCGAGTGTGGCGCTTTCGTTAGGATCACACTCCCAAAAGTACCGGTCTCGTCCTAGCTGGGTTGCCGACCCACGCTAGACTCACGGCTCTCTGTAGAATGGACCTAGATCATCCTCGGATGACGACATGAAGCTGTCTTCACCTCAAGCATGGTGGCGAGGCAGTGCGCCCGCAGTCGTAACTACCCTGAATCCCCAATACTTGCACTACTGCGCGATGGCGGCGCGTTGTGGTGTTAGGAACTATCTCCCGCAGCGGATAGTCGATGGCGTCTGCTGTGCATCCCGATGCACCCGTCTGGGGAATCCTTGATTCAGCCCACCGATCCACTAAGGGCCTCACCCTTATGCTCTTCCTTCTTCGGCTAACTCGCACCCTCCGTGTGAATCACACGATGTGGCGGAACCCCTCCTTTGGGGCAGCGCCGCGGCATTACGCGGATCTCGCCGCCTCTCTTCCATGCACTACGTATGTGGGCGATTAGCTCCTCAAATCACGTAGCCCGGCTACTTCTTCTCTTACCCAATGCGGACCACATGCGCATTGCAATACATCACAACCATACACACACCGGCATGCGAGCCCAAATTCGATTAACCATATTCAATGTGTGATCATGTCCGGTGAATGTCGGTTCACTGTTCGAGGCAATTTTAAGCCTAAAATTAATAGTTGGACTGAGCAATGTCTAAGCAAGATTATAACCAAGACTTAGGAGTCTAAATCAGTTTATTTAAATTAACCAGGCTACCAAGGGTGATCATCAAAGCGATCAATAGTAAACCAAATGACAGATGATTAATTCAAGACAACATCATCATGGTAAATTGATAGCAAGTAAGTAAATGGCATGATATATCATGATTGAACAAATAGGCATAAGTACTTAAAAGGGCATGCAGTTTAATACTGTAAAATAAATACTTTAGAAATCTAGGATTCAATATGATATTAATGGAGGTTAACTTGCACTAGGGAAAGCGCATCCTCTCCCTAGTAAAAGCAACACTATTAAGGATAGGTATTAACTCGCCTTGGGAATGGAAGCCCGGGTCCTGTGCGGAGTCCTCGAACGGTGCTTCCGGATCCTCTACGTCTAATCGGAGAATCAATAATTCATCATAAACACCATGCGGCGAAGAAAAGAATGATGCATGAAATGCAATCGAGGTCGCTCGTATTTACTCATTTACGATTCCTATGATTAACTATCTCTATGAATCCATATATATATATATATACATATCGAGAAAGTTCCATGATCCTTCTTAAATAATGAACCATAGCGAAATGGCCGCGAAGTGCTAGTGAGATGAGGCATATCATATATATATATATATGTACATATATATATATAAGTATGTATAATGTAATTATTACCCTAATTAACCCCATAGGACAAAATGTGGTTTTATTGTTTTTAAGGTACTTTAATTAGCTTAACATGCTGTGTAATAACTTACTTGAGTAGGGTCATAGATTAAGTACGTTAAGCTAGTTATTCATGTATCCTAATTATACCAATATTGAGTTAACAAGTAATTAGGAAACATACCATAGATTATTTTATATTTTCCTAGGTCCAAAAAGTCTTTTATCGGTATCCATGATTTTCTTATTTTTAACTTAATTGTTAATCTCTTTTTAATACACAACATTTTATTTTTGCTTATTTCTACTTGACTTAATACCTAAAATAAGCAATGGATTTAATCTAGGAACCGTGTTTGGTTCTTGTGTGAGGTACTATTTTTATTAAATCCAACACAAGCTCTAGTATTTACCCTAATTTTTCCAGAATTTTTAATGATATCTACCTATTTTAAATAAATCGTTTCTATTTACTGTCTTTGTTTTAATTATAAAATCTGGGAAAAATGGGTGAACAAGATCGGGTCGGCCCGTTAACTTCATGGCCGAGCCAACCACGTCGAAGACGTGCCGAAGGCGTAACTTCGCGAGTGAAGGTCTTTGGGGTCATAGGCGCCTCGCTTACCCTCGACATGTGGGACCGAGGGCCCACATGTCGGCGACGTGAAGAAGCCGCGGGAGTTTTAAATCCGAAGCCGACAAATGGGGCCCACTGTCGGCGACCACACACGGTGAAGCCGCACGGATCTTAAGCGCGGATCGGACGGCTCGCCGTCATCGTCTTCCTCCGCCGGCCAAGACGGCCGAGGCTAGCCGACGGCTAGCCGAGCTAAAATGCACCGTTTGGGGCGTTCTTGGGTGCGGTGGAACCGGTGAGCTAACGCGCACCTAGGGGTGCCCTCGTCGAGGCCGAAACGGCCGGACGCGGCGGAGCCATGCCCGGCGGCGGAACCGCTACGGCGGACATGAGTAAATGACCTAGGGTCGAGCTTATGGAAAAATAGTGCGCGCATGAGCTATCGGGGTTAGTGGGTGCTTACGAGCACAAAGGTGGTCGGGGCACGGTTGGATCGGCGCGTCACGTCTTGGTCCGCGAGGAAAGCGGCGCTCACGATCTTTGGGAAGACCGTGAAGCCTGGGCCAAGAGGGAGCACGGTGTGAGGGAAGGCAGTGGCTCACCGAAAGCAAGGACTTGCCGCGAAGCTCACGAGAGGAAGAAATCGGAAGGGGAAAAACCGGCGGTCGGCGGTGGCGAGAGCGTTCAACGAGCTCGGGATGACTCGCACCAATTCCTTGAGGGCGGAGCTCCACGAGGTCATGGCGAAGCAAACGCGAGACAATGTGGAGACTAGGGAGGACTGGGTTGGGCTGTCGACGGAGAGTGAAAAGAGGGTGAAAACGGCCGATGTGGTGCGGTGGCATATAAGCTCGGTCCGAGCTCGGCTATTGACCGGGTCGGTCGCGAAGATGTGAGACGGTCGCAGAGGAGCTCTAGCGCTCATTGGCTAGGCTGGGCGGTGGCTTGCTCACGCTGGCGAGTGTCTGGCCGGGCGGCGAGGTGGCTTCTTGTGGCGGCATTTGCCCGGCCGGAGACAGCGGTGCGGGGGCATCGATGGCGCGACCAAGTCGGCCATTGGGCAAGGTGGGCGGTGCACGCACGTCTGTCACGGCCATCCCGACAAGGTGGCTTGTCGGCCACGCGCGCGAAGCGGCGGCGAACGATGTGAGTGTCACTTGGCGCGTTTCGGGCCCGCCAGAGCCAAGATGACATGCACAAGCGACCAAAGAGCAGATCTCCGGTGATTTTGCGGCCGCTGGCTGGATTTTGCGGCGGGGGCGAGCTAGCCGAGGCAAAGACAACTGCTTGCTCGGCGAAATGCTCACAAGAGCGGGGTAAAAGAAGAGGTCGCCAAGTGGGTCCCACCGGTTCCTTTTGGTCAACAGAGTCAAACTCTCGATTAGAGTTTAAACTAATATATAGAATTTTCCTGGGATTTTTAGAGCAATTTATCATTTTTGGTTTTATGTGAATATGTGTGTACATATATACATATACATATATTCATATATATATATGTGTATGGATGTTTTATGAACATGAAAATATATTCCCCATTTAAGATCTATTTGAACTTTTATTCCAACATTTCCTAAATTTTGCTATAAATAATAAATTCCTAAGTAAGATTTGTTAATTAGCTATTTGGTGATTTTAAAAATTTAATTAGAACCAATCAAATTTCTAATGGCCTTTGAAATCTAGAAATTTGTGTTGGTCCCATAGAAATTTAACGGGAATTGCCGTAATAGTACGCATCATTACAAACTTGTTTAAAGAAAACAAAAGTACAATTTTGGGCTGTTACAAAAGTCCATAAAAGTTTGAACTTTTTTGAATTTTTAAAATAAGAAAAACCAAATTTTAAACTTTGTTCTCTTCTATTTTTTAATTCTAGCCCGTTTCAAAATTCAATAAAAATTTTTCCCAAAAATGGAGCCATACTTAAACGAAGAAGGTCCTAGAAAACTTTAATTTCTTAGAAAAATTTCCAAATTAGAAACCTTTTCCATTTTAAAAAATATTTTCACTCTTTCATTTTCTTTCTTCTATTTCCTTTTTGGTAGACTGTTTAAAAAAATCTAGAGAAATGAATGTTTCAAAAAAAGAACCATGGCTCCACAAAGAAGGTCCATAAAAACTTACATTTTTTTAATTTTTGAAATTAGAACAACGTTAAATTTTAAAAACGTCTCTCATCTATTTCTTTTTTCCCAAATTCCAAAAAATAAAACTTCTAAAGATTTTGTTTCGAACCACTTATTGTCATGAATTATAATGAAAGTAATAAAAAACTATTGCCAATAATCATTTTAAATTTTCATTTGGTTCTTACCTTATGCTAACTATTAGTTATTTACTTATTTTAGTTTAGATTATAAGTACGCTGTATAGCATAACTACGCACAAAATACATACAAAAAAGCTATCGGACAGGACTGGCGCAGGTTCCGCGCATGGTCCCTTCTAGGGTCCTCCTTCTAATGTTTGCATGTCCTTTTTTCCTTTGCCTTGCCTTCTCCATTGCTCTATCATGGCATTTTTTGTTCCTTTTTCATTTTGCCCCCTGTTGCGGACGTCGGTCAGTTTTGTTACTTCTTTCCTGTTTGGTTGCCACTTTGTCGTCGTTCCCGTTGTGCTCGTGTCCTTTGCCTTCATCTCCGGTGTTGGCCTCCATGCCTTCGCGCCGGCTGCAGCATGGCCTTGTGTCTGCCCAGCTGTATGCTGTTCGTTCTCCTCCTCGCGCCGTCATCTCGGCCGCGTCTTCCGTCGTCGATAAACAATCATACACCGACACATAAAAATACACCCATCTAACTATGCTATAGCTCACAGAACTTCCTAAACAAACAAAGCTAAAAAAACCAACAAAACGTGAAAAAAAAGAAAGCACTAGAAACAAAACAAAAAACCGGGTACAATAGCTAACAATGCACGCAATTGCGCGCTCTCTCCCCTAATATATATTTATAGTTCCAAACAAGATACAATACATTAAGTGATGTATGTATTGTCAAAGAGCACGTGAGCTGTCTTTTTTTTCGTGATGTAGCCGTGTAGGTTGTGTAGCTTATGGCTTGGCCGTACACCCGACGCCGAGGCGAGCGGTGATCAGTTAACTGCATGCCCGACAGGCCAGCAGTGCCTTAGGCGACGCGCCGACGCGGCACCAACCTAGCATATATACCGCGTGCGTCCTCACTATGGGACGGCTTTATATATTTGCCTCGGAGAGAGAAACATCAGTACACCGCCCACTGGCTGGCTGGTTGCTCGATTGGCAGCACGGCGACACGGATGGCCGGCGCTGACGAAGGGAACCGCGCGCCGGCGAGGGAGGCTGCGGCCGAGATCGACAAGCTCCTCACGCCCACCTCGCTGCCCGTCGAGACGCGACACCCTTTGCTCCCGCTAAGGCAGTACGGCGGCTTCTGGATGCCGGAGTGGGTCCTCCCTGGCGTCGCGGCCGTCCACACACGGTTCGAGCCGAGGCCGGACGACGTCTTCCTCGCCAGCTTCCCCAAGTCCGGCACCACCTGGCTCAAGGCCCTCGCCTTCGCCACGCTCAACCGGGCGGAGCATCCGCCGAGCGACCGCGACCACCCCCTCCGCCGCCGCAACCCCCATGATTGCATCCAATACATGGAGATGCACATGGCGCTCTCGACGGACGTGTTCGAAGCTTTCCCGTCGCCGCGCGTGCTCGCCACACACCTTCCCTATTCCCTCCTGCCGACGCGCATCACGACGGAGGGCTCCGGCTGCCGGATCGTGTACATCTGCCGCGACCCCAAAGACGCGATCGTCTCATCCTGGTTTTTCACCAAGAAGTCCATGGCAGCCGTCGAGGAGGCCAACGCCGGCAACCCAGAGCAGCCGCCGCCGCCGCAGTTCACGATAAATGAGGCGATCGAGCTGTTCTGCGACGGCCGGTGCCTCTGCGGGCCACAGTGGCACCACGTTGTCGAGTACTGGGAGGAGAGCCGGAGGGGGCCGGAGAAGGTGCTCTTCCTCCGCTACGAGGAGATGCTGGGTGACCCCGTCAGCAACGTGAAGAAGCTCGCGGAGTTCATGGGTTGCGCCTTCTCCGGCGAGGAGGAGGCGGCCGGGGTGTTGCATGACATCGTCGAGCTGTGCAGCCTAGACACCCTGAAGAACTTGGAGGTGAACCAGAAGGGCAGTCTGCAGTTCACCATCAATATCAAGAACGAGTCCTTCTTCAGGAAGGGGGTGACCGGTGACTGGAGAAACCACATGACGCCGGCGATGGCGGCGCGGATCGACAGGGTCGTCGACGACGCCATACAGGGGTCGGGGTTCACCTTCGCCGTCAGCGACCCCGCGTGAGCTGCCGGCTGGCCGACGACCGCATGCTGGTGTTGCGGATGACGAGTGACGACGACGGCGCGAAGCATGCATGCAAGCATGACTAGGAACCCATCCACGTACGTGGACTGGTTGGTGTTGTACGTGCTGGCTGCTACTAGTTGCTACTATTCACACTCGTGAATCGTGAGCATTTATCCTGTGAAGTTAAGTAATCCTAGAGTTTCTGGTCTGATACGGTTGTTTCTGGTGTGCGATGGAGTCAATATGCACGCCGCATCTCCACTGTTTCTGTAAACCTCGAGATAAATAAAGTCATGCCACTTTGTTAACGCTGGTATGTTCCAGGTAAAGCTAGGCATTTCGCTTTTTCAAATGGTTTGCTTTAGAGTGTTTATAGATCATTTGATTAATTTCTTCATAAATTTCAGTCTCGAACCCATAATAATCCAACCATCACTCCTAAATTACCTCAGCTGTGGAAGGACGAAAAATCCAGAGCTGACATAGAACAACGGATTGCAGAGAAAACACACAGGCGGCTGCTCCCGTGGATACTAATCCTACTCAACATCTGAGTAGTTACGTGTCCGCGTCTACGTATGCCCCATGAAATCGACAACAATCTGTCGACTATACCCAGCAAGTATTATGTTTTTCAGTTTTGTATTGATTAATCAACTGTTTTTTCCATTCTATTTTCAGTTGTTGTGTTCACATTCTTCCGGTCGGTAATCACATAACTTCCATCGGAGTTTTGTACCTTCCTGGTGCTGGAGCCTTGTAAGCTCACGTGAAGCTCCGACGTCTCCATTTCATCATTTCTTCTGCCTCCTAGTCCGCTAGTCCGTCCAAGATGATGATTTGATTGTGCCTGATTAGTCATACAAAATCAATCATATGGCCGGACTGCTCTAGACTACCTAGTTTTTGAGATCAGAATTACTAGCAAGTCAACAATTTTTTTTTGGTTCAGTCGTCCTAAATTGTACACAAGTAAGGCTAAAATTGTACTTCATATTAGTCTGCGATTTTAGTACAATTATATTACAAATTCTATGTTTTGTTTAGATTTTTTTTATAATTTGTATTTTTTTGGGGGTTAATAAACTTAAACCATTTTTGTTTATGCTGTAATTTTTTTTATTTTGGAAGGGTTCACGGAAGATAAATCATTTATCTAGGCAGTAATTTTTCCTGATTGCTAGTCATCTATCCATCGGTTGAAAAAAAGTTGCCCTATCAGTTGTCGTTGTTGCTTTATCATAGAATATGTGTGCATGCGGCATGCTGCACATCTACTAGGTAGAGTATCAACAGTGAGACATTTAAACTGTCTTTAAACACTCTCTTCTTTTCAGAAGCAGTCTCTTTACTATTGTGCACTTTTTAGAAAACGTCTTTAAGAAAAAGGCAATCTTCAAACTTAGTGGCAGTCTCTCATCAAATAATGCATTAACCGTTGCTTATGACTAGTGAATTGAGTGGCTCTAAGTTTAAATGCAATATGGCCTCTAACTATGGCAACATATCTAGTGCTAACACCCACTGGGTATTAATATGCTAATATCAAATCTAGACCATCATATCTAGAAGGAGTGGCTTAGATATGGAGAGGTGGAGATCTCTTTCCTACTTACAAAGTCAAGGACGGTTGTGTGAAAGCATTTAAGTGAAATGGAGTAACTAATGGGGTTTTCATCTCTCCATATTTGAGCCACTCATCATGTATCTAATAGCCCAGATTTAATGTTAGCATGTTAGCACTCAATGGGCATTAGCACTAGATATGTTGCCTCTAACTATTGCCTTTTAACTTAGAGACAATAAAGATCTCTAAATCTTAGAGGCCAGTCGTGAGTCATATCTTAGAAATAATATTGCCTTTAGCTACCGTGGATAAGCGCTTCACCAATTGATGATTAAGCGGCATTGCATTGTTAAGGTGCATGTGAAAGTTGGATCTCTCCGAAAAGGGCAAAAACTTAGGGCCAGCTTTGATTGATTGTACGGACGGACGGACGCTGACATCTCGGTTTCTTTCCAAACCCCACCACCCCTTTCCTTCCAAAGAAATTGTCTTCCCATCCCGCATTCCGTCGCATCCATCGCCCAACCTCGAGCGTGCGTGCTGGACTGGCCACCTACGCGCTGGACCAGCGGTGCACCGCCAACCCTGTCCCGACGGCGAGCCGCCGGTGACTCGGGTGGGGGAAGAGGTAGAGTTCACCTGGCTCGCTGTTCTAACCATCTTCTTGGTGCACTCTGCGCCGTTGGTGATTGTTTGGTGGAGTGACTGGGAGCTCGGTCCATCGCGCGCGCCCCGTCGGTTCGGTGCTCCCCGCGCCCGCAGGCCGCTCGACGGAATGCCTCACCGGCCGTTCGTGGCGCGTGATGTCAATGCCAATGGCATGGCGTGATGATACTACAGCGTGCTGGAGGCTGCGCGTTCTTGGGACTCAGGAGTGGCGAAGTCTTTACGCTGGCTGAAGCAGTGAAGCTTCGGTGCCTCTGCTCTGGGAACAAAAGAGCATGGAGATTGAACAGGTGGCATCCCTGCTGTCACGATTCCGTGGTCCCTCCTCGGTCAATGTCTGTCCATACCGACTAGCAGGTGCTACTGTTCTTACAGCATCTGTTCTATTGTCCTAGTTACAAAGAAACTACGGAAGAAAGCATGTCTTGATTAAGAGGTGTACATTGTTTGGCATGACAATTGAAGATTTCAGTGACGTTATTGGGCATGACACTCAAAAAATTCAGGTGCATTGTCGCCACCTCCTTTCTTTTCTTAATATGTTCTGAATTTTGCTTGCTCTGTCGTCATGCTCCCTCATGGAGACCTGGGTGGTATATAAATCGGCTAAAGTCTAAAGATGTGAAATTAATGGTGAAAATTACTATTATGACAGACAACATGATTGTTTGTTTTATGTCCCTCTTTTGTTTCTGTGATCCCAAACAAAACGTTTTTAGTCATTTTCTATGATGCACCGATACGGATAAGTCGACACGATTCTCCGACAACGGCGATATAGGGATTCGCCATTTTTGTAAAAAAACCCAATACGGCTATATATATATTATAATTATATAATATACATATATTGGAATATTGGTGTCTATTATTAATATGAGTGAAGCAGCATTGAATTAATGATGTAACCTGCAGCAAATCATGTTAGACTATATCTCTGTAGCTGTCCATACAGCTGTAATATCTCTGGCCGATTCCCCCTTTATTAGGATAATCAGGCCTAGCCGATCCTTCATTAATTAGATTGATTAGGATCGGCTATTGTACCATATATCGTGATAGCTGTCTATATTTAGAGAAAGAAATTAGATATTTTTGTCACTAATTAGTTATTTTTGGTCGCTAATTACCCGATACTCGGCTGATACATATCGGTGGCGTACCGGCCACGTATTGGAGATAAAAATTAGTTATTTTTTGTCGCTAATTACCCGATACTTGGCCAATACGTATCGGTGGCGTATCGGCGGCGTATCGGTGTCCGATACGGTGTCCGACACCGATTCGTTGACTTTGTGAAGTATCGGTGCATCATAGGTCATTTTAACAAGTATGAACATATGGCAAGTTAGATAATATAGATTATCTTTTTTGGAGGAATTGCTTATTGTGTCTTCATTTCACTAGTATACAGGAAGAAAATAAGTAACTCCATTTTCATTTGTACATACATCATTACACAAATTACTTCAAGGGTCAAAGTCGTTTAGAGGAGCAGAAACAATGCTTATTGTGTCTTCATTTCACTAGTATACTGGAAGTAAATAAGTAATTCCATTTTCATTTGTACATACATCATTACACAAATTAACCTTCTTGGGTCAAAGTCGTTTAGAGGAGCAGAAACAATGTCTTGATTAAGCCTAAATGTTGGATCCGGGACAAATGAAGACTTAGGTATCAAAATCCTCTACTTGCTGCACTACTTTTCAAAGAAATCGGCTTAGATGCTGATGTAGAACGAGTCAAAGATGGCTGAAAGGAGAAACAATGGGTATACCTTTTTGTCCACTACAAGAAGAGGCTGTCTTCTTTGCCAGGTTAGTATTGTTAGAGCATTCCCAACAGGCTCCTCATAATCCCACTCTACAACACTATTCACCACATTCTCTAAAAGATCCCTTCACTCTCTAAAATTTCTTCAAAATTTACACTACATTCTCCAAAACATTCATTCTCCGGCAGCTTCCGTATCCCTAAAAAGTCAAATGAATAATAAAAGGGGAAACTTCCCAAGGATGCTCTTATGCTGCTACCTTGGTAGATGTGGACAGCAAATTTACACCCTGCTATTCTTCTTTTCTTTTTCTGTATCTGATCAGTCTTGTGTTTTGCGAATGTTTTTTATTTGCCTGTGTTTATTGCAATCTCTGTTGTTATTTCACTTCTTGTTAAATTTTTATCCTTGAATTGCATGGTGGAAAGGTAATCAAGAACACAGTTTCCGAAATGCTTGCGAGACTAACTTGTTTCTTTTATTCAAACAGACTGACCCCAGCAATTTTTCAGAATTCATAAATTAAATTCATGTGGAAGGCACTGACTGCTCAGTACATGCTACAGAACTAGAGAATGTAACTTTGGTACCACTTGCCAACAGGAACCACACCTTTGAAGGAATGAAAGTGACAGCTGCATCTTAGAGCACAGTCGATTGAGAGTCAAACATGGAGTACCTAAGCAAGGGTGGGCGCCAGCAGTGAATGTCTAGTTCCAATATTGCAAGATACCACTTGTTTCATCAGAGACCAAGTTGAGTATGTTAATGTGAGAGGAATGTTCCAATATGCAATAGCTTTGCATTTGGAGGAAAACACACACTCTAATAAAGGGAAGATCCAAAGTTCGAGTCTAATCGATGTCGTCGAAGCGTGCAGCTCTAGAAAAATATGTCAAACTCCATAACAACCTCATCCATCCGGTGTAACTGACGGTGACGAGGCACCCGCCTGAAGGAGAAAGTAGCACAGATCGTAGCCTTGAAGGCATCATCACGAAGAAGAGCATGATGCGTCACAATGGAGGGAGAGACAAGATTGGCAAGGAGGACCAAGTAGTGGCGACTGTGAAGATAAAGACTTCCATGAATCGCAGAAAACTCTAATGGAGCTGGCCATGTCAAGAAAGGACAACCAGGAAGATCGAGTATGGTGGAGCAATGAAAGTGGCAAGTGAGAAGGTCGTCAAATCAAACCGAGGAAGAAAGGAGGCTAGAAATAAGGCAGTGTCGGTCGCAACCTTGGAAAACATCATCACAGAGAGAAGAACGTGATGCTCACGAAGGGGAGAGGTCGTGACGGCCGAGATCAAGGAGCGACAACAGTTGCCATGGTTGAAAAGGAAGGAGAGCAAAGCAATCGGCTGATTAACGAAGAATGAGGCTGTAGCACTAGCATCGACGATCTGAGACGAATGAATAGCGGACGTGGATGGACACAACGGAAGCTAGAAACGAAAAAGGCGCAAGGATACAAGTAGCAGGCAACGAGATACAAGCAGCAGGGATAGCGAGCACAAGGAGACGCACAAAAGTAGGACCATAGCAATGGTTTGAAAGAACCCAAGCATAGGACCCGACGATGGCGATGCCGGCGAATGTCGAGATAGAAAGGAAGCCAGAATGACCGAAGGTAGTAGAGGAACCGACGATGGCAAGGCCAACAATGTTGGAAGATGCTGAATCGGTGGAAAAGGAGAAAGGAGACCGACTTATGGAAGAGACCCATAGAAATGGGTAATAGACTGCATCGACATGGCTCTTGCTCGAGAATGACACAAGGTCATAAATATATGGGTCAAATATAGGTGGTGCTGATGGATGGCATTGATGGACGGCAGGAGAAGGTCCAAGACCATAATGTGAATCAAGGTGTTGTCTCAGCTCGGGTAACCAATGAGGCCAAGCCTCAAGATGCTGGGCTTGTAGAGGACCGAGCAAAACACCTCTAAAGGCCAGTAAAGGCCGACTAAGCTCAAGGCACCCAGAAGGAGCAGCCAGATCCAACCAGGACCTGCAAGAACAAAGCCCAAGCCGGTTGAGCAGTAGCTAAAGCACAGACCAGCCCTGCGTTGCGGATGAGGTCTAGTAGTGACCGAGCAGACCAATGGAGAGGAGAGACGCCAAGGATGTCTGGGAGGCACTGTGGTCGGAATGGCCAAGAGGCGGCAGCACAGGCCACGGAGCACCGTGGCCTGAAGGTGGTGCAGCCGGTTCGAAGGTGGCACAGTCAGAACCGGAGACGACATGGTGGCGAGGACAGGGCCAACGAGCGCTTGAGGATGCCGGATCCGAAGGAGGCTTTGTCCGTCGAGGGCGTGGCCGAGGCGGAGCGGCCTCAAGGCAGCAGGCGGCGTCGTGTTGGGCCCTAGCGTGACTAGATCCAGCGTGGATATGTCCACGGCGGCACGGATCTGGGTGTTGGTGGCCTGGAAAGCCCAGAGGCGGTGGCGTGTCTAGCCGGGAGGCGACGCTCGCGGCCACCAGAAGATGGAGGCAACGGTGGCTCCAAAACCCGAGCTCAGAGGAAGCCAGTGGTGACGGATCATGCACCGTGGAGGTGCAGATCTGGGCCCAAGGAAGGGGCCGGCAGTGACCAGAGCACGGCGGTGGAGGCCGGCAGCGTAGGGAGATGCCGGCGGTGCTCGGGGAGGCCCAGCGACGGCACGGCCACGAACTGTTCTCGCCGGATCCATCCTCGGGCAAACGGGGGGTGGCCGGATCTAGCCTCGAGCGACTGGGAGGCGGCCGGCAGTCAGATCCGGCAAGGGAGATGCCTGGCATGGTGGTGCTGCTACCTGTGTTACCGGGACATGTGAGTCCGAAAATTTTTTGCCGCATTGACAAGCGTCCTCGTGTCGACGCAAGTCAGACACGGCCAGATGCATGTCTACCAGCTCGCAGGAAACGAAGGAGTCCCAAGGAGGAGGGGAACACTCACTGGCATGGGAAGGGAGGAGAGGGATGTTGCGGAGAGAGAAACCGGCAGGAGAGGGGAGGCGGCGCGAGGAGGTTGCTCCTAATGGCTGGCTCTCCCTCTCCTGCACTAGGATTGAACGACGGCGGCGTAGCGTTCTGGACGGGGAAGGGGGAAATTGTGAGAGGGGGAGAGTAGAGGGCGGTTGTGGCGGCGGCGGCGGCTCTGAGCCTGCTTTTTAAGGAGGGAGATGGAGAGCAAGAGTGCAGAGGCGGCAGCTGTGAGCCTGGAGGAACCCTAGCTAAAGCTTTGCTGCTACGGTGCTGCACTGAAGCATGCTATTTCTTTCATTCTTTGCCTCTTCCTGCTGGGTTGGGTTGTGGGCTGGTCCATATTTGTAATAACTTGATACTAGTAGGTATGGCTTCCTTCCTCTTTTGCAGCCTGCAGGAAGCCTAGCCTACAGTTTGCTTATTATTTCTTATTATTTTCATAACAAAACTATATATATATGGGGAATCCCTTAATCCTAATTTCTAGAGATTGACGAATCGGACACCCGAACCCGTGTCGGAATCGTACACCCGTGTCCGTGTCCTGGTAACACAGACTGCTGCTGAAACTGCTGCGCGCTAAGGAATCTGCTGTTGCGCTTGACGAAGAAGAGCGCAAGAGAGGCTGCTGCTGCTGTGCTTGACAAATGGGGCTCTAGGGAGAAAGAGCCGGAAGCTAACCAGGGGCCCCGGAGAGGAAGCTCCTCTCGGGGGTGAGCAGCAGCGGAAGAGACAGTGGAGCTCCGGCTAAACCCGGTGCTCTGATACTATGTTAATGTGAGAGAGAGAGGAGAGTGTGTGCAATTGGATAGTTGTATTGAACAGCCCAACAGGGCAATATATAGAGTACAAAGGAGACCCTAAAATGGAAAGACTATTCTACCTTACAATACACAATTGACTACAATACTCTTTAACAGAGTAAACTCAGCAGCTAGTGGTGTACTCTAGCATAGCATCTAGGCATAGCAGCGTATGTGTAGCACATCTTGAAAATCAAACTAAGTGATCATCAAAGAGTTGAAAGGTTACAAAGATTGCAGAAAAGGATGGATTTGGCTTTGGTCAATGTTTTAGTCTGAGGTTTTATAATATTGCTGCTTTCTTTTCTGTGACATTGAAGTGTTATTTCCTTGATTTGCCACTATTATAGACTGATCTTGACTTGGGAACCATGACTAGTATCTGCTAGGGTTGCTTGGCTTCTTTTGAGATCCATAATGCATGTATTACCTACATATTAGAAAAAGTTCTTCAAGCTGTCATGATATGTGGAAGATCACTTGGGAGACATGAAAAATATTTCCTTTGACCAATGGTGAACTCTGAACTGTGGAGTGCCTATAAAAGTATTCAGTACCAGCTGTAATGGTCACATTTCTATGCCACTACAAATTCCTTTCTCTGGCACAAGCTTGCAAGAACCCAGTGCTCAAAATAAGTACCCGGTAAGCTTCTTCATACTTCTGCATCCCTTTTGTTTGCAATTTATTTCTTATTTTGTTTGTGCCTCTCTGTCCTTTTGTTCTATATTTTCCCCTTCTTTACTATATTATGCTAGTATAAGATATTTGTTACAGATTCTTGCATATGTAGGAAGCATGAATTCTGAAATTTGTTTTCCTACAATTACATAGTAGAAATGACAAAGAAGAAGCTTCACCTTTCTTGGGGCATTAGGACACAGCAGTCTAGTAGCAAATTTTGTGACCTTCGTATATCCTCCACATGTGTGTGGTTTTGTTCTTGGGACATTATAATAAATTATTTTTTTTAGTCCTTCGTATATATGTGTGGTTTTGTTCTTTTACCCTTAATAGACATATGTATTCTCTTATTTATATCCTCCGCAGCAGTTTCACCTGAAACCATAGAGCTTCTTGGTTTTTATAACTAAAGACTTAGCAAGAAAAAATGTGTAATTAAGGTACAGCAAAAATATACAGGTAGATTATTTAGTTCTGTGTGGCATAATTGTTTACACTTGTATCAGCAACACCAACAAAGTTGAACTCTGACTGAAAGCTGTTTTCATTTGCACTTAAGTTTGCTCAATGAACATTTTCTTTACTGAAAAAGTGCCGGTCTCTTTATTCACATGTATACAACTAACCACGTCTTCAGCTGAGCCACAGTTATTTGTAAATGGAGTTACAGCTCTCCCACTAAAGATTCTAGCAGTTGCACTTATACAAGAAAAATATCGTTTATCTAATCTTTTGCAGGTGACAATGGAGACCATGAAGTTTGCCTCTGTTGTAATCTTATTCCCTGGGCTGCTGCTCCTTCTGCCTCGTATTACCTGCTTGACATTGCACGGGAATGATACTGATCAAATGTCACTTCTTGATTTCAAGCAAGCTTGCAATGATCCTCATGGATGCCTGGCCTCCTGGAATGCAAGTACTCACTTCTGCTTGTGGAAAGGTGTATCATGCAGCCTGAAGCACCCCCAGCGTGTCTCTCTGCTCAACCTCACTGATCAAGGCTTGGTCGGCTACTTCTCTCCTTCCCTTGGAAAACTTACACACCTCCTAGAACTACAACTGTCAACTAACAACTTTCTTGGTGAGATCCCGGCTTCCATTGGTCATCTGCGTCGGCTGGAGGTGCTCTCCGTGAGCAATAATTCACTCAAGGATGGATTCCTGATGATCTCTCTAATTGTTCTGGCCTCCAGAGGCTATATTTGTCTTCCAACCTTCTGAGAGGAGGGATTTCTCGCAACATTGATTCCCTCTTGAAGCTTGGCGTTATGGTTTTATCAACAATAACCTCACTGGAACCATTCCACGTTCTGTCAATAACATGACAGCTCTCCGTGTGGTTTCTGTATCCATGGATAACCTTCAGGGAAGTATCCCTAAACCTTCAGGGAAGTATCCCTAAGGAACTTGGACAGCTGTCGGGGATGGAATACTTGGCACTCGGTGACAACCTGCTTACGGGAAGGACAACACCGACATTGTTCAATCTTTCATCTCTCAGTTTGCTTGGACTAGAGCTAAACCATCTCAACAAGGTGGTACTAACGTCTGACTTTGGCAGCCATCTTCTAAGTTTGCAGCACCTTGGGTTGGATGGGAACCATTTTGAAGGGCCTATTGCTTCTCTAGGTAATGCCTCAAAGCTCATTCATGTTGGCTTGTCCTGCAACCATTTCAGTGGTCAGGTCCCTAGCTCTCTTGGTAATTTACAATACCCCACCTTCCTGAATCTTGAATACAACAATCTTGACTCAACTGATAGGGAGAGCTGGAAGTTTATCGATTCACTAACCAATTGCAGCAAGCTTCAAGAGATTACATTAGCTAACAATAACTTTGGGGGAGCTGTGCCAAACTTCATAGGAAACCTCTCCTCTGAACTTCAGATATTGTATCTTGGCACAAACCTGTTATCTGGGAAGTTTCCATCAGGTATTGCAAATCTCTGGTCCTTGGCTGGTTTATCTCTTGAAAATAACCAGTACATAGGAGCTATCCCGAATGGATTGGAAATCTTGAAAACTTACAGGCTTTATACCTGGAAGGAAACAGCTTCACCGGGCTTATCCCACTGTCAATTGGTAATCTTTCTCAGCTATCGTATCTCTATCTGCAAGATAATAAGATTGATGGGATAATTCCCATCACCCTTGTTAACATGAAGAGCCTATTAAGATTGGACATGTCTAACAACAGCCTGCAGTGTACCAGCTGAGATTTTCAGTCTTCCTTCCCTGGTGAGTTTTCAATTGTCTTTGAACAAACAAGACGGCATGTTGCCTGCAGAAATTGGTGATGCCAAACATCTCATGGAGCTGCTCTTTCATCAAACAGGCTATTTGGAGAAATCCCACAGAGTCTGAGTGACTGCAATGGCTTGGAAATCATCGAATTGGCGCAGAACTTCCTTGTTGGGAAGATTCCAGCATCCTTGGGCAGGTTGGAGAGCTTGAAAGTATTGAATCTTTCGAAAAACAAGTTATCAGGGTCCATTCCCAAATATTTGGATGGCCTGAAGTTGCTCAATCATATAGATCTTTCATATAATCATCTTTTACGTGAGGTACCAACAAAAGGTGTGTTCCTAAATGCATCTGCCGTCATGCTTGAGGCAACAGAGGGCTGTGCCGTGCTATTTCAGAACTCCAAATGCCTGCTTGCTCTGTTTCATCATCAAATTCCACAAGGCGAATGTGTTCTCGCATTGTTATAACAATAGCCATTGTAGCAACAGTCATAACTTCACTTCTCATACTAATCATTCTAACTTTCGTGTTTTGGAAGAACAAGTTGAGGCAAAAATCATAGCTCTACCTTCATTTGGTGCTAAGTTCCCCAAAGTTACTTATAAGGATCTAGCCGAAGCAACAGATCAATTCTCATCATGCAATTTTTTTGGTAGAGGAAGATAAGCAACGTTACATGGAGAGGCTAATTTGTTAGCCGTGAAGGTTTTCAACATGGGAACGAGGGGAGCAAACAGAAGTTTCATTGCAGAATGCGAAGCTCTGAGATGTTTTAAGGCACCGTAAGTTCACCAGCACATTACATTTTATAACGACTTTATCAACCATGCGAAGAAGAGACATGTCTGATATGCCTTCGCCACTGTGCTTATTGTAAAATGCCTCATGTAATATAATCTGAAATTGTATCATGTCTTGTACGGTTGCTTTTGCATTTTTTTGGCGTCCTTCGCGACCATGAAGCTCTGGTTCAAAATGTTGCAGCGGATCATCCCCTTCAACAATACGTGATGGTTATGGCTAAATTAGATGCAGACATGTAATTACGGTCCTGTTTCTTTCAGCGGAAACTGGCGGTTGGCGGTTTGCTGTTGGCGGTTGGCGGTTTAATAAGCCTAAAATGATAATTAATTTTTTTTTTAAGATTCTTTGAGAAGAACTAAACAAAGCCTCAAAAAAATCTTTGAAAATTATAACACAAAAAATTAATATAAAAATAATAAATTTACTGTAGTAAAACGTCGATAGCCGGTTTACACCGAAAGAAATAGGGCCGTAGTTTTGCAAAATTTTCGGTGCAGTTCATCAAAAAGGATTTCATTCACAGACAGATACTATTAGGTTTCAACGGTCCACATGGGCCACTCGTCTGTTTCAACGGTCCCGATCGATAGGCCACTCGTCTGTATCCGGC
This sequence comes from Olyra latifolia, assembly GCA_036346145.1. NCBI lineage: Eukaryota > Viridiplantae > Streptophyta > Magnoliopsida > Poales > Poaceae > Olyra > Olyra latifolia. The sequence goes on from CM070533.1 coordinate 13,458,727, forward strand.
AGCTCCCGCACGGCCGCACTGCACTGCTTCACCCGTCTTCTCCTCCCCTTCCTGCTCCCTCCGTAGCCGAGTCGGAGAAAGAAGCGTAGAGAGAGAGGTGGCGAAGGCGAGGCGTAGCCGAGTGCAGGGGGGGTCGCAGCAATGGAGAGCCGGAACGTGGTGGTCTGCGACAACGGCACCGGGGTAAGCTCTCTCCCTCCCCCCACCCCGATCCCTCGAGGCTGCCTCGTCTCCTAGATCTGCCCGGCAACTGCGAACGCCGCCGCGTCTGATGCCGATTGGGGGATCGGCTCGTGAGATGATCGATGCGGACGGACGCTCTGGTGGGTGATGAGGTTGCGGGGGGATCGGTCGGGCCAGACGCGGCTGGAATTTGCCGGGAGTGGTGGAGATATTGGGGTTGTTGTGATCGAGAAATTGTGTTGCCGAGCGTGTAGTTGATCCTCACTTCAAGAACTCGAGGAGGTAGGAGTATTAGAGAACTCGCATGCTTTTTCGTAAGGTAGGAAATCGTGCCCATGGAATGCTTCTGCGTTTCTTTTAGATTTGCCGTGCCAAATCTTCCTGGCCATACAGTCACAAAATTTATCTTTGGTTTGAATGAGCCGATGCTGCTTTGCATTGACGCTGCCATTTGCCACCAGTATGGTATATTTTGGGCATAGCGAAATGCCTTCAATTAAATTTTTTTAAAAAGTTTAATGTCATCATTCATTTAAAACACGAGCCCTGACATCTAATTGGAAAGTGAAAAAATGATATGATGTTTGATTGTTTATGACATGTTTCAGAAGACACACCCTTGGTTTCGCATCGGTTTCACTTTCACCTGAGCTTTTGAAGTTTTGACGAACCTGAGACCAGCACATTATAAAATGTAATGTGCTGGTGAACTGTCCACTTGCAAAGTATAAGCTGAAACACTGCTCTCAGTTTTTGTTCATGCTCGATACATTAATATAATCATCTCTGTGGCTGTTTAATCTCCGATGATATGGTTAAATAACATTACAACAGTTGTTCTGATTACACTTATGATTGCAGTATGTAAAGTGTGGCTTTGCAGGAGAGAACTTCCCAACATCTGTGTTCCCCTGTGTTGTTGGGAGACCATTGCTACGTTATGAGGAGTCACTCCAGGAGCAAGAATTGACGGTCTAAATTCAATGCCACTTTCATCTTTCTTGACCTTTTTTTTACCATGCCTTATCATTTCTTGTGTTCAATTCAGGATATTGTGGTTGGTGCAGCTTGTGCTGACTTGAGACATCAACTTGATGTATCATATCCTGTAAGTAATGGGATTGTTCAAAACTGGGAAGATATGGGCCATATATGGGATCATGCATTTTACAGTGAGCTGAAGGTATGTCTCCGCTGATAATTTGATATTGCCTTCTTTGTAATGCCAATCCATACTTTAAAAAAGATACAATTCATCAGTATTCTTAATTATATATTTCTTTAATCTTTAAGTTTCTTTAGTTATAAGTAAAAGCAACGGCTTTCTATTTTCTTCATTTAGGTTGATCCATCTGAGTGTAAAATTCTACTGACAGATCCACCTCTCAATCCTGTGAAAAACCGTGAAAAAATGGTAGGTTGCTTTTGTATCAGGTTGTTTTACACTGCCACGTTATAGTAATATGTCATTGACTAGCAAATTGAATCCCATGTTAAACAGATTGAGACAATGTTTGAGAAATATAACTTTGCTGGGGTCTTCATCCAGATCCAAGCAGTTCTTTCACTATATGCTCAAGGTACTCTCCCTTCCTCCCTCCCTACCTCCCACCGTATACACACCCATGTGTGAGTGCATACAAAATTACTCAACAAAATGGTAGTAATGCTTGTCTTTACATGTACATATACTTTCCAGGTTTGCTAACTGGTCTTGTGATAGATTCTGGTGATGGCGTCACTCATGTGGTATGATAAAAGATATTATTTCCTATGTTGTACTATTGGACAATTTTTTACTGATCCGTTCAGCTGGCATGATTAAGATTTTAGGTATGCATTTTCCTTATGTACACAAATTTGTAAAAATCACAAGTTCATAACCATTCTGAACATCATAACGAATATTATGTGGCTGAAAGGCGAAATGTTTAACATGTTTGCCATTAGTACTTAAATTTTAATGACTGGCATCTGATTTCCTTTCAATTATCCTCATTCTTAGGTAGTCAACTTAAATATTTGGTATCACCAATGAGTATCAGTAGTCTAGTAGAAGCAAAAAAGTTAAGTAATTGATGATTGAGTATTATCAACAGGTGAAAGCATGTTGGAGTTCTGCTGCTGATGGCATGTTAGAATTCTTTGTGCTTGAGGAGCACTTTAGCTCCATTTTCTTCTCGTTATTAGTTTTTATATGCATTCATCTTTATTTCTATCTCATTGCACAAGTATTTGCAGTTTTGTACATGTTATGTCAAGACCATTTTCCAACATATGACATTTAGTTCTCACCTTCTTTTCTGGAACACGTGGACACTTTCCAGCACCAGCTCTAACTCTTCCCCTTCATCGTTATTACGTATCCAGGTGCCAGTAGTTGATGGATACTCTTATCCACATCTTACTAAAAGAATGAATGTAGCTGGAAGGCATATAACATCCTATCTTGTTGATCTGCTCTCAAGAAGAGGGTAATACCTTTATCGTGTATACTTCTTAGCAGCTAAAATATCCTCGGAAGACCTTCTGCACTTGTTGCTTCAGTATTTTTCTGATCTTCTTAATGCGCCCATTTAAAAAGGTATGCTATGAACAAATCTGCGGACTTTGAGACAGTAAGAGAAATAAAGGAGAAGCTATGCTATATAAGGTCAGTTGTTGTATTGTTCGTACTTCTTAGTTCTTGGTGATAGCTTGCTTTTGTATTTCATAAGCATGACAGTCGAAAAGGTGTACAGCTATGATTACAAACGTGAATACCAACTAGGACTTGAAACGACAATCCTTGTCAAAAGTTACACTGTAAGTATTTTGCCCTGTTTTTGTTTCTGTTTTGCTTATTTTTGTATTTTGAGCTCAATTCCTGTGATCAGCTTCCAGATGGACGAGTAATTAAAGTGGGCACTGAACGGTTTCAAGCTCCTGAGGCTCTTTTTACTCCTGTAAGTTTGTTTTCCTTCTATTCTTGCAAAGTCTTGCTGATATAGATATATGGGGTATACAATTCTCTTACCATCATTAACAGTAAGGTAGTATTGGTCCAATATGTATTGAGCAGGAACTCATAGATGTTGAAGGTGATGGGATGGCAGATATGGCTTTCCGTTGCATTCAAGAAATGGACATTGACAACCGGATGACGGTATGCACATCTTATCAATACAATATACCACATTTTGTCAGTCCAATCTTTTCGCTTGCTTTTATTTCTGTAAGTGTTTAGATGGAACAAGAATTCAAAGAACTGATTGGTCATTGGTTATATACTGTACTTCTGTAGCTCTTGGGAACACTAGTGGATTGAGAGATTTGTGGCATGTCTGTTGTATTGTTCTCCTAAACATAATTATAATTAATTTATCCTTAGGTACATCTTTTATTTGATAACGACTTGATCAATGCCATAATATTCCATCTTAAATTTCACAAGCTTAGGTATCTACATTATCTCATTCTCATTAGACATGCTATACTTGTTGTCTAGTTGTCATAAATTATAATTTGCTATAATGCCTTGTAAGGAAAAAATTAAATAACATAAGTTGAATTATGTCTAATGTTTAATTCACTCTTAAATGCTGATAATTTTTCATGTTTAATACACATATATGTTTGCTCGTTTTACCGAACTTCAAGAACACACTGAAAATATATTGAAATATGATTTATGTTAGTCTTTGTTGTTTGTACTCAGCTTGTAGAGTGGTCACCTCTCTAGAATGACCATCATTGCATGCTGTTTGTTTTCCTTATTAGATGTCCGGATTACATTTTGCAGCTTTACCAACACATTGTTCTGAGTGGAGGAAGTACCATGTATCCTGGTCTGCCAAGTCGGTAAGATTATATTTTTTGTATTACGAAGGATGTGCATACTTGCATTCTATCTTGTTTGGCAACTACAAGACATATGAATCATTAGTTTCAAATAACATAGACTTGTACAACTGAAGTGCTTTTTCTCAACCTTTTGTTGACAGTTCCACATGTTTCTGATTCTTTTTGCCTGTCTTGCTTGATACCAATCTTTGTTTCTTGCTGCTTTGTAAGCTCCTAGGTTGATATGTCTAACAAATTGATACCTTTTTGAAGACTTGAGAAGGAAATTCTTGATCGCTATCTCGACGTGGTTTTGAAGGGAAACAAGGATGGTTTGAAGGTAATTTTGTGTAATTATTTTGAGGCAAACCAGAGTTGAAATTATTGCTGTATACTGTATAGTTACATTTATAGTTATTATCATCACCTTCCCGAGTTCTTTTATATGTTTATTTACACTCGGCAAACTCTTATTTTCTTCCTAATGAGCCTAGTAAAATTTATTGCATTGCTTTCCTGTCAATGAAAAAGATTAGTCATCTTTTTTGACAAATACAGATGTATAGCCTTATTAAAGTCAAATAAACAATAAATTCCGACTAACATTTTCTGGAATACACTACCATTGATAATGTGTATGCTTCTCTCTTCTTTTCTTAGAATCATAATATACCTACTTCTGGTTATGCATAGAAATTACGTCTACGGATAGAGGATCCTCCTCGGAGAAAGCACATGGTCTACCTAGGAGGAGCAGTACTCGCTGGAATAATGAAGGTGCTTTTTTCCCCTCCTGGTTTTCACTTTCGTTTCCTATATATGCACTTTCATGTGCAAGTATCTAATAAGTAATAATCAAGACCTTGGGACACAGTAAACAATTGAAAAGGACAAATGTACATCAAATGAAATCACACGGTATTGTTTTGTCTTTGTTATCTGCTAATATACTTGTCTGACTTACGTCTTGGGGATACAGGACGCACCTGAGTTCTGGATAACAAAGCAGGACTACCAAGAAGAAGGTGTTGCCTGCCTTAGGAAGTGTGGACAAGCGTAGCCACCAGGTGAGCCCATCAGCAAACATATGCGTCGACAGAAGATATGAAGGGCCCTCCATGCTCCTGGTAGAAACTGTCGGAACTTCATAATGCCTGCCCTGCTTGGCTGCTTAATGCAGATTACATGCAAAAAGAAGAGCCCAGTAGTGTTGTTTACAACTTAATTGTACAACTTCTTTCTTTTCTGGTACCGTGACGTAGTCTAGTCACTCACCATGAACATGAACACACACCACAAAAATACTGACCTAGCGATGGTATTTCTATTTTCAACATATGCTGATGAATAGATGCTGCATTCCTCATTTGTCCTCTGTGTTGAACATATGGCTACAGTTGGTTTCTTTCTGTTACTGTTAGTTCATGATAGCTGACATAGCTGTATAAAGGTTCGTCAATTTTCTGAATAAACCAGCTGAATGGATGTACAATAGATATTTGAACCATCATAATCTATTGCAGCAACTAAGGTTGTTGCAAAGATAAGGCAAGCGATGCAGCTGCCTTTTTAGCTTCGAAGCACATAAGGCGCATTGTGAGGCGATGCTATACACAAGCATCCAGCGACCAGCGTGGGAGGGAGGGAGGGACAAGGGCCATGGACGCCGGGAAAGCTCGGATCTAGCCAGCCCCAGCGTCGACGACGGTTGATATGAGAGTTGAGCCTAGCCCTGCTACTAGCAAATCGGCAACGACGGCGGTGGGCTTTTTAATTTTCAGTTGGGCTGCACAGTATCCCAACAGGAATAGTGCCTTTTCTTTTTTTCCACATCAAATCTCTTCATGTTTCCATATCTCGATATCTGTATATCCAAATCCCTCCCAAAAAATTCTTATTCCTATTTTATTCTAATCTACTTATTGTATTTCTTTTTTCTGATTTTTGGATTTGCTGTTATTTATATGTGGCTCGATTTATATGTAGACGTTGCTGTTAACGACCGGTGCCGAGTTCGCCGATGATATCTTGAGAAACGGTCAGTGTTAGGACCAAGGCAAGCTAGATACATGTTGATCCCAGATTTACTAATCATTTTCTAGATTTTGAATCTGCATATTATTTGTTATTGTTAATTTATATATTTAGGTTTATGTATAACTAGTTGCTTGCCTGTGCATTGCTACGGAGACATAAAAGAGAATAAGAAACACAAATTATGCTATGAAACTACATACACATGCTATCAATATAAAGTAACAAGTTGATAGTATGCATTCAGCTTTAACAAATCAATCAGGTTACCATGTCTTGAGCTTCCAAGCTAGAACTTCATATATATATGTAGGAGAGGAATTGCAACCATGCATAAGTACTGGCTTACATGAAACATTTTTCTGAGTAACATTGATTCCCACATTCCTGATACCACTTCATATTGTCACAAAGGTGAATAAATCGATACATTTGAACACAGAGAAGATCAAATTACAAGATATTGAGCTCAATGGTAATAATAATTTAGGATCCTTTGTCCTATTCCACTCCACGAATATAGATCTTATCTTAGTTGGAACTGCACATATCGCTTGTCATTGGTCATGCCTGAAGTAAGCTTTTAGTAATCAACGATCTGCGAAATTGGCATGCCAATTATAGGATGGATTCAGCCTTCTTGTGCTTTTGATGTCATGCCAACAGATGGATTCCTCGTGCTCTTGGTAAAAATTCGAGGTTTAAAAGAGCAGGGACAAAATGATTGCTTGAAAAGGATGCAGCAAATTGGTGAACCCTCGGCTCCAACCAGTCTCTTCAGTAACCAGTGAGGCATGTATATTCTAGTCTTGAGGTTGTCCAGCTTCAAATATTCAACCGGGATGATATCAAAAAGTGTAAGCAGTATTGAAATTAATAGGCTAATAGGTAAAGATAGAAGTAGTGCATATTATCTCCTTTGGCTAAACATGGACTCGACCTGCCTCTTTAAAGCAGAATGCAGCCGAAAGAGGAAACTAAACTTATTGGCGGATAACAATGAAATAAAGGAAATAAACAATCATGAGGAAATACCCTTATCACATGAGCTTTTGCGTGAATTGTTCTGGTCACTTCCACTTTGTTCCTCTCTTTTCAAGTCCAATGTGTACCTACATCACCTTGATGCATTCAGCACAAGAGTTGCTTGTAGCAGCAGACAACAAAGGAATTACCTTCCAAATAGATCGAAAGATCAACACTCAGCGGCCCAAAAGCATAGAAATCAGATAATCATTGTATCTAGTCTCTTAAAAGAGAAGCTCCGGTAACCAACAGTGCCAGCAAAGCACATACCCTACTAATCAGTTATCACTAACCAGAAATACACCACACCATGTCAAACTATCAGCTTTTCTCAATGACCCTAAACACTGCAATATCATGTTATTAAAATTTTGTTGCTAGATTTTATTAAGATCGTGACATGGGAAACAAAAGGCTGCTCCACCAGCACTAACTCAAGGAGTCAAATATTGAGAAGTGATCAACCTCTCAAATGCTAATAGTGAGCATTCTTCATAACCAAAATAAATGGATATGGCTCTCAAAAAACTTCTCATGGGACGTGTACATGTGGTTTGTATTTTACAAGAACATTGTTTAGTTAACAAATGCTTGCAATTTTTAGTTCAAAACCTTGATAATTAACTAAAATTGTAAGAAATAGTACAAAATCCACTCTCAATTTGAACCGAAAAATATATGCCCAATCCCTCGAGTATGCTCTACACAACTCTGTTACTTTGCTCAGAATAGCAGAACCATCTGTGATCTTTGTTTCAATTGAGAAATTGTGCATTTTAAAAGTACAGTATCTATCATTAGAGAGAAAAGTATGAATATGATATCCATTAGTCATCTAATTGCATATAAATTAGATGTACCTTCTACTAAATTTTTTTTATGTACCTTCAAGCAATATAAGTTGATTTCCTGGTTAGAAGAACAAACCTTGCATGTAAAACATTAAGGAGTCACTTGGGAATCCATGGTCGCTGACCATCCATTGACCACTGTCATTTCCTTCATGGGCTGCTTGTCAGCTGGGCGGTTCTTGAGTTAGTATAAGCCATGTCAGATCAATGGCCAGTTAAAAAAAAGGAGCACAAAAAATATATGAGCGACTATGAGATACTTTGGATATATTTCCACAAACTTAAATCACCCGGTACGAAATTATGGATGCTAATAAGAGTAAAACTGGACATAGATAGGTAGTCAAACACACACATATATATGTTCTCTCTTTTGGAATTAGACAGAGGTTTCTTTCACATTAGTATTGTTAAGTGGCACAGAAAAAAAGCAGATTTGTTAAGAAATAGTTAAACCTTCACTGTTTAGAATAAAATATATTTAGTTAAATCATGAGTTTTTAATCACAAGCTAAATTTGTTAGAGTATTACACACTTTTTAGTTGTCTTACAGCCAGCCATGTAATGTATGATGAAACAGCAATGTCAGATTTCATAAAAGCTATGCAGTAACCAAACTCTTAAGACACGATACACATATTTTTCTTTTATTAATAGTCCTCATGAAACATTGTTTTAGTTTTACCCTGTTTTATGTACTAAAAGTAGTTCACCCATATAAATACACTCAACTGTTTCTCCTGGCTAGTTAAGTTTGTGATATTTGTGTTAAGACAAAAATGTTGGTTTCAGTTCCCACAAATCTAAAAGTAGTTCACCAATGTAAATACACTCAACAGCAAGGCTATGGATACAGAAAAGAGTGGCTGGGTTGCCCGTAGGAAGATTTCCTACGAGTGCTGCAACTCCTGACGCTAATCCTTCAAATGGGGTTACACCAGGATATGCCTATTAATGAAGTCATAAAATGAGTTAATTTTCTAGCTAGAAATCAAATATAGAAAATGGTGTCAATAAACTACCTCCAATGATCTCTTGATATATTCAAATAATGCATTAAGTAATCCAGAATAAAGGTATTCTTGCACTTACCACAAATCCGGTAGATGACATATAGTATTTTCATAACACCAATTGAATGTTGAATTCTAGATGCAGTTTATGTTCTGAACCAAATGCTTGCAATTCCAAATTAAACCAGCAATTCATCTTCTCATCTCACACCTTTGTCCTGCCATAGAAAAAAAAGAGAGAGAGAGAGAGGTAGTGAGAGTGAGGACGGAGTAACATTTTCAGTCAATTGTTCAGTATAGTTGAATCAGAAATACTACTCTAGAATTCATTGACAATTAATCTATATATAGGTGTAAATAGATCTGCCATTGATCCACTTGTTATCCAAAAGCAAAATGATTTTCATGGCCATTAATCCAGGGTATCACATAAAATGAGAGAACACAAATAGGGTGTTGAAGATCAGAACTAATATGACTTAGGCATAAAAAAAGTAGAAACAAAGTAAGCAAAAGAGAAATAATATAATACAAAAGAACCTTTGCATCCTTTTGGTATGGTATATCTCCCTGTTATGATCACCATTATACGTGAAGATCCAAACCTGCAAAAGCATTAACCAAGAGTTGTCAATGAATGTTCACCAGAAAATGTTTAAATGTGAAATATTGTAGGATAGTCAAGAGTTCCACATACTGTTTTATCATAGGAGCCTATAACAAATTCACGTCCTGCGGGTGAGTAATCAACGTCCATCCTGAGAACAACTCAACTCATGTAAGAATGACCTCCCAAAATCAAGTAGAAAAATACAACTCTTGTTACCAATGAGTCGATAAAAATCAATTACATGAGATGTTAGCTTTTTGGGTGTACAAGGACTTCACGAAAGAAACTTCTTCAAAGCTAAGATGAATTAGCAAGCCCACGAAAGACTAAGGGTGGGTTCTTTTCAGCTTTTCTTATCTACTTATCTCGTGTAACCTCGTCACTTCGAGAATTTTTCAAGATAGCCTCGAGAGCCGGTTGGCCTCCAATTTTGGGGTTTAGAGAGCTTATAGGCACGCCTACGAGATAAAAAAAAAAACCGACTCAAAAAGTAATAAAAAAGTGAGATAAGTCAAATAAAACACGAGATAAGTAGGGTGGGTAGGGCATGAGGGGAAGAGGTGGCGCGAGGTGGAGGCTTGGGGGCGATGGGCGGCGAGGCGGCTGGGTTTAGGGTTTAGGGAAGGGAGCGAGTGGGTTAGCGGCGAGGCGCAGGGCATGGGGAAGGAGGCGGTGCGTGGAGAGGAGGCGGGGGGCGGAGGAGGAGGCGGGGGGCGGAGGAAGCGGGCGGCGTGGGGAGAAGAATGGCGGTGCGGGAAGAAGAATGGGGAGGAGGCGGGGGGGCGTGGGAGGAGGCGGGGGACGGAGGAGGTGATGGCGAGAGTGAGGCAAGGGTCAGGGAGGCGGCGGCGTGAGAGGAGGCAAGCAGGGGGTGGGGCGCGTAGGGTTGGGATGGATGGGGGGCTCAGATTTGCTCAGAGAGAGATGGAGGGCTGAGATCTGGTGTTGGTGAAACCACCACCACCACCACCACAAGCCTCTTTTTAATAGTAGAGATACCCATACGATGTTAATCATTTATTATAGTGGATCATCATTCAATTGTTGCCTAGCATTTATTCTGTGATAGCCCTCCTTATGTTTTACTAACACTATAGATGCCTAGAATTGCTACATGAGGAATAAGAAGATCTGTTATGATGGAAAATCATTCAAATTCTATGCTATGGTTTTAGTTTAACTTAATCAAAATAAAATTAACGTGGCATGAGTAGACACGAGGTGATGGCTTATATGGTGGTTGTATGGTTCAATAGTAGCCACCTCGGTCGATATAAGGATCGAATATAGTAGATAATGTAGCTAAGCACAACCGTACAACCATGGATGCTAATAATGGCAAGACCTTAGCCTACTAAATTGGAAAAATATAGTTTTGGATCTGCTTTTGACGGTATGGGTGTGCTTGATCAACATGAGAGACCCATCTGTCACACAAGGGGACCTCTAGCTTGGTGAGAAATCAGCCGAGGTGAAACCTTAGTGAGGCATTCTTAAGTCTAGACGTACCTGGATAACGACTTCGTCTCACTATTGGGTGAGACCCACCGGTAAAGTGTACACACTCTGTAGAGTTAAAACTATTATGTTAATCTCATCTTTTCAATAATTAAATTGGTGTAATGATAGGGCAGAGAATACCAGGCAGTGAATGTCGGGCAAAGAATACCATGTAGGGATTGTCGTGTAGAGTTGGCAATGAATGCTATCTCCGTTTCATGTTGAGAAAGCAATATTAGCGCGTTGAGAAAACATATGGAAAGAAATGAATTTTACTTCTTATTATTTGTAAATGACATGCTTTACAATTGTTAGGAAATTCTTAAACTGCTCATTATGCAAAACAATCATCCCTGATTCCTTTGTTAAGCTTGCATTCATATTTAAGGACGAATGCTTCCTGAGTATGTATGACTCATACTCGCCCTTGCAATTTTTTCGGCTGTTCATACCATCGAGCAGGTGAAGGTTCCGAAAAGTATGGCGACTACGAAGGAGATGTATATGGAGGTGATCCAGACTACTAGACTTGTATCTCATGTCAGATGCATGTGACATTCTGATGGGACATCACCAATATGGTTATTTATATTATGCTTACTATTAATACTCTGACATTGTAATAAGTAGCATTGAATCCACGATACTTATGATTATTTCAATTTAATAAAACGTATGGTTTGACCTATCATATCAGGAGTATCCGGTCAGGATTCTTGATGAGGTTGTTCATTAGACCCGAAGCCGAACCATCAAGTTTTGCAAGGTGCGGTGGAGCAACCATTCAGAGAAGGCGGCAACCTGAGAGCGCGAAGAGGACTTGCGAATCGAGTACCCCGACCTTTTTCTTAGCTCTTTCGAATCTCGAGGACGAGATTCTCCTTACGGGGGAGGTTTGCAACATCCCAATACTTTTATGTTTAAAATTTCAAATTAAATTAAAATTTTAATTTATATTTGAAATTTATAAATTTAAAAGAAAAATACATTTTTCGGATGTTTTAAAGATAAGATAATTTTTTTTTGAATTTTAAATTGATATTATCTATTAAATATCAATTTAAATTATTATATGAAAAACCATCTCTTTCCAAAAATTTCCCAAAATTTTCTCCCTCTCTCACTAACAGCTGGGCCCCACCCCTCCTCTTTCCTTCTTTCTCCTCTCCTCTTTCCTTTTCCTCCCTTCTCCTTTCCTTCCTCCGGTCGACCGTGCCACCATCTCCCTGTGATCACACCGCTACGTGGACGCTGTATGGAAGACAGTCCTAGAGATCACACCGCCACCCTTATCGTCCACTGCGACGCCACCCCTTCCGCCTATTTAAACCATGCTCCTCTCCTTCTCCTCCCTGCATCTCTCTCCTCTGCTACCTCGCTGCCAGGCCGTCTCACTCCTTCCTCTGCTCTGTCGTCTCTGCTTCGCCGTCGCCGTCACTAGAGCATGATGATTTCTCCCCAATTCGGTGTCGCCGGTGAGGGTGAGGCTTCGCATTTGCCCTCCCTCGCTTGTCCGTCCCCTTCTCTCTTCGTCGGTACACTCGGCCAAACCCGAAAGATGCCAAAGAGCCGTCGCAGCGTCTTCCCTGCTATCGTGGCTGCCACCATCATCGCTGATCCCGCCGTCGTCGTCTTTCGGCCATAACATCTATGCCATCCGAACCCTAGGGACGCCGCACACCCTCCGACGTCGGCGCTGATGTTCACCGACGTGAGCACCATCCGCGCCGCCCCCTGCTTGTCAGGACCCATGAAACGGAGTCGAGTCCCTTCTGTGCTTTACCCTTACTAGTCCCTGGATCAAATAGCTAGTACACACAGAATCTAGATTTTTAGATCATTGCCATTACAATTCGAACAAATATTACATCAAAGTGCGCTACATGGCGCTAAATAAGTACAAAATTCAGACACGTATGCCGTACATAGCGGAAGTCTTAAATAAACAAAGTAAACTCCAAGTGAAACTCTAAAACATTCTCATAGGCAAGACTGAAGGAAACACGTCATAGACGTCTAGGTAGTTCTCATCTTGATCTCCGGCAGCGAAACCATCATCTTGGTACATCTCCTCCATGGGATACCATTACTGATCACACCTGCTGTTGAAATGAGCAGCCCCGCATGAAAGGCGAGAGTAAGTATACTTTATACTCAACAAGAAAGGCTGATTATATGCAACTACGGCTTAACAAAGGAAGGGTAAGGGTTTATTTTGTATAAAGCCAGTTTTGCAAGTTTTTTCTAAGATTTTACAAAATGATTTGAAAAGTGTTGAGAGAAACAAATATTTGAATCGGTTTTTTTGAAATTTAGGCCTCAATCGGTTTTGCCCAAACCTGGCTACTCACGGCACCCACCGTGCAAACACCCTCATCACTCATAGCACCTACTATGAGGAGAAAAATCAAAACACACGACTGTCATCATGGTTTTCCTTTAAAACACTATTTTGGAAACAAATAGATAAGAAATACCAAAGAGGCAACTCCCCGTCGTCCGTCTTTGACCGTGGACATGGCTATCATGATAGTTTTACACTCTGCAGAGGTTGTACGCTTTACCCACGAGAGGTGGTTTTCTAGGAATCACCCAAAGGAAATGATCACCACAAGGCCTTTGACGAACATTCTCCTAGCCTGGTATTCCCTCTAAGAATTCCACCGCAGCGCTAGTAACCCTATTTTGCTAAAGCCCCCTCTTGAGCCAGTAGGACTAGCATCAACTGTCTACTCCACCGACTAAAATGCCAAAACTAGGAATCTGAAGGGTACTCAACCAGGGCCCGCCCATACACGCACTCGATTGTCGCACTATTGTACTTAGCCTCAGTCCTTAGGGATCAGAGTGGTTCGCACACTGGACCCAAATCCCGTGCATACTGCACCCTCCTTGCAACCATCCACCCTGATCAGGTTTTACAAAATGTTTTTCCCCTGATAGCACCCACTATCAAGTAACCTAGTTGTAAACATGACAGCACCAACTGTCCTTTTAAAATCACATGGTTAAATTGATAATTGATGGTAAAAAGCATATGATTATATGATCAACAATGAGCATTACTAAGCAATAGCAAAACCTAGACAAGGGTATGGCAATATTTATCAAAACTAATAACCTATGTCAGCAAGGATATCTTATAAGAATTAATTGTTAATGGGAATTTAGCTAAGCAACTAGGTAATTAGAGTTTCTATATTAAACATACATGCTAGTGTTCAAATTCTACAAAAAACATGTTTGCAAAACATGGGTTTAGAGGGTTCAGCACTTGTCTTGGTCTTCGGAACCTCGCGGATGCGATTCTTGATTCTTTGGAACTCTCCACGAAATTACCCAAATCTAACGATAAAATCAAGGAACAATAAATAGCGAGAAAATATACAAATCCAGAAAACATCAAATTTAATATAATAACATATTAAAATTCCAGTTATTTAGAAACTTAATGCATATTATCTGGACTAATATAGAAGACATGCACATATGAAGTTTGAAATGTACAGAAAAATTCATAAGAATATATAAAATTTAATGTATATGGACTTTATGGTGGAGGTTAGGTTCACATGTTTGCTTAAAATCAAATATGCTTATTTTTAAGTTAAGAACTCAAGACTTTGCCTTTTTATAAAGCAAAGACGTACTGGGCTATATATGCCAATTCTTTATAACACAAGGGGTTTTCAGTGGCGACACCGTATCCTTAGCCAAGGAATACGTGTCCCACGTGGCAGATCCATACCATAGCCATGGTCATGGTCTCCACAAATGGCAGACTAGCTCCCATCGCCATGGCGAGCTATCTCCAACAACAAGGCGAACCCATGCCTATACAACAACTGGCGCACGTTTTCCATATTCTGGCAAACCCGTTCCCATACTACAACTGACGCACGTTTCCCAGGCTCTAGCGAACCCATGCCCATACAACAACTGGCGCACGTTTCCCAGCTTCTGACAGACCCGTGCCCATACAACAACTGGCGCACGTTCCCCAGGTCAGTGGCGGTAGACTCACCCTCTTAGCCAAGAGGAGTGATCCCCTTGAGCTCAACAAGGGCCAGGATCCTCAGATCCTAATCTCAATCACAGGAATCAAATGATTGTTGACTATATTCGCACTCAGGCATAAATGGTACCCGAATGCATGGACTATCTCTTTAGCTTATCGACTGTAGGAAAACTCGGAACAGGGCACAACACATCACCATAATGTTGTACTCAGGATACGCACATGCTGATTAGACTGTCCAAGGCACTGATACAGTGACAGTGTAGTCTTAATCATAGGCGGTATGGTACATCTTTGCTACACTATGCTTTACCAACAATCGTGTACAAAGAGACTAAACCCTGTCGTGATACATATCATGGTAATGATGGGACTGTACCATTGAGGTACCTACTCCGCATATGGTATTTGTCTAGGCCAAGTTGCATCGTTGATAGCGGCTATGTCGTTGCAATTGCACCGTTGATAGCGTGCTATGCCGTTGCATTGCACCGTTGATAGCGGGCTATACCGTTACAAAGGTTGACCCGTCATCCTAGTACCGTATCGTTGATAGCCAAGGTCAAACCCATGGACTCTAGACTTAAAGCTTGTCTAAGCCATTTCAAAGACTTATTAGTCAAGGAGTTTAACTTCTATACCTTAGGTTATCAATGGACAGGATAAGGAAATTTATATCAAGGAGGGGTTTGTGTTTATCAACACTGAATAACTACCCAAGAAAATGAACCAACTTGTTTCGTTCAACCACGCTTCGCACTTCCACCCTAAATTTGCTCTCAACTAGAGAAGTGCATAATTTGTCACTACCTTGAATTGTTTCAAGTGTAGCAAGCCCTGACCTTTTGTCGACCATTACCATGAAGGGCATTCCGTTTCAATACCCTTCATTCTGCCCTTAGCTTAAGGATGATTAAGTATCAACCAATTAAAGTAGACCGTAGTTTCCTCAAGCCCCAAATTTTGCTTCGCAATTCCAAGATTGTGGTTTGGTGAACCACATCACTACAAAAAGAAATTTCCCTAATGAGGAGTCAACCAAAGAGCGTGTATTGTACCCTTATTACATGCACGTTCGATCTCAGTTGACTGTCCCACAATAAACTTCCTTCCTTGTACCCACTAATTCATAGAACCACCTCATAGAATGGACTACCATACTGCATTTCCATTTCTAGGTCCGCTAAATCTCGAGGACGAGATTTTCTTTAAGGGGGGTAGGAGTTGTAACACCCCATTTTCGCTTACGATAAAAATAATAATAAATCACTAGTCAATACATTATTTAAAATAAAATTTGAACAATTCAAATAAATTATGTATTAACCTAAAAGAGAATCATGTCCATATATTAATTGAATTATAACAAATGGACCTATTTGTAAATTAAATTGTATGTCCTGATAATTTTAAGGAGCATTAAATGATATTTAATGCTTGCATAAAATATATGCTTTCAAGACAACTAAACAAATCAAATAAATGAAATAATAACATTTTTAGTAACCCAAAGTATATTTTTATTACATTCTCTAGAGAAGTCAAAGACCTCTAAATAACTTTATGAAATTACATAAAGCTTTAGGGACTAAAATGTAAAGTCCCAAAAATATCTCTCAGGACCTTATCCTAATCCTAATTTACTTCGTGACGAAGAAAACTTAAATCGGCTAGGTTACTTCGCAGCTAAGTAACCCGTCCACGATATATTTTTCTAAAGACTAAAACTAATTTTGACTAATGAAACTATAGTAAAATGATTTAGAAATTTTATAAAATAAATACTGATGAAATCTCAAAACTAATTATAAAAATGGAATCCTCACAATTTGCTGAGGTGAAATATATTTTTATCATATTTTCCAAAGACTCTTAATGTCTTATGAAATTTTACTAAAACCTAAGGACTAAAATGAAAAATCTCCAAAAATATCTCCTCCCCATTCTTATCCTTCCTGCTACTTCATGAGCCCATCTCAGACAGCACACGGGCATAGAGCATAGCGCGCAGAAGAAAGCGGGATGCGGGTAGAGAGAGAAAGAAGAGAGAGAGAGGGAAGAAAAGAGAAAGGAGAGAGGAGAGGAGGTCGACGCGGGGGCGGCGGAGGAGGCGGCACCGGGCGGCTCGGCCAGAGTGGGCGTCGCAGAGCTGGCGGTGGTGGCGGCGCTGATCTTGGCGACGACCTCGCCACGGCGGCGGGCACGCTAACGCTGGTAATGGCTGTGGCGCTTCACGGCGGCGCTAACGCGTGGCGCCCGATGGCAAGCGGCGTGAGCTCTTGCACGATGACGCGAGCAAGCAAGCAGCGGCGGCCGGCGGCTCTTTGGGCGAGCTTCGGCGCTGCAATGCGGAAGCGAAGGCGTGCGTAGCGATGCTAGCGACGGCTCCGGCAACAATAAGGTGCTTGGGCGGCGAGAACAAACACGGCGGCGGTGCTTGGTAGAGTCGGCCAGCAACGGCGCCGTGGAGGAGGCGTTAGGCGGCTTGTCTTTGAGCGATAGCGCGATGATGGCTCCGGCTTGGTGACGGCTTAGCACAGGCGGTTTCGGTGTTGACTAACGGCTCGGGTGGCGTGGTCGGACGAGGCGGCCGTTGAGGCATTGCCCTAGCCGGCGACGGCCGATGGTGGAGTCACCTCAGCGGCTCTGACGGACCTCTTAGCCTGACGACGCAAGTGATGCCAATGAGCGACGAATTAGGTCCGTTATTATTCCTATTTAATTTCTAACCATTTTAACGATTAGATAAATCCACAATATAGTTCTCCACTTATTTAGAATGCTTAACGATCTTAAAAATATAAGAATATATTCTGTAAAATATTACGAGATACTTTGGACCCTAGCAAATTATAATTAGAACCATTTCATTATTTTATGTACAAATAAAAACATAAATAGTTTCCTTTAGTTATTAATAACAAATAAAGGGCAATAATAATAATACTCTTTTACATATGAAAACATTGAGAATATCTTCTAACTTAAAATCATACTTCTACAATAGTCTAGAACAATAAGTTTAAACCACATGAGTAGACAATGCGTATAACATAAAATCATACGCACCATCTTAAGCATACACACATAAGCCATAAGTGCATGGAACTTCCTAAACAAGTAGGAAGATCTATGCTAAGATAATCGGTAGAATAACCCCTGTGAGGAGTGTCACCCTTAACCACGTGCATTACATGCATTATGCATACTTCATCTTTTGCGCCTTTATCAATGTTATTTGCATTTATACGATAGAACCGGATGACTCAGAAGAGAAGCTGGAAGGCCAGACGCAAGACCTCGACACGTTCGGTGCAGGCGAGTCAATACCTCTAATTCATTCTTCTTTTTCCCAGTTTTACTTAAATTATGTTGATTTTAATATATTAGATTGCATGCAACATGATTTTCCATGTATCATATGTTGGTATCAAGAGCTGCTAGAGCTGGTCTAGTTAACCCGCTTGTTATTTAGTGTTGATAAACACAAACCCCTCCTTGATATAAATTTCCTTATCCTGTCCATTGATAACCTAAGGTATAGAAGTTAAACTCCTTGACTAATAAGTCTTTGAAATGGCTTAGACATGCTTTAAGTCTAGAGTCCATGGGTTTGACCTTGGCTGTCAACGATACGGTACTAGGATAACGGGTCAACCTTTGTAACGGTATAGCCCGCTATCAACGGTGCAATGCAACGGCATAGCACGCTATCAACGGTGCAATTGCAACGGCATAGCCGCTATCAACGATGCAACTTGGCCTAGACAAATACCATATGCGGAGTAGGTACCTCAATAGTACAGTCCCATCATTACCATGATATGTATCACGACAGGGTTTAGTCTCTTTGCACACGATTGTTGGTAAAGCATAGTGTAGCAAAGATGTACCATACCGTCTATGATTAAGACTACACTGTCACTGTATCAGTGCCTTGGGCAGTCTAATCAGCATGTGCGTATCCCGAGTACAACATTATGGTGATGTGTTGTGCCCTGTTCCGAGTATTCCTACACTCGATAAGCTAAAGAGATAGTCCATGCATTCGGGTACCATTTATGCCTGAGTGCGAATATAGTCAACAATCATTTGATTCTTGTGATTAAGATTAGGATCTGAGGATCCTGGCCCTTGTTGAGCTCAAGGGGATCACGCCTCTTGGCTAAGAGGGTGAGTCTACCGCCACTGACCTGGGGAACGTGCGCCAGTTGTTGTATGGGCACGGGTCTGCTAGAAGCTGGAAAACGTGCGCCAGTTGTTGTATGGGCACGGGTTCGCTAGAGCCTGGGAAACGTGCGCCAGTTGTAGTATGGGCACGGGTTCGTCAGAAGATGGGAAACGTGCGCCAGTTATTGTATGGGCACGGGTTCGCCATGTTGTTGGAGATAACTCGCCATGGCGATGGGAGCTAGTCTGCCATTTGTGGAGACCATGACCATGGCTATGGTATGGATCTGCCATGTGGGACACGTATTCCTTGGCTAAGAATGCGGTGTCGCCACTGAAAACCCCCTGTGTTATAAAGAATTGGCATATATAGCCCAGTACGTCTTTGCTTTATAAAAAGGCTAAGTCTTGATTTCTTAACTTAAAAATAAGCATATTTGATTTTAAGCAAACATGTGAACCTAACCTCCACCATAAAGTCTTGCATCATTGTTTAGCAATAGGTGGGCTCTTGGTTCGCTAGCGCGGGTTGATTGCGCGCTCATACTCGCCGTACTATCCAACCAAAGCCGCCCGAGCTCCCTCCTTCGGCCTAAGGTAGCTCCTGGCCATCGCCAAGCTCCTCCCGGGGAAGATTGGAGCTATAGGCCGCCGAGGAAGGCTGACGCCGACGTCCCATTTGCTCCGTTCACGGCTTCACCGTCGTTAGCCCAACCCGGACGGTTTCGACCTCGAATAACCGTCGGGTAAGCTTCCCCATAGCTCCCCGATGATTCTTCGTGGAAAATCCGAGCTAAAACATGCCCAAATCGTCCCAGCACTATCTCACCGTAGTTAATGGCCGCTCCGGCCATGGCGCCGCCGTCCCGGCTCGCCGCTGGCCAAATCCCCGGTGGGACGACCTGCGCCTAGAGGCCCTAGACCCGTAGGACACATAAAGCACTCGAGATCGGCCCCCTAGCGCCCTAGAACCGACGCTGGAGACCTCGCCGGAGTTCAGCCAGGAGAGGCGGCGGGTGAACGTCGGCCCGACGTCCTCCCCTCCCTCACTGCCTGGCGGGACCCAACGCCACAGTGCGGGGATTTAAAAATCCCCGTGACTCCCTCTCGGCTGAGACCGACAGGTGGGCCCGAGGACCCACTCGTCAGGCCAAGTGACCGCGCCTTCCCGTCAAGACCGCCTTCCACTCTGGAAGACGCATGGATAAAGTGCGCCTTCACTCAACCGCGTTCGACCTCCGACCCGTGGGACCTCCTGGCACGCGCGTCAGTCTCGCCTCGTCGCCAACCAGTGGAGCCCACTGGTCAGCCGGCACGCTCGCGAGCTTGCCCATGGGCCATCTCGTGGCTGTCCGCATCGCCCGTTCGGCCTTGGGCCCTTTTCTCGCGCGAGTTTCAACCCGAAACGAGAACGGGCTGAGCCCGTTACTGTTTCAAACATTTTAAACCCTTTAGTAAATAAAAGAAATCTATGTATTGTATTGTAGCTTCTAAAAATACTGAATGCCCTTCAAAAATTATGCAAAAATTCTATAAAATACAACAAAGTTCAAAGAACTTAATAAAAATAAAAATAACGGATCTACAGTATAATTTATATCTATAAATAATTAAAATCTAGGCAAACCAAGTAATAAATTAAATAGGAAATACATAAAAGTAATATATATATATAGATATATATTTATACTAAAAAGAAATTGATCAAAAAGGGTAAAAATATACAAACTTATAAGTTACGTAAATTTAAACTCTAAATTAAATTTTGTTTATTTCTCACCCCAAACCCTATGTAATAAGAATAATAAATCGATAAATAATCAAGTTGGAAAAATCTGCGCAAGATTACATATAACCCTTTCCCTAATAACCCTTATCCATGTATTGCAAAATATTTATTTTGAATTGTTTAACAATTTAGAGAACGAGACGACCGACGACCTGTTGGACGAAGATCAAGTACAAGATCCGGACTACGAAGAAACAGGCGAGCCAAAATCTCTTGACCATTCCTTTTTGCCTAATTTTTTCTACTTGAACTGTGTTGATTTACACTGATAGCTTGCATGCCAAAAATGAATTTCTAAATATATTATGATAATTTCAAAATGCTAATAGAGCCAGTCTAACTAATCCCTCTTTACAAGTTATGCTAACAAGCATAACCCCTTTCCTTGCCTTTTCCTATCTTATCCTTTGACAATCTAAGCTTTAGAAAACTAAATTTTATGGCTAATAAGCCTTTGAACATGGCTTAGACCTGCTTAAGTCTAGAGTCCATGGATCCATTTCTTAGCTGTCAACGGTACGGTCTTAGGATGACGGGTTAATATAAGTAACGGTATAGCCCGCTATCAACGGTGCGAGTGCAACGGTATAACCTGCTATCAGCGGTACCAAATGACCCCGA
The DNA here is from genome assembly GCA_036346145.1 of Olyra latifolia. Taxonomy (NCBI): domain Eukaryota; kingdom Viridiplantae; phylum Streptophyta; class Magnoliopsida; order Poales; family Poaceae; genus Olyra; species Olyra latifolia. The sequence goes on from CM070533.1 coordinate 13,480,365, forward strand.
CAAACACCGTACACGAAGCAGGTACCTCTAAGGTACGGTCCCATTATTTGCATGACGTGTACCACGACAGAGTTACGTTCCTCGGATTATGATTACAACACTGAAGCATCTGAATGGCTTCATGTTGGGCAGTCTAATCTTAGTGAATATCTCGAGTACATGTTTATTGGAATGTGTCGAGCCCCGTTCCGGAGTATTCCTTGTATTCGACAGATTATGGAAGCAATCCATACACTCGGGTATCTGCAAAACCTGAGTATGAACAAAGTCGCAATCATATGTGAAATTATTGAGTGGATATGAGGATCTAGGACATAGTTGAGCTCAAGGGGATCACGCCTCTTGGCGAAGAGGGTGAGTCCACTGCCACTGCCTGGGAGACGTGCGCCAGTTGTTGTATGGGCACGGGTTCGCTAGAAGATGGGAATCGTGCGCCAGTTGTAGTATGGGCACGGATTCGCCATAGTGTCGGAGATAGCTCGCCATGGCGATGAGAGCTAGTCTGCCGATTGTGGAGACATCGCCACTTTGATGTTATCTAAAACATTTGGCATACATATATGGCCCGATACGTCTTTGATTTTGCAAATGCCGTATATAATAGGACTTTCAACTCTCAAAGTTTTAAAGCATGATTTAGAGCAAACAAAAGATATCTAGACCCCCACCAAAGCTGGCCTTGCATCTCTTAATTGCATCCAACAAGATTTTGGTTTGCGAGCGCGGTTGAATGTGCTCACACTCGCACCCACTCACATTTTAGGTGAAGAGGATGACGGTGAGGATCCATACGACTGTTTTAGTGGAGATGACGGGCTAGAAGAGGAAGGACCAGACGATGACTAAAGGTCAACTCCAGTCACTTACCTGTTGCCGTCCCGCTACTTCCGCCTCTGTTTAGCTGTCCAAAGGTAGTTTTAGATTTCCGTTTGTAATAACAGGCCCTACCTAGAGTATCCGTTTGTAATAACAGGCCCTACCTAGCCTGATACTCTGAACTTTAGATAATACTTTTGGTTCTTATATGTAATATAACTGTAAAGAATGGCTAGTTTGATCCCAGCTCAATGTAATATCTATGTGCGGTGTTAGCTTGATCCTGATCTAACGCTATGTGCACAAATATGGAATCTGGATTTTATTCTTCGGACCGGGGCCCACAAGAGCAATGCGCCAGTTGTAGTATGGGCACGGGTTCGCCAGAAGATGGGAAACGTGCGCCAGTTGTTGTATGGGCACGGGTTCGCCATGTTGTTAGAGATAGCTCGCCATGGCGATGGGAGCTAGTCTGCCATTTGTGGAGACCATGACCATGGCTATGGTACGGATCTGCCACGTGGAACACGTATTCCTTGGCTAAGGATACGGTGTCACCACTAAAAACCCCCTGTGTTATAAAGAATTGGCACATATAGACCGGTACGTCTTTACTTTATAAAAAGGCTAAGTCTTGAGTTCTTAACTTAAAAATAAGCATATTTGATTTTAAGCAAACATGTGAACCTAACCTCCACCATAAAGTCTTGCATCATTGTTTAGCAGTAGGTGGGGTCTTGGTTCACGAGCGCGGATTGATTGCGCGCTCACACTCGCATCCACTCACCTTTTTAGGTGGTGTCGAGGTGGAGTTTGGCTTGGATGACATCGACAAGGAGGAGAAGGACCGGAAGATTGACGTAAAGGCCGAGGATTAGGTCACACAACAACTGGCGCACGTTTCCCATCTTCTGGCGAACCCGTGCCCATACAAAAACTGGCGCACGTTTCCCAGGCTCTGGCGAACCCGTGCCCATACAACAACTGGCGCACGTTTCCAGCTTCTGGCGGACCCGTGCCCATACTACAACTGGCACACGTTCCCCAGATAAGTGGCGGTAGACTCACCCTCTTAGCCAAGAGGCGTGATCCCCTTGAGCTCAACAATGGTCAGGATCCTCAGATCCTAATCTCAATCAGAATGATCAAAAGTTTATTGACTTATATTCACATTCGGGCATAACTAGTACCCAAAAGCATGGACTATCTCTTTAGCTTATCGAGTGTAGGAATACTCAGAACAGGGCACAACACATCACCATAATGACGTACTCGGGATACGCACATGCTGATTAGACTGTCCAAGGCACTGATACAGTGACAGTGTAGTCTTAATCATAGGCGGTATGGTACATCTTTGCTACACTATGCTTTACCAACAATCGTGAGCAAAGAGACTAAACCCTGTCGTGATACATGTCATGGTAATGATGGGACTGTACCATTGAGGTACCTACTCCGCATACGGTATTTGTCTGGGCCAAATTGCATCGTTGATAGCGGCTATGCCGTTGCAATTGCACCGTTGATAGCATGCTATGCCATTGCATTGCACCGTTGATAGCGGGCTATGCCGTTACAAAGGTTGACCCGTCATCCTAGTACCTATCGTTGACAGCCAAAGTCAAACCTATGGACTCTAGACTTAAAGCATGTCTAAGCCATTTCAAAGACTTATTAGTCATGGAGTTTATTCTCTATACCTTAGGTAATCAAGGACAAGATAAGGAAATTATATCAAGGACCGGAAGATTGACGTAAAGGCCGAGGGTTAGGTAGGACTCCTGTCGCTTGCCTGATTGGGTTGGGCACAACCTTGAGACCCTATTCTTTCTTCTGTTTCCGCTATGCTAAACGCTGGTAAGAGTTCATTTTTGTTTTGTAGATTTGGCCTTTCCGGCCTGCAAAAACGAGCCATGATGTAATTGAACTTTATAATATTAATAATTTTTATCGCAGGTATGAGATGATTCCAGCATTTTCTGAAATGTGTCGTGCTAGCAAGACAAGATCCTGGGCTAGCAACGGATCTTGTACTTGATCTTCGTCCAACAGGTCGTCGGTCGTCTCGTTCTCTAAATTGTTAAACAATTCAAAATAAATATTTTGCAATAGATGGATAAGGGTTATTAGGGAAAGGGTTATCTGTAATCTTGCGCAGATTTTTCCTACTTGATTATTTATCGATTTATTATTCTTATTACATAGGTTTTGGGGTGAGAAATATACAAAATTTAATTTAGAGTTTAAATTTTAAGTAACTTATAAGTCTGTATATTTTTACCCTTTTTGATCAATTTCTTTTTAGTATAAATATATATATATATATATTACTTTTATGTATTTCCTATTTAATTTATTACTTGGTTTGCCTAGATTTTAATTATTTATAGATATAAATTATACTGTAGATCCCTTAATTTTATTTTTATTAAGTTCTTTGAACTTTGTAGTATTTTATAGAATTTTTACATAATTTTTGAAGGACATTCAGTATTTTTAGAAGCTACAATTCAATATACAGATTTCTTTTATTTACTAAAGGGTTTAAAATCTTTGAAACGATAGAACGGCTCAAATTTTCTCGTTCGAGTTGAAACTCGCGCGAGACAACGGCCCAAGGCCGAACGGCCCATGCGGGCGGCCGCGAGACGGCCCGTGGGTGCGCTCGCGCGCTTGCCGGCTGACTAGTGGGCTCCACTGGTTGGCAACGAGGCGAGACTGACGCGCGGGCCAGGAGGTCCCACAGGTCGGAGGTCGAACACGGTTGAGTGAAGGTGCACTTCATCCATGCGTCTTCCAGAGTGGAAGGCGGTCTTGACGGGAAGGCGCGGTCACTTGGCCTGACGGGTGGGTCCTTGAGCCCACCTGTCGGTCTCAGCCGAGAGGGAGTCGCGGGGATTTTTAAATCCCCGCACTGTGGCGTTGGGTCCCGCCTGGCAGTGAGGAAGGGGAGAACGTCGGGCCGACATTCACCCGCCGCCTCTCTGGCTGAACTCCGGCGAGGTCTCCAGTGTCGGTTCTAGGGCGCTAGGGGGCCGATCTCGAGAGCTTTATGTGTCCTACGGGTCTAGGGCCTCTAGGCGCAGGTCATCCCGCCGGGGATTTGGCCGGCGGCGAGCCGGGACGGCGGCGCCATGGCCGGAGCGGCCATTAAGTACGGTGAGATAGTGCTGGGACAATTTGGGCATGTTTTAGCTCGGATTTTCCACGAAGAAGCATCGGGGAGCTATGGGGAAGCTTACCTGAGGGTTATTCGAGGTCGAAACCGTCCGGGTTGGGCTAACGACGGTGAAGCCGTGAACGGAGCAAATGGGACGTCGGCGTCAGCCTTCCTCGGCGGCCTATAGCTCCAATCTTCCTCGGGAGGAGCTTGGAGATGGCCAGGAGCTACCTCAGGCCGAAGGAGGGAGCTCGGGCGGCTTTGGTTGGCTATAATTTGGAAAGGGGCAGTACGGGCCGAGATGGAGAAAACGGCAAAATAGGGCGTTGAGCTTCCTTTTATAGGGTCGTCGGTGTGGTTAGGGGTAGTCTAGACCTTCGGGCGACGAGGATTGCACCGGAAATTCACCCTCCCGGGGTGGATTTGGCCGGGATTACGCCCGAGGCAGACCGGGTTACGGCGGCAAAGCAAAACCTTAAAATTATTAGAACATACAATTTAATTGCAAATAGGTCCATTGTTATAATTTAGTTAATATATGGACATGATTCTCTTTTACGTTAATACATAATTTATTTGAATTGTTCAAATTTTATTTTAAATAATGTATTGACTAGTGATTTATTATTATTTTTATCGTAAGCGAAAATGGGGTGTTACAACTCCTACCCCCCTTAAAGAAAATCTCGTCCTCGAGATTTAGCAGACCTAGAAATCGAAATGCAGTATGGTAGTCCATTCTATGAGGTGGTTCTATGAATTAGTGGGTACAAGGAAGGAAGTTTATTGTGGGACAGTCAACTAAGATCGAATGTGCATGTAATAAGGGTACAATACACGCTCTTTGGTTGACTCCTCATTTGGGAAATTTCTTTTTGTAGTGATGTGGTTCACCAAACCACGATCTTAGAATTGCAATGCAAGATTTGGGGCTTGAGGAAACTACGTTCTACTTTAATTAGTGGACACTTAATCATCCTTAAACTAAGGGCAGAACGAAGGGTATTGAAACGCTATGCCCTTCAAGGTTATGGTCAGGAAAATATCTGGGCTTGCTACACTTGAAACAATTCAAGGTAGTGACAAATTGCGCACTTCTCTAGTTGAGAGCAAATTTAGGGTGGAAGTGCGAAACATGGTTGAATGAAGCAAGTTGGTTCATTTTCTTGGGCAGACATGAACAAGGTATCGTACCCAAGTTTTCTGTAGCGATGGAGAATCACCGTGGTGAGATAGTTGGTGACAATATAGCTCTGTCGAGAAGAGGCACGACAGGCTCATGTGGGTTCAGTTTTGCAATGGGTTTTGTTTTGCCTTCAAATGATAGGTCATGGTTGGGACTTGCAATATCCGCAATCCAAGAATCCTGTAGATAAGCTTTGAGAATGGTTTTCTTTGGGGTGTTGACTTCCAAAGTGTCCAAACTTTTCATGGAAGTTTCACTTTAGGATATATGTAGGTTCGTTGGCCTCTAATGTTTGCCTTAAGGTGGTTGCAGGTCCAAAGGTTGGGAAAAGGTGTTTCTAGGGGTATTTGCTAAAACAGTATCCTATTTGGTCACACCGAAAGCACTTTATTCTCTCAGGTGGCTCCTTAGTTTTCTGACTGTTTGAGGATAATAGGCAGTACTAAAGGTTAAATTTGTTCCAAGAGCAATGTGTAGTTTTTCCCAGAACTGAGAGGTGAATTGATTGCCTCTATGAGAAACTATTATTTTGGGCACTCCATATAGGCACACTATTCTGGCCATATATAATTCTGCTAACTTGCTACCTTTATAGGTAGTCCGGCATGTACACGGGATACGCACATGCTGATTAGACTGTCCAAGGCAATGATACAGTGACAGTGTAGTCTTAATCATAGGCGGTATGGTACATCTTTGCTATACTATGCTTTACCAACAATCGTGTGCAAAGAGACTAAACCCAGTCGTGATACATATCATGGTAATGATGGGACTGTACCATTAAGGTACCTACTCCGTATACGGTATTTGTCTAGGCCAAGTTGCATCGTTGATAGCGGTTATGCCGTTGCAATTGCACCATTGATAGCGTGCTATGCCGTTGCATTGCACCATTGATAGCAGGCTATACCGTTACAAAGGTTGACCCGTCATCCTAGTACCGTATCGTTGACAGCCAAGGTCAAACCCATGGACTCTAGACTTAAAGCATGTCTAAGCCATTTCAAAGACTTATTAGTCAAGGAGTTTAACTTCTATACCTTAGGTTATCAATGGACAGGATAAGGAAATTTATATCAAGGAGGGGTTTGTGTTTATCAACACTAAATAACAAGCGGGTTAACTAGACCAGCTCTAGCAGCTCTTGATACCAACATATAATACTTGGAAAATCATATTTGGAAAATCATATTGCATGCAATCTAATATATTAAAATCAACATAATTTAAGTAAAACTGGGTAAAAGAAGAATGAATTAGAGGTATTGGCTCGCCTACACCGAACGTTTCTAGGTCTTGCGAACGCGCCGCGACCGTGCCGCAATGTGCAAAAAAACGCACTCCTAGTTAGCTTTGGAACAGCTGACATAAGGGACCCACTGGACAGTGAAAGGGTGCTGGGATGTGGCTACGCTGTGACTGACCAAGAAGGTCCACAAAGCAGTGAGACAAGAAAGAAAAAGAGGAAACAGGGAGCAGCCATTAGCCCGCAGCATGTACGAGCGTAGGCCCTGGCTATAGTGCTCGCCGGCGCTGGTCGGCGCGGCAGGCCGGAGCGGCGGGCTTGGGTGGTGGCGCATTTCTCCAGAAACCGGACGGTGGCAGTGGTTCGGCTAGAGACCGGCAGCGGTGTGCCCAGCAGCACCTACAGCGGCAACGGCGGCGATTGGCCGTTGCACTGACACTCCAGCGAAGTGAAAGAACGGCGCGATCCTGGGAAGGTAGAGGAGAGGTTAAATCGAGGTCTTACCGCACGAAATCGATGATTCAACGCAGAGGCGCGGTGGCCAAAATCCGGCAAAGTTTTCGGCGATCAAATTCGTTGCGCTCAAGCGATGATTCTCTGAGAGGTTGGTCGGGGTGGATTCATGTCAAAGATGCGCAGGACATGATCGAAGGACACAGGCCAATTCACGCCGAGCTAGCATGGCCGCGAGGAGAAAGAGAGACGGCTCGAGATCGAGAGATGCTATTTCGGTGATTTATATAGGGCGTCTCGGAATGTTCTAGGGTCTCAAATTTGGTAAGGTGGGAGAGGATAGGAATATGAAGGACGTGCTTTCTCAGATTTAAGATCGCTTTTGCTGATTTTGCGCAGCAAGAAAGAGAGGAAGTGGCACTGATCTTGGGTAGAAGAAATAGCACGGGATGGCAACTCGCGGCGGCGTGCAGACGCGCAGCCAACCGGCAGTGAGAGGGGGACGGCGTCGGGGTGGGCGAGGGAGGCGATGGCACGGGGATGCCATGGGTAGGGGTCCCATGGGGAGGGAACGAGCGGTGTGGCCCGGTGGCATGGCGGACCACGAGGGGAAGAAGAGGTGAATGCCGGCGGCAAGCTCCGAGGGCGCTCCAGCCAAATTGGCCACAGGGATGGAACCTAGGGCACCTAGGGATGCTAGGAGGGAGAGGAGGTGAGGAAATACCTCCCAGCGGTGAGGAATTTGGAGGAAGATAGTAGTGGCGACAGTTAAGACAAAGACATCTTCGGCGTCCAAATCCGGTGTGCTCGGTCAACGAATCCTGTGGCCAAAGGGCAAAATAGGTTCACGAGGGGGAGAAGAAGAAAGTGTTTAAACGGCATGATCAACGGGGCTTACCATGCGACGAATTTGAGAGAGATAGCAAAGGAGAGGGAAGGTGCTCGAGGAGGGGTTTATATAGGGGTTTGGTCCGTTGCAGATCGAATCCTAAAGGGTGCCTTCTAAGTCTAGGAAGGTGAAAACATGGGAGGGAATAGGAATTTAGGGGGGTTTCCAAAGAAGGGGAAAAGGAAGCTTCCTCTCTATCTAAGAACAAAGAAGGAAGGGAAAGATCGACCAGGAGAGAGGGAGGAAAGAAAAGAAAAGGAAAGAGGGGTGGTGGGTCCACTAGTGAGTGAGAGAAAGGGAAATAGGAATTAGACTAGACTAATTTGGAATTAACCCTTTGACTAAGGATTAAAATTCGAAGTGATATTTTACAAATTAGACTTTATATTATTAATATTAATGTTCTATTTTTTTTAGAGTTAAACCTTTTTGCAATCTTTATATATATATATATAAACACTTTTTTACTTGCAATTAGGTTTTAGAAAAATGTTATTTTATGAAGCATTTTAATAAGGAACATACTCATTTTTTAGATATTTTATATTTTTTAAATTTTTATGCCATGCAATACACATGATTTTGGTTTTGAAAACGAGGACGTTACACTACTTTAGGTCCTGTCAGTTAGACCTAAGCTAGGCGCGCGTCCTGGCTGGGCCAAGCGCATGCAGGCTACAGCTACACCCATCGCGCGCACGTTCGTTCTGGGCCACGATAGCTGGGCCGTGCTCGCGTGGGTTGCCTTATCCTAGGCCATGCGTTGCAATGCGGCCTGCTGCATGGGCCGCATGAGCCAGTGGCCTAGGTGATGGGCTTGCAGGCCACATAGTACTGACCCATTACTATTTCAAATCCTTTTTCTATTTTATTTATTCAATATTCAATATAATTTCCTAAATTCATATCTTTTAATATAATAGCCCAAAGTCAATGAAATAAATTTCTAAGAATTTGTAAAAATGGGATCTATTCATCTGTGCTTAATTTGATTTTTTGGATTTTTTTATATTTCAATGTATATATTGTTCCTCTTTTTAATCGTTAGATCTGGGGAATTTGGGGAAATCCTGAAGGATCCGTCTTTGGAGCATCCAGAACCCACAAACCAAGGCAAGTCAAGTTCATGCATTTCGATGCCTTTTTTAGATGTTTTTCTAGAATTTATAAAATGTGCATGCTAAGTTCAAATAATTAAAATAGTTTCTAAAGATAGTTACTGTGGGGACCGTTCCTGAGACTTAAAATATCAGGATCGTCCCACTACACTGCTGCCCAGGATTCAGCAGCACACAAGTTCAGTATCATCCTGCATCGTCAAAATATTTAACAATAATACAATTATAGTGAAAGTAAGGCCTACTGGCCGAGTTTTTACAGACACCCGTGTTACAGACATGTCATTTACTCATATTACAACCAGAAATACAACCCATCACCATAGGAAAGCCTGAGTGTAGAGATGGCCTAGGCGATGCGTCTTCCCTTTATAGCACTTTTCTTCACAATCATCGTCCTCGGGATTGTCTTCTGTGGGTTCCTGACTTAGGACTGCTGGTTGGAATGAGCAGCCCGCATAAAAGGCGAGTGAATACGCAAATACTCACAAGTCTTTACCATTAACTAACATGTATGTTGAATTACTAGGGAATTGGTTTGAACCTAACCTCTAACCTTTTACTCACTATCTGACCTTGTATTTTCCATGTCTTAATTTTGAAAGCATTCCACCAATTTCTTTTCCTTTTTGCAATATGGTTCAGTTGGGATGGAATTAATTATCTTACCAGTCATCTATCTATGACCCTTATGATCTTAATTGATTTAACTCAAATATACTTCCCATTCACTCGTAGCTAGTAATATAAATCGCAATAGAATAGTAAAGCATAATGTACACGTGAACAGCTAAGGTAAGAGGGGAAAAACTACTTTAGCCTTGTTTTCTAGTATCACCCATTAACATAGCTTCATATTCCGGAAGCACGGTCCATTGATGATTTGTTTATTTCAGTTCTGCAGAACCTGCCCTGCTTTACCCAAATGATGTCACGACTTAGCTAGGGTCGGAACACCAGAGACATGACACTACGCCATTACACTTAGAGTCTGCCGAGTAGATGCAAGTCCCTTCACTACTACGGTGCTTGCTCAAATAGCCAAGACCTCAGTCCGCAGTGTCATGAAGGGCATCTACCGTTCGTCTAGCTGACTAACAGCCTGGCAGTTGACTGCTCAGCGGCGGTACTTCCCAACTCCTGCGGAAACTTCGTAATAATGGTGTAGGACTCATCCAAGTCCGATTTCTCGGTCGTATGGTTGGGTGCAAATGTGTTACGTTACAGTGGCAAAAGAATAGTATCCTTATATGCATCGGGCAGGAACTTCTTAACAAAGAGCCCCATCTCTCATATGGGCACTTTATCAACTTCATTCCTCACATGGGAACCGTTTCTCACACGGGAACCAATAACTGGTCACATGCCAGTACCTTCTCCCTCCTCTGCCCTTAGCAGGAAAAATGGCACTTCATAACCCGGTCACATGCCGGTTATATTCACCAATCACAAATATATAACAATAATGCAATCGTTGTGATCGAAAATTCCCCACCAGCTTTATTATCAGATCACATGTCCTTATTTAATGGTTATGTTTCATATACGCTTATCAATTTAATTCTACTCTAGACTCTTTTCCTTAACTCAGTAACTTTGGTGATAAGATACCATAGCTCATGTTTGTCAAGATGAATATGGCCTACAAATAGATAAAACTTGCTAACATCCTAAGCATGGTTTCACTATCGCCAATCAAGTTTTATTAGTGTTATTTATTCCAGTATTACATGTACAAAATATATATATAATGCACCCAAATGCATACTTAATAGTACATAGGGCTACTCTACATGACTTAGGGGCACAAGACTCGCCTTTTTAGGTCAGGATCCATTAGATGTTCCCTTGGCGTCGTCTTCTTCTGGGTTGTCCAAACTTCCTACTCCTTGGAGTGACTTGGTCGGCTTCCTCTTTAACTTTTATCCTCCTTGACGACTTCTCTTCTTCGGTTTCTATTCCAAGATATATAAGAATCCGAATTTAAATCCAACATGATTTCTTTTATGCAATAAAAGTATTAACCCTTCATATGTATATATGTATACATCCCTTTTATTTTATAAGTTGTAAATAATTAGAGGATTTAAATTTTATAAAATATAAGGATATGCATATGTTTAGATGTTCTGTTGAAAAAGATACTTCAAAAATATTAATGAGTATTATTGATTTTAAACATAAAAGGTGGTGATGCTAATGCATTTGGAAATAATATAGTTTTCATGGACTTAAATATTTTATTCATTTAACTTTATTGATAATAGGTTTTATGGTAGGTAGGTTAAATATTTAATACACTTATTTGTCTAGGTTAAATGTGATTTATAAATACATATGGATATAAGGTTTTTTTTTAAGGACATGACAATGCATTGCCTAAATTTTATATGCACTTTAAAATATTCTAATATGGATTAAATAACTATTTATTTAGCCTTTATATTACCAAAATCTTATTTTATTATTATTTATTTTTATATCAATCTTTTATTTAATTAAAAGTCTTTTTTATTTAAACTATAGCTTTCAAGTATTATTGATAATGCATATAGTTTTAAAATTCATATTTAGGTATAATTAATTATGTTCAACATTTGTGATTTTGGTACAGTTTACAGAACCGGTCTAGAAAGGACTGAACCTGTCTGAGACAATAAAAACCGGGAAATTGAAGAAAACCGAACAGTTCACTGGCTGCCTTCTTCTTCCTCTGTTTTTCTTCTCCGGCGAGCCTGCGGCATTGGATTGCGGCGGATTCGGTCCATATTCAGTGATGTTCTTGTGCTTCTCGCGTTTAGGGGACCATGACGCAGGACGTCTTTTTCCCTTGCATGGTCGGGAAGGGTTGACGGGACCGACGGCGAGTTTGAAAGCTCGGGAGGCGGCGGGTAATGGCGGTATAGCCTTGCGGCTATCTTCTCGGGCAGGGTAATGTATGGTAGCGATCGCGGAGCCGTCAGGAAGCTGAAGGTGGACATGGGACAGCGCGAGGTGGTCAACGGCGGCGCCGATTGCTCGATGGAGCCGAGAGGCAGGGCAAAGAGGGGCGGTTTGCTCCGGTGGCTTTGGGTCCAAATTGGTGGGTCAGGGAGCAACTATGGAACACCCTAAGCACGATGATGCTACGGGTTTGGCAAGGGCAAGCTCACAGCGGGCTAGCCGCATGGCAAAGTCTCGGCCGGAGCTCGGCCATGGCGCGGCGGTGATTCGGCTGCCTAGGGCAGGGGCAAGTGGGCGTGGAAGCATCCTAGGAGCATGGTGAAGCTAGTGGTGGCAAGGATTTTGGCGGGGATGGGCCGTAGCATGCTAGCCACATGAGCTCGAGAGCTTGGGCCAGCGGCTCCAATGGCGGCGGCGGCCTGAGACCAAATTAGTCAGCGCGGTGCTCGGGAAAGATGTAGGGAAGCTCCAAGGAGCTTATGGGCACACTGGGTTGCAGTAATTTGCAAAGGGCGTGATCAATTTCGAATAATTTGTCATAGCGGCAGTAAAGGGGAAAAATAGAAATTGGGGCTCACCGGTGGTGCTCCGGCGACTCGGGCTACTCGGCGGGCTTCGCGAGTCGCGGGGGAAGGTGCCGGCGATGATTTCTCAAGGCCGGGGTGAAGAAATTTGGTGGTTTGCCGTTTACTGGCCACGGGCGGTGTGGCGGCTTGAACTGAGAGGCGACGGCGGTGGTGTTTGGCCTGGGGCGGTGCGGATGAGGTTGAGAGAGCCACGCAGGTGCTCGGTGCAAGGACACGTGGCGCACAGTGCACGCGCAAGGCAGAGACAGCGCGGATGGCTAGGCTCGCGTGGTGACGTCGAAAGCGTAAAGCCGGGAAGGGGGAAGGCGTATTTTCCATTTCTGGGCATACTGCCACATCGGGAAGCTTCGAAAACCGGCAATTCTGGGATTAAATGGAAAACCTACTTTTTCTATTGTTTGGAAATCCGGTTAAGAGTTGGGAAAATAATTTGTAACTCAGAAAAATAAAATAAAATATTTGTGGATTCCGAAAATTATAAGGATTCTAAATATGCACTTTGTTTTGATATTTAATAAATATTTATTTTAGGGAATTTCTAAATCACTTCTTTAATGCTCTTGTTAATGATAAATGGTTTTGTCACCAGAAAAATGTAACAAAAATATTCTTGGGTTCAGAAAATTATGAATATCCCATTTATTCAATCTATTTTAGTATTTGAAATATTTTTATTTTATGGTATTTTAAATGTTCTTTAATGCATCTTTTTATTTTTATAAAGCTTAAAATTATTAGAAAACATAATAAAATATATTTGGGTCATAAAATTATAGGAATGGTATTTGTATAATGCATTTAATATTTTGACAAAATTATATTTTCTATGATTTATCATTTAGTTTTTAAATACTTCATATCTTGGTATTTATATTAATCTTTTTAATGTCTTGATAAGAGTATAAGGTAAAATCTTTATGCAGGGCAATAAACATGATGCATGCTTATTCAGTTTAGTTTGGTTTTTATTTTCCCCCTAATGATGTTTTCTCTAATTTTTCTTTCTAGGGTCCAACTAGATATTACCTTAAGTATCTCTAAAAGGACTAAGGTATAGTTAGACTATTCTTCCTAACCCTTGTTTTAAGATGATATTTAGGTCTAGGTTCTCTAGACTAGTTTAAGAAGATATAGAGGGTTGGGATTTATTAGTTATGTCTGGGTTACCGGTTTGGTTACTTAGCAAAAGGTAGAATACCTAACACTTTGGTGAGCAAATTACCTTTGTGCTTAAGGGTCTAGAGATATACTAGCAAATACAGCTGTTATTCCATAGGGCTTCTATTAAGTTTATGGTGACTTCATGAATGCACTTTCTCTTTTATTTTCGTGAAAAAATTTTATGTTCAAAATTTAGGATGTTACAGTTAAATACGTACACATTCCAATAAATCCATATATTATTTGTTTACAACTATAGCTCTAGGAATAATTACTCTTGCGTGATTTCATTCCATTTGATACGTTAATATTATGCTTTGCTATATTTAGAATAATCTTTCCATATTATTTATGATTCCTGCAAATTATTGATAAATGTGTGATTTTTGGGAAATGGGAAGGCGGTGGGATGCTATCAGTGATAAATCTGTTTTAGTAAAATGGAGGCTTATGTAAAGGGTAATTAGAACTACAATGATTGCACTGGAACCGAGATCCCTGATTATTTACGGTGTCTTGCTTAATTCTTAACCCTTTCAAAAGTGCTTTGCATCAAGTAAAATTAAGAATGAGAGCAGAGGTAATTCGAGCTGCAATGATTGTGCCAAACCCGAGTTCCCTGATTAATTATGTGCCTTACCATTCTCCTTTTGGAAAATTTTGGAATATGGTTTTGGCAGTGATTGCCGTTGCATAAAGTTTTGGCAGTAAAAATATTCTGTAAATACTATATGTACTAGCTTGATCCAAGTACTAGTAAATATTCACATAGGGGTTCAGACATCAAGTTCAGGTCTCGACACCTTGGGACTAATACTGAAAACAAAGAGGGGGCAAAAGCCGGGTCCTGACAGCAGCGGGAGGCTAGATGTTGAAGTGACAATCTTGGGAGAAATACTATTTTCTTGCTTCCTTAGCTGGATCCAACGACAGCGATGCTTAACGGTGTTGTTACCTTGTTACATACACCATTGAGGAGCATTGGTCATCCTGTACATGGATCCTTGTTACATACACCACTATTTTCTTGCTTCCTTAGCTGGATCCTATGTTCACTGATTAGATGGATGGCTTAAGGGTGGATTTGAGGATATTGCACTTGGTTTAGATCAACTGGCTGATCAGCAATAAGTTCTCCTGTAGATTGCTCGGTTTAACCATTTGCAGCTGATTATTTGCGTGTAGTGTGTACTCGATCAGGGCGTGCTCGGTCAATTAATTATAGCGCCCGGGACTGGATTGCTTTCAACAATTGAGAGGCCGTCGAGGCGGCGGGTGACGCCGAAGTGTTGGTTGAAGCGAAGATCGATAGGTACCCTGCAATCCTTCGTCCAATCTTTCTAAACCCACCATCTTCCTTGGCAAGACAGCACCAGCTCCCACGTCACCCAACTGGAGAAAGCAAGAGGAAGAGACAAATGGTTCCGATCAATCTAGAGGAAAACTCATTGCTGACCGGCCAGATAATCTAGACCAAATGTAATCTTTCAAAATTCACCGGTAAGCCATCCGTCCAATCAACGAGCGTAGAAATAATTCCAAATGTACAGAATGACCAATGCTCATCAACGGCGTCTATAACAAGGTAACAACACCCTTCGGCTAGTGACGGCACAGCTGGTCAAGGAAGGACTGTCAAATAGCATATCTGTGAGGAATATCACTTGATAATGATATGTTTGCGAATATCAACTTTTATTTGCATTTTTATAAACCAGAAACTTTACAGTAGCATGGATGTAATTAACCCTTAAATTTATATAAGTTTTTTCTAAGAAAAAAATCAGGATGCTACAGCACTTGATTCATGACTAGTTGACTAAGCTTATCCACATTTCCTAAGGTTGGCAACGTCTCCATCTTGCTGCTCCTGCCCTGTTATCTTATATATATTGTGCGATTTCGTTTCAGATATTTACTCTGTCCCAAACAAAAAAGTACCCTCAAGATTCCGGCGACTGCTGCACCTCCCAGATGTCTCGTGCTTTGTCCTAGGAGCATCCTCTATCTGCAAACGTAATTTCTATGTATAACCAGAATCAGATAAATTGTGATTCTAAAAAAGAGAAGCATATACATCGAGCGTATTCCAGAAAATGTTACTCGGACTTTCCCTTTTAGTTTGATTTCAATAAGCCTATGCAATTGTGTATGCAAAAAGAAAGAAGACCATTTCCATTGGTGGAAAGATGATGCAATAAATTTCACTAGGCTCATTTCAAAGAAAAAAGTGTTTTCTCAGTGTAATAATATATGAAAAGAAACTCAAGAAGGCGATTGTAAAATTAAGAAATTTATCTGTTCAACAATAGTTTCAACTCCGTGGTTGGCCTCAAAATAATCACACAAAATTACCATCGACCCATCCTTTTTCCCTTGAAAATAATCACACAAAATTATCTTCGACCCATCCTTCTTACACTTGAAAGTAGTGACACAAAATTACCGTGTATGTTCTTACTTCTTTCCTCAAGATTGTTTTCACTGGTTTCTAATCCTTGGATATGTGAAGCAATGGGGCCATTTCTCCTGTTTGGTTGCACTCTTATCTTCAGATTTCATCATAAAAAAAAGGAAAAGATCCACTACAGAGTACAATTTTCCCTTACGTGTCATCGCTTAGCGACCATTTCCCTAGTTGTTATTGCAATTGCTCTATGTGTCATCGATGAAAACTTATCTTTTCTGTTTAACATGTATAAACATATAAAAAAATCTTCAAAAGCACTGTGCAATATTTCCCGTTTATATTTTCATGGTATATCTTCAAAAGTTTTTGCATTCGAGTTATACTCAAAAAAAAATTAACATAAATTTAATCTTAAAAACACCAAAGAAAATGTACATTCAAGTTATTTCATACTTGATAACTTTGCGTTTTTTAGGATTTTTAAAATGTTTACAAAAGTTAAGGAAAAAAAAAGAAATTTTTGCCAATGGCACATATGACAATAATCCAGCAATTGCCATGTCATAGAAGAAAGAGATAAGTGAGATACATATAGGATTAGGCACAAGTGTAATGGAGCACAAGATTTTTTTTTTTAAAAAAAATGACAAGTCGGAGTCTGATCAGAAGATGTTGTGATGTGAATAGGCCAAATTCTGTCACAAAATTTCGTCATGAACTCAATGTGAATAAACCAAAATTTCACTAGATTGCCTGATGCTGCAATTTCATACTGCAACTGATCGCGACATCAAACTAGCTTTTTTATGCTGGTAGCAACTAGCAAATCAACCAAGTAGCATTAGCAAAAGGCATATCTATGCTTCACCGGCCGAGTAGCATTTGCAAAAAGCATATCTATGCTTCACGGTGAAGGGCAACGATCAAGCGCTAAAAAGGAAAAAAAAATGTAACAGACAAACTAATATGGACTAACTGCTCAGTCGCCTTGCAAAAAATCTCAGACGATTTTGTGTACCTTCAAATTTTCATCAAACGACTAAGATTCATCCTCATGTTCCACACATAAACTCCCTTCCCACCCAAACCCTACCTTGCCCTCCCCCTCCAACTCCTGATCCAAGCTGCCGTCACTGCTTCTCGAACTCCCGTGTTGCCGCCACCACTGCCTCCTTTCGTTTGGAAATTTTCAGAATTTAATACTTAATTTACATGCCTCACATCATGTGACATTGACATGTAAGACTGAATGTGTGTATGACGAATTTTAAAGACTGTCAAATTCTGAAATCTCTCCCTTTCAATCTACAAACACCGCATCGACTCCTCCTTCCTTGCATGTGTGCTCTTTCTTCCTCCTCTCTAACACACGTCTTCTTGCTCCTCTCCTGCATCATGTGTTTTTCCTTCTCTCCAGCGAGGTCCGCTCACTACCCCATCTTCCTTGTCTCTGGCGACTCCAGCCACGAATTCATTGGCAGCCACATGTCGTCTTGTAATAACCCTCGGTCTTGTTGTAGATCCGCCGGCCGACTCCATACACCATCCTCTGCCGATCTTGTGGCTGAGACGGTGCCACTGTTGCCTCGCTACCCCACCAGCCGCCACCACCCACCGTCAGGTCTCTGTTGCCTCGGTGTCTCTTAGGGGAGGGTGGTGGGAGGGGGTAGTGTGCCAAACCCTGAACCCTAATACGGTGATGGAACTCTAGCGACGGCGACATGAGAAACTCTAGCTCTGTGAGTAATTGACTGAAACTTTGAAAATTTTCATGCGACTATATGGTAGCAAGTATGTAAGTAATAAAACTATAGTCGCAACCGGAATAAGAAACGAAAAATATTTTCGTGGCTGCTGCCTCCATGAAGCCTACACGCATTAATTGTGCTCTCCATTCTACAAATAATCTGCATTCAGCAGCATCCAAGCATGTCAGGCTCTATGAAGCTTTAGGAGCTCAGTTTCTGAAGGGAGCATGGGTGGTGTCTGTCTCATATATTTTGCCCTCTCTGGTGATCGTTATCTTTGTGTCTCATATCTACGCTTACCCACCACACGCAACACCTTCTTTATGTGATGTTCAAGACGGTAAGCTACGGGTCAAAGTTTAGTTTTTACAGATAATCGGATAATATCAACGCTGCAGAACAACTTGATGATAAGGACATCACCAGCGTGGATATGACCAACAAGACTGCTACACCTACTTCCTCTTCGGTCGCGCCGTCTTCATCACCAACACCCGACGCTGCGACATCTTCACCGATAAGGGGCCTTAATTCAGAAGCTCGGCCTTTCAAGCCCAAGACAAAAGACCAGCACATCAAGCACGCATCACGAGGAAAGCCCACGCGCCAAGGAAGGCCCATATGGAAGCCCAAGATGCCAGAAAGCCCGGTTCGGACTTCTACGCACAACAGGAATTCAAACGGACGCCCCAGCCACATCCGAGCTCCGTTTTCGACATGTGACCACTCATTGGAAAGCTTACTAGATAAGATTTCCAACGGATCCAGCCACACTGCCAGATCTGTTCCAGAGCGACGGGAATATGCAGAAAACCATCTCGGGCCAGAAACTTCAGGTGCTGCGCCACCTTATTTTTGGGCTTATGGCTCATATATGTTAGGGTTTTGGTGGCCGCCTCTGTTTTGGCCACCCTACTCCTCCTGGCCGCTGCTATATATGTGGCCGTCGCCTCTCTTCTACACTTAGGTTTTGTTGTGTTTGGTAGACCCCGTGTGCGTCCCTCCTCGTATTCGCGTGTGTCGACTAGACCACCCGTTACGAGAAACAGAACCTCACCCTTGTTCGAGAGTTGATTTATCTTGTGCTTAATTCCTATTTGCAAGTTCAGATTGTTATTTATCTTGTTCTTGCATGTTCTTTGGTTGCATTGCAGGGATTGATCTTCGTGATCAGGTCAGCCGCGTCTTGGCACGGTTGATAACAACTTGTGAGTGTGGTTTAGCGATTGCCAGATTCCGATCCTTGTGTGGTTGGTATCCAGATCGTCAAGATCACTCTCCACCAAACCAAATTTATCCATCTCACCAGAAGATCGGACACCCCTGTGTGCATCAGTTGGTATCAGAGTGTCGGTTGACCGGTGAGATTCATCTCTTTGTTTAGTAGATTGATTTCATACCTATAGTCCAGAAAATTGCCTCACAAAAATATTTCTCATCCGCTATCCAAACCCTCATCGTTAGCCTTTGCATCATTCTTGTTAGTTTGCATCTTTGAATTTTAGTCCATCATATCGTGTGCTGGTTGTTAATCCTGGTATTAGTCTTGTTTGAGTTGCATCTAGAATCGTCAAAATTCATCCCGACGTCGTCGCGGCCAATTCCAATCTGCCGCTGTCCAGTTCGGTATTTTTGTCATATCTCCCACATACGAACTTGGATTTTGGTGTTTTTGTGTTTTCTGTAAAGTTTGGAACATTATCTACAACTTTGTCCATTGTGAGAATTTCTGAAAATGCAGTTTTCATGCCCAAAATCGCGTTGGAATTGAATCTATTTTCGTCCCGGATTTTCCTGAGCAGTCTGTATTTCGGGGCCCATATCTCTGACTTCCCTTATCCAAAATAGACGTTCCATATATGCAAATTGATCAGCACGAAGAGATCTACAACTGGTCAGTTATATATTTTTCTGTTTGAGGCCGTTAAGAAGCCGAAAACATCGCTGAAATATTCAGCACCTGCTGTCCAGTCTGAAAACTTGAGAGGAAAAAAAAGGCAAGTGCATACAAAAGAGCTGCACTAAAAAAGATGAAAAAAAATCAAACAAGAAAAGTGAATCAAGAGAATAAACTTTCAGCTGTGCATCATTGGATATTGTCCTTTCTATAGCTAGTTGTTTGCTTGAGCTAGGTCTAATTCTAGGCTAGTCCAGCACATCGATCATCACTTTGGACTATTTTTCAACTTTGCATTACTAATATTGAATTGATGTTCTACATATCAATAGCCTATCCAAGCTACACCTTCTACTAACCATACAGGGAAGGACCTTGCAATCGCTTTGCCATCACTTGAGTTTCAGGTTATCACGAACCAGCCACCGGTTGCACCACCTACTTGCATCGGTAAGAACTAGTAAGAACTTGATAATAGCTTGAGCGTGAGTGACTTGATAAGCTCCACTTTCTGGTAGTTTATAGGAAAATATATACTTTTGTATTTTCTTGTTTGCTACTAACTATGACAGGTCCACACAAAAAGAAAGATGATCTATACTTCGAAGATGATTTGAGCATTTCGCCTAAAACAAAGAAAGTTATGTGGGAACATAATCGTCAGTTTGAGGCAAAACGACTTATTGATCGAAAAAAGTATCTTGAGACCATGGCGATGTTGGAAGAGATTAAAGAGCATGAGATGTTCTCTTCAGCCAAGAAAGGGAAAACAACACCAAGAAAAGCAGTCACGATCACACAACACAAGAAGAAGGATGGTGAGTCTGTTACAATAAATAAAGTTAAGCATGTGCTTGCTACTTCTACGACTAATCCTGCAGGCAAGAATAACCATGATGATGAGCACGTGAGTGTTGCAATAACGGACAACTACATGAGCCTCATGTCTCATCGCCTACTTAGTGCACCACAGGAGCATGCTAATGAAACTCAACGCAACAATTTATTCCAAACTAAGTTTGTTGTGAAAGAACATGCGGTACAAGTCATCATTGATGGAGGAAATTGTAACAATCTCGCCAGTCAAAACATGGTTGAGAAGCTTGGCTTGACCATGACTCCACTTCGGCAACCTTACTCAATGGAATGGTTCAACTATTGTGGTAAGGTTCAGGTAACAAAAACTGTGCGAGTGCCTATCTCTATTGGTTCATACCATGATCATGTTGATTGCGATGTCATACCTATGGAAGCATGCTCACTTTTATTAGGTAGACCTTGGTTATATGATGTTGATGTTATTCATCATGACAGGACCAATCAATATATTTTCATGGAGGTCGTTCATTTAGATAAAACTATGTCCTCTATTGATACCGCATTGCAAACACCTATTTCTTTGCCACCTGTTGTCAATAACCTTTTGCAGGAGTATGAGAAGGAGTCGAGGACGACTCCAATTCAAGAAAGGGAGGATGATAAGGACATCACCAGCGTGGATATGACCAACAAGACTGCTACACCTACTTCCTCTTCGGTCGCGCCGTCTTCATCACCTACACCCGACGCTGCGACATCTTCACCGATAAGGGGCCTTAATTCAGAAGCTCGGCCTTTCAAGACCAAGACAAAAGACCAGCACATCAAGCACGCATCACGAGGAAAGCCCACGCGCCAAGGAAGGCTCATATGGAAGCCCAAGATGCCAGAAAGCCCGGTTCGGACTTCTACGCACAACAGGAATTCAAACGGACGCCCCGACCACATCCGAGCTCCGTTTTCGACGGGCGACCACTCGTTGGAAAGCTTACGAGATAAGATTTCCAATGGATCCAGCCACACTGCCAGATCTGTTCCAAAGCGACGGGAATATGCAGAAAACCATCTCGGGCCAGAAACTTCAGGTGCTGCACCACCTTATTTTTGGGCTTATGGCCCATGTATGTTAGGGTTTTGGTGGCCGCCTCTGTTTTGGCCGCCCTACTCCTCCTGGCCGCTGCTATATATGTGGCCGTCGCCTCTCTTCTACACTTAGGTTTTGTTGTGTTTGGTAGACCCTGTGTGCGTCCCTCCTCGTGTTCGCGTGTGTCGACTAGACCACCCGTTACGAGAAACAGAACCTCACCCTTGTTCGAGAGTTGATTTATCTTGTGCTTAATTCCTATTTGCAATTTCAGATTGCTATTTATCTTGTTCTTGCGTATTCTTTGGTTGCATTGCAGGGATTGATCTTTGTGATCAGGTCAGCCGCGTCTTGGCACGGTTGATAACAACTCACGTGTAAGTGTGGTTTAGCGATTGCCGGATTCCGATCCTTGTGTGGTTGGTATTCAGATCGTCAAGATCACTCTCCACCAAACCAAATTTATCCATCTCACCAGAAGATCGGGCACCTCGATGCGCATCACTTGACATCCTCAATCACAACTACTTCTAGTGAAACATAATACCGCATAATGCACGGTATTAGCATGCCTAGAAAAATGTATATTCCTCAAATTTAGGGATTCTCGTTTTTTAATCACTCCAATGGAATCTCTATCTTGTTCTCTATTTTAGATATTCTCTCTCCTTATTCTCTAAATTTAGAGATTTTCTCTCCTCTATTTAGTTCTCGGTTGCGACTGCTATGCAATCAGCGTCTCGCTGCACTCCTGCAATCAAACCAGCACGGACCGTCTGATTTGCATCCAGCGGAGGCACATTGGGCAGGGAAATTTTGCACTTCCGCGCCTGCTCCAAGCATGTGTATCGATAAAATCTTCTGAAAACCCCCTTCCCTCGTTGACTTTCCTATCCTCCACATCCCTCAGTCCGTTGGGCTTGGCCGTCTCATTTTCTGGTCCTCGGCGTCACCACTCACCAACTGCCGGCGTCCCTTCTGACTCTCATCTCGCCCCCAATCCCCACCACGACAGCGCTTCCATCTCTGGCTCTAGCCGCCGCCCCCGACCTAGGTAGTGTTTCTTTCGGCGGTTGCGGTTGCGTTTGCTTATAAGCTGAAAATTTGTACCTCCTCGAAAAGGATATCTGAGGGATAAAAAAATTATAAAAAAAATGGTTTTGAGAGCTTTGAGAAGAAATAGTAAGACCTATAAAAATTAGCTACCAAACTTCAAAGCGTATGACTTGTATAAAAAATAACAAATTTTCAGCTTATAAGCAAACGCAAACGCTGAAAGAAACGCACCCCTATTCGTCTCTTCCCCGATCCGCCTCCGCTCCTAACCCTAGCCGCTCCGCCGCCGCCTTCGCCGTCTCCTCAAGGCCAACGCCGCCCCACTCCACTGCCCATCTTTCAATCCTGGCACCACTGCTTGCATCCCCATGGCCCCTTCTCTTCCCCCCTACTTTTCTCTGTTATTTCTCCTTTAGCTACAAGCCCATATGTGATTTTTGCATTAACAATTTTTCTTGCCATTTATCAGAGATTTGATTAAGTATTTGGTTCCTGCAGGTTGGCATCACAAACTACATACTTTTTTGTTTCCTGATTGGTGCTTCTAGTCTTGTCACTCAGCATTGGAGTAGCATCATTTCATAATTGGAGGAACATTTGGAAAGACAGCTTGGTGAAAGGAGTAGTTCTTTCTGCTCTCCATAGAAGATTGCTACAGATGAAGAGCATGTTGGCCATGGCATAGCTTTGAAGTGTCTATTTCTCTTGTTCAGGGTCTTTGAAAACCTATTCTCAAGCTAATAGCAGCAGTGTTGGCAAGGTCTCCTCATACAGCATCTGTACCACAAGAGGCTAGGCTCACCTACATCACACAACAGTCCCCCGTCAAGCATCGCAATCTAACGCACAATGGATGCAGCACCAGACACAGCGTTGTGTCCAGAATTTACTGCCAAGTGTTGTGTCCGGTTTAAATTTAGACTGCAATTGACAATGTATGTAGGCATGCCATATATTTGATAAATGGTTCAATGCTGTGTGCATTTGACAAAATTATCATGTACTTTAGTATTTGACGATGCAATTTGCTAGGTAGTTTCTGAATGGAAATTTAAACCTTATACTATTCATCCAAGAGTAAACTACATGTCAAACAAACTGAAATATCTTCTGTTTTAATCTGGTAGATGTATCCAAGATTTCAACACATGTCAAAAAAATAATAAAACATATTATGTCACAACCAGGACAATGCATCCAAGATTCTAGAACATGTAAAAATAAAATCATTGAGAATAGATGTAACTGAGAATAATAATTGAGGAGGTCGCCCTGGTGGAGAATCCAGAGCCCCGTGAAGGAAGGGGCTGCTACTCGGTGGCCTTGAAGGGACAGGGTTGGAGACGACCTGCCCGAGCAACGAGTGTCGGGACCCGTCAAACAGAGTCAGCTCCCTTCGGCTCAATAAGTAAGGCTGACTATATGTAACTAAGGCTTATAAGGAAAAGGTAGGGTTCTTTTGCGTAAAGTCAGTTTTACAAGTTTTGCCTAGGATTTTATAAGATGATTTGAAATGTGTTGAGAAAAATAAATATTTAAATCTTTTTCTTTGAAATTTTGGCCTCAACCGGTTTTACCCAAACCTGGCTACTCACGGCACCCACCGTGCAAACACCCTCATCGCTCACAGCATCTACTATGAGGAGAAAAATCAAAACACACGACTGCAATTGTGGTTTTCCTTTGAAACATCGTTTAGAAAATAAATAGATAAGAAGTACCAAAGAGACAACTCCCCGTTGTTCGCCCTTAACCGTGGACACGGCTATCATGATAATTTTACACTCTTTAGAGGTTTCACGCTTTACTCCCAAGAGATGGTTTTCCCAAGAATCACCCAAAGAAAAAGAGTACCACAAGGCCTTTAACCAACATTCCCCTAGCCTGGCATTCCCTCTAAGGATTCCACCCAGCGCTAGTAACCCTAGTTGGCTGAAACCCCCTCTTGAGCCCGCAGAACAGCATCAACTGTCTACTCCACTGACTGGAATGCCAAAACTAGGAGTACAAAGGGTACTCAACCAGGACCCGCCCATACAAGCACTCAATGATCGCACTGTTGTACTTAGCTCGTCTACTTCCAGGAATCGATCCTTAGGGATCAGGGTGGTTCCCACACTAGACCCAAATCTTGTGCTTGCTGCACCCACCTTGCAACCATCCACCCTGATCAGGTTTTGCAAAATATTTTTCCCCCGATAGCACCCACTATCAAGTAACCCATTTGCAAACATGACAGCACCAACTGTCCTTTTAAAATCATGAGATCAAATAAGCAATTGATAATGACAAATATCTAGTACAAACAATAATTCAATACTAAGCATTTCGAAGCATGTGCAAAACCTAATTCAAGGGTAATGTCCAATATTAACAATTTTAATAACCTAGGGCAGCAAGGAATATTTTAACATAATAGATATTAATGGGGTGTTATCTAAGTAACTAGGTAATTAGCATTTTTAGTTTTACTATAACATGTAGTATGGAAATTTCTAGAAATTGTTTTCAAATCATAGGGACACAATGTTCAGCACTTTCCTTGATCAACACTACCTTGGAGATCCTCCACGGGATTGATCAGAATGCTATCGTTGTTAGAACCTAACCAACAAAATAACAACAATAAACACAAATGCCAAAATAAAACATGAAATGACATGCATGCTTATGCAAAATTAATCCAAAAAGATAAAGTTTATTTCTCTGGTCAACATAGGATTT
The DNA here is from genome assembly GCA_036346145.1 of Olyra latifolia. NCBI lineage: Eukaryota > Viridiplantae > Streptophyta > Magnoliopsida > Poales > Poaceae > Olyra > Olyra latifolia. The sequence continues at coordinate 13,505,668 of CM070533.1, forward strand.
ACTTGCAATTTTATTGAAACTGAAATTATCTAAATAACATTTTAAAGACATTTTATCAATATCATATTTAAGCAGAAAATTAAATATTCTCAAATATTAATAAATATTTACAGAAGGATAGACCACATTTTTATAAGCATTATGAAATTTATTTTGGAATTTTTGGGCTTATAGATTTAAAGATATAAAATTAACAAGGTTGCTGCTTAAGGAAAATAGGAAAATGAAGTGGGCTCTCTGGCTTGGCGGCTGACCGACGCCAAGCATCTTGCAGCATCCGTGCATCCCAGCCTTGCTGCTCGCTTTTCGCCTCACATGGACGTGGCCCAACAGGTTGGCTCGGCCCAACGGGTGGGCTTGCTGGCGGTGACCCGGCACAAAGGAGGCGGCAAGAATGCTCTCGGGCTAGCGCGACGGCAAGGCTCAAAGGGGGGTTGGCGGCGGGGAGATAGTGGGGAAGGGAGAGACGGTCGCGGCGACCTCGCTGGTTGGGTCAGCCCACTAGACCGGCGACGGCGGCGGTGCCTAAAGCGGTGATGGAGCGGTGGCGAGAGAGGGATGGTGGCAGGGTAGGTGAGCAAGATGGTGGCGTGGGATGACTAGGAAGGGGATTCTCGGGGCACAAGGATGGGCGGCCCAGCCCGGTAGCGTGGCCGGCCGTGAGGAAGAAGGGGGCTCATGGTGGCGACCTTCTTCGGCGAGGTTTCAGTCAAATTGACCAAGGGGAAACCTCCCCCTAGCTACGACGATGCTAAGGGAGAGTCAAGATCAGAGACTTACCGAGGATTGATGGTAAATTGGAGGGGAGGCAGCGACGGCGGCTTGATTCCTCGCCACCAGCGACGATTCTTGAAATACGAGGGAAAAAATGGGTCAAGGGGAGTAGAGGAAGGGGGTCCTCGAAGGAATCGGGCAATGCACACTTACCCGAGCCAGATTGAAGGGAGAGTGAAAGGGGAAGAGGCTGCTCGGTTGGGGGTTTTGTAGCCAGGTAGGAAATGAAGGGGTGGGTTTAGTGGTCAATTAACCACCACTTAGGAAGTGGTAATAGGTACCAAGCTAGGATTGATGCCTACTTAGAGGAGATGAAAGGATTGAGGAGTTTCATCTCTGGGGGTTACTGCCGAGAGAGAGAGAGAGAGAGAGAGAGAGAGAGAGAGAGAAGACAGAGAGGTAGAGGGAAGAGGGAGGGGTAGAGAGAGAATGACAGGTGGGTCCAAGAGAATAGGAAAGGTTTAAAAATTCTTGATTTGCATTTTAAAGAAATAAACCCTAATTTTCTCTTTTGAAAATAAAAACTCAAATATAATTTTATTTTCTCTTTTCAAAATTAAACACTTAATATTTAATTACTTTATAAAATATTTGTAAAACAACTCAATTATTTTTAGAGTTTTTATTAAACAAGTAATATACTCATTTTGTTGAAAATCATTTTCTTAAAAAGAATTTTAATGCAATGCAAATGGATTTTTAGTTTTTAAAAATAAGGATGTTACAACGAGATTCCCCATCAGCAGCCTTGAGGGGTCGGAGAAGACGGTGGGAGTTGGTGAAGAGCCATTGGTAGCTAAGGAGAGGGATTGAGGCGGCAACCTGAGGCAAGGGGCAGTGCCGAAGGCTACCTGAGCGGTCAGCGACGGCTTCCTAGGGGTGGCGTGCTAGGGAGAGGGATAGAGGTGGTTGGGCGAGGGGCAAAGAGGGATAGAGGTGGTTGGGTGAGGGGCGGAGGCCGATAACTGGTACGGGAGGGGCCGCTGGAGGCTAGACAGGTGGAGGCAGGTAGGGAGATTGCCTAGTTCTCTCGTGACTCGTGAGAGAAGCAACATAGACACGAGGGGTTATTTTGCATATTGTCATGCGGCCGTTGGCTGCATCATGTATAGCTGAGATTGAATGTTTGCACGAGTGCACAAGGGACCCGATTGCACAATAATTGTTGAGCATTCTTAACAACACACTCTATAACATTGTTTATCATACTTTTTAGAGATAGAGTAACTACTGGAGGAAAAGAATCTTCTAAAGTATAGTGTAAAATATAAAAATGTTAGAGAAATAGATATAGAGTGTATAGAAAATAGTGTTTTATAATAAAAATTTAAAGCAGCTCTTGTGGATGGATGCTGTTAGTTCTCTAAAGAGAGATGGAGGGGTACAGTGATTTTTAGAGTTGTTGATAGGTATGGATAGCCGTGTCTAGTAATAGCATAGGATCAGGCCGCCGCGCCAGTCTACGTAATCCTTTGTAAATACTTTTGTAAATAGTTCGCTTTCCACAATGAATTTCGCAAGCTCGCTTGCTCCGTTAAAAAAAAAATTCAATACGATCGGGTGTTAATTGTTTTTGTTTCGCATGTTCGAACCAAACACTACAGGAAATGCTATTTTTTCTTTGAGGTACAAGTTTACAAGAAAAAATTCGTTTGCAATTGGTTGATTTGCTACAAGCATAAATAAGCTTGACGTACTAGCATTCAATTTTTGCAATTTCAAATCCGCAAATTGAAACTAAGCAACTTCATTGACAGTACTAGCTTGATGTACTAGCATAACAAGATTGTTTCCCCAGATTGTAAAACGTTGCGCGAAAATCACCGTCATCGCGGTAAATGGCAAGATTTTTGTGACGGAATTTGATCGATGAGCAAGGGTTCAAACAAAATCATTTTATTTGTGACCAAACCTGAAGCCAAGGCATGTAACCAGGAACACAGACTAGACGAAATCAATCCGAAGAAGATCTAAAGAAGAATGAGAATTTGAGATTTTTTAGTAGTCGCTGTAGCAGCTTCTGGCTGCGCACTTGCCCTCTTTCTTGAGCTTCTTGTTCCTCCGCCGCCGCCGCTCGGCGTTCTCCACCCGCCGGACGGCGCGCTCCAACGAGTCCACCCGCTCCGTCAGCGCGCCGATCACCTCGCACTGCTGCTCGCTCCGCTCGCACAGCGCCGCCACCATCTGCAACACCTTCCTCGCGTCCAAGTCCTCGGCGGCGCCGCCGCCCTCCGCCTTCTTCTTCTCTTCCGCCGGTTCTTGTCGCCGCTCGGCATCTTCGGGCGCCGCCGAGCCTTCACCGGCTTCTGCCCTCTCGGCGGAGGCGCTAGAGGCCGCTGCGGACTCTTCCTCCATCTCCCACTCGCCTTCCGTCTGATCCACCATTTTGCCATTGTCCATTGCGTTGTCGGCGTCTTCCGCGTCGCGCTCGCCAGTGGATCTTGCTTCGTGCACCTCCATCTCGGCGGACGTTTCGGTCGTTGGGGCCTCCACCGCCGCCCTCGCTTCCATGTCGATGCCGTGGTCGACGTCCTCCGGCGATTCAGGCACCGTCTGGCCCTCCTCTGCAGCGAGAGCCCTGGCTTCCAAGTCGACGCTGAGTTCCGCGTCATCCGGCGAGTCGGGCGCTATCTGACCCTCCTCTGCAGCGTTCGCCTCCTCCATTTCGACGGCCGCCAGCGCCCTGGGCTCCAAAGCGTCGACAGCGTCCTGCAGCGCGAGCACCTTCTTGGTCACCCTCCTCCGGTACTCCCTCGCTCCCCTCACCGCATCAAGCCGCAGCAGCATCCTCATGAGAGCCTCTCCGACGGCGACCCTGCCCCTCTCGTCCCCGCGCAGCGCCTCCGCCTCGGTCGCCACCCTCGCCGCGACGCCCTCCGCCTCCCGCTCCACCGCGCGCACGTCCCGCACCATCCTCCGCGCCAGGAAACCTCGCGCCGCCGCCTGTACGCTCACCACGGCCTCTTCCTCGGACAGCCGCACCCGCTTCTTAGCCGGAGCCCGCAACTCCTCCCTCCGAGGCTCCGGCTGCGGGTCCGACTCTGACACGACGAATTGCACCGGGACGGAGACCGAGCGCGGCCTGGGCCCGCGCTGCTGCGTCGGCTCGGCGTCGTACCCGCCGGCCGGGAAGTACTCCTTGGCGGCGCTCCGCGAAGAGGCGGGGTGCTGGTAGTAGTAGTAAGGGTAGCGGTGGGGGTAGTGGTACGGGGAGGTGTAGTAGTAGTCGTAGGGGTCGTAGGCGAAGAAGCGGCGGGACGTCATTGTCGTCGCTTTGTTGTCGAGCTGAGATCTTCCCTGGACTCGGTGTTGTTTCGTTTGCCGATTGCTTCGATGGGGATGAAAACGAAGCGGTGGGTTTATATGGAAGACGGAAGGGAAGGTTCGAGAACGCGTGCGATGCTTTCGGAAGGTTCTAGAGCTCCCGATTTCTTGGACGGAGGAGCGCGCGGGTGGTTCCGGAAGGTTCTGGAAAGCTTTGGAGGGCGGGGACTGGATGACGCGTGGGCCTGGTAGTTTTGAGGTGTCACTAGTGACGACGGGGGCGGTGGGGACGGACTGTCGGAAACGTCGCTTTTCATAATTTCGGATTTAATTTAGCAGTGAATATTTTTCGGATAATTAAGCCATAACACGTACTACAGCCGGTCAAAAAGATTGAAGTTTTTTACCTGTTCAAAAGAATTCTATGAATAAAGTCTCCAAATTTTAACTGGCATACATTTTGGCATCGTATTTTTTTAAAACTGCAGACTATCTTGCACGCCGTATATGTTTTCATGTAATGAACATGAAAACATTGTTTCAGTCAGGGTTCACAAAACCGGTAAAAACCGGTAAAACCGGCGGTTTCTCGCCAAACCGTTGGATATGATTTTTCCATTTTTTTAAAAAATTTTCAGACCTCTTTTCATTTTTTTCCTAGTTCGAATATATGTTTTTGTTGGAAACAACCATACATATCACATTATTGACTTCATATTAATATGTTCAAATTGACTTTATATTGATATTTTTGTTGAAAAATATTTTATTCAAATTATTGACTTCATATTGATATATTCAAGATGTCATATATTTATCAAAGGTTCTTTCAATTTTTTTCATAATTAAACAAAATTACCAACATATATATCTCACCCATCTATGATTTTTTCTCCATTTTTTAAAATTTTTTCAGGCATCTTTTTATTTTTTTTCTATTTTTCACGTTCCCCTATTTCAGACCGCCAAAAACCGCTAAAAACCGCCGGTTTCTCGGCAAAAACCGCTGCAAAAACCGGTGGACTCGCCTGCTGCTGTCTAACCGTTTGAATTTGAATTTGAATGGTTTTCAGCGGTTTTTAGCCGTTTTTGGCGGTTTTGCCCAAAAACCGGTCTGCCCATATGACGGTTTCGGGTCCCAAAACGGGTTTTAAAACCCTGGTTCCAGTCCCTAAATTACAAGAAATACGCAACCTATTACAGCAGCGAAGTTCATTATATTGCTAAATAAACAAAACAAACTAAAATAGAGTTTGACAAAGTTCAATCAGCACAAAGTCTATTATTAAATTTTCAAGTGCTCTTGGGCAATGCCATGACTTTAGACATGTCTTCTTTGTCAATTTTTTTTCAGCAGCATCTAATATCATGACAATACGCTTCCCTGAAAAAGGCAAAGATCCGGATCGCTCGTCGCCTCAACCGAATCGATAATATCATTGTTTCTTTGAACCATCTTCCAAATGTTACTGCAAGAGTGCAAGCAATCATAGTCCCAATCGGTATGGTTAATTGATCATGCACACCCGGGATCGAGTACGAGCTGAATTTATAGCTACCTAATTTATAAATTGTAATGTTACTTCAAATGGCCACATGCTTGGCTTCCTAGACTAGGGGCTCTTCTCTTCAGCGTACCTTTTTATCACCAAATCGAAGTGAAACTCTATAGTTTTTACGGTCGTTTTTTCTATCTCTAAACCACATCTCAGAGTTTTTAGATATGAGTCAAATGAGGTACAACGGACTTTTCAATCTATCTTGGTAAGCTCTCGAAGTTCAGCTTATAAGTAAATAAAAAGATAAAAAAAAAATAGATAAACCAAAAATAACATCCCTAGGTGTTTGTATCGTGTCCCGGTCATAGGAGGTGGCCACCATGTGTTGTGTAGGGCGCGCTCAAGCAAACTTACCAGAGCAGGATCAAGCTCCATAAGACTCAAGCCAAGCTCGGGTTGAGGCTCGAGTATAGAGATAGGCTCCAGCACGGCTTGGAAAAAGCTCAAGTAAGCTTGCGTTTGGCTCGTCTAGGCTCGATAACATAGAACTTGTATAAAAAAGACAAAACTTGAGTAGGCTTGAACAAATTAAATCTCGAGCTTGAGTAAACTCGATTAAATATGATTTTATCAAAAAAAATAAAGTTTGAATAGACTTGATGAAGCTCCTGTAGACTCGAACGAAACTCGTGCTCGAATACACTATATAAAATATGATTTTATATAGAAAAATAAAGATAAAAAAGCTTGACGAAGCTCAAATTAAACTTTGAGCTCAGCTCGATCAGGTTTGCGAACTTATGGACAGGCTCGATTTGAGCTCGAGCTAAGCTCACATTGAACCTCCACCAAGCTCGAGCAGTTTACGAGCCTCAAGCTTTTCTTGCAACTAGTGTTGTGTCGCCTGAGATTTATTTTTGTGTCTGCAAAATTAAGCGTATGTCAGATTTACAGTTCGTGCCTAGAAAATTAAGTGGCACGATTATACAGGTACGGAGACCTAAGCACAGTCATATATGGTGAAACATTTTTTCCTTTTTGATATTTTTTTCTTAAATTATTTGATGATTTTTTTACCTCTTTGACTTTTAAAAGTTGTTTCAAATTTCGAAGTGACAAGAAAGAAACTCTAAAATCTAGTTTCAATTATCAGTTCAAACTTCTCGAAACCACATTTTGGATCTCTCAAAGTCCGGTTATAACAAATAATCAAATAATTTCAGCACAGCAGAAAACCTTCCATGTGTTTGCTTGTTCTAAACTACTTATAAGCAATGTAGCTGTGTTGTTCTAAAAGCCAAACAAATATTTTAATCCCGTTTCAAAAAAACTCAGAAGCTTCTGAAAGCTCATGAGAAAAGTTGAAGCCAGTGAAAAGACTTCTCAAAGCTACCTATAGATTTTCTCGAAGTTGACCTTTTAACATGCTGCGGTTGCCATGTTCCATTTACATTGCATGGATACGACTTTCACTAATGCTACTTGGTTGATGTGGTACTACATAGGAGCACATAGTCCTCTTTGGATGTGTTTGGTTTGAGTATAAGGGTGAATGGAATCATCCTATCTATGTGTTTCTGAGATGGAATCATCCAAACAGTCTGAACAGATCCTTTGTTTCACGCTATTCCTAGACCAGAGGAATAGAAAAAACTTAGAATTAAGACGTAAGCTTATTGAATGTATATGATTGAAACTTACAAAAATTGTTTAGGATATCGTTTTGATGTACCATAGAAAATTTAAAAATATTGAGAAAATACTTAATTAAGGTAGAAAGACGAAGGAGAGTCGACGAAGAACGAAGTTAAATTTCATTTATCAAAAGAATTCAAGGGAAAAAACCTTAGGGTAGAAATCCTCCAGAATTAGGACTACGACAAAAATGTCCTACATTATGATATTTCTTTGAAACGATCTTACAGATCGAACATGTTTGTATGAATTTTTTCTTTTAATTGAATTTTGGCAATTTTACTTTGAAATACCTTTCAACTAAACAAGCTCACCGGTGTGGCGTTCCATTGTTACAATATGAATTAACTCTTAACGAGAAGAATCCCAATTTGAAATTTTTGTGATAAGAGCTGAGCCTACTGTTTACAGCATGACTAGAGATTCACTAACTTCATAGACATTTATACATGAAATTCCCCCTTCTTTTTTTTGCCAAATTGGAAGTCTTTTCCCCAAAACCCCCCAAAATGTGTCCTATCACATAACCATTTTGTGTTCATCATGACGAAATCTGAAGCCAAAACATGCAGCCAAAATAGGAGAAATGACTATTAATTCATTCAAAGATCCAAGGATTACAAACCGAATGAAACAAAATCTGAAGAACAATGAACAGATGCGGATTAGAATGGTCCGAGCTCAGAGCTAAATTAGCTAAATAGATTTGAGAATTTCAAATGTTTTATTAGTCGCTGTAGCAGCTTCTGGCTGCGGACTTGCTGCTGCCCTTGCCCTCTTTCTTGAGCTTCTTGTTCCTCCGCCGCCGCCGCTCGGCGTCCTCCACCCGCCGTATGGCGCGCTCGAGCGAGTCCACCCGCTGCGCCAGCTCGCCGATCACCTCGCACTGCTGCGTGCTCCGCTCGCACAGCGCCGCCACCATCTGCATCACCTTCGTTGCGTCCAAGACACCGGCGGCTCTGGCCTCCGCCGGATTCTTTTCCTCCCCCTCTCCGGCCGAGGCTCCACCTTCCGACTTATTCTTCCCTTCCTCCTCTCCCGACGGCCCTTGCTGCTGCTCGGCGTCTTCGGGCGCCGCCGAGCCCTCGACGGCCTCCGCCGCCTCGGACTCTACCGTCACCATCTCCCACTCGCCTTCCGCCTCGTCCTGCTTTTCGCCGTCGTGCATTCCGTTATCGGCGTCTTCCGCGCCGCGCTCGCCTGTGGCTCCATCCACCTCCATCTCGGCGACCGTCGGGGCCTCCAATGCCGCCTTCGCTTCCATATCGACGCCGTGCCCCGCGTTCTCCGCCGATTCAGGCGCCACCTGCCCCTCCTGTACAGCTTGCGCCTCCGCCACCTCGATGGCTGCGGGCGCCGCTGCAACCACCGCCCTAGGCTCCAGGGCGTCGACGGCGTCCTGGAGCGCGAGCACCTTCTTGGTCACCCTCCTCCGGTACTCCCTGGCTCCCCTCACTGCATCAAGCCGCAGTACCAGCCGCATGAGCGTCTCCCCGACGGCGACCCAGCCCCTCTCGTCACGGCGCAGCGCCTCCGCTTCGGCCACCACCCTCGCCGCGACGCCCTCCGCCTCCCGCTCCACCGCGCGCACTTCCCTCACCATCCTTCGCGTCAGGAACCCGCGGACCGCCGCCTGCACCCTCACTGCTGCGTCCTCCTCGGACAGCCGCACACGCTTCTTGACCGGCGCCGCCGCTGGCTCCCGCAACTCCTCCCTCCCAGGCGCCGGGTGCCGATCCGGCTCCGACCCGACGAATTGCACGGGGACGGAGACCGACCGCGACCTGGGCCCGCGCTGATGTGCCGGCTTGGCGTCGTACCCACCGGCCGGGATGTAAGCGTCGTTCACGCCGTTCCGCGCAGAGGCGGGGTGCTGGTAGTAGTAGTAGGGGTAGCGGTGGAGGTAGTGGTACGGGGAGGGGGAGTCGTAGTCGTAGGGGTCGTAGGTGAAGAAGCGGCGGGATGCCATTGTCACTGCGCTGCTGAGCTTTCGGTGCGTGTTTGCTTTCTGATTATTTTGGTTCCTGTTGGTGATCGGGGAGGGAGAAGGAGACGAGGCGGCGGGTATATATGGAGGGGGCTAAGGGAAGGTTCGAGAACGCGTGGGACGTCTTCGGAAGGTTCTGGAGGTCCGGTCGTCCGGATTGCTTGGACGAATGGGCGCGGAGTTTGGAAGCCGTTGCGGGCGGTTCCGGAAGGTTCTGGAAAGGTTGGGAGGGCGGGGAGTAGATGACAAGTGGGCCTAGTTTGGTTGTCAGGTGTCACTAGCGACGACGGGGCGGTGGGGACAGATCACTTTCCAAGGATTGGATGGGACCCTGGGGTGGAGTCTAGAAAAAAAAATTTTAATCCTTGTAAACAATTATTTTAATATTAACCCTCGCGAAAAAATATTTTCACGTCTAACCCTTTTAGCCGCGGCACTACGGTTGGCGCGGCAGGGTTGGCCCCATGTGGCAGCCATATGAACCGCGTTCCTCGATGCCAGCATGTCACTGGCGCGTCAGTGGATATTAGCCATGCCAACCGTAGCGGCGTGGCCAAAAGGGTTAGATGTGAAAATATTTTCTCGCGAAGATTAATATTAAAATAATTATTTACAAAGGGTTAAAAAAATTTTTTGTCTGGAGTCCGGTATGCTGTTTCATAATTTTGGATTTAATTTATCAGTTAATATCTATGTAGGATAATCAGCCATATCATATATATCCAAAGTGTGGACTTTTGAGCATAGATCCTCCGTTTACGCCGTGTTTGCAAATTTTGAGACTCTAACAGCCGATCTGAACCATCCATCTTGTTCATCTCATTAAAATCTCACTATATTTTATATTTTTTAAATTTTTTACTATTTGTTTCATATTTATAAAATTCACGATCTACGGAGTTGTAAAGCCTCTAATAAGACTGATTTTGAAAATTTTGAAATAAATAGTTAAAAATTCTGAAAAATATAAAATTTGGTTGGTAATGAGATTTCAATGAGATAAATAAGATGGACGGTTTGAATCGGCCATTAGAGTCTCAAATTTTGCAAACACGGCGCAAAACATGAAGAGATCTGTGCTTTGCAAAGCACCATAGCAAAACTCCAAAATGTGTCTCTATTATTAAAAAGAGAATAGCGATGAGTGGTACCTTGTTTTTAAATTTCAAAATCACATTATTTTGAAATCACAAATTCACAGCCAATGATAAGTCCCTCTTTCCATAGTATTGTTTCTCTTTCTCGGATCTCCCTCCCTTGCTCTGCTTACTGCCGTTCTCTCTGCTGCCATTACAAGGAACAATCACCATAAGTTTCATGTATAGAATATTGAACTGGCTAAATGGGGTATGAAAACATTACAACGATTTTTAATCCATAAATAACACGACTATTCATATAATTCAAAAATCATCTTTCTACGTGAGCGTTCAAAGAAATCACAACGGATCCTATAATACAAATCTCTACCATTTTAAAGAGTTTTATGGACACACTATGATTATCAGTATATTTAGAAACTTGTCTTGATATTATTTTTAAATCTCCAAATTGAGTAAAGCAATTATCAGAATCAGAAAAGTACTAATACAGCTTGATTTGGTTTTATTTCTTAATTTTGTGCATTGTATTTTAGAAATCTTATGATTCTTCCAATTTCTCTTGGACAATATGGTTGAGTATATATAGGGTCACTGATTGCACGTCATAGGTCTCCATCGCGCTTACGGTGCTGTGGAGAACCAAATCTGGTATGAAATATATCCGAAAAATTCTCTAATCACACAAGTGTGTCCAGGATTCTAGTTGCGTGTAGAAATGGCACTTGCTACATGTGAATGATATAAAATAGAACAAGATTACAACGAAAGTAGGTTTTATTATTAATATTTCACATCATACATCTTACATGATTATGCCCAATACCACACGCAAGCTTGAGCATAGAGCAACCTTAGTACATTACATCAAACTCGTCCATGTCCAGATTTCCTAGTGGTGCATCCTTAATATCGTCATCTGCGTAAAAAGCTAGAGTCTACCCTTCGAATGGGTAGCCCGCGCACTGTGGATAAGTATATTTAACATATTTACAGGTTTTCAATGCAATGCTAATAACAAAATCGATGGTACGTTGAACAAACTATGGAACGACGTAATTAAGTATGTAATACAATGGTTGTAACTTATAGTAATTTCCTAGACAACTTTCCGTTCAGTAAACCATTTTAGGAAAATGTAAAACATTTAGACCAGTGAAAACTATCATCTTCTCCAACACCTTTTCACCAAGGTCACCATTCACTAACCATTATAAAAGCATGAGCACTTGTCATTTAAAGAATAGGAAAAATTGCATACATGCCACTAAAAAGATTGTAAAATTACATGGTATGTACGAAAACTGCCACTGCAGTGGTATTTTTTGTATATGCCATGCAATTTTAAAACTTTATAATGGCACGTATGCAATTCGCCCTTTAGAATAGACATCACCTATTTAACACAACTCTATATACGGAGAATACTATTTTTGTTATGACCTCTGCAGAACTTGTTTAGCTTTACCTATACAAATATACGGTTATATGGATGGATGGAATTTATATCATTTCTATTTGACGGCCCCAAGTTTTCGCATCAGACAAACCATGCCCACGGTCCAATCTCCCCTGTTCCCTAGTGAAACCCACCCTTGCGACTCCGCTTCCCCGTCGTTTTGTCTTTTGCACAAAACTTAGCATCCCTTGATGCTATCCTTCATTTTTTTTTCTCGCCCTTCACCTCTAGATCAAGATAAAATATCCCATACTACTTATCCATATGGACGGTAAGAATTCTATCCTGCCTTTTGCAATATTACTATATTAATTTATCTTATTCTAGGGTTACCAATGAGGCAAAATATGTGGTGCAAACCACCCTTTCCGTGAAAACTCCGTGAAAACCACCCGTAAAAGTTTTGAAAAATTCTCAAAAAATTACCATATATAGCGATTGAGTTTCATCTTCAAATTTTGAAGATTGAAACTCAATCACCTTCCTTCATATGGTAATTTTTGAGAATTTTTCAAAATTTTTACGGATGGTTTTCACGGAGTTTTTACGGAAAGGGTGGTTTGCACCACATATTTTGCCTACCAATGAAATTTGATGTTGGAACATTTTGGATATGGCTTTATAGTTTTGGGGCTAGGGTAATTATCTACTATACATAAAATGTTAACTATCATAACAAATACTTGGAATTGCAGAAATAAATACCCACAAAATAATGCATAATTAAATATGCATCAAGGATGAAAACCTGCCTGCTTGGGGTGTAGCTAGCAAAATTATCTTTTTGCGACTGACTAACTCTGTCTGGTTTCGGTGGATATTATCCAGTGTTTCCGGTGGTGGATATTATCCGGTGACATTTTCATAAGTTTAGTAGGCCCCTTCTTCTTAGCTGTATGGGTATCACATCGGTCGTACGAATATCTAAGACCACGTCTAACTATAACCTCGTCTTGCAAGAGCGTTCAATAACACCATTTTCTGGTTCCTTAACATTTCCAAATTGAAAAAGTGAATTAAAACTAGAAAAATATTCATGTAATTCAAAAATTAAGAAAGAAAAGGGGAATTTTTTTAAAAAGATTATTCTAGGGTTTGTGAAAACTACATGGTTAAAAGTATTTTGTATTTTACCCTCTCATTTTGGAAAAAGGTCACAGTCAACTCAAGTCGATTTTTTTTTACTGAAAATCGATGGAACGGAGCTCGCTTCTTCGCGTCCTACAATTCTTATTCACAGGAAAGCCAATTATCACAAGTCACGTCCCATCTTAAGTCACATCCCAACCTACAGTGACCATTTCACTTGGACCCGAAGCAAGTCAACAATTCTTATTCATAGGAAAGCCAACCATCTCAAGTCACATCCCAACCTAGTCATGTCACGTCCCGACCTAGATCGACCATTTCACTTGAACTGAGCTTCGACGAGATGTAAGACGCAAAGGAAACTAGTTTTGGGTCAATGCAATAGGAGAAAATGTTTTTGAATCAACTCCAGTAGATAGAAAACACTTTTCATTTAACTTTTATATGGATAGAAAGAAAACAATCTTTTAAAGTATAGTGTAAAATATAAAGAAATTTTAGAACAAATAAAATTTACAAAGAATAGTGTTATAAAGAAGATATTTTAAGTCTTTGTTGGAGATGCTGACATTTTCGAGGATGTTCATGGCTTGTTCATGGGTGTTTATGGTGGCTGGCAATGTGGTTTTAGTGTTCGAGAGCAGCAGCTTGCAGTGAAAGTGATCGAAGGAGGGGTGTTTGTAACATACCCATATTTTCATCATTTTAGCATAAAACTTTTTCCGCAAAAGTCATATTTAAAGCCCCTTTTAACTTTTCCTAATTTTCGATGAATTTCCAAATACAATACCTATTTATTACTAAAAAGAAAGCCACATCTTTCATTTTTCAAAAATATTTATTACATAAGTAACCAATATTATTGCATAATTAAATTTTCCTCATTTTTATAAGAATTTAGAAATTTATTTCATATTTTTCTGACTCCCCTATAATTTTCTACAAATTTCTAAATATCTTACCCCTTCTGGAAATTTTGGAAATACGCTTTCCCTTTTGGAACGACGCCTTCGACGTAGCTCCTTTTCCCAGCCCGGAGTCCCACTTGGGCCGAAGGCCCACTACTGTTTCAGCCTAAACCAGCCCACAAATGCCATAAGTGGCAATCAATGGCTGAGATTAAGCCACATTCATTCAATCTTGATCCAACGGATGCTAAACATACCCCTTCAAGAATGTAATCTTGACCGCTTAAACCCGATCCAATGGAACGAGTGCGTCCACATCACTTCCTCCAAACCAAGCCCACGGGACTTTCTTCCCCAGGCCCGGCGCCGCCGCCTCCGCCTCCGCCGTTGTTTTCACCGGAGAAGACAACGAAACACCGTTGGAGCTCGCTGCTGCCCTTGAAACCGAGCTGTCTGGACTCCTCTCGACTCCGCAAACATTATCCCCACATCATCGACCTCATCCGACCGCCGAGCGCGACCAATTGCATCTCGACGCGCCGCCTGCGCCGCCGCCACCATTTCCATCAATCCGTGGCCGTCAAGCCACCCCGCGCCTATATAAGGCCACCATTGGCTTCAACTCGGCTCAAGCTACATCCTCCACCACCTCTTCACTCCAATACCCCACCGGAGCACCCCCTCGCCGGAGCCCAAAGTTGCGCCGTTGCCTAACCTCGTCACCGGCCACCACCAGCCCATCCTAGCCCCTACCAAGACTACCAACAGGTAGCCCTTGACTCCCTCTATTCTCCCCAACCATCGGCCACCCCTCTTCGGCCACCGCTCGCCGCTGGCAAGTCCTCTCCGACGAGCTTTCTATTTTCCTATCCCTTCTCTCACTGCCAACAGGTCCCACCTGTCAGGTTGACCCGCACGGGCTGGACCAAGCTAAGCTCGGCCCATTAACTGGCGCATCACCATTCATCTCTTTTTCTTTATCCAGAGAAGCTTTTTGAATTTGTTTAAAATATCAAAATAACTCCTAAAATTCTGCCAAAATTTTCAAAAATCTAAAATGACATAAAGAGATTAATAAAATTATTAAACCTGAATATTTCATAATAAAATAATCAAACAAAAATCCTTTTTATAATTCTTATCATATAAAGATACTTTTACTATTTAGAAAAATTCTCCAAAAATTCTAAAAATTATATTAAATTCTTAAAAATATGTTTTGCCTATTTTACCTCTATACCTTCGACAAATTCCATCTCGGAACTTCGGCAAATTTTTGTCGCCGACCCCGATCTCTGGAATTTTTGTCGATCCACACCAAAATTCGCACGTACACCGATAATAAATAAAATTCATCCTGCCCGGAGGAATGCCCATTTTATCCCATCATTTATTTACCAAAACCGTTTATGCATTATCATTATTCTCTTTTGCATAATACTTCTTTATTTCTTATATTTATTGGAATTTTTTTTCTTTTCTTATTTATGATGTATAGATAACAAACTAGTAGTCTCCGGATCCTTTGATCAAGAATACCCGGAAGACACTTTTGAACTTGAACCCACTACCGAAGAAGGCAGGTTTTCTATCCTTGAAGCATATTGAAATTCCTAATTTCATTTATTATTTATTTACTGCATTTACTTTCTAGTTACTTATTTAAGAATTATCTTTTAATTAAATTATGATATTTGACATTTTGCATAGAATAGATAATCCAAACTACACAACCAAAAGCCCTCCCAAAATGGTTAAATTTGATAATAACCTAGTATAGGAAAATCTAAATATGTAAATATTTCAACAAAATAGAATAATATTCATTTTGTCTTCTGGATAGACAATATGATAAATAGAAGAAGAAAAAAACTGAAAAGTATAGGCATGAATTACCAAATGGGTAATTGCTTGGGTAAGGTATTGCTTTAGTGTTTTTTCAATACCTTTGAAATGCTGGTCAAGTAGTCACCGGTAATGATCGTGCGGAGGCTAGGCATTGCCATGTTTCTGGGATATTGGGCCAAGTGATTCACATATTACCGGCTGTGTCTGTGTGGAGGCCAATATCGCCAGGGTTTTTCTCAATGTTTGTGCCCTATGCAAAACATTGAAAAACTTGGACTATTTTTTAATAGAAATGACATAAATACCATCATCCAGTATTACATGCCATTTTACGGGTAAAGTCAAGGTGTTCTGCAGAACTGATAAAGAAAACATATATGGACCATACTTCTGGAATATAAAGTTATGTCAAAATGGGTGATGCCTATTCTATTCAAATTAAATCCATGAATTTATAAAATAATGGTTGATAGATGGATAAGGATGGAGAAAGGAGATAGTAATTTATTTATTTAAAATTTCTTTAGAAAATGGTTTTACAACATTGAAGTTAAGTTTTCAAAATATTGCATATTATTCCAAGTAAATTATAACCACACTTTTCTTTGAAACATTTTACATTTAATTAATATTTTATTTCATATGGAAACCTTCTAGTACCGTTGTTGTACTTACCCATTATTGGGACTATTCATAAAATTGAATAGATCCCTGCTCCGTTACAGATCTCGATTTTGAACTTTCAGCGGAAGAAATGGAACTCTTCGGTCTAGAATATGAGATATGTAGAATATAAAAATAATCTGTGTAATATTATACATTTTGGTATTGTAAATGTATATTAATACTAGTTAAATAACATGGCAAGTTTGTTGTACCGATTCTGGATCAATATTTATACTATTAAAAAGGGGGCCAATCTTTAATTTTATATATTAAACTTGGGTCCCGACAGAATTGGTATCAGAGCTATGTTTATGACCTTAGGAAAACCTAATTGGACTTTGGTAAAATAAGAAATTAAATAGGAAAATTCATAACTAAAGATGAGTCAATTTGACTAAGTCTTTGTTATGACTATTTCTATATTAATTTCTGCAGGAATGGCAAAAGAATATTACACTGCTGAAGAACTTCAATTTTGGGCTTCTTATCTCCAAGATATCATGCGACATCTCCATTGTAATGAAGACCCAATAATTAGTTCTATATTCCTTAAAATCCAAACACTACCCCCCTAGCTATTTAGGTTCAGTTATAATTATTAGTGTAGAGAGTCAAGGTCCGCTTAGGTTCGACGCTACTAGGTCCACTGGAATAGATGCTGCTCAGGATGCATGCATGAAAGCCACCATGTATTTAACTAGAAGGTTTGAGAACCGTCTACAACATACTCCCTATAAGTTCTTTCCTCAAGAGGGAGATGGAGGATGTTCTGTTCGAGGACTTGACCCTGGAAGCTCTAATCCTTCATTAAAAACCATAGTCCCCCTGAATTACTTACAGCAATACCAAATCCAAAAACTCAACGAAGAAAATAGTAAACTCAGGAGTGACTTTGTTTTTGCTAATTGTCTTAATGGAGAATTAGAGATCCAACAGGCTGTCCTAACAGGACACATGGATGATCCATACTTAGAAGACCCATCAGAGGAACCAGACGATGAAAGTGTGGAAGAAATAGATAATCCAAATCCCCCGGAGGTTATAGACTTAACCCAGGATAGTGATCAGGAGAAACCTTAGAATCTCCTTGTAAAATATCCTAAGAAGTTGCTTTCATTTTCCCTAAGAAAGTAACTTGTAACATAACCCTTAGATAACTTTAGAATAGTAATCTGTAGGATAGTTTGAAGTTACTTTCATTTTCCCAAAGAAGGTAACTTCTTGACCCATGGTATGTGTAACTTTTACTTGTAAAATTTTGCTATCACTTTCATTTTCACCCAAGAAAGTGATGCATATGAATATAAATGCCAAAGATCCTAAAACTTCTACTTGCATTCTTGAAGTTCATTACATTATGTTGATTTAATTTCTTTCATTTTCAGCTGTTCTGAATTTTCTTAATGGCCGGTAATACAAGTCAATCCTTTGAAATGACCTTAGCCCAAATATTAACCAATCTTGAAAGACAGAATAGAGAATCTGCTGAGTTTCATACTCAACTATTAAGAGAAATTTTAGAAAGAAACTCTAAAGGAAATAATGAAATTAATGGCCTAGGAAATAGATGGATGGACTTCCAGAAAACCAAACCACCTCTCTTCTCCAATGCAGTAGATCCTATGCAAGCTGATGATTGGTTAAGAGATATTGAAAGAAAATTAGATACTGTCCAATGTACTGACAAAGAAAAAGCACTTTATGCCTGTCATCAACTAACTGGACAAACTGCAACCTGGTGGTTTACTGCTCAAGAAACATTTCCAGATAAAAATAATATCACTTGGGATAATTTTAAAACTGAATTTAAAGGACATCATCTCCCAGATGGATTACTAGAAGCAAAACAACGGGAGTTTGATGATTTGAGACAAAATAATAAAACTGTCCTTGAATATCTACATCAGTTTAATTATTTAGCAAGGTATGCAGCTGAAGATATTAAAAATGAAAAGAAAAAGATGAAAAAGTTCATAAGAGGATTACAACAGTCTTTACAATATCAACTATCAGGACATGATTATCCCGACTTCAAAACCTTAGTAAATAAAGTCCTTATAATGGAAGAAAATAGAGGCAAACTAGAAAATTTTAAGAGAAGAAGGAATGAAATTATGAGCAAAATAAGAAATCAAAAGCCAAGAACTAGTAATTTCAATCCTAGAAATCCTCCTATTAAAAGAATGCCACCAATAACAATTCCCTCATCTTCTACTGGATGTTATCATTGTAGAGGATAACATTTTAGGAAAGATTGTCCACAAATAGCTAAAATTACATGTTATTATTGTGGACAACAAGGACACATAAAACCTTATTGCCCATGGAACCAATTATCAACTGAAATAGCACAAGTCCGAGCTAAAGGGCAAAATGTTGGAATAAATAAAACAAACTCAAATTCAAAGACTATTCCAAATAAAGGAGGAAATTTGGCCAATAAAGGAAGAATTATCCCTAGGAATCCTCAAGGACAAGTAAATTATGTCGCTGCCGATAAAACCGAAACAGCCTCAGATGTTATTACAGGTAATTTTACCGTTCAGTCTAAATTAGCAATTATATTGTTTGATTCCGGTGCATCCTATTCCTTTATATCCAAAGACTTTATTACCCATATAAATGTTAAAACCTTTCCTCTAGAAAACCCTTGTTATATTTTATCCCCCGGTGGAAAAATCTTAATTTCTTTAAAATGTAAAGATATAGAAATCCAAATCAAAGAAGAAACTTTTCTATCAAATCCCTTAGTTATCAACATGCAAGGACTAGACCTAATTTTAGGAATGGATTGGCTATACCAAAATAAAGGGAAATTAGATTGTGAAACAAAGACTTTGACCTTAACTACTCCTTCCAATCAAATCATAGAATATCAAATAGAATCATCTCATAAAAATCAATTTCCTAGATCAATATCTGCTATGCCCATTCAAAACTTAAACTCTATAGCTATAGTAAATCAATTTCCGGACATATTCCCTGAAGAATTACCTGGTTTACCCCCTGATAGAGGATATGAATTTACCATAGATTTAAAACCAGGAACAACTCCTATTGCCCAGCATCGTTATAAAATGAGCCCTCCAGACCTAGAAGAAATGAAAAAGCAACTTAAGGAATTAAAAGATAAAGGTTTTATTGAAGCTAGTTCTTCAGATTGGGCGTCACCAGTAGTATTTGTTGATAAGAAGGATGGTACCCGTAGAATGTGCATTGCTTACAAAGCTCTTAATTCAGCCACTATTAAAAATAAATACCCTTTACCAAGAATTGGTGATCTTTTTGATCAATTAAAATGTCGGAACCCGGCCATACAGTAGGACCCTCTCAGGCTTCGCATCAGTCCCAAGGATCAAGCCGGTACCACAAGATTCTGAATGATAAACATCACCGTCGCTTATTACATTGAAATTAACATCGATACTGATGAGGATGAGTCGCCATTTATTACAATAAATAAATGAAATAAAGCGAAGTAAATTAAATCGTCGATCGCCCATCCAAACGCCACAGCATCGGACCGAGTCGCGGCTAGTAGTCTTGATTGCCCTCGTCGAACTCGGCGTCGTAAGCGGCTTCTTCAGCTTTCTTCACTGTTCGTTGGAATGAACAGCCCGCGTGATATGCGAGGGTGAGTACGCGAATACTCAGCAAGCAAGGTCCTTATATATATGATGCAGGATACAAGAACAGGGTAGGGTTGTTTTGCTCAAAGCCAATTTTATAAACTTGCCCTAATAGTTGGAAAACTGCAGTTGGAACTTAAGTTCAATTAATGACCCATTGTTTATTAGTTTAACACAAAAACAGCCCTCACGGCGTAAACCAAAAGGCACTCACTGCCAACCCGCTACATCATTTAGATTATTGAAAACCCATGGGACTACACCAAGGATCTTTTCCACGCCGCTCTTGACCATGAAAGCACGGCTATCATGATAGTTTAATCTCTGCAGAGAGGGTACACTTTACCCATGGGATGGAATCACCTTCGGAGACCCCAACGAAGCCTTTGACAAGGTCCACCTAAACTTGAGCCCGCCTGCTAAGGATTCACCCCGGCACCTCACACCAAGCCGGTGGCCCTCTTGCGCCTTGCAGTGTCTGCAGATGGTAGCTAGCCACACCCACACCTCCAAGTGACACACTCAAGCCTAAGCTTTCCAAGCTAGTCACTAAGGCCTTACCATGTTAGCGCCCATGGTCTTGTTATCTTGAGGAATAGGCATTCCACCGAATGGAACGGTCCTTAGATGATCGAGGTGGCTACCGCTTTTGCAAAGTGCCTCACGCAACCAGCCAAACTAGCAGTCCACCCCAGTCAACTCACACCACGTTGCTTTTAGTGGATTAATTGGTTTTAAAACCCCGACAGCCTCCGCTGCCCCATTTTGCACCATAAGCCCAAATGATATAATTCCTAACTGAGATACCCCTATTCATGCTAAGCAACACAGTGAAACATCAACTTGGCCTAATTAAAACATAGTATTAATCCTAGGGCAGCAATGAACAGCAATATGCGCTAATTGATGATTAACACATAATAGGTCTTAGCTACACAAGTATGTACCGTAGATTAATTACAAACATAGCATGCACATTTAAACATCTAATAAAAACTTTGCGAGAAAAATAGAAGCGATATGCTTCTAACTTGCCTTGGTCGAAATATCGTGGTTCGATCCCCGCAGATCAGCGACAACGTCGGCTTCTCCCTCGTTTCCCGCACCGCTCACGCACGCAAAACGAGAGCACACATAAACAACAGAAAATAATACTAAATACAAAAATTACCGAGAAAATTACAGTGGGTAGATTAGGTTCATAGGAAGCCAATAAAATTGGTTTCATGTGAAACGGAGCTACGGATTAAGAGATATAAAAGATGAAGAAACACTGTTCATGTGCTTTGACTGGAGTTGACCGGATCGAGGATTAAACGAGCTGCTGCTCAGGCTTCTTCACGAGCAGAGAAACAAAAGCAGAGAGAGGAAGTAGAGAGAGAAAAGAGAGATTGGGAGAGCGGGAGCACGGCGGCTCCCGGCGTGGTCCGCTCGGCGACTCGGCGGCGGGCTCCGGCGACGGCGACCTCTGGCGGCGCGCGTCGGCGGCGGCGGCGCGACGGCGACGGCGGACCTAGGCGGCGCGCTCTTCGACGGCGGCGACTACGGCGGCGTGGCGCGGCCCTACCGGCGGCGGCGGCGTCGGCTAAGCGGCGCGTGCAGCTTCGGCTGCGGCCAGCAGCGGCGGCTCTACGCTAGCGGCGGCGGCGGTCCGGCAGACGCGGCGGCGGCGGATCAGCGGCGGAGCGTTTCCGCGGTTTGCGGCGGCGGCTGCGGTGGGGTTCGGCGGCGGCTTACTCCGGCGTCGGGCGGACCGGCAGCAGCGTCCCGAGGGCGGCGACGGCTGCGACGGCGTCCCACGTCGGCTGCGCGGCAGGCCACACTGATCCAATGCTCACCCGATGGCAAAGACGACGGCGTCGGCAACGGCGTACGGCGGCGACTACGAACGACGATGAAGACGCTTGCGATCTCCTCCTCCTCCTTTGCTCTGCGTGGATGTGGTTGTAGCAGATTGATCTGGAGCTCTAGGGGTTGGGGTTTTGTTGATAACGATGGGTTTAGCACGGGATGATTTGGCTAAATATATGGCCCGGGATTTGTGTTTCGGTTAGGATTAGGCGTCGCCGGCGGCTTGAGTTGTGGCTTGGTACGGCTGGGTTAGGATTAGGGTCAATTAGTTTTTTTTTTATTTGTTAATGCTATTTTCCAACGTTTATTCATTTAATCAATTTTTTTTTTTTTTCACTGAACGGTATTGTAATTTTTACAAATTTAAGAGGACGTTACAAACCTCCCCCCCTTAGGAAGAATCTCGTCCCCGAGATTCAGAAGAACTTGGGAACAAGGTTGGAAACTCCGTCAGAGATCGTCCTCGCTCCCGTGTAGCCTCGACTCGAGTGATTACTCCACTGCACTTTGCAGAATTTGATAGTCTTGCTACGGGTGCAACGTTCCGCCTCCTCCAGAATTCTGACCGGATATTCCGAATAGGTCAAATCCTCCTGCAGTGCTAGATTCTCCATCGGCATCTGTTCCTCTGGCACTCTGAGACACTTTCGGAGTTGAGACACGTGAAACACGTTGTGCACATCCGCTAGCTGAGGTGGTAACTCCAGTTGATATGCCACTTCTCCCCTTCTCGCTAATACTTGAAACGGTCCGATGTACCTCGGGGCCAATTTTCCACTAACACGAAATCGTCGTATCCCTTTCATAGGCGATACCTTCAAATACACGAAGTCTCCTACTGCAAACTTCAGTTCCCTGCGGCGCTTGTCCGCGTAGCTCTTCTGTCTGGACTGGGCTGTCCTCAACCTTTGCTGCACCAGCTTCACTTGATCTTCCGCTTCCTTTAGGATTTCTGGACCAAAAACCTTGTTCTCTCCAGCCTCATTCCAATATAGGGGTGTTCGGCACTTCCTTCCATATAACGCCTCGAACGGGGACATCTCGATACTCGACTGATAGCTATTATTATAAGAAAATTCAGCATAGGGTAAACTTTGATCCCATCCTCTTTTATTTGCTAACACACAGGCTCTCAACATATCCTCCAAGATCTGATTAATCCGTTCAGTTTGACCATCGGTCTGTGGATGATACGCTGTACTGAAGGCTAAATTAGTACCGAGCAACGAGTGTAACTTCTGCCAAAACCGAGAGGTAAACTGAGTCCCTCGATCAGAAACTATCTTCTTGGGCACACCGTGCAAACACACTATTTTGGAGACATACAATTCAGCAAGTCTGTCACTGGAGTATGTAGTACGCACTGGTATGAAATGCGCTACCTTAGTGAGACGATCAACAATAACCCAAATCGAGTCATACCCTGACCGAGTCCGTGGCAGTCCGGTGATGAAATCCATCCCAATTTCCTCCCACTTCCACTCTGGGACTTTCAATGGCTGTAGAAGTCCAGCTGGTCTTTGGTGCTCTGCTTTAACCCGCTGGCACACATCACACATAGCCACAAATGCTGCGATTTCCCTCTTCATACTGGGCCACCAGAACCTTTCTCGAAGATCTAGATACATTTTAGTGCTCCCTGGGTGAATAGAAAATGCAGAGTCATGAGCCTCCTGCAAAATCAACTCCTTAACTTCCTTTACATCCGGCACTAATATCCTTTTGCCATACCACACAACTCCTTCCTTGTCCATAGAAAAACCTGGGGCTTTCCCTAGTATCATCCGCACAATCACATTTATGACCTCAGAATCATCTCCCTGCTGTTGCTTGATTTGTGCTTCCAGCGTTGGTTGAACTTCCAAGTTATTTAGCCTACCTTTCTCACTTACTTCTAGACTCAGCTTCTGAAATTCCTCGTGCAACATCGGTTGTGCCTTTTTGACCTCCAAATTATTGCAGTACCCCTTGCGACTCAGCGCGTCTGCAACTACATTAGCTTTGCCTGGGTGGTAGTGCACACCAATGTCATAGTCTGCAATCAATTCTAGCCATCTTCGCTGTCTCATATTCAGATTGGATTGGGTAAAAATATACTTAAGACTTTTATGATCCGTATATACCTCCGTTCGGTTCCCAATCAAATAGTGCCTCCAAATCTTTAACGCATGAATCATCATGGCTAATTCCAGTCATGGGTGGGGTAATTCACCTCATGCGGCCTCACCAAGCGAGAAGCATAGGCCACCACCGCCTTCTTGCATCAATACACATCCGAGTCCTCGCTTGATGCGCACAAAATATCTCAAAATCCTTCGATTATCTGGCAAAGACCAACACCGTGACGACGCTCAATTTCTTCTTTAATTCCTGGAAGCTTTGCTCACAAGCCTCCGTCCAGTCAAATTTCCTGTCTTTCTTCAACAATTGAGTGAGGGGTCTAGCAATTCTTGAAAAATCAGCAATGAACCTCCGGTAATAACCGGCCATTCCAAGAAAACTCCTCACCTTGGTCACTGATTTCGGTGCCTCCCACTTCAGTACATCTTGCACTTTGCTCGGATCAACTGCTACACCTCCGGCAGAAATAATGTGCCCCAGAAAAGAAACCTCTTTTAACCAAAACTCGCACTTGCTGAACTTGGCATACAACTGATGCTCACGAAGCTTTTCCAACACCAGTCGCAAATGTTCGGCATGCTCTTCCTCATTTCTGGAATAAATCAGTATGTCGTCTATGAATACGACAACAAACTTATCCAAATATTCCATAAAGACCTTATTCATCATATTCATAAAATAGGCCGGGGCGTTGGTTAGACCAAACGACATCACTGTATATTCATACAACCCATAACGAGTTGTGAATGCGGTTTTCGGAATGTCCTCATCTCTAATCTTTATCTGATGGTACCCTGACCTCAGATCAATTTTTGAGAACACACAAGCTCCCTTCAGTTGATCAAACAGATCGTCAATTCTTGGCAATGGGTACTTATTCTTTATTGTCACCTCATTCAACGACCGATAATCCACGCACATCCTCAGGGTATTATCCTTCTTCTTCACAAAGATCACTGGCGAACCCCACGGTGATGAACTGGGCCTGATGAAACCTTTGTCTTGTAGCTCCCTTATTTGATTCTTCACTTTCGCCAGCTGGTTGGCGTTCATTCTGTAGGGCCTCTGAGCTATCGGTGCTGTGCCTGGGGCTAAGTCAATGACAAACTCTACATCTCGGTCCGGGGGTAGTCCAGGCAAGTCTTCGGGAAAAACATCCGGAAATTCCCTCACCACTGGTACTGACTCTAAGGTCGGTGGATCAGATTTTGGTGTCACTCCCTTGATCTGGTTTACCACTGCTATCCCAATAGGTTTCACGACTGATTTAAAGGTCACTTTATTTCCATCACGATTAGTGAGTGTTATGGCTCTATGGGCACCATCAATTTGACCATGTACTTTCATTAACCAATCCATTCCCAAAATTACTTCTATTCCAGGGGATTCTAAGAGGATTAAATTTGCTAAGAACTTTTCCCCTTCTATTATGATTTCTATCTCAGGACAAACAAAGCTTGTTCTCATTTCTTTACCCGGTGATTGTACTATCAAAGGTATCTTTAGAGGCATTGATTTCCACCCATGTTTTACCACTAATTCTTTTGATATAAACGAATGGGAAGCCCCGGAATCAAACAAAACTGTAGCTGTAACTGAATTAACCGAGAACTTACCAAGTACCACCTCGGGTGCCTCCTGAGCTTCTTCTGCGGTCATATGATTGACTCTCCCCCTTCCAAGGGTCTGTGGTGTCCTCGGGGTCCCTGGTACTCCTCGGCCTTGTCCCTGTGCAGGTGTACGAGCCGGTGTCCCTCCAACATTAGCAGGCGCAGGTGCTGAATTCTGACGTTTCTGGGGACAGTTGTTGGCAAAATGACCCCACTGATGGCAGTGATAGCACTGAACTCCTGGCGAGCTAGCATTGTTCTTCGGGGGCTGTGCCACCTGATTAGGACGGTTTCCTGGTTGCTGCGAATTTGGCACCGAAGGACGGAGAGTTGGCGTAGACGCCCTGGGTGCTCCTGGTGCTGCTGGTCTGAACTGATGTTGCCCGATTCGGGGTCGAGAAGTCCCCGCCCCTTGCTGATTTTGCATTGCCATCTTCCTCTTTTTATCATTGAACAACTGCCGTTGAGCATCCTCTTGCAGCAAAGCCCTGTTGACCATATCCTGGAAGTTTTGGTAGGTATGGGAAACGAGATGGACCTTAAGATTCGGGTCCATACCTGCATAAACCTCCAAATCTTGGCTTGGTCATCCGCCACATCACTGAAGCGTAACGAGCCGATGAGTGAACGATGCAAATACTCCGTCACACTCATGTTGCCTTGGCGAAGATTCTGAAACTCCGCCTCTTCATGTCCATAATACCCCAGGAATATGTGCTTTGCATTTAAAGGTCTCGATGAACTCATCCCAAGTAATGGCTTGCATATCATGATGGGCTGCACAATAGTTCTCCCACCAACTTGCAGCATTGCCCTTTAACTGATGGGCGGCGTACTGCACACTCTCCTGATCATCACAGTCAGCCAAATAAAGCTTGCGTTCCACCTCTTTAATCCAATCATCCGCGTCCAAGGGCTCGGTGGTTCCAGCAAAAGTAGGTGGACGAGTCCTCATGAAATCTCCATACCTCGACTGGGGTGGCAAGTTCTGTTGAGCAGGTGCCGGCAGGTTAATCAAGTGTTGTGCCACAGTTTGGACAGTTTGGAGCACCTGATATTGCATCTGCATAAGCTGTTGCGCGGTCGGTCCTTGAGCTGGTGGTGGTGGAAGTTCTTCCTCATTGGCGGCATTCATAGGCTGGGGTGCCGGTGGGTTCGGTTGGTTCTGATGCTGACCCTGAGCAAAAGCCGGTTGATCTTCTCCCTGAACCGGGGGTGGAACTGGTGGAGCATGTCCACGTCCTCGACCACGCCCGCGGCGCACCGGTTGGCCTCGCCCGGCTGCTTGTCCACGACCACGTCCGATTCTTGCCATCGGTCAGCTGATAAGTAAGATCGGGGAAAGATAAGTAACCTATGGGAAATTATTGCAACCGTATATATGAAAAATATATAGGTTTCACACAAACAGTTAAAAACAAGAAACATATACATTCAAACACTCCAATCACGTAAAAACTAACTATGAACTGCATTCCAAACACGGTACGAGTTAGCACCAAATTTTAACTTAAAAATAAGTTACTGTTTTCAGCTAACAATCACTAATAAATAAAGATAAGCACACTGTTTCGTTCTTTACTATAACCTAGAATAGCGCTAGGAGTTGTATCAAGACCGACGAGCCAAACCGAAAGGTTTTTATCAGTAGCAATAGCCACAACAAAACAACAGTAGCGATACACGAGAGCGTTCCTTTTTCTCGGATATCTTGTGGCGCACCGAATCCATTATGCACGTCTGAACAGGAAAAGAAAAACGCGGCTGTAGCAGAAAACCGCGATCTGGGGTAAAGGGTTTTTTTTAGAGTACTGTAGCTATGAACAGTACAATGGAAAAGAGATATTTCCCGCGGCGCCGCATCCCTACACAGTACCGGGGTTTTAAAACTACTGCAGCCACAAGCCACAGTCAGAAATCTGTACCAGGAAAAATAATTTTACGCGCACTAAAACAGCAAACAAAGATCTCGAAAGGTTTTGTTTTTCAAGACTGTATCAAGGAACAGTACCAAAACTGTAGCCATAACCCAAATCTGGGAGAGAGAGAAAACGTCAAGACGCACTGTAGCCGTGAACAGTACGTTTCACGAGTACTGTACAACGACCAGTATCTGTTTTCAAACTATTGTGACAACAACCAGAATTCAGTAAAAATAAATTTCGCGCGTACAGCAGCAGTAAACAGTATTGTTCCCGCGAGTATTGTAGCTATAAACTGTACCCCAACTTCAACACTAACAAAATCCTCTATTAAAGACTGATCTCCACAAACCAAACCATTCCAAGATTAATGGCGATCGGCACATTTCCATACCTAAGCGGTAAGCAAACATATTAACTTAAGTTCGCAATCAAGGATATTCAAACATACTTCAACCAGCAAAAATTATTTGTTCATACAAAGGCTAATAAGATTTATTACAAGCAAATTTAATGAAATCAACTAAACGACGACTAATTTAAACTCCAATCCCTACGTCTATTCTTGGTGCTCCTCGTCTGGCTCTTGCTCCACTTCAATTGGGTCCTCTTCGTCATCCTCATCCTCCACAGTGGCTTGGTTTGCTTCCTCCCGGATGCAGATTTTCTTCTTAGCCAACTCTTGATCTACTTCGGATAACTCTGCTCGGCGCTTGTTTAGCTTCAGAATGAGCTCCATGTTAACCTTGCAGAGATCGACAAACTTCATCCGGTTAGCTTCATATTCTTCTTTTTCTTTTGCAAAAGCTTCCTTCTCAACTGCAAACGCTTCCTTCTCGGCTGTAAACTGTCCCTTCTCCGCATCTAGATTTTGATGAAGCTCATCTAGTTCTGCCCTCTCCTCAACCAGTTCTTCTCCTTCGGCATTAATGAGCTCTCTTTCACCCTCAAGCTCCTCCTTTGTAGCTTCAATTTCATCTGCAACCTGTTGCGCCACTGCTTTTTCTTCGAAACTCTTGCGCCATGAACATGTTGTCGGCTGTGGTGATAGCCAACCTTTGTTCGGCGTCCTTGTAGTTTCGATGGAGCACCTCGTACATCAAGTCCTGGATTGCCATCCATCTAGCCTGCTTATCCACCGCTGGGTCCTCCTCCTGGAAAAACTCAGATACCTGGCTGAAATGGAGAGGCCCCATACTGCGTGGAAAGTAACGAAATGGGGTTCCCACAAGTTCCTCCTGATGTACGGCAGCCAAGCGCTGAATTGCCCTCCGGGCACAATCTTACCTGGCGTCTGTTGTCAAGACGGTGGCGCTGAACCGCACGATTCATCTCAGAGGTGTCAACCCTCCGAGTAAACAAAGGACCTTCGCCAGATCTCGCATGACGCCAAGACTCGAGAACCGGCCTTCCTGTACTCGGGGCCGTGGTATACTCCAGATGGTGCATCAAGTCTCTTAGCAAATCGCAGAATCCACCCGCGTGCAGTTCCAGCGAATTAAAGGTCGGCATCTAAAATTAAAAAGGAAGTCAAACTAAATTAAAAATTTTCAACGGTGAACAAATAGGAATAAACAGAAGTTAAGACTTTAGCAACTCACACAAATAATATCTCATTTTAAAACACCCTTTTTTTTTAATATAATAACCTTAGGTCTTGCCATTCTATCTAGCGCGCCCTACGGTCGGCGTGGCTCGATACCAACTCAGTTTAAACCCGGCCATACAGTAGGACCCTTCAGGTTTCATCAGGTCCCAAGGATCAGCCGGTACCACAAGATATGAATGATAAACATCACCGTGACGCTTATTACATTGAAATTAACATCGATACAAGAGATGAGTCGCCATTTATTACAATAAATAAATGAAATAAAGCGAAGTAAATTAAATGCGTCGACGCGCCCATCCAAACGCCACAGCATCGGACCGAGTCGCGGCTAGTAGTCTTGATTGCCCTCGTCGAACTCAAATACCGTAAGCGGCTTTCTTCAGCTTCTTCACTGTTCGTTGGAATGAACAGCCCGCGTGATATGCGAGGGTGAGTACGCGAATACTCAGCAAGCAAGGTCCTTATATATATGATGCGAGGATACAAGAACAGGTAGGGTTGTTTTGCTCAAAGCCAATTTTATAAACTTGCCCTAATAGTTGGAAAACTGCAGCTTGGAACTTAAGTTCAATTAATGACCCATTGTTTATTAGTTTAACACAAAAACAGCCCTCACGGCGTAAACCAAAAGGCACTCACCGCCAACCCGCTACATCATTTAGATTATTGAAAACCCATGGGACTACACCAAGGATCTTTTCCACGCCCGCTCTTGACCATGAAAGCACGGCTATCATGATAGTTTAATCTCTGCAGAGAGGGTACACTTTACCCATGGGATGGAATCACCTTCGGAGACCCCAACGAAGCCTTTGACAAGGTCCACCTAAACTTGAGCCCGCCTGCTAAGGATTCACCCCCGGCAGCCTCACACCAAGCCGGTGGCCCCTCTTGCGCCTTGCAGTCTGCGGTGGTAGCTAGCCACACCCACACCTCCAAGTGACACACTCAAGCCTAAGCTTTCCAAGCTAGTCACTAAGGCCTTACCATGTTAGCGCCCATGGTCAGATTGTTATCTGAGAATAGGCATTCCACCGAATGGAACGGTCCTTAGATGATCGAGGTGGCTACCGACACCCAAAGTGCCTCACGCAACCAGCCAAACTAGCAGTCCACCCCAGTCAACTCACACCACGTTGCTTTTAGTGGATTAATTGGTTTTAAAACCCCGACAGCCTCCGCTGCCCCATTTTGCACCATAAGCCCAAATGATATAATTCCTAGTGAGATACCCCTATTCATGCTAAGCAACACAAAGAAACATCAACTTGGCCTAATTAAAACATAGTATTAATCCTAGGGCAGCAATGAACAACAATATGCGCTAATTGATGATTAACACATAATAGGTCTTAGCTACACAAGTATGTACCGTAGATTAATTACAAACATAGCATGCACATTTAAACATCTAATAAAAACTTTGCGAGAAAAATAGAAGCGATATGCTTCTAACTTGCCTTGGTCGAAATACTGTGGTTCGTCCTGCAGATCAGCGACAACGTCGGCTTCTCCCTCGTTTCCCTTGACCGCTTACGCACGCAAAACGAGAGCACACATAAACAACAGAAAATAATACTAAATACAAAATTACCGAAAATTACAGTGGGTAGATTAGGTTCATAGGAAGCCAATAAAATTGGTTTCAGCGTGAAACGGAGCTACGGATTAAGAGATATAAAAGATGAAGAAACACTGTTCATGTGCTTTGACCGGAGTTGACCGGATCGAGGATTAAACGAAGCTGCTGCTCAGGCTTCTTCACGAGCAGAGAAACAAAAGCAGAGAGAGGAAGTAGAGAGAGAAAAGAGAGATTGGGAGAGAGGGAGCACGGCGGCTCCCGGCGTGGTCCGCTCCGGCGACTCGGCGGCGGGCTCGGCGACGGCGACCTCTGGCGGGCGCGTCGGCGGCGGCGGCGGCGGCGGCGGCGGCGGCGGCGGCGACGGCGACGGCGGACCTAGGCGGCGCGTTCTTCGACGGCGGCGACTATCGGCGGCGCGGCGCGGCTTACCCGGCCGGCGGCGTCGGCTAAGCGGCGCGTGCAGCTTCAGCTGCGTTCAGCAGCGGCTTTACGCTTAGCGGCGGCGGCGGTCCGGCAGACGCGGCGGCGGATCCAGCGGCGGAGCGGCTCCGCGTTTTCAGCGGCGGCGGCTGCGGGGTTTCGGCGGCGGCTACTCGGCGTCGGGCGGACGGCAAGAAGCGTCCGAGGGCGGCGACGGCCGCGACGGCGTCCCACGCCGGCTGCGCGGCAGCCACATCGATCCAATGCTCACCCGATGGCAAAGACGACGGCGTCGGCAGCGGCGTCTGGCGGCGATTACTGAACGATTTATGAAGACGCTTGCGATCTCCTCCTCCTCCTTTGCTCTGCGTGGATGTGGTTGTAGCAGTTGATCTGGAGCTCTAGGGGTTGGGGTTTTGTTGATAACGATGGGTTTAGCACGGGATGATTTGGCTAAATATATGGCCCGGGATTTGTGTTTCGGTTAGGATTAGGCGTCGCCGGCGGCTTGAGTTGTGGCTTGGTACGGCTGGGTTAGGATTAGGGTCAATTAGTTTTTTTTTTATTTGTTAATGCTATTTTCCAACGTTTATTCATTTAATTAATTTTTTTTTTTTTTTTCACTGAACGGTATTGTAATTTTTACAAATTTAAGAGGACGTTACATAAAAGGAGCAAGAGTATTCTCCAAAATAGATCTTAGATCAAGGTATCATCAAATAAAAGTCAAGAAAGAAGATAGACCAAAAACAGCATTCACAACTAGATATGGACTTTTCCAATTCACCGTAATGCCATTCAGAGTGACCAATGCCCCAGCCTTCTTTATGAGTACAACGAACAAAACTTATATGGAATATCTCGATGAATTTGTGATAGTATTTATCGATGAAATTCTCATATATTCAAAAAGTGAAGACACAAACAACATTTAACCCTGGCATTACAAAAGTTAAGAGAAGACAAATTTTATGCTAAATTCAGTAAATGAAATGTTTGGATGAATACAATATCTTTTCTTGGACATATAATTACTGCTGAAGGAATACAAGTCGACCCTGAAAAAGTTAAAGCAGTAATAGAATGGAAAACTCCAACAAACATAACAGAAATAAAAAGTTTTCTTGGATTAGCTAGATATTATAGGAGATTTATTGAAAGATTTTCAAAAATAGCCAAACCTCTAACACATTTGTTAAAGAAAGACACTTCTTATCAATGGACTGACAATTGCGAAAAAGCTTTCCAACATTTAAAAACCAAATTAACTACTGCCCCTATTTTAATTCTACCAGACACTAGTAAAGCTTTTCAAATTTATTGTGATGCATCTAAAAATGGCTTAGGATGTGTCCTAATGCAAGCAGGTAAAGTAGTTTCATATGCATCTAGACAACTCAAACCACATGAATTAAATTATCCTACACATGACCTTGAATTAGGCAGCCGTAGTACATGCTTTAAAACTTTGGAGACATTACCTATTAGGAAATAAATGTGAAATTTAGTCTGATCATAAGAGTCTAAAATACTTCTTCACACAACCTAATCTCAATTTAAGACAAAGAAGATGGTTAGAGTTAGTAAAAGACTATGATTTTGACATTAAATATCAACCTGGTAAAGCAAATATAGTTGCTGATGCTCTAAGTAGAAAAGCATACTGTAACAAAGCAATATTACAAGAATTCCCTCCTACACTTCAAAAAGAAATCCAACAACTACAATTAGAATTTATAGAACCTGGAATATTATGTACCCTTCAACTTCAGTCAAACCTTGAAGAAAAGATAAGAAAAGCTCAAGAAAATGAACTTGAAATCAAAGAAGAAATGAGAAAACCAGAAAATGAAGATTTTAAAATGGATGAACAAGGCATCATAAGGTATAAAAATCGTATCTGTGTACCCAATTCAGAAGAAATAAGAAATATAATCCTTCAATAAGCTCATGAATCACTCTTTTCTATACACCCTGGAAGTACAAAAATGTACCAAGACCTTAAGAAAACATTTTGGTGGAAAAATATGAAAAGGGATATTGCAAAACATGTAAATACAGGTGATATTTGCCAAAAGATAAAAGCTGATCATGGAAAACCACCTGGATTATTACAACCTTTACCTATTCTCGAATGGAAGTGGGATGAAATAGGCATGGACTTCATTACCGGACTTCCAAAAACAAAGTCTGGATATTATGCCATATGGGTTATAGTAGATCATCTCACCAAAGTAGCCCATTACTTACCTATAAAAACCACTTACGGAGGTAATCAATTAGCTGAACTCTATCTCACAAAAATAGTACCTTTACATGGAATACCTGTGACATCCTAATAAAATTATAATGTCACATATTAGCAAATAAAGAAAAAAATAAAATCCAAAAACATAAAATAATAATAGGAAAAAGGTCCTAACAGGCTTGGATAGCCTAATTAGGCCCTAACTAGGCCCAAAACCCAATCCACCTAGTCCTAAACCCCCTAGGACTCTAATTTGACCAATTAAGACCTAATTCTAGCCCAACACAAATTCCACCCATATTGGGCTGACCCAAGCCGACCTAAGCACTATATAAACCCCCCTAGGGTTTTCTGGTCGGCCACATCACCCCAATCCTCGAAACCCTAGCCGCCGCCTCGGTTTTCATGCAAAACCCGAAGCAAACCGAGGTAATGCTCCTATTCTAATGCTAATCACCAAATCCAAGGCCAGCACGTTGTAGAGCTCGTCGTGCTGGTCAATTTGACTATATGGATCGCCATATTTGGTGGAGAATTGAAGGAGATAGAGATCGCCGAAGAGATGGCCGGAATCGGCACCGTCATCGCCGCCGGCGATCGCCGCCGCCGCCCAGGATCCGCGGCCGGCCAAGACTCCCACGCCACGCCGCTTAATCCGCCGCCGCCACGCGCCACCGCCGCCACACTGCCAAGCAACCAACCACGCCGCCGCCAATCCGCCGCCGCCACGCGTCCCCACCGCCGCCGCCGCAGCGTCGCCGCGCGGATTTGCGCCTGCGCCGCTTTTTGGCACCGCCGCCGCATTTACCACTCGCCTCAGCGCTGCCGTGCTGCTGCTGCCATGGCTCACCCCCCCCGCCACAGCACGCAAGCCAAGCCAAGGTCCACGATGGCGTCGCCCCCGCCCGGCCAAATTGCCTCAAGACGCGGTTAACCGGGATTCCCTCGGTTTTTTGCGCGGTTAACCGCCGGTTAACCCGGTTTAGTTTTTTTCAGCCTTTTCTATTTCTCCTAAAACTTCCCCGAATTGTTTAGGGAGTTGCCGAACTCTAAATTAGATGATTCCAGAGCCTAAAAATCACAAATAATCCCAAGAATTTTATATATTTTTATCGTACTGTTTTCTGTATTTTTGATATTTATTATTATTTATTTACTCTTTCGCGTAGAACCGACGTATACCTACTGTCCGGGAGACGTTCCGGAGCCGTTCGAAGGAGGAGATCCAGAACGTAGCTTCTTCGAAGGCAAGCTAGATTCATGTTGAAACCCTAGTTTGCTAAATTTTAATTATTTCATGATTACTTGTTTCTGCATGCTTCAATTATCATCATATGTGCCGTTTGCTCCGAATCCATATTAGCACTATACTAATATGAAGTAGCCTTCCATTGATAGCCTATTTTGGTACTGTTTTACTAGCCTATCCTTGTATAGATGCTTAGCCTAGCTTCTGGGATTGGTAGTTGATAGGTTTCACATATTAATAACTGGTATCCGTGGAGTTCGACTTCGTGGTACTGTTTTTGGATAAACCTAATCAACTAAAATCAACGTGGTGTGTGTTGATTTGAGGAGACCCAGAAGAGGCGGATTTTGGGCTTGTGGTTGAAACGTGCAGGTCTCCTCTATCATATAAGGACCGAATACTTGTATTACCGAACCGGACCTGAACCGTACAGCCACTTGTGCCTTCTGGCCCTGACCGTTAGCTGTGGAAGCTTGTTTCCGCTGTACTCGTAGTGGACGGACGTGACTTGCTATCACAGGTTCCGAATGGCTTAAATGGGGGCTAACCTCATGCGGTGCGCTATCAGGTCCGGCTGAAGGAGTGCGCATGACTGTCGGCCTGGTCGAAGTGTACCGTATGGGACGCGAAACCAAAAGAAAGGGTACAGTATTGGGACAGGTGGAAACAGGGAACTGTTTTGTACTGTTTCTCCCTCGGGATGAGACAGGGCTTGTGGGGAACGTGTACACACTCTGCAGAGTTAAAACTATCATGGTAGCCGTGCCCGCGGTTATGGACGGGGAAAGGAGTTTAATTCAAGGTAGTCCAATGTGTTTTAATTAATAATTTGATGTAGTATAGGCAGGGATTGCCTCTCTTGGAGCTGATTAGCCGTCCTTTGGTTACGCTCAGGTGTTATCATGTGTTCATTGAATCAAAAACAAATAACAAGTAGATAGGTGATATTTTAGCAAAATAACCATACCCATCCATTGACCTTGCATTCATTAATTAAGGACCGCTTGCTGAGTAGCCGTGTACTCATTATATGGACCACAGATATTTGTTCAGGTCAAGATTTCAGCAACGGTGCCAGCTGTGACCAGGAGGGTCAAGGTGATTAGCTGTGCGTTCCGGGTCAACCTCAGGATATCATCGCTTCAGTCTTCCGCTGTGTTTATTTTTATGTGCTTGAATTAAGCCCTGTGCAAGACTATGTATTTGTCTATGTCAACTGGGATAATATTTATGTTATGTAAACTGTTAAATTCTAGTTAAATGCAATGCCTGCGATGATATTCCAAATGTCCTTGAGTGCAATACTAGCTATGGTCTTCTGGGACTAGTATTCGGCCACTCAAGCTGGCAGAAATACCGGGGTGCACGATAGTACCTAAGAAAATATTCTCAGATAGAGGTTCCCAATTCACTTCAAAATTTTGAAAACATTTACATCATGCTATGGGAACTCAATTAACTTTTAGTTCAGCTTATCATCCCCAAACCGGAGAACAAACTGAAAGAGTAAATCAAATTCTTCAAGATATGCTAAGAGCCTGTGTCCTAGTATATGGACCTACATGGGATATTTGTCTTCCCTTTGCAGAATTCACATATAATAATAGTTTTTAATCCAGTTTAGGAATATCTCCTTATGAAGCTTTATATGGAAAAAGATGTAGAACACCTTTAAATTGGAATGAAGTAGGAGAAAGACAATTCTTAGGACACCAAATAGTGCAAAATTCAGAAAACCATGTTAAAATTAACAAAGAAAAACTCAAAATAGCTCAAAATAGACAAAAAAAAAGTTATGCTGATAATAGAAGAAAAGACTTAGCTTTTGAAGTTGGAGACATGGTTTATCTAAACATTTCCCCAAAGAAGGGTATGCAAAGATTTCAAATTAAAGGAAAGCTAGCCCCTAGATATATTGGGCCATATAAAATTCAATTTAGAAGAGGAGAAGTAGCTTATCAACTAGAACTACCCCTAGAATTAGAAGATGTTCACCCAGTTTCCATATTTTCCAATTAAGAAAGTGCCTCCAAGAACCCACAAAAATCATACGAACACATGAAATTGAAATAGGACCAGACTTAACCTATGAAGAACAACCAGAAACCATATTAGAAACAATGGAAAGAAAACTCTGAAATAGGATTATTAAATACTATAAAATACAATGGAAACATCATACACTTGAAGAGGCCACTTGGGAAAAAGAATCAGACATCTTAGAAAAATTTCCCCATCTACTCTCAACCGAGTGAATCTCGAGGACGAGATTCTTTTAAGGGAGTAAGTCTGTAACATACCCATATTTTTCATCATTTTAGCATAAAACTTTTTCCGCAAAAGTCATATTTAAAGCCCCTTTTAACTTTTCCTAATTTTCGATGAATTTCCAAATCCAATACATATTTATTACTAAAAAGAAAGCCAAATCTTTTTATTTTCCAAAAATATTTATTACATAAGTAACCAATATTATTGCATAATTAAATTCTTCTCATTTTTATAAGAATTTAGAAATTTATTTCATATTTTTCTGACTCCCCTATAATTTTCTACAAATTTCTAAATATCTTACCCCTTCTGAAAATTTTGGAAATACACTTTCCCTTTTGGAACTACGCCTTCGACGTAGCTCCTTTTCCCAGCCCGGAGTTGCACTTGGGCCTAAGGCCCACTACTGTTTCGGCCTAAACCAGCCCACTAATGCCATAAGTGGCAATCAATGGCTGAGATTAAGCGACGCTCATTGAATCTTGATCCAACGGATGCTAAACATACCACTTCAAGTATGTAATCTTGACTGCTTAAACCCGATCCAATGGATCGAGTGCGTCCACGTCACCTCCTCCAAATCGAGCCCACGGGACTTTCTTCCCCAGGCCCGGCGCCGCCGCCTCCGCCATTGTTTTCACCGGAGTAGACAACGAAACGCCGTTGGAGCTCGCTGCTGCCCCTGAAACCGAGCTCTCTGGACTCCTCTCGACTCTGCAAACATTATCCCCACATCATCGACCTCATCCGGCCGCCAAGGGCGACCAATTGCATCTCGACGCGCCGCCTGCGCCGTCGCCGCCATTTCCATCGATCCGTGGCCGTCAAGCCACCCCGCGCCTATATAAGGCCACCATTGGCTTCAACTCGGCTCAAGCTACATCCTCCACCACTTCTTCACTCCAATACCCCACCGGAGCACCCCCTCGCCGGAGCCCGAAGTTGCGCCGTGGCCTAACCTTGTCACCGGCCACCACCAGCCCATCCCAGCCCCTGCCAAGACTACCAACAGGTAGCCCTTGACTCCCTCTATCCTCCCCAACCATCGGCCACCCCTCTCCGGCCACCGCTCCAGGCCGGCAAGTCCTCTCCGACGAGCTTCCTATTTTCCTCTCCCTTCTCTCACTGCCAACAGGTCCCACCTGTCAGGCTGATCCGCATGGGCTGGACCAAGCTAAGCTCGGCCCATTAACTGGCCCATCACCATTCATCTCTTTTTCTTTTTCTTTATCCAAAGAAGCTTTTTGAATTTGTTTAAAATATCAAAATAACTCCTAAAATTCTGTCAAAATTTTCAAAAATCTAAAATGACATAAAGAGATTAATAAAATTATTAAACCTGAATATTTCATAATAAAATAATCAAACAAAAATCCTTTTTATAATTCTTATCATATAAAGATACTTTTACTATTTAGAAAAATTCTCCAAAATTATAAAAATTATATTAAATTCTTAAAAATATGTTTTGACTATTTTACCCCTATACCTTCGACAAATTCCATCTCGGAACTCCGACAAATTTTTGTCGTCGACCCCGATCTCTGGAATTTTTGTCGATCCACACCAAAATTCTCACGTACACTGATAATAAATAAAATTCATGCTGCCCGGAGGAAATGCCCATTTTATCCCATCATTTATTTACCAAAACCATTTATGCATTATCATTATTCTCTTTTGCATAATACTTCTTTATTTCTTATATTTATTGGAATTTCTTTTCTTTTCTTATTTATGATTTATAGATAACGAACTAGTAGTCTCCGGATCCTTTGATCAAGAATACCCGGAAGACACTTTGAACTTGTACCCACTACCGAAGAAGGCAGGTTTTTTATCCTTGAAGCATATTGAAATTCCTAATTTCATTTATTATTTATTTACTGCATTTACTTTCTAGTTACTTATTTAAGAATTATCTTTTAATTGAATTATGATATTTGACATTTTGCATAGAATAGATAATCCAAACTACACAACCAAAAGCCCTCCCAAAATGGTTAAATTTGATAATAACCTAGTATAGGAAAATCTAAATATGTAAATATTTCAACAAAATAGAATAATATTCATTTTGTCTTCTGGATAGACAATATGATAAATAGAAGAAGAAAAAAACTGAAAAGTATAGGCATGAATTACCAAATGGGTAATCTCATGGGTAAGGTATTGCTTTAGTGTTTTTGCAATACCTTTGAAATGCTGGTCAAGTAGTCACCGGTAATGATCGTGCGGAGGCCAGGCATTGCCATGTTTCTGGGATATTGGGCCAAGTGATTCACATATTACCGGCGGTGTCTGTGCGGATGCCAATATCGCCAGGTTTTTCCTCAATGTTTGTGCCCTATGCAAAACATTGAAAAACTTGGACTATTTTTGAATAGAAATGACATAAATACCGCCCATCCGTATTACAGGACATTTTACGGGTAAAGCTGGGCAGGTTCTGCAGAACTGATAAAGAAAACATATATGGACCATACTTCTGGAATATGAAGTTATGTCAAAATGGGTGATGCCTATTCTATTCAAATTAAATCCATGAATTTATAAAATAATGGTTGATAGATGGATAAGGATGGAGAAAGAAGATAGTAATTTATTCATTTAAAATTTCTTTAGAAAATGGCTTTACAACATTGAAGTTAAGTTTTCAAAATATTGCATATTCTTCCAAGTAAATTATAACCACACTTTTCTTTGAAACATTTTACATTTAGTTAATATTTTATTTCATATGGAAACCTGCTAGTACCGTTGTTGTACTTACCCATTATTGGGACTATTCATAAAATTGAATAGATCCCTGCTCCGTTACAGATCTCGATTTTGAACTTTCAGCAGAAGAAATGAAACTCTTCAGTCTAGAATATTAGATATGTAGAATATAAAAATAATCTGTGTAATATTATAAATTTTGGTATTGTAAATGTATATTAATACTAGTTAAATAACATGGAAAGGTTGTTGTATCGATCTGGATCAATATTTATACTATTAAAAAGGGGGCCAATCTTTAATTTTATATATTAAACTTGGGTCCCGACAGTGTTGATGGGTGTTTATGCTACTAGGAGGTAGAGGGCGTGTGGGGAGAAGGCCTAGTTATCAATCGGGCTCGGGGACCTCTAGCTTGGGGGCAATTGCTCGTCGTGCTTCTCCGGCAAGGCCTGAATGAGGCTAGGCAGTGTGAGGGCGAGAGCAAGGGCAGTGGCGGAGGATGGAAAAAAAATTGGTGTGGCGAAGTGAAAGTGCATCTAGGCACTTAACTAATTTTGGTGATTAATGAACAATATGTGCATGGACTAATGTGCTTTGTTTGAGAAATATCTCAGTTCTAAGTTCAAAATAAAAGGAGGATAAAGATTGGTGACGTCTTGAAGATCCAAACAAACAGATGATCAAGATTATCTAGATTATAGATTTTATAATTTTTTGAGTCCTAAGGATGACCGTACTATTAAGGGGGTGTGACGAAATGAGGGTGTTTAGAAGAAAAGTGCTCAAAGTTTGAAATCTAGCACGTAGGTGAACACACATATCCATAGCATCTCATTTCAAGTCGTTTTACCTATTTAAGTATCGGACTGTCCGATCATTCTCTATCGGACTGTCCGATACCCCTTCGGACATTGTCCGAATTTTTGATCTTTGGTTCTCTCTGTCCAACAGGGCTTAATTCTATCGGACTGTCCGATAGTTGACTATCGAACTGTCCGATACTCCTCGGACAGACACCCTTGGATTGTCCGATTTTTTAATCTCTAGGTCTTTCTGTATAGCAATGCTAAAATTCTATCGGACTGTCCGATAATTTACTATCGAACTATTCGATACTCCTCGGACGGATACCTTCGGACTGTCTGATCTTTACGACCTTGGCACTCTCTGTTCAAAGTGCTTAATTATATCGGACTGTCCGATACCCCTCGGACATTGATCCCAGGTATGTCCAATTTTCGCGACCTTGGGTCTTTCTATTTCATACTGAACATTTCTATCGAACTGTCCAAACCGTGACTATCGGACTGTCTGATATTACACAGAATTGACTGTAATGGCCAGATTTTGAGGGCTTCGTATTTATACCCACCAACCCCTTCGAATAGAGGGTTGGTCACCATTTACTCCTACATTCAAAGCCCAAACTTCCTCTCTTGCTCCCAAGCTCACTCCTCCAACTCTCCCTTTCCATTCCTTGATTCAAATCAAGTGTGAGGGTTGAGAGGAAGAAGAAGATCCAAGTGCACCGACGTTCTAAGGTTCACCTTTGAGCACTTGTTCATCTTCCCCCTATATTTTGCCACTCTATTCTCTTGGAGTTTGAGGGCTCCTACACGGTCTAGGAGTTACCCTTGACCCATTAAGGTGTGTGGTGGTCGAGGGAAGGATTGTGAAGGCCTGGACTTTGCCTCCGCAAAGGAAGAAGCCGACTAGTGGAACCAAGAGAACTTTGTGCGGACCTTGGAGAGGATTAGGGTCAAGAGTGACCCGGGCTCAAGTATGACCGAGCCTCCCTCAACGGAGATGTAGGATTCCCTCAAGAATCCGAACTTGGGATAAATTTGTTTGTCTCCCTAACCTTGAGCTCTTGCAAACCATAATTTACAATTCTTGTTTGATCTACTTGTGCTTTAGGGTTTGTGATAGATTGTGAGTTTACTTGTGTTCCTCTAGTGTCTTTATTGCTATTTATTATAGAGGAATTAACCAATTTGCTCCAGCTAGGTCCTAGATTGGTTTTTGTGCTCGCAGGTAAAATTGACCTTCGGACTGTCCGAGGCATACCTTCAGACTGTCCGAACATCATTGGACTGTCCGAGCTCAGACCATCGGACTGTCCATACTGACAAAAAGCTTCCGCAGGTTTTATCTCTAAAATTTTAAATTACGCCTATTCACCCCCCTCTAGGCGACATATTGATCCTCTCATGAAGTTTATAGGTAGATTAAATAATATCACAAATAGCAAAGCAAAACAATCCATACACTAGTAAGAGAATATGATGTTAAA
The DNA here is from genome assembly GCA_036346145.1 of Olyra latifolia. NCBI lineage: Eukaryota > Viridiplantae > Streptophyta > Magnoliopsida > Poales > Poaceae > Olyra > Olyra latifolia. The sequence goes on from CM070533.1 coordinate 13,547,489, forward strand.
AGAGAACAAAAATAGTATCAAGTATAAAAGATACGAGAGAAGGTAAAAGACATACCATTAAAGTACTAATTGCATCTAGGAGGCCGAGGTAATTATATTTGCCGAGTTTTCATCTTTTGAAAATGCTTCTTGATCTCATCAAGGTGATGTCCTTTGAATATGTCTCGTTCGATATAACACACAATTATATCATTTAGCCAATCATTGGATATCTTGTTGCTCAAATCGGTCTTGATAATCTTCATGCCTAAGAAAACTCTTTCAATAGATGCTGTAGCTCTCGGCAGTACCAATGCCAACTTAATAAGATGATAGACCAATAAAAATACAATATGCCTTTCAAGTTTAATCTTCTTTATGGCTAAAGTTGCAAGATCATGGCAAACCATAAAATCATCAAGTCTTCGAACATGACGAATGAAGAGATCAAGTTGATCCTTTATAACCGTACGATCAGCAAAGGAGAAATCTTTATCATATATTTCTATAAGTCAAGCGAGCTTATCTACATTGAACTTATCTCTTGGGTCAAGACAAGAAAAGCATGTAAGCAACTCTAAAGATACCTCATTGAAGCGGTGATCTAACTCTGTGGTGATTGCATCGATAGCAGCATAAAAGGTATCAACACGAAAATGGTGGTCTTGATTAATTATGTTCTTTTCTTCTTTTCTTGATTGACCTCATCTTGGAAACGGTTCATCTATATTTGGCATTGGAATATCATTTCTATTACAAAATGATTTTACTTCTTCATATAATGGTTCCCAACCATGGTCCTCAAGTCGCTTAGACGTGATCTCACATCAATAAGCAATGACATGGCCTGAATAACATTTTGGTCCTTCCTTTGTAAGACAAGAGATAGCTCATCATTAATGCGAAGGATTTTCAACATCATCTTCATAATGAACACAAAGCTAAAAGACTCCATTATATGCATCAAACCTCCTACTGCGTATAGGTTGCATCCATCTGTTTGTACAATCTCTAACACTTGTACTACGGAATCCCACATTGATTCAATGCGGAGCAATGTTTTGTAATGAGAGCCCCATCTAGTATGTCCAGGTCTAACCAATGAAGTTTCTTGATGTTTTCCTCTTCTTGAAAATATCTCACCACTCTCCAACTTACCCAAATATTTTCATGATGCTTATCTAACAATACATCTTTCCTCTTGTAAGATGCACTAGTGGTGGTCACAATCAAAGCCACATATTCGAAGAAATCCTGAATAGATGAACAATATCTTAAGACAACAACAACTACCAATTGCAAATGGTGAGCAAAGCAATGCATATAGAAAGCTTATAGGTTCTCATCACAAATCAACTTTTGAAGACCACTGAATTCTCCTCTCATATTAGAAGCTCCATCATACCCTTGTCCACATAGTCTAGCAACAAGTAAACCATGCCTAACAAGCATCTCAACTAATGCTTTTCTCAGTGCTTCTGCTGTTGTCTCTGTGACATGTTTGATATCCAAAAATCTTTCAATAACTTTCCCTTTACCGTTCACAAATCTACATAATAAATGATTAAATTAGTTGAGCATGAGTTGAGCAAAATAATGTGTCAAACAAAAGATGTAATCAAATACTTACCTCACAACCACGGCCATTTGTTCTTTTATTGATATATCACGAGATTCATCAATAAGAATGGAGAAAAGACGATTTCCAATCTCTTCCTTTATTGCTTTGGTGACCTCCGCACAACATTTTGTAATTTCTTTTTGAATCATAGGGAAGTCATACAGGCATTTTAAGGACATAGCTCATGAAATGCACATTTCACTTCCTCATTTCTTTCTTTATGCCAATCAAGCAACTCTAGGAAATTACCCTTGTTTAAGGAGGAAAGAGATTCATCATGCCCATAAAACGGTTCACCTTGCATTAGAAGATAGCTTACAATATCTATAGATGCCTCTAAATGAGTGTCATATTTGATAAGTGACTCTTTACTATAATTTGTAACCTTATGTTTCACAGTTGCCCTTTGATTATTAAAATCTTCAAATGTTGTCCTCGATTGATTATGCACACTACTAGCACCACTAACATGAAGTGGAAGTATTCTTTATGTATTCTTCCAAGTGTTAAACCCCTTTTTCGTAAATGCATCATGATCAAATTTTGCATTCAAAGGATCATGTTTATCACCGTCGAGAGATGAACAGGCGACTCATGTGGCGTGGTCACATACTCGCGTTGAGTCCGTTCGGTGCTAGGCTGCTAGCAACTGCTCGTTAGCTTTGTTTGCTCCAGGCTCCTAGTGAATTGGGCATTTGGTCCCGCCATGAGTACTAGCTGGAAGCTAGCTTATGCCACACCATGCTATAATGGGCCGTCCGCCCCTAAGCAAGGGTATGGAGTAGTGCGGATGGTAGAGGGTGGTGTGGTAAGGTTGATGGTCTAGGGCTCTGCTCTATTTATAGGCCGAGGCATGGTGGTGTTGAGGGACAAGCTCGGGACAGTTGTCCATGGTGGTGGCAGTGACTTTTGCTCGAAGATTAGCAGCGGTGAGGAGGAGAGAAGGGCCGGGACGTGGCTGAATGGATTTGTGACACCGAGGGATTCATCTTCTATGGGGACACCGGGGCAAGGTCGGCATTGGAGTGGCGGTGGCGGTGCAAGCAGGAGGTGATGGCGGTGCTGAGTACAGCTGGGGCGACGTCTATGTTCCTGTCGAGGAAGAAGACGAGGGGGAGATGGTGCTGAGTGGGCCAAACCAGGCTGAGGGCAAATAAGGCTCGGCTGGACCGGGGCATGGATTTTGGCCTATTAGGGCAGTGGCGTGGAGGAGAATTTTTTAATATTTAATTATTTAATTATTGTTATAATTAAAATAATAATACTTTTTTTATCAAAATTAAATAAATATACTCCTATAACTGTTGGTTGGGCGAGAAGGAAAAATTGTCCAACCAACGACAAGGGATCTTTTGCCAAAAAAATCAGAAAACTATTACTTTCTTTACTCTCAACCTTTAAACCACTATTAAAAAATACAAAAAATTCTGAAAAAATTTGGTAGTGTAGTGTGTACTATTTTAGCGTTTTAAAGGATAAGAGTAAAGAAGGTGATATTTTTCTGATTTTTTAAAAATAACTTGTCACCCTTTGGTTTGTAAATAAGGACACTTGTCGCCCGTTGGTTGGGCGATAGAAAAAAAATGTCCAACCAATAGGTGATTTTTCCTTGTCACCCAACTAATGGGTTATAGGCATATATTTATTTATTTTTGATAACTAGAGTATTTTTTTATTTATTAATAAAAAATAACAAATATAAAATATTTAAAAATTCGAGGGGAGAAGGCCATGAGGAAGAAAGTGGTTGGCTGGAGGAGTGGCCCAAGTGGAGAGTAGGGAAAAGCGGCCTGGGTGTGGCAAAGTAGGCCGAATCAATGGGCTGGAGTAGACTGAGGTGGCTGTGGGTAGGGGTGGAACCGAGCCGAGCTTGAGCGAGCCGGGCATGTTCGGGCTCGGGCTCGTTTTGCAAGCGAGCTGGCTCGACTCGGCTCGCTCGGATGGCCGAGCTGAAAAATTTGCTCGGCTTGGCTCGCAAAAGCTCACGAGCAGTTCGCGAGCGCTCGTGGCTCGTTAGCTGGAAGACCAAAGGGAGGGGGCGGTGCTGGCTAGAGGTGGAGAGGGAAGGGGAAGGGGCGGCCATAGGTGGAGATGAAGTGTTGGTCGGAGGTGGAGATGGAGGGTTGGGGGTGGCCAGAGGTGAAGATGGAGGGGGCGGCGCCGGCCCACCCCCAACCCAGTCAAAGAGAGAGCTTACAAAGGAGATCAAGGTGCACACTGCTTACCGCTGCCATGGACGAACTGCCGCCACGCCATGCCGCCGTGGGGAGCCACCGCCACCTCCGCGCTGTGTCACCATGAGGGGAGCCACCGCCGCTGCCGTGCTATCGCCGTGTGACAAAGCCACCGCGTCGTCGCCGCGTGAGGGAGTCGTGCCGTCGCCGCATGAGGGAGGCAGGGGCTAGGGGGCCACATCGTTGCCATGCCGTCACCGCATGGGAGCTGCGCCATCGCCGCGTGAGGTCGCCGCGTAAGAGAGAGGTGAGGTGAGGGACCGAGGGGATAGGGGATTGGGGGCCGCGCCGCGTGAGAGAGAGGTGAGGTGAGGGACTAAGGGTACGGGGGAATGGGGGATTAGGAGCACGGGTGGGGATATTGCTATTCACCTCTCTGTGTAATATGTGAACGAGCCACGAGCGAGCCAAGCTTGGCTCGGCTCATGCTCGTTTTTTGAACGAGCTAAAAAATGTGTTCGGCTCGTGCTCATTTGTAAACGAGCTGAGCCCGAGCCCGAGCCCGAGCTTTTTCCGAGCTGAGCCTGAGCTGCTCGCGAGCCACGAGCTAAAGTTCCAGCCCTAGCTATGGGTTGGGTGGGCTGTGTTGGGTACCAGCCCGTGAGATGGCCCAAAGAAATAATATGCTTTTCGGAATTAAAGGAAGAGAGGTTTTCTTTGGTAGATAAATCATTAAAAATTATTAAAAAAATCAGAAAAAAGTGAGGGAAAATCCTGGAGGCTAATAAAAATGAGTAGGGCGTAAATATGGGGTTAAATAGTGTAAATTATGAATAATCATTATATCAAAAATTAATTATGCATGCTAGGTGGTATATTAGGATGGGATAGGGTCATTTTATGAGAGTAAAAGAAAATGTGATGCATAGGATGAAATGCCGACAAGCCTTAAAGAGATTCATATGGATAAGTTGACAACAATAGGACGGTATAACTTTAACTATGGGTTTATGGAATTACCAAGGACTGTGGTCCCATAACTTGGATAGTGTAAATATGACCGATAGCTGATCACTCGGTTGGCTAGGGATTGCTAGTCTCGAGCAATAGAATGTTTAAAAGAGTTGATGTTTAAGAGGGTGCGCACCGGTGTAACTCATAGAGGCTGGAAATGGTTGGGGTATACCGATGGTTTTAGGATCGACCATGTTGGGTAGCCAAATCTGCTAGAGATAACCATCGTCCTATTGTCCTGATTCAGACTAGAGAGGACAAGGGATATATGTAGGGTGGCTCAAATGGATGACCAGAGAGATGCTGGGTTGTTAGCTTTTATATGGCCGGGTGCCATATAGGAAGTGTAAAGAAGATATGCTGGCGGTGGCAACTACATGAGGTGGGTGCTCAGATATTTAGAAGTACTGTTCTAGAGAGAGAGGTATGATAGTTGCGTTAGTATAAGTGACGAAGTTTCTCTTAGGCTACTGGTATTTGTGGATAGAAATGAGTGTTTGTTGACATGTGTCACGTGCTTTGGATCATGTGGGGCTTGCCAATCAAAAGGTAGGGTTGGAGTGACTCTGACAGGATGAGAGATGGAGGTATCTTGGTATGGGTTCATCTGGAGTATGCAACAACAAAGATTGTGTGAGGGTGATGGATTGAGGGGTAGGTCACAAGTCGGGGCCTATACTGGAGATTGGATTAGATGGTGGATAGGATGAGTATCTTAATATCCTTTTGAAGAATATGTGCAAATCTCATCCTAGCTGATTATTCTAGATATATGAATAAGGTGTGAGGGTGTGGAATGTGTTTGTTTATCTAGGATTTTATGATTGGTGGATGATGTGTATATAGACAGGAGTGGATGCAGATACTATGGGTCTGTTTGGTTGGGTGGATGAGGGTGGATAGGACCATCCCATACAGATTTTTGAGCTATTTGGTTTGGGGAGCAGGGTGGATGGAACCATCCCAGGAAGGGAATATTTCTCCCAGATCCTGGATGGAGGGGTACGCCAAAATCTCACGTACAGAGCCATCCAACTTTTTACTCCGCTCCTCCTTTGTCCAGCGCGCCTCACCCACGTCCGTCTTGCCGCGCCTCCGCCGCCCATCCCCGGCCGCTGCTCTTCCTCTTCCCCACCGCCGCCCTTCCCCTCCTGCCACCTCCACTCTCCTCCCCCCCCCCCGGCCGCCCTTCCCCTCCCCGCCATCGTTCTCCCCCTCCCACGCTGCCGCTCTTCCCTCTCTCCGGCCGCTGCTCTTCCCTTTCCCCTTTGTCTTGCCGCTGTCCACAGCTTGCTCTTCCTCCTCCCCCGCCCCCACCCTCTCGCCTTGCCGCTCTTCCATCTCCCCCCGCCGCTCTTCCCTCCCCCCGCTTTCTTCCCCCCCGCTTGCTCTTCCCTCCCCGCCGCTCTCTCTCCCGAGCTTCCTCCACCTCATCCCATCCAACACTCATCCAGCCTACCAAACAAAAAACTAGCTCATCCCATCCCAACCAACCAAACAGGTTGCTCGGATCGTCCCATCCCAGAAACACATGGATGGGATGATCCCATCCACTCTTGTCCTCAAACCAAACACACCCTATATTTTAGAGGCGAGGTAGTAAATGAATTTAAGATGGGCAAGAGTTTTCTATGTGCCACTTTAGTGATCTTAAACTTAGAAAAGCATGTAGGAGGGTTGGTTTTGATATACAGTTAGGGTGAGAGGGCATGGTGTTTATGACGGAGAGTCTTGCTATAAATGCTATGATCGATCCGATTCATAGTCCAACCCGTTATCATCGCTGCAATCATAGTTATGGAAAGACTAGTAGTCCGCGGGGATGATGTCGTCTGGATTGACATCAAGCGAACCATTAACATGCATATCATCCACTGCAGCGATGGTGCGTGATGCGTGGCACGTCGCTAGCCTTGCCAGCCTTCGGCACTTCATGCAACACGTGCCCGGCCTCCAGCGATAGCTACTGAAGGCGATTTGCGATTGCCTCGACGCCTATGAGCACATGGTTCATCTCTATGGCAGCCGGGAACTCGCCAGGACAGAACTTGTCTTCAACAACCTTGTGAAATACGGATGACTCGGCGTCAATTTGTTCGAAGAGCTTGGACACTATGGCAGCGAGCTTCAAGGCATCCATCTACAATGAGTTGCATGCCAAAAACTGACATATGCTTTCGACAGTAACTGAAGATTTGTTGCAAAAAGTGACATCCGACTGCTTACACTATAAAACATGCTATGATTCTTCAGCACACCCAATCCAGCGCTAGCAGTACCCTATTGCAGTGCTAATCTAGCGCAAATCCACCTCTAACCCTACCCACAACTAGCGTTAATCCTACCCAGAACCAGCGCTAATGTGGGACGGATTGCCCCCAACCCGTCCCAATCCAGCCCTAGTCCAGCCGAATGCAGTTACCATCCGTCCCAATCCACTGCCAATGCACTCGCCATCCAGCCCCAATCCGCCCTAGTCGACCCCAATTCAGCCCTAGTCTGGTGCAATGCACCTGCAATCCAACCCAAATCCATGTCCTACAGGCCACCCCAGTCCACCCCAAAGGCAGATCCGGCAAATCGAAGCTCCAATCGCACCGACGTGCTAGCAACGAGGGCCATTGGGCCCGTACCTGTCACTGACGACTGTGGAGCGTAAATCGGTAGGAGCAGTCACCGCGGACACACTTGCCTGCACGCCGCCGAGGCTGCCTAATTCACCTGCCTCCCCATCCCTCGATTTGAAGCCCATGCCGGCAGCCGCTGCCTCCCCACCGATCGCCTCCAACGCTTGCAGGTGATGCCACCGGAAGACTACGCCGCTGTCTCCCACCGAGCACCCGAAGTACACAACGGCGCGCGCTTCGCTAGTGGTTGTGCGTAGCCTCCACCCCAAGAGATGAAGGGAGTGAAGAGAGGATCCAGGGGCGGAGAGATTCTCTCTCCTATCCCGCAGGTCGCTGTGGAAAACATGGGCCCTGGGTGTCCGAAGATATACAACAGGACGTACCACCTCCTTGGGCCGAGTCAATTGGGCCTTCTAGAAGGCAGGCTTGGAGGACGGTGCGGCCTGGCATGATCTACAAGGAAATGGATTCGTTTCCTACTCGAATACATAGATATGGGTGTAACTGAATCAGTTATATCTGTACTTTCCATATATGGATTAGGGATTCTATCTATAACCCGACCCCTTACACTATATAAAGGGGGTCCGGGGACCCTAGTTCAGCATCCAACTCCACATCTCACAATCATCATCATCATCATCCACCATAATACAATCCACGAGCACAGGAGTAGGGTATTACCTCCCCCCGAGGGCCCGAACCTGTATAAATTCGGCTCCCTGTGCTACTATCATAGTTGTGATCTTTCGCATCGCCCCCTAAAATACATTGCCGACGCAAATCGTCGACAGTTGGCGCGCCAGGTAGAGGCTAGCGTCACGATCAACTACGTCAACTTCGATGGCTTCCATTGGTGGATTCGTCTTCACCTACGTTCCTGGCCAAGGCTTCATCTTCGGAGATCTCAGCTTCATGGCCGGCGACTTTGGAGAGCTTCGATTGTGTGAGCCGAACTTCGTTCGGTCCACACATTACCGAGGGAGGTGGTACGCGACTCCGACCGAGCCTCACCACTTTGGGATCTCTTCCCTGGATTCCGATCCAGAGGAGATCCGATCGGATGATGATGATTCCGACTGGCCAACTGCTGGGTTTTCCTTCGGTTACGGTCGGGATCCACCGCTTCTCCCTTCGCCAGCTCCTCATGCTGACGAAGCATCGAGTGGCGATGCGACTCCTGGCAAGGATCGTTCTCAGATCCAGTCAGGGGTTACAATCCCTCGGTCGTGGACCGCCCCGTTCGGATTTGAAAACACAACCGCTGTTTTCCATCGGACAACATGCTGGCTTTCCAATCCCGGCCAAGGAGCCAGACACGACACACTGGGGCGAGCTTTCCGAGTCAAGGCTCGGGGACTACTCAAGCCAGGCCAAATTCCCGAGTGGCTATGCCATTCGGACTGGTCAATTCGGCTGAAAGTTTCCAGCAGATTCGTTCCGTCGAAACTCAGTCGGATTCCCTGATGACCAGAGATCCCGCACGGGAGGTGGGAGTCATAATCACTCCCATCGACGAGCCAACAAATCAGGACCGGCTGAACCTTTCCTTCTCAGAGTCTGAGTCAAAAGAGAGCATTAACGGGTTCCCTGATTTCCATGGCGTCTACATGATGGACGGCCAAGCCTTTGGTTTTGGCCCGGCACCCTGCAGGGGAGGCAAGAGCCGAACTAAACCGCGAAGGCGGAGAAGACTTGCGCGACCAATTACACGGTCGTGCGAGGGAAGTCCGGGAGGAACTGCTCCAAGTCCGTATGGGAGATCACTCGGTCTTTCGTACGCCGCAGCAGAACATCCTTGCTTGTAAGACCCTCCTGGACAATGCTGGCCCTTTACTTGGAGAAAACAACCCAGCATCGCCAATCATGGAGCAAATCAAGGCCATGATAATCGGCGGCGGCCGCCCAAGGCACTTTCGGGACCACCGGCCAACTCGCCAGAGCCATCTTTACTCTGAATAGTACTCGGCGCGATTAGGCGCCTGCGAGTCGCGGCAAGACGTCGCCGAATGCGAGCCGTGACCTCCGCCTCGACATCGAAGCCCGACGCAGGGAGCGAGATGGAGATCGGCACCGTACCCCACCGCATCGGAATCTCCCCCGATGATCTCCTTCCCCCGGGAAAGGGTTGATCGACGGGATTAAGGCGTTCACTCCCCGACTCCGACAGGTAAACTGGCCCGAGGGGTTCAACCCTAAAGGCATTGTGAAATTTGACGGAGAACGGGATCCCGAGGCTTGGTTGCAGATTTATTCTTTGGCGATCAAGGCCGCGGGTGGAGGATATGACGTGATGGCAAATTATTTGCCCGTCATGTTAACCCCTCCGGCTCAGAATTGGCTCGCGGGCCTTCCAGAGAACTCGATCGACTCCTGGGGAGAGCTCTGCGACCAGTTCGTTGCCAATTTCCAGGGCACTTACGAAAAGCCCGGGACCCAGTGGGACCTTTATCAGACTCATCAGAAAAAAGATGAGTCGTTAAGGGATTTCATTCGGTGTTTCACCAAGAAGAAAAACACAATTCGGGAGATCTCAGAAGCGGTCGTCGTCGCAGCCTTCCAGAAAGGAGTTCGCGACCCCGACCTAATCAAGAAGATGTCTCGGAAGCCTCCGACTACCGTCAAGTAGATGTTCGCCTTGGCGGATCGATATGCTACTGCCTCGGATACCCTCGCTGAACGTCAAGAGGATCACCCAAGCAAGCACGAAAGTAAGAAGGACAGGCCCGAGTCGTCCTCCAAGAAGAACAAGAAGCGCAAGGGTGAGGAGATGGTAGTGGTCGCAGATTAGGGACGGCTAAGGCCGCCTCGACCCGCCGACTACAATAAAGTCATAGAAGCGCCGTGTCCTTTCCATCCAAACGGGAAGCATGCGGCCAAGAACTGCAACATCTTGAAGAAGTTCGCTGAGGATCACAACAGCGACGCTCCGAAAGATGCCAAGCAAGATGAAAAGCACGGCCCTCCTGAGGGCGAGCCTATCAAGAAACCGAGCGAGAGCTCAACTACATATTCGGGGGATCGGATGCATATGAGTCCAAGCGTAAGAAAAAGCTTACCGATCGGGAAATCAATGCAGCTATTCCGGTGACCCCCGGGTACCTCCGGTGGTCTGAAGTTTTGATCATATTTGATCGCTCAGATCACCCAGATCACGTCCCATGCCCAGGAAGGTATCCACTCATCCTGGATCCTGTGGTACAGGGCGTCCGACTGCGCAAGGTCCTGGTTGATGGCGGGAGTGAATTGAATATCCTTTTCGCTAAAACTCTGGGTGAGATGCAGATCCCAAGGACGGCGCTCCAGCCAACAGACGCACCATTTCATGGTATAATTCCGGGAACCTCATCGGTACCAATCGGGAAGATCGCTCTCCCTGTCACCTTTGGTACTCGGGATAATTACTGGACGGAGAACCTCAGCTTTGAGGTGGCCGATTTCGAGACTGCGTATCACGCGATCTTGGGAAGGCCAGGCTTGGCCAAGTTCATGGCCGTCCCACACTATACCTATCTGGTTATGAAGATGCCAGGTCCGCGGGGCATAATCACGATCCGTGGAGACGTCAAGTTTTTCCACCTCCTTGATAGGAAAAATTGCGACTTCGCCCAATCCATCGAGGCGGCAGCTGAGTTGGACAAGATCCGGCAGGTGGCCACCACCCTCCGCAACGAAGGCAAACTGCCAAAGAAGAAACCATCAAAATCGGGCACCAAGCCTGACGAAGATGTCAAGCATATTTCGCTCGACCCGTCCGATACAACCAAAACGACTCTAATCGGGACAGGGCTCGACCCGAAATTAGAGGACACGCTCGTCACCTTCCTCCGAGAAAATCAGGGCATCTTCGCCTGGAAGCCATCTAACATGCCAGGCGTCCCGAGGGAGGTGATCGAGCACTCTCTGAACGTTCACGACAAGGCCAAGCCGGTTAAGCAGCAGCTGCGCCGATTTGCGCAAGATCGGAAGGAAGCCATCAAGACGGAGATCACCAAACTTTTAGCCGCCGGCTTCATAAGGGAGGTACTCCACCCCGATTGGCTGGCAAATCCGGTGCTTGTGCAAAAGAAGAATGGGACTTGGCGCATGTGTGTCGATTACACCGACTTAAATAAAGCATGCCCTAAGGATCCATTTGGACTTCCTCGCATCGACCAGGTGGTTGACTCCACCACCGCCGGTTGCGAGCTCCTGAGCTTTCTGGATGCATACTCGGGCTATCACCAGATAAGCTTAAAGGAAGAAGATTGTATCAAAACGTCGTTCATCACTCCGTTTAGGGCCTTCTGTTACGTCACAATGCCCTTCGGACTAAAGAACGCCGGCGCAACATACCAGCGTTGCATTCAGCGATTCTTCTACAACCAGCTTGGGCGCAATGTGGAAGCATATGTTGATGAAGTCGTCGTCAAGTCTCGGGTAACCTCTGATTTGGCCATTGACCTATCGGAGACATTCGAGAGCCTGTCGGCGTACCACATGAAGTTGAACCCGGAGAAGTGCGTCTTCGAGGTCCCTTCGAGAAAGCTTCTCGGATTCGTGGTGTCTCACCGTGGAATCGAGGCTAACCCAAAAAAGATGAAGGCCATCATGGAGATGGCGCCCCCAACGTGCCTAAGGGATGTCCAGCGTCTTAGTGGGTGCATGGTTGCACTCGGACGCTTCATATCGCGGCTCGGCGAGCGTGGTTCGGCCTTCTTCAAGCTATTGAAGAAACAACATGACAAGTTTGTCTGGACACCCGAGGCACAGAAGGCCTTTGAGGATCTCAAACTATTCCTCACCTCACCACCTGTCTTGGCATCTCCCCTGCCACAGGAACCGCTTCTACTGTACATTGCGGCCACCACTCATGTAGTGAGCGCTGTGGTGGTAGTAGAACGGGAAGAAGAAGGACGCGTTTACAAAGCACAACGCCCGGTCTACTTCGTCAGCGAAGTATTGGGCGAGACTAAGGTGCGTTATCCGCAGGTGCAAAAGCTTCTGTATACGGTTCTTATCGCTTTCCGGAAGCTGAAGCACTACTTTCAAGAACATCCAATTTCGGTGGTCACCTCCTTCCCTATTGGAGAAATTCTCCATAATCGGGAAGCCACTGGGAGAATCGCAAAGTGGTCGGTGGAACTCGGGGCTTTCCAACTCTCGTTTAAACCACGCAGCGCCATTAAGTCATAAACACTCGCCGACTTTATCGCCGAGTGGACAGAGATGTAGACTCCCCCAGCAGCCGAAGAGGTCGAGTATTGGAGCATGTACTTCGATGGATCTCTCCGACGGCAGGTTGTGGGGGCTGGCATCGTTCTCATATCACCCGGAGGCGAGCGACTCAGGTACGTCCTCCAGATCCATTTTCCAGGCTCGAACAATGCAGCTGAGTATGAAGCGCTCATCCACGGTCTCCGTAATGCCATATCGCTCGGTGTCCGACGATTGGTGGTTCGCGGAGACTCTCAGCTTGTGGTGAGCCAAGTGCAGAAGGACTGGTCTTGTGTCAACGACAACATGACCGCTTATTGTCAGGAGGTCAGGAAGTTGGAAGACAAGTTTGACGAGTTGGAGCTCATACATGTCCTGCATCGAGACAATGAGGCGGCAGATGAGCTCGCAAACACTGGCTCGGTCGGCGCCAGATTCGGCCGGGATCTTCGTCGAGAGCTCCACGCCCTCCATCATCAAGCAAGAACAGCACCCCAATCCGATGAGCAGCAATCCGAGATAGAGGTGCTCGTCCTTGACTTCGATTGGACGAAACCTTACATGGAATACCTGCAAGAAGAAAAGCTTCCGATGATCGAGGTCACGAAACAAATCAACGTCGAGTCGCAACTATGTGGTGCATGAAGGGACCTTGTATCGACGAAGCGTCTCTGGCATACTTCAAACGTGCATATCTGAGTCTGAAGGACGCGCCCTGCTACGCGAAATTCACTCAGGCATGTGCGGACATCATGCCGCATCAGCTACGCTGGTTGGAAAAGCTTTCCGACAAGGATTTTACTGGCCAACCGCGGTCTCAGACTCAAAGGTGATCGTCCGCAAGTGTGAAGGTTGTCAGTTCTTCGCCCGGCAAATTCACGTGCCGGCTCAGGAACTTCAGACGATTCCCATCACTTGGCCGTTCGCTGTCTGGGGCTCGACATTGTCGGACCCTTCAAGAAAACACCCGGTGGATTTGAACATATCTTCGTCGCCATAGATAAGTTCACCAAATAGATTGAAGCCAAACATGTGACCAAGATTACGGGGGCCAAAGCCACCGAGTTTTTCCAGGAGATCATCGGTCGGTTCGGCGTACCATCTCGGATCATCACGGATAACGGTTCTCAGTTCAAAAGTGACGAATTTCAAAGTTGGTGCGAGGATGTGGGCATAAAGATTTGCTTTGCTTCGGTGGCACACCCACGAAGTAATGGGCAGGTCGAGCGCGCGAATGGCATGCTTCTACGAGGCGTCAGGGCACGCATCTTCGATCGACTCAAACTCTATGCGACAAAATGGATGAAGGAATTGCCTGCCGTACTCTGGGGCTTCGTACGAGCCCCAGTCGAGCTATGGGGCAGTCACCCTTTTTCCTCGTATATGGGTCTGAGGCGGTTCTTCCCACGGAGCTACAGTTTGGATCACCCCGAGTTCAGAGGTTCAACGAAAACGAGTCAGAGGCCAGTCGGATTGACGATCTCGACCGACTGGAGGAAGCTCGGGACGTTGCCACAATTCGGTCGGCTAAATACCTCAAGGGTTTGTGTCGTTATCATGATCGTAATGTGCGAGATCGAGCCTTCTCGGTTGGAGATTTGGTCCTCCGGGTTAGTCAATCGGGTGGCCATAAGCTTTCTCCACAATGGGAAGGACCGTACATCATTGACTCCATGACACGCCCGGGGGCTTACCGATTAAGGCGAGAAGACGGTGCTCTCCTGGACAACTCTTGGAACATCGAGCAATTGCGTCGGTTCTATACCTGACGGCTATTGTAACCCCTGAACACAAATAAATAAAGATAAGTTTTTCGCTCACATTGTCTTTTATGTTTACACAATTTGGTTTCTGACTTGCTACTTATTTGCATTTCAAGTAAGTAGTAAGTCGGGGGCTACACCTAATTAGGTGCGCAATCGCGCACCTAAGTTCCTATCTAAATTTGACTTGCTTCCTAATCAGATTCTGATTAGTCAGTAAGTCGGGGGCTACACCTAATTAGGTGCGCATCCACGCACCCTTTCTCCTTTATTGAGTTTGACTTACTCATTAGTCGGAATCTGACTTACTCATTAGTCGGAATCCGACTGGTTTGTAAGTCGGGGGTCATACCTAATTGGGGGCAATCTCCGCCACTACATTTTCCCAACGCTTAATTAACTTTTTTTGGTTCGAGCTAACGATGAGCCTAAGCGTCTATCGTCCCGAGTAACGAAACTCTTGCTTTCTAGCGACATCCATGCTTCCGAGTCGCGTTATTGGAGGTAGGGCGCCTTGCCAACTCCTAATGCTAAGGAACTTAATGCACTGGACAGAGTGCTTAGCGAAAGGGACCTAGCTCACTTGGGCGAAGCGTACTACTCAGGTAGTAAAAAGTCGATTAAACTTGCGCTAAAAAAAAGAGAGAAGAAGGCATCGCACATTTAGAATAAGAAATTTTATTTCTTAAAGGCCCGCGAGCCGTTTACAGGATGTGGCGGCAGGTGTAGGCCTGCGTCTTGATGATCAGATCAGTCACACCGGCGAGGTCTGGGGCGGCGTCGAGCAGAACCTCGGCGATGGCGGCGTCGCGGGCACGGGAGCGGACCAAGGCCTCCACGATCACGTCGGTCACCTCGGCAAGGGCCGGGACGACCTCCACCAGGACCGCGACGAAGGCAACGTCGCGGGCGTGGGCCTTCTCCTCGGCCATCTCGGCGAGCGCGAGGTCGAAGTCCGCCCAGAGCTCTGCTAACTCTTCATCGGCCATTGGAGCAGGAGGAGGCGGAAGGATTTAGAAAGAAGCTTGTGAGGAACGGCCGCTACGCCGGCCTCTCTTTATAGCCAAACATAGGGAAGTCGAATCGGTTTCGGGGAGTGATGGCGTCGGGAAGCAGCCCGATGAAAACAGTCCCCGGGATTTGATGTGGAGATTTCTAGGAGCACGGCGCTGCGTTCAAAGCGACGCTTGGGCTTCCAGCGAAGTAATACTGGGATGACTTGTGGCAGCAAGAGATAAGCGCGCGTTTCCCGAAGAACCGCGGGCGACGCTTCGACCTCCCGCTGGGCGGGAAGGTGCGAAGCCTTGGTTTCACTGTTGCAATATTTGGGCTCGGACTTAGGTTCCAGAAGACACGCTCTTTGTGGGCCATATGTTATACGTTGCTCACATACAAGTGTTGATTGGACCGAATCTAGTTGGGACAAAGGGCGCGCCCTTGGTTGGGCCTTATGCCAGTTATTGATTCTTCGATGACTGGGTGCTTCTTGGGCAAAAATCAATCTAGCTCTTGGCGAACCCCTTGGGGTCAATGGCTTGTCCGATTTTACAATCGGATTAGGCGTCAAAGAGTTACCTCTTTAGTTGGGTCTCAGTGGCACATCTCCGGATCGTTTATCGCCAAGACAAACACCACTAGGAGGACCTCAACTTGGAGGCGGGCGTATTCCTCTGGGGATCACTAACTTGTGTCCGCATTAGTCGGATCAAGGCGTCTGAACACCCTACACAGGTTGTGGCATATCCCATGCTGGATCGAATGTCGAGCTCTGCAAGTCAGGCTTGAATGCCATAAGTTGTAACAGGGAGGATAACGCTGGGTAGCACTGCATACTCGGCAAAGTCCATTCTCCTGGTATGCCTCTCCGTGAGGCCATTAGCCAGCATTCCGATCTGTCGGGCTGGGTGCCAGACATCTTTAATAAACTTAGGAATTTTTTCTCGAGTTCTTTGCAACTGTGTTGTTTGATCAGTAGGCTACTCGGTGAGCAGATTCCATCAGCCAGACGAAGAGTGACGTCACTCGGGTAAACATCTCAAGGAATGTGAGCGAACCGAAATCAAGACAACCCACCTCAAGCACTCGAGAGCTCTTAATGGAAAACATGGGCCTGGGTGTCCGAAGATATACAACAGACGTACCACCTCCTTGGGCGAGTCAATTGGGCTTCGGAAAGCGAGCTTGGAGGACGGTGCGGCCTGGCATGATCTACAAGGAAACAGATTCGTTTTCTACTCGAATACATAGATATGGGTGTAGCTGAATCGATTATATATTATATCTGTACTTTCCATATACGGATTAGGGATTCTATCTGTAACCCGACCCCTTACACTATATAAAGGGGGTCCGGGGACCCTAGTTCGGCATCCAACTCCACATCTCACAATCATCATCATCATCCACCATAATACAATCCACGAGCACAGGAATAGGGTATTACCTTCCCCCGAGGGCCCGAAGCTGTATAAATTCGGCTCCCTATGCTACCATCGTAGTTGTGATCTTTCGCATTGCCCCTAAAATACATTGCCGACACAAATCGTCGACAGTCGCCGCCTGGGGAGGAGACGCCATTGGAGCGGCCTCCTCGCTCTGCTCCGCTTCTCTTTCCCATCACGAGGGGAGTGGGACTCGGGACAGGTACCAGTTGGAGATGGTCTTAAGATAGTTGCATCAGCATATTTGCCGTTTACAATGCGTTGTTTAACTATGGTGTGGTGTCACTGGACCGGTAAACGGATAAGTTCATAACTTTACTATAATAGCTATGGTGTCACTGGACCGGTAAACGGAGTTTCATAATTTTACTATAATAGATTATATAATTTTACTGTAATGCGAAAGGTAACTTTACTACTGAGAGAGTAAAATTACTATAATTTAGTCGTATCAAAATTTACAAATTTACCGACTAGGATTATACTAAAGTTTCATATGTCAATATAGTAAAGCTCGTTTATGATATATAGTTAAGTCATAGCACACAATTTTTACTATATGACTGAGATGTAGTAAAGTTTATTATCGTATTATAGTAAAGGTTTGTTACCGTATATAGTAAAAATATGGTAAATTTTACTTTTTACAACACTTAGCTATTAAAAACCAATGTGTACAAAATTAGTTAAATGTCAAGAATACACATATGAAAATGGTTCGATTGGAACTTTCAATTAAACGACAGAAAAAGAGAAGCAAATTGACTCATTAGTTTATTTTGCATGCACGCGTTGGATGACTAGCATAGCAGTAGTACTCCCTCCGGTTCCATAATACTTGTTGTTTTAGCTTTGTCCTAAGTCAAAGTTTTAAAATTTTATCTATAAAAATATTTTGAACTATTTCGATTGACCACATGAAAATCATACTTTTAGATTCGTCTCGAAAAACATTATCATAATATTGTAATTTTTGAAAATTCTATATATAAATTGCAATGGAAATTAATAGTCAAAACTACATTTCGAAGACCATATCAATGTCCAAAACGACAAGTATTTTAAAACCGGATGGAGTAGTAAGCTTTGCTGCTTCTAAGAGTAGTTTAGAATTCTTCTATATATATATATATATATATATATTGTGAAATTTTGAAAATTCAAAAAATGTGAAATTTTGTCAGTAGTGAGATTTCATCGAGACGAAGGAGATAGTCGGTTCGGATCGTCCAATTCGATTACCGATTTCGCAAACACAACGTGAAGATCCGTTTTATATATATATATATATATGTGTGTGTGTGTATGTGTGTGTATGTATGTATGTATAGCCTAAGAGTACAAGATGACAGATAAAAAGAATTTCATTTTTTATTTTGTTGTTATTGTATAAGAACAAAAAAAAAAGAGGTTACACTCTTCTCGATAGACTAGAGGGGCCCACGCGCGGTGGCGCGTCAGCTCTGTGTGCTGTATTAGTTGTAGTTGCACTTTAGTCATTTAGGTTCTAACGGACCCTTGTTTGTGTGCATCGCTTAGTAAATTTTAACTTTACATTAATAAAATAAGTAAAATATATATTAAAGCACTAAATATATTTTATAATCCCGTGTTTTTTTTTACCTAAATTTTAAATGGCTTACACGAAAAAGGGAGCGCGGTTTTTTAACTTTTAAACGGCTTAGTAATTTTTAAATTTTAGATTAATTAAGCGAAGTGAATCAATCATAAAATACTATAAAATGTTATTGTAAGTAATAGATATATACAGCCATCATAACACATGTTAGATAAATGGCCTAAGGAATATGGTTTGAAGGAAAAATTTAGAAAAGTTTGAAAAATTCCTTGAATCATAAGAGCGAAATTTCAAAATTGTTCTCATTTTGAAATTTTTTTAAAAAAATCCAAGTTTTTTATGAGCCTTCTTTGTGGAGCCATGGTTCCATTTTTGAAAAAAAATTTCCGAAATTTTTAAACGGCCTAAAAAAAGGAAATAGAAGAGAAAAAAAGAGAGCGAAAAATATGTTTTATAAACTGAAATTTTCTAATTTCAAAAAATTTTGAAAAATATTTAAACTTTTTATGAACCTTCTTTGTGCAGGCATGGTTCCATTTTTATAAACTTTATATTTTTTTGGAATTTTTAAACGGCATAGAAAAAGAAAATAGAAAAAGGAAAAAGAAAAGACGGTGGAAACAATGTACTGGAAAAGCGGGGTCAATGGGATTCGAACCCACGATGCGAGGTTGAAGGCAGCAGCCGAACGCCAACCGAGCAAAAAGCCCGCGTTGTATTAGAGCCGCGCAAAGAGGAATTTTTATAATAGAATTTAGGATGGACGACCCGATTTTATTGGCCGAGATGATCGAATGACCGACGCGTTTTCTTGGGGGCGTGGTTAAGCATAAGTCGTCGCCTTTTAAAAAGCGCTTCTGCGCTATATAGTAGTAGTAATAATTAAAATAAAAGTCAAAATTGCTCTAATATAAATTTTTTTGGGAAAATCTAAGTTTTTATGGACCTTCCTTGTGAGGCCATGGTTTCAATTTTGGAAACATTTTTTTTTGGAATTTGTAAACGGCATAAAAAAATAGAAGAGGGAAAAAGAGAGTGAAAAAGTTTTTAAAATTGCAAAGCTTTGTAATTTCAAAAATTTTCCCCAAAAAAACTTTTTTGGGACCTTTTTCGCCCAGGTATGGTTCCCTTTTTTTCCAATTTTTTGTGAATTTTAAATGCTCTAGAATAAAGAAAATGGAAGAGAACAAAGTTTAAAATCCAAAAGTTTTTTAATTTGAAAAAACCAAAAAAAATTAAACTTTCTATGGATTTTCTTCGTGGAACCATGGTTCTATTTTTTGTAATTTTTTTAGGAATTTTTAAATTGTCTGAAAATGGAAATAGAAGAGAAAAGTGATCAAAAATATTTTTTAAATTCAAAATTATTATAACTTCAGAAATTTTCAAAAAATATCCAAACTTTTTATGGACCTTCTTTGTGCAGCCATGGTTGCATTTTTACAAACTTTTTATTTTTTGGAATTTTTAGACAGCCCAGAAAAAAGAAAATAGAAAAAGGAAAAAAAGAAAGCAAAGAGACAGCGAGAGCTGGAAAATAGGGGAGGCCAGGATTCGAACCGTGACCACGGTTCTGAGTTCCCGCGTAGCAAACCAACCCGCCGGAACCTCCACCTCGTTGAGAAAGAAACGAAACAAATTCTTTTATATATAACTTTCGAATGGACGGCCAGATGACATTTGGACCGACGATCGGACGGCCCGCGTTATCTGCGGTGGCACGGAGGTGTAATTCCAACTATGGGTGCATCTACGAAGGCCAAAAGTGCAGCGCTGTGAGTAGGGGTGTAAACGGAGCGGATAATTTCCGACCGACCAACCAACCAAATCAGTTTGGATAGTGATTTGGATAATTATATAGATATCCGGTTGTTTTTTGCGGATATGGATACGGATATGGATAATGCAGATATTATCCGACGGATAATATCCGAAGAAAAATATGGATAATATCCGATGGATATTATCTAAATCCATTCTAGGGGCTATGGCGCCTGCCAGCCTACCGGACGACCCACAAGAGTCCAGCAAACCACGATACTCCCCAGGCCAGGCTACCGCACCAATCACTAGCCTACCAACACCAAGAACATGAACAAAACTCAAGAAGCAAGATTGGTGTGTGATCATTGTTCTGCCATGTTAATCTGATATTACTATATGCTTTTAAAATTATTTTCTTAAACTTAATTAGCAGTACGCAGTGGGTAGCGCTATACTGCTATATCTCTTTATTGGTGAAATTGTTCACTTCAAGACATATATTGATTCTTTTTTCTAGCATGTGTTTTCGAATAAGTGTATTATCTGAGAAAATATCCGTTCCGACCAATATCCGATCTTATATTATTCGTATTCGTATCCGATATTATCCATATTCGTATCCGACACCATCCGTGTCCGTATCCGGCACTATCCGTATCCGAAAAAAAATATAGATACGGATACAATATTAGTGATATCCGACCGTATCCGATCTGTTTACATCCCTAGCTGTGAGGAGGGAAAAGCTACCACCAACGGCCGGATTTGGGGCTGCGTGGCTCGATCCGACGGTGCAGATTCAACCGACGGCCGGATTTGGGGCTGCGTGGCTCGATCCGACAGTGCAGATTCAAAGAGTGACGTAGCTATACTGGAGGCAGGTATAGCTACACGCTATATAGCGTAGAAAATGACTCATAGGAGACCAGGACATCTTCCACGATAGAAGACATAAAAAATTTGATTTTACATACTAAGACAGGATTGTCTACTAAAAATGAGGACATCTCCGTTTTGCTATAAGCTAAACATAGACTGAAATACATTTGGGACATCTGCATTTCGTGCATACACGATTTCAAACTCAATCGGAGCCCCTAAACGTACCTTACGGAATTGCTCGCAAGAAATTTGAACCGTAAAGTATTTCCACCAGACAAGTTCTTTCTGCAATAGATAGATGAAATGGTTCACAGTTTATCTTACAAAGCTTTATGGCTCATACGGAACTTGAACATGAATATCTGAAGAGCAGTAAACAGTCGCTTACCTAACCTTCACGTCCACCAAAACAAACCAAAGAACCCTTATAGCAGATTATTGTACGGATATGATGTTTCAAGAGCAACTGCACTTTTTACATCTGATGAAACCAGTATTACAATGGCATTTGTTTGCACACCCTAGTCTTTTGTCCCCTCATGCTCTTATATCATCTTTTGGTAAGAAGTTCACCTTTGAATGATAGCACAGAGCAGTACCAAGATATATATTCCAAGTCTGCAGCAGTCAAGCTAGCTTTTGACCTCTGAAGGCCACAATACAACTGCATGAACCAATCAGAAGAATGAGAAGAATCATCTTTTGAATTATAACACATCATCTCTTGTAAGGTTTCATGTGATACTGTTTGAATTCATCACCAAATTTTGCTGCCTCTTCATCAACCCTTCTCTTCAGCCTTCTCCAGGTCCTTAACATGTCTGCTTGTATAAGACCACGATAAAGTGTCTCAAAGGTGACCTTCTGGGGAAGAAAACCTTTCTCAATCATTTCCATGAAGAACTGGCATGCCTCCCTCCATTTATCGCTGTCACAGAAACCATGAATGAGCAAGGTATATGAATCAAGATCAGGACCCACAGTGCTCTCGCACATATCATTCCAAAGTTCCATTACAGTTCCATGTCGTTTCAACTTGATGAACATTCCAAGCAGTATGTGGTAAGTGTGAATATCTGGTGCAGTTGGTGAACCAGGAGCTTTCATCTTCGTGTACAATTGTAGGGCACCACTCATGTCTTTTCTCCCTCGATACTCTTTGAAGAAGCAATTGTAGGTAGCCGGTGAAGGACATACTCCTTCACTAGCCATCTCATCTAGCAAGCTTGCAGCATCTTCCAATCTTCCACAGGAAGCAAGGCACTTGATCACAGAAGTGTAGGTTGCCACCGTGGGACAAATGCCTCTCTGTTTCATTGAGCGGAACATACAAAGACACAGCTCAGGTTTATGTGCACGACTGTAAACATGTAGGATGACTGAGTAACTCGTGACATCTGGTTCAATTCCCCTTTCATGCATCTCCTTTATGAGATCCTCAGCAGCACGAACTGTTCTATCAAACCGGTAATCAGGGTGCAAACTTGCATGCCTACAGATACCATTTAGGAGAATGTTGTATGTGACTATGTTTGGTTCTATCCCATGATCGATCATATCTTTTAGAAACTTCTGAGCCATGTCACTTCGATTCACCTTGCACCAGCCATAAATTAGAATAGTGTACATTTTTTCATTTGGTTCATACTTGTATTTTCTTTTATTAAACACCTCTGTAGCAACCTGAAATGGTGATAAAAATGCCAATGAATACGTTAATAAAATAAAAAAAGCTTAGCAACCCCTCTTTAACAAGAAAAGGATGAGACATTATCCAATAACTGAGGACAGCTGACCAATGCAGTTCAAATACTAAGGCCAAAGAGTATGTTGCTGACTTGCTGGCTGATCCTGTTCGACTGCCAATTCAGTCATTCAAAAGCATGAACTTCAAGACTAATCAAAGGCATCATAATGCATGGGGTTACTAAAGGCTATTGATTCTGGTACCACATGTCACATGTGTTGCATCCGCAATAAATTCCTTCAGGAAAAATGTAATTTTGAATTCATTGACTGCGGAAGATACAGATATTTATTTTCTGATAAGGCCACAAGGGCATTCTTATCACATAAAACCTTACGAAAAAACAAACCACTTAATATTCCCAAAAATTACCATATCACAAATTGTCTGTAAGATTACATCAATATTCGCAGCAAAATTATTCAAATGAGAGAACAAAATGATTCATACTAAACCTCAAAGCCATTCATAAAGGGAAAATCAGTTGAAAATTTTGATAAACATCTCCCATAACAGAGTATGAGTCTGTAACTCTGGTTGTTTGGAAACCTACAGAAATTAAAACCCAACATTTCAAACAGAAATATCTTATTTTGAGAACTCTCTTGAAATATCAGGAAAGACATAATTGACCAAGGAAAGAATTCAAGAATGTGTTAGTTACTACTTGTGTCATCTTGCACCCCATTGCCTAATTGCCCAATCATTTCATCAGACCACTGCGATACTGCATCGCCTGAAGTCCTGATCCAGTACCATAAGCTCAGAAAATATAACATGTGTACCAATTTCTTCTATGTAGTACCTTTACCATTATATTATCCTTTCTTTTCAAAATAACAAACGTTATTTTAATGCAGTTCTCTAAAAGATTCTCAACAGGGATCGTAGAAATCAACCAAAGAATCCATACTCTTCTAATCTGGTGCACAAGATGCTCCCATTTGATGTTTCTTAGCACCATAATAGAGCATTAATATGAAGAGATATGGATAAATAAGTGTGAAAAGAAGCTAATGTCATGTCATACACTAATACAGAAAATTCCAAAGCACAAATAGTAAAGTAAGAAGAAAATATCCATGTGCAACCACTAGTATGCATTAGATGATCAGAATGTACCAAAACTTCCAGATTGATTCAACCTAATTAGAAACACTAATATGTATCCCATCCTGTCAAACTACAACCATAAAATTACAGCCGTCACTCTACCTACCACACAAATAAAATGACAAAGCAAAAACTTCAGAGCATTGAGCGCTAGCCGCTAGGTAATCATATATACACACAAAGCTCCACCTTTTACGCTAAATATTTTTTTTCGAAACTGTACAAAACTGACCATTGAATCTAGAGCAATTGCCAAAATTTTTGCAACGCACATAGCATAAAAACAGAATTTCAATGTATGGAATTTGCCCCGAGTTCATCTAGACCAAGAATCTCGTGGGAACAATCAATTTACCATCCAAATGTTCAACCATTGCAATGTCAGATCCAGTCGTGTGCAATCATTCAATCAAATCAAGAAGCTGAATGCCAAACACAGAGACATCCAGGTCACGAACCTTGGGGTACTTGTACTTGCAGAGCGTGTCGAGCAGCGTGGCGAACTCGCTGGAGTCGGGCTCCCTCCCGACGAAAGCCTCCATGTCATCGAACGCGCGCACCGCCTGCCTCGTCATCCCCGCGGCGACGTACCTCCTCGCGAGAACCGCGAACGTGCGGGGGGCGGCAGCGCCGTCTGCCGCAGCCTCGATGATAAGCCGCCACGCGGCGTCAAACTGTCGCGCGAGGCCGAGGGCGTCCACGACGGCGTCGTATGCGTCGGCGGGGGGCGGGGAGGAGAGGGAGGGGTCGAGGCGGGCGGCATGGAGGAGCGATAGCGCGAGCTTAGAGGCGCCCCGGAGGCGAAGGAGGAGCTGCACGAGGAGGTCCCCGGAGAGGGAGACGCCCCCGCCGGAGAGGAGCTGGAGCGGCGACTCGGCCGGGTGAAAGGGGTTGTGGTGCGCGAGAAGGAGGCGCGCCAGCTCGTCGGCGGCAGGCGACGGAGCGATAGCAGGTAGCGCGAGGAGGTGGGG
Organism: Olyra latifolia; assembly: GCA_036346145.1. Lineage (NCBI taxonomy): Eukaryota > Viridiplantae > Streptophyta > Magnoliopsida > Poales > Poaceae > Olyra > Olyra latifolia. The sequence continues at coordinate 13,572,360 of CM070533.1, forward strand.
CGGGGTGGGTGTCACGGCGGCGGCGGTGCAGAGAAGGCGCCGAGCGGCGGCCCCAGCGGCGGCGGGGAGCGGGCGCGGCATGGCAGGTGGCGGCGCTGCCGGAGTTTGTGGGGTTATGTGAAGAGCTGTTTTTGTGCTTTGCTGCGATGGACGATGTATCTGCGCCGTTGGTTCTTTGATTAGACGGCGGATAATACGTATAATACATGTGCCTTTCCTCATCCAGGTTATGACATCGGTTTGACTCTGTTTGATTAAAGTTCAAATAATTGTTTGAACTGATACAGCTTGCTTTCGATTATGGGCTAGACGACCTCCGGTTAGAGGACAATTCATTTGCTTATTGCTGTTTAAAAAATAAAAATGAATGCCTTGGTTTTTCAAGTTCAACTTTTATATCACAGCCACTTGGCCAAAGCGTTTGGCTTTAGAGAACAACCTAACTTATAAGCTCTGATTTATGAGCCTTAGAATACATGTCGTCCAGCCCTAGATTCTGCTTTTGCCACCCTTTTTTTCACCACACTTGTTAGAGAGACCATCCGCTTTAGCTCTTCAAACAGTCTGTCCCTTTCTTGTTCAGTGCTAGCCTCTCTTTATTTTTGAGTTCTCAATCTTTGCACGCCGCTTCTAGGATTTCGTAAGTCCATTAGGAATCTACTGTGGCTTGGATTCTATCAGCTGACGTATCTTTCCTTCCAAATTTCCCTCTTGACTTGCCCCCTAGGACTCTGGCATCACCTCCCCTTCAATTCTATTTTTAGCCGATATCCTTTGTTTTTTAGGGCTTGGACTCCTCGAGTAGCGCCACCGGGATAAAAAGTGTTGTATTGGATAATCCCACACTGATGGTAATGCCATTCTCTTTTCCCAGTAGAATTGAAAGAAAGGGCACTCGCAATGTTCTTCGTTTGGATTCTTTCAAGGTCAGTTTAAGGTATACTCCCTTCACGGCACTATACTACGCTGTTGAGCCGATTGCGATGCCTTCCTCTGGTACTTGTTGCATAACTGATCAAACGTTACCTTTGGTTTAAGTATTGGCTTTGATGTCTTGTTATCTTTTTGTAGTCGATACCATGTACTAGCTTTTGGGTCACCTTTGGGCTTTATGGTTATAGATGTGCCGCAGCATTTGTAGAAATATTTACCAAGCCAATCATAGATTTTATACTCTGATTTCACCATTTGGGTGACGTTTTTAGAAAAGGTCGCCTTTGGTACTATCTGCTTATCATGTTCTTCCACTTCATCGGCCAAGACCGAATCTTCTCTTTCCCTTTGTTTGATGCCTCAACTATATTAACAGGGAAAGGGTTCACATCTACTTGCATAATACTCTTTTCTTCAAACTTAAGCCTTTCATCTTTAATGGCCGATTGAATTTGTTGTCTGAAGATATTGCAGTCGTTGGTATTATGAGAGTAGGAATTGTGCCACTCGCAATATCTCTTCTTTTGTATCTCTTCCGGCGAAGGCAGCACATGCCCTTCAGGCAATCCGATATGATTTTCTTGGATCAACAAATCAAATATCCAATCGTACTTGGTTACATCAAACGAATACTTGACCTCCAATCGGCTTTTGGAAGATTTGAGTCATGTACACACTAACTATTTTTAGTTCCCTTTCACCTAGCCACTCAGCCACGTTGACCTCCATAGGATCTTCATCGGACGACCGGTGGCGGACGCAACATGAAAATCAAGCCTGGGCAAGCCTAAATTCATCTTACGTCCTGTGTCGGTCTAAGATATCACAAACAACTAAAAATATATGAATGCAAAGCTAACGATCACATTCGATTTACAGTTACATCAATTCGAATGTCAAATATACATATAAAAGCACATAGATAAAAAGTAAATGCATGAGCATAACATAGAGTGATACCTGTCTATTGACTATTGTACTAGAAACTTATGTAGATAGTCACGCCAACAAAAATCCAATCTACAGTAAAAAAAAATTTATAAATTAATGAAACAGTAGCAAAACTTTTGTAATGTTTACATTGAACAAAAATCAAACATACCATTTAGGCATTCAGGTAGGCGGTGGCAATGTACGAGGCAAGTTCATTCTTCGAGTTTTAATGCGTTGAAAGCGTCGGATAATAGTTTCATCATCAAGTGATTTGAATAACTCTCGCTCGGTGTAGCATACCATCAAGTCATTCAACCAATCATTGGCAATTTTGTTGCGCAATTCAGATTTGATAATATTCATCGCTGAAAATGCTCTCTCAACTGTTGTCGTTGACACAGGCAACAACAATGCTAACTCAATTAGTTTATAAACCAATGGAAACACTACGTATTTTTCAGTTTGAACCATCTTCATAGCTAAAGATGCTAGGTCTTCACAAGTATCAAAAGTAGCATGTCTTCTCACATGGATGATGTAAGTCTCAAGTTGCTCTCTTATAATTGCACGCTCTTCAATAGAAAAATCTTCATCATAAATTTCAGCAAGACGAACAAGCTTGTTGACATCAAACTTGACAAATGAATTCTTTGGATCAAGGCAAGAGAAGCAAAGAAGCAGCTCAGTAGAAACTTCATTGAACCGATGACCTAATTCCGAATTAATTTTGTCAACAATGACAAAGAAGATCTCAGCACGATAATAGTGAAGGTTAGTGACTGTGAACCCATCACGCCTTGAACGACCCCTAACAGGTATTTCTTCATCCATATCTACCACAGGTATACCTTTGGAAGAACAAAAGTTCTTGACATCACCAAAGTGTCCCTCCCAACCACTATCTATCCTCATATTAGCCAACCGAGTTTTCACCACATCAATTAATTCGATGGCATGCACAATGTTTACATCTTTCCTTTGCAAGACAAGTGAAAGCTCATTTGTAATAGCAAACAACTTGGGCATAAGCTTTAAAATGAAAACAAATTTGAAGCTCTCCATTTTTTCTATCAAACCCGCTGCTTGTGTTGGTACACGTCCATCCTCATGAACCATACTAAGAACATGTAGCACAGAGTCTCACATTGTCTCTAAACGAACCAAAGTTGTATAATGTGAGCCCCATCTAGTGTCCCCTAGCCTAGCAAGATTACTTTCTTGATGCAAACCTCTTCCCGTGAAAATATCACCGCTCTCTAGTCTATTCAAAATATCTTTGCAGTGCTTTTCAAGTAATGCATCTCTCCTTTTGCATGATGAGCTTGTGACGGCCACAATTAATGAGATGTACTCAAAAAAATTATGAATAGATTGGCAGCAACTACTGCTAGCAACAGAAACAACCACTAATTGCAATTGATGAGCAAAACAGTGCACATAGAAAGCATAAGCATAAATCTTTCTCTGCAGGCCATTATATTCACCTCTCATATTTGAAGCACCATCATAGCCTTGCCCTCTTAGCCTTGATATAGATAACCCATGATGATCAAGAAGACCAAAAAGAGCCTCCCTTAGTGCCTCTGATGTAGTCTCGGAGACATATTGGAGGGCAAGAAATCTTTCCACAACTTGTCCCTTATTGTTCACATACCTATATTACAAAAAAGTTTAATAAGGAACATATAATGACAACATAGAATTGAGCATGAAAATGAAAAGAAAAATTCATGAATACCTCAATATTACCGCCATTTGCTCTTTGACCGATATATCGCGTGACTCATCAATAAGAATGGAGAATTGCCTATCTCCAATCTCTCTAATAATCGACTCCGTGATCTCTTGTGCACAACATTTTGCAAGATCCTTTTGAATACGTGGAGAAATCATGATACAAGATCTTGGAGCACGGTCATAAGCATCCCTCACTTCTTTCTTCTTATCCTTGTACCAATCTACCATCTTTAGAAAGTTTTCTTTGTTCAAAGAACTAAATGACTCATCATGACCACAAAAAGCTAAGCCTTGTATTAAAAGAAACTTTGCACATTCTAGAGAATATGTCAAACGGATTTTGTATAATTCTTCGGCCTCACGACTAGCATTGGACATCACACTAGAAATACTTTGTCTTTGATTATTAAAATCATCAAAATGCAATCTAGCCTTGTTGTGGGAGCTATTGACACCACCAACATGATTGGACAACCCTTTATATGCATTCTTCCAATTGTCATACCCAATTTTGGTGAATACATCATGGCCAAATTTATCACCCCTTCCCGGTTGCTTAAAGAGAAAGCAACAAAAACAAAATGCTACATCCTTTGATTCACTATACTCCAACCAATCGAATTTTTTATACCACAATTCTTAAAAGCTTCTTGAACTTCTTCCATATTGTTTGCGAGGAAAACTCAAACTGATTGGTTGAGTTGGACCCTTTAAAATATAGGCTCTTCTCACTTGGTCTTGAATGTTTGGTCCATACTCTTTGATTTGCTTCCTCAATCCAGGATCGCCGATTATCTCATCCGGATTAAACTCTCTCATGACATTCGGCGTATGTTCTTGTTGTGGTGGTGGTTCTCTATCTTGTGGTGTAGCTACATTTGTACTCGCTTGATTGGAATTTTATATGGTCCTTGGAACAAGAAATCTTCTCATGTCTGACAATTAAATTGAATAGGTGCTAGGTTTGATTAGTCAGTGCCTCAGTGCCCCCAAATCCCTAATATACAAAATCCCTAAATAACCTATGCCACGGTGCCCCCAAATCCCCAATATAAAAAAATCCTCACCTGCTCCCTGGCTCCCTGCTGTGCTGACTGCTGCGGTGCTGCGCCTCCAGCGTCGTCACATGTGCCCGTGGGGTGCGGATGTGCATTGCCGCTGCTGCCCTCGCTACAGCCGCCGCCGTCCGACTCCGTCCGTCAGTCCGTTCCGTGTGTGCGCAGCGCAGGCTAACTTGGAATCTGCCTCAAGCATCAACAGCGGCCTTTGGGGAATAGTACACTGCACGGCTGCAGCCTAGCAGGCTGGGCCTTGGCCCAAATTCCCCTCCCAAACTCCCTATACTCTATCTAATACCTAATAGGTTGGCAAAAATCAAGCCTGGGCCGAGGCCCAAGCAGCCCAAATGGAGGATCCGCCCCTGCGGACGACTCATCATCGTCTAATGGATAATTGACATAATTGATCTTACCGTCAGCCTTCATGAATTTATTTTTGAATTCCTTGTTTTTCGCAAACCGGATTTCATGAGCCGATACACTACTTGAATCTAGGAATTCTTGTCCATTGAACATTTCCCTGATCTGTGGTAGCATGCCTTCATACGCGAGATCGCCTAATTGCATATCTAGCAAAACTACGCTATAGCAATGATTCTGCACATCTCTGAATCACTTGATGTAATCATTAACCCTTTCTCCATATTTTTGCCGAACCGAACTAACATCAGATATTCTCAACTCTGCACTGCCATTGAAAAAGTATTCATAGAATTGGCTCTCCAAGTCGGGCCAACAGTTGATAGAGTTGGCTAGCAAAAACGTAAACCACATGAAAGCGGGCCCTGATAGGGACAAGGGAAAAAGCCTGGCCTGATGGTGATCGTATCGGCCTCCCTCTCCACATTGAGCTAGGAATCGGTCAATATGCTACATGGTCCAGGCCGATTCATCGCCAGAAAATTTGGTGAAGTCAGGAACTCTGAATCCTACAAGGAAATCATATTGATCCATCCAGTCTAGATACGGTTTCCTATACCCCATTGTTTTCCCTTTTTGTTGTATCCTAAATTGGTCCCTCAGGATAGTAGCAATTTGATCAGTCATATTGGCCGATTGATGAGGTGCTCTTCCATTATCGGGCAATTGCCCACTTGAGGCATAAGTCGGGTAGATACGTCTATTAGGGGAATTGTTTGATCCTAATGTGGAGTGAAAATAGTGGGTTGAGCAGGACCCGGCTACGTCTCTGTAGGGTGATACCCCCAATATGTCTCAACACCAGCAACAGCAGTGTTCCTTGTCCACAGTTCGGGGGCCACAGTTTTAGCCGACGTGTACGAGTACTGGGGACATGTTGAGCTTGAATCGACTGCGGATCAAGCACTAGGATTGACTGAGCAGTAGCCTGATACTTAGCCTGACTGGTCATCGGAGCGTAGTGCGCCTAATTTGGTACAACCTATGTTTGGTATGTCTGCCTTGCGAGTGTTGGCTAAGGAGTCTAATACGTCTGCTGAAGTGATACCATCGGTGCCTGGTTTTGATGGACTGGCAGGGGTACTGATGGCCCAGGCCTTGCCAGATAGAAAACCTGGAGATCAGTATGCAAGAGTGTAGGCGCATACCTCTGTTCCGTAGGGTCTGAATATTGCATTGGCTGAGGGGACGTCGAAGCAGATGTGGTGGTCCTAGCGGCCATTGTGGCATGAATATGCCACTTCTGTCCAATAGTGAATTGCGGATCTGTTGGCAAAGTAGGTCCAAGAGTGAATAAGGTGCCATTGGTGATCATCTCACGAGCTACCTCTTTGACGCCATTCATGATCACCAGGCTGAGAGTAGCAATGAAGGCTGACAATTGATTCACCATAGCGTGATGAATAGACAAGTGCACCATCTTCGACACTTCCTGAGGAGTTACTTCATACCAGGCTTTGGGAGAGTCAAGCACACCTTTGGGAGTTCTCCTTTTTGTACCTTATTCCCGTGTCAACTTTTCTTAAAAGCTCCGAGATAAGCACGCCTCACTTCCTCCATTCGTGCAGCCATGTCCTGACGCTGCTCTTTAGTAAGATCAACGTCAGTCATCCTGAATATGTGGTCTTCAGTAATGTTAGTCCGATCTTGCTGATCGGACGTCATCAGGTCCCACTAGGCATGCCAAAAGGTGGGTTCACGCCGAAATGTGCCTCTAAGCTAAACACACGCAGGCTTAGGGATTAGGGTCCTCGTGAGCACCGGAAGCATGGTTCAAAGTGTGCCAGCCGATTGATCCTACAATCAGTAAGAAACGACGTAATCATCTTTAGACAACTGATTAAATCTGTAATGTAAAAGACCTGCAATACTTGAAACAAGTGCAAATAGCGATGAAGATTAACAAAACTATCGACTTAAATTAGATCTAAACCAATCAGGTTCAAATGGTAAATATTCTACTATGAAGCTAAGTGAACCAACAAGATAGTAGAACTAGGGATAAACAGATTATCGGTTAGCCGATTAGATCAACTAACTGATAGAACTAAGGTTAAACAGACAATCGGCAGATAGCAAGCTACAAGCTGATAGAACGAGGGTAAGCAGTCTATCGCCAACGAATGTATTGACTGGTAGAAAGAGGGTGAAACCTAAACCTTTGTCGAAATGGCAATGTGCAGCAATATCGATTAAGATAGTATTTCGATCAAAAGCCGATGCAAGCCCGTCGAACCAAATCAAGACAGTACTTACTTGCAAGCAACTTCTGGGGTGTACTTTGAAGCCGATCGAGAAGACGATGCACAACAAGTCGATCGAAGATAAAATATGATGAGACAACTCTAAATACGACAAAAGGAAATGAAAGATAAATGACAGATAAAAGTAGATTTGTTTGATTGATTCGTTCGTGGTCCCCTTACACGCCCTATGGGCTAAGTATTTATATAGGATTTGGACCCAATCAACTAAGACTCTGCCTGCAATCAACATGAATGAACTTTTCTTTATATCTAATACTACCTAATATACTCGTGCAAAACCGATTCGAACTCCTTTTATTCCTTTATTAACCGATTCGATCGTATTTATCCAAACTAACTGAATTCTCCCTTTCGTGTCTGGTCAAACCCATATTTCTCCAATCTGAAGCTGAACTCTAGAAGGTTCCAGAGTATTGGCTTTATTTACAAAATTGGGTGTCAATAGAGGCCAAAATGGGTCAAGTACCATAGTTTAGGGATCAAAACAGTACTTTTTTTCCTTAAGAAATTACATTAAATACAAGTGAATTGTGATATCTATATAGATAAACGAAAGATGACGCAATGTACGGAGCATCGCTGCCTAATAAAGTACTCATTCTATCTCTAAGCACCTATCTTGTCCCACGTGGTTAAAGAAATTGTTTTTTATGTAAGCTTTTTTTTTTCTAACTGCCAACATTGTACATCTTCCATTTGTCTTTACGTAGTAGTAAAGACTAGTTGAGGGCCGTGCTTCACGCGTAGATTGGTGAAGGAGGAGGAGACATGGATCGGCGGGACACAGACAGGCGGGGGTCGACGCGCTTGTGTGTGGATTAGTGGAGAGGAGAACGCGGATCGGGGTGTGGAGCAGCCGTTAGATTAAATTAAATGGTTCAGATTGCTTTGATGAGCCATCACTCATCACCATAACAGCCTTTTTAGGAGTAGAGATTAGGGGCTATTTGTCGAGCATGGAGTTTTTTTATAAAACATAAATTCAAATTATAGAAAAACAGAATACGTACATGTGTTCTAAAAAAACACCACCGTATCCAGATTTTGAAAACCCGGATAAGTGAAACCGAAAACTGAAAATCCGATTAAACTGAACATCCCGGTTATAGTGCAAGATCATGTCCATGAAAAGAATACATTCCTGTTACAGATGATTTCTTTGCTTCATTTACTCGGGTTTTGCCTTACCTAGCTAATAGAGTCCTCAGCAACAACATCATGTCCATGAAAAGAATCTACATTAATGCTGCCAAATAGATATATCATTACAAATAAAATTACCCAACACACGAATCCATTACCGTAACCAATCAGTACCCGCAGCCAATAATCTACCCCTCTACCGCAATCAAACTGTTGGGAAACTGCAACTGGGTGTAGTCGTGTAGAGGTGGAACCAAGTCGAGCTTGAGCGAGCTAGGCCCAGCTTAGCTCAGACTTGTTTAGGGAACGAGCTAGATCGGCTTAGCTCGCTCAGATTGCACGAGCTGGAAAGAGGGCTCATGAGAAGTTTGAGCTATCTCATGAGAGCTCAGGAGCCCGCCTCAAGAGCCCGCGTCCCGAGAAGAGCACCACACCTACGCTGTTGCCCACCATTCGTCGCCTCCGATGGACGTCTGCACTGCTGCTCGCCATTTGGGGAGGTGGGGAGGATGGTGTTGCCTTGAGCATGCGCTTCACCGGGTCCTGAGCCGGTCATCGCCCATCCTTGAAGGCGCCACTACTGATTTTCCAAAGCTTGCTGATGCTGCCACTCTAGGTATCCTACGCCCATCATGGCCAGTTGGCCACATCAATCACGGTAGGAGGAGAGGAGATGGAGAGGGAGGAGGGGAAAGGGGAAAGGAGGAAGAGGGAGAGGAGAACATGTGGCTAGCTGATAGTTGGAATTTTGGATCAAGTGGAAGGAGCGTGTTGTCTAGTGTTGAGCAGCGATAGCTAGGATGAAGATGGAGTCATGAGCATGGGATTGATACATGTTTAGACCTAGCTAGATAGTAGGCTGGGCTGTGCAATAGCCAACCGTGCATGTGCAAGTGCGGACCATGGTGTTTGTTGGACCTGGACCACTGAGCGTGATGGTGGATCGGTGGACCAGCAGCGGTAAGCTTTCACACAACTGAGCTCAATGAGCCATAAGCGAGTTATGTGTCGAGACCCGGCCGTAAAAGATCGAACCCTTCCTGTGCATAATGTACTAGTCCCAAGAATCATCGCTAGTACACACAGTTATCAAACAGAGTGATACATTGCCATAATTATACAAGGTACAAGGTCGGGGAACTTGTTCCGATTATTTTACATACATGTCAGCACGCAGGCTGAACCACAGAGTACACAGCGAAAATCACAGGCTAAACACACAATACAGCTACTCTTAGATATAGAATCCCACAGGCATCTTGACTGTAGGAACGGACCCTAAGCTTCACTCCTCAGAAGACTCCTCGTAGTCCAACTCGTCGTAGTCCTCATCATCTGCCTCAGAGTCAAATCCTGCCTCTTCACCTTTTGAAATTTTAAAAGAGGGGGAGAAAACAGGGGTGAGTACTAATACTCAGCAGGGGAAAAGACATGACATGATGTGGTAGCTTTGTACAAAGGTGGCTTAGGTGTTTTGCAGAAAAGTCTTGAATAAATTTTTTTCCTAGTGAGTTAAAAATTGCGGTTTTATTAAACATCATTTTCAGGGGCTCCAATCATGTCCGGCTCAGTCATTCGGCCAGACGGAACTGTTCTGATCGACCCCTGGCAAACCATGCTCCCTGGCTCGGTCATTCGGCCAAAGGGATTGTTCTAGCCATCCGTCGACGTACTAAGTTCGGAACCACCATCGTCTCACGACAGGTCCTAATAGTAAAATCTGAAACGGCGGTCCTTTGCCAAATCATTTTTGAAGAACCTCCAATTTTTATAAAAGAAGTAGCTACCATATGAACACTCGCTTTGTGCGCTCATAATCGCGAGCACGGCTGTCATGACAGTTTTATCTCTGCAGAGGGGGTACACTTTGCCCTCGAGAGGCTTCCCGCCGAAGCGTTCAGCCACAAAGTCCCTGAACTCTAACTCGATTGCTTCCCACCAGGAGGTCGCAACAGAGCCAGAGGACCGGGAACTAGGCCCGTCCCATACCAGGACCCGAGGTTGTACTGTAAAGCTAGGCTCGTAGGTTCATAGGATGAACAGTTCTTAGACTAGGAGGAAACAATTTTTAAGCCCCGGTTTAAAAAAATCCACGGTGTTAGAAAACACCAACACGGTGCATGAAAGCACCCACTGGCAGAAAGTTCCTCCTAGTCGGAATATTTGAGGGGGAGAAGAATAAGAATACCCATACCCGGCATCGTGTCCCTCCGATGCCTATTTTTCCAAACAAGTTTATAAAGACATTTCCAGTAAACATGAAATATAACGTGATTTCTTTTTGCGGGCATTTCATTTTAAACAACCTAAGTCCAATGGAAAGTAGATAACAATTAATCTAGCTACACCTAGTTTTATATTAATGGGTTGTTATAGCAATACGGTTAAATAGGTCTAGCTAGTCACTATTAAACTAGTTTTAATATTTTAAAACTAGCATGCACATTTATAAATTCCTAATAAAACATTTTAATAAAAACAGGCTATGGACAATATGCGTCAAAGGACCTGCCTTGAGTTTCGGGAACTTGGTAGCAGTGCTCCTCGGCGATGGTGCCCTCCACTCAAGACGCCCTCCTTCTCGACGGAAACGACACAAGACGCGAATATGCCTAACAAATCAAGCACAAGACAATCAAAGGCTACAAGACAAATAATCACATTTTTATTATTTAAAATGGATTTTGTTATTTTATTTTACTATTTATTTATTTTAAAGAAGACCCACATGCGATGAACTAATAGACTAGTCCTAAAGCTACAAGTCGATGAATCTTTAATAAATAACCGGTCTCGAAATTAAGTAGAGACAATGACTAAATGGATGTGAGCCACCCGAAAAAGGATGGGGTGCTCACCGGGGTTCAGGAGTTCTTGCGCAGCCCTGAACGATTAGGAACCGGAAGATCGACGCGACACCGCGGCGAGACGGTTCAGTGTCCTGCTGCCAAATCTAGAACATGAGAGGAGAGCCCAGGACGCGGTGGCGCAAAGAGAACTGACAATACTGACCGAAGCCGAAGGCGACGAGAAGGCGCGGCTAAAAGGGGCGGCGAAAAATAGAATCTCGGTGGTTCCAATATAAGCGCGCGACGGCGAGCGTCGTTTGGATTTGCTCGTGAGAAAATGAGCGACCGACGCTCGTGAGGACGTCACGTCACGGCAGGCGCGCGGTACGACGCGAAGCCGTGGCGGCAAGCTAATTAATCAAAGTGCAATTACTCAGCACTGACCGCAGCAGGCCAGCAAGCAATTCAAGACGACGTCCATCGGACCTGAGCACGGGACGTTGAGGCGACCGGTCGAGGCAGAGGACGCAAAGAGGCAGAGCGAGGGTGACTGCATGCAGCTTGAAGTCGCAAGCAGACGATAGATGGATTAGAGCAAAGGCTGCGTGACTAAGGTAGAGGCCGCGCAGCGCCAAGGGTAGCACTGCTGCTCTGCAATGGCAGCAACATTGTGGAAAGAGAAATGGCAGCAAAGAGCAACGTGGAGGGAGAGATTAGTAGGGATATTAGCAAGGTAATTAGGCTACTGCTGCTGCTGTCCAAAAACACGTGCAAGTGCTGCAGCCTGCAGCAAATGGCAGCAATGGTAGCATTGAAGAGAGAAAAACAGCAGTGGGAGAGAGAGATGGCTGGACTCTAGTGAGTGAGTGAAAGAGAGAACGTGAGGGAGAGATTAGTGAGGGGATTAGCAAAGGTCAAGCTGCTGCTGCTGCTATCCAACAACACATGCAGGAGCAGTAGCGTGCAAGCTGCTGCAGCAGCATGCAGCTGTGAGCAAGTCAGGAAGAAAATAAAGAGAGTGAGAGAGAGAGAATTTGACAAGAGAGGGAGTGAATGGTCTGCATCTTGCCAGACACCAGTGCATGCATACACGTAAACAAGGAGAGGAGAGAGGAATTAGAGAGAGAGAGAGATTAGGAAATGTTAGTTAAGGAGGGATTAGGAAAAATAAGGATCTAGGCTAATGCTCAGCATCTCGAGTGCAAACAAAAGCCAAACACAACGAGAATTATTATTTAGCACTTGCTTAAAATTATCATTACGACAATTTAAAAAATACTTAATATGCCAAATTAAATTATTGAAAACTTGGGATGTTACAAACCTCCCCCCCTTAAGAGAATCTCGTCCCCAAGATTCGTAATCTCTGGGAAACAAATCCGGGAACTCAGCGCGAAGGTCTTCCTCGCGCTCCCAGGTGGCTTCTCCCTCGGTGTGGTTGCTCCACTGGACACGGCAAAACTGAGTGGTCTTATTCCGGGTTTTCCGAACTGCAACATCCAAAATTCTGACCGGGTATTCCTTATATGATATGTCTGGTTGCAAGTCTATTTCTTCCATTGGCATTTGTTCTTCCGGTACCCGGAGACATTTCTTCAATTGATATACATGAAAAACATTGTGCACATCTGCTAGACTGTCAGGTAACTCGAGACGATAAGCTGCTTCCTCCCTTCTAGCAGTAACTTGAAATGGACCAATATACCGCGGAGCCAATTTGCCACTGACGCGAAATCGTTTCATACCCTTGAGTGGAGATACCTTCAGATATACAAAATCACCAACTCCAAACTTGAGTTCCCTCGACGGTTGTCTCAGATAGCTCTTTTGCTCGGATGTCTTTGCTCTCGGTCTTTGTTGAATCATACGGACTTGTTCCTCTGCTTCTCTTAGTAAGTCCAGTCCAAACACTTTACTTTCTCCAGTTTCTTGCCAATACAAAGGAGTTCGACACTTCCTGCCATACAAGGCTTCGAACGGTGCCATCTGAAGGCTAGCTTGGTAACTATTGTTATAAGCAAACTCAGCATAAGGCAACTGTTTATCGCAACCAGTCTTGTTTGACAACACACAAGCCCTCAACATGTCTTCCAAAATTTAATTAACTTGCTCTGTCTGACCATCAGTTTGAGGGTGGTAGGCAGTACTGAAATTAAGCTGTGTTCCCAACAAACCTTGCAATTTCTGCCAAAACTTGGGTGTAAACTGTGTACCTCGATCTGATACAATCTTCTTGGGTACCCCACGCAGACAGACTATACGGTTCATGTACAACTCGACCAGCTTATCTCCGGTATAGGTGGTTCGAACTGGTATGAAGTGGGCCACTTTAGAGAGCTGGTCCACTATCACCCAGATCTAGTCAAAACCTGCTTGGGTCCGGGGTAATCCAGTTATAAAATCCATGCCTATCTCTTCCCATTTCCATTCAGGCACCTCTAACGGCTGCAGCAAACCAGCTGGACGTTGGTGCTCTGCTTTGACCCTTCGACATATATCACACTTTGCCACATAATCTGCAATTTCTCTCTTAATACCTGTCCACCAGTACATACTTTTTAAATCCAAGTACATCTTGGTGCTTCCTGGGTGTATAGAGGTAGGGGTGTCATGCGCTTCCTTGAGAATGACATTTTTAATCTCCCTTTTGTTGGGTACAAAAATCCTTTTCCCAAACCATAGTACCCCTTCTGCGTCAATAGAAAATCCAGGTGCTTTTCCTTTCAAAATCCGGTCCTTCATCGCTTTGAACCTCTCAGATCCTGCTTTCGAGCTTCTTTGATCTGGTGAGAGCAAGTGGGTTGCAATTCCATGGCTTTTAATGAGCCGTACTTTCTTATTCCCAAATTCAACTTGGCAATTTCCTTCTGGAGAGCGGGTTGAGCTTCAAGTAGTGATAGCGAATTGCAATACACTTTACGGCTGAGGGCATCTGCTACTACATTGGCCTTACCCGGATGGTAGTGAATACCGGTGTCATAATCCTTAATTAATTCCAGCCAGCGTCTTTGCCTCAGATTCAAATCAGGCTGAGTAAAAATATACTTGAGACTCTTGTGATCAGTGTATATTTCAGTCCTATTGCCAATAAGGTAATGTCTCTAAATTTTTAGGGCATGAACAACTGCAGCCAACTCCAAATCATGTATAGGGTAATTCTGCTTATGTGGTTTCAACTGTCGGGAAGCATAAGCCACCACTTTTCTTTCTTGTATTAACACACAGCCAAGACCTTGCCGTGAGGCATCACAAAATATTTCAAAATCCTTATGAATATCTGGCAGTGTCAAAACTGGAGCTGTGGTGAGTTTATTTTTCTAGTCTTGAAAACTGGCTTCACAAGCTGGTGTCCATTCAAACTTCTTTTCCTTTTTCATCAGCGTAGTCAAGGGTTTGGCTATCTTGGAAAAATCTGGGATAAACCGACGGTAATATCCGGCCATTCCAAGAAAACTATCGACTGGTCACGATCGAGCGGTTTCGATTGGCCACGGCCTCGACCTTCTCGGGTCAATGCTACACCTCCTGCCGATATGACATGACCAAGAAACAACACTTCTCCCATCCAGAATTCACATTTGCTAAACTTGGCATATAACTGGTGTTCTCTCAACCTTTGCAGAACCAATCGAAGATGGTGCTCATGCTCTCCTTCTGTCTTGGAGTATATAAGAATATCATCAATGAATACTACTACAAACTTGTCTAAATAATCCATGAAGACCTTATTCATGAGATTCATAAAATAGGGAGGTGCATTGGTCAGTCCAAATGACATGACAGTGAACTCGTATAACCCGTAACGAGTGGTGAAAGCTGTCTTGGGTATATCAGACTCTCTGATTTTTATCTGGTGATATCCTGACCTCAAATCAATTTTTGAAAATACACAGGCTCCCTTCAACTGGTCAAAAAGATCATCAATTCTAGGGAGAGGATACTTATTCTTAATAGTGACTTCATTTATGGACCGGTAATCCACACACATCCTCAATGTGTTATCCTTCTTTTTTACAAAAATTACTGGAGCTCCCCAAGGTGAAACACTAGGCCTGATAAAACCTTTCTCTTGCAACTCTTCTAGTTGAGACTTCAACTCAGCCAACAGATTGGCAGACAGCCTATATGGCCTCTGAGATATAGGGGCTGTCCCAGGAGCTAAGTCTATAACAAACTCAATGTCCCTGGCCAGTGGCATTCCGAGCGATTCTTCTGGGAACACATCAGGATATTCTCTAACCACAGGAATGGAATCCAAGGCATTTGCTTCCAACTTATGCAGAAGGATAAGATCTTCAGCAAGATTATTAGAGGTAAATATAATCTCCTGCCCATCCTGATTCACCAAACTGACTCTCTTATGGGCACAATCTATCTGCCCTTTATACTTAGCTAGCCAGTCCATGCCTAAGATCACTTCGATTCCCGTAGAATCTATAACAACTAGGTCTGCTAGGAATTTACTACCTTGTATCCTTATGTCAACCGCGGGACAAATCAATGTTGTATGCATGATTTTCCCTGGAGACTGAATGACCATAGCCTTCTTTAATGCACCCACTTTTAACCCATGCTTTGCAACAAAAGTTTCAGTGATAAATGAGTGCGTTGCACCAGAATCAAAAAGAGCAGTGGCAGGTACTGAATTAACCAAAAACTTACCCATGACTGCACTGGGATCCTGCTGGGCAGCTTCTGCAGTAACATGATTAACACGCCCTTTTCCAATAGCGTGGGTAGCACCGGCGCGTGGAGGAGCGCCGCGTCCGCGACCAGCAGCAGTAGACGCCATGGGCGAACTCGATCTTGATCGGCACTGTACCATATTCTTGGAGGGACACTTGTTGGCATAGTGGCCCATCTGATTGCAGGAGAAACACTTGACAGTAGACATGTCCTTGGGAGGCTGAGCAGGTGCTGACTGGTGAGGAGCTTGTGCCAAAGGACGTGTGTTCAACCACTGAGTACGGCTTCTACCCGGAGCAAAAGACTTGTGCTCCCGGCGGCGCTTAAAGTGATGTCTAGAACTTTTTGCCCTGCGACTGTCCTTGTGAGCCATTTTGTGCTTCTTAGCAGTAACACAAAGGCGCTCAACATGCTCTTGCACAATGGCCCTATCAAACATCTGCTGAAAGGTCTCATACTCCACTGAGGGAATTCCACGCCGAATTTCTTGGTCCATACTTTCTATAAAGTACCAGATCTTATCTTCTTCTGTTTCGACTTCCCTGGGTGCATAGCGAGACAGCTGAGTGAACTTGGTGAGATATTCACTCAAGCTCATACTGCCTTGCTTCAAGTTCTAAAATTCCCTTCTTTTCATGTCCTTGACTCCTCTAGGAACAAACGTAGCCTCAAATGCTCCACAAATTCAGCCCACTCGATGTTCTGAGGATTGGGATGACTATCACAATAATTATCCCACCATTTGGCAGCTGTCCCACTCAGGTGATGTGCAGCATACATCACACTTTCACGTTCCCCACACTGAGCTAGGATGAGTCTCTTTTCTGTTTCAGAAAGCCAATCCTCTGCTATGATAGGGTCAAGCTCTCCAGCAAATTTTCGAGGTTTTGTGCGGAGGAAGTCTGACAGCCTGGTGTTGTGATGCATCGGAAGTGGCTGCGGGGCAGGAGCCTGAACCGAGGCAGGTGGAGGTGCCCGGTCCCTAGCCATCTCCTGCATCATCTGGAGTTGCATCTGCATAATCTGGCGGAGAGTTGGCTCTTCCTGAGGTGGAGGTGGTGGATTCTGCTGTGGTGGCATATCTAGCTGAGGTGGCTGCTGAGGCTGAGCTACCGGAAGTGCTCCAACTGGAACTGGCTCACCAGGGGCTGGCAACTGAGGAAGATCAGCAGGCAAGTCCTGGGATTGCTCACGGGGAAGCAGCGCACGTCCCAAACCGCGACCGCGACCATGGCCACGTCCAGCAGCGTGGCGACCAACACGCCGAGTGATAACCATCTGGGGAGAGAGAGCAGGAATGAGGACGAGATCAACTAAAGGAGGAGAATAACATCCAAATGTATGCATAATTTTTTTAAATATTTTTTAAATATTTTTTCATAAAACACATGAAATTAATTACTGAG
This sequence comes from Olyra latifolia, assembly GCA_036346145.1. NCBI lineage: Eukaryota > Viridiplantae > Streptophyta > Magnoliopsida > Poales > Poaceae > Olyra > Olyra latifolia. The sequence goes on from CM070533.1 coordinate 13,589,732, forward strand.
GTTCAACCAAAGACTTGCTGAACCACTTACTAGAAAGTACGGTTACAGGGGGGTACTAGACCAACAACCACAAACCCAAACAACCACTGGCAGAAAGTTCCTCCTAGTCGGAATATTTGAGGGGGAGAAGAATAAGAATACCCATACCCGGCATCGTGTCCCTCCGATGCCTATTTTTCCAAACAAGTTTATAAAGACATTTCCAGTAAACATGAAATATAACGTGATTTCTTTTTGCGGGCATTTCATTTTAAACAACCTAAGTCCAATGGAAAGTAGATAACAATTAATCTAGCTACACCTATTTTTATATTAATGGGTTGTTATAGCAATACGGTTAAATAGGTCTAGCTAGTCACTATTAAACTAGTTTTAATATTTTAAAACTAGCATGCACATTTATAAATTCCTAATAAAACATTTTAATAAAAACAAAGCTATGGACAATATCGTCAAAGGACCCGCCTTGAGTTTCGGGAACTTGGTAGCAAGGCTCCTCGGCGATGGTGCCTCCACTAAGACGCCCTCCTTCGACGGAAACGACAAGACGCCTGCGAATATACCAAACAAATCAAGCACAAAGACAATCAAAGGCTACAAGACAAATAATCACATTTTTATTATTTAAAATGGATTTTGTTATTTTATTTTTACTATTTATTTATTTTAAAGAAGACCCACATGCGATGAACTAATAGACTAGTCCTAAAGCTATAAGCTGACAGAATCTTTAATAAACAACCGGGTCTCAGAATTAAGTAGAGACAGCTTGACTAAATGGATGTGAGCCACCCGAAAAAGGATGGGGTGCTCACCGGGGTTCAGGAGTTCTTGCACAGCCCTGAACGATTAGGAACCGGAAGATCGACGCGACACCGCGGCGAGACGGTTCAGTGTCCTGCTGCCAAATCTAGAACATGAGAGGAGAGCCCAGGACGCGGTGGCGCAAAGAGAACTGACAATACTGACCGAAGCCGAAGGCGACGAGAAGGCGCGGCTAAAAGGGGCGGCGAAAAATAGAATCTCGGTGGTTCCAATATAAGCGCGCGACGGCGAGCGTCGTTTGGATTTGCTCGTGAGAAAATGAGCGACCGACGCTCGTGAGGACGTCACGTCACGGCAGGCGCGCGGTATGACGGGAAGCCGTGGCGGCAAGCTAATTAATCAAAGTGCAATTACTCAGCACTGACCGTAGCAGGCCAGCAAGCAATTCAAGACGACGCCCATCGGACTGAGCACGGACGTTGAGGCGACCGGCCGGGCAGAGGACGAAAAGAGGTCGAGCGAGGGTGATCGTGCATGCGACTTGAAGTCGCGGTCGCATGACGATAGAGGATTAGAGCGATCTGCGTGACTAAGGTAGAGGCCAGCAGCTCAAAGGGTAGTACCTTCTTTGCTTTGCAATGGCAACAACATTGTGGAAAGAGAAATGGCAACAAAGAGCAACGTGGAGGAGAGATTAGTAGGGAGATTAGCAAGGTAATTAGGCTGCTGCTGCTGTCCAAAAACACGTCAGTGTGCTGCGACTGCAAAGAATGGCAACAATGGCAGATTGAAGAGAGAAAAACAACAATGGGAGAGAGAGATGGCTGGACTCTAGTGAGTGAGTGAAAGAGAGAACGTGAGGGAGAGATTAGTGAGGGGATTAGCAAAGGTCAAGCTGCTGCTGCTGCTATCCAACAACGCATGCAGGAGCAGCAGCATGCAAGCTGCTGCAGCAGCATGCAGCTGTGAGCAAGTCAGGAAGAAAATAAAGAGAGGGAGAGAGAGAGAATTTGACAAGAGAGGGAGTGAATGGTCTGCATCTTGCCAGACACCGGTGCATGCATGCACGTACACAAGGAGAGGAGAGAGGAATTAGAGAGAGAGAGAGATTAGGAAATGTTAGTTAAGGAGGGATTAGGAAAAATAAGGATCTAGGCTAATGCTCAGCATCTCGAGTGCAAACAAAAGCCAAACACAACGAGAATTATTATTTAGCACTTGCTTAAAATTATCATTACGACAATTTAAAAAATACTTAACATGCCAAATTAAATTATTGAAAACTTGGGATGTTACATTATGCCTGGCCTAGCTCGAGCTCGTTTTTGTACACGAGCTACAAACTAGGCTTGGCTCGGGCTCATTTACAAACGAGCCGAGCTGAACCGAGCCCGAGCTGCTCACGAGACATGAGCTAAAGTTCCAGCCCTAACCGGGTGTATTCCAAGGAATTCCCATGCCAATCATTCAATCACAGAGAGCAATTACAGAGAGGAGAGATGCGAGAGAACTCTTCAGAGGAGAGATGCGAGAGAACTCTTCTTTCTTTATTTTAACTCTTCTTTCTTTATTTTCTTTCTTTTTGTCGATAAGTGTGCCTACAATGAACAAGAGGGCCCCTCAATATATAGACTAACTAATAGGCTTAGGGTTTAGGTAGAGGCCCAATAAAGGGTTGGGCTACTTGGCCCATCCGATTTCTTAACACAAATAAACACAGAATGCATCCAAACAGCAGCAGTGCCAAAGTTCAAAGCAGCAGGATGCATCCAAACAACAGCAGTGCCAAAGTTCAAAGCAGCGGCAGGCCGGCGGAAAGGCACCTAGCCTATAACCGATTTTCAAACTCCAGTCACATGTGTTACCGGATTCTGAGATTTTAGTTACAATGTAACTGGGTTTTATAACCTGAATCTTAAAATCCGATTTCAGTTAACAAGATTTTCAAAATCTAGATAGAGAGGTGTTTTTCATAAAATACATTTATGTATTGCTTTTTTTTTCTGTAATTTAAAATTTATATTTTGTATTTTATAAAAAAAATTGCCCTCGAGCACTGAGGCAGTGGGCTGGGCTCCCACATAGCGTGAAGGTAGCAGCCAACGACTAGACAATGTGGTTTGGCGGGTTAGGGTTAGGATGGTTTAAAATTCGGTCAAAGCTTGCATTTGAGTAAGCAGAGTTTGGATGGAAGCAACGGGGTGGTCACCTGTGATGTGGACAATGCATTCATGAGGCTGGACATCAGTACTGCAAGTCTTCCAAGTTCCAAACACAAGATGATGCCGGAAACATTTGTTGTTGCCTTCAAGTGAATTAGGTACATACCGGACAATCAGTTGCAGCATCAAATCTTCATCTTTAAGTCTCACCAAACATGCTTTGGTGAGTGGTGGTGGGAGCTCGAGCAATTGACCGGATTTGGTAAGGGCAGCACCTAGCAAATGCTAGCGCGACGAGCACGACATGTTGGAAGAAGTGAAGCCGAAGGCCGAAGCAACACTGCAACAGCAAACACCACCCTGACACGCCACATGGCATGTCTAAAAAAATGAAAAACACGCATTCTTAATTATCATCAAAATTTCTAATATATTCCCTTTTTATATTGATATATAATTATTTTCCATTGAATATTTCATATATTTTGTTTCTATATATTTTTCTGAATTATATATATATGTATAATTTTTTGAGACCAGAGTGTTCCCGTTGCACAGTACGGTCCAACCCTGCATGTGCCACGACCAGGCCTTACAGGACATGGAATGATAAAGGTAACTAGGCCCAACGGGCCATGACCGATCGTGCGGGTCGCCACGAGCCCACTACTGATCGGCCCCACACCTCCTCCGCGTCCCGTCCCCCACATGTTTCGACGCCTCAGCAAGGCCGTCTCCGGCGCCCTCCACGGTGGCGGCACGAGCGGCGATGGTGTACTGGCCGCCCTCCGCCCGGCGGCGTTGCGAGAGACGGTGGTGTCCTGACCATCCTCCCCCGCGGCGGCGCCGCTAGCGCGATGGTAGCGTCCTGGCCGCTCTCCGCGCCGAGCTCGCCATTTAGCTCCCCTCTGCCCCCTACTCTCTCCCTCCCATCCGTTTGCAGGTGCACCCTAGGCTCCCCATCTCATCTTCCCATCACTGGCCGCCTGACCGGAACCCTAGTCTAGCGTGCTCCGCACCTGACGCCTCCTCCCATTCGCAGGGCGTTGCCGGCTTCGAGACGATGCCGGACGCGCCGCGGGCACAAAACGTGCTCCTTCGCAGCGTTGCCGAGGTGGTCCTCGTGTCGGCAGTGCTCGCCTCGCCGCCGTTCGAAGGCGAGGAGCCCCTGCCCAGGGGCGTACTCATGGAGGTGGTCGTCAGTAAGCCTGGTGTGAGGCCGGAGCTGTGCTTCGAGTGCCACGCGTTTGAGGATGTCGACGGCGACGGCACAGCTGACTATGATGTTATTGCTGTTTGCTACCACTCGTCTCCTGGAGAAGCTCGAGATGACAAGTATGAAGGGTCGGGGTTCAGGTGGTGTTTCTTCCCTTGCTTCTTCTTTTTTTTTAAAAAAAAATAACTCCTTCACTTATGCTGTCATGCACTCATGCGCAGACTGAACCGGAAAATTGGATTTTACTGCAAGGATCTCTGAAATAAGCATTTCCGCATTTTTCCCCACATTTTACTTGGGGGTATTAGGATGCTTCTGGTTAGCATTATCATGCAAAAGTTTCTGTAACATGATCGAACCTGTGCTTGCCAGAATGTTTGGTACAATTTTCCAATAGCAGGACGCGGGACGTAAATAGCGCAGCTTTGGGCACCTATATTTTCTTGAGGTGACATCTTTGGTGTTGACCTATTGTGTACCGAAAGCCTGAAATTCTTGTTGCACTGTAGAGACCACTAACTGCTGCTGTCCTCAGACCTTGAAACATTGATATGGAAAAGCCATTGCCATTTTCATTTGCCTAGTTTTCATTTGTGTTAATAGCAGTTTGCTATCAGTTATCTTAATGGAATGGAACACAGTTCTTCTGTTCTTTTTGGGAAAAAGTTGGCTTTAAAATCAACATGTAAAGGAAATTTATCGGGTGTGTATTGTTGTTTGCGCAATTTAGGTGTGTATTATTGTTTGCGCAATTTTAAATGACTGCATTGGTAATTAGGGTTGAATAGTTATTTATCTCTGTATATTTATATGATGATTCAAGTATTTGGACATTAATTTGTTGTTTCTTCCAGAAGCCCGAGATCATTTTCTTGCCTAAATATTAAAGACTAATATCCACATTCTTTTTAAAACACTATATTTATTTACTTCTGTAAAGTACATTGGTAAAAATTTTCTTTACCGTTGGGTTTTGGAAATTATAGAGTCATGCTTTCTGGTCATGGATCATTATGTCTCAGTTCTCCTAAAATAGCTGCTTCTGAGTCTAACTTGAATTGAAGTAAAGCATTGCATTGCATGGTGTATTTACTAGTTACTTAATTAGAGTACTGAAAACCTAGATCCAACTCCCATTTGTACAAATCCAACATGAATGTGTTCTGTAAGCATGTCTACTTCATGTCAGACAACCCGTTCTAGCAATATGAAGTTTCACCTCCATGTTTTGTGATGTTCAAGGCATGTGGGGTTTGTTCATTGACAATGTGGTAAGGGATGAAGGGTAATGTTAATCTTTCAGGAAGTATGTGTGTATGACTAATAAAGTAACGATTCACTAGAAAGTTGACTTTCACTAAAGCATCATTCATTCATTTGGTTCTGGATCAAAATAGATATGTCAAATTACTCTAGATAGGATGTGATTTTGCATTTTTATTCCTGAATTTGGATATCATGATCTTTATTAGTTGTTTCTATTATGTTCATGGTTATGACTAAATCAAATGGGATGCAAGAATTTGCCCAGTAAACGAAGTGGAAGTAATTCAGGATGTAGAGTTAATAGTCATGAATGTTTTGCTCAAAAAAACAGTCACGAATGCACTGAAGCGTCACTTGGTTCTGAATAAAAATAAATATGTTAAAATACTCTAAATAGCTATTCTATTTTAGCCCTAAAGCTGAGTTTTGAGAAGACCTTAAGTTTTTCATATTTTGTTCGTGACAAGACTAAATAAAATGGGATACCAAGACTTTGCTCAGTTAACTATGAGGAGGTGATTCACATCAGGATATAGAGAATCTGCTTCTTCTGTTTGTACTTCACTACTTTGTACCATTTGTTTGATGCCTTATTTCAAATTGCAGGCAAAATTGTTTTGGCTGGACTGAAGTAAGCTACAGCAGACCTGGTGAGATGTAACCCCATAATGTATGTTGAGCTCAGACCAGACTGGTCTTAAGATGGCTAATATCCACCATTCTGTTCTATTGTATTAAAATACAATGTGCTCAAAATGCAAAAATCTGGCATGTACATATCCAAATGGAATTGGCTAGAGTTCTATTTCTTCTAACCATGGCTATACTTGCTGCTAGGAGATCACTGTCATCACTTTGTAAAGTAGCGGTATTCCCTATTAATATTTTGTTGTGCTTATATATGCTGAACTAAGAATTAGGTATGACACCCTATAGTATACATTCCTTTTAGTATGACTTATTAAAAAAATATCTCCTTAATTCTATCTGCAATAGTTGGACTTAGTATGCACTCATGGAATCCTTCTTAAGGATGTTAATTATACTATTTGGTTATATGTTTTAAAATCATGTTGTTCCACCAAAGATGCATATTTATATTTCTTCTTCCAGAAAAATAAACCTTTGGTTCCTTCAACCGCACGAAGCTTAATAAGCTTGGGTTTCTCCTACTCACTTGCACTCAATGATGGTGTCTGGCTTTCTTTGTGCAGTGATTTGGATCCTGAGCTTCAGGTTGCACTGAGAGAGTATTTGCTGGCAAGAGGCGTTGACTCAATTGGCAAGCTCAATTTTCCATCACTTGCTTGAGAAGGAGCGTGTGCTGTATGTGGGTTGGCTGAAAGCCTCGGAAGAAATGTTCAGCAAAGATCATTGACCTATGTCTTGCAGCACTGATCACTAGCAAAATGCTCTTAACCCTCTCTCTAACTTTGCCCGTCAATCTGCTCTGGCTCAGCCAAAATATATACATGTTTGTTGTGCCTTTGTTGAACCTGGTAATGTTCTAACCTGATGAGCTCCCGTACTTGCATGCGCGTGGTACAATCTCGTGAACTCGTGATGCCCAATGCTGAAAGCAGGGTCCAACCCCACCTCCTTGCTTTGTCGGAACACACGGGCTGTGTTTCTTTTGACGGTTTCTGGCGGTTGGCGGTTTTACTGTAGCAAATTTATAAGTTTTTGAAAAAAATTTAAATAATCTAAAAAAATAATCTTAAAAAAAAATTTACTGTACCGCTGAAAAGAACGGTGCCACGATGTCCTTTTCATAGGTGAAATCTGCTTCCATATCCAAAAGTGTCTTTGCCACAGTAATTTTGGACAGAGCTTTGCAGTTTTCTATTTTCCGAATTGTATTTCGTGAAATTTTTTCAACACCACTTCCTACCAAGTCTGCCACTTTTGTTTAATATCCAGCCACGATAATTTATGCCAACATATGAAAACAGTGCAACAATAAGTTTTTTTAAATTTTTTTCCTGTGATCTTTATACATTAAAGTATGTTTAAAACATTTCTATAAACTTTGAGTCAAAAATACTAGTTATACCACGCAGACAAAACCTTGTGCCCAAAATATCAAAGGCAATGGTGTTACATTACGTCATATTGATAGAATATATAGATTGGGGTATTTAACAAACAAATAGAATGAATATTTTTTTTATAGAACCACGCTCCGATATTGGTAGACAATGTGACTGTGCGTAAGCGCATGTTTAATGATAGGTCTATTTCTTTACTGTATCTGGTCTTATTATTGTTGAAATAAGGTTGTGAATAGTAAAAAATAGGGTTGGGAGTAAAATATAAAAGAGAGAAATGTAGGGATTGAAAAAATAGGCCTAGCGTTACTTGAACAAAAAAAATAAGGTCAGAAGGTGAATAGTGGGTAAATAGTGTAATAGGGCGAGCGAATAGGCCCCACATTAGACTTGCTCTAATATGGGCATTTTTCATTTTCCTCTTGTGTGAGACTAGATTTGTAAATATTTATAGTCCATGCTCTTATTTCTTCTTCTAGCTTGTTTTAAACTGCTTATTTGTTGGGTCATTTATAAGAGCCAAACACTCTGACTTATCGATCTTTTTTTAAAAAAATCTCAAAACTCTTAAAAAATATCAAATTAAGTGAACCAGTTTTTCGAAGCAACTTTTATAAACTCTTTAAACTTAGCTTTAGCAACTTAGCGATTCAACTTAGAGACGCGGAGATCTAAATACTAACCCGACTCGTCGGATCCCGACCCGACCCAACAGTCAGGTGGAGGTCGGGCCGGGTCTCCAGTTCTAACCAGGTCGGGTTCGGGTCCACCCCTGCCTCGACTGATATCCAACGTTGGATTTTAATCCAACGACACATCCTACCCCTCTCTACTAAACCATAAGGGCACATCCAGCCCCTTCTCGCTACCCCACATCTCGTTCCCGTCTTCGCCTCTCTCACTCTCTCCGCCTCTCTCTCTCTCGGTCTCACTCTCTCCAAACCTGCAAGGCCGTAACCTAGGGTTTCGTCCCTCGCGGGTCTTGCGCAGTTGGCCACAAGGAGGTGGCGGTGCAGAGGGATGGCACGACGACGCGGAGGTGAAGGCATAGTGGTGACGGCGCTACGGCAATGGCGGGGCCCCTTCCTCCTCCCCACAGCGCGACGACGTAGAAGAGACGGGCGGACAGCCTGGCCACATGGAGAGGACGGCGGGTCCTCTTCTCCTCCCACGGTGTGGCGGCATGGAAGGATGGCGGTGCCACAGCAGCATGGAGGAGACGCGCGGGCTATACGACACTCCCTCTTGCGTGGCTCGCCCCATTTTGCTCCTCTCTTGGATTCGGGGCAAACCGGAGCACTATCGAGTCAGGTTTGGATTGAGATGAGCCTACAAGATCCCCAATGTGGTCCGGATGGGATCTGTGTCGAGACGTGACCGACCCAATCTATTTAGATCTTAATTAATTAGATGACAGCCATCGTCGCATTTTTTTTTAAAAAAAAACAACGACAAAACGGTTTTCATTATATTATATATGCCCTTTTTAGCTCGGAGCCTCCGTATAGCTGATCTGCGGCTGGAGCAGCCGGATTACCGTCAAGCTATAGGAACGTCACCACCAAATCGATGAGATAAGTTGCGGACTGAGCCGTAGCTCAGTGGCAGCGTGCATCGTGAACGCCCTGCCCGCGTGCGTTCGAGTCCTCGGACTTCGCGCAAGCTGCAGCGTCAGTGTGGTTTTCCGGATTTAATCCGGGTCTCGCATGAGCCTCGGGATTTTATCTGGGCGTCTGACGCTTGGCGTTAGTGGACTACGCGTGCGTGCCAGAAAGAGGTCTTGTGGGCCTCTGATCCTGGTTTCGGCGTGTACCTTGGACGCGCACGTGTGTGTGTGGGGTGTGGTGGTGTGCGTGTAGGTGTGAGTTGTGTGCGTCCGTGTTGTACCCTCTCAAAAAAAAATCGATGAGATAAGTTCGTCCAAATTTAAAAATAAAAATAAAAAAGCGAGCAGATAAGGGAACTGCCACGTCGTGTCCCGTCTCCGTAAATACCTTGCCACCGCTCATCGTGCGCGTGCCCCGGCCCCCACGTGTCCCTCGCATGGTTCGTAATCGTTCGTCCCCGTCTCCGACTCGGCGAGGCCACCGACTCCGCCCCGGAGTCACCGACCTCCGGCTCCGCTCCCGTCCATTGCCGCTCCTCTATATATAACCACCCGCCACCCCCGCTCCTCTCCCCTCGTCGCAGATTGCCGGGTGACCGCGCCATCCTGCGCTCCGGCGCCGCCTCTCGCCCCTCTTCTCTCCGGCGGCGGGTGAGCCGCAGGTAAGGCGTCGATTTCGTCCTCTCCGGCGGTCCCGATCTCGTGCTTCGCTCTCTCGCTGCTTGTTTGGTTGTCGATAGGTAAATCGTTCCTCTTCCCGTCTCTGCCTGCGGTGCTTGGTCCGTTTCGGTTCGGGGGGTCTGTTGGGTTAGTTCTCCAAATCTTGCACTGCTGCTTTGAATTAGGGTTGTGATTCTTAGGGTTCGGTCTCTTAATATTGATGCTGCTGCGTTGATTTAGGGTTATGATTTTAGTTGTCCTTTATAATATGTCGTGCAGACGCTGCTTCGATTTCGGCTAGTTCTGATGGATTGGTGGTCTGAGTCGGTTGATTTGGTTCGCGTGCAGATTTTGGACATGAGATGAGACGGAATTGATTCAAGGTTGTGGGGTTTGGATTCGTCTTGACTATTGGTCTGTTCGATTCAATATCTTTTGGATTCCTCTAGAGATGGCAAATTCGTCCACCAGGTTTTATTAATTTGCAAATTCTTCCTTTTCATAACTGGATATTTGGAGAGTTTTCCAGCCTTTCCATAGGTTGGTTTCCGTTTGGTTCAAAGCTTAACGATCTTGCTTAGGTTCCTTATCTTTTGTGGTGAAAATTAGGACGGGATGCTTGTTAGCGAGGACAGTCTGGCAGCTTGGTAGTCTGCAGTTTTTTTTAAGCTACCGATCATGTTCCTTTATTTCATCAAGGTTCCTCATATACTCAGAATTTTCACAACACTTGCAACCTCTGCACAAGATTTTGACATGATTGGGAAAGGTTTTCTTATATATACTCGGAATTTTCACAGCACTTACGATGCGAGCTCTTCCCCAGAAGATATTGATGACATGATCAGAAAGGGTTTTCTTGGATATACAGAATTTTGACCTTTTTTATTTTTTTAAACTATATCTATTGGATTATTTGGAGGATATATTTCAAGTTAACGTCACATTATTCCATGGTTTTTATATAGCGGATATATTTCAAGTTATTATTCCATGGTTTATATACAGTGCTATCTTGGGGGGTTCAAACAGTGCTTAATTTTTTGAATTGCTCACATGCTTGTGGAGGTGATTCTGCGGTGGTGCTCTTTACATGCTTTGGTGCACTTTAGTGTCACCTTTTTTTTTTTTTGTCATTTTGGTCTGCAATTTTCTTTAAAGAAAATTGAAGGGCTGTTCTCGATTTTCCTTCAGGTTCTCCTGATTTTCCGTGTTGGGTCTGTGTTACAAGTTGCAGCTATTATTAGTTTCTCAAGTGGTATATTAAGGTGTCAAAGTTAGATAGGTTTTGAATTTTTGTTTCCATCTATGCTAGAGATTTTGGCTTCATTTAGATCGTGCGCTCATTCCAGTGTAACTTATTGGTTCAGGGCGGCTTTACTAAGTTTTAGCCATTATTTGTTTCTCAAGTGGTATATTAATGTATCGGTGTAAATATTCTTCCCACTTAGGTTTTGATATTTTTTCTTCCATCTATACTAGGATTTTGGCTTCATTACATTATGTGCTCACTCCAGTGTTAAAATAGTGTCCTAACTTATCGGTAACAATGTAATTTATGCTGCCTTAGACTAGTCCTTATCGGTTATGATTTTAGGGTTCGTTTTCTAATCTTCTTGTTGCTTTGATTTAGGGTTATGATCTTAGGGTTCGTTCCTTATCTTGCTATCTTGTGCTCATTTGAGTGTTAAAACAGTGTCCTAACTTATTGGTAACACCATGTAATTTATGCTTCCAGTGTTAAGACTGGTCTTCTAACTTATCGTTATGATTTTAGTGTATGTTTTGTGATCTTGTCGCTGCTTTGATTTAGGGTTATGATCTTAGTGTTTGTTCCTTATCTTTCTGTTGGGTTATGCTTTTTAAGGTTTGCACTTCTAATCTTGCTGCCGCTTTGATTTAGGGCTATGATTTTAGTTGCTCTTGTTAATATATCTTGAAGTTGTGCAGGGTTATGATTTTAGTTGCTCTTGTTAATATATCTTGAAGTTGTGTGCAGATGCTTTTGCCTCGATTTGGGATTGGCGGTCTAATCTTGTCACTGCTTTGATTTAGGGTTATGATCTTAGGGTTCGTTCCTTATCTTTCTGCTGGGTTATGCTTTTAGGGTTTGCACTCCTAATCTTGCTGCCCCTTTGATTTAGGGCTATGATTTTAGTTGCTCTTGTTAATATATCTTGAAGTTGTGCTTGCTCTTGTTAATATATCTTGAAGTTGTGTGCAGATGTTTTTGCCTCGATTTGGGATTGGCAGTCTGATCAGTTAATTTGCTTAGCATGCGGTCTTTGAACATGAGATGAAATGGAATTGATTAAAGGTTGTGGTTTGGATTCATCTTTGCGACCATTCAATATCATTGGGTTACCATCTATTAGGATGCTTACCTTTTGTGGCTATTTCTGTCAGATTATTTGAAGGTTTTGTCAGATCATTTGAAGGTTATTTCCAGTTGTCAGATTACCACTTGGTTTCTTTAATGTGCTATGTCATAAAGTCAGTGATAGAGATGAAGATGCTTTCTTGGGTAGTTCTCTGAATAGTACAGATGCTTATGGTCCCATGGTTCTTTAATTTCACCTTCTTGATCAGTTTGGTTTGAAGATAAAGGTTCAGTCATTTGCTTTATGAGCTGAGAAGAGTTTCCTTTGCTAAGTTGCAGCTATTATTTGTTCCTCAAGTGAGATGTTAAGGTGTTCTGTCAGATTGTAGTATGCTTACCCATTTCAGTGTTGATTGTTCTAACTTATGGGTTCAGGTTGTTCCAGTGTTAAGTGTGTTCCAACTTATCGGTTCAGGGTGTTGTAATGTAATTTATGATTCCGTTTAGGGTGTTCCAAAACTAACTTATCGGTTCATGGTATTGTAATGTAATTTATGATTATGTAATTTATGATTAGGCTCTATGATTCCGGTGTTGGGAGTCTTCCAACTTATCAGTTCAGAGTGTTGTAATGTCATTTATGTTGTTTAATATTAATATTATTAATTTAGCATTCTTGCTGCTTGAATACTGTAATAAAAGAGAGATGGAAATATATTTATTGTAATTTATTTGCATTATTGGCATAGCTTGCATAGTGTGAACTTGCAACAAACATAACTAGTTTCTACTGCTTGAAAATTCCAGCATGGCTATATAAGTTGAATCTGGTATTATTTATTGTTTCTTGTTTTGTATTTCTTGATCCCATTTTATTAGTAATTTTAGGATATGCGTGTTCTATTTCCATTGGCTACTAAAGGATATTCACTATAACAGGGTATCCCCTTATGTTAGTTTGCTATCACTTAACATCAAAGAGGTGTATTATGACCATCGTGCATGTTGTGTCTACAATGGCAGAGACTAATTTCGTGTATTATATTGACCTGCATTATGTTTGTATTGTTTCATCAATTTATGGTGAATCTGTCTGCAAGTTTGTCAGATTTAGCTTCATCAATTTCATATTTTTTTGGCTGATATATTCAAGTTGGACAGATCTAGACCTTTTTTTATCTATATTTACATGTGCATAACTTTGTTACATTTGATGCGTTCTGCAGAAATCATCAATGGGAGGGTTAGTAATCATCAAATGTTTTAAGTGATAGTGAAAATTTTATTTCAGAATAGTTTTAACTTCTCAACCTTCGTGGTCAATGCATCCAAATCATCTCGTATTTTGTTCAAATGCTCAAGTGCGGTAGATATTTTATAGCTTTTACTGGTTGAACTTTGAATGAACTTTTTTCTGATTCAATGCCTTTTACTAGTCTTAATACAATTTTTTTCAATTTGAAGCTTTACGTTATTCTTGTACTGTCTATAATAGATGTATTAATACAACTTGATATCCAACTAAGCTGTAACTTTTTCTTCCTACTTGCTAATTATATATTCTTTCACAGGCTGTTTGTTTTCCTTTTTATGATTGAAAATTGATTGCAGAAATTCATAGCCTGCTTGTTTTCTTTCTACTCCGTGTGATATTTCATTAGTGCTTTTTTCTCATGTAATAAAACCTTTGGTCCTGCTTATATTTATCGCATACCAAGTGAAAATTGTTCTTAATCCATGTTTTCTTATATTTTAGATATACATGGCAGCATTTAGAATGATGCATTTTAACCATATATTGTCATAGTTGACTATAAGCTAGAAAGTGTATGTTACATATCTCTGTTTTACTGAAGTTTTTCATATATCTGTTGTACTGTAATTTTTCTGATGTTTTGATCTCTTGATGGGTAGGGATATAGTATGTTTATTATAAAATATAATTTTTCATCTCTGTGACTGTTATGCTTCCTAGTTCTTAAATAAATAAAATGTTTGGGCATATTTATGACAAATTGTCCATGACATTTAGTTCAAAAATGGTTATTTTTTGTTCTCTTCATTTTATGTTGCTTGCATGGTTGTGGAAATTTTATTGAAATGGCTGTTTTGTTGAAATGCTAAACGCATCAGATATTGTATTATTCTGTTTCTTTTATTTGCACATTTAACTGTGTTCTCTGCTATGTGGGTCGATTCTAAATATATATATTTTTATCTTAGGAAATGCAGTATAATTCCATAGTTTTTACATCTTATTAGCTGTGACATCTAACCATAAGTTTCTTGTGATGACACTTCATTAGATGGGTTCCTTGTTTGTGCTGTGCTCCCACTCTGAATTAGGTTTTCATGATTATTTTGTTGCATGCGTATAGTTGCAAAATCGATGCAGCTCAGTTCAGCACTAATACAAGTAATATACCTAACTTCTAAATGTAATTGAGTGTTCATCAAGGTTCTTACATCTGTTTCTTTTCCAGATTTTCTTTTGCTGTTATGGAGCTCATAAAAGTTATCTTGTTTTGTAGTTCCATCTTAATTCTTTATCCGTATCAGTCTTTATTTTTGTTGTCCATTTTTTATATTGTATTGTTTTGGTGAAATATGATTGCGCAGTTTGTAATTTTATGTCAGCTTTCATCATTGTTCAGCTGGGGTAATGTCAATGTGGGAGTGATTCTAAATTATAAGTGAACATAGACACAAGCACTGATTCAGATTAAAATTCTCGGTGTACTTAAAATGTCTAGTATAATCTAGTAGGCTTTTATTGTTTTTTCCCGTGCATGTGTTTATGTGCTATTTGTCACTCACTTTTTTCCTCAATAGGCTTTCATTTTTCATGTTATAGGGAACATAAGCTGGTTGTTTGGTGGTAGGGTGTAAGTTTTGGTTCTGGCTGTGGTGTATTCAGTGCGTACAATCATTTACATATGCTATTTGATTTTCAACTCTAGTCTGTGATGATTGTAGGATAAAAATGGTAATGTTGGGTTGAGATCATGGTGTTTGCTAGAGTAAGCCCCTTGAGAGTATTTATTAATTAACAAATTCACTCTTCCGTTGTGTACATTGGACAATGTTCAATTAGGCATTGCTTATGTGGTTGTATAGACCTATATTGAATTAACAGGACTATAGTTTATTTGTCGTCGACTAATTGCCTAGATGTTTTTTAACTGGTTGATTTTTCTCTTTTACAAATGTTAATCAGTTTCTAAATATAGAGTTGATTGAAGATGAAAAATCGAGTTGGTGCTAACAGGGAAAATGGGAACATTAAGGTTGCCTTATAAAATCGTCATTCTTGTTTGCTTTATTTCTAGTATTTTATTCGAATTGAATGTGGAATTTTGATTTTGTGTCATTTGAGACTGTCATACATCTCTTTTGCATGTAGATGCCTGAACAAAATAATTGTCAAGGAGAACCTGTCATTATCATGTTTTCACTTAAATAGCACGGACAGTTCAGCTCTATTTATTAAGATGGTGCATGTTTTGAAGTAGACAGGAACAATGTGCTTAGGTCAAATTGCTTTGCTGGTTAATGGATGCTGTGTTTTGTTTTTGGTATATCTTTGCTTGTTAATGGTGGTTGCCCTTTTGATTTTAATGAGCTCTTTGAAATGCTGTCTATTTTTGTTCACCTGCTGCCAAACTAAATTTTTTTTTGTTTTATTTGCGTGATCTGTTTGTCATGCAAGATGTAGTTGCATTTGCATTAGTAGTTTGTTAGCTTGTAGCTGTTTTCCTGAGTGAGTTGCATTTTCATCAACAGTTTATAGTTCCCTCTATTTGATATGCTTCACTTTCCTGTGATGCTTAATTATGTGGTGGTGATGACTTATTGTAATTGTGGCTGTCGTTCCTTGTTTTGTCGTCATGGTACTTTGTTCTTTTCTCTTTGTTATTTGTTTATTTTGTTTGGGGTTATGTGTGGGGATGGGGGTGCCGAACACTGCCGATGCCGGTCCCAAGCCCGGATAAAAGTGGAGGGGGCACCAATTAATCGCCAGCGAGTCTCAGCAAGAACCTCTTTGTGCTTTGCTTTGAAAACAGACATATGGTTGCGTTTTTGTGCTTTCACAAAGACCCGTTCGAACTTAAGTAATAGGCTATCACTCGTGATTAACTTCGGATGAGCGCGAGCCACTGATTGCTATTTGAACGGGTATGTTACTATTAAGGGCATAATGGTCTTTTCAGTTTAGGGAAACGAATGAAAACATGTTAACTGCAAATAAAAGGGCTAAATGGCATTATAAGGATAAGTAATCCTTTAGTGGGAAAAAAAATGAATTATGCCCTTTGGAGTGGAAAACTGTAGATTCCCCATATTTTGAGGGACAAATGAAATATTTTCCCATATATTTTCTTGTGGCAGCACCTTTGTGTTGAACTATTGATTACTGAAAGCCTGAAATTCTTGTTGCACGTTGTAGAGACCACTAACAGCTGCTGCTCCTAGACCTTTGAACATTGTTGTGGAATAGCTATTGCCATTTGCATTTACCTAGATTCCTTTTCGTATTAATAGTATTTGTTATCAGGTGTATTAATGGAATGAAGCACAATGCACTTTGTCCAAAAAAAGTTAGCTTTAATCAACATATAAGGGAAATTTATCAGGGACGTGTATTATTGTTTGCCCAATTTTAAATGACTGGATCATTGATATGGGCTGAATAGTTATACATCTCTGTAATATTTTTATATGATGATTCCAGTTTTGGATATCATATTTTTGTTCCTTCCAGAAGTGGTGAGATCCTTCTTTGCATGAATATTATAGATTAATATCCATATTTTTTTAGAGTACGATATCTTTTTACTTTTGTGAAGTACATTGGTCAGAATTTGCTTTACCTTATGGGTGTTGAACATTTGCTTTACCTTATGGGTGTTGAACTTATAGGGTCATCCTTCGTGTTCAAGGATCATTGTGTTCAGTCTCCTAAAATAGCTGCTTGTGACGGTAACTCAAATTAAAGCATTGCATGGTGCATTAAATTAATTAGAGAACTGAAAACCAAGCTTTCAATTTTCATCTGTACAATGCAACATGAATGTGCTCTGTAAGCATGCCCCTACTACATGCCATGCAACCCATGCTAGTAATACGAGGCTTCAGCTCCTTCTATTGTGATGTTCAAGGCATGTGGGATCTGCTGATTGACAATATGGCCATATGGGAAAGGGTGAAGGGTTGGTCCCAGTACCACTCAGTAAATGCTAGCTTGAGAAGTGCTATCGCTAATCTTTCAGGAAGTAGTTGTGTATGAGTTATGATTCACTAGAAAGTTGACTGTCACTAAAGCATCATTTTGGTTGTGAATCAAAATAGATCTGTCAAATTACTAGTTAGTATGTTATTTATACTTCTATCCCTAAATTTAGATATCATGATCTTATTTATTATTATGTTCATGATTATGAATAAATCAAATGGGATATCGAGTAGCTGCCCGGTAAACGAGGTGTAAGTAATTCAGGATGTAGAGAGTTAACAGTCACGAGTGCACTGAAGCATCAATTGGTTTTGAGTCAAAATAAATATGTCAAATACTTTAAATAGCTATTATATTTGACTCCTAAGTTGAATTTTGAGACATTTAAGTTTTTCGGATTCTGTTCATGATAAGGCTAAATCAAATGGCATAGCAAGACCTTGCTCAGTAAACTAGGAGAGGTGATTCAAGATATAGAGAATCTGTTGTCTGTTTGTGCTTTGTCCCACTTGTTTGATGACTTATCTCAACTTGGGTCATTTGGGTAAATTGTTTTGACTAGATTGAAGTAAGCTACTAGAAACCTAGATCACCTGGTGAGATGTAACCCCATATTCAATGTATGTTGATCTTGAGCCAGACTGGGCTTAAGATGGCTGATATCCACCTTTTTGTTCTATTTGTATTAAAATACGATGCGCTCAAAATGCATAATATAAGATCTGGATCTGGCATCTACGGAATCTTGAACAGATTTTTTTCAATGGAATTGGCTAGAGTACTATTTCTCCTTCGCATGGCGATACTTACTGATAGGAAATCACTGCCATCACTTTGTAAAGTAGTGGTAATCTCTATTAATATGTAGTTGTGCCTTTTTTTGTGCTGAAGTGCTGAACTAAGAATTTAGATATGACATCTCATAGTGTGCATGCCTTGTAATAGGAATTATTGAGAAAACATCTCATATGGACTTTAATTGCATTACTTGTTTATATTTTTAATGATCACGTTGTTCCACCAAAGATGCGTATTTAGGGTGTGTTTGGTTTGAAACTCTGAGTAGTCCAGCCAAATATTGGTCGTGCCCTGCATATTTGGCTTTCATTTGAATTAGCACCGATGTTTGTGAAGGGGACCGGGTAGGCTACACTAGTGTAATTTAGAAAATTTCTATCGCAAACATCCAGGACATTATATGAGTAGAGG
The DNA here is from genome assembly GCA_036346145.1 of Olyra latifolia. Classification (NCBI taxonomy): domain Eukaryota; kingdom Viridiplantae; phylum Streptophyta; class Magnoliopsida; order Poales; family Poaceae; genus Olyra; species Olyra latifolia. The sequence continues at coordinate 13,608,217 of CM070533.1, forward strand.
ATCACAGATCGTTACCCTTGACACGCAGTCGTAGCGGAAGGAGAGTCGGAGTAGCTAAGAACGATGTCGCGCGCATTGAGATGCAGAAAGTAGTTGTTCACATTGAACCGAATATCTCCTCCTTGCCAATCACCACCATAGCAACGTTGTACATACTGCCGTAGAGGAAGTAGTCGATCTCGTTGACCTTCTCCTTGTCGCCAATTAGCGCCGTAGTAATCGCAACAGCGCCTCTACGATATCCATAGTCTAGGGGCGGAATGTCATGCGCTGGTGTGCTAGCACTGGGCGCCGGCTAGGGTTTGTAAGAGTTGAAAGGGAGCACGACGACTAGAGTTATGTGATGGCGAACTCGTATGTATGTGCTGCCTCCGCCGCCTCCACTTATATGGAGCACACTAATGGGCTTCTATCTAAGGCCCAATAGGACTCTAATCCTACATGGATTAGTATCTGCAAAATCCACTAATGAATCCAATCAATTAGACATGTTCCAACCCGTTAAATGTGTAACCCGTTAGGTTTATGCGCAAGTGGCCGTGACCTCGAAAACTCCTTTTCGAACCATAAGTTAATAGCAGTTCCTAACATGACATATTGATCCCCAAATATACAGAATGATCATATCGACTGAAATTTGATATATTCACGTGCTGATCTCTTTGCCACACGATATCGGTCAAGCTCAAGGTGAGATGCATGCCACCTTTGTGATAGTTCGACCATTCACTCGATCTTGTGATGGATTCTAAATCATAATTAACTCTTTGATCACATTGGTATGACTATGTACTTTACAATCCATCTATCATGTTATCAAGGAGAAACAAATTCTACCTTGATCGCTCACACCTCACGTTATGTTTCATAACATACCCAAAAGCTATCTTTATAACTATCTAGTTACGGTGTAGCGGTTAATAACGCCAAAGTATACAACTACGTATGCTGGGATTCAGTGACGATCTCAGGTCTAAGGATCAGATAGGTATACTACTCGAAATTATAAGATGTTGGCACATGTAAGATGATAATCTCAGCAGTGTCCTGGAAAAAGTCTATCCAACATCATGTTCTCTAACATATGTCTATATAATTGATTTGATATCTCTATATCTATGGTATGTGAAACATTACCATTAATCAATACATGTGCTGATCAAATCAATACTATCCCATATAATGATATGAGACCAGGGATCATTTAGAATAAGAAAATATAAATAATGTGACTAATAACCAAGTTGTACATAAACAATGTGTCACATAACCATTAAACAATGTGAACGACGTTTATTTATAAAACTGATAATATAATATCCAAGAGTATATAAACATAGGCGTGATACAATCATCTTATATAATTGTCTATAGGGCATATCACTAACAGTTTGGCAAGCGCTGCTATTTTTTTGGCTCGCCTTTCCTATCCAATGCATTCCGGGGCCAAACGCGGACACAGAAATCATTCGCTCAAGCGTTAGCGAGCCAACACAGTGCAATTGCATATAGGTGGGTCTCGGGAACCAGACCTGGCCAAATGGGCTGGTTTTTTTGGGCCTTACCGGGCGGCCTGGCACTATTCATCGGGTTGGCCTAGCCCGGTTCGGTTTGGAAATGAACCGGGCCGGCCCTGTTCGGCCTGGTGAATCAAACCTGGGCCTGACCTTAGGCCCGTCGGGCTGGCCCGGTTCGGTTCGCATAATGACGGCTCGATTCAGTACTATGCGAACTGGTTCGGCCCGTTTTTTTATTTCGAATTTGAAATCTCGCCCACAACGGTGCGGCCCACCCCGCCCGCCGCCACGAATCGACGTTCCCGCCGCTGTCTCCTTTCGATGGGCGAGACGGACGCCACGCGCCGCGATCGCTTCAGCGCCGCGCGCCTCCCGCTCGTCACCCGCAATGGCGGCGCGTCGCTTAGCGCGCCGCCCGCCAGCGTCGCTCGCCTTAGTCGCTTCGTCGAGCGCGCCAGTTCAACCGGCGTCGCCGCGACGATCGCCACTCGAGACCGCGGTCTTGCCCCGCGCCCCCGTCTTTCCATGCACGCGCCTTTCCACGCGCGCGTGGGCTCCCGTGCCGCTGCTGCTATGACGCTGTCAGAGTGTTGGACTGCCGCCCCCGGCGCATGCCACGTGTCTGCCACCGATTGGTTGGACCAAATGTAACGTTCGCATAGCCCTTTTTTTGACTGTTGAAACTTTAAAAATGGGTAAAAATAGCAAAAAAATCCAAAAAATCCTTTTTTTTTTTCTATATATAGGGGTGCACCCGCTCGTCATCCAGCCACACTTCGACCCCATTATCTTCTCTGCTTTGTGAGTTAAAAATTTAGTTTTTTTCAATGGAATTGATCAGAGTACTATTTCTCCTACGCATGGCGATACTTACTGATAGGAAATCACTGCCATCACTTTGTAAAGTAGTGGTAGTCTCTATTAATATTTAGTTGTGCCTTTTTTTTTGTGCTGAAGTGCTGAACTAAGAATTTAGATATGACATCTTATAGTGTGCATGTCTTGTAATAGGATTTATTGAGAAAACATCTCATATGGATGTTAATTGCATTATTTGTTTATATTTTTAATGATCATGTTGTTCCACCAAAGATGTGTATTTAGGGTGTTGGTTTGAAGCCCCGAGTAGTCCAGCCAAATATTGGTCGTGCCCGACATATTTGGCTTTCATTTGAATTAGCACCGATGTTTATGAAGGGGAATAGGTAGGCTATATTTGTGCAATTTTGAAAATTTTTACCACAAACACTCAAGACATCATGCGAGTAGAGGATCATAGATCATTACTTTTGACACGTAGTCGTAGGGGAAGGAGAGTCGGAGTAGCTAAGTCCGACGTCGCGTCATCGAGATACAGGAAGTAATCGTTCACGTTGAGTCGAACGTATCCTCCTCGCCGAGCACCACCGCAGCAACGTTGTACATACTGCCATAGAGGAAGTAGTCGATCTCACTGACCTTCTCCTTCTTGTCGTCGATCAGCACCGCAGTAATCACAGCAACGCCTTTACATTATCCACACGTCCAGGGATGGAATGCCGTGCGCGGTGCTAGCACCGGACGCGCGTGGCTAGGGTTTCTAGGAGTTGGAAGGGAGCGCGAGGGTTATGTGATAGCGAACTCATATGTCTGCGCCGCCCCTAGCGTCTCCCCTTATATGGAGCGCGCTAATGGGTTTCTATGCTAGAGGCCTAATAGGATCCTAATTCTATACGGATCAGTATCCTAATAGGACTCTAATCCTACACGGATCAATATCTGCGAAACTCACTGATGAATCTAATCTATTAGATATGTTCCAACCCATTGTGTGGCCCATTAGGTTCATGCACAAGTGGCTGTGACCTCGGAAACTCCTTTCCAAACTACAAGTCAATAACGGTTTCTACCAGAACATATTGACCTCCAAATGCACATAATGATCATATCGGTTGAACCTTTATATACTCACATATCGATCCCTTTGCCGCATGATTTCAGTCAAGCTCAAGGCGAGATGCGTGCCACCCTTGTGATAGCTCGACCATTCACTCGATCTTGTGATGGATTCTAAACCAGGATTAACTCTTTAATCACATTGAAATGGCCATTTACTTTCTAATCCAATCACATCGAGGGGCATAGAGATATCTATTCTGTTATCAAGGAAGGATAAATTCCATCTTGATCACTCACACCCCGTCATGCTTCATAGCATACTCGAAAGCTATTTTTATAACTACCTAGTTATGGTGTAGCAGTTAATAACCCTAAAGTATACAACTACGCATGCTAGGATTCAACGACGATCTCAGGTCTAAGGATCGTATAGGTATAGCACTCGAAACTATAGGCTGATAGCACATGTAAGATAATAATCTCAGCAGTGTCCCGGAGTAGATCTATCCAACACCATGTTCTTTAACATATATCTACATTATTGATTTGATATCTCTATATCTATAATATGTGAAACATTACCATCAATTAATATATGTGCTGGTCAAATCATTACTGTCCCATATAATGATATGAGATCAGGAATTATTTCGAATAAGATCATATAAATAATATGTCTAATAACCAAGTCGTACTTAATGAACAATGTGAACGACATTTATTTATAAAACTGATAACATAATATCGAAGAGTACATAAATATAGATGTGATACATTCATCTTACATGATCATCTCTAGGTCATATCACTAATAGTTTAGCACACCCTGTTAATTTTTTGGCTTGCCTTCCTATCCAATGCCTTCCAGGGGCAAAACGTGCGCACATGAATCGTTCGCCCGAGCGTTGGCGAGCCAACACAATGCAATTGCATATAGGTGGGTCCCGGGAACAGAGATATAGCGATCGATCCAAAAGCATAAAAAAGCAGGAGTGGGTCCCAGTAGTAAAAATCCAGCAAGCAAGAAGCATGGCGCCATGCATGTAGTACGTTTTTTATTTTTTCAATTCCGAATTTTCAATTTTCATTAGTATTTCATCCTTGTTTGAAATCATACATAATATAATTATTAATTCATCTAAAATCATAGGCCTATCTCACTGTAATTTTTTATATTTTTTGAATTCATTTGATTTTTTTAGAAATTTTATTATTTTGGTATTTGACAAATTTAAATTTTATTTACCAAATGTTGGTTACCTTGTTTGGCTTTCAATCAAATAGTAACCATTTATATTCTACCAAACTTTGGCTTTAAACCAAACGCAACAATTTTACCAATGACTTAGTCATGCTCCGGGTTTGGTCATGACCAAAGATTGACAAGGCTGCACAGGGTCATGAAATAGGAGATTACTATTTGACAGTCGACTGTTTTTTTTACTAATCTCAATCGATTCCTGCAACGTTAGATGGTGCTTGAGATTTGTGCCAAGTTGTCCAGTTCCACCCGATTTTGATCGTGCTGCTCCATGCAATGAAGGAGGCAAAACTGATAGGAAATTAACGTCATATCACATTGATTGATATTTACACTTTGCATTGAAGTCTAATTTTTGCATGTTCATTCAAAACAAAAAAGTAAGATACAAGAGGCTACTTATAAAACTGAAAGTATGTGCCAAAGTAAGACATAAACTTTTTTTACAGTTAATTATGCACTTTTTACATATTCAATTATATGTAAATTTAGTTATTTACTAGTGTAAAAATACATTGACTGAGATTTTACCTATTTTCAGACGACTGTTAAGGAGTCACGCCCTAAGCCATTGGTTCCTTGACTTCCTTCAACAGTACAAAGCTTAATAAATAAGCTTGGGTTTCTCCTACTAATTTGCACTCAATGACGGTGTTTGGCTTTCTTTTGCAGTGATTTGGATCCTGAGCTTCAGGATGCACTGAAAATGTATCTGCAGGCAAGAGGCGTCGACTCGAAACTGGCAATCTCACTAAACCACATTTGCTTGAGAAGGAGTGTGTGCAGTATGTGAGTTGTTCACCAAAGATCTCTGACTTAAATTTTGCAGAACGGAACACCAGTGAAATGTTCTGAATAAATCCTCTCTTTAGCTTTGCCCGCCAATCCGTTGACTTGGGCAAAATGTGTATATTTTTGTTGTGCTTATGCCGAAACTTGTGGATGATCTCGCATGCGGTACAGTGTCATGATGCCAAATGCTGAAACCAGGGTTCCAGACCCACTTCTGTACCGTCCTGGAGGATGCTATTCGTTGATGATCACTCTTTGTTAGGATCATTGTTGATAAGCAGATTTAATCCAGATGAAAGTATATCATCCGCCCCCAAGAAGAGACAGACCTATATAACACACTATCTTTTTTCAACATAGTAATAGGAAAAACATTTGATCAAGGTGTCTTGACATGTTAAATTATGGATGATTGAAATCCACATGCATAATTCAAGTATGCGTTCTATCGCACCACAGGAAAATAGGATTAGTTACATACATGCCACTCTGAATACAGGAAACCTACCTAGTGCTGGCACTTAGTATGTATTTAGTACAATTCCTTTGAAAAATGTAGCTCCTTTTCTCCTCCGTCCAACTCTACAAAGGTCTCTATATATTTGCTCTGTAGTTTGAACAACGCCTTCTGTCAAACAAAGGCAAACAAGGGACACTATTTTTTAGAGATTGGCTTTAGTAAATGCGAGATTGATTGTACCACTTACCTGTAATCTCCCATTCATCCTTACTGTTGTTCATATGTTTTGTTGTAAGCTAGAAAAAAATCTAATACTATTCAGAATTGCATCGCTATAGAGTTTGGTTACATACTCCCATGATTCATCAACTTAAATTTGCATTGTGGGAACCCATTCGAGCTCCTATTCCCATTCTTTCTTCTCTCGTACGACCTCCGCCACTGCAACGGAAGTGGCGGCGGCATCCAGCTCGTGGCAGGACGACTATGGCCGCCATCATCGCCATGGCTCATGCCTGTGCTTGGGCCTCTCTGCCGCCGCCGCCGCCGCCATGGATTGAGCTCGTTGTCGGACGAACCATTGTGCTTGCCTCGTCGACACCGACCCATCCTAGGCCATTTGCACGTCATGTTTCACAAGTTTAAACTTGGTAACCCAAACCACCCATCATTCTGCAGCCTAAGTAACCCAGCTAAACCTTCGACTATGCGAATTTCACTGCAAAGTGCCAGCAAGACAGCATACTAGATGAAACAGGGAAAAAGAAAAAAGAAATGGTGTAAGTGCATGTCCTACGTTGAACGTCGGTTTCGTGTGAAATCAGGTGCACGGCACACAGTTCAGCAGCGCGGAGGGAGGTCGCCAGTGGAAATCAGTTTCATGTGGAATTTCTCACGTCCATGGCTAACAGTTCATCCGCTCCATCCGTGTTGCTTGCTATTGGACTTCCCCACTTTTCATCTCAGGGAAGATAGATTCTTCTGTGCTTAGTGTTGGTACCTACAGTCCAATATGGGAAAAAAGGCAACGATTCAGGATATGACATGTCAAAAAGTTGGTCCTTAGATTATTGCATCTGAGCCAAATTGGTCCATGTGCTATAAAACTCGGTGAGATTGGTCTTGAACTTTTCAGATCATGCCAACTTGGCCCTTTGACCAGTCAACATAATGGTTTTGGGTGAATCTCAGTGGTTTTCACTAGCGTAGTGTCCACATAGACAGAACAGGGGGAATATGGTGGACATGTGGGCTAGTAATGAGTATCACCTAGCAGTGCCATGTCCCAAAAACCACCACGTGTCAACCACATCACCAAAAACCACCACCATGTCACTTACAACTGTCCATTGATTGATCAAAGGGCCAATCCAGCACGGTTTTGATAATTTGGGGACCTATCTCACCTAGTTTTGCACCCCAGGGACCACAATGGCTCAATAACAATAGTTTAGGAACCAAATTGACACTTTAACAATAGTTTAGGGACCAAATTGACACATTTTCCATTATAAAAAGAAACCATATTATCAGAACTAGTTTGTTTTACCTTTGCTTGTCTTTCTTTCATAACAAGAAGCAAGTTTTCTTCCTTCTTTAGCATGTCAAGAAGATCAAAAGCCAGCATTTGACGTTCAAATAGTATTATGAAAGCAATCATAGACCTAGAAATAGAAGCATAAAAAATGTCTGGCCACGGCAAACTAACCTTGGAGAGAGCCAATGAGATAGTAACTAGCCAGACCTGCAGCATAGAACAAGAAGTCAGAAGCAAACCATAAGACGGGTTCAATTTGATGCAGCGATTCTTTGGCGTTGACATGAAAGAAAGTGTGTTTTTTTTGCTTCTTGATTTTGGCTTGATGGTATGCATAAGTGCTGATTCAGTGTGTGCAGTGGCGGGGCTGAACACGATCCGGGGGAGATGGGGCAAGATGGCCAATGCGTGGAACATCAGTGACACTGCCGATTTCAGCTGCACACCATGTGTTTGATGCAATGCCTGTAAGAGGCCATGAGATGGCTCTAAGAAATCTAAAAAAGGCTCTGAGATGAACTGTTGTGTCGTTGGAATTTCAATGCAACTACGTTCAATGTAAAACTCTGATCTTTCAATATTTCAGGGGATCCCAATCTTTGTCTATAGATTATTTACTGCCTGACGTAATTCAGCCATATGGAACAAAATAAATGCATAAGTTCTAAAAAAGTATTTGAAACATAAACGCACAACTTATATGTCAGTATAAGTTCTAAACAAGTTCATGTGAATTCCAAAAGTGAATATTGTGGATCAGGTGTCTCATCAGGGCAAACTATGGCCGATTCTGCCAATAGCATTGCATACAAATAAATTTTCACTACTGAATTATTTCCTTTTGTTTCAGGGGCATTAGCATGTGCAATTTTTTTTACTGGTGAACTTTCTGCAGAACTGGGCAACCTGGCCAAACTTGAGCAACAGTAAAATGTTCCCTTCTAACTCCATAAAGTTACTTCTAAAAAGACTAAATTATTGCTAAAAAAGACAATTTGTACTGATGAGCTTATCATTTTAGATGCTATTTATTATTTAACTGATATATTTGTATAAATTGTTCACATTTTTAATATGCTACTTACTAACAGTGGTTTTGGTAATGCAGATGAAGAGACTAGATGTGTTGCCCCTGTATTATGTTTAAACATTAGTGTTGATCCGCCGGATGCAATTAAAATTTCCCCTTGTGCATGAATGGAGTGCTCAGTAGGTACACAACAGCATATGAGCAAATGTATATACTTATCCAAATTTCAAATCAATCGAGACAAAAATTAAATTGCCTTCAGTTAATAATTCTGTTCATTTTATGGGATGTTGCTCTATTATTGTGATTCTTTCTGTCCTTATATGTCTTAGAAGTTAAAAACACATTCAAACTGTGACTTTTGTTAACTTTCTTCACCCCTTTAGTGGAGCTGCCTTCAAAATATACTTTACATTTCCAAATGCCAAACATGGTATATTGTTAATCAGATATGCTTGCTATGAAACCTGATGCTTTTGAAAATGGAGTGCTCAGTAGGTACAGTATAAGATACTGTATTACTAGGTCACGGGCATATGAACTTGATTTGTTAATAGTTGTGATGATTACTTACTGGTTTGTTAAATGTGAAAGCGTACCAAATGTATAGGAGCATTATGATTCATCTTTCTTCATATGATGTTACTTTAAACTCTTTCATTGTTTCTTTTATGGATCCATTTTCTATATCACCTCCAAACGCCCTCCAAACGCCCTTGAGCCTATGGGAAAACAGGATACGAGTTTGCTGTTCCTCAGTTGCCTAAATTCTGTTGATTTCACTTCTGTTCCGCAGATACTTTATAATCGGTCATTAATTTAAATTAAGGATATAAGTATGTCTAGAGTCTAGACTCCAAGAACTATAATTTACTTCGTGGACATATCAATATCTAGGTCATTAAATAATAGATGAATTTGCATGTTCAAGAGAGAACCAATAAATATAAGGGAAGAGACAATTTTGCGCTTGAATCATGCTTCTGATTGTAAAAAATTGAAATACGCTACATGCCAATCTTTTATCATACAACCATGCATGCTCGTGTAATAATTTACATTGATTAGATTTGGCAACTATCTGAACAGTGGCCAAGAATTTCTCCAGCAAAGCAAGCTAAAAAAGTTGAATTTCTCCGGTAGAGCAAGCTGAAAAAGTCCTCTGCCTAAAGGTGGTTGTAACAGTGTCCAAGGTTTTCATGTGTTTGGTTGTTAGTAGCTCAGTTTTTTTAATCTAAATTGTATTCGTCGGAATTTTAATCAACCCTGAGTGGTATATCTAGACTTAATCCCTTAGTTCGGTTAATTGCACTTTTCAGTGCTCTGTTTTTTTTCCACAACACGGCTCTTTTCAGTGCTCTAATTCACTGAAGCAACTCTAATTCACTGCTCTGTTTTTTTTTCCACAACACGGCTCTTTTCAGTGCGCTAGCCTCTTTGTAAATTTTTTATTTTTATTTTATTTTGCACTTATTTTTTTAAACTTAGGCAGCACTGGAATAGGGATCAAGGACACTGACCTCTCAAATTTGGTGCAAGGAGAGCCAGCTATGAATTTAAATGTGTGCTCCGAAACTATGCAGAATGTTCTGAGGGCCGAATAGTATCTTCCGTGGTGATTTTGGGCCTGAAAAATTTGGCAAAACCAATAAAGTCGGTGGGATTCAGATGTAATTTTTCTGTAGATGTCTGTGGATACCAAATTTGCGCGATTTAAAGTTCGTATGCAAAAGTTACGCCCATTTTACCGAATACTACGAATCACACAGGAATTCGAGATCGGTTTCGATTTTGCGGCTAGGGCAAGCAACAATAGGACTGCAGGCTGACAAATTTGGAGGCTGGCGATGCAAGGCGACTGATACAAGGCGGTTTGCGACCTATCTAGGGCTAGCAATGTGGGATAATTAACATAAGGTAGCTGGTGGGGGGCAAACCGAGTAGGACTTGTCTTGGTTTTTGTGTATTAGCCGTGGTGAGATGAACTAGAAAACATAAAAGGCAAACAAATCTAAGGACACAACCTGAACCAGCAACAAGACGATGACCACGAACATGAACTCCACAACGCGAAACTGAAAACAAAATTGCGAAGGATCGAAGTGGCTTGGACAGCGGAAGACAATGAAAACAAATTTTTGTACTTTTTCTGAACTCTAGATAAAGGACACATGATGAACGAAAGGGATAAAAAGATACCTAACGGTAAACCTTACTGATACCACTTGATGAGGCACGGGATGTCCGATCTTCCACCAAATCGACTTACCTCTTTCAGATGGAAGATCAGGCATCCCGTGCCTAATCAAAGGTTCAGCCGATATGATCATTATGAGTATTCAGAGGTCAATATGTCTGTCGGCAACTGGGAGGCAAACCTCCGCAGGCCGATATGCAAGGGAAGGGGTGTGCGAGACCCGAGAGCGGCCCTGCCCCTGTCGACCGAGGCCCGCGGCTACGGGTGCTGCCGAGGAAAGGACGTGTGAGTTGTCGCAGATGCTGACACGGGTGTTTTTATCCTGGTTCGGGCCTCCACTGTAGGATAACAGTCCTATGTCCAATTCTTTCGTTTAGTATCGAGCTTAAACGAGTACAGGGGGGTGAGGCCGAGCTTTGGGAAGCCTGGGCTGGAGTACAATAAGTGCTCGAGGCACTATGTGTGTTCCTACAATACCTGAATGCGAAGAACTATCGCCTAGAACTAGAGATCCTATGCAAATGCAGGTGCTCCTATTCTATGTGGCCGAGTGCTCTCCTATGCGTACTATGGGTGTCTTTCTTGCCTGTTGCCTCTGGATTCTGGATGTTGGATGTTCGTCTTGGTTGTGGCCTGTGCGTCCCTTTTATAGGCGGCTCCTGGCCACCGTAGTCTGATTCCGGTCCGTTGTGAAGCACTGTATTGTCTCCTGGTCACTGGTTGTATTCTTCCGTCTCACCGTGCTGCGGCATGGTGAACCAACAAGGTTCATCGGACATTCGAGCTTGTTTTCCCAACTTGCTAAGATCAGTGTTCGGACCGCCACACGGCAATACGTGTCTTTCTCTATGGGGGTGAGCGGCAAGTGGACCGCTGACGCGACTGGCGACCAACCCGTCAGCGGCATGTGGCAGGTGCACATCGGTACTATGGTCGCATTTAACTCGCGGTGACATGCGGGACCCGTGGCGTGCCTGTGCGTGGGGCGGCGCAGTCTGCGTCGGGGTCTGAGCCCCGGGCTTTGGAAGCTCGGGAGGCGAGGGACCCGGGCTTCAGAGCGGGAAGCTTCGGTAGCGAAGCTTCTGGCTTCATGCAGCTCTCTCTTGGGCGGATGTAGGTAAATGTGCCGTGTTCCCACGGGCTGTGTACTTCCCCAACAATGTCCTGCAAGGAACCACGAGCTCTCTGCTAGGCCACGACCACTTGCGCATGAACTTAACGGGTCATATACTTAACGGGTTGAACATGTCTAATGGATTGGATTCATTAGTGGGTTTCACGGATACTGATCCGTATAGGATTAGACTCCTAATGGGCCTCTAGCGTAGAAGCCCACTAGTGCACTCTATATAAGGGGAGACAGTGGGGACGGCGCAGACATACGAGTTCGCCACCATGTAATCCTAGCCGTCGCGCCCTCTTCTAACTCCTACAAACCCTAGTCTCGCACGTGCGGTGCTAACACACCGGTGCACGTTGTTCTGCCCTTAGACGTGTGAATACCATAAAGGCATTGCTGCGGTACTGATTGGCGACAAGGAGGAGAAGGTTAGCGAGATCGACTACTTCCTCTACGGCAGTACATACGACGTTGCTGCGATGGTGATCGGTGAGGAAAGGACATTTGGCTTGACGTGAACAACTACTTTCATTACCTCGACACGCACGACGTTGGACTCTGCTACTTCGACTCAGCTTCTGCTGCAACTGCGCGTCAAGGGTAATGATGTGATCCTCTACTCGTATGATGTGTTGGGTGTTCGCGGTGGAAATTTTTGAAATTACACTAGCACAGCCTACCTGTTCCCCTTCAAAACAACCACAGGATGCGTCCAAATAGCGGCAGTGTCAAAGTTCAAAGCAGCGGTAGGCCGGCAGTAACACGCCTAGCCTTTAACCAATTTTCAAACTCCAGTTACACGTGTTGCCGGATTCTGAGATTCTAGTTACAATGTAACTGGGTTTTATAACCTGAATCTTCAAACCTGATTTCAGTTAACCAGATTTTCAAAATATGGATAGAGAGGTGTTTTTCATAAATACATGTATGTATTATTTTTTTCTGTAATTTAAAATTTATATTTTATATTTTATAAAAAAATTGCCCTCAGGCACTGAGGTAGTGAGCTGGGCTCCCACATAGCATGAAGGTACCGAACGACTAGACAATGTGATTTGGCGGGCTAGGATGGTTTTAAATTCGATCAAAGCTTTCGTTTGAGTAAGCACAGAGTTTGGATGGAAACAACGAGGTGGTGGTCACCTGTGATGTGGACAATGCATTCATGAGGCTGGACATCGGTACTGCAAGTCTTGCAAGTGCCAAACACAAGATGATGCTGGAAACATTTGTCGTTGCCTTCAAGTGAATTAGGTACATACCATACAATCAGTTGCAGCATCAAATCTTCATCTTCAAGTCTATCTGTTTATGCTTGTACATACCTCCTCTGTATCAAAAAAACTAGGACTGATTTTCAGCTTAAATTTAAATTAATGGTCTGTTTGGCAACAAAGTATTTTTATAGTTTTAAGGCAAAACCATGGTGTCTACAAATACCATGGTTTTTAAAACCACTAGTTGAGGGCCCGTGCTTCGCGCGTGGATTGATAGAGGAGGAGGAGGCGTGGATCGATGGGACACAGACAGGTGGGGTTGACGCACTCGCGTGTGGATTGGTGGAGAGGAGGACACAGATCGGGGTGTGGACAGTTGTTAGATTAAATTGAATGGTTCAGATTACTTTGATGAGCCATCACTCATCACCACAACAGCCTTTTTAGGAGTAAAGATAAGGTGTTTGGATGACCAAAAATACTCAATTCTAAAATCATGGTATAGTAGAAACCATGGTAAAATCATGGTATAGTAAAAATACTCCATTCCTACCTAAAGTTTTCGGCCCTGTTTGGAAATAAGGTTTTTCAATACCATGATTTTTCAATACATAGGTTGCTAATTGTTTTAGCATAAATACCATGATTTTACCTAACTCCATTGAAACCATGGTATTTCTTGGGATTACAAATTGTTTGGTTACAAAGTTTTTTGGATGACATACCATGGTTTTGTCAAGTCTTTTGCCAGCGCGCGGTGAAAATTTTAGCTCAGACTGAAGTTTACAATACTCCAAAAAACCACAGTATTGGCAAAACCATGGTTTTCAATACAGGGTTTTTTAGGAGTAATCAAACACCTCATGGTATAAAACACCACGCTATTCTTTTAAACCATGGTATTACTTAGAAACCATAAAAATACTATGCTTGCAAACAGGGCCTTCATGGTTTGGTTCTCACTATCTCTTATGTTTAATCAATTTTACTATCCTAAAACTATGTATCCAAACAGATGATAGTTCCAATGAATACCAGAGTTTAGTGGAGTTTGGTGAAACCATAGTTTTTCATATATACACAATTGCAAACTCTAGTATTACAAAAGCTTGGTTTTTCAAAACCATGTATCCAAACAGGGCCTAAAAGTTTTAGTTGAAAATTTATTTTTTTTACAAGTCAAATGTTATAGCATTTTGTAGCCATTTTAAAGACTTTTAGTGTTTTTTTCTTAAAACTCCCAAAACAATTTTTCTAGCTCTAGGTTCCTTTTGGGGTACCTCAGGAAGAGATCCAGTGGAGACGGAGTGGGCCTATAGCTCAAAGAATTAGAGCACGTGGCTACGAACCACGGTGTCGGGGGTTCGAATCTCTCCTCGCCCACATCCTTCCAAAGGGGAAAGAGCCTTTACTTTCCTCATGAGGGTAGGAAAATCACAATCGGGATAGTGGACATAAAGCTATTGAATTGGGTATGCTTTTTTGTTTTGTTGAAGTAGAATCATAAAACAGAATGTGATACAATAAGGTAGAATGTAATAGAAACAAGCAGGGATAGCATTAAGCTCCCTACCAAGGGACCACAACTTTTACAAATTATAATCTACATCTGGATTAAGCAAAAAAATGTCTGAGATACATGTAAGTCAAAGTCTTGAAATTTTAACAATGAAATTTTTTTAACTATTTAGATTAAGCATTTGAAAACCATACATATAGATCCATCTCGAAAAAATCTTTCATAATATCATGATTACAGTGAATTTTATAAATAAATTACAACAGTAACTTGTGGTCAAAGTTGAATTTCGAAGAATGTATCGATTTGGGTGTTACATTTTTGTTTTTGTGATAGGGAGGGAGTATCTATATCACATATTTGACGACATTTTTGACTATAAATGTTTCTCGAGTGTTTTAAGGCTGTCACTATGAGTAGAGCTGGCCAACGGGCTGGTCCAGTTCGACATGGTTTGGGCCTGGTTCTGCCCTGTTTGTTTTGAGCCTGGTTACTATGTGAACCGGGTCAACCGGGCTAACAGGCGGGGGTCTGAGCCCATGTTCGGTTTAAATACAGAACTGAATGAACTAGGCCGACCTGATTCAAATTTGGCCCAGTTGGTGCGGGTTGGCCTGGTTTTTAAAAAAGACTTTAAAATATTTTTTAAAATGAGAAATTCAAAAATGGCAATTAAAATTAATATGGAAATGATAAAAACCCTTGAAAGAAATATAATAATATATTTGAAATGAGAAGAATAGCTTTATTATTATGGATTTTAAATCAATATGAAGAACTTTATCATGAAATATGTACAAATATTGCAAAAAAAATCTTTTTACTACAGTGAACCGGGCCAAACCAACCGAACTAGGCCGACCCAATTTGCATAGTAAGGAACCGGGTCGCTACTATGTGAAACGATCTGTGTTGGCCCGACGAGCCGAGGGTCAGACCCAAACACGGTTCGTTTCACCAAAACCAGGCCAGCCCAGTTCGTGTATAATCAAATCAAACCGAACTGGCCTGTAAACAGTAGCGGGCCACCCGGTTCGGCCCGCTTGATTCGGCCCAAATAGCCAGCTCTAACTATGAGCGACCAATTCACTTCTCTTGTGGTCAGTTCCTGTATAGTCAACTTGATATTGCGACTGCCACGAAGTAGTGTTCTGTCATCCATGATCTGACGATATCCACGCCCACGTGTGCACAGAACAGAAGCACACATCACTTGGCACGCCAAAAACCAACCGGAGCTGTTGGATTTAGCTTGGGTTTGGCGAGCGATCCCCAACAAACGCAGGCAGCAGCGACGCTGCCAGCGGCCAACCCCCAACAGAAGCCTGCTACCTCACCCGCACCATTCGGAGTGGGATCCGACAAGCCGGCTCCCTCGTGG
Source organism: Olyra latifolia (assembly GCA_036346145.1). Taxonomy (NCBI): domain Eukaryota; kingdom Viridiplantae; phylum Streptophyta; class Magnoliopsida; order Poales; family Poaceae; genus Olyra; species Olyra latifolia. Next base: position 13,624,126 of record CM070533.1, read on the forward strand.
GGCCCACTAGCACACGCTGACCAGTGGGGCCCACTAGCAAGGTATATCTTGACTGTTCGTTGCAAGGTGCCATTCATGTGCCTACGTAGCAAGGTAGAGAATAGTTGGACTTTTGCTTTGTAGCTTAATTTGACTTAATTTGCAAGTGAGAAGGGTAGTTGAACTAGATATATCTAGCAAGATAGGTCGGCTATATAGGATACTGTACGTGTTTATGCCAGCTCCCGTCCACTATATAGTTCTTTTTAAGTCTAAAAAATTGATCTAAAAAAAGGTCTAAAAAACTTCTTTTTTATATATATCTTGTGTTAAGTATCCGCGCTGAATACGGGTGCAAGCAATGAAATTGAGCATCCCTCGTCGATCTTTGTGGCTACAAGCAAGGTTTAGCTTAATTATGGTATCCAGGTCAAAAATCGCTAGGTGCTCCATACTGAAAATCGTCGATCATTGACTGGTTATCGTTAGAAATCGGCCAAAATTGAGTTTTTAAAATTTGGAATTTAGGGTCAATATTCACCCATTTCTATCGCGGAAATTGGCTGATTTTCACTTATAGCCATACACTATCCCTTGGTACCGTACAAAAATCATGAACTGCACACGGGCGATGCTGATGATGTGTCTTAGGTATTTGCTAGTAGGAGGGAGGAGCAGGTAAGGTCAAGATAAAAATTGGGTTAAAATATGTTTTTTTTAAAAAAATATGCCAAAAAATTCAAACATATTAATAATATTGTTAGATTTTTTACTGTGATTTAAATTTAAAATTTGAATTTTTTGGATTTGAACCATTTTGGAGATCGGTTTGCCATATCGGCCGGGCTGCCCTGATATGGACGATAATCACGTGATTATTGGTCGATAATCATCGTTTTTGTGATCCTATTCTACAAGCATTAGGCGTCTTCCTTAACAAGGGGATGTTTGTGTTTTGGTGCGTATCTTATTTAAAACATAATGCTGCAAAACATAAAACTTCTGGTAAAAGAATAAGTCACGACGCAGACAGGCATTGTTCAAAAGTTCAACCGTAGAAACAGACCAATGTATAATTAATTTTGCACTACGAGAAAATAATTTTTTTGTGAATTTAAAATTTTTATTTTCGCATTTAATTTTCAGTAGGAATTTGTCTCTTCTTTTGTTTCTGCACGGATCGGGTTTAGATGTCAAATTTTGTGGAACGATAGATAGCTTAATTTCGTGTCAATGTAACCATGCATAGTTCGTCAGATCTTTTCATAAATTGATTCTGAATATACAAGGGGTGCACCAAAACATAGGATGTACGGATGAAAAATTGAGCCATTTTTTCCCTATGCATTTGTTTGTTCCGAACAGTAATTAATTCTCAACGCCAAATTCAAAGACCTATCCTGTGCCAACTAGAATAGTTCATCAATGTCACCATGAATCTCAATTAGTTGTCCTGGATTGTACTGGCTTACATGCTCCAGTGAATCTTAAATCGATCCATACATGTTTCAGACAAAACACAGCCAGCAGGCTTGAAAATGATTTTAATTAGCAAACTAGAGTTTTCACTAACACCTATAGTGCACTTACTTTCCATGAGTTATGTTGTACATGTAGTATATACACTTGGGAGATTTTAGAATCTAACCCTCCTTAAAATTCACATTTTAGGATTTGTCATATTAGCCCATTGTCACATACACACGTGGTCCCACATGTCAGTGGCATAGACGATATGTGAATTTTAAATAGTGTCAAATCTTGAATTTTTCCTGTAAACATAATTGATTAGCTCAAAACTCTTTAATTTTATTATACCATGAGAGCTCGACAATTAAACCATCAAATTAAGGTGATGGCTTAGCTTCCTCGAGCAAGCAAAACAGCACTGGTAGTTATGCAACCCCTCCAAACCCCAACTGTTCTTGCATCATCGATCACTCCATCCTGCCTCTCCCTAAGCTCCCTATATAAGCACTGCCCCCACCACACATCCCCAACCCCAAGTAAGCACACCACACACACACACTCTCTCTCTCTCTCTATCTCTCTCTCTCCTTCCTTCTCTCTCTAAACCCTTCTCTCTCTCTCATCGCAAGACACGAAGCGTCAAGATGGTGAGTGTGCGACAACGGCTTAATTGCAGTTCTCTCTCCCTCTTGCTAGCAACTGTTGATCTTCTTGGTGCTTGAAGCTTGTGTGATCGATGGTGTAAAAATGTAATCTTGAGACCCTATGCGTTATGTGGATGTGTGCTGCAGGTTGTTGAGATCAAGGAGAACGGCGGCGCGGCGGCGGCGGCGGCGGGCAAGGCGGAGCAGGCGGTGTTCTCGGTGAAGCGCGGGGAGCCGGCGCTGGTGGCGCCGGCGGAGCCGACGCCGACGGGGGAGCAGTACTACCTGTCCAACCTGGACCAGAACATCGCGGTGATCGTGCAGACGGTGTACTGCTTCCGGTCCGGGGGCCGGGGCCACGGCGGCGCCGCGGCGGCTCTCCGGGACGCGCTGGCGCGGGTGCTGGTCCACTACCACCCGCTGGCCGGCCGGCTGGGCATCAGCCCGGAGATGAAGCTCACCGTGGAGTGCACCGGCGAGGGCGCCGTGTTCGTGGAGGCCGACGCGGACTGCGACCTCGCCGACATCGGCGACCTCGCCACCCCGAACCCCGCCGCGCTGGGCCAGCTCGTGTACTCCGTCCCAGGCGCCAAGAACATCCTCGAGATGCCGCCCATGACGGCGCAGGTAACCAACCCCCACCACCACCCGCCATTAACCGCATCACGTCGATCCATGGATCGCCATGGACGACGACGCGTGCTCGTGCTCGTGCTCGCTTGCATCTTTTCGGGCCTGCGGCGGGTTCGCCGCAGCCGGGGCTCGGTTTCCCCGAGCTGCGTGTTAATGGCGGCCATGGCGCCTTGCTCCCTTTTGGCGTGGATGGGTAGGAAGGAAGGAAGGAGGCCACTGGTAAGACGATCGGGGTTGAAAGGTGAATTGAATGAGCTTGCCACACATAGGAAAGGTACCAAAAATTCACCGTGGCCAGTGGCTCACGTGTTGGTGCTTGCATTGACAAGAAATTATTTTGACTAATATTTGGGATTTTGGAGTACTTTTCTTACGAAAAATAATACGCGCGACAGCTGAATCCGCGTGCATCAACAATATTTAAATTCCGTAAAAAACAATATTTAAATGCTCGATTTATGTTTGATTTACATCTGTACCTGCTTCTTTTAAGAGAGAAACATGGGCTTTGTTTTATCATTTGTTTATGTACTTTTGTGAACATCCTTGTTGAACTAATATGTTAGTTGGAGTACTTGGGTGCTAATAGGAGACTTCTAAATATGCTTTTTGGTGTATAGGTAGCTTAACCACTTCTACCTAAAACCAACCAAAGTTACAAAACCATATCACCATTTTTGTTTTCTAGGGAGCAAGCATGCTCCTGAGCTCCTCCCTGCCATGTCACTGACCAATCCAATCCTCCAAACATGGAGGGTCCAATGCTACATGCAAATCAACAGATGATTAACTCTGCACCTATAGGTGTCAAATCATGCACTCACTTGGTCCCCATCATATAAATGTTGTTAACCTTGATCCATCACGTACTCAAATTAGTCAAAGCATATCTGTTGCAACAAAATTACCTTTCTTGAACTTTAGTTTGCAGTGAACTAACCAATTACTGTCCACTAGTACCTAGTAGTACTAGTAGCTAGCTGGGGGAGTAATTAACATTGTGGAATTATTTACTTATGGTTAAACTTATTGATTAATTCGCAGGTGACCAGGTTCAAGTGCGGCGGCTTCGCGCTCGGGTTGGCCATGAACCACTGCATGTTCGACGGCCTGGGCGCCATGGAGTTCGTGAACTCGTGGGCAGAGACGGCGCGCGGCGCCGCCGAGCTCACCGTGCCGCCGTTCCTGGACCGCACCGTACTGCGCGCGCGCGACCCGCCGGTGGTCTCCTTCCCGCATCACGAGTTCGCCGAGATCCCCGACGTGTCGGACACGGCGGCGCTGTACGGCGAGCAGGAGCTGATGTACCGCACCTTCCGCTTCGACCCGGAGAAGCTGGAGCGCGTTCGCGGCCTCGCGCTCGCCGACGGCGAGCTCGAGCGCTGCACCACCTTCGAGTCGCTGTCCGGCCTTGTCTGGCGCGCGCGGGTGCACGCGCTGGGGCTCGCGCCAGAGCAGCAGACGAAGCTGCTGTTCGCCGTGGACGGGCGCCGCCGGTTCGTGCCCGCGCTGCCGCGCGGCTACTTCGGCAACGGCATCGTGCTGACGAACTCGCTGGCGACCGCCGGCGAGCTGCTGTCCTCGCCAGTGTCCCGCGCGGTCGGGCTGGTGCAGGAGGCGGTGCGGATGGTCACGGACGAGTACATGCGGTCGGCGGTGGACTACTTCGAGACGACGCGCGCGCGGCCGTCGCTGGCGTCGACGCTACTCATCACGACGTGGTCTCGCCTCGCCTTCCACGACGCCGACTTCGGCTGGGGCGAGCCGGCCATGTCCGGGCCCGTCACCCTGCCGGAGAAGGAGGTCATCCTCTTCCTCGCGCACGGCAAGGAGAGGAAGAGCATCAACGTCCTGCTCGGCCTGCCGGCGTCCGCCATGGACAAGTTTCAAGAACTCATGGACGAGATATGATTGATCAGCAATGGCCGCAGCTTGCATCAATATAATGGCGGGATCAGAGACGGGCGCCACTTACGCACATATATATATGCATGGTGTTTTTCTGCTTAATTTGCATGGGTTTATAGTATGATTATGTTAATCGTGGTGAGCGTGTGTCAACGAATTGTAATCACTCTACGTACGCTATCAGTGTTTAATTAATCTGAGGATTTGTCACCGGTTGCAATTGGTTGTAAGATGGTGCACCGGTTGCAGTGTCTAATCACTCGGAGTCGTTTTCTATCAGTTGCTTGATTTGATTTCTTTACGGTTTAGACTTTTTAAACACCCTTACTGATTTTTTTTTTGTCTCTAAACAGTTAATTTGTCGTGCTGTCAGTGTCACCGTGATTATAATCTAAAAATCTGAGGGCTATCGAAAAGAGGCTCAGAGAGACTAAAACTATATTAAAAAATTGTTTAAATCTTTAAGAAGAACAACTAATATCCTTATAAAAAATGGGTATGACTTATACAAAAATAACAATTTGAAGCTATAGATTTTAATCTGATTTTATGCCGTAAAGTGGTGGGCCTACATAAATAGGGAAGAAGATGATAGTTTAGACATATGTAGCCACTAACAGGCGACAGTGATCTATCCATAGATTGTTTAAACTCTGTAGATACGATTTATATAGCAGAATTGGTCCCCTTCTATCGTCCGATGTATCGAACGTAGCCCCCATCCACTCCACTGCTTTAGCCATTCAGCGTCCCTCCCTTCCTCTTATCCTCACTCATCTCTCCCGCCACCAACGCCTCTCCTCTCTTCCCACCTTTGGCTACTCCCTCAGGCTGCAATAGCCAGATAGTGGCACTAGCCTAAGGCTTCGGATCAAGCTAGGAGCTAGCACTGCCTTCCCCTTCCTTCATCCTCCCGTCCTCCCTTCCTCATAGATCTGAGCGCCTCCTCCCCCCTCGCCCCAAGCTCCAGCACCTCCTCCTCCCCTCCTACTCATCTTCTCCTCCCCCGAGCATGAAGATTCTAGAGGAGACGCCACCACCCCCAGGAAGGTGTCGGGACCCAGCCGTACAGACCGAACCCCTCTGTGCCACTGTACCAGTCCCAAGGATCAAGCTGGTACCACAATCATACAGATTGATAAACAACACCGTACGTTTATTACATTTGAAATAACATCAATTCAAAAGAAGCAGAATGCGCCAATTATTATAATAAATAAATGATAAAAGAATAGCGGAAATCGATAAACTTTGTCAATGAGACCCATCCAAACGCCACAGGCATCTGACCGGGGATCGCAACTAGAAGTCCTGGCCGCCCGCGTCGAACTCGTCGTCATAGACTGCTTCTTCAGCTCCTTCACCTGTTCGTTGGAATGAACAGCCCCGCGTGATATGCGAGGGTGAGTACGCGAATACTCAGCAAGCGATGTCCTTATAAATGTTGATGCAGGATACAAAGACAGGGTGGGGTTATTTGCATAAAGCTAATTTCATAATCTTTCCCTAGGAGTTGGAAAACTGTAGTTTGAAATTTTAAGCTAAATTAACGAACCATTGTTTATCAGTTTAGCACTAGAATAGCCCTCGCAGCATGAACAGAAAGGCACTCACTGCCCCGCACTCCCTGCCAAACCACTAAATCAGTTGAATTATTAAAACCATGGGACTACACCAGTGGATCTTTTCCGCGCCCTCTCTTGACCGTGAGCACGGCTATCATGGTAGTTTAATCTCTACAAAGAGGGTACACTTTACCCATGGGATGGAATCACCTTTCGGAGACTCCAACGAAGCCTTTGGCGAGGTACACCTAGACTTGAGCCCGCCCGCTAAGGATTCACCCCCTGGCAGCCTCCCACTAAGCCAGTGGCCCCCTCGTGCGCCTTGCAGGTCTGTAGTGGTAGCTAGCCACACCCACACCTCCAAGTGACACACCCAAGTCTAAGCTTCTCAAGTTAATCAGCTAAGGCGTTACCTTGTTAGCGCCCATGGCTGTATGGTAGAATGGAACGGTCCTTAAAATAACCGGGGCGGCTTTTGCACCCCCAAACAGTGCCTCACACAACCATCCAAACTTGCAATCCACCCCAGGTCAACTCACGCCACGTTGATTTTAGTGGATTAATTAATTTTAAAACTCCGACAGTCTCCCATTGTCTCATTTTGCACCATGACCCAGATGGAATCTAACACCAGATATGATACCTCTGCTCGCGCTAAGTAATATAGCAAACATCAACTTGGCATAAATAAGACATAATATTCAACCTAGGGCAACAATGGACAGCTATACATATTAATTAATGTTTAACACATAATTGATTTAGCTATATAGTACCATGAAATGAAATACACATAAAAATTAGCATGCACATTCAAACATCTAATAAAAACTATTTTCATCAAAAATTAGGAGTGACATGCTCCTAACTTGCCTTGGTCGAAATATTGCGGATCGTCCTGCAATTCAGTAGCGACGTCAGCTTCCCCGTCAGCTCCCGCCACGTCGTTGATGGAGAGAGAGTACTACTCAGCCCACTTCTACAACACTAAAGTCAGATGAGCTCCACCGCTGTGTAGAGCAAGTTAGAAACCGCGTGAGAGAGAGAGTAAAAGAAAGAGAGAGAGAGAGAGAGAGAGAGAGAGCGGCTGGCGCTTTGCGGGCAAGGCAACCAACCAAGCGGCGGCGACGGCGCTAGCGTGTGGTTATCGACGGCGACCGGCGGCGGCGGCGTGCTTATGCGGCGTCGGCCCGGTGGTAAACGACGGCGACGGCGGCGTCCATGGCGGCGTGGCGTTGTCTTGTGGCGGCGGATGCACGCGACGGCGGCTGGACGGCGGCCCACGGCTCCCGGCGAAGCGGCGACACGGTGCGGCCACAGGGCGGCGGCGGCGGCTATGGGCGACCTCGCGCTGCGGCGCAAGGCCCCAAGGGCTACCACCGGCGAGTCTTCGCAGGCCATGCTGCAGCAACGCACGCTGGCTGCGGCGGCGCGCTAGCGTGCGGCAACAACGCGCGAGCGGCGGTGGTTCTTGGCTATGGCGGCTCGGCCGGCGCGCAGAGACGGGTCCTCACCACATTGGCGAAGATGACGGCGAATGGCAGCTTCTCTTTTTCCTTCCTCGTGCTCTGAGTTGTAGCAGTTCGTAGCAGATCGATTTGCTAGGTGTTGGGGATGGGGTTTTGTTGATGACGGTTGTTTTATACGAGGATGATTTGGCTAAGTATATGGCCTGGAATTTAGAGTTCGGTTAGGCTTTGAGTTGGCTGTCGATGGAGGAGTTCGCTTGGGATACGGCTGGAACACAGGTCCGGTTAAGGATTGGCTTGGTATTAGGATTAAGATTAATTAGGGTTTTCATTTAATTTATTTATTAATATTGTTTTCTTTTATTTTTCTTTACATTTTTATTTTTTATTTATTTTTTCACTGTACAGTAATGTAACTTTTATAAAATAAAGAGGACGTCACAGAAGAGCTTCAGCGATGGCGAGTTCGAAGGACGACGATGGTGCGAGCTCGTGTGGTGATGGCAGCGGCTTCAACATTTGAAGGGAGCTAGATAGGGAAAATGTATAATACACTTGTCTTGAAACATCACCCTGGTACGTAGGAAACATGGTTTTTATCCGGTGAAAGGGTTTACTCTCGTGAAATACACATAAAAAATGTGAAACATGTCTTTCCTCTTATGAAACATTAGTTTTGCTATGCCGAATTATTGTTTTTACTCTTGCGAAACATATTGTTTTCTCTTGCGAAACATTTGTTTGTATAAGGTGAAACATCTTTGAATAACTATAGATTCATTGCTTTCATGATGTTTCATCAATGTTTTAATGATGTTTCATTGGTACTTTGCCATGTTTCATCAATACTTCGTCCATGTTTTATTAGTAATCCGACCAAATTCCAATGATGTTTCACCATTACTTTGCCATGTTGTCCATTTTCATTAGTACTTCGCCCGTATTTTTATGGGGACATTGCTTCGATGATGTCTTGTTGTAGTGTTTCTTTAGTATATGCATTGTGTTTTCTCAAGTAAAATGGGATGTTTTAGTAGTACTTCGATCATGTTTCCATATTTCACTGCTTATGTTCCTAGTCAAGCGTACAAAAAGCATACGATTTTTTCTATGGATCGGATGTCCGATCCTTAGTAAAACCCTTTATATAGGGTTAATCAGATACGTGGAAATTCTTTATTAGAGAATTGACATGGTTCAGTTGGAAATTGTAAAACTGTCGCTGATTAGTTGCTGAAATTGTATAGGATCATCTCAGCTGTGGGCAATTGCATCCTCGCATGATGCCTCCTGGCCCTAACTGTTCATGCCTGCACAAGCGAGCACAGGCGCCTGCCGCTTAGCAAACTGTAATTGTATACATGTGTGTGGCTCAAAGCCCCTTGGTGGTTTCTGAAGATGATATCTTTCGTTTCAGTGATGATGACACAATGTAATGGAGCTGTGATGCTTTGGTGATAAAGAAGCTAGACAAAGGTGTTCAAGATTAAGGATATTTTAGTATGAACTCAGGAGTCAAGATAAGTTCATCTAGAATTAGGATTTTGTTTTGGTTTTATGTTTTAGAGAGGTTTGAGATGCTCTTGAAGTTGTTGGAACTTGCTATTCCATGGATGCACATTGAGCTTAGTGACTTTTTAAAGTGTTAGAAGATTTTCCTTAGTGAGTTATTGTCAGGTGTGGCACGTTGGTTCCGTATGGTACGAGGTACCAGACGACACCCCATCACTTCTTTTCCATAAGGGTGTTGAGTGCCTTTTGTGCACGTCATATGGTACGGGATATCAGATGGCGTGCCATCTGGTATTTTTCAGAAAGGTTCTGAGCGGTAGTGAGCGGTAGAGTGCACGTTGTATGGTATGGGGTACCAGACGGTGTGCTGTCTAATCTTTTCCAAAAGGGTTCTGGGCCGGTACAGGCGCGCCATCTATCATCGCATCTTGTCCAGAGTAGGTGCTAAGGAGGCTTGGCGCGCCATATGGTACGGGGTACCAGATGGCGCTGCCGTAGGGTTGGAACTTTTGAAAATATGAACTACTCTGGAAAAGATTTTGTGCTTTTGAAAATATGAACTTTGCAAAAAGACTTTGAAAATAGTTCATTCTATTCACTGTAGCATATCATATGATTTTGTACTTTTGAAAATATGAACTTTGCACAAAACTTTCAAATAAGTTGGTGATACTAGAAAATGGAAATTGTGTATGTCATAGTTTGAACTTAACACTTATAATTTGAAATTATTACATATTTTGTATTTAGCTCAAACTTTTGATTGATAGCAAGATTTTGAAAATACTCAAAAATGGGATGTTACATTTCTACCCTTGGCGCCCCCTAATGGACAATAACCGATCTAGATGGTTTTGGGGGGAAAATCATGATGAAGAACCGATCTGCATGGTTTGGAGAAAAAAAATATCATGAGCAAGAATCGATCTGGTATGGAAAAAAAAAATCCTCGATGTGCAAGAACCGGACAATCTTTTTTTTATTTTGCCAATGGTTCATTTTTTCACATTCCAATGTTATTTTTTTTAAAAAGAGAAAGCAATCAATTTATCAATATATTTTTTCAAGCACGATCCTAGACAATAAATAAATGAAGAGTAAATTGGACAGCATGTACCTAAAGTTGCCCCGAGTGTTTGAATAAGTCCCAAATCCTAAAAACTGCAGATTTGGATATACAAAGTTGTTCGAGACTTCGAGTGGTTCAGGTGAGGTCCAAAACGTCATGAGCTGTCCAATATGTTCATATGGACGACCATGTAACATGCCCACATGTCGATTATTTGCAAATAACCTCTTCTCTCTAACTCCCTCCCATCTTCTTCTTCCTTCCTCCCCTTCTTTCTTTCTCTGTGGCCTCCTGTCCTCTCCTTGCCAACTACGATAGGTACTTGCACGAGGTGGAGGATGACCTTGCTGGCACTGAGGACTGCTACACCCGCACCTTGCTAGCCTTTCCCGACAACATCGAGTTGCTCAGCCTCTACGGCTAGATGCTATGGGAGGCGTGCTAGGAGAAGGAGCACGTCGCCGCGTACCTAGAGTGCGCCATGCAGGCCGCATGGGACGACTCCGGTGGCTCACCCTTCTCTTTTCAGGCGGCCTGCACCTACTGCCTGTCTTCCCCATCGCGTTTCTTGCTAAGGAGCTCGAGCATGAGCTCGTTCACTGCCATCATCGAATCCTCTCTCTCCCTCTCCCTCGCTAGGACGGTGTTGTTGGGTGAAGTAGTGGCTAGCAGGGACAAAGAAGAAGGAAGGAGAAGAAGAAGGTGGAGGGGAGGAGCTCGTCGATTTGGGGCTGCCACTGCCGGACTTAGGCTCGGGAAGAGGCCGCCAGCTACTTGGACAGGGGATGTGCCATGGCCGCCGCCCAATCTGGGCATGAGACATATGCGAGGATGGTCGGCACATCGTGGTCGGGCCCTTGCTTCTTCCAACTCCTCTGGGCCGGGCCGCCTCCTCCTTTCTCCTCTCTTCTTGCCATGTCGCTATTGGGGACGGCAAGGGACATCGGTAGGACGGAGTAGGGTTGGAGGAAGCGACGACGCAACCGCTATCCATTAAGGGGAGGGGGCGGGCTCTTTGACCACTAGGGTCGTCGCCAGCCGCTGAGGGGAGCACTACAGCCATCATAGAGGAAGGACAGGGGCCGAGAGAGAGAGAGAGAGAGAGAGAGAGAGGGGAAGAAAGGTGAGGAAGGAAGAAGATGATGAAAGGAAGTTAGGGAGACAATAGGGAGGGCCCGAGGGGCTTTTTTTTCACAAATAATCAACATGTGGATAGGTGACGTGGTCATCTACGTCAGCATATTGGATAGCTCATGACGTTTTGGACCTCACTTGAACAACTATTTGTATCTAAATCTGTAGTTTTTGGGAGCTATTCGAACACTCGGCAACTGTGCAATTTACTCATAAATAAGTAAAAACTTGCAATCATTTCATGCTTCCAATTCACCTGGCTGGGCCGAGGATGTTCGCCTCTAACATGGGCTATGCCCTACTAGACCACAAGCCCATAGAAGGAGCGCCGTGCTCATAGGAAGAAATATCAAAGGGTCCTGCTATTGGACATAATACTGTCCAAGCAGTTTGGACGTGATAGCTTCCTTGCCAGACGTGGGCTGTATCAAAACTAGTGTCACCTAGTTTTATCAGGTGGGCCCACTGTCGAAGTATGGTTTCATGTGGTATCATATTGTTTCATCAGGTGGGTCCCATCATTGAAATATGGTTTCATGTGTCTTCAGATGGTTTCATTAGGTGGGTCCCATCGTTGAAGTATGGCTTCATATGGTTTCATGTAGTATTATATAGTTTCATGAGATGGTTCTAAATCCGAATTGTGATAGCTACTAGCACACATTCATTGTACTGCATGTCAATGTCATCATGATGTCAGCGTAATATTATCACTGCGTCCTTGCCATTGCCACTGCACGCATCCACCATCACTACTAGGAAAACAGGCTTTAGTCCCGGTTGGGAACGGGTTTTAGTCCCTGCTCCCAAACCAGGACAGGCCATCCAGGACTGAAGGTATGTGACCTTTAGTCCCGGTTCCCCTAACCGGTACTAAAGCGTAGAAAATATCTAAAAAATAAGACGAACCCAAGACTCGAACCTAGGACCTCATGCCACCACGTGACTCCCCACTCACTCTGCTAACCAACCCACCCACCCACGCGTATTTAATAGATTAGAATATGTATTCCTTTTGAAGTATACTAGAATGAGCCTTTAGTACCAGTTCGTGTTACTAACCGAGACTAAAGGCCTACCTTTAGTACCGGTTCATGTTTATGTGCTTGTGCCAGCTAGCATGTACCCACTTGCCAAAGCCACCTTTAGTACCGGTTCGTGTTACGAACCGGTACTATTGTGAGCGAAAAATCGTGCTTTTAGCCCTGTAGCCACGAACCGGGACTATTGCCACATCAGTCCCGATTTGTGGCCAACTGGGACTGATGTGCCAGTATGGAAGGCCATTTCTCTAGTAGTACAAAGATCTTCCTATCCCGTAGATAGCAAAGCGACGGTACACTGTATGCTAGTATTTCCTAATATCAAATCAAGACCATATCTACCATGATCATCCTAGACAAGAATCAAGATCAAATCCGATGGAAAAAAAAACACCATGAAAAATAAGGAAATGATGGATCTGTGGAGCAAAGAATCCAACAAAGAAAAATAGGAAACTTAGACGACATTGGCGTTGAGGCGCCAAGGAAAGGAAGGATATTTTTGGAACATGAATACACAAAACATCCCTCGGTTCACAAACTCTCCATAAATACAAATTTTTGCCGCCACAATTCAGGGGCATGGAATCGGTGTCGAGCTCTCAATTTGAGCGAACTTTAGATTCCCAAGATGATCCCAAAATTATCTCATGCCTCCATCGATGAGCTCGATCCGCGTATAAATATCCACCGGCGCCGGCATTGTCGACGTCGTGCCACCAGCTAGCTCCGTTGTCTTCGATCCTCCGGCCGGCGCGTCAAGATCCACCGATCGAGCTCGACATGGCCACGGTGGCTTCTTCTTCTTCTTCCGGCGTTGCCGCGTTGCTCGTGGTTTTCGCTCTGCTGGTCGGTTCGAGCGGCGCCGGCCGACTCTGGCTCCGGCAGCAGGTCGCCTGCGGCCCCAGGGACGTGTTCGTCAGCCAGGACGTCGGCGAGCCCCAGAACGACGGCTCGTTGGAGTACCGGGTGGAGGTGGCGAATCGGTGCGGCGGAGGCGACTTCGACGGCGACGGCAAGTGCGTCGTCTCCGACGTCCACCTGTTCTGCGGCAACTTCCGCTCCGTCGTCCCCGTCGACCCCGACGTGCTGCGCGTCGTCGCTCCCGGCGACTGCCTCCTCATCAACGGCGGCCCGATCCTCGTCCAGACGGGCAACGTCTCCTTCGTCTACTCCAGCTACGTGCGCTACCAGATGTCCGTCGTCAACGCCACCTGCACCCACTGATCGACGGCGAGCCCGCCATGGGCCATGAGCGAGTGGCTGCTTTGTTTAGGCCTTGGCTTCACTACATGCAATCGAATCAGTGTGCAAGATAATTTATTTTCTATTAATATCCAAGGGGTTCTTTAAATTCCGATATAATTCATGTCGAAGGTGTGTTCATGCCCTTCTTCGCTTTCATACTATATGGATCTTAATTCTGCGTTTTCTTATTTGACATATCTTGAGCTATGATAAAAAAAATTCTAAAATACAACACACCAAAATAAGAAAGCTAAATAAATAGGGTGATTTGATTTATATTAAGTTACTAAAATGTTAGATTGAGAATTGATAGTCAAGATTATTTATCACATATCACCACCACCGCAAGGAGTCTTTTTAACGGGTAAAGATTTAACCAATTAGATCATATCTATTTTAATTTCATTGTCGCATTTTCCTTTCTCGATTTGCCAATCGCCGATGGAATTGAAAAATTGGCATACGTATAGGAAGAGAGAAATGAATTGTTCGAACAACAAAATAACCACATATGCATACACGCGACAGAGAAATTAACCTAATGCACACACGGAAGAAGCTAGGCCGGCCGGCTTGGTATCGCCGCCGGCCGCTCAGCACCGCCACGCCGAGGCGGCGATGATGGCGCGGTCCTGCCAGCCGAGGAGGAGGCAGCCCTTGTCCTCGGTGAGCCGGTATCCGTCGCCGGCGCCGTAGAGGCCGAGCAGGACCTGGCTCTGGCCGACGGCGGCCGGGCTGAGCGGCACGGCCTCGAAGCCGCGGCCCTCCATGACGCGCCGCCACCGGTCCAGCCTCTCGTGCCGCGCCACCCGTTCCGGCCCCTCGCACGCCACCACGTTGCGGATCTCCGGCGCCAGGATGCTCTGCTCCACCTTCATCCGCGGCGCCGAGTCCGCCGGGAACGTCGCGTCCAGCGAGTCGAAGATCGCCGAGTAGTAGTGCAGCGCCTCCAAGAACCTTCAAAGAAATTAACCTCACTTCAATTCTTTTGACGAATTTTGTATAAACAATCCTTCAAATTTGGCATTTTGATCAAGGAATCTACAGTAAAATTTGAGATTAATGAGTGATTTGATTCGATTGGTGTTTGGAGCTTACCTGCCCAGGAAGTACGGGCCGTTGTGCCCGGCCTCCTGCTCGACGAGCGTCATGATCTTGGGAGCCTGGTCGCGGATCATGGACAGCAGCGGGGCGAGGTGCGCGCTGGGGACGCGGTGGAGTCGGTTGACGGCGTTCACGGCGAGGGCCTCGCCGACGCGGCGCTGCAGCGCGGCGGGGCGGAGGCGCTCCAGCCTGTCCGCCACGGCGGCGTGGAACTCGAACGGCACGCGCAGGGACCCCGCGAGGGAGGCGAGGTGCCGGCCGGTCTCCCTCACGGCGGTGGCCGGGTGCCCCACGCCGGTCAGCCTCAGCGTCGGTGGGCCGCCCGGCCGGGCGGCGAGCGCCTGGAGGAACGCCGGCCACTGGTACCCCTGGAGGATGTCGAGGTCGACGACGTGGACGCGGTCCTCGCCGTGGAAGGCCTCGAAGATGGCCTGGTTGGCCGTGAAGTGGGCGAACTTGATGTAGGGGCAGGCCTGGTAGAGGATCTGGTAGACCTTGAGCGTCTCCGGCGACGGTGCGAACGGGTAGGGGGCGCCGCGCGGGGAGGCGGACGCGGCGCCGGAGCAGGAGGAGGAAGAGAGGGAGAGGCGTGCGGCGAGCGCGTCGGCGAAGTAGGAGGCGACGCGCTGCATGGAATCGCCGAGAGGGGAGGCGACGCGGCGGAGAAGGTGGAGGTGGCGAAGCGCTGACGGCTGGTCGCCCTTGGAGACGAAGTCGGCGCACGCCAGCAGCAGGTGCACCAGCTGAAGGCCGCTGTCCTGCTCCTGCATGTGCACACGCGGTTAGTCGTGCATCGAGCTAGAGCAAGATGTGAGTAACTAAATACTCCCTAATTAATTTTTGAAAGGAGATGCTAATACAAATTGCTCTGGATTTGGTGTACATTAATTCTTCAAAATAACCTTTTGCAAATACCAAAAAATTAAGTAAAATATATATTATATGTCAGCCGGACCGCTACACTTAGTGTGTCCGGACCCCAGGTCGTTGGGCTGCAGTACCTTCACAGGTCCCAACAATCTCCTCCTCACACATTGGGCTGAGACTTGTCCAGAAACCACCTGGGCTACCTAGGCTCTGATACCACTTGTCAGCCGGACTGTTATACCTAGCATGTCATGACCCTAGGTCGTTGGGCTGCAGTACCTTCGCAGGCTCAACTAGAACAGCGGACTAAGGTCTTTTGGGCCATTCCCAACAATCTCCCCCCTCACACATTGGGCTGAGAATTGCGGAACCACGTGGGCCACCTAGGCTCTAATACCACTTAATCTCCCCCTCACACATTGGGCTGAGAATTGCGGAACCACGTGGGCCACCTAGACTCTAAAACCACTTGTCAACCAGACCGTGTCCGGACCCTAGGCCGTTGGACTGCAGTACCTTCGCAGGTCCAACGCTGAGCAGCGGGCCAAGGTCTCTTGGACCACCTCTCCCCAAAAAGCTAGTTCAATGGGAGGTGCTCCCTCATCCTTATAAACCATGCTTGTATCCTCCCCACAACCAATGTGGGACTATTCCCAACATTATTAATATGGATTTTATAATGGTAATATAACTTTGTCCTTTTTTCCATTAGGCATATAATTTTGCAAAACATAGCTGGAAAACTTCAATTATAAAGAGTACATGCATATATTTTTGTCCAACATATACATAAAATGTACTTATTTCATGTTTCAATAAAAAAAGAATATTTTATTTTTAGGGCAGTTGGTTTTTTACCGATGTAAAATCTATGTCTTCTACTATATATAAACCAGTTTATGTGACGCTGACTTATGGGATGTGCCAAACATTTTGCAGTGGCCACAATAAATTTTCCCTATATTTTCCTTATGGATCCTTTGGAATTCCATGGGGACTTTACTCGATTACTCCCCACGCCCCTATCTGTCTACTTTGTGGAATTGTCCCACCTTCGTGGGACAAATTGTCACCTCTAATTTGATATAAAATTTACCCCCGCTCTTATACAATTAGATACAGTTTTGTACATCGATATTGTCTTACAACTTTGATAGCTAGTTACACATTGTAAATATTTTATGTAATGACATTATAATATCACGGAGTCGCTTTAATTTCGAGATGACTTTGTACGTATCATCTTCATGTACGTGATCAAACTATTTAAAATATATTGATAATTTAAGTTCCGTAACTTTGATTTGAACGCATGTTGGATGACAAATATTTGTGTCCGGGCGAATTAATTAAGTACTATGATTTGTCTATCGGTGGAATCGATATATATTTATTTTATGGATATGCTCTCCATCACATTGGATATCCCTTCGCCACCCAGATCGCAGCCATGCACCCTAGCTAATCTACGGTTAATTTGGGTTTGCATGGATGGAACTACTCAAATCCCCCAATGGAACCATGAACTCTGACCTGTTTTTTTTTTTAGGAAAATGAACTATGACCTGTTCATGATGAAAACAAACACGCCAGGTTTGGACTGCACGATTTGTCACGTACGCATACGTGCAAAACAGCCCAAGGCACAAGATAGATGTCCTCGCAGATGCCAATCAGAAGCATCAGGGTACTTAAGCTTTTGGCAAGTTAATTACAGAATTGCTAATATCAGGCGACTAAAATTTTCTTAACTATCAGTCAATTTAAAATTACACTCTAATAAGACTAAAATTGCACAGCTTATAAAAGTGCAATTTTAGTATCAAAATTGCTACTTATCAACCATCAGTTTTATTCGTTCATTTCTATGCTTTGTTAATGCATAAATCTATTAAATACACGTGCTTGCATGCTTTTATTTTCCTTTGTTTCAAACCATCATATTTGTTTCAGTCAATCTAAAATTGTACACAAGTAAAACTAAATTTGCACTTATTTAGAATGTGCAATTTTAGTATAGTTATAGTGTAATTTTATTAATAATCGACTGACACTTATTTATTATCAGGCAACTTGCTCTTAGTCACTCCCAGTCAATTAACTCTAATCAAACGCGCCAAGCTGCGACGAAATAGCCTTCTAATTTGGTAGGCGATCCATCGTTCGATCCCTCATGAACGCTGCGCTTACGTACGTGTGTTAGTTAAGCTGCACATGCATCTCCATGCATGGACTGCGACCATTTGGCCAATCGAGGTAGCCCTAGCATACCAGATTTAGAAGCTTTTGCCGACGTGATCGAGAGTAAACGACGATGCATGGCATGCTATAAGCAGATCTAGTTCGGCTGAGCTGAATGGTTTACTATTGGCTCGTTCAAAGTTGGACTTCACGAAACGACTTGGAGAAATTGGAATAACTTAGTGTTTTAGCGTTTTGGTTAGGGAAAATAGGGTAATAATACTACCAAACCATTTGGCCTTAAAAACCGTTGTCTAGCAGTTTACCGGCTAACCGAGAAAACCGATCAGCTAACCGAAGTCACCTGTTTAGCTAGGTCTAGATCAAAGATAGCTGCTCGAAAACCAGGGCTAGGCGAATGGTTTTTCCATCCCATTCTCAAGTTCATGCGATGGATTTACTCAGATGCATGGTAGGTTAATTGCTTGATTACCTGCTCGGCCTCAGCCTGGATCACCGAGCCCAGCATGGTGTGCAGGGAGGAGTCAGCTGCCATCTGGTGCTGCAGCGACAGGCCTTCCGCTCCGAACTGACCACCGTAGTACAGGTCAGGCTCATGCAAGCCGCCCACGGGGAGCCCTCCGGCGACCATCGCCGCCACGACGGCCTCCCCACCGCCGCTGTAGGCCGGCTCCGGCATCGCCAGGCATTCCGACAGCGTCGGCAGCTGCGCCGTGGACGGAGCGGTGCCAGCAGAGGCAACGCCGCCGCCGCTGTTGCTGACGTTGACGCGCTCCCCGCCGACGGCCTTAGCTGGCAGCTGGTACCCTAGGTAGCCGTCCTTGTACTCCTCCCGGAAGGGGTCCATGGCCGGCAGGGGAAGGTTCTCGCCGTGGACGTAGGACGACGAGAAGGAGAGCGACGAGGGCGCGTTGCTGCTCTTGCTGCTGTTGCTATGAGCGGCAGCGTTGTTGACGTACACCTTGTGCAATGGGCTCTGCGACTTGCCCTTCCCGTGGTTAGGGAGGCCGCCGCCGTACTGCGTCGACGTCTGCGCGCTCCCCTCCCCGCCATGCACGTAGCTCTGGTGGTGGCTGCCACCATGGCTGCCGGTGTAGAGGTTGGAGAAGGTCGACCTCCTTGGGGAAGAGACCATCTCTCTCCTCGGCGAGGTCACCATGTACTCCCTCTTCGGGGAGGAGACCATGTAGTCTCTCTTGGGAGAGGACACCATGTAGTCTCTCTTGGGGGAGGAGGCCATGAAGTCGCGCCTAGGGCTGCACGCCATGAAGTCCCTCCGGGGGGAGGACACCATGAGGAAGTCGCCGGCGCCGGACGCGCCCATCTGGTCGGCGAAGAGCGACTCCCACAGGGCGATGTCCGGCGACTGGATCTCCACGTCGATGTCGCCGTCGAACCTGAGCGCCTGCAGGCCGGCTAGGGCGTCGTTGGCGTCGGTACCGCCCGTGGACGACGCCACGATGTTCGACTCCGAGACCGAGGCCGTCGGAGACGTCGGCGCCAGCTGCTGTAGCTTCGAGCCGGCCGTCGTTTCGGTGCAGTTCAGCATCCCCATGCTCGAACACATGTGGGATGGGATATCAATAATCACCTCTCCCTACTACAGCAGATCAAAGGATGCGTATAACAAGAGAAATTTTTCTTCTTTCGAATCAACACAAGAACACAAGGTTACTACTCAGGCTGATTGATCAGCAATTGAGCTCTAGGCTTCTATGGTTTCTTGGTTATTACAATGTGCATGGAAGCTTTGCAGTGGGTTCTTGGCCAGCTCCATTGAAGGTGATGAGAGGGGAGGATAAAGAGGCAGCAGCTGCGCGCCATGAATGGACCTTCTTGGAGGCACTGCGTTGGCCTCTGCACACCATGTCAAAATAGCGTTTTGGTCGGTTGCTGGTGAAAATCCTTCGCTGATGCCCTTTGTACGCTTTCGGCGACAGTTGTTGCGCGCCTATTGGCAGAGGGCGCCCTCAAACAAGGCCATAGAATAGAAGGGTCTCACAAGAAACCGGGTCTCTTCCAAGGCAGAGAAGACAACAGACGAACTTGGGAGGAAACCCTAGGACACCATTGATAACGAAATGTGATGATGGATATGGTCCTCCTGTTATGGGTATATATGCGCCTTAGAAGAGCTAGCTCCTAAAGGAACTAAGGGTGGGTTCTTTTCAACTTATCTTATCCAGCTTATTTAACTTATGTCGTAACATTGAGAATTTTTCGAGTTGCTTTGACTTATCTTGTCTCTTATTTGACTTATCTCACTTTTTTATTAATTTTTGAATCCCTTTTTTTATTTCGTAGGCATGCACTCAAAGGTCGTATAGAGGCTCCCATTGGAACAAGAACTCAGAGTCCCTGCGGAAAAAGTATTGTTACTCGATTCGGACGGCGACCATTTCTAGTCCATGTTTGGCCGCGTGCAAGTACCATTGGTGGAGTTACCGCATTTTCGTTGTTAGCTGAGGAATCCCCTCACGCCTGACCAATGATGCATCTAGCACGAATCTCCATGCTACCTCTGCTGTTGGGATGTCCTTGAGGCCCAATACCTGATCTGGATCAAGTCCAGTATCATCGTAGAAATTGTTCATCTCCTGCGCGACCTCTTCTGCCGTCCGCTCCTGTGGCATCTCCTTATCAGATTCCTTACGCAGGATGCGCTCGTAATCTGATACAGGCAGCCTTTCTAGTTTCTCTATGCTATCTTTCAATGTTTTTAGACACCTCTTGCCTTTGTGCCATTCATCCGTACCAGGCTGGACCCTCGGTGGAGATGCCTTCTTAGCGAAATGTGCGGTGACCTCGCCTCTTACTATCCGCTCGTTCTCCTCATCGGTCATATGGTACGCCAGCTTCGGAGGAGATTTCTTTTTAGATTTGCTGGACCCTGCCTTCTTGAGAAGTGCTGGCCTCCCAGCCGAGGTGCTTGACCTGGCCGGCACCTGCTTGGGAAACGATGTTGGAGCTGGAGTTCCACTTGCAAGGCTTCATTGAGGAGACGGGCTTCGTTGAGGAGACTGGCTTCGTTGAGTAGACTGTGCAAGAGGTTGTGGAATTGATGCTGGAGACCGTGGAGAGGACACGTCCACGTTATCTCGCAAAATTATGAACCGCTTGCGCCACACGATGAAACTGTGCACTGCATCTCCTAGCTTCGTACTCCCGTCACCTCCTTCGAATTCGAGGTCAAGGTCCCCGTACCCAGGGCATACCTCGTCCACCGAGACCTTGGCGTAGCCCGACACTATCGGTTGGCCATGGATGAGTTGTCCTGACTCCACCGGGTAAGCCATGCCCTCAGCCGCCTTCAAAGACAGGTTCTGTGCTTCGACGTGGAGCTCACAAGGTGTTCGCTGCATGATGTCGTCCACAGGATGGCGTCCCAAGTACGTTTCGGACAGCCCACCAGAAGCGTAGCTGCTCCGTCGCGCGGAGGGGCTGATGACGTTGGGATTACTGGAAGGTTGTGAATGGCCCTCCTCCTATTGTTGGCTCAAGGCTAGCTGCACCTTTCTTCGGACCGTTTCTTGTATGCTCGCCTGTGTTACTCTCAGGACATCTTGAAGGTCACGGAGCTGTTGTGCCTATCAGGCCTTGCCTCTCGCCCGACTTCTGTAAGTCTCGGCATCCTGAGCAAAAACCATCTTCCACGGGACGACACTAATGCCTCGTGTACGTCTAGGGTGCTCCGGGTTCTGTAGGGCCCTTGTTAGCTCATCATTCTCCCTGTCTGGCACGAAGGTGCCGTGGGCCGACTCATCATTGGCCTCTTGAAGCCTTCTGGCGACTTCTCTGATCTTGTCACCTAACACCGCCCTACTGTCGTCATCAAGGCCGCCGTCATGACTAAAGAACCAATTTCTCGATCCGTTTGACCATCTCATTGTTACGGGTTCAACACCCTTCACCAGCAAGTCATGTTCCCTCTTGTCCCATTTGGGTATCGCCTTGTGGTAATCTCTAGGGCCGAGACCTCTTGAGAGCAAATGGAAGTGAAGGTGACAGGTGTTTGGCCATTCCTTCTCATTGTTGCAGTCTATGCATAGACAACATATGTAGCCTGATGTCGTGTATGCATCGGCCGCATAAAGAAAAGCTTGCAAACCCTGCAAGAACTCCAGGGAGCGTCGGTTCATGTACATCCATCGTCGGTCCATCTACATTATGTTACATCAAGGTAATTGTTAGCTCGTTCTCCAAAAATTAATTATTGAACATTTTCTAAATTCTAAAAAAATTAATTTATTGAAAAACTATTTAAAATTTTATGTGGCTAAATTTATTCCTACCTAGGGCAAATTGCACCACATATTATTCATAGCAATTCTTATTTTTAAAGCCAACTATAAACTTAAAATAAATTTATTTCATTACATATTTTGTAAAATCTATATTTTCATACAATTTTTTTATATAAAATAATTATTTGCTTCGGTATTCATACTTGACAAGTTATTATAACCCACTTAAAAGAATTGATCTATGAACTGATGTAGCAAAGTCTAGATTCAAAATTTTTCATCCATCGATGGGACCAAAACCTAGATTACACCTTCAATGCGAGATACATCATAATCACACAAAAAATCCCACAAAAGATTGAGCTAGATCTTTACATTCATAATCTTTCAATGATCATGGCAAAAGATCAAATTTTCTTCATTTTTCAAGCAAAGAAGAAGCTCCATTGAACTTCCAATGTACTGAGGAATGATGCACTAACCTTGATTAACTTGGTTTGGAGTAAAATGACCAAAATTTTGAAATTTTGGCGGTACCTCCTCTTTCTTGAAGCTCTTGGCCGCCGGAGCTACTGTTCTTGGTCGTGCAGAGTGGGGACTGCGAGAGAAAGAAGGATGATCAAATATGGCATACTAATCCCGGTTGGAGACACGGATCGGTATTGTGCCCGCCTTCCCGCCTACAACGGGAGGTTCAAATATGGCATACTAATCCTGGTTGGGCACACAGACCGGTATTGTGTCCCCCTTCCCGCCTGCAACGGGAGGTTCAAATATGGCATACTAATCCCAGTTGGGCACACAGACCGGTATTGTGCCCCCTTCCCGCCTACAAGCCGTTGCAGGCACCATCAGTCCCGATTCATAACACAAACCAGGATTGATGATGTTGGATCAGTCCCGGTTGGTGTCTCCAACCGGGATTGATCCCCACCCGTGGCTCAATTTACGTTCAACCGGGACTGTTGTGAATATCAGTCACGGTTCATGTCTAACCAAGACTGATGAGCAGGTATTAAAGGCCAGTTCTCTAATAGTGGTGTCTAAAAGCTCCCTAAACCCTAGAAACAAAGGCCAACCGGTTCTCGTGGCTGTCTCGAAAAATTCTCGAAGTTATGAGATAAGTCAAATAAGCCGGATAAGATAAGCTGAAAAGAACCCAACCTAAGCCCGATTTATATCATATATGAAAGTTTTGTAAAAGATATGCTCTTGCACATTCGTTTCAATCCACTCTATTGGCCATGGGAGATGCTTTAAAGAGTACATGATTTCTTTTCTAGGAGAACCATATTTTTCGGTGTCCCTCTAAACCAGGGATTTGATATTTGGTTTGCCAAAAAATAAATTGTGGGGAGAGAGAGGGGGCGATTTGGCCAATTTTACTGATTTTTAGAAATTTTTAGTGACCTTTTACCATTTTTTCAAAAAAGGTGCATTAAAAATCTCAATCAATTTGGGCCAAAAAATTGGTTCTGTTTCAGTCAAAGTTAACAATCCTTGAAGGTAAAAAGAAAAAGTAAAAGTACCGGTTTTCCTGAACTATGGCACTCAATCCATTTTATTCCCTAAACACTAAAACCGTGTTAAACTTGGTCCTCAAAATATTAAAATCAGACCGTTTGTACCAATCAAAGGTGGCTTGATCAAAGTGTTATATGTATCTTTACAAAATAATATAAAATTGTGTGTCTGAGTTCATAATTATTTTACGAGCTCATGAAAATTTCCCATATTTAAATATATTGTATCAATTTTTAAATATTTTCTATTAGACTTAAAAGTAGGATAAAATGCTAAACAATTGTGTAAAGTTCAAAAAACTATGTAAAACTTTTCTATGAGATTAGGTAATCAAAAAAAATTAAAATCTATTGTTTAATTTGGATTTTGTGAAAAAATTTTATATAAAAATACATATAACACTTAACCACCTTCGACCAGTGAAAATAGTCGTTGACTCTGTCAAGGGATCATTTGTGCCTGATTTTGATATTTTGAGGACTGAGCTAACACGATTTCAAAGTTTAGGGACCAAAATAGGTCGCTTGTCATAGTTCAAGACCAAAATAGTACTTTTCCAAAGAAAAATGACATAAAAAATGTTGCAAACCATGGGTTCGAACCCAAGACCACTACCTACTACCACGCTGCTTTGAAAGTTGTGATGACCATGGATCGATAGATGTGGTAGTAGCTGATTTTATGGGCTGTTAATTTGGTTGCCTTCTCAGCTCCGCCAGGCTGTATGAGCTCAGCCACGTTGCTAGAAGGAAAGCTGCAATGGCAATGGGATGTTGTTTGATTGGTTGTATGAGATTGGACAGCCTGTGCAGAGATTTTGTTTGGTTGGCTGCACTAGAAGGGGAATGGAATGGACAAATTCAATAGAGGAAAATCAAAAACAAATACTACAACGAAAATAAATTCAAAAACTAAAATAAATTTTTTTTAAAAAAAAGAAAATCAATAAATTCAAAAATAAAAATAAAAATTTAAAAAAATTGATTTTTTTAAGATCTTGTACTTGAACCTACTGTTTCTTTTTTTTTTGTCTCATTAAATTTGGATGTTGTTTAAATTTTAAAACATTTTTGAAAGTTTTGAGAGGAAGTAGCATGGCCTGAACTAGTCACTGGTTGTTCGTCCGCTGTCGCTGCAGTGGGCCTTTGCTGGCGTTGCAGTGCTTGCATGCGTGGAAACACCCAGAATTAGTATTTCCCTAGGGCCAGGCTGCGAGGGCTTACTGCATCTGTAGGGCTAGGCTAGGTGGATGAGAAGGCAACCAAATATCTCTCTTTTATATCTACAGAGCCAAATCTCCTTGAATGAAGCCAACCAAACAGCCCTTTAAACCATTCTTACTGATAAAAAAAAACTCGTGGTACATACTGCAATACAGGAAATGGTGAAATTAGGCCGATTGTCAAATCCCTGCTCTAAGCTGATGATGTAAGAACGATCGAGGGCCTGATGCAAAAAAAAAAAAATAGAAATGTTGATTTAATTATTACAAGTAGTCTCCATTTTTTTTTAAAAAAAGAAGTTAAACACAAAAGTAAATTTTGTATGGGTCATAAACTAATAATGCGCTGATTTAATATTTTGGAGCGTGTGGATGATAAACTAGGTACGAGCACTCGTCCATACATGTATGGGCATTGACAATGCCGTCCGCCTAGGCCTTGGATTTCCCAAAGACACAGAGCGATTGGAGCTGTCCACATAGTTGTGTTCTCTTGGGAAGCATCCTAACAGGCTTAATTCCCTTTGTGTTTTTCTACTATGTCCCCTTTCCTCAACATAACAAGGAACACAACATACATATATACATATATCCCCATTGGACTTTGTAGCCCCCAGGACAAAATGCATGGGCATCATATCATCTCTCTCTACCAAAAGAGACTAGTGCATACATGATAACATATATCTCTATGTGTACGTGTATCTGTACATGTATGAAGAGTTCTTTTTCTTATTTTTAGGCAGGAGAGGACAAGGCATGTCTATTTCAAATGGGACCCATGAGGCAGCCAAATTGATATATGATACAAGATGGACACACGTGAGTCATGACAGCTTCATATCTTAGGTTTGGATGTTTCTTCCTTGGCTTATTAGGCTGCCATTCGGGTGGCTTTTCTTGTTTGGTATTGAGATGGTTACACCTCGGCGATAATTTCTTTAAATGTACCGTCCAAGGAAGGTACTGACTTCTTTAGCTGTGAAAGAAATTTATATATAGTAGAATACTTGTTGTCCAATCATATCAATTAATTTTAACGAATATATTATCTAAAATATGTCGCTTGAATGTTAAAAAATGGTATCAGTAAATATGACATAGGAAATATTTTCATAACATTACATCTTTGTACGTATAGCTTTTTTACGAAAATATGTTAGTAAAATTAAGTGATCGAGGTGATATCTTATTGACTTTAAAAAGTAAAAGCCGATTTCCTTTCCTAACAGAAGAAAGTAACTCCTATTGTTTAGTTAGACTATGGAATGAAAACCATAACAAGTCTTGTATATACAATATGATTTGTTTGATATGAAAAATATCATTCTACTCCGTATTGTCACTACTAGAGAACTGGCCTTTAATACCGGCTTATCAGTCCCGGTTAGACATGAACCGTGATTGACATTCACAACAGTCCTGGTTGAACGTAAGTTGGGCCATGGGTGGGGATCGGTCCCAGTTGGAGACACCAACCGGGACTGATCTAACACCATTAATCCCGGTTTGTGTTATGAACTGGGACTGATGGTGCCGACAATGGCTTGCAGTCGTGAAGGGGGGCATAATACCGGTCTGTGTGCCCAACCGGGATTAGTATGCCATATTTGAACATCCCGTTGCAGGCGGGAAGGGGGCACAATACCGGTCTGTGTGTCCAACCGGAATTAGTATGCCATATTTGAACATCCCGTTGCAGGCGGGAAGACAGGCACAATACCGGTCTATGTCTCCAACCGGGATTAGTATGCCATATTTGATCATCCTTCTTCCTCTCGCAGTCTCTACTCTGTCCAACCAAGAACAGTAGCGCCGGCGGCCAAGAGCTTTAAGAAAGGGGAGGTGCTGTCAAAATTTCAAAATTTTGGTCATTTTACTCCAAGCCAAGTTAATCAAGGTTAGTGCATCATTCCTCACTACATTGGATGTTCAAGAGCTTCTTCTTTACTTGAAAAATGAAGAAAATTTGATCTTTTGCCATGATCATTGAAAGATTATGAATGTAAAGATCTAGCTCAATCTTTTGTGGAATTATGATGTATCTCACATTGAAGGTGTAATCTAGGTTTTTGTCCTATCGATGCATGAAGAATTTTGAATCTAGATTTCGATACATCAATTCATAGATCAATTCTTTTATGTAAATTGCAATAACTTGTCAAGTATGAATACCGGAGAAAATAATCATTTTATAGAAAAAAAATTGTATGAAAATATAGTTCTTAACAAAATATGTAATGAAATAAATTTATTTTAAGTTTATAGTTGGCTTTAAAATAAGAATTGCTATGAAAAATATTTGATACAATTTGCCCTAGGTAGGAATAAATTTAGCCACATAAAATTTTAAATAGTTTTTCAATAATTAATTTTTTTTGGAATTTGGAAATGTTCAATAATTAATTTTTGGAGAATGAGCTAACAATTACCTTGATGTAACATAATGTAGATGGACCGGCGATGGATGTATATGATCCGACGCTACCCGGAGTTCTTGCAGGGTTTGTAAGCTTTTCTTCATGCGGCCGATGCATACACGACGTCAGGCTATATATGTTGTCCATGCATAGACTGCAACAATGAGAAGGAGTGGCCAAACACCAGTTACCTTTACTTCCATTTGCTCTCAAGAGGTTTCATGCCAAACTATACCTCTTGAACCAAGCACGGTGAAGAAGAGATTATACGGGAAGATGGTGAAGAAGAAGAAGAGGTGGACAATAATATCCCGGACGATGGCTAACACGGTGCTTTCTAAGATATAATGGGTGATTTTGGCGATGATGACCTAGAGAAAATGCTTCTTGATGGAGAGGAAGAATACACCGATGAAAGGTATTATGAAAAGTTCCAGCGTCTGTGGGAGGACCATGGGACACTGTTGTACCCAAACTGTCGATAGGACCACAAAAAGTTGCGTACCACACTAGAACAGATGCAATGGAAGGCGACCAACGGATTGTCTGATAAGGGATTCGATGAGTTGTTATGCTTGATAAAGAAATTGTTTCCGAAGGGTAACACATTGCTTGAAACTACGTATGACGCCAAGCAAGTTGTCTGTACATTGGGGTTGGAGGTACAGAAGATACATGCATGTTGTGACGATTGTATCCTTTATCGCATGAGTATGAGAACTTGGAAGCTTATCCGGTGTGCAAAACTTCTCCGTTTAAAACCAAGCGTGATGACACAGGTGAGGTAGAGGGACAGCGTAAGAAGAAGAGACCCCCCGCTAAGGTGGTGTGGTATTTTCCTATAATCCCTCGGTTGAAGCGTTTATTTGTGAGCAAAGCGCATGCCCAGACGATGTGCTGGTACAAAGAAGATCGTAAGGACGACGGAAGGCTAAGGAACCCCGCTGACGGCTCGCAATGGAGGAACGTTGATAGAAAATACCCGGACTTTACTGAGGATCCGAGGAACATAAGGTTTGGGTTGAGTACTGATGGGATGAACCCATTCTGCGAGATAAGCAGCCGTCACAGCACTTGGCCCGTGACACTATGTATCTACAACCTTCCTCCTTGGCTGTGTCAGAGGCGAAAATATATTATGATGCCGTTGCTTATCCAAGGCCCGAAGCAACCTGGAAACGACATCGACGTGTACCTCAAACCGTTGTTTGATGATCTGCTAACGCTATGGAACGATGGTGTACGTGTATGGGATGAGTACAAAAGAGATTATTTTACCCTCCGTGCATTGCTACTCGTAACCATCAACGACTGGCCTGCACTTGGTAACCTATTGGACCTATCTATCAAGGGATATAAAGTCTGCATCGAGTGCTTAGAGGATACGGATAGCAAGTACCTAACAAACTCTCGAAAGGTTGTGTACATGGGCCACCGTAGGTTCCTCAATCCGAAGCACCCGTTACAAAGCAACCGTGTTAATTTTTATGGGACAGAAGAGAAACATAAGAAGCCCAAGCATCATAGTGGGGCAGATGTATTTTCTATGGTAAAGGATCTGGAAGTAGTTCTTGAAAAGAGTCCTGGTAGCAAATGTCCCGCCACTCCTGAATGAAGATGCTAAGAAGAAGCCAATTTGGAAGAAGTCAATATTTTGGGACTTGCCTTATTGGAAAGACTTAGAGATGCGTTACTCACTGGACTTCATGCATATCACTAAAAATGTCTGCGTGAGTCTACTAGGCTTCCTAAATATGTACGACAAATCGAAAGATATACTTCAAGCACGAAAGGACCTTCAGCTATTAGGACTCAGAGAAGACCTACATCCGCAACAGAGAGAGAAAGGGCATTACCTCCATCCTGCGGGCTACACTCTAAGTAAGGAAGAGAAAAAAATATAATTAAGTTCCGGTTGGAAACACCAACCGGGACATCATAGTCCCGGTTGGAGACACCAACAGGGACTGATAGGCTCCCCCGCCAACGCATATGGGGTCTTAGTCTTGGCTCATTGGAACTGGGACCCACATGGGCTGTCCCGGTTCAGGAACCGGGACTAAAGCCGGGTTCCGAACCGGGACTGAAGGCCCATTCTCCAGTAGTGTGTATACAATCAAATTAACTCATTGTAATGTTATAAACATTTAGGGAATTGTGTACATACAATGTGAGATCATATGGTGCGTAATTAACAATAATTTAGTGTTTGTGCACTCGACATTTGTTGAAGATTACAATTTATACAAAGGGCAAAATTTGATCTCTGCCTGTTGCTGATCGCGGTTGAGGCAGATCATCTACCCCAGTATTGATGATCTGGGTTGGGCAGAAGATTTGAATGTGTTGGGTGTTGAGCGAGGTGGTCTAGAGGGGTCGTTCGGTGGGTTTGGATGCGTAAAGGCTTACCATTTGAATCGTGCATGAGTTGGAGATGAGGTTGAAAGTGTGATTAATGTGCAGGCCCCTTAATTTCATGATAAGGGAGTGATGCGTGCGCCATCATTATAAAAGGTATGAAGTATCCTATTATGTGTGCTTTTCGGTCAGTATGATAGGTCAGAGCCTTTGAGAGAAAACCTTGGGTTTAGCATTACACCCTGAAAATTTTGTAAGCTTAAACTATTTTGGGTAATATAAATATTTAAAAAATATTTTTTTTAATTTTTCAGTAATTAAAAGCAATTAAAATATGACTTTCTAATTAACCTAGAGCATAAAACAATTAAATATGAGAAAATAAAGTGAAAAGTGCTTCATAAAATCTTCTTGAGTCCTAAATACTTCAGAGGATTTTGTGCGAATTTTGTCAGATTTTTCTAAAGTCTTTTGGTATTTTTAAATCTAAGAAAACATTGAACAACATTTCTGAAAAAAGGGAAAACGGGTTTTCTTTTCTTTTTCCGGAGATGGGCGAAGTGGCACAATTTGGGTCATTGCTAAGAGCACGTGCATGCTAGCAGCCGTCGGGTGTCACTTATCCGAGCGAACCAGTATCCTTAGATCTCGGGCGTCCGTTCGTATGAAGTGGCTGCACCAGAGCCATTTGATCGCGCTGCCGCCTGGGTCGTCGTCTCTATGGCCAATTTGGAGGGGCAGTTACACCACTGCGGGCTAGACCTTGTTCTCCATGCTGGCCTATGGTTCCCGAGGCTATTTAAACTCTCGAGGAGCTATGCTAGGGTTCCCTGATCTCGTAGTCATCGTCGCCTCGAGCCGAGGAGGATGAAGTCATCAAGGAGAGTGAAGGGGAGAATCAGTGCCAAGTTGCTCCGGTGAACAATTGCGCCGCCGCCGATGAGTCTTAGCCTGTGATTCTTGGCCCAAAGCCATGTCTTAGTGTCACGAACCACAACATGACATGTGACGGGGGCCTAGGGTGACGTTCGGATAGTCACACGCTAAACGCAAAAAACAAAACAGCCCTCTCCCGAGCAAGGGGTCTACTTCAAGGAGTCCTCGCCGGCTCTCGGCACGCCAATTCTGCTCGGACCGGGTCCGAGCAGCTCCTTCCCGACCAAAGAAGGATACACCCTCTCCCGAGCAAGGGTCTACTTCAAGGAGTCCTCGCCGGGGCTCGGGCTCGCCAGTCTGCTGGACCGGTCCGAGCAGCTCCTTCCCCACCAAGGAAGGATCTGACCCTCTCCCGAGCAAGGGTCTACTTCAAGGAGTCCTCGCCGGGCTCGGGCACGGCCAATTCTGCTCGGACCGGTCCGAGCAGCTCCTTCCCGACCAAGGAAGGATTCCCCGCTGCATTAAATGCTCGACACCGTCGAGACAGCCGCAAGGGATCGCGCCACCAACCCACGTCTTGTAACATCGCTCCCACACCGCTTCCCGTAAGACGAAGAATGACGACGATGACGCAAGAGGAAGACATGCTTCGGACCACCGGACAAAGGAGGGACAACCATCATACCGCTAGGTAATAGGATTTCACCGCTAGAAAAACCGATGACGTCCATGTATAAATAGACTACGTCATTGCACATCTAGAGAGGCGACTACCGTAAAATACACACGCACATCGTGGGAGCTCCACCGCACCATTCGGGCCAAAGCTCATCCCTCTGTCACAAGAAACTCATCCCTTTGTAACCTCTTCGATCCCTCATATAGATACCATCGGACGTAGGGTCATTACCTCCACTCGAGGGGCCGAACCAGCCCAAAAATCATGCGTGCCTTCTCTCGATAGCCACTCGATCGAAGTTCGTCTTCTTGAAAGCCCCGACGCCATGAAAGAGGCCGGTTGATCCTCACTCTCAACAAGTAAGCTCGGTACCCGGGGGCCCCGTACTCCCAATCGCCGACAACATGCGTTTACCACAGGGAGCACTAAAGAGTTGCCGCCGTTGAGCCTTAGAGCTGCCGCCGTTGTTTGAGGTCGCCAGAGCTAACCAGAGGTCCTCGGAGTCGTGCATTGCTGTGGTAAGAACCCTAGCAGCATGTAGATTCCAAATCTGCGCTTAGATTTGGCTAAAGAGGTCCATAGCATCCAGCCACGTGCAGACCATAGAGCAACGCCGCTTCGCACCACCGTGCAAGGAGAAGAATTTGCTACAGGTCAACAGTGGGAGTGGCAGCAAGGAAAGTTACACACAGTCCTTGACCATATTTAACCTATCTGCAAATAAAATATTTTTGTTTTAAATTGTGCATTGCTATATTTATTTACATTTCAATAAGAAGTTTGTTATGCTAATTCGATTGCTATCCATCCTTTGAAATATTGTATAACCAATTATTCCTTTATACCCTAGTTTATCATCATTTTAGTTGGACAACGATCTAGATATTTGGCTCTGGGTGGTGCAGTTGGTATCGAGAGTGCCACTTGCTAATTTTAGTTCTGTGATGTTAGGTTACAAGTGTCTCCTTCCTGGACAGAGGTCGAGATACGAGTATCTTATAGATAAAGATGTGCAACTTCTGCAAAGTGTTAAAAACTATTCACATAGTCATATCCACGGTTATGGACAATGCTTGGTTATACTTGAGCAGGGAATAACGCTTTCTATGCAAAAGGGGTGGTTGTCATTTTGAGGACTGCTGGGTGTAGGTCTTCAAGCTGTGTGTTGTTGTTAAGACTGTGTGCCAGTGCTTAAGATCAAATGCAGGTTTATCAAAAAGTTTTATTCATTCCTTTTGGAATCTATTACTCTAATCTGTCTTTGTTAAAAGCTGATGGTGCAAAACAACCTTTAGCCACCTATTGTACAAAGCTTGCATATAAAGGTATAATTGCATAATTCCATTGTGTGTGACTTGCTAAGTATTCGTCTATACTCAATTCTTGGAAACTCTGTTTGTGGACTGCTTAATCCGATGAGCAAGACAAGAAGCTGAAGAATCCTTACCGTTGTTCGAAGAGGAATTTATTCAAGACAACGAGTAGTTAGACATGCTTCCTAGTTAAAAGTCCGTGGCTCATGATGGGACATCTCTTTGTTTCCTTATTATTATTTTTATTATTCCGCTATGCTGCAATAAGTACTCTGATGAATTTATCTATTTAAGCCATGTGTGGCATTGAATCTTACTTATAAGTTTTATTTAATAAACATTGTTACTCTTTTCAAGTATTGTAATGACATACACTGATGAAGTCACTTGTGCGCATTAGAATTGTTTCTAGACCAGTGTAACATGGGGGTCACCAAATTGTGTCATTTGGGGTCCTGACAGAGGTGGTATCAGAGCCATACTGACTGTATGAAGAGCTAAGAATATTTAAGCAAAGAATGGTTGTCTCTAAGGACTAATAAATTATAAACTAATTGAGTGCAAAACTTCTTATCTCTCTTACAACAGGCCTCTACTTTTATCTTTTATATTACTCCATTATGTTGAAAGAATATTCTTTGCTTTTTTAATTTCTAGATGACGCTTTTGTGCACGTACACTAAGAGGACATGCTGTTTTGCTGCTAAGCTTTGGAAGGTTCTGCACGAAGAGGAAGGATATGAGAGACCTATGTACAAAGGTGAGCCTTGGATGGTTGGTAGTACTAAACATGGCTATCACTGCAAGCTGACCATCAACGCGAGAAGGAACACTAAGGCTAGTCGATTTTTATGAGTGACGGCAAGACGATCTATGTTCGAAGGAGCAATGCAGGAGAGTGCTCAACTTGCTTTGCGTAGGATTTGCAGCATTCACACAGATGAGTTGGAGAACACTGTGTATCGCTACAACCTGAGGGCTTTCTGTAGGAGGAATGGGTAGGTTATGCTAACACAATTTTAAAAATTTCTACCACTAGCACCTAGGACATCATGCAAGTAGAGGATTACATATCGTTACCCTTAACGCGCAGTCACAGTGAAAGGAGAGTCAGAGTAGCTGAATCCAATGTCGCGCGCATCAAAGTACAAGAAGTAGTTGTTCACATTGAGCCGAACATTCTCTCCTCGCTGATCACCAATGCAGCAACGTCGTACGTACTGTCGTAGAGGAAGTAGTCAACATCGCCGACCTACTCCTCCTTGTCGCCGATCAGTGTCACAGCAACCGCAGCAGCGCCTCAACGGTATCCACATGTCTAGGGGCGGAACACCATGAGCTGGTGTGCTAGCACTACACGCGTGCGGCTAGGGTTTCTAGGAGTCGGTAGAGGCCGTGATGGCTAGAGTTACATGGTGGCAAACTCGTGTATCTGCACCGCCCCACCACCCCTCTTATATAGAGCGCATTAATGGGATTCTATGCTAGAGGCCATTAGGACTAATCCTACATGAATCAATATCCCAATAGGACTCTAAACTAAACGGATCAGTCTCCCAATAGAACTCTAATCCTACACGGATCATATCCCAATAAGACTATAATCCTACATAGATCAGTCTCGCAATAGGACTCGAATCCTACATGGATCAGTATCCCAATAGGACTCGAATCCTAAACGGATCAGTATTCGTGAAAACCAATAGTAATGTTCCAACCCTTTAAGTGTGTGACCCATTAGGTTCATGCGTAAGCAGCCGTGGCCCTAGAAACTACTTTCTGAACCACAAGTCAATAGCGGTTCTAAGCATGACATTTTGACCCCCAAATGCACACAATGATCATATCGGCTAAATCTTGACATACTCACATATCAATCCCTTTGTCACACGATACTAGTCAAGCTCAAGGCAAGAAGCGTGCCACCCTTGTGATAGCTCGACCATTCATTCGATCTTGTGATGGATTCTAAATAGTGATTAACTCTTTAATCACATTAGCATGGCCATGCACTTTCTAATCCAATCACATTGAGGGGCCTAGAGATATCTCTCATGTTATCAAGGAGGGACAAATTCTACCTTGATCACTCACACCCCACGATATGTTTTATAGCATACCCGAAAGCTATCTTTATAACTATCCAGTTACAGTGTAGCGGTTGATAACCCTAAAGTATATAACTACGCATGCTGGGATTCAATGACGATCTCAGGTCTAAGGATCATATAGGTATACCACTCGAAACTACAGACTGATGGCATATATAAGATAACAATCTCTGCAATGTCTCATAGTAGGCATATCCAACACCATGTTCTCTAACATGTGTTCACATTATTGATTTGATATCTCTATATCTATGGTATATGAAACATTACCATCAATAAATACATGTGTGCTGATCAAATCATTACTTTCTCACATAATGATATGTGACCAGGGATCATTTAGAATAAGATCATATAAACAATGTGTCTCATAACCAAGTCGTACTTGATGAATAATGTGAACGACATTTATTCATGGAACTGATAACATATTATCCAAGAGTACATAAACATAGACATGATACAATCATATTACATGATTGCCTCTAGGGCAAATCACTAACACTTTCAACAATGGCAAAGGATACTATCCAACTATTGGAGAGAAGGATGCTGAGAAAGTGACTTTTACCCATACGCTGACCTACCAAATCAAGTTTTGGATGACTAAGCTTGGGAGTTAAGAAGGACTAATCTGCTAACGACGACACTTGAAGATGAGGTCATTGCACTTAGGGCCAAGGTTTAGGAGCTTGAGCAGAAGGTGAAAGGACAGGAAGAGAAGGAAATTCCAGTTCATAACAAGAAGGCAACCAAACAAAACAAGGAGGCACCAGACCCTGAAGCAGAACAAGCTAATGTCAAGAATGAGGAGACAGAATCTAATGAAGGCAGTAATTGGGGTCAGTTTGCCTCGATGCCTACTCATTCCCTAGTTTATTTGGCAGGAGGACCTCAACCAGGGTGGCTAGAGGAGTGAAGAGTTTTTGTAGTAGTAGGGTGAGACTAAGTGTGTCGAGTCGTATCAATAAGAAAATCTTTACCTTTAGAACTAGTCGTTGTTTAATTTGTGTTTAAGTGGGATCTTGTGTTATCTCAAGTGTGTGATGTAAAAGTCGCTGTTACTATTTATGTCATAAAGCTTGAGTTATAACAAATATATTGGATTTTATTGTTTTCCCACATAGAATTAGTCTTGTTTAGAATCTTATCTTGCTTTGATATATCCCTCTTGTCTTATTGCTTTTTCCCCCGCATCTAAACCCAAAGATTCAACTGTAGATGGTTTAGACATGCGTAGGCAATGGTGGTGACCAGAGTGGTAACAATCAGAATGATCGACAGGATGATGTGCCAGGTGGAGCTGTACCCACTGCATCTCAAATCGATGCAGCCAATCTTGGAGCTTTTCTTGTTGCTCAGATTCAGTGGATGAAGACCATGATGAAGCAGATGCAGCAAAATCAGGGCAGGACTGGTACCAAGGACACCAAAATGTGTACCCCATGTACCGAGAACTCAGTTATGTTTGGCAGATTTCATGAGGACTCATCTCCCAACTTTTGATGGTAGTGTTAGTCCACTCGAGGGAGATGATTGGTTAAGGGCGGTGGAAAGGAAACTGAACATTATTAAGGGCGATGATGTTGAGTAGGTTTTGTACACTACTTATCAGTTGGAAAAATTTGCTATGGAATGATAAGAGAAATATCGTGAAGCAAGGGTGGCAGAAGGAGCAGTCACTTGGGAAGAATTCAAAACTGTTTTTTGAACCTGTAGTGATAGTCCTTATCACTATCGGTTTCGAAAACGACAGTGATAACCTAGGTTATCACTGTCGGTTATGCAGTGCCGGTTCAAAAACCGGCATAATGCCAATTCCGAACCGGCACTAATGTGGTGTTCTATAGTAGTGCCAGCAGCTTCCTCCTCCTCGTCACTCAGCGAGATGGTGACATCTGGGATGTTGATATATGAATAAGTGGGCAGGGCAACTCGCCCCCTACCCGATGGAGCACTAGTCGTGGATGCCTCGGTGGCCCTGACAACATGGGGAACAAGCGATGCATTAACCTCACCTGTTCCAGGAGAAGATGCAAGAGGCGCAACCGCGCCCTCGCTCTCACCCTCCTCTAACTCTAACCCAGCAGCCTCGCTATCACTGCCACTGCCACTGCTAACCTCTAGCCCTTCAACCTGACCATAACTCTCGGAGTAGATCTCTGCATCATCACCATCATCCTTGTATTCGTTAGAAGTACTCAGGACGTCAACAACAGTTGAGGCAGAGGGAACAACCCGCAACAGAGCAACATCCAAGGCGCCAGAATCGCTAGGATGTGTCTTCCTTTCCTTCTTAAGATCAAACGAACTGGCCTTGTCGCAGACGGGCCGCTTCATAGGAAACTCAAGTGCTGCTTCGTTGGAGAGGACTCAGTCGAGCCAACCAACCAATCGATTGGGCGTGGTCCGGCCACCGCTCTCAACCGCCTGTCGTGCTCTAGGGCATTGTACGGCCTGAGCTGATGCCTTGCAATAGCCTCAGCGATGGCTTGACTCCGAGGCTGCTTACATCCTCTCAAGTAACAACAAGATGTCCATCCACAGTCACAATAGTCAACCCCCACTTGTGTGCCAATGGACAAAGACCCAAATACACACACTCCTCCGTAAGATCCCGTATCCCGAGATGGTAGCGAACCATCTGCAGCAACAAAACCCAACCTTCGTCCACATCATCGAGAGAAACTGTGGGAGCGCCAAGAGCTACAACCAACGTGTCGGTGGTGCGGAGACACATATCCTCATTGTCGAAGCTCTGATAGTACCATCTTCGTATCCATCTAGCCTCCTATTTGTTCTTGGTAGCAGGAGCAGGAAGAGCATCGCCAAGCTTCCGCTTGGGCTGAAAGTTGAGCGAACCAAAACAAAGTTGACACCCTCACCCTTCTTCTTCGCCCAATGGGCGTTGTGGAGCAAGCCAAACACCGTTGCGATCATTTGGGAGGATGATGACTATAGTGCCCACTCGCAGATTGACAACCTAACAATGGCATTAGGCGTCAGCTGCGAGAGGTCCCCTCCATAATGCTCCAACACCTTGCTCAACAAGGGGGACGCTGGGAACCACAAGCCGGCCTCCAGATAGGCCTAGAATACCATGACCTTATCGGATCGAGGCGCAGGTGTAGACTCTGCGCCAGCAACTCGCATCAATTTTTGGTCCAGACCATGATCCCCAGCGAGTCAGTCAAGCGCAACCCCATTGAGCATAGAAGTCCTGATCTCCTAGGTAAGGGAGTTGTTGTTATCAAGAGGAATCACTGGTTTCACTTGAACCCTCCACACCATGGCATCGACAGCAAAAAGAACATAGATGGCAGCGGCAAGGAAACGGGTGATGCGGTGAAGAAAGGCAAAGGCGGGAACAAAAAAGGCTAAATGTTGATCCAGGCGGCAAGGGAGGGACCTTATAACCCCCAAACAACGCCACACTAGCCGTTGTATACACAACACGTGTTCCCCTTAGCAAGATCCACCCGCTCGATGAGTGGACAAGTAGTATCAACGTGACAGTTCAAGGGCATTAAATGTGGTGGCAATAGTGCCGTCAACATCAAGGTGACCATTGGGGGAGTTGAAGCGTCAGAGTCGCCCTAGCCCCTATCAAAGCAATAGGCCGCGCAGCATGAATCCTGCTTTCAAAAAGGTAAATTTGAAACCTAACTATTCATTTAGTTCTTCTAACTTCACATGTTCATCATGCCGAAGGGAATGGGTATATGAGGTCTATGACATGAGAAAGTGCATGATGAAGCAGACCCCCGACCATGAGGGGCTCCTGTTGTAGGGGCGGTACACCCATCCCCTACGACCTAATAATCCCAAGCGAAGGAGAGGTGCCACGTGCTAGATTGGAGGTGAAGCAAAGACCGAGCTTCACCCGACCATTGTTCGCTGCCCTCAAGAGTCTGGAAGAGCGAAGGAGAAGCTCGATGGGCTGGAGACCAAGCTTCGCCGGACCTTCGCGGGGTCAAACGGAGGAGAAAGCTAGCCACACCCATCGTGCGCAAGGGATGGAGCTGTGAGGGGAAGACCAAACTTAGCAACCAAGGCGCCCGAGGACAAACAATACAGGAGAGGGTCCGCGCCGTGTCAGAATGAGCATCATTAGATCTTTCATTGGTGCCACTACTACAGAAATGGTTATCCGTGCCTCTCCATCACTACCGGTTAGGTCAGAAACGGTAGTGATAACTTATCACTGCCGGTTTATAAGCCTTAGCGACGAACAAATCGGTTGTACGCTTGAGAACCGACAGGACTTATCACTATTGGTTCGTTGCTCAAACCGACAGTAAAGTATCACTGCCGGTTTGAGAAAAGAACCAGTAGTGATAAATCCTATCACTGCCGGTTTTTTAAGCTTCCTGACCCCAATTGTCAACCGGTAGTGAAAGAATTTATCAATGCCGGTTCTTGGCTAGAATCAACAGTGATAATTCATTATAACTGTCAATTCTTAACAAGAACCGGCAGTGATAACTTATCACTGCCGGTTTGAGAAAAGAACCGGCGGTGATGAACAAAGGTTAAAAGGTATGCATATCCTCTGTAAGTAAGAACATGAGGTTGGGTGGGATGGTTAGAAGGGTGAGGGTAGAGTGGAGAGGTCGTTCGAGTCCCGGGTAACGCAAAATTTGTATTTCGTGAAAAAATGTGTCCTAATAACCTAAAGTAGGTGGTAGATGATTAGGATATAGTTTCCAGGTATAAAAAATAAATTTTTTCTATTTTTAACCAATTTTAAGCTAAATTCGTGTGTATTTGAGAACCGGCAGTGAAACCGGCTAGGATAACCTAGGTTATCACTATCGGTTAGGCAGTGCTGGTTAAAAAACCGGCAGTAATACTAGTTCCGAACCGGCACTGATGTAGTGTTCTATAGTAGTGTGTCCTCACTTTGGAATGATTGTGGGAGGGCATTCCAGTCAAAAAGGTCTCTACAAATGGTTTCCTAAGACACCTCTGCCCTTGCTTTAGTCATTTGACGGGTGTAACCCCATCATTTAATGCAAAAGACCAGGATAGCCCTGTCGATTGTAGAGCCATATGGGCATTTTAGTCCCTCCTATGTAAAAAGTTCCCCTTATAAATAAAGGGGCATGTATACATGTAAGGGGTTGGAGTCCCCAAAGGCATAACATCAAGATACATCACCAAGTTCTTGAGGCCTAATCTAGGCTAAGTGTTGAGTTCTCTTAAAGGTTGTTCCTCCACCGGGTCATAGACTATTTTGCTAGGCATGTGGTTCAAAGGAGGAATACCTCTGAAAATACCTGTCGTTCCATCAACAAATATATGCCCATCAAGTTCTTTGGAAAATATTGCTGATCGAAAGAGATATCATTTGATACTAAAACTCCAGAAACATTGTAGCTACATGACTCGTGGCCTAGATCTACCCAGTTGAAACAAATTAAACCAGCCTACTAAAATCTGCGTCCAGTTTGTATGAATGTTGAATTATTGGGTACATTTTGGATGGCATGATTGTCAGCTACATGGTGATTGCTCCATACTTTACTGAAAATCGCTTGACTTGTGAGAAGTTAATTACTGCCGATTGATATATATCCAGGCACTGCTCCAGATTCTACGCAGGTACGTACTGCCAATTAAGTTTAGATGGATATTTCAGAGCCAACCTTAATTGCATGTGGTTAACACCTGCGACAAAGAACAGCGGACTTATCTCTTGTGGAAAATCTGGAGCTCCATTATTTTGTGCACTGACCTGCTGTGCAGATGTCAACCTACTGTCTAGTTGCATGTCTTGTCACCATTTGGCCAATCAGATCGACATGCGTGTGCGGGAGTCTGAATCTTTTTTTATCAGAAGCGCCGAATCTGAATGTACCACGAGCATGCATGTCGCCTAATCATATTTACAGTCAGAAACTACCAAAATTATGACATCAAGTTTGATTAGGGAGATAATAAAACCATAAACAGCACACGGGATACGGGATACGTACCTACTTACGGTTTCTGTTTCCATCATCCAAAGAACATGGTAGAAGTCTTTGATCGCTTATCTTGAGACCTATATCTAGTTTGTCCCATATATGGTTACCAAGACAATGTTGTTGCAGTACAAGATTTGAGTTTATAATTCGTGGCTTTTCCTTTCTATTTCCGCAAACACAAATTTTAAACCCTTAACCTGTTTGGGTTCAACTAATATGGATATGATTGGGATCCTAAATTAGTCCAGGTTCGACAAATCTGGTAGCAAACAAATTCGGTAACTATGGTTTGTACCGTGATTATTGAAATATAAGTGAATCGTGTCTTTTTCTAACTGTTTTGTTTTTGGCTGAACTGATCGGTACAGCAATTCAATATGATATGAACAACAGATCTTAAGTTTAAGTCTTAGTCGACGCAATTAAAATAAAAAAATATTGCCCACTCCTATTGTTCTGAGACCTGATAGAGCCTAAATTTTCTCTTGAAACGGAGAAATTATGAAATGATGATGTAGCATCACGCAAGGTTCGACCCAAAACATGACTCGTATTATAATAAAAATAAAACTATAGTGGTTACTTTTGTTTAATATTTTATATTTGGATTTCCTTTTCAGCGGTAGTTGCTCATTTTTCTCCATGTATAGATCAATTTTGTGCTGAAATGTTTGAATATGGTAAGCGATACCAATGTTCTTATACGTGTAAAGTTTTCTAACGTCCATTTTCTTTTTCTTTTTCTACAATGGATGCCCCAAAATCAAATACTCCCTCCACCCACTTTTATTAGACATATATTGATTTAAAAAAAGTCAAACTTTGTAAACTTTGACAGATAATAGTCAAATTATATGCATTCTTAGTGTACAAAAAATATATCAACATGTTTATATTTCAAATTGCTTTGGATACAATGTTATTTCATGGCAATTGACAACATATAATAGAGAAATTTAACTATCAACGTATACCTTCAAAGATTTTTAAATAAACCTTATAAAAATGAACGGAGGAAGCATTAATTAAGCCGATGCCAACTGTTTAATTGGATGAAGCAAGCTCGAACAGGGCAAGCCATCCCCTACCTTTCCAGATTAATAACTCAATGGCGATTTGGCTTTTCTGGCATCCAGCAAAGCCACTAAGTTATTAGGATAACCCCTGCTGTATCACTGTACTAACATGCTGGCAACAATGCCGGGTACAGAAACGTGTTGTCGCATGAAACAAATTTGTGCTGAACAGCTGAAAACCACTGCCGTTGGATCTTTCTAGGAATCTGCGCAAGTTTCTGCTCTGCAGATCAGCCCATGGATGAAAACAGTGTGAACAGAATAGAAAGTAGCATCCCACCTGCAAATCGGAAAGAACCATCAACATGCTGGGATTGACATGCACTAGCCTAGTCCATTGCTACATGGGTTCTGTGCAAAACTCCCAAAAAAAATGGATTAAGGCATTGCTGATACCAGTTCAAAATTGGATTCAGACAGAACTTGTGGCTGCATATGGCAACTATGTATCTCCTCTTCATGTGTCTCGTTTTAACAACCTGCTTTGCTTCTGATGACAAAACAGAGAAAAACAACAACAATATACAAGGCATGAAACCAAGCCTGAGCCTTTTTCCTGTGACCTTCCTACGTCACCCCAAAATGACACCCGCACAACAGCTTACCAAAATTGGAGCCATCAGTACTCCACACAAAATTAGCCACCTGGCCGTTTCAACAAAATCCTGGCCATTCTAACCTACGGTAGCTCCCTAGTGTAAGCGCCTAGAGGAAAACTGAGCTCTTCCAACAGAGGCGTCCCATTCACCTCCTAAGCCATGCTGAATTCTTCTACGACAGAAGAACATGGTACCTTTTCACATGGTCTTTCCTTGACCTACAGTATGACATGAGGCGTTGCTTGTCCACCTCTCCCGTGTTTGATAATTGGACACCGTATTCCAGTAGTCTCCTCACATCCCTAGGAATCGGACTCTGCCACTGACCGTCCCACCAAGCATGGGCGAGAAGCGGGGTTAAGGCGCACTGGTGCTGCTGGTGCTGACAGCTCAAAGGCCCAGCGTATCTGTTCCAGATATGGCCCCAGCCAACCTGCGTTGAGAGCCCATCGACCAGTAAGTTACTGTGGATGCTGCTTAAGAATGTGAAGTTTGCACCTGAGGGCTCATGACCTAATACAACACGATTGCAGACAAAATTAGGTCTGGATTTAAGACTGAACAGACAACAGAGAGTTTAATGGATAGGAACACAAGGATATGTACCGTGTCTATTAGCTGCAGCCAACGCTGCAATGAGTTGTGCATAGGTTGTCCCCACACGACGATGTGCTCCAGTGACAACTGTGTATCTGGCATGTGAAGCCAGAAAGAAATCAACAAAAGCTGCCCACCTTGGAGCTGTACCCCAGTCTCTTGAACGAAGATCCAAGGTCTGTTCAGGAAAGAACTTAATTCAGAGAATGATAATGTGCTGCTTTG
The DNA here is from genome assembly GCA_036346145.1 of Olyra latifolia. NCBI lineage: Eukaryota > Viridiplantae > Streptophyta > Magnoliopsida > Poales > Poaceae > Olyra > Olyra latifolia. The sequence continues at coordinate 13,667,186 of CM070533.1, forward strand.
GATATGCAACAAAGTACATGCAGAAGTCTCCACTGAAATATACTTATCACATAGCTGTTATGCACATAAATTATTTAGCCATATGCGAATTGTCAGAGTTATGGAATAATTCATGTAATTTGTTTATTCGGTTTATAACCAAATTTCACCTATAACAATCAATTGTGTAAGTCTATGGCCTGGATATTGTTTCAATGATAAGTGAAAACAGGATGCTTCTTTCTTAGATCTTCACAGACATTCGTACTTTCATAGATTAAGCTCTTTCCACGCCCCTACCATGCATTGCAAAGCAATGCACAAACAGCCAGTTGAGCTGATCTTACTATAATACTATTAGTACCAGAACCATGAATTACTTCATAGCCCTTTATGTAAGCATTTTTTTTTTTGCAAGAATTTTGCATGACTTGTACGCAAAAAAGTATGTTGCCATAAGTTATCAGGTATATGCAAGAACACAATATGAAAAAACAATTGACACCCAGAAATGACAATAAAAGAAATCAGAATGCAAACAAAAGCAGCTAGCAAGTCAGTCCATTCACATGTTGAAATGAAAGATGCATCATATAATATGAAACACACTTGCATTTCTTCATGGATTAGGGAAACAGAGAATATGGGAATTTCATGTAACATCAGGTAATTGGGATTGACAGCTTCAGAATAAGCAAAATAAGATTATGTAGTACTAAATTGCTAATGCAGTAAAATTAATATAGGTGTCAGATGACTCAGTTTGGTATGCTTAATCTAGCCTATATGGTCCTTGATGTAAATTTAACATCTAAATGTAACATCTATGAAACTAGTTCTGAAGATTTCACTAGTTGATGAAAGATGCTGAAATATTTTTCAGGTAAGCCAGTGTAACGTACCTTATCATTTCCATTCACATCTAGACCAAAATTCTTGGCAAACAATTTGTAATCAAAATAAATTACCTGCCCATAAAGTGGAGTAATTATCTCCTTTCCCAAAAATTCCAAATAAACTGATTAAGAATACTAGAATTCTAACCAAGAACTACGATGCTCAGATAAAAGTACAAGGTTCACCAAGCAACAAACCTCTGCAAACTCACTGATCTCTTGCTTTATCTCCTTAACAAATGATGGCGTGTCTGAGATCAATGCCACTCGAGGTGTACCCTTCAAATGACAAATATGTATAGCTCTCTTAATGCAACTAACTGCAGCTCTTCTTGCTCGTACTGGCCTAGTGACAAAATGAGTTATTGTCAGCTTCTCAAAATCATGTGATGTTGGAATAATTGCTAATAAAGATGATCTTCATGATATAGGTGGTTGGCATTCCCAAGCTGAAAGATAAGGATCAATGACTTCAACTCAGCCATTGCCATTTGCATTACTTTAATAAACTTTTAAAATATTTCTAGACCATCATCTTTGTTGCATACACTGGGCATGAGATGACAGTTGGTAGCATTTTTCACCAGAGGACAGAACCATGCATTCAAATACTTACACATCAGGAAGAAAATGCCAGAAAAAAGTTGACATAGGTTTCTGTTAACTAAGGTAGAAAGCAGTATTTCAATGCTTACTGATGAACCGAATTTGTTCATATACAATCTCATGATGTTAATAGCCTACTATACCCTTTTTAAGTTAATGTGAGCAGTTCAAACAGATTTCTTACATTTATGCACATATAGTGTTTCATACCTATTGTTCATCATGCGCATGTGCAAAACAATATCTGGACTGGAACCCTTCAAAGCCCACTGAACTGCTTTTCGGACTGTCTGAGACGGAGATATGATTACTCGCATAAGCTCTCCAAATGTATTCGGTCTGGCATGTAATGAGCTTGGCGATCCAAAAAGTGTTGAAGCGGCAGCTTCCATTCCAGGATGAATATTCTTCAGAAAAAACTGAATCCCAACTGCATCTGTTGTGCCATCAAACCTAACGTTGTGATCAAGTAACACCATGTCAGCATGCTATGTTCATTACATTCAGCTTCCCATAAAAATTAATGGTCAGGTAAATGCACAAAATAAATTCAACCCAGCACCAACAGAAATCAAATTCATCTGAGCAAACAAAACAGGCAAAAAAAATATTTAAGGTGCTTCAATTCTGGTTAAGTAAGAAATAGCAAGGAAAAGAATTTAATCAATTTATGGATAAACATGAAAGGAATGTATAAAAATTGTGATTGAAATACTCCTTTCTAAGATATAGAACTTGGCTTGGGCCCCAGCAGAACTAGTTCCATTACACCGCAAGTTAGCCCATTGGGATTCATGGAGAAATGCAGACAAAACTGCTGTCAACGGGTAGGTGAAGGGGAGACATCTCGCATGTCATGCACAAGGAAACAAAATGAAGTACCAGTACTCACTTCTCCAAATGATTTCATGGGTAGTAACTCTAGATATTTCACCTAACTTTGGTACACCCCATGCATCCTATCCATCTCCAAAACTTTCCTAAAGTAAATTACTTCATTACATACAAAGAGAAGTAATCCAACAGATCAGAAAATTTTAAGCTTAGTACCAAATTCAATGTACAAAAGGATATACAAAAATATAAATTAAAAATACCATGCAAAATCATTATATTTTTGAACCTGTTATTCTACCTAAATTAAGTGTTCAAGAGTTTTTGGAGGTTGCTATGGTCAGATCTAGTTTTATTGGACAAGTGGATAAGCACCCTTTCATTCTCCTAGAAACAGGGATCATTCTGAAAATATTAGAAGGGAATCAGAAATTGAGGGACTCACTTCCTTTCGATGTAAATCTAAACCATTCACATAATGTAGATTTAATAAAGCATACTTGACAACAAATTGTCTTTAAGTGACAAACTTCTGTAGTCCCCCAATCTCAAATGTATGCATGTGAAGGAACTAAGGATCTCCAAATAGTTTGAAACCATCTGTAGCATGGTTGTCATGGCGTCGTGGCATGATGCAACTGCCGCCACAGGCCTCGCCTTACCATTCATGCCTATGGCGTCCGCCACAGAGGGAAGGCATCGCCGAGGCAGAGTATGGCGTCCTTGGGGCTGCGGCAGCCGCCATAAGAGGCTTGGAGAGGGAGGAAGGAGGATTAGATGCTGGGCTGCCAGCCGAGACCCAAGAGCCTGAGTACTACTACTTGTTAAGTGTAAGGGTATTTTAGTCTTTCCTCTTCTCTAGGATTCCCCCTTTGTACTCTATATATTACCCCATTGGACTGTTCAATACATCTAACTATTCACACAGTACTACTCCCTCTATCTCACATTAACATGGTATCAGAGCCTAGATGCAGCTCCTAGCCGTTACCTCTCTTCTGCTGCCGCTTCCCCCAGGAGGAGCACTCTCCCTCCCAGGGGATGGCCACTGGTTTGGCCCAGCTTTCTTCCCGGAGCCCCTTCCTCAGGCAGTCCACAGCAGCAGCAGCAAGCTTCCTCTCCTCTGTTCTTCTTCCTTTGTGAAGCAGCAGCCTCTTCTTTATCAAGCACAGCAGCATCAGCATCTCTGCCATCTTCTTCCAAGGCAAGCACAGAGAGGGAAGCACAGAGAAGGGAGGGAGCCCTGTCCTGCCTCCTGGCGCCGCCACTGCTGCACGTGCACCCACGGCCACCATGGCGCCGCTCCAAGCCTGATCCACATCCACGAGCTCCGCCACTGCCTCTGCTCCATGCTGTGGCTGTCGACGCAGCCTCCTCGTCGTCCGAGCGTCCTCCTGTTGTGCTGCCTTTGCTCCTTGTCCAGATCTTGGCGGAGCAGCCAGCAGCGTCGAGTCGGGCTCCTTCGTCACTGTCTTCGCTGATTAGAGCCTCCCACGCACCGTCACCTCCTCTCCGGCCCGGATCCGTGCGACTCCTCACCGGATCCGGCCTCCAAAGCCACCGCCGCTGTGCTCGGCGAAGATCCGGCCGCCACAGCCTTCACAGCACCACTCGAGGTTTCACCGATGCCTGGCGCCGTCTTCAGGCTCCACCGGCGACAAATCATGCCATCAAAACTCCTCTTGTCCAACCACCTACAGCTCGACCACCTCTGCCCTCTACTCTACCCATGCTGCTCTATTGTCCTCCCCTGCTCTGCTCTGCTTCGGAGCCTGAGCATGTGGCAGTGCAGCCTGGCCTTCTAGTGCCGTTATGCCGTAGCAGAGCAGAGGTCTGAACAGCTTTTTCGAGCAATAGCAAGAGGTGCCCATGGAACACATGCCAATCATGCCATTATCAGATCCAATGGCCTTGTGCTTCTCTGGCCTCTACATGATCAAGCCTCCACCGAGCCAAGCTGGCCCCGTGGAGCTCCAATTGCGCCATCCAGCGCCACTGCTCCACCTTCTGGCCTTGCTTCACGGCCGCTCCGAGCTTCAGCACCTTTGCCATGCATCGATACCTCAACCAGCACCACCTACCACCTATCCATGACCCTTTATCCCCTTTATCCGTGACATCAGGATATCACTCTCTGAGCAAGAGCATGCCTATGCAGCCTTATCACCCATTCCTTGGGTTTCCTCTCTTTGCTAGTCTTCCTCTTATCCCCTTCAACCAATTCAGCCTCTCCAGACATTGCCTTTGGTTCTTCTGCCATCTTCGGTCATCCTGGCTTCTTTCATACACTGACATCGCCGGCATTGCCATCGTTGGGTCTTACTCTGCATGGCTGTTCTTCGCCATCCTTGGGTCCTCTCTTTGCCATTGGTGCTTGTGCTCTTTGTGTCTCCTTGGTGCTGCTTTGGGCTTCCCTAGCACTTCAGGTTGTTGCCTTAGGAATTGTCCATTGTCCTTGCCTACTACTATTATTCATTGCTGTTTGTATCTCGCTTCCCGCTGCTTACATCTTACCGTCTGCTGCTTGTATTCTTGCATCTTTATTTTTAGAGTCTTAGTTATTGCTTCCGTCACGTCCATCCAAGTCTATTCAGTTCATCGATGCTTGTGCGAGTGCATCATTCCTTCATCAAATCAGCTGATTCCTTTTGCTATCTCCTTCCTTTTCCTATGGCAGGTGCCATAGCTCCTTGATCCTTCTTGGCCGTCACGATCTCCCTTTTCACGACGTATCATGTCCCCTTAACGTGATTATGCCTTTCAAGGCTATGGTTTGTGTTGCCATACTTCCATCCTCCTTACTCAGCTTGATTTGACCACTCTCTCTACTTTGTCGTTTCCCTTTGTCGTGACATTGCTCCAACTATACTCATCCTTCCGGTTGTCCTCCTTTCTTGACATGGCTGGCACCACCGAAGTTCCTTGCAAATTATAGAAGTCTTTATCTTCACAAAGACTTGCTTCGGCTTCGGTCGCTGTTCCTTGGTTCTCCTTGGCCGTCACACCTCTCCCTTCTTCGTGACGCATCACGTTCTCCTTCATGATGATGCCTTCAAGGCTATGATCTGCGCTATCTTCTCCTTCGAGCCATGCATCGTCACTATCGATTACACAGGATGGATGAGTTCATTATGGAGTTCGGCATATTTTTCTAGAGCTACACACTTTAACGACATCAACAAGATACAGACTTTGGATTTCCCCTTTAGTAGTGTGTATTCTTTCAAATGCAATGCTATTGCATACACGTTGCATTTGAGGGAGGTGTTAAGTATAAGGGTATTGCAGTCTTTTCTCTTCTCTAGGTTTCCCCCTTTGTACTCTATATATTGCCCCATTGGGTTATTCAATACATCTAAGTATTCACACACTACTACTCCCTCCATCTCACATTAACACTACTAACAGAGAGGGGGAAAAGGACGGAGAGTGGAGAAAAAAGAGGAGCCAGAGAGATACTAACCCTAGCCGCCGCCCACCAGTCGTCCCGTGCAGCCGCCAGCCATTCCGAGCAGCCACGTCGCTGCCAAGCCCTCCCACAGCCATAGGTATGCTCCTTGCCACTGGCCGCTGCTGTCTTCCTCTGCACCCTTCCTTGCTGCGCTTGGCGGCTTGGCCGCTGCGGCGCTGCCTGCTGCTCTGCTTCCTCCGCTCCGCCGCGGTGCCGGCGGTAGAAGTCCTCTGCTCAACGGCTCGACGCCTCGGCCGCAGCATCAACGCCCCCTCCCCTCCGCTTGGCCACTGCCCACTGCATCAGCCAGGCGCCCCCCACCCCTTCCCCCGCTGTGTGATGTCAATATGCCATATGTTGTGACTTGTGAACTTGTGAGTTATTGAGTTGTGACTTGTGACTTGTGATATAATGACATGCATATGCTAATATGCTCTGCTGTGTAATATGTTAATGTACTGGATCATGACTTATTGACATGCATATGCTATGTTTCTATGCTATGACTTAGTGATGTGAACCTATGTTATATTGCATTGTTCATATGTTACTATTCACCGTAGCTATGTGTCTATGGCGTCGCCTTGCCACGCGCCTTATTGCCAAAAGGGTATGAAGGTAATGGCATGCCAAGCTTCGCCTTACCGCCATGACAGCCATGATCTGTAGTTAATTAGAACTAGAAGATTTAATATTTAACTTTACTCAAAGAAAAAGGGGTATTGCCAGCCACTATTACCATTCAGCAAAGTAAACTGTGACTTCATATGCTAAAAGGATAAAATGATATAGCAAAAAAATATGTCAAGAGTGTAGTGCTCATATTGTCATGTTTTTATTTAATATATAACAAATGATCATTCATAGCCTTGTTATGCTTCAGGACTTTGGAACATTTTATATAGCCAGAATGGAAAACAAAAATAAAAACATGATCAGGGGTAGGGGTAGGGGTAGCAATCACAATACATCGCATGCCTAGTACTTTCAAAGCTTATTAGGCAAAAGCATTGGTTTGAAAGCAAAGAACTAACTTTTTTAGCTTCATATGATCAGATGTACTGGAAAGGTATCTGACTCCAAGAAAAGGGACAAGATTGATTTGAAACAAAATTTTCAACACATAACATGTACTTTAATTCAAACTAGTGGTACAGTAGACTAAAGATCTAGTTTGGCAGTTCTAAAACAAAGAAAGAAAAATCAGCTTGAACAACTTGTTAAGAAATGCAAGTCTTAGCTAGCACTCCATTCATCTAGAGGTTCTAAGTTAAATTGGCACTTTGCCCATGTCTTTCCTCCAATTCCTTCTTCCAAAAAGTACCTTTGTTTTTTTTACTTTTTATAATTACACTTAAATGCATATAATTTGCCCTGTCTATAAACCCATATCTAAGTTAGATGTTCCCACTAGCTGACAGCAACCGCATAAGCCCATGGCAAACTAAGGCAACAAAGTTGAACAAACTTGTACATGAAATTTGGGGATTAATCAACATCTTTCAGTTTTCTGACTGTACTAGGTTGCAGGTGTAGTGCTAACCAGATGATTGGATCTTTCCATTTGTTCCAGTCACTACATAGAACATTTGTCTCAGATGGATTTTCAAAATTGTCTACCCTCATGTTCAGATCACGACCATATGTTCTGGCACATCGGTTTTTCCTCCATAAATGCTTGATTTCTCCAACTGTAAACGACTGGTTGGTATAAGAAATGTACTCTCCAAAAGGATATAACCCCCTGTGAAATAAATAGACAAATGGTAAGAGGATAGTGAATAGCGATCATCAGTTACAACTATTTGGGCACTATATTTCTAAATCATTTGCATCAAATTATGTTAAATTCACAATGGTTATTGCATATAACTTACTTTATATACCTAAATATGGAACTATCAAGCAGAAAATTTGAAAACCGTTTTGTGAATTAGAGTCATATCTCATTTGTAATATTCATAGGATCAAAGGAAAATAAATACGAAGTTCGAAACTCCAGAGAATACCATAGCAATGAAGGAAAAAAATACAATCACAGCCTTACAGGGATTTAGCGCTTGAAACCTATCACATAAGTTGGAAATGAATCATAGATAAGGAAGAAAAATAAATGAGTATAAATTTATATGCCTGGTTTGCCCGATGATCAGGGACCGGTTTAACATAACACTCAGAGCTGCGGCTGTTAAGATCTTGTACATTTCATTGCCAAACCCAGCTTCAGATGCTTTCCCCAGCACAAAGCCTTGTTTGCAGAACTCATATGCAGGCAGGGCTCTCACTCTGGCAGCTCCTGACAAATTAATTGAAGAAGTAAACATCGGTCTCCACCTAGGAACTGCAAACCTCTATTTGGAACCAGATTGAGTAACCAGAAAATCTTAGGCGTCACAGTTTGTCTGATTGTTTATACTGGTGAACGAAAAATAATAAGGCAGTCGGCAGAGACATAGACATTTAGGAAGAGGTATACTTCAAATGCGAAACACAAGCAACATTCAGGTTTCAAACATGGCAATTTGTAATGCATGAGCAACAGGATCTACGAGTATGTGTTCAGTTGTTTCTGCGTTTTGAACTTGCGAAATATTATAATCTTTTGGTGTGCAAGCAAGAAATGTTCATTCCGCCGGAGAGGAGTACACTTGTTGAACCAAGAAATGTTCTATAATTCCGCCGGAGAGGAGTACACTTGTTGAACCAAGAAATGTTCTATTCTTGTTGCTTTCTTGATACTATTTGTGCGCACATAACATCAGTAATGCAATCAATCGCGCCTAGCGATGAACCTACGCTACAGAAGAGGCATTACACCGAACGGGTTGGCTGCGTGGGGATCGAAGTACGCACCGTGGAGCAGGAAGTGGCGGCGGATCAGCTCGCGGACCCACAGGCTGGCCGCCTCCGGCGATCCCCGGCCGGCGGCCTCCTCCCCCATCCTCTCCACCGTCGCGCACGTGTCCCCTCCGGCCGCCGCCTCCTCCGAACCCTCCCTCGAGGGAGGCGGCTCCGCGGGGTGTTCCTCGGAGAAGGGCCTGGCGGGTTTAGGGCCGTGGTGGTAGAGGAGGAGCAGGGCGACGGCGCCGGCGATGACAGCGGCCGCGAGGAAGGCTCGCCGGAGCAGGAGCACGAGGGAGCGGCCGCGGCGGCGCCATCGCGGCGGCATGCGCGACGGGCCGCGGTCGGAGCGAGGCGGTGTCGGTGGATTTCGCACAACAACGGCAACCGATTCCTTGCCTCTTGTAAGTGAATCCGTTTCGGGAAATTTCGCAAAACAAATTAGTCTAACATTTAAAAAGCCCAAAAAGTCTTAACATTTCAACAAATTAGTTAGTTTAAAAAATTCAGCGTAGCGATAAGAATGAGAAAATTAACATATGCCACTCCGAAGGAGTAGTCTCGCTAAAATGCCACTCCAATCATTCTAAACTGTACAATGCCATCCAAGGTGTCCAAAGTGTCACTGACTTGACTTGTTAATAGTCACTCCCTGGTATTTTAGCTCATTTACTTTCATTTTCCCATTTTCTGGACCATTGTGCCCCTGCTTCATCCATCCGTTGGATCTGTTCTAGCCGCTCCAACTCCAGTCCAGCGCCTGCCATCAGTGTTCCAATCGCTCGGACAGGAGCTCGAAGACTACTTCGGCGATTATTCTGGCAACTTTTCCGGCGACTTCTCAGGCGACTCACTTGCTAAATAGTTTAGTAAAATACATCGATTACCTAGCCCTTTACACATGCAAGGCCTCCAAAGGCTTACACCACAAACTGGTGGAAATGACGTCGTTACAAGCTGGAATTTGGTCATATTGCACTTAGTGGTAGCAAACATATTTTGTAATGACTCTAATTAGCATCAGTTATAATAGTTATGTATATTTCAAGTAGGGGTGGCAACGAGCCGAGTTCGAGCGAGCCAGATGCTGGCTCGGCTCGGCTCGGCTCGTTCACTACCGAGCCGAGCCGAGCCGAGCTAGGCAAGGTGTCCGAGCTGAAAACTAGGCTTGGCTCGGCTCGTTACCAGCTCGCTCGCGGACCATTATTGACAGAATAAGTAGAATAGTGTTCGAGACAAAAGAGAGATCCCAAATATCATTGACTCATTGTCTAGAAGAGATTAAAATTACAACTATTTTATATAAGTATACAGATATACATGCAACACCTATTGATAAAAGCCTACTACAACACATATTATACATGCAATATAGAAGATATTTAAAAAGCGGGCCATATCTGAGCCTAAACGAAGCGAGCCACGAGCGAGCTACCTGCTGGCTCGGCTCGGCTCGTTTTTCTACCGAGCTAGAAAAAAAGCTCGGCTCGTGCTCGTTAGCCAACGAGCTGAGCCCGAGCCGAGCTAAATCCCGAGCTGCTCATGAGTAGCTCGCGAGCTACGAGCTAAAGTGCCAGCCCTAATTTCAAGAGTTTAAACAACACAATGAGTATGATAGAGTAATACTCCGTTACAACCATGGACCGGGTTGTACAGTCCCATATGTATATTTCGCAGTGAATTGATCTCCCAGAAACTTAGCAAAAAAAAAAGCCACTGATCTTCATGGCAACATACACAAACACCATATGTAATTTCAGTAAAAAGTATCATATATACAGAGACAATAAACTAAATTATATTGAAGGCAGCCATGTATGCACAGACAAAATCGAGAAGGATGTGCAGTCTGTACAAATCAATTAGCACACCCAAAGAGTAATGCATATTTCACTGGTAGACTTACCTACTTAATGATTCATGCTACCACCATGTTACACATAGCATAGCAATGGTTCAGTTACACATACCAATGGTTCAGTTACACATAGCATTAGCATTACACATAGCATAGCAATGTCAGCATAAGCAAAAGGAGCAGGAGTAAATAGCTGTCCAGGACCATTAGATAGCATTAGCATTACACATGGCATTGCCAAAAGGACATTGATGAAAAGGACCACAAAAGGGTTCCTGGCAGATAAAATAGCATTGCAAAAGGACCACACAACTTATCCCTCCGCAGTTCTTCTTGCTCTTTTTCCTAGGAGTCAACTTTTTCACATTTTGTTGCTGCTGCATGTTGTCTTCCACAGTTGTAGCCTCATGGTTCATGCTTGTAAACTTTCTTGTCCTAGGCTTCCTCTTTCTGCAGCAGCAGTAAATTTTTCACATCAGGCATAGTACACTTGTTACAGATTAGTATTAGTTGAGATTAATCCACCTTTTCTTAGTGCCATTCAATGGACACTTGTAACTCGCCTGTCTGTGACTAACTTCTCCACATCGCTGACACTTGATAGGGCCTCTGACCATTGTTTTTCCTTTTTTGGTCTATCCTTCCTTTGCACCAGAGCTGCTGCCACCTTCTAGGAAACTTTTCATGGCAGCATCCTGAAGGCAATCCCCAGCATCAGTTGTGTATGTGGCTGCACTTGGCCTCTCCTCATTGCTTGTTCTTGCATCCTCCTCCGTTAATCCTAGAAGCATATACATTTGCTCCTCAGTCATTTGTTCTATCCTACCTTCCTCGTCTTGTGATTCTTGAATTCTTACATTGTCCAAATCAAATACCCGAGCAACATGGTTCTCATTTCATCTCCCTATACCCATTGCTTCACCACAAACAGATGCATCCATGCTCATTCCACCAACTGGTCCACCTCCAGAATTGTCACACGCATCACTGCCCATTGCAAATGCCTCCCCTTGACCCAAATCATCATGGTGCGGAGTGCATAGAAGGGATCAATCTATTGTACTATCCATCTATGCATCTAACCTAGCAACCCTCAATTGTTACACAAAAGAAAAAAAATACAATTGGTTAGGGTATGGATCAACTACCGTTGGGGAAACCCACTGTTTAAAATTTAGAGGTTACCCCGACACATCCTTGGCCTTGGGGTTCATCCCACCGGCCGTAGAAGTACTCACGCATCGTGATCCCGGATCCATACCTAGGCTACGATCGCACAAAACACAGCAAAAGGGCACAAATCCTTCAGACCCTAGAGAAATGCAAGGGACCGGTGTGGATAACATGGTCCTTAGGTATCCTCACGGAGACAAATTAGACGGACTACCTCACGGAGCAGGGTCACGCCTACCATCTAGAAGACGAGCCTGGCCCGCATGAAGACCCGACTTGTATCACAAGAAAGGCACAGTTGTAATCCGGTGCTTACGTACTTGGCAAGAAAGGATAGAGATAGACTTTCTATCTCTATCCCCAGTTTTCATAATCAACTAGGATACTTGTCTGTAATCCTACCTTCCTCCACTATATAAAGGGAGGCAGAGGCTCCTAGTTCGGGAGGAGAGAGGAGGAGAGATCACATTGATCCATAGCCATCCTCAACATTGATCCATCGAGTTCAACCCCAATACAATCCACGAGCACAGGAGTATGGTATTACCTCCACCGCAGAGGGCCCGAACCTGTATAAATCTGTCTCCTGTGTTACCATCGGGTTTCGGTCTTACGCATAGCCCCATAAAGTATATTGCCGACATAATTCGTCGACAGTTGGCGTGCCAGGTAGGGGCAGCACTAAGATCATCTTCATCAAACTCGATGGCATCTCTCGGCGGCAGCGCCGTCGAATTCACCTTCGAGCAAGTTTTCCGTTTTAAAGGCTTGGATTTCATCATCAACAACCTCGGCAAACTTGCCATCGAAGAATCGGATCAGATCCGATCGGAAGACAACTTCAACCGCGAAGCGAACGCAGGAAGAAGATGCGATCTATTCGCGTCCAGAATCTGGATAGAACTTGCGTCGTGATTTTCTGTTGACTTGGAAGGAATTTCGGGGTAGTTTTGGATGTGTTGGAAAGCTTATCTTGTTATCTTTCCAACGAGTCCAGGATCATCGAAAACCGAGTTCGGATGTGACCGTGGCGACCGTTTGAAGATAGACTGCGCGGAGGTGACGTGAATTCTGCGCGAAGATGGAGCTCGACGTAAATTTCGCTCGGCACCTCGGCGATCCTTGGTACACCTCATCAAGGGCATGGCAGACCTCGACAACAAAGCGGATCTCATCCCGGAGATCACGGCGAGGCTCCTATGTCATCCCGATTTACGGTTCCTGCGACGCCCCGACTGGCGTCTCCTATGACGCCGACTTGCGGCTAGCTCCTACGCTCCCCGACTTGCGATGACAACGACTACCGTCGCACCCACTCGTTGCTCCGGCAACAACGACAAACTGTGACCTTCGCCAAGCCATTGAAGCTCGGCGACGGGAGTGAGAAAAAGAAGAGAGACATCACCATGATAACGATAGAAGAGGTTTCGGTCGAAACCGTGACAGCCGACTTCCTAGGTAGGCTTTTCCCGTGCTCAACGCCGACGACAACCACGCCGACTTCCTAGGCCGGCTTCTCTTGCTCGACGCCGAGGACAGCCGCTTCGACTTTCTAGGCCAGTTTCCCGTGCTCGACGCCGAGGACAGCCACACCGACTTCCTAAACCGGCTTCCCGTACTCGACGCCGAGGACAGCCGCGCTGACTTTCTAGGCCGGCTTCTCCCGCACGACGCCGAGGACAGCCGCGCCGACTACCTAGGCCGGCTTCTCATGCTCGACGCCGAGGACAGCCGCCCCGACTTCTTAGGCTGGCTTCTCGCGTACTGTGCCGAGGACAACCGCGCCGACTTACTGCGCCGGCTTCTCGTGCACTGCGCCAAGAACAGCCGCGCTGACTTCCTAGGCCGGCTTCTCGTGCTCGACGCCGAGGACAGCCGCGCTGACTTCCTATGCCGGCTTCTCGTGCTTGACGTCGAGGACAGCCGCGCCGACTTCCTAGGCCGGCTTCAAGATTCTTACCGAGAGACGGCCGCAGCGTGCCGACCTTCTTCTACGCGGCTTCGCACATGACGCCACGGACAGTCGCGCCGACTTCCTTACGCCGGCTTCTCGCGCACGACGCCGAGGACAGCTGCGCTGACAAGGTGACATGCCCGAGGGCTCGTTCACTCGGGCGTAAGGACGACACGATCAACATCTAAGTTGTTTATTTTTATACTCAATTACATCATTATAATTTATCTTCTGACTTGCTACTTAGTTGGTATCCAACTAAACAGTAAGTCGGGGGCTACACCTAATTAGGTACATTATCTGCACCCATCTCTTTTCGAGTTTCTTTTGTTCTTTTTCATGTTGACTTTTACCGATTCCGAGTGTCACACATTATGAGTAGTAAAACTCTGATTCCTATGCAAAATTTGGGTTTCCTGACGCGTGTCCGGATACAGAGCTCCGCGCCAACTCCTAACGCTAAGTGACTTGATGAGTTAGGCGGAGTGCTTAACAAAAAGAATTAAACATACTCAGAGAAGCGTAAATCAATACGAAAAAGATAAAAGGACGACAATTTGATATAATAAAAATACATAATTGGACATCATGCATATTGCTTTACAATCCCGTTTTTCTCTACTACTCGTGTTTTTCATTGTCTCCACAGGGTACAATGCAGGATAATGCGAGATGATTTTTATGGCACGCCAAGACGCTCACGCCAAAGACCACGAGTGCATTATACGGCTCGGCTGCATGCCTACGTCAACTCGGCACGGCTTCACGCCAACGCCAGCGCCCCGAGCGCAACCTTTGGCACGGCTGCACGTCTATGCCAGCACCCCAAGTGCATTATACGGCTCGACTGCATGCCTACGTCAACTCGGCACAGCTTCACGCCAACGCCAGCGCCCAGAGCGCAAACTTCGGCACGGCTATAAGCCCACGTCTGCACTTCAAGCCTACAAGGTGATACGTCCGGGGACTAAAAGCTCAAATGAGTTCAAGGAAGTGTTTACGATATAAGCACCGACCATGGCACAGTTACGTGTCAACACACGCGTCCCGAGCGCAATCTACGGCATGGCTCCACGCCTACGCCAACACCCTAAGTGCATTATATGGCTTTTGCATGCCTCGCCCGGCGCCTCGCCGCCGAAATACGGCTCGGCTTCGCCAAGATCGCGCCGAACAACGCCACGCCGACTTTTACGCCGACTCATTGCCGACAACGACGAGGACGGCCACCCCAACTTACGACTTCTCGCGCACTGCGCTGAGGACAACCGCGCCGACTTACTACGCCGGCTTCTCGCACATTGCGCCGAGGACGGCCGCGCCGATTTACTACACCGGCTTCTTACACTGCGCTGAGGACAGTTGCGTCGACGTTCTACTCACGCCGCGACGTCAACCATCGCGCCGACTTCCAGGACTCCAAGAAATTGGGCTGGGAGTCACTCGGACTGCAAAGCTCTCTTGAGCCCTTCATAGCCTCCTTGCATGCCAATGGAGCACCCGGCATAGAGAAGGTTCCAGTCGGAGTACTCGACTTGAAGTATGACTCGGTCGACACATCCGAGAATGCATCAACTCGGTTGTAAAGCACTCGGGAGCTACTGTGGATAACATGGTCTCTGGGTATCCTCACGGAGACAAATTAAACGGACCACCTCACGGAGTAGGGTCACGCCTACCATCTAGAAGACGGTCCTGCCCCGCATGAAGACCCGACTTGTATCACAAGAAAGGCACAGTTATAATCCGGTACTTATGTACTCGGCAAGAAAGGATAGAGATAGACTTCCTATCTCTATCCCCAGTTTCCATAACCAACTAGGATACTTATCTGTAACCCTACCTCCTTCCACTATATAAAGGGAGGCAGGGGCCCCTAGTTCGGGAGGAGAGAGGAGGAGAGATCACATTAATCCATAGCCATTCTCAACATAGATCCATCGAGATCAACCCCAATATAATCCACGAGCACAGGAGTAGGGTATTACCTCCACCGCAGAGGGCCCGAATCTGTATAAATCTGTCTCTTGTTACTATCGGGTTTCGGTCTTACACATAGCCCCAAAAAGTATACTGCCGACATAATTCATCGACAACCGGGAGGATGCGGTTCTCACCTTTCCAATCCAGCGCCACCGCTGCTCGGAGGAGCCGCCACCGCGTCGTCGCCGAATTCCAAGCTATCGGAGTACTCGCCAGTGTCGCCAATGGACGTCGCCGCCGTCCTTGTTGTGAATGGACAACCCCTTCCTCCGGCACCTCGCTCGCTCGCCAGTGTTCTCGTCGTCGTCCCTCGCAGCGACGCCTCTGCAGCTCCCCTTCGCTCACCGGTGTCGCCAATCACCGAGCGCTACTCGCTGAAAGACTCGCTGTGGGTGGAAGAAAGGGGAATGAGAACAGCACTGGCAGAAATTGTGACCAATCTAAGTCAATGACTAGGCAGGGGCACAGTTGTCTTTTCCAGTGCCAAAAATTGTAAAAATGAAAGAAAAGGAGCCAAAATACCCGTGAGTGGCATATTAGCAAGTCAGTCTCACTTTGGGTGACATTTAAAGTTTGGAACGACCAGAATGGCATTTTGGTGAGACCACTTTTTCGTAGTGGCATATCGTCAATTTTCTCGATAAGAATAGGGCTAAGCAACAACTTTTCTGATTCTCGCCGGAATAGTATAATAGGATGGGTTAATTAATGCAAAAGTGCTCGATGTCGAGTTGTGCCATTGGAAACTCAAAAACCTGCCCATTGCTATTACTTAGGTAAATACCATTACAGACATTTTTGCCCATAGCTTCTTTTCAAATTTATAGACATTTTACCATTCTCTTCTTCCTCCTCCCTCACTTCTTCTACCTCCAAACCAAGCTCCATGAGCCGTTGGCCTCGACCTCCTCTCCTCCCCACGAGTTCATCTCCCCGCTGTCCTGCTCTACCGCTGGATGAGCAGCTGCCGGAGATCTAGGTGTCTAGCCTTCTCGATCTTGCCTCTGCTATTCCTCAATCGTCGTTGCCTACCTGCCCTCCTGATGCTACCATCGACCCCTTCCCATCGCCTTCCTAAGCCCTGGACTGAGCCGCCTTCGCCACCGCCCAGATCCTCACATATCCTCACATGAGCATCGCCACTCGGTTCCTCATCGTTGCCGGCTGCTCAGACCCGTCCTAGGACACTGACTGTGCTCCTCCCCAAGGATGTCGCTGCCAACTATATAACTATTTCACAGTATATTTATTGCATAATTGTATCCAATTGTCAAAGATGGATTAATCTCAGTGTGATTCATTCTTTTTTTTCATTGAAATGCAAGCATATTTGTTCTCATAATATGATCAGTTATTGCCTTTCCCATTTTCTGAACATATACTAATGGAAGTATACTTGCCCCCACTGCACGTATCATTGTTTATTCGAGATAGTTTTACTCAAGTATTTGTAGTTGTGATTATGCATGATTGTTCATGTGCCATATGTTATCTGATGTTTATAAAAATAAATGTTATTTTGAGTTTTTGACATACTGACCAGGTTACCTGACATCTCAACAAGTTGTTAGATTGTTTAACGAAGCTGCTCAAATATCACCGGAGGATTCTGATGTCCATACAGTTTTGGGTGTGTTATACAACCTATCAAGAGATTATGATAAAAGCTATAGCTTCATTTTAACAGCAGTAAAGTTAAAACCACCATGACTATTCTCTTTGAACCAAGGTTAGTGCAAATCATACAAACAGCATCCAGATTGCAGAGTGCTGATGCAAGATTGGCATATCAGCAATGTATGAATTTTAAGCAAGGGAAAAATGTCAGCTTGTAGCATAGTATTTTCTTTCAATACCAGGAATCAATATTGGAACACTAATAGCAATTAGATAGCTCGTGTATTCAGGGAAATTTCCCTTTTTGTAACAATGACATTGTTTAATGTATGAGATCATATATGGATGAATAGAGGTTTATTCCTGTCAAATTGTTTTCTGTTTTATATGGCTTCTGTCAAGAGGTTTTGGTGATACTGTGTATCCTTTTCCCTGAAATGGAATCTGCGTATATGAAATCAGAATGTGGCTATGACATGTATAAAAACTTGCTGCTTCTGGAAAATGCAGATGGCAAATGTATGTATGTATAAAATCTGATCTCTGCATCAACTACTCTCTGCCCAGAGACTGCATACCAGAGAAACCTTGGAAGCAAAAAAAGGGTCCATGCATAAATACCAGGGGCAAAAACATCAGGACCTCTCTTTCTCTTTTTTTTTTTTTCCAACAGTAGCTACCGAACAAAGGAGAAATGCACACTTGCTCTTCACAAATAGAAGTCTTGCTAAGGCTTTTTTCTTATCATCATTCAGACTTGTTCTTTAAATCTTTTTTTTAAAAAAAACTAATAATCTACATCATATAAGTGTTCCACTACATCTTCTGTATGTTTTTCTCTCTTTCCGGTATGTCTTCCATGTACTTGCGAACAAACATCACCTAGGAGGAGCACCACCGGGGCACCATGGGAGGAGCAGGAACAGGGGCGCCATAGGATGGGCAGGGCATGGGGGCACCGCCGTTGGAGGAGCATGGCTGCTATTGGAGGAGAAGGGCGCCCGCCGTTGAGAGCGGCAGCTCAGTTGTGAGAGATTAGGGAGGTAGCGAAGGCCCATGCAGCGGCCATCTCGAAGGAACACAACAGGGTAGGAGCAATCGGGAACGCCAGGGCGATCAGGAGGGAGGATGCAACTATCACGAGCCGATTTTCAGAATATTTTAGAGCATCGGCTAATTTCAAAATTAGGTGTCAACAGTTACAAACAAAAAAAATAAATTAAATTTTCAATAAGCAACTTTGATGTAATATCAATCAGTATAGTGCTTCCGACCCCTTTGTAAAAAATATATATATATTTGCGATGTCCATGATTTCATTGCCGCCGCTTTGTTTTGTAATGCAGGCCATGCAATAGCTTGCTGGGCCTAGCCAACCTTCTGTCCAGAGACCGGTATCCCATTTTAAGTCCCGGACACCCTCACACTCAGGTTAGTCCATAACGGCCATCCCAAATACCTGGATTAATTGTATGAAACAGGAGGAGATGCCAAACGGCCCAAACAGCTACGAAATCCCAAACAACGTGCATGTCTTCGGTTTCATCAGTTACTTAACTGTCACCTTTTGCTTTACGCTGCAGACTGCAGAGCACGCTCCATGAGTCCTTTCTAACGGTTAATTAACTTGCCTAAAATAAAGGCTAATTAACTAGCATGCAATAAGGGTGAAAAAAAGGTAAAATGATCTTTAAAAATGTCTGCAACAAAACAATTTTGAGCCGTCCGTTTTTTTATTTAATAGCTAAGTGATCTTTTACCTTGGTATACGATTTTGTTCTAAACCGCTTATCAGCACACTACTACAGAACTGACCTTCAGTATCAGTTCAAAACAGCCATTAGTACTGATTTTTGAACCGGTACTAGACATCCGGGACTGATGCGAGGAGGGCATTAGTACTGGTTCCCTCACCTGGGACTAAAGGTGCTAGAAATGTTTAAAAATATGTGAGAAGCAGGACTCGAACCCGTAACCTCGTAACTCTAGCCTCATGACTTTAGTCTCACTCTTCTATCCAACCCACCCACCATCACGTACTAATATAGATAGAATATGCATTCCTTTTGAACTATCTAGATGGGACGTTTCTCACAACCAAACACTGCAACTTCTAGATCATGTGCTTTTAAAAACAAGTCGAACCAAATGGACCACCTTGTTGAAACCTTTTCTAGAAATTCTTCTTCAAATTTTAGAATCCAGCTCACCCTTCAGGAACAACATTTGCTGGAGCAAGCTGCTGGCCGAACTCATGCCACGATGCTCCCCGAAAGCCGGATTCAGTGAGAGAGAGAGAGGAATCTCTGGAGGAGAAGCAGGCAACAGAACATGCGAAAAAGCTCGAGCTTGGCGCCGAAAGAAACGCACAAAAGGCAAGCGATCAGCCTACCTACGTGATTCCCCTCGTCATTCACCAATCAATCGTACACGCTCCAAAACAAAACCGATCCACAATGAACACATATAAAATTTTATATATATAGGATAATCATGAGGGCCATTACACTAACCACAAATAAATTAAGAACCCGCTCGTACAGACAAGCTAAGAATCATCAGTACATGCATGGAGATCAAATGGAACATGATGAACAGTAGAAAATGGAAATTACAAGCCCTATATTTCCCTCCCTCTCTATCTCTTCTTGCTCCATTTCACAGCTTAATTGCATGCATATGCTATAGCATATGTAGCATGGGAAGCAGTGAGCTGAGCAAGTCGATAATTAATTAATTCGTTTTAGGTTTTTTTTTTCCTTCTGTGGCTTCGCCACCTCGTACACGCACGCACGTACGTAACGAGGCGTAGCCTTAGTTATGGCCCATGCAAGCTTGCGCATGCATGTATTGCATGTCGTCTACACCTGCTCGGCGACGTGGTTCGCTGCCTTGTCTTCCTTCTCCACGGTCTCCTTGCTCTCGCCGTCGACGTCGACGTTGGAGCCGCGCTTCTCGGGCGGCGCATCGCCGTCGTCGGCGTCGGTTGGGCCGTTCTCCTCCGCCGGCGGCGACTCGATGGGGTACACCTCGCAGCTCTTGAGCTCGACGGCCGCGCCGAGCTTGGCGATGTTCACGACGTGCTCGGGCACCTTGACGGCGCAGTCGGAGTCCGCCGCCGCCGCCTTCTTGGGCGTCGAGCCCTGGTAGACGGCGTACAGGCCCATCTGGATGACCCCGAAGGTGAAGCCGACCACGTTGGGCAGCTGGAACAGCAACAGGAAACGGTCGCGTCAATGGCGGCTTGGCCAAATCGCCGAGAAAGTTTACTAGTTCTTGCTCGTTGCTTACGGCGACGTATTTGTCCTTGATAAGGAGGCCGTAGAGGAACCAGACAACGGCGCTGACGGTGAGGGAGAGGGACAGCGAGAAGGGCATGAACTCCACGCTCCTGGTGCGCACCACCTGCCTCTGCAGAGACCAAGCAAGCACGACCGAATCCCCAGTGTGTCAGACAGACGCGCAAACATATATATAGACAGATCGATAGATAGATAGATATATATGTTTCGTAGATATATGGTTCGGGATCATTATCATAGACGGTTTCTCGACGTCTGAGATAGAGGTTAAGGACGAGGGTCTTTTTTTAATAATTAGTGGTGCTCACGATGATGCTGAGCGGCGCGACGAAGACGCTGACGGAGAAGCCGACGCAGACCCAGCCGAGCATGACGACGCGCTTCTCGCCCTCCGACAGGAGCAGGGTGAGGAGGAGGATGAGCCCGAAGACGCCCACGTTCAGCAGCAGCAGGATCTTCGCCGTGAACAGCTGCATTCAGATCCAGCACGCACACGCATGTCAGCTACTAGCTACTGCTCACTCGCGCATGCATATCGATCACGAGCCGATCGATCATGCGATGATGTGTGTGGGTGAGCTGACGGGCATCGACCTTGGCCTTCTTGGGGGCGTAGACGAGGTAGACGACGATGTAGATGGTCTCGATGACGCAGCCGGCGGAGTTGATGGTGATGAGGAGGCACTCGTCGGACTTGAGCAGCGCGTAGTAGATCCACAGCATCGCGCTGAACAGCGCCACCACGTACGGCACCGACTGGAACCCCTGCGTCGACTTGCTCTTGTAGATCCGGTAGAACGTAGGGCTGCACCCATGCACGCATGCATGCACGTCACGTATATGAATGAATATATGATCCATTAATCAGACAGCTTCATCAGCTGTTCCAGAGGAAGAAGGGAGCTAGCTAGCTAGCGTGTGAGACTTACAGTGGGGCCAGGTACGTCAGGAAGGAGATGACGTTGCCTGCAACAAACAGCATCGCAAAGTGAGGTGTTCGGATCAGTTTCAGGTCACTGGTCAGTGCATTCATGTGAGCATATATCATGCATGGTGCAGCCAGGGACAGTTAGCCAGAACAACGTGGCACAAGGAGATACGTTACAACAACGATGTATGTGGCCAGCAGCTAGCTTTCAGTAATGGCTGGGGGTGGGGCCCCCCTTGTGTTTGTGTGTGAGGTGATGTCACGCTACACCATGGGAAAGATATTGGAGCTAGCCCCTTTTGTTTGGCTCCTTTGTTTTGGCCACCCTTTTTTGGCCTAATTGGACCTCCATTAGTATCATAATTCATGTTAATTCATATCTCCGATCCAATGATGAATGGAAATGCTTCTTCTCTTTTAATCGACGCGAAAAAAAGTGGGGGAACTTGCGGTAATTAACTATGAGGGTGAAAGGGCAATATGGTGCAACAAGTTGGAGAATTAGTCCTGTTTTGGCAAGCTCTTGCTCAGGTATATGTATGGCCCCCCAATTGCAAACCACTTACAATTTGCATCCCAAAGTGCAAACTCCACTAACCGGCTAAATATATCACTTTTGCTAGATAGCTAGGTTATTGACATGAAAAATATAGTGATTTTCGCGAAAAGGGCATTTAAAGGTGTAGGAAGAAAACCGAGCACAAAGAATACAAGAATAAAACGAAAAATTTATGAGGTTCTCATCTTGAGGTATATAGACCATATGTATACCTAGGAGGCCAAAGGAGAAGGCCCAAGGATGCTGAAGAGACAGGCCAGCCATTGCAAGATCTTTAGCCTTGGTTATGAGAGCTGATGAGGAGGAGATCAATGAGCTAGGGTCACAATAGGTTTCAAGGTTTTTCTCCTTAGTTTTGTGTAACTATCTGATCAAGGCTCGATGCTCTCTGCTCAATGGGAAGGAAGGGAGGAGTTGATGACTACTAATTTAATTGCTCGCTTGAAAGCTTGATGGGTGCTGAACAAGACCCTGGGAGTGGCTTATATAGTGCTAGGAAGGAAGCTCCAAACCAAAAAGGTACACATGACCAGCCAGACATGCCTTATGGTGTATGACCCTGGCACAATAGCTAGCACACACACAACTATATTAATGATCCTGATCAATCACGGCCATGAGATTGAATAAACTTATCAAGCATGTACAAGATATATAATTAATCAGCATCAGCATGACAGGAGGTGCCTATCTGCTTAATTTCCCTCATAATTCCTTCCCTAATGCATGGATTAGTTAAATTGCTGTGCACTCCAAGTTGCTGTCCTAGGTAAGGATCTAGACATGCAAGCTCGGCGGCCTTAGCCGTACAGGGAATGAAAGGTGAACTGCTAGCAGCCACTGAGCCGCAAAGGAGCGCATTTCCCTTCCCCCAAACGGACGGCGCTTGGGACCCCGGCCTTAAGACCGCTTGTACAATGGAATACCGCATTATTAACTAGAGGAATTAATTAATTGATTGATTAATTAATCGGGTATGCATGGCTTCGTTTTGGAAACACATTAATTTTAATTTTTTTCATCATTTCCGCGTTTTCCCTTCACAGCTGGATACACCTTTCAGCTCCTAGGCATTCTTTACAGCTTATCCTCCTAGTCTCCTACCTGTTTATCTTTTTGTTTGTTTATTTTCATTTCCAAAATAAAAATGCTTTGGTTTTTAAGTCCATTCTTTTTTTTTTATCTCGAAGGTGCGTCTTAAAGATCTAAAGAGCAAGTCAAACAAGGTGGATCTGATTCTCGAGGCCATCTCGGGAAACTCTCGAAATTTAGAAAATAAGCAAATAAGTAGATAAGAATAAAGTAAATAAGCAGAGTTATCACATGGTTTTGATAAGCTCTTCCGAGTTCATCTGGCACGTAGAACGTGTAAAAACAGGTAACGAAAGGAGTTATCAGTAGTAGCTAGGAGCCATGCAAGGACACGGTTACTTGCATTGGCCAAAGAAGCGTGCGAGCTAGGCACAAGCCAGCTGAAATGTACTACCAGCTGTATGCTGTGCAGATCCGTTACTAGTACACCTCACTGCCCTTTGCTTGCTTCCATAATTTTGCGAGCCTTCAGGAGCACACAAGCTTAATTCGCTTGCTGCTTCTGCGCACTATAATTCTATTTAGGCTTTGCCTTCTCCTGCACTTAGGAGGAAATGAAAAAATATAGCATGCTTTTCTCTAGAGCCTTTTCCGGGTTTAATGTTGGTGAACAACAACAACAACGACGACGATAATAATAAAGGCGATCACAATGATTGATTTAAAAAATTATCGGCCATTCGAAGAAGCAAACGGCTGGAGTTTTCTTGTCCAGCTCCACAGTTTATTTAGTTTTCCATTCTGAAAAAAGGCTCTGTACGCGCTCTTAATTGATCCCTTGCACATGCATAGATATGCATCTGCCATTATTTGATGTACACTTCACTCTGCTCGGACTTGATCTCTCTAGCCATCTGTACGTACGTGTCTTAATTTTCTCCTGTATTTTGCTTCGACGTCTCTCTCTAGCCATCTATACGCACGTCTCTTAATTTTCTCCTACATTTTGCTTCGACATCTCGGCTAGGCATGGATATATAGGGCGTATTTAGTCCATCACCTTGAGGTGCCATGTCAACGAATTGATTATGACCAATGCAAGGCATGACCAATTCAATGATAACTTTTTGTTGTTGAATATATTGAAGCCAATTGGAAGTGCCAAATGTTGGTAAGCTATGGTGTGTATTGTTTGGTTCATTGCCAATTGAGGGTACCAATTGCTGCCATAATATAAAAAAGTCACAAAAATTTGAAATGAAAAATTCAATAAAAACTATAAAAATTTTTTAAAAAAATCTAAAAATCATTTTAAAAAAATCTACATGTAACCTATGGTTTTAAATAAATTAATAATTTTATTTTTATACAATTTGGACCATGGACGAAATGAATTTTGTTTTTATACAATTTGGGCCATGGATGAAATACATGTCAAAATCCGAAATTTGAATTTTTGTGCATCAGAAGAGCAATACATGATTAACTAGCAAGCTAGCAGCAACCCACACAACAACTGATCAATGGGCCCGGTGTCTTTGGCTAGGATGGCACAAAGGTGCGTCTTCTCAGGGTGGCCGATTTCGGCGCCATCGGATGGCCAGCACTCCACGTTGAAATTATCAGGGAGTGCCACATTTGCCCAGGGCCTGCCAAATATCGGATATCAACCAAACGAATGCCAAATCGCGAAGTCACGACCAATGTTTAGTAAGGCAAGTCAAGGCCACAAACCAAACATGCCCACATATATATGCTAGGGATTGGTCATGTGCATCCCTGTTTGATGTAGAGACGCTGAAAGTTACTTCTATTATCTAAAAATATATATGCTAGAAATCGATCAACCACATCTTACACACAACAGTGAATACATTCGCTACTACAGAATTGGTCATTCATGTCCCCCATCACTGCCGGTTAGATCAGAAACGGCGCCAGTGATAACTTATCACTGCCGGTTTGTAAGCCTCAGCGGCCAAAAAATCGGTTGTGCGTTTGAGAACCGGCAGTGATAGGACTTATTACTATCGGTTCGTTGCTCAAACCAACAATGAAGTATCACTGCCGGTTTGAGAAAAGAACCAGCAATGATAAATTCTATCACTGCTAGTTCTTTAAGCTTCATGCCCCCAATTTTCAACTGGTAGTGAAAGAATTTATCACTAGTCAAGAACCGGCAGTGATGATGAATAAAGGTTAAAAAGTATGCATATCCTCTGTAAGTAAGAACGTGAGGTTGGGTGGGATGGTTAGAAGGATGAGGGTAGAGTGAAGAGGTCGTAGGTTCGAGTTCGTGTGTTTTTTAGAACCGGCAGTGATATTCAAGAACTGGCAGTGATAGTCCTTACGTAGTGCTGGTTCAAAAACCGATAGTAATGCCAGTTCCGAACTGGCACCGATGTAGTGTTCTGTAGTAGTGTTTGTATATTGGTAAAGGAGTCCAAGACTCGAGGAATCATCGGATAGGGTCCCCCTTTTTAGCATTCATCAGTCATACCACTACTAGAAAACTGATCTTTCATACCGGCACATGAACCGGTACTGATAGTGGCGGTTCATTGGGTACAGGGCAGTAGTCTCGGTTGGAGCCACGAACCGGTACCAATGCCCTCGCATTAGTCCTGGTCCGTGATACGAACCAGTACCGAAGGCACGGGGTAAATTAGTTCCGGTTCGTAACACGAACCGGTATTGATGCCCTCTCATTAGTACTGGTTTGTGTTACGAATTGGTACTAATGCCTCGTTTTAGGAATGTTCAAAAGGAATGCATATTCTATCTATATCAGTACGTGATGGTGGGTGGGTTGGTTAGAAGGGTGAGGCTAGAGTCACGACTTACGAGGTTGTGGGTTCGAGTCCCGCTTCTCCTATACATCCTCGATATTTTTAAAAATTTCTCAGTACTATCAGTACCGGGTGAGGGAACCGGGACTGATGATCAAGAAGCATCGGTCCCAAATGGCTTGTACCGATTCAAAAACCGGTACTAAAGCCAGTTTCCAACCGGTACTAAAGGTGGGTTCTCTAGTAGTGTACAAAACCATTCCAATGCTACAGAAATTAGGGATAAAATAATTATTAGGGAAAATTTAGGATCTTTTATACTCCCTTTGTTTTTTTATATAGGATGTATTTTGATTTAAGAAAAGTCTTTGAAGGATACATTGATCATTAAAATTCTCTTATTATATATTGTCAACTTATATAAAATAATATTATATAAAAAGTAATTTGAAATACAAATCTATTATCTTTTGTACGCTAAGGATGCATATAATTTGACTAATTGTTGGTCAAAGTTTATAAAATTTGACTTTTTCAAATAAAAATATGTCTTACAAAAATAAACAGAGGGAGTAGTACATTAAACGTTCATTCTTGCTATTCTACGGTTTAGATCACTTAATTATGACCTGAATGGCATGGGTATTATGGTTCGATCTAAATATAATACCACAATATACTACCTCACCATAATGTAACGTAGAAGAGTTAAAAATCTTATAATAGAGAATTGCAAACAAATCCTCATGCTTATACTGTTATTCCACTTAGATCCTTAAACTAATTGCTCCGTGTGATATAGGGCTTGCTTTAATTGTATATTGCATCTATCTGCCCATCATATTATAGTAAATATTATATTAAAGTACACTGTAACCCCTTAAAATTGTAGCAAAACCTCACTTTGCATCCCCCAAGTTTAAATTATTTTTTGAACCCCTTTGGCTTGTCTCCATTTGCTTCTAAGCCCCTGCACGGCTGCACTGTCAAGTCTCATGATAAGTGTTGATGTTGCCATCGACATGGACCTATAGACACATGTGGTAGATGACTTGGTACATAAACAGAGGGAAAATACATTATAGGCCTGTCGGCGACTGGGAGGCGAACCTCCGCACAGACCGAGCAAGGAAAGGGGTGCGAGGCTGGCGGCCCCTGCCCCTGGACCGGCCCGGCCGCTTACGGACGCCGAGGAAAGGACATAGTCCCGACGCAGTTGGACGCGTCGAGACCGGATGGGGATGATGATGACACGAGTGTTTTTATCCTGGTTCAGCCTCCATCAGTGGGATAACAAATTTACGTCCGCCTCTTCGCTTAATGCCGAGCTTAAACGAGTACAGGTGAAGTCCGGCTTTGGGAAGCCCGGCCTCGAGTACAATAAGTGCTCAAGGCACTTGTGTGTGTGCTCCTGATTATCTGGATCGCGAGAACTACCGCCGGGGACGAGCTCCTACGGAGTGCAAGTGCTCTGTTCTCTGATGGCTATCCTCCGAGTGTGTTGTGTGTATGCGTAGTGGGTGTCTCGTTGTTGTGGCTCAGATGCCCTTTTATAGGCACCTTCGACCATCAGTAGCTTGCGCCGCCTTTGTTGAATAGTCGCCGTCTTTTGCCATGCCGAGCGCATAAAATCTATTGGGTAATCGAGTGTATCTCCCGATCACCGTCTTGGGACCGCTACCGGTCGGCCGCGTGTCTTTGTCCATCGGTCGCTGATGTAACCGCCGCCAACCCATCGAAAATTGCCGCCGCCTCCTCGATGCAAGACGCGCATTTAATTCGTGGCGACTCACGGGACCCGGCGCGATCCCGTCATGACGCGCATGATTTGCCTCGGGTCCTAAGACTTGAACCTCAGAAGCCCGGGGGAAATGAGAGGCTCGAGCTTCCGAGACGGGAAGCTCAGGCGCGAGCTTGCCGGCCCCGAGCTTGCCTCCTGTGGGGACGTAGGTAAGTTAGTGGGCCGAACCATCATGGGCCACGTACTTTCCCCAACAGCTAACCCCCGAGCCTCGAGCAGGACGGTGACGTGCCGCTCAAAGGTTTATTCGGTAACTGCCTTCGGGCGAAATGCCTGCCTTTTCGCACGCCCGGGGCCCCACAGCTTCGGCGGGAATCCCAAATCAGCGCGGTTATGCGCGCCGCTTCCTTCTCCTTGATTTCCACGTCTTCTGGCGGACAGGCGACAGTTCGTCTCCCCTTGCCGGTTTATATTAGGCGGTTTCCCCTTTCGCAGTTCCCCTTTTACGCCTTCTTATGCTACTTGCTCTCCTTGTGCTATTCGCACTTCTTGCCTTCTTCCTTCCTCTGCCTTTCCGTCGTCTTTACGCTATCCGATCCTTCCCCTTCCGATGGCGCCCTTCACGTGGAGCCTCCTTACTGAGGACGACCTGAAGGGGCTGGAAGCCGCTGGCTTCGTCGAGGTCGGCGGATGGAGGGCGGCCGGCAAGGAGGCGGTTCCTTCGCCCGAGAGCAAGGAGTTCGTTTGCTTCGAGCTCTTTGCGGTTCATGGGCTCCGGGTTCCGGAATTTGAGTTCATCGACGCCGTCCTGGTCCAGTGCGGGATCGAGTTGGCGAACATCAATCCCAATTCGATCCTGTTCTTGACGATCTTCGCGCACCTCTGCAAGGCGTTCGTCGGGGTGGAGCCATCGGTCAGCCTCTTCCTCCACTTCTACGAGCTGACCACGACCGGCGGGAACAATGTGGCGGGATGCGCCTACTTCAAGCTCCGCCGCGACATGAAGCCCGCGTACCCGATGTTCAAAGCCAAGGAGAACGTCGGGGGGTGGGCGTCGCGGTGGTATTACGCCAAGATGCTCGACGACTGCCGATTGTGGTTCGCGAATGCGAACCCTGGGAAGTTGACGATGCCCCGACCCTCGCTGGAGCCAGCGGAGGTAGCCCTGACGGCCAAGATCAGGGATTTGGCCGGCCGGGGGCTTAATGGCTACGACATCGTAGCCGACTTCACCAGGCACCGGGTGAGCCCACTGAGGAAGCGGGTTCGTCCCTTTTTCGAGATCCGCGGGTGGGACGATCTCACCCGCGAAGGCACTTCCCGTAAGTCTCTGTTCTCGACCTTGCAGTTCTTTGCCCGAGCTTTTCTTCGGGCGTATTTTTGATGTTCCCGCTCTTTTCTCTTGCAGCCTTGCCTCAGGATGACGTGGTCTGGGTCGCGGGGCTCCTCCTGCCCGCAAACCATAACGAGTCATCAGGCTCGGGCGTCCGCAACGTCCTGGACGAGGTACGTGTTTCTGCGGGCTCAGGCGCTCTTGGAAGCGGTTTTCTCGTGGGCGCGGGCTGACGCTCCATGACTTGTCTTGTAGGAGGAAGCGGGAGAGGAAGCCAGGCCCGCCGTACCCGCGTTGGTGGCGGTTTCTGGAGCTGCCAGCTCGACGGCCGTCGGCGACGCAGGCTTGGCCCCGGCGCGGAAAGGACAGGCCGCGAGAAAGCGACCGCCCTCGAAGAAGCCAGCCGGTCGCTTCCCGGGCAAGGCTGCTCTCGCGTGGCGGCAGGCGCCCCGAGCTACTGATTCCGTCCCGACCCAAATCGGCCGAGGTTCCCTGCTCGATTCGCCAACATGGATACCAAATGGCGCCAAAGAGGCGCTTAGTCTTTGATGACGATGATTCGGACGATGCGTTGGCCGAGACGGACGTCGAGCTTGCATGTAAGTTGCTTGTGCTTGCTGGTTTCTCCTGTCTCCTTTCTTCATTTGTCATGGCCCTTGGGCCAATCGGGCATGCTCTGATTCTTTCTTAGTTCTTAGTTGCTTTGTCTCCCCAAGCGGGGGAACTCATCCCGGTGCTACCGGAGGAGGTGGCTCGGGAGAACGACCCCGTTAAGGGCAAATCCGGGCCCCGGGACTCGAGGCCCTTCGTCCTCCCGTTGGTGGCACGCAAGGACGTGCGCCCCTAGGCCGTGCTCGTGAAGGTGGAGACAAACGACGGCACCTCGCTCCTGGCGCCGCTCCGTGTCGAGGGACAGACCTCGACCGGATGGCGTCCGATCGACTTCCGCGGCATCCAGGAGCTTTTTGATAGGAGTAACATGCCCGTCCCCCCACTGGATTCGGGCGACACCCTCCTCCTTGGCTGGGACTAGCCTGTCCGGGTCATTACGGCCGCCAGTGTCTTCCCGGTGCGGCTGTGGAGTGTGGCTCCGCTGGTCATCTCGGGGTAGATTGCGGCGATGCTAGCGTGGGTCGAGCACCACCTCTCGCTCGCTGCATGGCGCCGACGAGGGTCCTTCCGGCTCCGACCAGTCCCTGGCCAGTCGCTCGAGGAATGGCTGGCGAACCGAATGGGGATTGGGCCGAAGGTAGATGCCACGGTGCAAACTGATTCCCCCCCCCCCCCCGAGCCATGCCTTCGTGCCGTTGGTGCTGCTGGGCTCGTAGGGGAATCAGCCGAGCCGGCAGGAGGAGCGCGTGATGTCGTGGAAGAAGTGGCCGAGCCGGCAGGAGGCTCGGCTGGGCCTGTGGGAGGAGTGGCCGAGCCTGCGGGAGGCTCGTCCGGGCCTACAGGAGAAGCGACCGAGCCTGCGGGAGGCACGGCCGACCCTTGAGGAAGCGGCCGAAGGCCGAGTGGCTCGGGCGATAGCTCGGGCTGCAGTTCTGCGCGCCAGCGCCTGTATGCTTGCAGTTCGGTATGAAGCTATGACCACGGCGGCCACAAGGCGGGTAAGCGCCCTCGGGCTTGGCCTTTAAGTTTTTGCGTCGACCCTGCTTTGGTCTTTCTTTCTCCCTTAGCCTATCCTCTTGGTGCAGTTCTACCGCGAGATCGTTGGCATCGCTTGCTCATTTGGGGCTGAGCATGATGCCGAACGGGAGGCCCTGCAGGCGGATGGCGCGCGTTGGTGGCAGCAAGCCGATACCACACACGCCGAGCCTGAGGAAGCTCGCTCGAGCTCGGTCTAGGCAGTGGCTCTGGAGACTCAAGTCGCGGCGGCTGAGGCGGCCTTAGCCGCGGCGCGGGATGACGCCGGGGAGGTTTGACGCCGGTCACTAGAGGCCCTTAAAGCCGAACGTGACCGCGCCACCGAGCTCGAAGAGCGCCTCCGGTCGGTGGAGCGTGTCGTGCTGCTGAGGTTGCTCGCGCAGTGGAGGAGCGCGACATCCTTGCCGCGAAACTTTCCCGGACGAAGTCAATCTGCGGCATGACGGAGGACTCGCGAAGACCCACCGGATACCGTGGCAGACTTGGAGGCAGCTAACGGCCTCAAGGGTCAAGATGCAGACCGCCCGAGATAGGGAGAAAGAGTTCCTCGATCTTCAAGGCCAACATGACGAGGTACTTGCCAAGCTTCGCAAGCTCAGATGCCAGCCGAAGTCATAGGCTTTTTCATCTTTTCCCTTTTTGTTGGGCGGTAATCCGGCTTGCCCTTGTAAATACCCTTGATAATGCAGTTGACTTATTTTGACTCTTTTCCTTCAGTGCCTCTTCGGTCCACCTTCTCCCTGGAATGCCGAACGTCGATTTGACTGTTGCGCCATGTCCCGAGAGACATTCGCGTCAAATCTTGGAAACAGTTCCATGTCGGAGCTGCTTCCCGACGCCATTACTCCTGGGATCGCTTCGACTTCCCGAACCTTGGATATAAAAAGAGACCGATGCGACGGCCACTTCTCATTCCAGACTTCTTTCTTCCGTACCTCCTTCTCTTCTTACTTCCTTTAATACCTCCTTTGCTTCCATGGATCGCGAGGAAGAGTTGGCGGAGCTTTGGGCGGATTACGACCTCGCCCTTGCTGAGATCGCGGAGGAGGAGGCACGCACCCGCGACGTCGCCACCGCCGAGGCGCTGGTTGAAGTCGTCCCGAAGCTCCGCGAGGCTTTTGATCCGCTCGTGGAGGTGCTAGTTAGTGCCCGTGCCCGTGACGCTACCGCCGCCGCAGCATTGATTGGAGCTGCCCCGGCGCTCGCCAAGGTAGCTGATGAGATCGTCGGGGCACTAGGGCGCGCCCGCTAAGGCTTTGTGTAACTGGCTTGTAGGCCATTCCAAAGTTTTTTAATAAAGTTGTTTTGTGGTCGTTGCTGCTTCCTTTCGTCTTTGTCATCTTTCCTGCATGCGAACGATCACAAGTAGTCGTATAGGCGAGAAAGGGTTCGAAGGTCGTAACGTAGTCCTATCGATCCTGGCCCCCGAGCCATGGCCGAGCTTCTGAATAGAAGCTCGGGAGTGGCTTAGAGAAGATCGGAGGTCCTTGTTCGGGGCGTGGCTTAGAGAGATCAATTTTTTGAAAAATCGACCCTAGCCTCGAGCCATGTCCGAGCTTCTGAGGAGAAGCCCGGGCGTGGCTTAGAGAGACCGCATCCCTGGAACGGAGCTTATGGCCCTTGCTCTGTTTCTTTGTAAGGAGCAGAGTACTGGACTCTAGAGTTATCCCGAGCTGTGACGATTTTATGCGGGCTTATGGTATAGGGCCGGAAAGCGTGTGCCCGCGCGGGATCTTGCGTGGTGCGATGGATATCGGCTTACCCGTGCGCAAGGGGGTCCCGGGGGCTAGCTTCTGCGTAGCCACTATTCTGCCGATGTGAATTGAAACAGCCCGGGCTTTCTCTCAAGCCCGATCATAGGTTTAGGTCACCGGGGTTAGCTTGGGGCTATCCAGGGGTTGAGTATATGGACAAAAAAGGAGAAAAGTGGGGAATAAAAGGAGACTTACGACCTTTGCTCAGGCGTAGAACTTTCAGAGTTGAGCGATGTTCCAGAAACTGTCGAGGACTCTACCGTCTCAAGATAGCGATCTTCTGACCCGGGCGTGTGGATCGATACGACTGTCGGGCCTTCCCACCTTGGGGTGAGCTTGTTGACATGGGCCAGTTCTGAACCCGTCTTAGAACCTGGTAGACAACTTGCAAGGTCTAGGTCTGTACCCTTTTAGCCGCGTGCCGCCATAGGGATTGCTGGTATGCTGCCACTTGCAGTAGTGGTTGCTCGCGGCAGGACTCGGATAGGTCGAGATCCAACAGTCGTTCCCCGTCGTTGTCGATTTCACCTGCAAAATCAACACGAACTGAACCAAGTCTTAGCTCGGATGGTAAATCCGCTTCCGAGCTGTATACGAGCCTGAATGGGGTCTCTCTGGTAGCCCGATTGGATGTTGTCCGGGCTACCCAAAGTACCGAGGGTAGCTCCTCTACCTAGTTGTGACGCTGCTCGACGAGAGCGTCGTAAACTCGGCGCTTGACGCCCTGCATAATCTGCCCATTTGCACGTTCAGCTGCGCCATTGCTCTGCGGGTGAGCCACCGAGGCTAGGGCGACTTTCATGCCGAGCTCTTCACAGTAGTCCTGGAATAGCTCGCTCGTGAACTGGGTCCCATTATCAGCGATCAGCTTGCTCGGGACGCCGAACATGGTCACGATGTTGTTCCTGAGGAACCTCTTGGCCGTATGGGCTGATATGCTCGACATTGGTTCGGCCTCGATCCACTTAGTGAAAGTGTCGATGGCGACGAACAGGTGTGTGCAACCCTTTAGGCCTCTGGGGAACGGACCAAGTATGTCCATTCCCCATGTCGAGAATGGGCCAGGTCAGCGGGATGGTCTGCAGCTCGTATGCTGGCTGGTGGGATACCCGGACATGATATTGGCAGGCTGGGCAACGTTTTACTAGCTCCCTTGCATCGGTCAACGCAGTGGGCTAGTAGTACCCCATGCGAAAGGTTTTTCCCACTAGGGTTCTGAAAGAGACATGGGCCCCGCAGATCCCGTCGTGGATGTCTCGGAGGAGAAATTTTCCTTTCTCCTGGGTGACGCACTTGCAAAGTACGCCGTTAGAACCCCTTCGGTACAACAAGCCCCCGAGTAATCGGTAAGGTCGGGCTTGTCTTTGGGCCGGATTTCTCACCGTGTGTCTGTGGCGTTGTCCCATCGCCAAGAACTGGACGAATGGTGTCATCCAGGTGTCACGCTGCTCTATGAACGAAACGGTACCGATCGTTTGGGTCGAGGCAACCGTCTTCTCGGGGCCTCTTCTCCTGAGGGAATAGAGGGCTTTAGTAGGTGCTGCACGAGCACCCCCGCCAGGGCGGTTTCTTGTGAAGAGCCAAGCTTCGCGAGCTTATCGGCCAGGCTATTAGCCAGTCTAGGAACGTAACACACTTCGAAGTTCGTGAAGTGTTTCTCTAGCTTTCCCACTTCTGCCAAGTATCGCACCATTGAGTTGTCGAAATACTGAAATTCCTCGTTTACTTGGGAGACGACCAACTACGAATCCCCTTTCGCTGTTAGCCATTTTATGCCGAGCGCAGTGCAAGCTCGTAGGCCGGCTAGGAGGCCTTCGTACTCCGCAGCATTGTTCGTTGCGGGAAAATGAAGCTATACTATATGCTGAATTTGTTCTCCTTGGGGGGACATGAGAACAAACCTGCAACCTGATCGCTCGAACTGGCGCGACCCATCAAAAAACATGGTCCAGTACGCTTCTTGGCTTGCGAGCTCAGGCGAGCCTCCCAAAGGGTCGGCCGGGCCAGTCCACTCAGCCAAGAAGTCGGCCATGACTTGGGACTTGATCGCTGTTCGGGGTACGAACTTGATGTCGAATTCAACAAGCTCGACTGCCCATTTTGCGACCCTCCCGTTCACGTCCAGGTTCCGGATGATATCCCTTAGCGAGAAACTCGTTGGGACCGTAATTGGATGGGCTTGGAAATAGTGACGCAACTTTCGCGAGGCCATAAGTAAGGTGCACAAGAGATTCTGGACCTCAGGGTACCGCTCCTTAGGTCCATGCAGTACCTCGCTTACGTAGTAGACAGGTTGTTGCTTGCCCTCTCGTTCGACTGCTAGTACAGCACTCACAGCTTGCGGGGCAACCGCCAAGTAGAGGAGTAGATCTTCCCCGAGCTTTGGCGTGGTTAGGATGGGAGACGTGAACAGGTAGCGCTTTAGCTCGCTGAAAGCGGCTTCAGCTTCCTCTGTCCATTCGAAACCATCGTGCTTACGCAGGATCTTACAGAAAGGTGCACTGCACTCGCCGAGACGAGATATGAATCTGCTGAGGGCCGCCATCCGCCCGGTGAGGGCTTGCACCTCCTTGGTGCAGGTTGGCGACCTCATACTCTCGATGGCCTCGATATTCTCGGGGTTTGCCCCGATGCTCGCCTTTCCTATCACGTAGCCAAGCAACATCCCTGACCGGACACCAAAGACACATTTTTCAGGATTTAGCTTAACTTGATGCTTTCTAAGATTAGCAAAAGTTTCCTGAAGGTCGGTCACATGGTCCCGTGGGACTTTGCTTTTTACAACAACATCGTCTACGTAGACCTCTACATTGCACCCTATCTGATCAGGGACCGTCTTCTGCATTAGTCGCTGGAACGTGGCTCCCGCGTTGTTTAGACCGAAGGACATGGTCGTGTAGCAGAAGGTACCAAAAGACGTCACGAAGGCAGTCTTCTCTTCGTCTTCCCTTTCCAGCGCGATCTGGTGATAGCCCGTGTAGGCGTCCAGGAAGCTCATGAGCGCCGAATCCGCCGTTGCCTTGACCAGTTGGTCTATGCGTGGCAGGGGGAAATTGTCCTTGGGGCAGGCGGCGTTGAGGTCGCGATGGTCGACGCACATTCGCCACTTCCCGCCCTTCTTCTTAACGACGACTGGGTTAGCGTGCCAGTCGGAATGCTCGACTTCTCGGATGAAGCCGGCTTGGAGGAGCTTGCCAAGTTGCTCCTGGATGATGTCGGCCTTCCACTTTGGGAAGCGCCGTAGGGCCTGTCGGCGAGCTTCTTGTCGGTGAAACAGCCTAGCTCAGGCTCGATTATCTCCCTTGGGACTTCGGGCATGTCGGACGGTTCCCACGCGAACACGCCTGCGTTAGCCTGGAGGAAGGTGATGAGCTCGAGTTTCTATTTGGACTCGAGGTTGACCTCTACGTAGACGACCTTGGTTGGGTCGTCCTCGGAGAGGGGGACTGTCTTGGTGGGCTCCTGCGGCTGCAGGGCCACCTTGGGGCGGACTGGTGGCCGTTCGGCCTTGGCCGGGCTGCGCTGGGGGAGCTGTCCGAACATGGCCAAGGCACTCTCGTCACAGGCCATTGCAGCCTTGTGGCTGCCCTTGACCGTGATGACCCCGTGAGGGGCCAGCATCTTCAGGCAGTGGTACCCGTGGTGGGTGGCTGCCATGAACTTGGACAACGCGGGGCGTCCAAGGATGGCGTTGTACGGGACCTCGGAGTCCACCACCTCGAAGGTGACGTACTCCGTCCGAAAGTTCTGGGGGGTCCCGAACGTCACGGGCAGCACGATCTGCCCGATCGGTTGTAGGGACGACTCAGAGACAATGCCGTGAAAGGGAATGGCAATGTCCTTGATCTTGGACCGTGGGACCTGCGTCTGCTCAAGAACCTGAGCAGTGACGATGTCCAAGGTGCTCCCGCCATCCACCAACACGCGATCGACTCGCGTGTTGCTGATGGTCGGGCAGAGCACCAGCGGCAAGCACTGAGGCCTAGTCATTCCGGGGGGACAATCATCCCCGGAGAAAGTGATCGACTGATGAGACCACCGCAGGGGTGCGTCTCCGGGCTTACCCTTCTCGAGGTGGTAAACCTCTCGGGCAGCGGCCTTAAGCTCGTGTCGCGAGCTATAGGCAGAAGCGCCACCGAAGATCACGGCGACGTGTGCGCGAGCCTCCTGGAAGGCGTCGCCATGGGCGCCCGGTCATCCGGCACCCCGTGGTCGGGGAGCTCGAGCATGGGTCCGCGCCCGGCGTAGAAGTCCTCCAACCGCGGCCCGTCCTGCGATTCTGCGGTCGTGGCCAGATCGCCGATGGAGAAGGCGATGCGGTTGTTGGAGGGGTTAGCCTCGGGGCGGTCGAGGTCGGGCCGGGAGCTTCGCTCCCCTCGCCCGCGCTCCGGCCGTTCCGCCACTGCCGGGCGGGTGGCGCGCGAGTGGCAGGCGGGGAGAGCGGGCCTCTCGGGCTCCACCGCCGCGACGTAGTTCGGGATGGCAGGCTCCTTCTTCTTCTTCTTCTTCTTCTTCTTCTCGGTGTCACCCTTCTTGGCATCTGTGCCAGTCCGGGCCGCCGCCTTCTCCGTCCTCCCTCTCTTGCGCTCCACTGCCTCGGAGGCGTTGATGTATCCTTCCGCAGCACGAAATAAATCGGCTGCGGTGTGGACCAGATGGAGCTCAAGGTCCTCGGTGAAACGGGTATTCCGCACTCCCTCCTTGAAGGCCTCAACGATGGCTTCGTCGGAGATCGACGGAATGGTGTTCGCGACTGGGCGAACTAGCGGGCGTAGTCTGCGCAGCCCTCTCTCAAATTCTCGGACCACAAACTTGAGGTCTGGGGCTTTCCAGGCACGCCAGAGCGACCACAAATTCGTCCGGCGCCTCCTGCAATTGTTCCCAGTGCGTGTCGAACCTCTCGGCTGGTTGAACAGTCAGGTTCGGGCCATTCCCTCCAAGACGGTAGGGAAGTAGTTGACCATTACGACCTCATTACCGCCTGCGGCCAAGATGGCGGTAGTATAGACAGCGAGATATTCGTCGGGATTGTTGCTCCCGTCGAACTTCTCGATGCTCCAGGCTTGAACTTGCGAGGCCATGGGGCCTCGCGCAAAGCTCGGGAGATGGCCGGGCATCCAGGGGCGGCCCCGTTGTTTCCAACGGGGGGTCTCCCACCCGGAAGAGGCCCGAGGCGGGAAAAAACTCCGCCTGGGGTGCGCTGAGGATAGCCGTCCGCTGTGGACGTGGATGCCTGTCGGCGCGACCGAGCGCTCTGGCCGCGCTGCCTCGAGGAGCCACTGGTGTGCGACTGGACTTGGAGGTGCTCGCCGAGATCCCCAACGAGCTCCTCTAGGCCGTCAGCAACCACGGCGCTTAGGTCAGCCATGGTGAACCCTCGCGGGTCCTTCTCCAGGTCACGCATGACCTGGGCAATCGCCTTAACCCTTTGCTGATTACGCAGCACTGGGTTGGTGACGGTAGTGGTAGGCGAGTGCGCACGTGCGGCGCGAGCGGCGGGTGTCGGGCCGGCAGGCCTGCGACGGATGTCCGCCAAAGTTCGCCTGACTGACTGGCGAAGAGGCTACGAGCGGCTTCACGCCGCTGGTGCACTCCGCTTAGGTCAGTGCGTGGCTGGTGCGGGGTTGATCCGCCTGACGCCGCAAAGACATGGCGTGAGGCAGGTTCCCGCGAAGGAGACATGTCGGTGTCACCCACGGAGGCGGTGCCATCGGCACCCTCAACCACCATGGGCACACACCGGTCCACTGCCGGCCTTGATGGGCCGGGGCGCCAGTTGCGCGCGCAGGACTGGTCCTCCTCTTCGGACGCGACCGCGTACGCGCGCGGTCCGTCCGGATGCGGCACTGGTGGCGGTGCCTCCAGTCCCTCCATGAGGGTTTCGCTGACGTGAGTCAGCGAAGTGCCGGCTTGGCCGGGCAAAGCTGGGGAGCGAACAGCTACTCCCGAGGTGGGTGTTGCTTCCACCTCCATCTCGTCGGACTGAGCTCCGGCGAGGATACCAGCCTGCCACTCCTCATACGACTCGTCGACGTCGTCGAGATCGTCGCGATCGTCGTAGTTGAGGTCCACGGTATCAATGTCGTCGTAAGACAACAAGGCCATCCTCGACTTGATCGAGGGGAGAAGACCGCAATCAGGCCCCACAGTGGGCGCCAGCTGTCGGCGACCGGAGGCGAACCTCTGTAGCGCCGATAAGCAAGAAAGGGGGTGCGAGGCCCGAAGGCGGCCCTGTCCCCTGGACCGAAGCCCGGCCGCTTGGCCGGACGCTGCCGAGGGAAAGGACATAGTCCCGACGCAGTTGGGCGCATCGAGACCGGATGGGGATGATGATGACACGAGTGTTTTTATCCTGGTTCAGGCCTCCACTGTGGGATAACAGCCTATATTCAGTCTTCGTTTAATGCCGAGCTTAAACGAGTACAAGGGGGTGAAGTCCGGGCTTTGGGAAGCCCGGGCCTCGAGTACAATAAGTGCTCAAGGCACTGTGTGTGCTCCTATAGTTACCTGGATGTGGAGAACTACCGCCAGGGACGAGCTCCTACGGGAGTGCAAGTGCTCCTGTTGTACAGTGGCTATCCTCCGAGTGTGTTGTGTGTATGCAGAAGTGGGTGTCCTCGTTGTTGTGGCCTGTATGCCCCTTTTATAGGCGCCTTCAGACCACTGTAGCTTGCGCTGGCCCGTTGTATAGTCGCTGCCTTTTTGCCATGCCGGAGCGTACAAAATCTACCGGGTAATCGAGTGTATCTCCCGATCACCGTGCCGGACCGCTACCGGTCAGCACGTGTCTTTGCCCATGCGGACGGTTGACAGGACCGGCCGCCAACCCGTCAGAAGCTGCCGCCAGGCGCTCCTCGGTACATTGCGCGCATTTAATTCTTGATGACTCTGGGGACCCGAAGCGTATCCTGTCCGCGGCGTGGCATGATTTGCCTCGGGTCCTGAGACTTGAACCTCAGAAGCCCGGGGGAAATGAGAGGCTCGAGCTTCCGAGGCGGGAAAGGTCG
Organism: Olyra latifolia; assembly: GCA_036346145.1. Taxonomy (NCBI): domain Eukaryota; kingdom Viridiplantae; phylum Streptophyta; class Magnoliopsida; order Poales; family Poaceae; genus Olyra; species Olyra latifolia. The sequence goes on from CM070533.1 coordinate 13,706,470, forward strand.
GGCGCGAGCTTGCCAAGCTCGGGCGCGAGCTTGCCGGCCCCGAGCTTGCCTCCTATGGGGCCGTAGGTAAATTAGTGGACCGAACCATCATGGGCCACGTACTTTCCCCAACAAGGCCCTTAAACTTGTATAATTTTCTTACTTAGCACCTCGAAGATGGAAATTATTTTTTCATTCTGATAAAGTTGTATCTGTTTATAGCAGAGCCCTTGCTGGGCCGTCTTAGACCTTAAACGTTTATATGAACACTAACATGAACCTCAATTGATTAACATAAACTTTCTAGATGACAAAAATCAAATTTCTTTTTTCATAAGGTTGCAATGTCTTTCTACGAAATCATAGGCCTATTCATGAACTCCTACTTGTGGTGTCCTATTTTTAGGCATAACAATTAAAGTATTTTCTAACTTAGATAGCTTTTTCATACTTTTCTAATTTTCTTCATCGTTCTAGCATTTATTTTTATTTTTGACTATTAAATAAATGGTCTTTTCAATTTATCAGGGTATAAGGTGGCCTGGGGGCTCCACTACAAAAACATGTACAACTTCGAAGGGCATACATTTCTTTGTATTTGCCATCTATCCCAACAGGACCGCATTAGTAGCCACTTCTCATCTCAACACTTAACTGAAGACTTAATAGTGTGAGGACTTAGATGCAAATGAGGACAAGTTAAAGAGGCTGAAGAAAGAAATTTTCAACTTGAGTGTGCAAAGTGAGATTCACTATAATTTAAGGGGGTCATGATAGTGCAATTAACTCTGTCTTGTTACATGGCAGATGGTCTCTCTACAGGGCGTACACATTTGGAAATTCCTAGCGACACAACATATTAGACATTCAAATTCTAAACATGCGCCTAACTAACTCCCTGGCATGCATGCATGTAATCGTACTCGAAGCTCCATATATGTAAATAAGTTCGTATACGCGCTATATGAACTATAGTTTCTTGTAATGCCTGCTTGCCTAGTGATGCATGCCCTGGCGGTCGGTCCTGCTATATATGCACCATTGATGCATACTCATATCTGAATTTATTTTGCTTAATCTAATGACCGGTGACCTCTTATATCCTAGAGGATTAGACAATGAGTACATCTGAACCGTATATAGTTGATCTAATGATGTAGAGAACTCTTATCCTGAATATACCATAGGAGTGCTCTTATAATCTTATTTACACTACTAGAAAAACGAGCATCACAAGCGGTACATCACAAGCGATTCGATGCGCACCGCTTCTAATAGTTGCAGCACAAGCGGTTCAATAACCCAAGCCAGGAAGCCCCCTCTAGAAGCGGTTCGTAATACGAACCCCTTCTAAAGCCCCCTCTAGAAGCGGTTCGTAATACGAACCCCTTCTAAAGCCCAAGCAACAGAAGGGGTTCGTGTCACGAACCCTTTCTAAAGCCAAGACCTCTAGCAATGGTTCGTGTCTGAACCCCTTCTAAAGCCCAAGCAACAGAAGGGGTTCGTATTACGAACCGCTTCTAAAGGGGGCTTTAGAAGGGGTTTGTATTACGAACCGCTTCTAGAGGTCCATTTTTTGAATTGTTAAAAGGAAAGCTTGCTTTATCTCATTAGAGTGCACGCGTGGGTAGGTTGGCTAGCTGGGTAAGGCGTGGGTCACGAGGAGGGGTAAGGTCCTGAGTTCAAATCCCACATACCCCAATATTCTTTACCATTATTCTTTACCTTTTTAGACACCACTAGAAGCGGTTCGTAGAACCGCTTCTAGTGCTCCCGCGAGCATTAGTCTCGGTTGCTTAGAACCGGTTATATAACCGCTTGTGACTAGTGCTCCCGCGAGCATTAGTCTCGGTTGCTTAGAACCGGTTATATAACCGCTTGTGAAAGTGGTTACGAACCGGTTGTGTTGCACTATTCCCTGGTAGTGTTACGTGGTTCCTATCCTACATGGCTGTTAATTAGACCCGATGGGCAGGGCCAAGACAATGCCCAAGCCCTTACGGCTAGCTTCTGGCTTTAGTAAGTGTATATATGTATGGTGTATATGTCTTATTGGCAATTAATTACCTCATTCACTGCTACAGAATCGATGATAGCTAGAAGACGTGGTATCAGAGAGTCAGAGATGGTTACGAGGAAAATAGGCTAGAACTGTATTTAATTAGCTAAACCTATAGATATGGCAACATATCGTTAACATACGTACGTACAAGGAAACGTCATATAAATTGTTTAGAATTTAATTGGGTGAACAACGATGACTCACACGCTTAATCACACCTGTATTTTCCAAAAACGCAATTCTGCTAAGTGAAATGCCAATGATCCAATTAATTCAAGTTGCATGTGTCAAGTTTGTGAACGTGAAGTGTGGCACTTGACTACATGTTCAGGAGACGTTGCTCCTCTAAAAACGTCTCCATACATAGGATGATGAACGGTTCTACGATATTTTAATGTACGAGAAATATATATATATGGTGGAGTTTAACCAAATCTGCCATAGCGCGCGGAAAATCGCAAAAAGATTGTTCAATAAAAGAGGAAAAAGGCTCTGCAAATTAATGTAGAAAAGCACTACTACAGAAACGCACAAAAATAACGACGGAACAGTACCGAATAGATTTAAACCGGTACTGGCTAGAGTGAACAGCAGTACCGGTTCGTAATTTTTTAGCTGCAGTACCAGTTCGTGGCTCCCTTTAGTACCGGCTTGTGGCTCCCTCTAGTACCGGTTTGTAACACGAACCGGTATTGGAGAGCCCTCTGGCAGGCCAGTTGGTATGGGACTCATTAATACGGATTTGTTTTACGAACCGGTACTGGAAGGGGGCTCTCTAGTACCGGTTCGTGTTACGAACCCGTACTAGAGCCCCTCTGGTACCGGTTCGTAACACGAGCCCATACTGGAGCCTCGTTTCAGAACAGGTCAAAAGGAATGCATATTCTATTAATATTAGAACGCGTGTGTGGGTGGATTGGTTAGAAAGCTGAGGTGGGAGTCACGAGGTTGCTAGGTTCGAATCCCGCACACCGCATATTTTGTTTTTCTGAGGACTAGCAGTACCGGGGTTTGGACCTGGTACCGCTGCTCCGTTCTCTCGTAGTGAAGGCAACTGAAAGCTAACCTCAAATATACTTTTCACTTATGCTAAAAAAAATACTTTTCACTACTTCATATGACATACGTACGCGTCATGGAGTATTAATTAATTACCGTAAAGCGGAAACTGTTGCTCAGTGTTGTATATATACTAACAATATCACTACTATTTAAAAAGAACGTAGTGGTGACGTCACATCTTTTCTTCAATGATAAATAAAATATCGGCAAACACCTGTGCTTTCTTATTTTAGTGAGTTATAGTTTTAAAATGATTTCTGGTCAATATTTATTTGATGTACTTTCGTATTTTTTGTGTTGGTATTTTGGGAAGTTTTTGACTTCTATTTGCTTACGATGTAACAAAGCGAGATGACTGCATGGAGGCCACCAAAGGTATTGAAGTAAAACATATATCATCCATTGGAAATCTGTAGTAAGCAGCAAAATGCAGGAACACTCGACTAGATATCTCTCATATTAAAAAGTCTATAGTGACAAGTGATAAATGGTAATTGTCATGGACAACTTTCACTAAAATTACCTACCATACCATCCATCGAACAAACTCATCCACTTCACTAAAAATTAACACTGAAGACTAATTTCTACTGAAATGTAATCTAATGTAATTATAATATTGCAAAAGAATTGGATAAATCTTCCGATATAATTAAGTTTTATGTATCCAACCTAAATACTAAAATAATCATCAATAACTAAAGTTTCGAAAGTTCAACTACTGGCATCACGAAATGACATTCGATCTCCTAGCTATGACTGACGAGAGTATATTCTAGACCAAAATTATGAAGAAAGCCAGTCCAAGAAGAACAAGAAGAAAAAAAATATATAATTAACAAAGTGCAAGATATTTTCAGAATCTAGCAAACGAATGCAAACTTTGCCATGCATGCGCGCGGCATGATGTCGGCCCAAAAATTCAAAAGCTCTGGCTTTTCTTTTGCCAAGTTGCGGGGCCTGAAGCCGCTGCTCGATCGACCATCGGTTAAACGAATTAATTAGCGGCTCTGATGATCATCTGATGGCCCCATATAGTGCGTTGAAAAGAACAAAGTGTCACACACAAGCAGCTTCTCTGCTGCTTCTGCAAGCAGAGTTGTACTCTGAACTAAATAATTAGTTAAGATCACGCGCGAATATGCATGTATCCGTACGTATTTCAGTGCAATGTTCTAAATTTTGGAAAGTAAGTTACGTGCAAAACAAATTGACCCCATTAAGGGTTTTAGCAACTTATAAATTTGTGTTCGATTTGGCATCAGCTGGTACGTGTGATCGAGGCGGTACAATCCAATATGTATTGTCGTCTGTTATTTGGCACCTGACGCCTGAACATTGCTAGTGCGTAATGACAGCATCAGCTGCATCATATCAGTAGAATTTCCTTCACGCTTTTAACTCACGAATCTTTTATCACTGACAGTTGCTTTGTTTTCTACGAATTTTATGCAAAGTTCCTACCACCGGAAAAAAGTTATCGACAGACACATATCAAATTCTTGCTGTGAAAATTATGCTACCTTGTCTGGAATTTTAATGTTCCAAACATATTGCCCTGGTCGGTTCAATTTTCTAGATATTTTACAGTAAACTATAATAGCTACGAACTGTCAATTATTCCTCTTGGTCTAATGGCTTAGATTGAGTTCTATTTGTTCACCCTTCGATGTCCCTTCCCCGAGTACATTACCTCTCAGTCAGCAAAAAAAATAAAAATAAAAATATGTAACGATGATATATAGACACATTTTCTAGATGCTTTCACCTTAAAAAATAGATGAACTACATGTAGTAAACAACATGCATGGTACGTATCTCACTTTCTGAATAAATTAATTACATGAGTACAAACTTTCTAATAATTCACTGGTGCACAAGTAGTCAAGAAAGCAAAACATAGTGCGTATATATATATAGACCATGCATGTACAAGCCAAGATGATTGTACGGCTGGGGTCTTGCGATGGTCAGACATGCCCACACGGCTATTTTAGAAGGCGTTCGTTCTCCTTTCCACCGTACAATGCGCATGTCCAGGTTCAGCCCATGCATCACACAAACCCTAGCCAGTTGGGAAAACAACGCTGCTGCATGCGTGTCTTGACAAAAAGCAGAAAAGGCCTCAGTGTGCTCTGGATCGGTCTCGGCTGGTTCAATTCGTCGCTGCTAGGAGCCTACAATCATTCCAACTGGTCAATACATGAAGAAGCAGCAGAAGAGAAGAAGATCCATATGATGGCCGTGCGGCGGAATTGATATTTGCTGCAGCGTACGGTACACGTAGCTAGAGGTGGCCAAATGGGCCGCTAAGTGGGACGAACCGGACCGGCCTGCACTATTCACATATTTAGGCCGAGATCAAATATAGGCCGAGATCGGCCTGCCGGGTCGGCCCGGTTCGGTTCGTATAGTGGTGGCCTGGCTCGGTTCGGTTTGGTCCGATACTGTAGCCCACATATTTAATTAAATATATATATTTATATGTTTATTTCTTTATGATATATTATTTATTTCTTTATTTCATAACACATATTTATTAAATATAATTAATTATTTATTTTTTAATATTATTTTTAGACTAAAATGGGTCAGCCTGCTTGTAACCAGGCCGGGCCGATTTGGTCCGGTTACTATACGAACCGTGTGCTTAGACTGAGACTCCGGTCAGTTAGCTTGTTAGGCCTAGTTCGTACAATAAGCTAGACCAAGCGGATCTGAACCAGGTCTAGCTAACAGCCATCAGCTCAAAGGGCACCACCCGGGAAGAAAGGCATGCATGCAGGGCCTTTCCTTGCTGATCCTCAGTTGATTGCCGCTGCTTTTTTTTCCGGTGCCCATTGACTGCCGAATGCAGTAGCAATGTAGCATCTCTTTTTTTAAGGGTTATTTACGTTTATGCCACTGCAGCGTACCAACTTTTAGAAAAAAAATGCCAATAAAAAAGTTAATCGCATAGATGCCCCTATTGCAAATCTGCGAAATCAGAGATTTCCCTTGTTCCTCCTGCTCCATGCCTCCCCACCGTAGGTCATCTCGGCTCACAGCTGCCCTTGCGTTGTCGAGAACGTCCCCGACGGCGGCCACTCGGATGTCAGGGATGGTTACTTGCTTTGTCCACATATATACATTGACAATATTTAGGATGACTATGTATATGAGCTTGGACGGTTGGACGTTCATGGTGTTAATGTATGCCCCTATTTTCTATTTCTCTCATCGATCACCATTTACATTTTTTTTTGGTGAAGATGCAAACAATTGTATGGTCATCGTTCCTCTTCACATTGAAGGCTGAAGACTGTAATTAACAGGCTAATTAACAATCAATGCCCTCCGATGCGCTCATAAAAATAGCTTAATTATATACATTTGTAATGTAGAAGAACTTTACAAATTTCTACACACTACTACAGAAATGGTCATCCGTACCCTCCTCATTGTCGGTTAGGTCAGAAACGGCAATAATAACTTATCACTGCTGGTTTGTAAGTCTCAGCGGCGAAAAAATCGGTTGTGCGCTTAAGAACCGGCAGTGATAGGACTTATCACTGTCAGTTCGTTGCTCAAACCGACAGTGAATTATCGCTGCCGGTTTGATAAAAGAACCAGCAGTGATAAATTATCACTGCCAGTTTGAGAAAAGAACTGGCAGTGATGACGAATAAAGGTTAAAAGGTGTGCATATCCTCTATAAGTAAGAACGTGAGGTTGGGTGAGATGGTTAGAAGGGTGAGGGTAGAGTGGAGAGATCACAGATTTGAGTCTTGGGTAACATAATATTTCCATTTCGTGTGAAAACGTGTCTTAATAACCTATATAGGCGGTAGATGATAGGGTATAGATTCTAGGCATAAAAAATATTTTTTTCTATTTGTAACCAATTTTAAGCTAAATTCGTGTTTTTTTGAGAACTGGTAGTGATATTCGAGAAGCGGTAGTGATAGTCCTTATCACTTGCCAGTTGAACCGACAATGATAACTCGGGTTATCACAATTGCTTATCTGATCTTTGGTTCAAAAACCGGCAAGAATACCGATTCTGAACCAATCTCGATGTAGTGTTCTGCAGTAGTGACATCAAAATCGAACAAAAATACACTAAATAGTCACAACACAAGCAATTAATGAAATGCTACTTATATATAGCAACGTACTTCGGTATTTCTGTCTTAATTAAGATGTAAAATGCATATTCATTAAAGTTAATTGTTCTTTTAATGATTCTATGCACTTCAACGAAAGGGATGCCGATTGACACTAATGACGTGATGATATAGGCTTCTTGCTCTTTTGCCTTTTATCCTCCCTTTTTGAAGTCACTTTCAAAGGTTTAAACTTTAGAAAATTATACAAAGACTAGTGGCTGTCCTGCAAAGATTGAATAAAGGATGGGCCTCATGGCTTCATAATACCATTAGTTAAGTTATTAGCAAAAAGGAGTGGAAGATATTCGACGGATACAGTAAAAATGTATGATTGCTAGCATATTCAGGAGAGATTGGAGATTGTAAGATTGCAACGTCAGCAATCTCATCTTCCAGGAAGGTGATGAAAAAAAAAGCAACAAGAGCTGGCCAATTAATGGCCTATATGCATTAAGTCATGTTTGTTGGACTTAGTGATCTCAGGGCTAACTAATACCCTGATTTTCTGGGTTGTTAGCCCGACGCCCTAAGATCCAGCAACAGCCACATGCTTAGCGCTTGCGCTGGCTAATGCATGCACGCGCGAGGCTAACGCCCGCAGCGCCTTGATCGAAGGCACCCCAACCGATTTTGGTTGAGGGTACCTGTCGTCAGCCGATATAAACTAAGGGGAGGCCTAGCTCACGCGCACTGTTGCGACGTGAGCTAGACCCAATCCTAACACCTCGATCAATTCAGATCGTGCATAGGCAACACGAAGGCCCCCTGCCTTCACCGACTTCTCTTGGCGACCTTACTCGCGATCTAACTCACGAGCTTAAGCTAGGTTTATCTCTAATGGTCTCGCCTAATCAAGGTCAGTATCTAATTACTATTCCGCATTATGTTAGTGTTCATGCTTAGATGAGATTAATTGTGCAATTATCTAAGTTCTAAAGATTATTAGCTTAGATCTAATGTTTAACGGTTGGTATCAGAGCCATCTCGTGCTAATCATGAACCTAATAACCTAATTAATCCTTAATTTGCATCGGATTAATTTTTAACCCGAACCCTAGAATTTGCTGTTTGCGGGTTATAAGATTGATTGCTTTTAAGGTGTAGTTAGTTGAGTTACTAAGCATTTAGGAGGGGATTACTAGAACCAAATTGGGAAGAAATTCCCGAATTAAAACCCTATCCCGGCTCAGCCGAGATGAACCCTAAAATCCTTTTTCCCGATTCAAATTTTTTTGAAAATTTAGACTCAGGATTATGAAATTGAAGGCAATTAGGGAAGAATTGAGGAATTAGAATCGAGGGAAGAAAGAATTGGCCACAAGGAGATTTTTTCCTAAAATTTTTCCCCAATCTAAAACCCTAGAAATCAAATTCAAGCAAATTAGGGTCAAATCCCTCATGGGATTGGGACAATAACTCATGGGGATGAACCCTAGTTCATTCCAATCCCAATCGGACTAAAAATCCCTAAATTTTTCAAAACCCTAAAGTCTAAATTAGAGGGAGAGGAGCGTGCTTGGGGTGTTCAAAGGTGTCGAAGCGCCGCTGCCTCCCTCGAAGAGGCCGTTCGGGGTGACGCCATGTCTCAGGCCGCCGTGCGGGCGCCCGACTCCTCGTGTCCGAGCACCTTAGATCTGCCTGCACGTGAGCTCTTCAGCTCCTTGGCCACGTGGGGGTGACCCAGTGCTCCGATGTGAAGGCGCTGCACCGGCGTCGCCACCTCTCTCGCCTCGTCAAGCTCGAGTCGCCGTCGTCGCCATTACCGCTAGCCTCATTGTAACACCCCAAAAATGGAATTTTGCTATGGCAGTAAAACAATGCATTTCAGGCCCGTATTTTTGCCCTATTTTTGATCATAATCTGGAAAACCTTATTAATTAGATCCCTTAATTTAAAAATAATATGATTATACAAATATATTCATATACACACGCACACACACTTGTATCAACACATATAGGGCTATAGGGCTACATGCTTTAGAGGGTTAAATTTAAATTCTAACCCAACACTTAAATAAGATCCCTAGATTTATCAAATTTGAAATCTGTAAGCAATTTGGTGGTGTAAGCCCAAATTTTAATTAAAGCTACTCCCAAAATTAACCCATTTTGTACCCCTCTCAAAATTCAACTAAAATCCAATTTCCCCAATAAAGTCTAAGGTCAAAAATGGGTCCTTGGGGGCCGGGCCCAACCCATTTTGGGCCTAACCTGGTCTGGCTGGCCCAGCTAGGCCCTCAGCCCAGCCCTCTTTCCTTCTAAGCCGAGCCGGCTGCGCCCTCCCCGGCTCGCTCCTCCCAACTCGTCCCTTAGGCTCGCCCTCCCGCTCATCTCTCACTCTCTCCTGTGCGCTCCGGGGCACGCCGCCGCTGCCGCAGCCGACCGTGTGCTGCCCTTGTCAGTGGCTTCCATGCCCCATGCACGCCACCGCCCTTTCTGCCTAACACGCAGCCTCCCTGTCCCGTCGAAATCCCGTGGCAGCTGCTCACCGGATCTTGGTCACCGACGACTGGCTCTTCTCTCCGCGCGATGTCTTCCTGTCACGTCTACCACCCCGTGCCACCAATGGGTGCCCCCTGCTACACCGTCACATCGCCGCGCCTCTGCCTCCGTCATCATGACACTGCGCCCCAGCCATCCCGGGCCACTGCCACCGCCGCCCGGTCGAATTACACGCATCGGCGCTCGCCACCACCCGCGCTGCGCCCATGGTTTGGTGAAACTACGAACGAAGCCCTTTGGACCATTCCTAAGCCGTACCGGCTATAAAAAGTCCTAGCCCAAGCTCCATTTTCCTTTTTCTCCTCACCCTCGTGACCACCGCAGAGCTCCAGCGCTCAAATTCCCCGTTGTCGCTGAGAGTCACGCCGAGAGCTTTGGGCCAGAGTTGCTCCGCCCCCTTAGCTTCACCGTCCTCGGAGGAATTGAGCTAAGGCCCCTCGAACCGCCGAAATCATCGAATCCTTCGTCGCCGGCTCCGTTTTCACCGAATCACCCCCTTCTTAATCTCTTCACTGTCGGTGAGTATTTCACCAATTACTGGCGTAGAGAGCTTCCCCATGTTATTACTCACCATTTCCCCAACCTGTCTGTGCAAGATCTTTCCCGGAGTTTCCCCGCGCCGATCGGCCTGTTTCGGTCTTCCTCGACCTGCTCGTCGACCGTCCTCACCGGAGCTTCTCAGCGCTCGTCAAAGCTGCTGTGAGTCCCCTTGTAGTCCCTAGAGACTCCTGCACCCATTATAGCCCATATATCGCACCTTAGCTCTTAGGTCGTGCTTGGTCCGAGCCATCGCCGCTCGTCGCGTCGCCACGTCCGGCCGCCTCCAGCCTCGACATGAGCGTCATTAGTTGCACGCATGCCCACTGGTCCCGTTGAGCCGAAGAAACTGCCCAATGGTGGTCGGATGCGCCGGCGAAGCCCCGGCGAGCCTCGCGGCCGCACGCGCGAGGAAGACGACTACCCAGAGCCGTCTGTTGCATGCCAAGATTCGTGTAGAACACCCTATTATGGATGATAGTGCTACTGACATGTGGGACCGCACAAAACTGTGTTTAAAATTTAAATCTCGCGCGATTAGAGCCATTGAGCCACTGACGGGTGGGGCCTGTGGTCCACTCGTCAGTATTAGTGGTAGCGCCCCGTGCATAGTGCACATTCACATCGCCTTAGCGTAAATTAGGGAATACGCCTTCGGTCTGTTGAACGTTCACTGTTAGATGGTGCCTTTTCAAATTTACGTCTCCTATTGTGGCGCTTGCGCAGTTGGAAGGCGTCCCCGAAAAATACGCCTTGTCCTGAGCAGCTCTCGGGCTGAGCCATAAATGGGCCGGCCTGTTACTGTTCAACGGATTTAGCAGTTTTACTCAATTTAGAAATCTTTATAAATGCAAATACATTTCCATATATAGTTGTACCACTTCAAAATTTCTTGAAAAATCATGTTAAAAACTATATGACTTGGTGAACTCAATAAAATTATTTCTTCCATTATTGGCTTTGTCCACTGGATAAACCAAACCCCACCTTTTTAATAATTCATAATTGGCTTTGTCCAATTGATTTAATAGTTTGATAAGCTCCTAAATTCCTGAGAAAATTCCAAGGGAACACAAATATGATTTAAGAATTTTAGATATTATTAACCCATTTTTAGGACCCTTAATATCCATTAGGTAATTATTTCACCTAGTTTACCACTTTTACTTAAGCATTAATATAATAGTATTGAACACTGAATTATTTAAAATACTAAATGAAATCAATTAAATCTTAAATTTTTACAGAAACATAATTGATCCATAATGAATTTATTAAAAATGTAGGACCTTGATAAAACTTAGTAGGATTATTTAACTAATTAACTAGGGTAGAGTAGGCCTATAGAATATCATATGGGTAAATTGTTTCTAGATTTAAAATCAATACAGTCACACACCTATCCGTAAACAATAGGGAATTTCCCTAGAATTGATGAAGGAAATACTTCAAACCAATTTAATTTTTGCCTTATTCATCTATTCGCTAAACCTAACGGTAAACTATTGAGGGTAGTATTATGCATCATCCATCATCTCATATCATATTCACGAACGCTCGGCCCGTTATTTCTTTGAGAATTATTGTACGACAGTAGAATCATGGAACTCTCTCGAGAATTGGGATAAGACCTAATCGTCGACCACCGATCGCTAGGGTAGACGCGCTGCATTTCATGCATCATGATTTCCTATTGCACGTTGAAATTTTATTTATTCTGTTCTTCAAATTCATACCGTTAATAGATGCAGAAGTGCCCGTGGGACACTTAGAAGAACAGTAAGAGGACCCCCACTACTCACAAGATCAAGGCGAGTTAACATCTTCCCTAAAGGATGTTTACTTTTACTAGGGAGAGTCTAAACTTTCCCTAGTACGAGTTTACATTCAAATAGACCATATTGAATCCCAGTTTCTTAAAAGTATTTTATTTACAATAACAAATAGCATGCTCTCTTTAAGTAATTATGCCTACTTGCTTAATCATGATGTATCATACCGGGATAACTTCTTGTTATTAATTTTACCATGATGATAGTTGCCTTGATGAAATCATTCGTCGTTTGACATTGTTATTGATTACCTTGATAATCACCTTTGATCGCCTGGTTAGGTTAAATAAAATGATTTTAGACTCTTAAATCTTGGTTAAAATCTTGCTTAGACATTTGCTCAAGTCCAATTATTAATTTTAGGCTTAGTTGCCTCGGAATGGTGAACCGACATTCACCGAACATGATGAACATAATAAACTTGGTTTATTGGATATTGGGCCTGGCATGCCAGTGTGTGTGGTTGGGAACACGGATGTGTTCCGGTTTATGGTTAAGGGTGTGATGTAGCTGGGCTACATGGTGTGAAGAGGGCTATCGGTTTCAGCATGGTGCTGAGAGGGGCGCGGGACAACACGCGTACTACAGAGCACTGCCACAGGGTGGTCCTGCCACAACATGTGCAGGGCACATGGATGGAACGATAGCGAGAGAAGGAAGGCTGGACCACGGGGAAGATGCTGGGCAGCCAGGGACGGCTGTGACAGTCGGAGCGCGAGTTGTTTTCGCGTAGCTTTATATTACCCACTGGGGTTCCTACACAACACGTGGCCATCATGCGGTAGTGCGGACTTGGGGCCCGCTAGCTTGCTGGACAGCGTCAGGGTTAACCCCTAGTCCGAGACGAAGACAGGAACGTGTCGTCATCCGGATGGATGATCTAGGTCTTACGTGTCAGGAGGCCGTGACCTTAGTGCGGGCTTGGCAACCCAACTAGGGAAGACCGGGCGCTTCGCTGGCGTAAGATCCACAATGGTGCGCCACACCTAGAAGATGATGGCAGGTGTTTGGAGAAGGATTGGGATGGGTATGGACTGTGGACTGTGGATTGTGGAATGGAATGGAAAACTAAAATTTGAAACAATGATTAGTAGAACTTTGGGTTAAAATATGCTAAGTCATAGGCTTTGGCTTATAAAACTGGCTTTCTGCAAATAAATAAACCCCAACCTTTCCTTGGGAACCCCTATCACTAAATGCATTAGGTTGGGTGTTAGCTCGCTAGTGTTTGGATGACACTGACCTCGCAACCATATTCTCTTTTAGATGGAGAGTATGAGCAGAATCAGTACGCCTGCCATGAAGACGAAGAACAAGATTTTGCTGACGATCAGGGCGAGGCATAGGGCGTCTCTCTAGTCGACTGCTTAGGCATAGCCGGCAGGAGACCTTTTGGATCTTTTGGTTCTTCCATACTCTGATCTTTTGGATATTCTGACTATTTGGGCCAATGTGCCGCATTGTAACACTTAATAGCCCTTGGGCTTAATACAGGTATTTTGTGTATTATAAGTCTTCCGCTTGTATAAAATGATTCCGGCTATGTGAAAAGGTGTGCACTAGTGTACTGATCTAGGAACTAGTGTAGATCAAGTGGTGGGCAAAGGACAGGCCCCACACTCATGTCCGCCACTCCCCGTCGGGTTCGCGCGAGTGGGAGGGGATAAGGGTTCTGGAACCCTCCTACTCACGGGCTGATCAGCGGATAAGATACGCGTGGCAGGCCGGCAGTGAGGGGGTGGTGGGCTGGGCCGGGACACGCCTCGTGAAGGTGTTCACAGGCTGAAGTGGCCGAGCACTAGCGGCATTCCTGGGCCAAACACGCGCGAAAGGGGCCGAATGCGCTCCATGGGCCAGCGCATTCAAGGGCCCCGTGGGCCGGTCGTCTTTTTTAGTGGCCTGTGGCCGAATAGGGTGTGGCACGTACCTCCAAATTCATCTTCAGTCCAATTGAGAGATCGCTCACTTGCTGCCCTCTTTGGTTGGAACCTAACATACCAGCCGCCTTAAAGCAAGCCAAGCATGTTATTCCTGAACACGGGCATGCAACGATGCACACGGGCATCCTTAATTGAAATGAAGATAAATTGGGTGCCCGGGTGTGTGCTCAGTGATGGCTCTCAAGATCAGCTACCATCATACACATATCCTCACAATATGATCGATAACACAACACATACATCATCGGACATAATTTACATAACCAGAATAGTATGGATTGCTGTCCATACAATGTATATGACATAATCAGAGTATCGTAGCAGCGGAATAACAAGTTTATCCAACAAAAAGCAGCGAAAGATGATTATAAATAAACCAAGCGACCAGCGTGGTATGCCCCCATTAATCCTATGGGCAATCAATTGGAAATTAAAACTCCGTATCTTGCCCTCTAGCGTCACCATTCCTGGCTTGATAGTAGTACTCAAGCACGAGGTCGTCTTCACCTGAAATTTGCAACAATTGACTAAGTACTAAAGGTACTCGCACTAGGAGGTAATGTATCCTCTTTCATGAATGGCATGTAGCAAAAGAAGGCTTAAACTTTATTTTAGGTATAAAGAACATATGCAAGACATATACATAAGTAGATTGTAAATGGCATTTAAGTAAAACATTTCAAAAAGTAATAACTTGTAGTGATCATCATAATTCATCATCATAAAATCCATCATCATCAATCCGTGGGGCTCTAACCATCTTTCTTCTCTATCCGACCATAACCAAAACATGCATGGGCTCCATCCGTCCTTGGTCTCTATCCGACCATACATCACGAGCAACCATATGCTGGGGAATGAAACCTGGCCATACCACTATAACCAAACCATGTGCTAACATCAGTGTTTCGTCTAACAAGTTTTCATCCTTAACCCAGGACGTGGTTGTTCGAATAGTTTAAACTTTGCAGAGATGTACGACTTTATTCACACGACATAGTAAGCTATGCCAAAGCCTCTTAGATGTGTACATGCCAGTCCATTAGGTCACTCAGTCACTGTAACCCTACGTCCCACATGCCGTGTTGTGGTTCGAAAGAGTTAACCGTTGCAGTGGACGCTGCCCATGGCCCTCTATCCAGACATCCATGGACCCCCACGGAAGCAGCCCACGGCTGTTCTCCATACAAAACAGAAGCAATTAAACAATAATAGCCCCATTGGTACCCAATGGCGTAAGCATACACAGGAATTTGGTCATGTGTCCCCGTAAACACGTGTGGTCGTACGTATAGTAACTTGAAAGGAATGGCATCATGTTCGGTCCTTAATTGACTCAAACAGAGCTACGTGTCCGGGATCCATCCTCCCATCATTCCCCTATCACCTGTTCAACTCCAACTCAAATCTCACACGTAATCCATTATCACCATAATCTCTATCAAATAGTAGATCATTCACAATTGAAGATGTATGACCAATGGACCACATCCATCGATCGCTTTACCTCATTGACTCTAAGTAGGGCTAAGCCTTCGCAGACCAAACATAGATAATAGTACCCACTTGGGCAACAAGGAAAAAAGGATGTCAAGCCTATCATGATACTAACCACAAAGTAGGAGGTAACTAATTTCTACCCATAAATTAACATATACTTTAACATAAATTAACTCATAGAATATAATTAAAATCATGAATTTGCAAAAAATGGATCAATATGATTCAAAGGAGGGTATATAGTACTTGGTTGCTGTAGGTTGACGAGAGAGCTTCTTCTAGCTCGGGCTCTTCTGTAATATCGGTTCCTATCGTTCGGTAGCAAGAGCATTAAATAAAATCTAAATAAAATATTCAACAACTAGAGACTTCAAATGTTTTTGGAGATTCAGAACGTTCATGAACTAATGAGAATGATGCAAAAAGAATCACTCAATTCTGACTTCGGATGAGTGAGATATGATCATTTTAAGTTTAGGTATTGTTCTTGTCTGGGAATGCATTTCCTTGCCTGGTAATAGCTCTAGTTGGTCGGGAATATCTCAAACTTGCCTGGGAATACCTAATCTTGTCTGGGAAGGACTTTTCCTTACCTAGGAGTAGCTCTAGTTGGTCGGAAATAGCTTATCTTGGTCGAGAATAGGGTTCTCTTTGTCGGGGATAACTTTTCTAATTACCCGGTAAGGTCATCTAAAGGGCTTGTTGATAGGTAGGAGTGATTTTTCAGGATGCAAACTTGCTCGATTGAAAAAGTTTTCTACATGAAAGTTGTAGAGGATTTCTAGATGCATCTTTTTATATTGATGACTTTCCCATTTGAGCAATGGATGATTTCCTAAAAATCATTTTATGAGCTGCTATTCTGGAAATGAGCTGAAACAGTGAATGCTTGAACTTGGGTGCTAGAAGGCTTCAAATTCAGCAAGGAAATGATGTAGCCATGAGTTCTACTATGGGAAAAATATGAAATATAGGTAGGGTAAGGTTCTCACCAAGCAAGGGAAGCCTTGCTTATGGTTGGGAGTTCAAAGATGAAGAGATCGAAGAAGAATACGCCGGTCTGTCCAAAAAATAGCTCGGCAGCTCCTGAGCCTGCTCCTTGCCGTTCCTTCGCTTCGTAGGCTGTGAATCTGGTTCTACTCCTCCCTTAGCTTGTGAAGAATGTCATCTTACTTATCTCTAAGCTTGCATGTGAGTTAAGAAGACTTGCAAGTGAGAAACAAACAGATTACCTCACAGCTGTCTAGAATAGTGAAGTAGACAGAGCAAAAGCATCAGGAACTCACCCAAAACCTTGTGCACACACAAATGGCTTGGATGTACTTGAAGCTTAGGAAGTGGGGAAGCTAATCTTGCTTATCTCCTATCTTGGATATGGGTGAAAGATGAACAAAGGATGAGAAAATGAATCAGCTTCTTGCGGTCCTAAAAATGAGTACTAGAGAAAAGTGAGTAAAAACCATAGTAAACCTTTGTGCCTGTGCTTACTATAGGGATCAATGGAAAGTTGACAAGATAAGCTTTCCAACGGTGTATAACACTCTAGGGGAAAACTAGATCTTGGTGGGGAGATTTGAGTGAGAATGAGGAACAACTTGCTACTGCTGCTGCTGCTCTTGCTTTGCCAACCAACAGCTCGTGGAAGATAGAGGCAAATGAGGCAAAAGGGGCTGGGTGGAGAGGTGGAGAAGTGGTTTATATAGTGCTAGAATCTCCCATTGACAAGTGGGGCCAGGTCCCACAAGTCATAGAGTGGCTATGGGTAGAAAAATGGGTGAGAAAGACAGTGGACTGTAGCTGTCTGCAGCATCGCCTATCTCAGCCAATGGATGAAAGAACCTATTCATCATGGTCTGGGGGCAAAACGAATATAGATATAGCTACAATAACTAGTTATTTTTAAAGGATTATGCCCGTTACACTAGCCTAGGTGGTATCGATGCCCATCCGAGTTACTTCTTGCCTGTTCGCTCTTCGCCGTGCCTATTCGGGTTCCTTCTTGCCCGTCTATGCTAGTCCGGGCATCGCCATGCTTGGTTGATCGGTGCCGGGCACCATCTTGCTTGGTTGACTCATGCTGGGAATCACCTTACCCGATAGGATTGTTTCTTACTCGGCTAGGACAATACCTGCTCATCCGGCATAGGGACATGCCCGGTGGCTACGTCTCACTTGATTTTTGCTCGGCTACTAGGATTCATTGAGTTTCAGTTTCAGATTTTTATTTTCGATCAAAGAGTATGGTGGTTGTATGAAAAAACTTTGAAAATCCAAAATATAACCAAGGCAGCATAATGATGATATACATGACTAATCAAAATGCGAAAGCGGAGCTGTCACATAGGGTTCTCTCGGGCCGCCGTGCGCATGGGCCCAAGAGACGATTATGAGGGCCGAATTTAGTGACCAGGCCCAAAATGATTAAAGGGCTTAACTAATTAATTTTAAATTGCAAATTAGTGATTTTGCTAATTAATTGTACCATATTAAAATGGAACCAATGGGAAATTTTGATTTAGGAAAAAATTTAATTTGGAAATTTAAGATATAAAATTTTGATGGTTTATTATAATAATCTGGCCAAAGCTATTTGTTATAATAGACTGTTAAAATTAATTTCCATCTAAATAAGAAAATTCCAATTTCGTTTTCTGCCTAATGGTTATGTGAAATTGGAATGTCATTAACATATAATTAATCAGACCAACGTAGGGTTAATTATGTGTAAGACATTATTTAATTATTATTTACTAACGGTGCTTCTTTTATTCAGCTATGAATGCTTCCAACATTACTTAAACCGCATTGAGTAGCTTAACTGGACTAATTTTCCCTCATGGAAGGAAAAAGTCCAGATTGTCCTCGGCGTAATGGACCTCGATTATGCACTAAGAGAGGATGCTCCCACACCTCCTGCACCTGATGCGGAGGACTTTGTTAAGAAGAAAATAACTTACGATGCTTTGGCAGAAAAGTAGGAGAGATCCAACCGATTGTCGGTCATGACCAAGAAGAACACCATTACGGTTGGAATCAGGGGAGCAATCCTCGAATGTGAGGATGCCAAAAAGTACTTGGCATCAGTTGAGGAGCAATTTAAGGGCTCCTCTAGAGTTTACTCAAGTACATTGATAATGAAAATGCTAACCTCAAAGTACGATGGGACTAGTGGCGTTCGTGAGCATATCATGATGATGATAGATATGGCCGTGAAGCTCAAGGGCAAGGACATGGCTATCTTTGAGGGCTTCCTTGTCCATTTCATCATGGCCTCTTTGCCTTCTATGTTTGGACCGTTTAAGATAAATTATAATACTCAGAAGGAGAAATAGACAATGAGCGAACTGACCACCATGTGCGTGCAAGAAGTAGAAGTTTGAAGGCCGAGAGAAAGGATCACGTGAAACTTGTCGTCCAAAATAAAAGAAAATTCCAAGGGGACTATAAGTCCAAAAAGAAGCTACAGTTTTCTCCCAAGTCTGAGAATGGCAAGGGAGGATAGAAGAGCTCCAAAACTGCTGATGACTTTGCTTCAGGAAGCACAATCAAGTGTCACTTCTGTAGAAAGGAGGGGTACATTCATAAGGATCGTGTGAGCTTTATGAAATGGCTCGCCAAAAAGGGTAATGATGAAATTACATTCGTTGATAAATCCCTTCATGCTAATGATTTTCTTAATACTTGGTGGATTGACTCATGTGCCACTGTGTATGTTTCTAATTCTATACGGAAATTCAGTACCTTGAGGACTATAAGAAGGGGGGAGCGAAATCTTAGGGTGGTAGACGGGAAGGAAGCGCAAGTTGAAGCCATAGGAAGCCTATGACTGACATTCGAAAATGGCTTCGTCTTGTATCACAATAATGTAGTTTATTCCAAGTTTAAGAAGGAACCTCATTTTAGTTTCTGCATTAGATGATGAGGGTTACCATTGTAACTTTGGAAACAATAAATGTATTATGAAATTCCAGTCTAATGTGATTGGTCTCGCGATTAGGCGAGACAAACTTTTTATGCTCTCTTTGAATAAATCTCCTATTTCAATGTGTATGAAAGCACCATAAGTGTAAAAGAACTGATAATGAGACCTCGTCGAAATTGTGGCACTGTCGTTTAAGCCAGATTTCGAAGGGGAGAATGGAGCGTCTCATTAAGGAATAGATACTTTATTCATTAGACTTCTCTGATTCAGACCACTGTATTGATTGTATTAAGGGGAAGTACGCTAAACAAATTAAGAAAGGGGCTACTTGGAGCATAGTAATTTTAGAATTAGTTCACACTGATATTTGTGGACCCTTTTCTATGACATCATTGGATGGATATGACTCCTTTATCATATTCATTGACGATTTCTCCCGTTATGGATATATTTTTCCCATTTGCGATTGATCTGAATCGCTAGATAAATTTAAAATATTTAAGGCTGAAGTAGAAAATCAGTATAACTTAAAAATTAAATTAGTTAGATCAGATCGAGGAGGAAAGTATTTTTGGAGACACGCCCTTTATGGGCAAATCCTAGGTCCCTTTGCTAAATTTCTTCAAGAAAGTGGCATAGTAGCCCAATATTCGACACCTGGTGAACCTCAGCAGAATGGAGTGGCTGAGAGAAGAAATGGTACCCATATGGACATGGCAGAAGCATGATGAGTCACCCCAGTTTACCGGTGAGTCTATGAATGGAGGCGCTAAAGACAGCTGCGCACATACACTAAATCGGGTTCCTAGTAAATCAGTCCCTACAACCCCTTATGAATTGTGGACTGGTAGGAAATCGAGTTTAAAGTATTTACGTGTGTGGGGATGTCCTGCTAAAGCCAAAATCTTCAATCCTCAAATTGGGAAATTAGAACCTAAGACTGTGAGTTGTCACTTTATAGGGTATCCGATAGATCTAAGGGGTACCGGTTTTATTGCCTAGATCGTCATACTAAATTTGTAGAGACGAGGCATGCTGTATTATTAGAGAATGGTGAAATTAGTGGGAGCTTAGAGGCTAGAAAAATAGATCTTGAGGAGATACGGCCTTATGTTCCATTGCGATAATCCAAGAGACTATGGCTCATGTGCCTCAAATTGTCCTTGTTCCGGCTGAGGGTTCAGGGATTAATGATATCCCAGCTGAGGATTCTGGGAATGATGATATAGTTCCTGCTAATGAACCAAATGCAGCGGCCAATGATGAATCTCATCTGCCCACTGTGGAAATTGATGATTCCCTAAGAAGATAACAACGGGTTAGGAGATCTGCTATTCCAAAATGATCCTACCTCTTCAAGGAAGCCATAACTAGCAGACATTCAGATAAATATCATAACTAGCAGACATTCAGATAAATAGATCTAGGCCATGCAAGATGAGTTGAAGTCTATGAGCATTAATGATGCCTGGGATCTAGTAGAAATTCCTAATAGAGTCAAAACAGTAGGATGTAAGTGGCTCTACAAAACTAAGCATGACTCTAAGAAAAACGTCGAAAGATTCAAGGCAAGGCTTATAGCAAAAGGGTTTACACCGAGAGAGGGGATTGATTATAATGATACTTTCTCCCCTGTCTCAAAGAAATATTCCTTTAGAATTGTTATGGCTCTCGTTGCTCATTATGATTTAGAACTACATCAGATGGACGTTAAAACCACGTTCCTTAATGGTGACTTGCATGAGAGCGTATACATGGCTTAACCAGAAGGTTTTGCTGTGGAAGGCAAGGAACACATGGGATGTTGGCTTAGAAAATCCATTTATGGATTAAAGCAAGCGTCCAGACAGTGGTATCTAGAATTTGATAAAGTCATTAAGAAATTTGGCTTTGAGAAAAATGAGGTAGATAATTGTATCTACATTAAGATTAAAGAAAGTAGATTCATCGTCTTGGTGCACTATGTGAATGATATCTTGTTGGCCAGTAGCGATAAGAATATGTTGTATGAAACCAAAAGATTCTTTTCATCTAACTTTGACATAAAGGATCTTGATGATGCTTCTTACATTTTGGGCATTAAAATTCACCGAGACAGGTCCAAAGGAATATTAGGATTATCTTAGAAGCATACGTACTAAAGAGGTATAATATACATAACTGCTCTACCTCGCCTGCTCCTATTATAAAGGACGATAAGTTTGGGACGTTCCAATGTCCAAGGAATCAATTCGAGAATGATTAGATGGAGAAGATTCCTTATACTTCAGCTGTTAGAAGCATCATGTATGCACAAGTGTGCACTCGTTCTGACTTAGCATTCATAACCGGGATGCTTGGCAGATATCAATCAAATCCAGGAATGAACCACTGAAAAGCTGTTAAAAAAGTCCTGCGTTATTTACAGGGCACTAAGTATGCATGCTCACATATAAGAAGTCCGATAACCTTTAAGTTGTGGGTTATTCAGACGCCGACTTTGTAGGGTGCATTGATACTAAGAAATCCATTTCAGGTTATATCTTCACCCTTGCAGGAGGAGCTGTTTCGTGGGAAAGTTCCAAACAATCTCTTAATGCATCATCAACGATGCAGGCTAAGTTTGTGGCATATTATGGGGCTGTCGGACGGGCGGTATGGCTTAAGAACTTTATTTCCGAACTTAGAGTGGTTGATAGTATATCTAAACTACTAAAGATATACTGCGATAATAAGGCCGCAGTCTTCTATTCTAGTAACAAGAAGTCAAGTAGAGCTGCCAAGCACATTGACATCAAGTATCATATTATGAAAGATATAATCCAGGATCAAATTATTAGTGTGCAGCATATTAGTACTAATTCTATGCTTACAAATTCGCTAACCAAAGGATTACCACCCAGTCTCTTTCGAGAGCATGTTGCCGGCATGGGTCTGTTGGAAAGCCTTTGATTCTGATCCTAGAAACGAGGACCATAAGAACAAAACCAACTCACGTTAAGTTTAAGTGGCTATCCTATCGAGATGGAATAGTGCACTACATGTATCTCTCTCGACGGCCATGGAGAACCCGTCGAGTATATGAATCTCTCTCGATGGCTATCAATGAAGCCATTGATAGAGGGTCAGTGACCGCTTACGGGCGTTCATGGGTGCCAGCCCACGGAGACGGTGTTAACCTCTCTCGACGGTTTACCGTTAGTTGTCGAGAATATTTGAGCACGAAAAAGAAATTTGAGCCGGAAGGGTGGCGCTAGGGATCTCTCTCGATGGCCAGTCACA
Source organism: Olyra latifolia (assembly GCA_036346145.1). Lineage (NCBI taxonomy): Eukaryota > Viridiplantae > Streptophyta > Magnoliopsida > Poales > Poaceae > Olyra > Olyra latifolia. The sequence goes on from CM070533.1 coordinate 13,729,217, forward strand.
AGCCGTCGAGTACATCTCATTGTCTCAACGGCCGGACATAGGTCATCGAGTAACTATTTTTTTTCTTTTTTCTAAGTTTTGCCAAATACATACATATGGTAATATAAATTACAATCATGAAATTTAGCATTGCAATGTTTATGAAATTAGTTCTTCCAATTTGCAATCAATTTCTCAATTTTTCTGAGCCGTGAGTACTAAAAACTAATTTAAATATATTATATAATGATGGACATGGTTTTACATTAACAATAAATGTTTGGATTGTGAAAAATTTAAAGAAAAAATAAAAGTATCGAACACGTCACCGTGTAGATTTTGATCCGATGTATAGTGCAGCGGTGGGATAGAACCGGCAAAGCTACCGATTATTATCGCCGAACATCTCTATACACTAAAACGTATCGATAACTCGATTAGGGCGATTATATGGAAACCTGTATCTCGGAACATCAAATTTTTTCAAAATTTTGTTGAGCATGCTAAGTCACATATGGAGTAATATAATCAAAGATTACAGTCAATATCACCAGTATAATTTTTTACAAAAATTAAAAGGGTCGGGGTTGACCAGCGTTTGCCTAAGAAAGGGGGGCGTCAAGTAAGAGATCTGTCTCGACTGCTTCCTCCAGAACTGTTGAGACAGTTGGGGCTATCTCGATGGTAGTCAACCGAGGCCGTCGTGACAATGTCTCTTGACGGCTAGGGCCAAAGAAGCCCTCGGGAGAATAAAGGGGCATTTCTCGATGGCATAGGTTGTGGCCATCGAGAAAGGCCCCATTGTGGCCTTGCCCTAGAGAGGCCTCTCTTGATGGCCTCTTGTGGCCATCGATAGAGGGGGCCATTGCCCTAGCCTAAGGTAGGCCTCTCTTGATGGCTTATGTTCGGTCGTCGAGAGAGGTAGGCCATTGCCGTGCCTTAGAGAGGCCTCTATCGACGGCCCCATTATGCCGTCGAGAGAGGTCGATCATTTCCCTACCCCGATGGAGGCCTATATCGACGGTCGGCCGGGAGCCGTTGATAGAGGTAGCCGTGGCCGAGCCCTAGGGAGGCCTCTCTCAATGGCTTAATTGCGGCCGTCGAGAGAGGCAAGCAGTTTTTAACCCGCAGAGGCTCGGGACTTGGGCATTTCCAAGTCCCGAGCCCCCATCACACAGTCCCTCCTATCGCCGCCGTCCGTCCCGGCAATCTTCACCTCTGTCGCCCGCCCTGGCTTGCCCCGCCGTCGGTGCCGCCCCCACCGCCGCCGCTCCCTGCATCATACCGCCGCTGCCACCACCATCTGCGCCCATCCTGGCTCGGCGCTGCCCGATCCGGCCTCCTCGCGCCGCCGGCCCCGGTCCGTCCTCCCCACGTTGCCGTCGGCTTGCCCCCTTCTTTGGCGTCGCCCACACCGCCACCGCTCCCTGCACCTGCGCCGCCGCCGCCATCTGCGCCCTTCCCGGACGAAGACGACGGGTCTAGGAGCCATCCGATAGACCTGGTGTCACGTTTGTTTCACTTCGACCCGCCGCCTTGTCTTTGAGTGGTACCGTGGATGTGACATATGAGACTTGTGTAATATATTACATGATTTTACTTCGAATTGTGTTTTTAGTTTTGAAACTGTGAATGTTGTATATTATATGATTCTGATTTGAAATTGTCATTGTGGATGCATTTGTGTGAGATGTGGGGATGATCATATATATGCGGGTTGTTTGGGTATGCAGGTGCGGTTGCTGCTGCTAGGGCAGAGTAGCTGCTAAATTGGATTTTTTTAAAGCCATTTGCCTGGCTGCATTTTTTGCTGGAAGTCAAGTACTCTCGACGGCCTAGTCTAAGCCGTCGAGAAAGGGGGGGTTCCAGGAATCCCCTGGAGGCAAGCACTCTCGACGGCCTCATTCTAGCCATCGATAGAGGTCAAGACGGCCACGTGCCCCAGAGGCCCTCTCTCGACGGTCACCGGGCCATCGAGAGATGGTTAGATGGCCACGTGGGAGCTGGACACCAGCTCTATCAACGGCCATGTGGCCGTCGAGAAAGGTGAGCCAGGAACCGGCCAAACGGTCGTCCGCCCAAATCACTTGACGGCAGATTGTCTAGCCGTCGAGAGAATGCATCTCTCTCGACCCGGCTGGCCTGACGGCCATTTCGCGATGGCTAGCCGTTGAGAGAGAGTACTATCGATGGTTTGGTGGTCTTTTTCTACAGTTTTAGCCGTCGAGAAATCACGCGTTTCCTGTAGTGTATTGACCACTGTAACGCATTATCTTGGTGTATTATTCTATTGAGAGTGGACATAAGTTACTCTTTCGATCAAGTGGGAGAATATTGGACTTGGTGATCTCAGGGCTAACCGATACCCTGATTTTCTGGGTTGTTAGGCCCACGCCCTAAGATCCAGCAACAGCCACGCGCTTAGCACTCGCGCTGGCTATGCACTGGCTAACGTCCACAGCGCCTTGATCAGAGGCGACCCAACGATTTTGGTTGAGGGTCCCTTCACCGGCCGATATAAACTAAGGGGAGACCCAACTCACGCGCCCCCAACCGATTTTGGTTGAGGGTCCCTGTCACCGGCCGATATAAACTAAGGGGAGGCCCAGCTTACGCGCACTATTGCGACGTGAGCCCGACCCAACCCTAACACCCCAATCAATTCAGATCGTGCATAGGCGACGCGAAGGCCTCCTGCCTTCACCGACTCCTCTCGGTGACATTACTCGCTATCTAACTCACGAGCTTAAGCTAGGTTTATCCCTAATGGCTTCACCTAATCAAGGTCAGTATCTAATTACTATTCTGCATTATGTTAGTGTTTATTCTTAGATGAGATTAATTGTGCAATTAGCTAAGTTGTAAAGATAATTAGCTTAGATCTAATGTTTAACAATGTTCCTGGAATTTTCAAAATTATGTAATATCCATTCTAAATTTACGAGGTATACATATTATTTTTTTTTTCAGTTTCCATGTAATTTATCAAGTATGTATTTTTGTGAGGTTTTTGTTTGTTACCGTAACCATATATATAAACAATGTGAGCTAGCACTACTAGAAAAACGGGCTTTAGTCCCGGTTGGGAATGGGCTTTAGTCCCGGTTCCCGAACCGAGACAGACCATCCGGGACTAAAGGTCACGTACCTTTAGTCCCGGTTCCCCTAATCGGTACTAAAGCGTAGAAAATATCTAAAAAATAAGGCGAGCCCAAGACTCGAACCTAGGACCTCATGCCACCACGTGACTCCCCACTCACTCTTTTAACCAACTCACCCACCCACGCGTATTTAATAGACTAGGATATGCATTCCTTTTGAAGTATGCTGGAACGAGCCTTTAGTACCGGTTCGTAATACGAACCGGGACTAATATGTGCCTGTGCTAGATAGCATGTATCCGCTTGCCAAAGCCACTTTTAGTACCGGTTCGTGTTACGAACCGGGACTAATGTGAGCGAAAAATCATGCTTTTAGCCCTGTAGCCACGAACCGGGACTATTACCACATCAGTCCCGGTTCATGGCCAACCGAGACTGATATGCCGGTATGGAAGGCCATATCTCTAGTAGTGTTGGTTAGCAGCAACCGAATGTCGCCAATCCTATTTGGATCAGCTATGGTTGGCGCTGAATGATTGAATGATTGAGCTGGACTTCATAATCTTTAAGAAGTCATAACCTTCCACTACTTGACTTTTCGACCTTTAAATAGTGGCTTTAAGATTTTTGAGAAATTGCTTAAGAAAGCCAAAGTGTTTGGTTCAGAGAAACCCTAAGCTTTCTGTGAGAGGGGGGGGGGTGATTCACTACTAGAGAAATGACCATCAAGACCGGTTGGCTAGACTTGCTTAAAAATGGTTTTGAAATATTGGAAGAAAAACTTGAACCTAGGACCTCATGACTTCTCGTGACTCACACCTCACCCTTCTAACCAACTCACCCACCCACGTGCTCTGATATGAATAGGATATACATACCTTTTAGCCTTTTCAAAAACGAGGCATCAGTACCAGTTCATGACTCCAACCGGTACTGATGAGCCCCCGTGCCAGTTGGCCTGTATGTAACAGCCCAAAGTTGTATTAATATTTTGAAAACACTTCTGTACTATTGCATAAGCTATGACGTTTCCCGTTAAATTTCTATGCAACAAACACAAATTTCTAGATTTTAGAAGCCATTAGAAATTGATGATTTTTACTTGAATAAATCACTAAATAGCTAATTAATAAACCTTGCATAAGAATTTATAATTTATAGCACTATTTGGGAAATTGTTGAAATATAAGTTGCTAATGGACCTTAAATTGAGAATATATTTTCATATTCATAAAACACCCATACACACATATATATATATATATGTATATATATATATATATATGTACACACATATTCACATAAGCCTTAATATGTTAAATTGCTCTAAAATCCCAGGAAAAATCTATAGATTAGTTTAAACCCTAATAGAGAGTTTGACTCGGTTGTTGACCAATTTGACCTGGTAGGGCCCACATGGAAGCTTCCTATTCCTTTACGCCCTTGTGGGCATTTGGTAAAACGCTTTGGCCGTGGCTTGCGCCTTCCACCCCGGCTCAACCATCACTCCCTGCTGAATCTCTGTGGAAGATCTTCAATTGGCGGCTTGTGTGTGTCGCTGGACCTGTGGACCCCACCTCCAGACCATGACGCGACGCGGCTGCTGCCATCGCTGCCGCTGCAGCCTACTCGGCCATGACGACTTGCCGTCTTGTCGGCGGCTTCATGCGTGGAGTTCCCAGGCACCGCCCCATTTGCCCAACCCCCGACTCTGGTCACTTACTCGAGTGCCTGCGCCGTCCAAGCTTCGCCGGCGACCATGCGCGCCCACGGTTTCAAGCCAAGCCGCCCAGGTTTGCTCGGCACATCTCACTCGCGCTCCCGGTGCACCAACGCCACGCCAAGCTCCCTTTAGCTCCTAGGCACTCGGCCACGATCGCTGGCGTACGGACTTGGTCCACACTGGCCGGAATTGCCACTTCCCCCTTCTGGCCGAACCGCCCGCTTAAGTGGCTCACGTCGACAGCCCAAACCAGACCTCCCTAATCTCCACATTGTCTCGCGTTTGCCGCCATGACCTCGTGAAGCTCTGCCCAAGGAATTGGTGCGAGTCGTCCCGAGCTCGTCGAACGCTCTCCACCGCCGCCGCCTTGGTTCTTCCCCTTCCGATTTCTTCCTCCTGGTGAGCTTGGCGGCAATTCCTTTCTCCGTGAGCCGCCTACCTTCCCTCACACCGTGCTCTCCTCTTTTAGTGCAGGGCTCCGTGGTCTTCCCCGCACCGTGGCCGCCGCCTCCTCTGTTCGGCCCCTCGTCGACAGTCCACCTTGGCGCCCTTGACCCCAAATAAGCGTATGGTAAGTCTCCCGTAGTCCGTGATGCTCATCGCGCTTATTTCTCCCTAAGCTTGACCCTAGGTCATTTACTCATGTCCGCCGGTAGTCGGTTCCGCCGCCGTGCATGACTCGCCGCGTCCGGCCGTTTAAGCCTCGGCGAGGCACCCCTAGATGCGTTAGCTCGGCTGATTCAACGCACTCAAGAACGCCCCAAACGCGGTGCACCTAGCTCGGCTAGCCGTCGGCTAAACCTCGGCCGTCTGGCGCCGTGGGAGGACGATGACGGCGAGCCGTCCGATCTGCGCCAAGATCCGTGCGACTTCACCGTCGCGTGGTCGCCGACAGTGGGCCCCACTATCGGCGCTCACGCAGTTTTAAAACTCCATGCGCCCTCTTCCGTCGTGACATGTGGGCCCTTGGTCCCACATGTCGGAAAGCAGTCAGGCGCGCTCACCACGCGCCTTAGCTCATGAGTTACGCCTCCCAAAGTGCGTTTTCGGCGTGGTGGCTCGGCAGGAGTTAGCGGGCGGCCCGATCTTGTTCACCGACTTTTTCCAGATTTTATTAATAAAACAAAAGCAGAATTAGAAACGATTTATTTAAAATAGGTAGATTTCTTTAAAAATTCTGGAAAAATTAGGATAAATACTAGGGCTTGTATTGGAGTTATTAAAAATAGTACCTCACACAGTAACCGAACACGGTTCCTAGATTAAATTCATTAAGCTTATTTTAGGGTATTAATTCATATAGAAATAAGCAAAAATAGAATGTTATGTATTGAAAATAGATTAACAATTAAGTTAAACATAAGAAAATCATGGATACCGATAAATGACTTTTTTTTGGACCTAGGTGAATATAATATAACCTATGATATGTTTCGTAATTACATGTTAACTCAATATTGGTATAATTATTAAACATGAATAACTAGCTTAACATACCTAGTCTATAAATCTATTCAATTAAGCTATTACACAGCATGTTAGAATAGCAAATCTGTTGCTTCAATTCAATCTCACAACATGCAACATCATGATTACATATATATATAGAGCATAAATGACCATTATCACCCACACACCACTTAAATTCTACTCTACTAAGATAATAAGGACTAAATAAGTTGATGAAGGAAATACTTCAAACAAAATGCGAGTTAACATATTCTAACTACTCAAAGAACTTTAAAAGACAATAAAACCATATTTTGTCCTATTGGGTTAATTAGGTAGAAATTACATTACATATATATATATATATATATATATATATATATATATATATATATATATATATATATGTATCATGTGCATCATCTCACTAGCACTTCGCGGCCATTCCGCTATGATTCATTATTTAGAAGGATCATGGAACTTTCTCGATATATTTATATATATATATAGATAGTTAAACATAGGAATTGTAAATGAGCGAATACGAGCGACCTCGATTGCATTTCATGCATCATTCTTTTCTTCGCCGCGTTGTGTTTATGATGAATTGTTGATTCTCCGATTAGACGTAGAGGATCCGGAGACACTGTTCGAGGACTCCGCACAAGACCCGGACTTCAATTCCCAAGGCGAGTTAATACTTAACCTTAATAGTGTTGCTTTTACTAGGGAGAGTATGCGCTTTCCCTAGTGCAAGTTAACATCCAATAATATCATATTGAATCCTAGATTTCTAAAGTATTTGTTTTACAGTATTAAACTGCATGGCCTTTTAAGTACTTATGCCTATTTGTTCAATCATGATATATCATGCCATTTACTTACTTGCTATCAATTTACCATGATGATGTTGTCTTGAATTAATCATCTGTCATTTGGCTTTGCTATTGATCGCTTTGATGATCACCCTTGGTAGCCTGGTTAATTTAAATAAACTGATTTAGACTCCTAAGTCTTGGTTAAAATCTTGCTTAGACATTGCTCAGGTCCAACTATTAATTTTAGGCTTAGAATTGCCTCGGAACGGTGAACCGACATTCACCGGACATGATCACACAATGAATATGGTTAACTGGATTTTGGGTCTGGCATGCCAGTGTGTGAATGGTTGTGATATGCTGCAATGCAGACGGGGTCTGGCATTGGGTAAGAGAAGAAGTAGCTAGGCTACGTGATTTGAGGAGCTAATCGCCCACATACGTAGTGCATGGAAGAGGAGCGCGGCGAGATCCGCGTAATGCCGTGCGCTGCCCCAAAAGGAGGGGTTCCGCCACATCGTGTGATTCACACGGAGGGTGCGAGTTAGCCGAAGAAGGAAGTGCATAAGGGTGAGGCCCTTAGTGGACTGGCTGGGCTGAATCGTGGATTCCCCCAGACGGGTGCATCAGGGATGCACAGTGTGACGTCACTGACTATCTGCCTGCGGGAGATAGTTCCTAACACCACAACGCGCCGGCCATCGCGCGGTAGTGCAAGTATTGGGGATTCAGGGTAGTTACGACTGCAGGCGTACCTGTCTGCCGCCATGCTTGAGGTGAAGATTTCATGTCGTCATCCGAGGATGATCTAGGTCCATTCTTCTGAGAGCCGTGAGTCTAGCGTGGGTCGGCAAACCCAGCTAGGACGAGACCGGTACTTTTTCAGGAATGTGATTCTGTGAAGCGCCACACTCGGAAGATGATGGCGGAGTGGGATGAGAACGTTTGGCAGAGTGCTTGGAAACTGCCATGGGATGGGTTGTGCATTGAAAAGAAAATATGATAAATAATCAATTTGACAAGAGAATTTGGTTAAAACTACTAAGTCATAGGCTTCCATTTCCAAAACTGGCTTTCATGCAAATAAATAAACCCAGCCTTTCCGTTGAAACCTTTATCACTAAATGCATTGGGTTGGGTGATAGCTCGCCAGTGTTTGGATGACACTGACCTCGCATAAATATCTATCTTTAGACATGGAGGAGCCCGTCGAGGAAGATGCCTACGATTGTCATGAGGAAGGAGATCCTCAGTACCAGGACCAGGAGTAGTTGTTCTAGAAAGGGTTTAGTGCGTTCCACCAGTCGTGTGTGTGGTTACACAATTCTTTGGTGTGATTTTGTTGTTCTTTTGAACTTGCAAGTTGCCTTTTTGGGAGATTTCCGCTACTCTGATGAACTTTGGTCTGTAACTAAGGCTTAAAAGCCGTTTGCTGCTAATGCGGTCTGATGATCGCTGTTATGTAATATTTGGACATCGATGTATGTAATGATTCCAGCTGTGTAACTCTTGCACTAGCCTACTGATCCAGGGCCTAGTGCAGGTCCGACCGTTCTCGCCAGGTAAGCCGAGAATGGGCGCGACACTGTACCCGCCTGCTAGGGGACTCCTTAGTACTGATTCGTGATACGAACAGGTCGGTTGGTGCCTCCAATTTATACTGAGTTGCCCCGTGGCCCAGTAACCGTCGAACCGGTACTGATGCCACTATCAGTATCGGTTCTAATCCAATCGGTACTGATGGACCGATATCAAAGACGAGTTCTCTAGTAGTGATTGTAGGGTGTTTAGACTCTAATCTCTCAGACAATTACAGGACGCCGATCCTCTTTGAGAATTGGGACGGGAACATTACATATTATTACCTTAATTTTAGCCACCCGATAGGAAAACGGAAGGTATGATTGATTGCAACAATGCCAGAATGGCGACAGTGTTTTGTACAGTAGTACTTATTTTTCAGGCGCAATTCTGGTCACTGAGATCGCATACATTTAGTTCTTTTAGAAGGACTTGTATCCAACAAGATGACTTTTGCGTTTATATTTAGTGACGGTTTTGTTGTCGAAGGAAATTAGATCAACACAAACTTTACTTTATGTGTGCGACACATTCTTTTTATCCCTCAGAAATAATTGAAGTAAGGTTCTTTTCTTTTGCAGGAGACAAGAAGAAAAGATGTTCATGATTTAAAGCGCTCTCATATGTTGACAGAACATGAGTGCTGATTTGATCACTCTTGATAAGCAATTATTATCCGTTGACAGTGCACATGACTTAAGCGCAAAATGTCAATAGAATCCGTTGATAAGGTATTCAAGTCTTCTGTTGCCTCCATCAATGAAAAAAGACTAATCTTTATTTGACGAAAATATGAGTGCTTGCTCAGCTCACTCCTGACAAGAAGATGAAAAACGACAAATTTGAATATACTACATTTATTCAGTTTTGTACGAGGCTTAAAGCACGAGCACTTTTATGTTACATTATATTCATTATAGACAAAATATTTTTTTTTGCCTAACGGTTCCAATTTACTTATATTTTTATAGTATTTTTTGACAATCGGAAATTCATTCGTTGAAACATGGCACAATACATGATCAATCATACACCAGACCCAGATGCACACAATGTAATAGATAGGTCATAACCAGTGCTGTGGTAACGACATACCTGTGTCACATTTGTGAACAACACGACATAAGGAATAATGGGACCATTAGAAAGCTTAGCGTGTGGCTAACATCAATACGACCAACCGACTAAACAAAGGAAAAAAGGGGCTGAACAGCCAAAAAAACTTGCAGCCCGGCGAAGCAGGCCTGCACCATCCCAAACGCCGGTATAATTTTTATAGTTATACTACACCTGACTAGCACAAGTACTAGAATCCCTCTACCTCTAGGGGCATAGTTGTAATTGCTAGGTGGTGCACTTGCCTTGTTCTTTTCACGTTAAATTAAAATTAAAAGATACAGCTGAAAATTTGTTATTTTTGTACAGACCAAATGTTACAGTATTTTGTAGCCATTTTTGTGAGGCTATTAATGGTTCTTCTTAAAGCTCTTAAAAATATTTTTTTTATAATTTTGGACTCTCCAAGTCCTTCAGTAAACACACGTAACTCTTTCAGATTATAATTATAATGTACCGTTCCTTAAGCTAGAAAGAACAAGGCTACAGTTGCCGGTGGTCAAAACTCGAAGGGAACATACTCATATGGTAGATACATTGCAAAATCAATTACAGATAGAGTCCATGATTTGACCCGTACGAAAAGTGGAGATCATGTTCAGTAGGGATCCCTAACAGGAGATCAAAATTCCTATATATGGGTCTGCTGCTCGACGCTAGCTAATCCAAAGTCTAGGATCAAGACGTCGAACGATCAGCAGAGCGTCAGGGCGATTGAAGGCATAAAAGTTAAGCTTAGATTAGATTCACCGTTGGAAGGACGTAGCACCGAATCCAAGCCTGAGCCCCGAACACCATCGCTCGAGCTCTGCCTGGCAGGATATATCCATGCCGCCAATGTCGCTCCCAAGCCCTGCCGGCGCCGGCCACATTCAGGCCTCTCCGTCGACGTTGTGCCAAATCTGAACCATCGACACCGGATCAAAGGCCATGCAGCACCACTCGAGCTCGGCTCGGCCGAATCCATGCCGCATGCAAGCATCGATCGCTCCTGATGAGCTCGGTTGGCACTGCATCGAGGCCTCTCCATCGTTGCTATACTCACTGCAACGCCGCTGTGCTTGGGCTTGCCCTAGCCTGTTGCGCCCCAGCAGCCGACATCTCACACGAGACCCAAACTCTAGGCTGCTTTGCCACCTAGCTCGCCCCAGCTCGCCGCCCCCAGGAGTGCAAACAGCTCCGCTCTCCCTCGGTGAGGAGGGGGGGAATGTACAGAAAGAGAACCTGATCGAGACAAGAATCGAAAATCCCCTAATATGCATCTTTTACCAATGACCACCATATTTTTTTTTGGTCTATAACACTGCAGCATTCCACATAACTGACTTGTGCAGTGAGCTGGCCGAAGTTGGAAGTCTTCTTCTTTTTTTTAAAAAAAAAGTGTTGATTTGGTCCCTAAACTATCGCGCTGGAGCGAACTTGATCTCTGTGGAATAAAACTAGGTGAGATTGATCCATGAATTTTCCAAACCGTGCCAATTTGATCTTTTGATCGGTCAAACCTGTTTTTTGAGTGGTTTTCACTAATGTGGCATCCACGTGGTGATTTTCATCAACGTGGCGTCAGAATTGGCAAATGATGTGGTGATCTACGTCACACAAAACCGCCATGTGGGCACCACATCAGCGAAAACCACTCACAAAACAGGGTTCCGCCACGCGGGCATGATTTTGACAATTCGAGGACTAATCTTACTATATGGACCAATTTGGCTCAAGCGCGATAATTCAATGATCAAATCAGCATTTTTTTTTCTTTTTTTGGCAACGAAGTTGGAGCCCATTTATTCTGCATGAATTTGCCACTGATGTGGTCATTGACTTAAGCCGCCATTGGCATACATGCATGCCACCGTAACTAGCTAGAAGTTTCTGGACATTCTCATGCTTGCATGCATGCCACCCTTGCTCTTATCTTGATCATGCTCATGCATATCGATCTCTGATCGACAAAATTCAGCACTATGGTGAAATCACACGGCCCCTCTTGTCCCCTTAGCGCGCTTGCCGCGCTTTGCACCCATTTCTGAACGAGATAAGCGCTATCACAATCGCCTAACCAAAGTGTGTTAACACTTAACACTGTACCACCATGTCTTTGTTCCTATCATGCATTAAAGCTTGCATTCATTAGTAGCCATCCTGGCTAAGATCATAACCGGTGACGTATACCAATGCTGCCTAAAGTGTGCACTCCATTACCCAAAAAACATTTCGCCAAAAGAGTGTGCACAAGGGGTCCTTGTATGCTTCGTGCAAGGAGATTTGAACTGAGCCTTTCCAAGCTCAATTATGCTCTCTCTCTCTCTCTAGCTATGTGTGTGTTAGAGAGAGAGGTGAGATAGCTAGGACTGCTTTGGGTTGCTTCTTGCATCATTTAGTTATCCATAGTATCTTTTTGTCATGCCAAATTATTTTTGCATATCTTGGCTCATCGGTCTGCCTTATCTTCCTAGTCAGTGTCTTGTGATGCATGCTTGCATTTCAATCAACACTCTCGGAACAAGTACTAATTTCATTTCAGGAGAGAAAATATCCGTAGGTACGTTGTTTACAGTGACAAATCAAGCTATACCATGTTACGTCATGCAAAATTTGTAGACTAGCTAAATTTTGCCAATTAGCAAAGAGTTTGTACATTTACCTTCACATACCACTACTAGAAAAACGAGCATCACAAGCGGTACATCACAAGCGGTTTGATGCGCACCGTTTCTAATAGTTGCAGCACAAGCGGTTCAATAGCCCAAGTCAGGAAGCCCCCTCTAGAAGCGGTTCGTATCTGAACCCCTTCTAAAGCCCCTCTAGAAGCGGTTTATATCTGAACCCTTCTAAAGCCCAAGCAACGAAGGGGTTCGTGTCACGAACCCTTTCTAAAGCCAAGACCTCTAGCGGCGGTTAATATCTGAACCCTTCTAAAGCCCAAGCAACAGAAGGGTTCGTATTATGAACCGCTTCTAAAGGGGGCTTTAGAAGGGGTTCGTATTACGAACCGCTTCTAGAGATCCATTTTTCGAATTGTTAAAAGGAAAGCTTGCTTTATCTCATCAGAGAGCACGCGTGGGTAGGTTGGCTAGCTGGGTAAGGCGTGGGTCACGAGGAGGGGTGAGGTCCGGAGTTCAAATCCCACATACCCCAATATTCTTTACTATTATTCTTTACCAAGCATTAGTCTCGGTTGCTTAGAACCGGTTATATAACCGCTTGTGAAAGTGGTTACGAACCGGTTGTGTTGCACTATTCCCTGGTAGTGTACTTAAAATATCACTATATTGAATGTAATTAATTTGGACCAAGTTTTGAACTTTGATCCTTTAGCCTCGATACCATATTGAGTTTTATGCACTGGTTAATTAGTTCGCCTAGAGTTTATTCTTTTTTTGAGGAAAAGAGCTTATGACGTTACAGGTGGGTGCGTAATACACTTATATTTTAGCAAGAAGATGGCGTTACTATCTAGTTTACAGAAAACATGATTTGTCGCTTCAGGTTGATATTTTCAATTACCTTCACGGTCCATGGTGGTGCCCAATATTAAGTTGCATGCACCGACCAGTTCACTCAAAAGACTAAACTGATGGGAAAAGGTGGATAATTCACTTATACTTCCAACACTCCTCTCACGTGAAGGCTCCCTCAGGCCTTAGATGTGGAATAGATGTAGACGACAATTTTTTTATTTAAATTGCGTCTATCAGGACTCGAACTCGAGACCTCTGGCTCTGATACCATATTAAGTTGCATGCACCGATCAGTTCACCCAAAAGCCTAAACTGATGGGGAAAGATGGACAATTCACTTATACTTCCAATAGCCAATGCATTAAATGCCTGGTAAATAAATGTTGTTTCTGGTACACAAGTCAAAATTTTGAAACTTTGGCTATCTATCTCTACTATTAAAAAGCGTTTAGTGGTTGTTGGTGATCGGCGTCACATTTTACTAAAACTACCACCATTGCCGTCCATTGTAATAAATTTAAAAAATTACCCTCCATTCAATCCATTATAACAAATCCATCTTATCCACTAAACACTACTACAGAAGTGGGCATCACAACCGGCCCATCAAAAGCGGTTTAGTGCGAACATGTTGTAATGTTCGTATCAGAACCGGTTCATGGGCAACGGGCAGGGGAGGGCTTTCAGAAGCGGTTTGAAACATGAACCACGTGTAAAGTCCCATCTCTACAACCGGTTTGTGTCCCAAACCGGTTGTGAAAATCCATAACCGGTTTGGGACACAAACTAGTTGTAAAAGTCAAGCTCTAGAAGCGGTTTGTGTCTCAAACCGGTTCTAGAAGCCATCCCGCCCAGCGCATTTAAACACCTTCTTCCTCCCCGAGGGCGCAGAGGTGAATGGAAGGGTTAACAGGAAGGGCCGAGCTACTTTTCAAGAGGGGTGCTGTCCAAATTTTCAATTGAGGTGATTTAGCTTCAAATTAAGTGTTTCAAGGTTAGTAACGTCATGTTAACATCCTTCTCACCTAAGTATTGTTGTTTTTTTTGGATTGGATGCGGAGAAATGTTGATTTGTTCGTTGTTAAAATGTGTTTGTTTGCTAGCTAGCTTGATCACTGAAAAGTTTGTTTGTTTGTTTGCTAGCTAGCTAACTTGTTTGCTAACTAGCTTGATCACCTAATTTAGGGAGTTGATCTCAAAATTAAGTTGTTTGCTTTAGGATCCAAAATTTAACAATAAATTAGGTAGATGTAGGTTTGCAAGGAAATAATTATTGGTGAATGAAATAAAAAAGGAAAAAATTAGAAGGATGAAAAAATAAAAAGGTAGAAAGGGAAAAATAATTAGTTAGATTTAGTTAAAAATTGTAGAAGGATAAAAAAATTAAAGAATGAAACAATTAGTTATTTTTAGTTCAATAAAGGTGAAGGGTAAAAATTATTAGTTAGGTTTAGTTAAAAATATATAAGGATAAAAATAATTACAAAGGTAGAAAGGAAAAAATAATTAGATAGATTTAGTTCAAAATTGTAGAAGAATAAAAATAATTTAAAAATGTAACAATTAGTTAGTTTTAGCTCAATAAATGTAGAAGGACAAAAAAGAATTAGTGTAAGTGGAGGTTTTTTGTTGCAGCAAAAAAAAATTCTTTAATTGTAAACTGAAGAAGAACAAAAAGTAATTAAAAAGGTAGATCTAAGTGCTTGTGAGTTTTAGATTCTTAAATGTAACTATATTTTTGTAATAAAATGTAACTTGGTGTAGATGAACCGGCAATAGATGTACAATGCGGACTGTCGCTCCAGAGAGTTCATTGATGGCGTGCAGGGTTTTCTGGATGCGGCCGTTGCCTTCTTGCCTCTAGGCAACTACATATGTTATCCGTGTGTAGACTGCAAGAATGAGAAGGAGCACTCCCACCGATGGTAGGTTATGAACCATTTGATCATGAGAGGATTCATGCCAAAATATACCAACCATGGCGAAGTAGAGGGGATTAGCCAGGAAGACGATGAAGACGACGAGAAAGAAGAAGAGGGTTTGAACAATATCCCAGACGCCAGGCAATACTGTTCCGTGGAAGATACACTCGGGGAGTTTGGTGATGATGAGTTGGACCAGATGCTGCGTGATGGAGAGGGAGACTACATAGATGAAAGACAATTCGACAAGTTCCAGCGCATGTTAGAGGACCACATAACTCCTTTGTACCCAAACTATGGGCAGGGTCACAAAAAGCTGCGCACCACATTGGAACTAATGCAATGGAAGGCCACGAATGGTGTCTCAGATAAGGGATTCGATGAGTTGTTATCACTCATAAAGAAGTTGATTCCGGAAGATAACACTCTTCCTGAATCTACATATGAAGCCATGCAAGTTGTATGTCCTTTGGGATTGGAAGTACAGAAGATACACGCATGTCCTAACGATTGTATCCTGTATCGCAATGAGTACGAGGATTTTGATGTTTGTCCAGTGTGCAAAGAATCACGTTGTAAGATGAAGCGTGACGACCCAGGTGAAATAGATGGGGAGCGTACGAAGAAGAGACCTCCCGCTAAGGTGGTGTGGTATTTTCCTGTCATCCCCCGATTGAAGCGCATGTTTGCTAACAAAGCGCATGCCAGATGATACGTTGGCACAAAGAAGCGCGTAAGGACGACGGGATGCTTAGACATCCCGCTGATGGCTCCCAGTGGAGGAAAGTCGATCGAACATACCCGCATTTTGCAGATGAGGTGAGAAACATAAGGTTTGGGTTGAGTACCAATGGTATGAATCCTTTCGGTGAGTTGAGCAGTAGCCATAGCACCTGGTCTGTTACACTATCTATAACATTCTTCCTTGGTTGTGCATGAAGCGGAAGTACATATTGATGCCGTTGTTGATCCAAGGGCCCAAGCAACCCGGAAACGACATCGATGTCTATCTGAAACCATTGGTTGAAGATCTTCTAACGTTGTGGGAGGATGGTGTATGGGTATAGGATGAGCACAAAAGACAGTATTTCACCCTACGTGCATTGCTGTTTGTAACCATCAATGACTGGCCTGCGCTTGGTAACCTGTCCGGCCTAACTATAAAAGGATATAGAGCCTGCGTGCAGTGCTTAGATGAAAAGGACAGCATGTACCTCAAAAACTCTCGGAAGGTTGTGTACAGGGGCCACTGTAGGTTTCTTTTTACGAGGCACCCGTTGTGGAAGAAAGGCAGAAATTTTAACGGGAAACCAGACCTTCGTGCTAAGCTTGAGCATCGAAGTGGGCCGCGTGTGTTTGCTATGGTAAAGGATCTGAAAGTAGTATTTGGAAAGGGTCCTGGGAGAAAATCTATCCCGAATGAGGAAGGTCAGGCACCCATGTGGAAGAAGAAGTCAATATTTTGGGACTTGTCTTATTGGAAAGTTTTGGAGGTCCGTCACTCACTTGACTTTATGCACATCACGAAGAATGTTTGCGTAAACCTGCTAGGATACTTAGATATGTACGGCAAATCGAAAGATACACTGCAAGCTCGGAGGGATCTAAAACATTTGGAACTGAGGAACGATCTACATAAAGAAAAGACAGGGAAAGGATAACATTATCTACATCCTGCGAGCTACACTCTAAGCAAAGAAGAGAAAAAAAGCATGATGGAGTGCTTGAACAATGTGAAGGTCTCTTCCGAATACTCCTTGAATGTAAAGAGTCATAAACATGAAAGAGAATAAAATCGTTCACCTGAAATCCCATGACTGTCTTGTGTTGATGACACTGTTGCTCCCAGTGGCTGTGAGAGGTATTTTGCCCGAGTGGGTCTAGGGGACAATCACAAAGTTGTGTTCCTTTTTCAACGCGGTTTCGCAAAAGGTTATTGGATAACACTGAGGCACATGGATTCATTCGGCGCTTGGTTGCAAAACTACATCCTTTCCAAAGGGTCAGACAATGAACAGTTGCAACGCCTGGCTCCGAGACCATCTAGTGAAATCGTGACATTTAAGGGGTACGAGATAAATGGTTACACATTTTACACGAAATCTCAGGATAAGATGAGCACGAACCAGAACAGCGGTGTCCGTATAGACGCCGCGGACAACACTGGTAAGGTGAACACATATTATGGTTTCATAGAAGAGATATGGGAGCTTGACTATGGACCTTTGAAGGTCCCTCTATTCAAGTGGTAATGGGTCAAACTGAGTTCAAGCGGCGTGAAGATCGACAAATACGGCATGACAACCGTAGACCTCACACAAGTCGGCTATAGGCGCGAACCATTCGTTCTCGCCAATGATGTGAGGCATGTCTTCTATGTAATGGACATGTCAAGCAAACCTAAGAAGTAGAAGGACAAGCCAAAGCGACACATGGTTCTCCATGGCAAACGAAGGATTATCGGAGTTGATGACGTCACAGACGAGGAAGAGTATAGTCAGTTCGACGAGCTCCCTCCTTTTGCGGTGGATGTCGACATAAGTGTCCTGAATGACACAGATGTCGATGCTCCGTATATACGCCACGATCATAACAAAGGCACACTTATAAAGACAAAGTATGTTACTAGTTAAGATGTGCTCCCGTATGAAACTTGTATATTTGAAGCATATATAGAAATTAAGCAATGAAATTTTCAATATTTTAATGAAATATGAAACACAAGTACTGAAATTAAAAACATTTTAATGAAATATGAAACAGAAGAACATTTAATTAAAAACATTTAATTCTCTCCCTATGGCAGTCCCTTTGTCGGCCTCTCCAGCCAGCCGCCCAGCGCTTTGGGCGCGTTAGAGCCTTACGCCGTCTTGCAGGCCCCGACCATGCTTCAGCCGTGTCACGCTGTGGGCTGGCCTCACAGCGCGGCCCAAGGCCCCATTTTCCCCGTTTATTCGTTTTAGAAAACAATTTAATTTGTTTAATTCATAATAAATTCATACAAGCTCAGAAAAACATGAAATAAATTTTTAAATGTTAATAAAAATCCATTCTATCTTGCATAAAATTTCCATGCATGTTGTACCTATACAAATTTTCTGTTAGATTTAGTATTCCCAAACTATATCTTAAAATAATTCCAAAACGAATTTGGAATTTTTAAAAATAACAAATAGCTTTCAAAAATTATGAAAATTTTTCCAAAGACACTAGGGATTATTCTGAGCTTAGGAAAAATATGAAACCCTGATACTGTAAATTGAAAACATTTAATAAAAACTCTTAAGCTCTCTTTAGCTACACCAAAATGGTTTTCCCCTATATTAAAGTTTCTAAAAGATCAGACAAAATTAAATGCCTACTGTTGTTCATGGTTAGCTCATTGTCATACATAATGTATTGCATATATTTTTCCGATGCATTTGTTCTTATTTGCATGTTTTGTACTACGTGTGGAACCGACCGTGTTCAACGCCGTCGAAGACTCTCAGGCAGAAGAGCAAGTCTTTGTAGCAGAAGGCAAGTGCTGAACCTTGTGTCCTATGGTTTTGAAACTAAATTTTTAGAAGTTTACAAAATGCATGTTATGTTTAAAACTAAAAATGCTAATCACTTAGTTGCTTAGATAACACCCAATTGATAATTACTCTGTTAAAACATTCCTTGATACCCTAGGTTATTAAGATTGCTAATACTAAACGTCACCCTTGAATTAGGTTTTGCATAATGCTTAGAAATGCTTAGAACTAAATTGTTGTCCATTCTTGATAATTGCAATTATTAAATGCTTGTCTAAATGATGGATTTAAAAAGGACAGTGGGTGCCGTCATGTTTGCAAATGGGTATAGTTGGGATGGTGGGTGCTATCGGGTAAAAATGTTTTGCAAAACCTGATCGGGGTGGATGGTTGTAAGGTGGGTGCAGTAAGCACGAGATGCGGGCCCAGTGTGGGAACCACCCTGGTCCCTAAGGACCGATTCCTTGAGGTAGACGAGCTAAGTACAACAGTGCGACCATTGAGTGCCTGTATGGGCAGGCCCTGGTTGAGTACCCTTCGGACTCTTAGTCAGGCATTCCAGGTGGAATAGGGAGTGGGCATCTGGATACGTCCATAGAACGTGGGTATCCAGGTGCGTCCATAGAGTGGGCATCTGGATACGTCCATAGAACGTGGGTATCCAGGTGTGTCCATAGAGGGAACCTATCGGCACAAGAGGGGCATTGGTGTGGAAACCTTAGTGGGGATGTTGGGCTAAGGGAAGGTCGTGGTGAAAGGCCTTGTGGTGATCATTTTCCTTTGGGTGATTCCTAGGAGAAATCACCTCTCATGGGTAAAGCGTACGACCTCTGCAGAGTGTAAAACTATCATGATAGCCGTGTCCACGGTCAAGGACGGACGACGGGGAGCTGCCTCAATGGTACTTCTTATCTTTTTGTTTTCAAAATGGTGTTTCAAAGGAAAACCACGATTGCGGTCGTGTGTTTTGGCTTTTCTCCTCACAGTGGGTGCTGTGAGCGATGAGGGTGTTTGCACGGTGGGTGCCGTGAGTAGCCAGGTTGGGCAAAAACCGGTGTGTGCCGGAACTTCAAAGAAATTGATTCGAACATTTGTTTTTCTCAAACACGTTTTAAATCATTTTATAAAACCTTAGGTAAAATCTTGTAAAACTGGCTTTATGCCAAAAGAACCCCTATCTTTCCTTTATCGAGCCTTAGATGCATAGTAGTCAGCCTTGCTTGTTGAGTATAAAGTATACTCACCCCCGCCTTTTGTGCGGGGCTGCTCATTCCAACGAGCAGGATGCGAACAGCAATGGAACCCCGAAGAGGAGACGTATCACGATGAAGGTTTCGCCGCTGGAATCCAAGACGAAGACCACTTTGATGCCTAGGATTGCACTTCTCCAGCTCTGCCTGTGGGGGAACTGTCTTGGTTTTCTTCTTTTGAAGTTTCAGTTGTAATATAAAGACTTCCTCTTTTGTAAGGCCTTCGAGCCGGACTTTTGTAACCACGCCGCTAGGCGCACTCTGATGTAAATATATGTAAATTAATTAAATTAATCGTCATGGTTGTGATCCAAGTTCTGCATCTGAGTGTGCTAGCTACTGATCCAGGGACTAGCACAGGTAAGGCATAGGTGGGACTTTCCCTCCGCCAAGGGGGGTCCCGACAGAGATAGGGAGAGAGATAGAGATAGAGATAGATATAAATATATATATATATATAGAGAGAGAGAGAGAGAGAGGGAGAGAGTCATGAATCATATTTAACAGTTTCGCAATTATTTCATGTGCACAAGTACCAATACTAATTTAACATTGTTTCGCAATTATGATATATAGATGGCGCAACCAGGCTATGGTGACCCTAATTTCGATGAGGGAAAACAGTTTCTGCTAGACTCAATCGCGCAGGGTAGCATCGGAGGATACGACGAAGGTGACGCTAACGCTATTACCGAGGCAGCCGATAACAATGCTGCCGATGAGGCCGTGAACCAAGGTGACGCTAACGCTACTACCGGTAGTTCCGGTGATGCCGTAGACACTGGGGCCAGCGAGGTAATACCACAATAATGCCCCGGTACATGCCGCTTTTCAACCAATATAAAACACTCTAACACGTTCATATGTTTCTGTATTTTAAACAGGGTACATCGAGTAACCAATCGAAGCGAGGACCTAACAAGAAGCCGTCGGTAAAGCATGTCTTTACCGACGTTAACTCCGACGGGATGCCGGTTGCCCCTCTTTCAGCAATTGGTCCATTCAACAACGCTTGTGTTTACCATGTAAAGGACCATGTCCCAATTAGCATCCAAAAATGGGCTGAAGTCCCTTAAGCTACCAAGGACCTGCTATGGACAGATATTAAGGACAATTTCAAATTCCCTAAAGGGTTTGAAGACAAAGTAAAGAAATACACTTTCAAGAAGATGGCAACGGTATTTCAGTCGTGGAAGTCGTCGCTAAATGCCAAGTATGTGCAGAAAGGACAAAGGCCTGACTTCAATCTATTTCCTAAGCTGGCGGATCACTAGGAAGTGTTTGAGGGGCACAAGCTGTCAGCTGAAGGCCAAGCCGCGAGCCAAAAGAAGAAATACCACCACCATCTCGGCACCGGTGGTTACATCAAGGCTATACCAAAATGGGAGAAGGAGGAGAAAGAATTATTGGCCAAGGATGTACCACCTGCTACTGTTGACTGGGAATTCCGTCTGCGAAATTGGTTCATGCCTCACGGAGGGGCCCTTGTAGATGACGGCAGCTTGGTGATGGCACTGGGAGTGCAAGATGTTGGGCAAAGGATCGTACAAACCGTTCAGCAGTCTCAATCAGGTTACTTAGTGACAGATAGGGAGAATGACAAGCTGACACATGCCCTCCAAGACCCGGAGCACCCAGGACGGATAAGAGGTATTGGTTCGTCGACGCCATGGAAGCACAGATTCGCGAAGGATTCCCAAACGTACAGGAGCCGTGCAAGAAGCAAAACCAGAGAGCTATATAAATACAGCCAATTGGAAAGAAAACTAAGAGCTACCCAGGCTAGCATCGGCGACATAGTTGCGCAACAAGTGCACATAGCCCTCAGCAAGCTTCAGGGAGCAGGTTCGAGCAATCTGCCAGACGCCATGATCAGCCCACAGGCCTCTGCGCGGCGGAGCAACTACGCGTCCACAACGGCACCTGAAGGGGATGACCTGGGCCATTTTCTAGTGGACGACATCAAGGTTCGCCGCCAGTGTGAGCTACATGTCGAGGCGCGTAACCTCTCCATAAAGGTGGCTTACGGCATGGCGTTCCTAGTAGAGCCGGGCCAGACATTCCACTGCAACGAGATACCCCCGGTTACTTGAAGATCTTCTGCCCGATATTGCTGGAGGCGATGAGGTGACCAAGTTTGGACAAGCCCTCCACGGTATCATCCTCTGGCGAAAAGTACATCATGTTTCCAGATGGCATGGAGGTGTCATCTCCACCAAGAGACATCGAACAATTGGAGCCGGCTGGAGGAAGCTCGCCTCCTCCACAACGACAAACCACGCCTCGTCCAACGTGACCTCCATGCAATGCCTCGCTGCCAATACAGAGTACTCCTACTCCATCACCTGCTCCACACAGAAGCCCAACTCCACTAGCACGTCCAACAAAAACGAACCCCCCAGGAAAAGCACGCCTCCACCATCTCATCCGCGAAAGAAGTTTCAAATCAGAAGGAGCAATCCTCCTCCCGAGAAGGCCCAGTCCAGCTGATCAACAAGGTCAAAGGAACCTTCAAAAAGGGCGTATGATATGACGGACGAGGAGACAAGCAAAATTGTTGCCGCAGAAGTTGCTGCAAACTTCACACCTAAGGTGCCAGCGTCGAAGCAAGCAATTGATTGAAAAGCTTCAAAACACTTCGACATCCCATGCAGTGCCACTGCCTATGCCGTCAGACCACAACCGAACAATAGCAAAGGCTACACTAAAGTCTAAACGGGCTAAGGCAGAGGCGACAAAAAGAAGAATGAGCAAGAACAGCTTGACCAATTCATGAAAGAGGCAAAACTCGGTTCTGCAGCTAAAGCTCTTGGATTAACGGATGATATCCCAATGGCAGAAGTGAGATGGCAATATGAGTTGGGCCGGGAGTTGGTTAACCCTAAAAATATAAAGGATTTAACAACCAAGATGCAGTAATTTCATGAATGGTACATGGTAGAGTCCGCTCAAGAAAGAAATATGTTCCCCCTCCGTATCAGAAACAAAGATTTCTATTGCGGGGACAACCAAATATGGCTAGAATTCGAAGACTTGTACCATTTTACCATTAGGACGCTGTCAATGTGTCTCTCATGAGCTGCTGGTGTCTGTAAGTGTCAAGTTTACCATGTGCTTCCTCGTACCAGAAAGTTGCAACTCTAATAGCTTTTTCCTTTCTATGTAGAATAGAGATACAATGATGTAGAAGACAAGATGACTTCAACATGGGCTTCATAGACCCATAGATTGTCAACGAGGCTGTCTTCGGATACAACCCAAAGAATGTTGAGGATTACATTCTGGATACATTCTTGGGACAGCACTACAAACCGTACATACTTCTGCCCTTCAACTTCGAGTACCTATATATCCGTTCCTCACAACCTCTCATTCCTATCTTTTTAAAGCATACATAATATGACTAATTACATATATATGTTGAAATATATTAATTGGTTTCACTGGGTCCTTCTTGTTATCATGCTTGATAATAGCAAGATCATTGTTCAAGACTCAAGAAGGAAACCACAACAAAAATATCAATATATCATTGACACGCTAAATCGGTATGGCATATATTAATTTATAAGATGGTTTCCTTATTATATTAAAATGCCTAGCTATTTAATTAATTCGAACTCTAATAATTACTATTCATGTAATAACGCATCACAGGGTATTCGCAAGGTTTCAAAAGAAGCATAAAGAAACTTTCAAGAACGAATTCACAGTCCAATTAAGCACTCGAGTACGTAATAAAGCATATTAATTAATTCATATTCTTTAGTGATAGTTTTTCATCTCAATAATTAATTGTATTCTTTCTAAATTTCATCACAGGTTATACAGCAAACGACTGGAAACAACTTATGTGGCTATTATGTGTGCCACTACATACAAAATATTTGCCAAGGCGATGTGCCCAAAATAAACGACGAGGTGCGTGTGTGTCAAAATACCAAATTAATGATGCATCTCAATTTCTTAGTACTTACAATTTACGTGTTCAGAGATTTATTTATTTCCTGCTTTGGCAGCCTTACCTCGATGTGCAAGGTGTGATCCCGCCTCACCGGGTTGCAGCAATCCAAGTACAACTTATCGGCTTCATTGTCGATGAGATTATATCCACCAAATGTGAGTTCCACACAAAGGGATGGAGAGATTGTCCTTCTGTAAGGACAGGTGAGATATTAGAATCATCGAAGCCCACAAATAGCGATGTAGGCAAGAAATGACCTTAAGATTTACCCTTGTACTCTTGAAATGTATAAACATTGCTTTAGTGTGCTCATTATTTTATATATGTACACATCAACTTGTCCATTTTTATTTATTCATATTATTGTGTAAATGAACTTAATTGTGGTTGTATGAATGAGTACACATCATATTATATATTTAATTGAAAAAATATATTGTAGTTTTATTTAATTTTATTGTCAAAATTCATATTGAAAACCCAGCTCTTATACAACATATTCTATATTAAATATAATTTGCGCTTAGCCTCTCCACAAGTGGTTGGTAACTCCAACCGCTTGTGAAGAGGGCACACGTGGCGCCTCCCCCGCTGCCTGAGAGCCTCTCACAAGCCGTTGGTAGCACCAACCGCTTGTTGAGAGTACCCACGTGGCGACTCCACCAGCTTGCCAGGGTGCCTTCCGAACCGCTTGTGGTGTCGTAACACAAGTTGGGGGAACCACAAGTGATACCCAGAGGGTATCAGTCGCGGTTGCCTACAACCGGTTCTGAAACTTGTTTCGAACCGGTTGTAATAGCCAGTTCGCTGGTAGTGAAAATTACCCACCATATCATCCATTGTAACAAATTTATTTTATCCATTTAACTAAAATTATCCACCATGACATTCATTGTAACCCATAACAATCGTGGTAACAACTTCATTTTGTTCACTAAAATTACCAACCATGTCATCGAATATAACATGCATACACTTAGAAGACACTCACATCACTCACGCCGCGCCGCGCCAGAGCCGAAGACATATGACCCGCTTTATTATAATATCGATGGTGGAATTTTGATTTTTTTTTCTAGTAAAACACGGACAGTACTCGGCTAGTATATTAACAATTATTTAAAGTTCTTTACATAAAAATCATACGTCCAGACCTTGATTTATCTCAAAAGGTGCTGCCATAATATTATAGTTTTGATGAGTTTTTAAAATAAAGTACAATTGTAATTATTGGTTAATTTGTATTTTGAGGATGCTGATGTCCAAGACGCACGATATCTAATTTTTATTTGAGCGAGTATTATCTTTTTGGGCAGTTTGGTGCATAGAACTCAATGAAGATTGTTTTGAGAATTCTCCCTGATTATGAAGAATCATTGTTTGCGCTATGTGCAACCAAACTTTTGAAACTTTAATTGGCTATGCATATCTTTTTATGTATAGATTCGTCTCTTCCATGGTATTTGAATTTATAAAAAGCTGCATGGATTTTAGTTTTTGAACTCGCGTGATTTTCACTGTTCACCCGGTGCTGGTGCTACTGCCCTTAATTTGCATTTGGTGGCAGTTTGTGTGAACAAAATTCGCTGGAACATCTCGAGAATCTTGATAGCTAGATTCTCTAGCTATTTAAGTATAGTTGCCATCTTTGTCGGATTTAGAACAAAAGAATGTCGGAGAGAGAGAGCTAAAATTGATTTGGTTTCTATTCACCTCCTTCTCTGTCTGCGTGCTCAGTATAACATGCGTCGCTGTCGAAAACAATACGTTTTCATGACCAAAAGGAGCACACACTGTTTTGTCCTCCTAATTATATATCCATACAAAATAAATCTTCTAAATTTGCAACATGTGTACATAAATGAACATTAAGTTCACTAGCACACACAGGAAATACCAAGTCACTTACAAAACATTTAGTCTTGTTTTTTTGGGGAGGCTAAAAGCATAGAGACTTCTAATTAAAGGCGTGCATTATAAGCTAAATAACAAAATACACATAGGAACGCACGCACGTAAACAAACCCACAGCCACGAAACGCACAAATCAATTAAAATTAGCACTACGCTCACTCGCCACACTACTAGATCACTAATCTGCGCCGCAAGATAACATAACCCAACATCATCTTACATTCTTATGCATTCAAGCTACACGGCTACACCCTTTGTGGCACCTTTTTGTTGTTTCGGAACACAGCTTGGTTCGGCCGTACGTCTAATTAAACACGCACTAATGATTTATATAATAAGAGTGATTGCATATGCATGCAAACACTCTAGATCCCCCACGGTCCTACTTGTGAATTTCCTTTAACAAGATGTCACTGACAAGTAGGGATGAAAGTGGGTTGGCCAGCAGGCAAAACTCATTCGTCCATAGAACCCACGTAGCATTTGGCGGGTATATTATATTATATATATATAAATTCTGATCCTGCGAACGAGTGTCTATAGTTTTGAAAGTCTAAACTCAAGACATACTCACAAATTGTAATATAGCAAAACCATATATATTCCACATTCCAATTGGTGTGTGATTATTCTAGCTACTTGTGGATATATTACAGGCTATATTCACTCGCCTTGCTATAAAGGCTTGCATTTTATGCTACATATATAGACAGGATGTAAGTACTGTTTAACCATACAATCTGATTGCAATGTTACCCACTTGGCATAACTAATTTAGTTGTATTTATGACTTTCTTGTATCTAATCCCAATTGCATGAAAAAGGCCATGTAGCATATTGACCCCAGCAAGGCACATATATACTTTGATATACATGGACCCAATGGCATATGATTTGCTTTTGATCGAGCTTTGGCCTCCCAATTAATAATTAAAATTCAGGACTCTAGTAAGAGTACGTACTGGACTACAATTGGTAAGGCACATCGATCCGACAAAAAGAATGGTTCAGGTATAATATGATCGATGATGCCAAGACCACATTAATTGTTGATTAAGGAAAAGTTGCAGCCTAGCGACGTGCAATAGCTGTACTAGCTAGTCATGCTTTCTTCCATCCGAAACGACACATCCTGAGGTTTGAATTCCAGATGCTCAAGAGTCAAGAGGCATGCAAACAAGAACCATGTTCCATTCCATTTAGCCATTATTCATGGAATCGTGGTTTCTTGTCCACCTACAAGAGATTTGTCATTCGTGGCCCAGGGTTCTGTACTTCTCGACTACTTCCTTCGTATCATAAAAAAAATTTGATGTTTTGCACATCAACACGTTATTCGAAATGCAATTTGACCACTAATTATCACTGCAATTTATTTATAAAATCCATAAAAAATATGATATTATGAAAGTGTTTTTAGAGATAAATCTATATGTATGATTTTAATGTACCCAACCCAAATAGTTTCAAAGATTTTCATTGATAAAGTTTTGAAACTTTGACTTAGGACATGTATGGCTAGTTTTGTGATATGGAGAGAGAGTATAAGTTTCATTCAATTAAATGCACAACTTCCTTGTATTTATGTAGCATCGAAAAAGACGACTAGAGAGGAGTGAACAGCCGTCCAGTAAAAATCTCAGTACTTTTCGTGACCTACACACTCTTAGCAGCGGAAACAATTCACAGAGCAGATTAATCTAACTCAAAAGTCTTTTTGTTACGCTCCTTGTGCACTTAGCTTTAATTACTAGCCATTTGGTGGCAATGCCGTGTGTACCATGCAAGCACAATACGGTCAAACACAATTAGAGCAAGGCTAATAATACAGTTCAATGCTGGCTATATGTGGTTGCCATGTCATGTACAGCAATCTAAAAGTCCATCCATATAATAAGTTAGCTGTAGAAACAATCTGCACATTAATAAATAGCCCATCCATCCACCCTTTCATCTTCTTTGGAATTTGTGTCTCAGCCAGCTGAGAGCTGGCTGAGCCTGCTTCTTCTCTCTCTCCTCTTCTCTCTTCCAACAAAACAAAAATATGACGTATCAACTCTTACAGCCCGCTTACATCACCTTGTTATACTTGCTCTTATGCTTCTTTCCTCAGTTTTGATGCCTAGCCTTATTCAATTCGGAGACAACGGAGAGCAACACACAGCGGCCAAGCGACCATGCCAAGCGCACGGGCTAGCACAGTGCGCAGGGAGCAACAACGCCCGATGATCAGAAGACACAGCCCGAGCGTACCAACAGTACGCGACGCATATCTATTTTGACTCAGACTGTGGATCTGATGAACCAAAAAATCCCAAATTTAATATGTGAGTTCCTGGTACTATATAAAATCTATCCCAAAAAGAATCATAAGATTTGATCCAAAATTCGAGTCAAATTTTCAGATTGATAGTGTATCGATGTTTCGCCCAAACACCGGTCCTATGATGATGCTAGAAACCCTAGCTAGGATCGATGAAGATCCTAGAAACCAAAAATCAGTCGTATGATGATCCTAGAAAATTTGTCCAAAGGAACCAAAAATCACGAATCAAATCAGTCCTATGATGATCCTAGAAACCCTAGGATGAAGATTGATCACCCTAGCTTTCTTCCTCCCAAAAATCTCTTCTATCGAACCATCGAAAAAACTAACAAAATAAGCCACGTGCATGCCTTTTATAGAGGTAGCATAACCCCTGGCCCACTAATTACAAGATTAACTCCTAATTTCATAATTAGGTGAGTCCACATAATTACAACTCATCACACAACTCGACCGGTCTATGTCTTTATGCATTCGGGCCATCTATCGAACCGTCTCTCGCTTGCACATAGCATCGAGCCGTCACACATCACCGCTCCTCGTCTTCCCGATCTACAACAACTCCTTGACCTCGGTCATCTATAGACATGACCACGACGGACATTGATTCCACCTAAACCAACTCCCGATCCTTCGGTCTCTTTACGACTTAGCTCCAAAGTCCTGTAATCATCAAAAATAAGAAAACTCTTTTGAGCACAAATTCTTTCACAACTCAATGCATGTTAGTTCCAAATCTTCACCAAAATACCACTACACATCAAATCATTCTTAATTACAAATCA
Source organism: Olyra latifolia (assembly GCA_036346145.1). Taxonomy (NCBI): domain Eukaryota; kingdom Viridiplantae; phylum Streptophyta; class Magnoliopsida; order Poales; family Poaceae; genus Olyra; species Olyra latifolia. Next base: position 13,758,124 of record CM070533.1, read on the forward strand.
TATGCTCTCACAATTATATATAATCTAAACTATTAAAAAGTCTCCTGTAGCGAGTGATAATGAATAATGTCACACTTCACTAAAATCACCCACCATATGCCATACTTTCTAAATTCACACATGCACCTCACATCGCTTGAGTTTCGATGCTGATTTCGTGAAAAGACTTTTGATTTTTTTTTTTAGTTCTTTCTTGCTGTGAAGCACAGCCACCGGACTATTCACCTAAAGATTTGAATCATTGCCTATTAGCATAATAAGATTTCAGTCGACGTAATAAATATATATACGTAATTCCTAGAATACCATCTAATCTGTTTGACTCTCATTTCAGTTTAGATCACCTTAAACCCATTGCTTATTAATTTGTAAAATTTTATTACGGGAAAAGTTTCTATTTGTGGTCTCTCAAATACGTATGGTTCATGATGCTTTTTAGTTTTTTCCCTAAATACGAAAACCGGGTATACATGTCCATAAAATACGAAAACCATCCAGATATGGTTATTTCACCGGTCAAACGGTGTTTTAACACTACTAGAAAAACGAGCATCACAAGTGGTACATCACAAGCGGTTCGATGCGCACCGCTTCTAATAGATGCAGCACAAGCGGTTCAATAGCCCAAGTCAGGAAGCCCCCTCTAGAAGCGGTTCGTAATACGAACCCCTTCTAAAGCCCAAGCAACAGAAAGGGTTCGTATCACGAACCCTTTCTAAAGCCCAGCACCTCTAGCAGCGGTTCGTAATATGAACCCCTTCTAAAGCCCAAGCAACAGAAGGGGTTCATATTACGAACCGCTTCTAGAGGGGGCTTTAGAAGGGGTTCGTGTTACGAACCGCTTCTAAAGGTCTATTTTTCGAATTGTTAAAAGGAAATCTTGCTTTATCTCATCAGAGAGCACGCGTGGGTGGGTTGGCTAGCTGGGTAAGGCGTGGGTCACGAGGAGGGGTGAGGTCCTGAGTTCAAATCCCACATACCCCAATATTCTTTACCCTTATTCTTTACCCTTTTAGACACCACTAGAAGCGGTTCTACGAACCGCTTCTAGTGCTCACGAGAGCATTAGTCTCGGTTGCTTAGAAGCGGTTATATAACCGCTTGTGAAAGCGGTTATGAACCGCTTGTGTTGCACTGTTCCCTGGTAGTGTAACTGATGTAGCATATGTTTGACCTAAAATTTGGCATAAAAATGCTTCATCACAGGAAAGTAGGGCTGGAAACGAGCCGAGCCAGCCTGGCTGGCTCGCTCGGGCTCGGTCAGGTAGTGAGCCGAGCCAGGCTCGGCTTGGTGATTCAACGAGCCCGAAAGGGCAGCTCGGCTCGGCTCGGTCCTGGCTCGCGAGCCGGCTCGTTGGCTCGCCGAGCCAGTCGTCAACACTTCAAAGACAAGCACGGCGGACTCCAAAGAGCCAACATTGATCAACAGGTAACAACAACAGCAAAATAAAGTATAGAAACAACCACGACCATGACCAACTAAGCCATTAAACCCATGATGAACATTTTAGTTTTCAGACAATCCGACAGCAACATGCTTTCTGCTGGCTCGTTGGCTCGCGAGCCGGTTCGTGGCTCGGCTCGGCTCGTCTAATTGCGAGCCAGAAAACTGGGTTCGGTTCGGGCTCGCCCCGAGCCACGAGCCAGCGCGAGCCAAGCCAGGCTTGCCCGAGCCCGAGCCGAGCTGCGAGCCTCGAACTTTCTGCCCAGCCCTACAGGAAAGGTAAATTGCATATTGATTTCCTTGTAGTTATATGAGCTCATGGATATTTTCCCAAATTTTTGTTAATTTTGTAAAAATTGGTGGCATTATCTCATATTTGTCAAACTAAGATATATGCTAGAAAACGTTAGAAAATTTAAAAATGCTATAAAGTATGGGGGTAATCTTTTATGAGCTTACAAAATTATTAGAAGCTCAACTATGCAATTTAGTTTAGATTTGAGTAAAGTTTTGTGAAAAATCTTGGTGAAACGTGTGACACTTTGAAGAAAACCGTCGTTTCACAGGTCAAATGACCATTTCTACAGGGTTTTATATTTCCAGGACCATGTTTTACCCGGTTTTAGTGTTTCAGACCAAAAGCGTCGATGACAAGAAGTGAAGGACTAAAAATTAGACTTTTTCCTCTTCGTATATGTTGGTCTACCAGTAGATCTATAAACGCCGTCTTCGATAAACAACTGACAGATCCGGGGAAATATAAATATTGAAAATTATCCCAAGAGGTATGTACCAATTGCTTCCTAATTTGTGCATGAGGCATAACTATCGGATCAGTGGTGGATCTTGATGAATGCGTGGGGAGGCCTTGGTGTATCTGACCATGTAGAAATTTTTTCGCGCATTTTACATCCGAGTGAGGTTTTTCCGCAAGTACAAGGCAAAGGAGAGTACATGGGCAAACTTGTACAAGTGGTTTTGTATTTATATACATTCATTCACATAAGCACGATTTTAGAATGACACCGGAGATACGATATTAGCTAACAAGGTTTGGCCTAAGCCTACATCCCAACTCCTAAGGCATATCTATGAGCTCTCCTCCTAAAACCTAGCACACCAAGCCACTCGGGTTTTAGTCATAATTTAGCTGCTCACCCCTATATGCTATGCGCAATATTGTCATCGCCCCTTGGGTTACATCAACAGTGCCATAGATATTTATGACCCAATTATAAAGTCTGACTTAAACTCTAACATATTGACATACTACAACTTAAGTCCTATTGTAACCTAACTAGTACATATATTTGACACAATCTCTAACAAACTCCACTTTGGCGAATATGACCTTCGCCAAGTTGAAGCTATCTTGCAGGAACCTTTGTGTACCCGGACTTGAGTTCTTCACATACTTTGCCACTCAAATATAGCGGCTCGATAAGCCTGACTTGGCTTTATATCCGCCGCCATCGCACCCGACCGTGAACGAACATGTTATACCCTGCAAATCGGCACTTCGAGCAAAAAAATTGCTCTTAGTGTCGTGATGTTGCGATTGTGCAACACTGATCGCATCACCATCACTGCAATGGTCCCATCACTCCGGTCTAATGTTCGACTCCGCCGATCGAATCATCAATCGCCGTCATGCTCTACCTTGCATCAAATTGTGTATTTGCATGTGTTAACACCCATGGAATGATCCTTGCACCTGCATCAACATCTTTTGCATCACCAACCTTGCTCTGATACCACTTGTTAGAGCGCACAACAATCCTATTTGACTCTCTATACCTACGAGCTTTCTTCCTTCGAGACCAACACCATGGTCCCGGGCCTACATCTTATTAGAACCATGACCAAGGTCTTAGGTCAACTCAATCTAGAAAACTAGCCTGATGGGTATGGTTGTCCCACATTTTAAAATTAGTAATTGTTGGGGGCAGTATGTGGTCCATGGAGATACGGCCCACTGACTTACCTCCGGTCCCATGGAAAGAACTCGCGAGCTTCATGAGCTCGTGCCCAAGCTCGGTAGGCCTGCACCCGAGCTTGGCAAGCTCACGTCCGAGCTTCCCCGCTCCGAAGCTCAGGTCACTCGCCTCCCTCCCCTGGCTTCCGAAAGCCCGGGACTCAGACCTAAGGCGATGGGGCGCGCCGCACACACAGCACGCCAGGGTCCCGCAGTCATCATGAGTTAAATCGCACCATGATGACCAAGACACGCTGACACAAAGCCATCGGAGAGCTAGTGGTAGGTCGTGTCAACGGTCAGCTTACCATCCGCCCCATAGGGAAAGACACGTATTGCCGGGCCACGGTCCGAACGTCGATCCTAGCGGGATAAGAGAATACGCCCGAATATCCGGTGGACCTCAAGCATCCGCCACGCCCCAGTACGGCAGAACAGAAGAACACGGCTAGTAACCGAAGGACAACATGGTCCATCACAACGGACCAAGGTCAAACTACAGTGGCTGGAGGCTGCCTATAAAAAGGGCACATAGGCCACAACCAAAGCGATCAGGCGGACGAGACATAGACAAGGAGATAGATAGCTAGAAGAGCACTCGGCCATCATAGAGCACGAGCACTTGCACTCACGTAGGAGGTCTAGTTTCAGGCAGTAGTTCTTCGCATCCAGATATTGTAGGAACACACATAGTGCCTTGAGCACTTATTGTACTCGAGCCCGGGCTTCCCAAAGCTCGGTCTTGCACTCCCTTGTACTCGTTTAAGTTCGGTATTAAACGAAGACTGGACGTAGGGCTGTTATCCGATAGTGGAGGCCCGAACCAGGATAAAAACATCTATGTCCCACTAGCGCACACACGTCCTTCCCTCGGCGGTGCACGGCCAGCGGCCGGGCCTCGGTCTAGGGGGCAGGGCCGTCCTCGGGTCTCGCACACCCACCTTCCCTTCTGCTCATCGGCCTGCGGAGGCTCGCCTCCCAGTTGCCGACAGCTGGCGCCCACTGTGTGGCCCGATTGCGGTCTTCTCCCCTCGATCGAGTCGAGGATGGCCTTGTTGCCATACGATGACGATGAGGGCATAGACCTCAACTTCGACGACTGCGACGATCTCGACGACGTCAACGAGTCGTATGAAAGATGGCAAGCTGGTTTCCTCGCCGAAGCCCAGGCTGACAAGATGGAGGTAGAGGCATCGCCCACCTCGGGAGCAGCTGTTTCCCCCCAGCATTGCCCGGCCAAGGCGGCAGTTCGCTTACTCAAGTCAGCAAGACCCTCATGGAGGGATTGGAGGTGCCACCGCCAGTGCCGCAGCCGGACGGACCATGCGTGTTTGTGGTCCTGTCCGAAGAGGAGGATCGGTCCTGCGCGCGCAACTAGCGTTCAGAACTTAGTCAACGCTAACAAGCTCACCCCGAGGTGGGAGGGTCCGTACACGGTCGTATCAGCCACACGCCCGGGGCTGTGAGACTGGCTATGCCGGATGGTAGAATCCTCAACAGTTCCTGGAACATTGCTCAACTCCGAAGGTTCTACGCTTAAACCAAGATCGTAAGTCTCCTTTCTCACCACTTTTTACCGTTTTTCCTCTCCCTCGTGAACCCCCAAGCAACCCTAGAAACCTAACCTATGATCGGGCTTGGGAAAAAGCTCGGGTAATCTAAGCACACATCGACAGAACAACGGCTATGCAGAAACTACACCCCCGGGATTCCCTTACACACGGGTAAGCCAATATCCATCGCACCACGCAAGACCCCGTACGGGTAAACGCTTTACGGCCCTATATCATAAGCCCGTATAAAATTGTTGACACCCAGGATAACTCCAGAGCTCCGAAACTCTGCCTTTTACAAAGAAGCAGAGCAGGGGCCACGAGCTTCGTTCTAAGGGCGCGGTCTCTCTAAACCACGATCGACCTTCTGTCAATCCAGAAGCTCGGCCGTGGCTCGGGGGCTAGGGTCAATTTTTTTTAAAAAAATTGATCTTCTCTAAACCACGACCGACCTTCTATCAATCCAGAAGCTCGGCCGTAGCTCGAGGGCTAGGGTCGATTTTTTCAAAAATTGATCTTCTCTAAACCATGACCGACCTTCTGTCAATCCAGAAGCTCGGCCGTGGCTCGGGGGCTAGGATCGATAGGGCTATACCCCGACCTTCAAATCCTTTTTGCCTATACGACTACTTGTGTTTGTTCTTTGCATGCAGGAAGGACGACAAAGGAAAAAGACCAAAACAAAACAATAACATTACTTTTAAAAGAGTATCTACAAAAATGTAGGCCGGACTACAACAAAAGAAAAGGAAAAACAATACAAACGCCTACTGCCTAGGCTGGCACCTATGCTTACGAAGCTCGGCCGCCGCTTCGTCATAGCGGTCCTGAAGCTCGAGGAGGGCCTTCCGGTCACTCCGGGCGGTTCGCACCTCAGTCCGCAGGACCTCATTAGCCGCTTCCAACTCCCAGACGGTGTCCCGGTGGGTCTTCAGCTGATCCTCCGTCTCGGCCGCTGCCGACTTCACCCGAGATAGCTCCACGGCGAGAAGATCGCGCTCCTCCGCTACAGAGCAACCTCGGCAGCACGGCACACCTCCGCCGACCGAAGGCGCTCCTCGAGCTTGGTAAGGCGGTCGCGTTCGGCCTTGAGGGCCTCCTGCGACCGACGGGATACCTCCCCGGCGTCTTTCCGAGCCGCGGCAAGGGCCGCCTCCGCCGCCACAACACGAGCCTCCATGGCCACTGCCTGGACCGAGGCTGAGCGAGCTTCCTCCACTCGGCGTCTTGTGTTTCGGCTCATTGTCGCCAACAAGACGCCATCCGCCAGACCTCTGCTCGGCCTCATACTTGGCCCTGCACGTATATGCAATGCCAACTACCTCGCGGTAGGCCGACACCAAGAAAGCAAGTTAAGAAAGAAGAAACAAAGCGAAATCGACACAGGACTTTGAAAGCTAGGCCCCACTTACGCGCCTCATGGCTGTCGCAACCTCGACCTCGTGCAGAGGCCAAGCAACGTGCCTGGGCACGGCCAACGGGACAACTAGGTCGCCCGAGCCACTGGACTCCCCTGGGAAGTCCTCCGCAGGCTTGGCCTGGGCCTCATCAGCCGAGGCCGGCGCCACCACCTCCGCAGGCTCGGCCCAGGCCTCATCAGCCGAGGCCGGCGCCGCCACCTCCACGGGCTCGATCGCCCCCTCCACGGGCTCGGCCGCTTCCCTCGCGGGCCCGGCCGCCTCGATGGCCGGAAGGCGTGGCTCGGGGGCAAAGTCGGTTTGCACCCCGGCATCCGCCTTCGGCTTGACCACCTTCATGCTCACCAGCCACTCCGCAAGGGACTGGCCGGGAATGGGCCGAAGCTGGATGGACTCCTCCCGGTTTCTTCCGGCGAGCGACAGCTTCTGCTCGACCCACGCCGGCGTCACCACGATCCACCCCGCGGTGACTAGCGGGGCCACGCTCCATAGGCGCACTGGGATGGTACTAGCAGCCATAATAACCCGGACCGGCCAATCCTAGTCGAGCAGGAGCGTGTCGCTCATGTCCAACGGCGGAACGGGCAAACCGCGCTCCGCAAAGAGCTCCGCCAGACCGTTGAAGTCGATTGGGCGCCACCCAAACTTAGTCCGCCCCTTGACACGGAGCGGTGCCAGGACCAGCCTTCCACTGTCCGTCACCACCTCCACGGTCACAGTTGGGCAATGCACGTCGCTGCGTACCGCCGGCGGGAGAAGAAAGGACCCCGAGCCCTGGCACTTTTCGGCCTTCGGACAAGGCTCATCCTCTCGGGCCGCTTCCACCGGCCACATCGGGATGACCTTCTCCACCATGGCAGACATGACGACTAGCGACAAGAACAATCGAGCGCGCCCTGGTCAAACTAAGAATCGCGATGGAAAAAAGGGAAAAGGGGCCTAAAGGCATGGCGTCTTACTGGCGAGCTCGAGATCCGTCTCCGCCGGTCTACCGTCCACGGGTTCACCGCCTAGCATCAACCGACGCTTCTTCGGCGCTGGCTCAGCATCCTGCACGCGCAGCAGAGTCCTGGTCCTAGGAACCTTTAGCCCGGTCCGGATCAAGAACGGAGGCAGGAGCCCGAGTCGCCGATCTCCCGACCGCTGACAGCGACCGAGGTGGCCGCCCCGCACTAACGACCTTGTCTCAACGAGAGAGCCCGATCCGCTTCTTTTGGGGCGGCTGTGTGCTCACGGCCCGCCCTTGGCACACCTGGTCCGAGCCCGCGCAACCGCCGCCCGACGAACCCACTGGGAAGGCGGCCCTTGGGACTGCCGCCGGCTCAGGGGCGTCGGGCCCGGCCTTCTCGTCCGCCTTTCCCTAAAAGCAAACCAGGGAACGTCAGCCTGCACCCAGAGAAGGCCATCTCAGGGGGGGCGCTAAGCTCGCTGGAGCACGTACCTTGTCGAGAACATTCAGGATGCCCGAGCCCGATGGCTTGTTGTGGTTTGCGGGCAACAGGAGCCCCACGGCCCGAACCACGTCATCCTGAGGCAAAGCTGTGGGGAAAAAGGAGGGAACATCGAAACACGTCCCAAAAGGAAGCCCAGGCAAAGGACCGTAAGCTCGAAGGAGGAGCTTACGGGAATTGCTTTCGCGGGTGAGATTGTCCCACCCGCGGATCCTGAAGAAGGGGTGAACCTGCTTCCGCAGCGAGCTCACCCGATACCTGATGAAATCAGCTACGATGTCGTAGCCGTTCAATCCCCGCCCGGCCAACTGCCGGATCTTGGCCGCCGAGGCCGCCTCCGCCGGCACCAGCGAAGGGCGTGGCAGCGTCAGCTTCCCGGGGTTCGCGTTCACGAACCAGAGGCCGCAATCGCTGAGCACCTTGGCATAATACCACCGCGACGCCCACCCCCCGACATTCTCCTTAGCCTTGAACACCGGGTACACGGGCTTCATGTCGCGGCGCAACTTGAAATAGGCACACCCCGCCGCATCGCTCCCGCCGGTCGTGGTCAGCTCGTAGAATTAAAGAAAGAGACTGACCGTTGGCTCCACCCCGACGAATGACTCACGGAGATGCGCGAAGATCGTCAAGGACAGGATCGAGTTGGGATTGAGATTCACCAACTCGATCCCGCATTGGGCCAGAATGGCGGAGAAAAAGTCGGACTACGGAATCCGGAGCCCGTGGATGGCGAAGAGCTCGAAGGAGACTAACTCCTTGCTCTCTGGCGCGGGGGCTGTCTCCCCACCGGCCGCCCTCCAGCCGCCGACCTCAATAAAACCAGCAGCAGTCAACTCCTTCAAGGTGTCCTCGGAAGTGAGACTCCGGGTGAAAGGCGCCATTGGAGGAGGAGGGTCGGGAGGCGAAGGCGGCAGAAAAGCGAAGGATTGAAAAGGCAAGAAGGCAGCAACAGAAGAAAGGACGCAAGAAAGGGTAAAGGAAAGCAACGCGGGGAGTCAAGCCGCCTCTCATGAGCCGGCGCGGGAAGACGAACCGTCGCCCGTTCGCCTAAGGCACGGGAACCAAGGGAAAGACAGCGGCGCGCATAAACACACTAGATTGGAATTCCCACCAAAGTCAAAAACCACACGCACAAGGAACAAACATTTCGCCCAGGGGCAGTTACTGATAAACCTCCGAGCGGCACGACTTCGTCCCGCTCGAGGCTCAGGGGCTAGCTGTTGGGAGAAGTATGTGACCCATGGAGATACGGCCCACTGACTTACCTCCGGTCCCATGGAAAGAACGCGCGAGCTTTATGAGCTCGTGCGCAAGCTCGGTAGGCCCGCACCCGAGCTTGGCAAGCTCGCGCCCGAGCTTCCCCGCTCCGAAGCTCGGGTCACTCGCCCCGGCTTCAAAGCCGGGGCTCGGGACCTAAAGCGGTCAGGTATACGCCACACAGCAGCACTGCGGGTCCCGCAGGTCACCGCGAGTTAAATGCGACCGCAGATGCCAAAACACGCTGACACAAAGCATCGGGCGGCCGGTGGCGAGTTGTGTCAATGGTCGGCTACCATCCGCCCCATAGGGAAAGACACGTATTGCCGGGCCGCGGTTCGAACGTCGATCCTAGCGGGACGAGAGAATACGCCCGAATATCCGGTGGACCTCAGCGTCCCGCCACGCCAAAGACGGCAGTAACGTAAGAACACGGCTAATGGCGAAGGACAACATGGTCCATCACAACGGACCAAGGTCAAACTACAGTGGCTGGAGGCCGTCTATAAAAAGGGCGCATAGGCCACAACCAAAGCGACCGGGCAGACGAGAGATAGACAAGGAGATAGATAGCCAGAAGAGCGTTCGGCCACCATAGAGCAGGAGCACTTGCACTCACGTAGGAGCTCTAGTTTCAGGCGGTAGTTCTTCGCATCCAGGTATTGTAGGAACACACATAGTGCCTTGAGCTCTTATTATACTCGAGCCCGGGCTTCTCAAAACTCGGTCTCGCACCCTCTTGTACTCGTTTAAGCTCGGTATTAAACGAAGACTGGACGTAGGGTTGTTATCCGACAGTGGAGGCCCGAACCAGGATAAAAATATCTGTGTCGCACTAGCGCACACACGTCCTTCCCTCGGCGGCGCCCGACCAGCAGCCGAGCCTCGGTCCAGGGGGCAGGGCCGCCCTCGGGTCTCGCACACCCACCTTCCCCTCTGCTCATCGGCCTGCGGAGGCTCGCCTCCCAGTCGCCGACAGTAATAATTTAGATTTTTGCCACTCCAGTTAAATATTGACAATTCAGGATTTGCCACTCCTCGTGTGTGAGCCCTCACCTTTGAGGACCATGGAGTTTCCTGCACTAGTCTCTAGTCCCTGGATCGGTAGGCTAGTGTATACCATTACATAGCCGGATCAATTGCATACAAACGTTACAGAGCTGTCTTAGATAATTAACTGAAATAGCACCTTCAACAAATAGTTTACAACAGGACTGACCAGGCCAAATGTCATAATACATTACAAAAGAGAGTTCAGAGTTCAGTGCCAATGTGGGAAGCTTAAAAAAATAAAAGATCATCCAGCGCCTATGCAATCTTGCAAACGACTAGAGAGCTACCCTAAACTTCATCATGACCGTCATAGACCGGATCTTCATCTTCGTGACACTCATAAGAATCCTCGAGTTGATCTCCATCTAAAGAGGTCGTGAGTGTAAGGATAAGTGTGCAATCAAACCGTACTTGTGAGTTAACACTCTCCTAATGCAAGTAATGATAAAGGCTCCAATGGAAGGCTAAAGGTTATTTTGTTTACATAAAGCTTGTTAGAAATACTGATAATACAAACCTATGACTTAGCCAATTTAAAACCTTGTTAAATAGTTGTGTATTCATTGAAAGTAACTTTCTACCCAACCCTTTCCAACCTCTGGACCTAACCTCGATACGATCAAACCTACCCCCAACTTAGCTGCTTCCATTGTTCCAATCTTCCTCATTTATCCCACCATCATATTCCGGGATATAGGCTCTCTCGTTGTGGATAACCACACTACTGGATTGTCGGTTCAGCAAGTGCAAGATTTAGATCACTCTCGGTGACGGCGCCCTTACGCCTTCGTCTTGGGCTGGAGTTTGTTGCAGGGTCTCCTCGGAGCAAGCAACTGGACTCGACACCCGCACTATCATGAGATTAATTTCCACGCATTGCGTCAGACCGCATCCAACACATTCAAGTTCAAGGGACCCCTTTTGATCCCGCCTCTCATGGCCCGAGAGCCGGAGATCCCGCACTCCGCTCACTACCTAATTCTCAAACAGGTCCTCGACCTCTAAGTCCCAATTTCGTGTCAGGCATACACCTCCTTTTACCCAGTTCTCAACCTGTGACTGCATCTAAGCCCAAACTAGACTCAGCATCCCAAGGTTCCTACTAACAGACCTCCAGTTCATGCCAGCTTAGATATAGTCCAATTCATGTTAAGATGTGAATAGATGTATGGATGAACTGTCATTCACCATTTATAGGGCAATTACACCCCATAAAAATCATTGATTAGACCTAAGCATATCTAAGCAAGTTTTACCCAAGAAATATGAGTCCAAATTATCTAGTAATTGTCCTAAGGTTCCAAATGACATAATAACCAAGGCAATCATGAATGGTAATCAAGCATAGCAATGAATAGGACATGTGTACAACATGATTAAGGAATAGGTATAGCTATTCTAGCAATTCAAGTTATTGCAACATATAATAGAGCATGCAATTTCTTAATTGAATCAAAATAACTTATGTAAAATTGGGTAAGATATGAACTAAGAATGTTAACTCATCTTGTCTTAGGGAATGGTACTCTTCCTTGGCATCTTCAAACCTTTCTTCCAAGTCCCCAACGTCTATTCGAGAAAATTGAAACAATGCATAAAAATATGCAAAAAGGGATGATGCATGGATGCACGACTTAAATACGATTATCTACACCTAGCATATCATCTTTTAATTAAGGTAGCGAAGTTCCTACATGTCATCATATGTTATGAATGAAAATGGCTTAAATACATGATAAATGCCTTAAGTAAAGATAACCATGCTGGAAAATAATTTTTAAAATTATTAAAAAGTGTTATAAATATTATTTCTACATAGCTCTTGTGGGCTTTCTTTGATTTTTGCTAACTACAAGGTTAAAACTAGACTAAATATTTTTTTAAGTTGTTCCTAAGTTGGAATAGTTTCTATGAAAATTTAGGAATTTTTAGAGTTCACTAAATATTTTTAATAAAGCTAATTGGATTTATGGTAATAAATTACTAAGAAAAAAGGATTAAATAGATTCTAGCATTTTTCCATAGCACATGATTTAATTTATTCCAAACTATGATATTTTTATAAGTCCAGTACTATATCTAGTATTTTCTAGAATTTTGTTTACGATTATTGGATAACTTAAACTATTTTCAATAAATCTCTTTCTATTTCTGTATTTACTGGAAATTGGAAACCTTCTGAAAATCCAAAAACAGTAATGGGCTCGGCCTGCTACTATTTGTACTGGGCTTGCTACTGTGTGGCCAAGTAATGCGCGCGCGACCTACGCTTGGCCTGCCAGCGATGCACTGATAGGTAGGCCATTGGGGCCTATTGGTCAATGACGGGCGAGCGACAGACAGGTGGGCCTCGAGGCTCACTGGTCAGTGGACACTACCGACTGGTGACGGAGTACGCCATCATAGTTGGAAGGCACAATAGGCGGATTACGTTTCCACTTAACCTGACATGTGGGGGAAATGGCCCACATGTCATTGACTTGGCCTAACTAATGGCCGTGCAGGGTGGGTCCTGCTGGTTAGTGGCCCACGGAGGCGCTAGCGTCGGGTGATGTCACCGCGATGCCGGTTTTCCTAAGGCTCCGGCCGAACTGCGGCGAACCCTTGGTAGGGAACTGGCAGCGTTATGGTCCACCATTCTACTAGTTCATGGTCGGAATGGGTTTGGCTAGCGATGGCCTATGACGTGATGGCCGGAGCATTGTCGATGACGAGCTCGAATGGCGGCGCCATGGTCGTGGGTGGCGGTGAGCCATAGAAGCATGGTCCTACGGCGAAGGGCGAGGACGGCGGTCAGCTTGCTGAGGCAGGAAGTACCTAGGGACTACTAGGAGTGTACTTGAGGCAGTACCGAGCTCGGTGAAGACCGGAGGTGAGCTGTCACCGTGGACGAGGAGGCACCCGAAGTAGGGGTCGCGTAGCCTAGGAACTCCAAAGTACCCTAGGCAAGATTGACGGCATGGTCGTAAGGGGCGACTCCTAGAGAAGCTAGAGATGCGAGGAATCAGTCTGTGACTTACCGAGACGCTAATGAGGCAAAAGGGGGGAAATGGAGCTCGATAGCGAAAATGGCGAAGGAGCGGGATTAGGGCCGCATCGGGACTTAAATAAAGGGGACGGTCAGCAAGACGACGGAGGAGAGCTCCAAGGTAAGGGGCTCGAGGAGGAGCGGCGAGGGGGCGGCACGGTGCGGCGCGATGATGATGGCATGCATGGTGGTGATGATGGCATGCGTGGCACAGGGCGACAGGACAACATGGCTGCTAGACGTGGCTCTGGCCCGCGCGGCGCGGAGCGGCAGGCAGAGGGGGACGGTGTCACGCGTCGATGCTGGCGCGAGCGGCGTGATGAGACGGCACGCAGCACTCTTAGAGCGCCTGTAGCGTGCATGCAACCCTATCCGGGCAGGGGCAGGAGGAGAGAGAGAGATTGGACCGGATTGGGCCTAGGGGCTGAGCACGATGGGCCAATCCGACAAAACCCGAAATTTGAATTTTAGATGAATTTGAGTGAATTAGTTTGAATTTGAATTGAAATTTGAAATTTTTGGATGGTGAATAGTAAATACAAAGTGTTTGTTTCAAATTTGAGCATTTTTAAAAAATTTGCCCAAAAATGGACTATTACATCGTGCTAATGACATGTAGGGCGTGTTTGGTTCGTGGCCGTGGCTTGCCATGCCAATTTTTTGGCATGCCATCATATTTGGCGTCTGTTTGGTTCACAGCCATTTGTTGGCGCGCCGAAAAATTTCTACTGCGAGCAAGCGCCGGGGCGAGCGAGCAAATCGGTCGCCCGCGCCATGCCAACACAAGCCAACGCAGGGCCCCAGCAGCCAGCGAGTCCTCCATGGAGCCAGGGGCCCAATGACCAGCGGGCAGTCGCTGCTAACTGCTCTGCTGTGCATGTTCTTTTCAAACTTCAAAATTTTATATAAAATTCAGACAGTTTCCAAATTATTTGAAACAAAATTTATAATTCATCTAAAATCATAAGCAATCCATTTTAAATAATTTTGAATTTTTGAATTTTTTAATTTTTATTGGTCATTTTTATTTGGCTACGAACCAAACACCAGATTTTTTGCCAACGAATTAGCGTGCCCTGGATTGGCATGACCATTGAATTGGCATGGTCATCCAGGGCGACAGACCAAACACACCCGTAGATCCAATATCTCATAAGTGGTAAATTCTAGATTATCAATCTTCATTAACGGTATATGATGGAACCTCCCTTTAAATTATGTTCACCCAGAATTACTATCGACGGGGAACTAAACCCAACTGTTTATAAACCTAACCTTGGTAGGCTGACCACAATAATGACGTCGTCTATGCGAAACAACCAACGCCACCACGCGAGGCAGAGGGAGGGTGACTTAGCATGCCAGCCAACAAGCAAGAACCAACTACGGAGTGAGCGTGAGACGGCCGCAGCAACACCTTCTGCCCCTCTACGTATGACTCGACCGAGCGCACCTGCGATTATAAGTTCTCCATGAGAAGTTACTCTAGAAAAATATGTTCGCTGGATGAGGTTTGGGCGAATAAAATGAAAATTTTTGCAAATATCTAAGACTGAAATCATCTCCACCACGAGAGCATGTACCTCCTCTCGCCTCGACGACCTAAGCTTTCAACGGATTCGTATTTAATTTGTACCTTTAATTTCTTCTGCTAGGATAAACTTGTCTTTGTCGACCTAAACCGTCTATCGTAGAATCAACCCTCACGGCTAAGACCACTGTGTATAGCTAAAAATGGCATCTGTGGCTGCTCATTGAAGAAGAATCAGGCTTCAACATTGTTTCTGCGATAGAGGATTGCGCTGAGGTGTAGTGGCTGAGAGCGACGTTGCTCGCCTAGCCGGCCAACGTTCGAGCCCGGAGCTTGGTGCCTGGTTTCTCGTGGGAATAATTAGGTACACACGCTCATGTACCTCGATGCTAGTCTTGTTTCTAGCGTGTGTTTAGATGCACATGCGTGTGATGTGTGTGTGGTGGAATGAGTTCGTGTACGTCCGTCGTGGTTGTACCCTCTCAAAGAAAAAACATTGATTCTGCCATAGACAGTTCGGATTAAGTAAGGCAAAAAGTTTGCAACGCTTAGAGCATCCATAGCAGAAACCCTATAACACTGTAGCGCTGATTTTTTGATGATAGAGTTTCTGGTGGAGTAAAGAAATCTTTTAGAGTATAGTGTAAAGTGTGAAGGAATTTTAAAGAAATAAATAGAGTAGTGATGAATAGTGTTTTAGAACAGTGGGATAGAGTTTCTGTGGAAATGCTCCTAGCCGGAGGAAAAGCACATGATACGCGAATGGTCTATAATGCACAACACTTAGCATTTCGTTTCGCTGCACAAAGAACGTACGAGCATGTGTTAATTAATCGTGCTTTCAACTAAGCCGTAGTACGATGTATGGAGAGAGCTTTAACCAACGAAGTGGAAGTGGAAGCACTAAATAGGACGCGACAATTCATCCATTGGTTTTTTTCCCCTTTCATCTATGTAAAGTGCAAAAGGCGAACATTAATAAGTTGAATGAACTTAATTTCGCCACTGCTCTTTCATCATGTTGCAACCCAACAGTAGAGTCAGCTACTAGCTATAAGCAACCTTCATATCATTTATAAATAGCATGTAGACAAATTTTTTAATGGGCTAGCTATAGCATATACTCAAAATTAAATATAATTCCACATGTAGTAGTCTTCATTTGTTTTAAAAAATGTTATAGACTGACTTTTAATTAAGAGCTAGCTCTTATCTTTCTCCTCCTCTTCTCTTCTCCACATAAGCAAAATATTGAGTTGGAAACCTTACAGCTAGCTGAAGTGGCCTTGTTGGAGATGCTCTAGCTACATGGATGCTTCCTCGCATGGCTCTCTACACTTTTTTTTTTGTTTAATTAGGATTCTCTTAGGTGCATTCTCTGTGGTTCAAACTAGATTCCCCACTAACTTAATTAGCTACATTATGTCTATGGTTCATGCCTGATCATCATCAGCTCGGTGGTGCCACAACTACATGCTCCAAACATTGGCTCTGCGTCTTGTTCATGATTAGGTGATCGACTATATCTATAACAACAATTTCATGTATGATCGATTTACAACTAGCTACCACATTAGCGCTGCACTGCTTTGCTTTCTGGAGTAATGTAGCATATCTTTTTGCTCTTTTGTAACAATAGATCAGGTACAGTGGGATTGAGATGCACAAAAGTTCACCGAGATATTATCTTCTTGATGAAATTGCATATGTGATCCATTCCTTTTGGTAAAGGTTACGTATACGTGGATGGTGTAGGGGGCCTTTGAATGCATGTATTGTTCAAAAAAAATGTCATCTCTGCGAATGTACCAACTACGTTCTGTTTCATATATTTTCACTTTTCGGCTTCATGGGGGTATTAGGACGACTTTAACTTCTGCTCTAATGATGTATTAGCATTAAGAGCATCTTCAAAAGAGTCTCTAAAATAGAATCTTTTCTATATTTAGTGTCTCTTGTCTTTCATCAGAGTCTCTATCTCAGCCTCTAAATTTAGATTTTTTTTTCTCCCAACCTCTAAATTTGGAGGCTCTTTATATCAATCTCAATAGTTTCTCTACATAGAGATTTTGTTGGAGAGAGAATGGAAATATAGATGAGGTGTATAGAAATCTGATTTTAGAACATCTGTTGAAGATACTCTAAGAAGGGCAAGAGCTGGCGAAGAACCTGAAGAGGAGATCCACCCATGCATGTGAACTTTCTTGGAGGAATATATGCTGCTGACATCATCAAACTATAGCTCAGATCGTGATCAGAATTTTAATGTTCGTTTTGTTGTATGGAGGGCGAAAAGTTAAGCTTCGTTGTCCACTATTTAGCACCGATGCATGTACTTTTGGGTTAAGTTTAATTTTCTTTTAGTTTTGAGCCTTGAACCAGGAACTCATTTGATACCTACCAAATCTTAATTATAAAATGCTAGGAAGAGGAGATCTAGAGAGGTATCCTACTCCAGATTAATGCATAAAAAAAATCACAGCGACGGTTCCAATTCATGAGGGGCTACGCGCGCTTATGTATTAGCAACAACTGCTACTGCTCTCGTTATTGCTTATGTATTAGCAAGAACTGGTACACAATTTACGTTGCAACCGAAGAAAAAAGGAACACAATAAGAAGCAGTAACCATGTTATATTTTGCACACGAGACACGTAATAGAGGAACAGAATCTTTTGTTTGGTTGGCTAGATTAACTGGATTAGCTAATTAATATGTTAACACAGTACGGTTGGTTTAACAAAATTTTTATGTTTGGCAAACGCTCCACGAAAAGATTAATTGCTCGATGGAAACCCCTTTCAGTGGCAACACACATTTCCCTGCAGTAAACTAACCTAATTAATTTAATACTGTTTGGCTAGGTTAATAAGGTGGTTGATGAATATTTATGGAGTGAACTTAATCATGCTTATTCTATGGGTGTTTAGCATATTGAACCCCTAACACATCCCTTGACCTCGAAGCAAACATATCCCAACAGAATAGTATGATCAATCGGCTATGATTTTAACCATTTAAGCTAAAAGCGGGAAATATACATGGAAATAATTTTTTTAAAATGTATTATCTATTTTTTTTAAAAAAAAGGTCTAATTAGTGTGGCCAACCTCATTGCAATTTGTGACCTAAAAAGCCCAGTAAACGAACAGTCCACGTCTAGTAATATCTCACAGCCCTTGAAACGGAAACTTCTCCTAAGAATGGGCCACTCCAAAGCCCATTTCGGCCGAACTCCGGCGGTCCGGCCTGGTCGGCCAGATTTGCTGCAAGCCATGTGAATTTGCTGCTGCTACAAATTGCAAAACCAACAACCGAATCAAAACATTGTTATTTTTCATCACACTAACACTCTCAACTCTCCAAGGGGTCGAGGCTCCAGAGGGACTTGTGATGTGATATATATATATAGGCAATATATCTAGTGCTAATGGTTGTTGGATGCTAACATGCTAACATTTAATCTAGACCTTTGAATTAAGATTTAAAGGTTAAGATGAAACTAATTACTATCTATGTGTGAAAGCATTTATGGCAATAAGTTGTCTTGTACCTAAATGTGTAAGCATTTATATAAGATGGTTGGCCTTCATCTCAACCTTTAAATCTTAATCCAAAGGTCTAGATTAAATGTTAGCATGTTAGCACCCAACCACCATTAGCACTAGATATGTTGCCATATATATATATGAATAATACATAAGGCTCCATGGAGTCTAGGCTCCATGATTCATTACCGCTAGATGTTCTTTGAGATTCGTGTTGTTTGGTTATTATACTTTCATATACCCACTAAAGAAAATATTTGAGACATCAAACTCCGAAAAAAGTTGAATTGAACTTCAGTTTGAACTACATTTAACTATACTTCAAACTAGTTCAAACTATATTTCAAACTAGTTTAAACTGAGTTCAAATTTATTTTTTTTGGAGTTTCATATCTGAAATACTTTTTTTACTGGATATGTGAAGATATACACATCAAACATCACGAATCTCAATACATATCATAGGTTTTTGAATCATGGAGCCTATGCTCCATGGAGCCTAGGCTCCATGGAGCCCCAAACTGCTTCCTATATATATATATATATATATATATATATATATATATATATATATATATATATATATATATAAAAAGAGAAAGTTTTGCTACGGTGCTTTGCAAAGCAACAGATCCCTTCGTGCTTTACGCTGTGTTTGAAAAAATTGAGACTTAAATTGTCAATCCGAACAATCCATTTTGTTCATTTCATTGAAATCTCAATACTGACCAAGTTTTATATTTTTAAAAAATTTTAACTATTTATTTCATATTTTTCAAAATCAGCCTTATTAGAGGCTTTACAACTACTTAGATCGTGGATTTCATAAATATGAAATAAATAGTAAAAAATTAAAAATTAAAACTTGGTTGGTAGTGAGATTTCAATGAGATGAACAAGATGGATAGTTCGGATCAACCGTTAAAATCTCAAATTTTACAAACACGATGTAAAGCATGGAAACTTGCAACTAAGTTTGAACTACTTTGAATTTAATGTGACCGCAGGGTACGTATGAAGCAGGGCATATAGCGGTTAGTGCTTAAGTCAGTGAAGCAGGGTACGAAAATACTTATGATATGTAATTAGTTTTCAACTAAGTTTGAACTACTTTGAATTTAATGTGACCGCGGTAAATGTATACGATGAAAGAAGTAATACAAGCATCAACCATCCCTGCAGCCCAGACTAGATGGACTTTAAGACAATTAGGACTAGAACTTTGGCTAACTCGCTCGGTTTTTAATTCGGCTCGGCTTAAACTCGTTAGCTAGTTTTTTTAGCTCGTCAACATTAAGAGCCAAGTCAAGCCAGTTCAGATCCCTCGGGGCTGGTTCAAAAAAATTCCAGGCAAAAAGCCAGACCATCTGGTGTGGCTATGGGCCGCCCATGATGCAATTAACGTGGAGGCAGGTCCTCTGCCATACTACAGAGAGCCTTAGCGCTAATCTCACCCTCTGTCTCGAGTCCGACACATATGATTTTCTCGCTCTCTCACCTATCTTCTCTCTTCTCTCTACTCCCCCTTCTCACAATCGCACGACCACCAATTAACGGTAGCTCTTCTCCTTTCCTCTTTCTTCTATCACCAAACACGTTGTAGCATACACGCCATCTCTCTCCTCCTTTTCCTCAATGCCTAGACTGCTACATAGCTGCATCCATCTTCTTCACTGGAGGACTCCCAAGAAATCCCAAGAACCAAAGCAAAGCTTCCCCCAAAATCTATCTTTCCTCGGTTCCTTGTGACTCCTGGATTCATCTCCTCAAGATTTCCGGTTGCCTGGTCCTTTTTCTCATCTAGCACCTCCAGAACCCATACGGTGCCTAGCTACGTCCGCCTCCCTCCTGGTGGGACCGACGTTGGCGACGTCGATGTCGGATATGTTGGCAATAGTGAGGGTGGGACAGTGACGACGAGCTCAAGTGAAGCAGAGGCACCTGCACGACAAACATGTGCGGAAGCCTATGGCTAACCAGTGACCACAAAGAGACGCATGAGATGGTCCTGGGCTTCTAGCTCGGAGTCCTCACGAGCTGCTCAAGCTTTCTAATTAATGAGTCTGAGCCGAGCCCTTTCCCTAGCTCACTCATCTAAACGAGTCGAGCTGAGCTAGCTCATTCACCCAAACAAGCCTGAGTCGAGCCAGCCCCAACTCATTCAAGCTCGGCTTGGTTCCACCCCCCTAAAACACGATCTATTTAGGGACTCGGGGTTATCCGAGGCGCTAGGCGCTAGGCGGGCGGAGAGGGGCCGTCTAGCGCTTAGGCAGTCTAGGCGAAACGCTAGGCGCCGCCTAGGCGGCCAAACTGATTTGCACGTTATATGCCGTATTTAAGATGGTAGAGGACAAATTATATTTTTTTTAAATAAAATCTTCTATATAATCAAGCCATAATCATTAATCACCATTTAAAACCATATAATTATCATCTAGACACCTCGTAGGTTGCCTCTTGAACTACCTAGTTACTGAAAAGAACACTGCTAGAATAAAAGGCTCAAGCTCAACGAGCTCAGCTCGAGCTTCAGTTGATTTCAAGACAAGCTCAAGCTTGACCTCGAGCTCAAGTAGTTTTCCAGCCGAGCTCGAGGTGGCCCATGCCTCTTCCCTTTCCTCTCGTTTTCAGCCCACCTAGCTCTCTACCCTGTAGACCCATCTCACCCGGCCAACCTAGACTCTTAACTTAAACTCGACCACCATCACTAGTAATTTTTCTTGGTTTATTAGCGATGCGTCCGTGGTCTGCTATGAACAAATATTACAGTACTTTTCACTCCGTCATATTTGATTTATTTGACTCACATCCTCATCACTACTTTTAGCTTCTGACGCTTGACTACGACATGCTTTCTCACACACAACTCTGTTTCCATGCTCGGCTTCTCGTGCTTCTGCACTCTCTAATTTCATATATCTTAAAAATCAAGAGATTCATAAAATGCAACACACTAAAATGAGGAAGC
Source organism: Olyra latifolia (assembly GCA_036346145.1). Classification (NCBI taxonomy): domain Eukaryota; kingdom Viridiplantae; phylum Streptophyta; class Magnoliopsida; order Poales; family Poaceae; genus Olyra; species Olyra latifolia. The sequence continues at coordinate 13,779,354 of CM070533.1, forward strand.
TATATAAATATAATAGTTTGGTATATCTTGACCCGATCGAAGATTTCCCAAAGCACAACAGACTAAAAATTGAATACAAGGCTAAATATATAGAAAACTACGCTTACTACGTTTAGACCGTTAGATGGGATGGAGGGTGGAGATTTAAATTTAGCCCTACCACCACCGTTAGGCTCTCTTTAATTAAAAAATTAATAGTAAATGATGATGATTAACTATTTTTGGCCAAAATGGTCGGCTTGGTTTTTTTTGAGAAAGGGCGAACTATATTTAGAACTTTGGAGGCATACACCCGTTTACAAACAAGTCCCTAAACTAGAAAATATTACAAAAAAAAGTCCTTTTAGGGGCTATAAACTAAAGAACTAGGCAACCACCACTTGCAGGTGAGAGCGAAATAGCCGCCAGCAGGCACCACCATCATCAGAATCAACGTCTTCAACCTTTACCCGCAACCTCGGGGTAGAAACGTATAGAAACCAAAAGAGTATACACCACGGACACGTTGAAGTGTTAATAGTTGTGGAAGGATCAGGACCTCTCCACTGAAGCAAGCGTTGAAGAAGCGCCACTGCTGATGAAGATGACAACCTCCTAGCACCATGAAGAAGAACATAGAAACGAGCCAAGGGATATGGCTTCATCCTCCCTTTTGACAAATTCTCCTCCATCTCTGAGAGATAGGACTCAAACCCTCCCCGAACGAGATGGAGAGGCGTACAAACCTGCCGCTCGCAAGACTGGAACAAACGGCATGACGTGGAACCGCCCTAACTCTGCGACACAGTCTTCTTATACTCACACCTGATTCTTCACACTTCCACTTGATAGATCTAAGCCAAACCCTAAAATTAGCAGGAAGTCCGAACAACACCTCGCTCTGCATCTTGTTGTCCATCACCCAGTCTGGAGCAGCCAACCTCGAACTGCAGATTAGGGGAGACGCAAAAGTCCAAAAATCCCCATGCCACATCCTTTGGCAACGACAACAGCAACAGCAGATTCGCATCTAGGAAGATGATTCGCCATCGGATCTGAGCTCGAAGGCAAACCACCCAACCCATAAAGAGAGCCAGAGGAATATCTTACCGTAGCCGTCGCCGCCATCGGCAACTCCCGAGCCGCTGTCTACCGCCCAAGATACACCCCTAGATTTGGATCTAATCGGCGAAGAGGCCGAGCGAATCCACGCCGGTGAGCTCTCCACCTCGCTTTCGCCCCTCTCAAACAGTAGAATTTTTTTTTAAAAAATATTTATTTTAATTCGTTATTTCAGAAATACTCGTCGGAATTTAAAACTTACAAAAATGGACCCCCGTCGCCCGGAACTGGGGCGATCGCCCGTGACTGGGGCGATAGGTGCCCAAAACGGCCACTTGCCGTACTGGGCAACGGCTATAAACGGCAAATCTTGCACCGACCGTTGCTACAGGCCCTATCGCCCCATTATGGGGCGATCGCTCGGTATTGGGGTGATTTCTGCCCTTTAAAGAAGCAGCACCGCTTCTCTTCTCTGCCCGTGCCTCCCATTTTTCATTTGCATCACCGAGAGCAGCAAGAGCAGGGAGGAGGAGAAGAGGAGAGAAAAGAAAAGAGAGGAGAGGAAAAGAAGAGAAGGAAAAAAGGAGGAAAAATAGAAGACAAAGAATAAAAATAGAAGATAGTTGAGGCGGCATTTTTGCAGAGGTAAGTCCGAAAATTTTTATGTATAAATAATTTTTTAGACAATATTTGTATTTAGAAATTTAATGTGGTAGTATTGTGTAGCTGTGAAATGTCTATATTACGATGAAAACCTGGTAGGATAGCCATATGCTGTGCAGTTAAAGTTTTGAAAAAAAATTAGACGTAGCAATTAAAGGTAGTAGATATGCATTTTTTAGGGTTAGGAGAAATTAATAATACATATAGTAGTAATGCGTAAAAATTAAAGGTAGCAGATATGCAATTTTTTAGGGTTAGGAGAAATTATTAATACATATAGTACTAATGCGTAGAAATTAAAGGTAGTAGATATGTAATTTTTTAGGGTTAGGAGAAATTAGTAATACATATAGTAGTAATGCGGTAAGAAAAAAGAGTAGTTTAATTATTTATTTATATCAGTAATTTCCAGTAGGATCGCCATACGGTTTATATATTGTATTTTAGAGTAGGGGCATTTGTGAATTATCCCTTTTAGAATAATATGTTAAAAACATGGTAGGCTAGCCACATATGTCAGCCACGCTTAGAAATTAGTGGAGTGAACAAATTTGAAAATAGATAGCATAAATACCGAGGAGTAAATCAATGACATGGGATGATGTAACAATTATATGATAATGCATGACGCTGTTACGTAGACAACTGATAAATTTCTCGGTCCGACGTTGTAGGCAGCATGGGGGAGAAATTGTATTTTCAAATATTTTACGGAGATGGGGAGATAGCATAGGGGGCGGATGGAGTGGATTTGTCAGCATTTTCAAGAGTTGTACGGGGCATATCTAGACCGAGCGATAGGACATATAGGGCTTTGTTGGAGTGGATGTTTCGGATGTTCAATTTGGATGCCCAGACTGTTCGGCTGTGGGTTAGAGCAGTAGTAAGCCGTGCGCAACACTATTTTTATGGAGAGTTGATTCCTATTAACGCGACATCATCATGAAGGAGCTATGTTGGGTTTGCCGTAGAGTGGGGCTGGCCGCTGATGTTGCTGTTACAGTGCTACCCGGTAGCTCTATCAGTGTCGGAAGTTCGTGTTGTCGAGGCAGATCATACGGAAGAGATGGAGAGAAATATGCAAGAATGCAATGATGAAGGAGACGAGGAGCCCGGAGACGGGGGACACGAGATTGGCGGTGGCGAGGGGATCGGGGGTGCCGAGGAGACAGTTCTGGAGGCGCAGGGGCTAGCCGACGAGGGGGAGGAGGTGGAGGACATAGTTGACCTGATGGAGGATCGAGGAGGACGGTGCGGATGAGGAAGTTCCTGATGCAGAAGACTCGGACGAGGAAGACAATACTGCTGAGGTGCCTGTCCCTAGGGCGTGGTCTGCTTATAATTTCAAAGACCTAACAGTGAATGAAGGGAACGGTGATGCATGCGAGTATCATGAGAACGAGGTCACGCAGGGGCCATATATAAGGACAAGGAGGCTGTGATGGACGCGGTGAAGTATTGGGCAATGTCTTTGCGACGGCAATTCAGGGTAGTCAAGTCCAGCAAAAAGGAGTACGACGTGAAGTGCGTAGTTGATTCGTGCCCATGGCGGGTGCATGCATACAAGGGGAAGTGGAAGGACTACTGGAAATGTTCCATTGTGATGGAGCATGACTGTGAACTGGAGGAAGCGGAGCAGAAACACCGCAATCTGTCGTCCACTTGGGTGGCAAATGTTTTTTACCGTCAGATCGTGGACAATTTGCACCTACAGGCTCGATCTATCATCACAGACGTGGAGGAGAGGTTTCAGTACAAGATTAGCTATGCAACGGCATGGAGAGCAAAACAGAAAGCTTTACAAATACGGTTCGGGACCTACGAGGCTTCCTAAGAGAATATAATACACTTGCTCAGGGCAATAGCACACAGGAATCCCGATATATACATCGACCTTTGTGAACTCACCAAGGCGACAGAGAGGGGGGGGAGTGAATGGAGCCTTTTTTAAATTTTTAATATTTTGTGCTCCATTCAGAACTCCAACCCAAACACCAGATAAAACAGCGGACAGAAGATAAAAGACTTAAGCCAGCTGTTGGAGGTACAGGGATGTCCTTTAGATACCCAAGGGCATCTGGACTATTGAAAGACCCCTCCAACAACACCGAGAGAAATATGCAACATGGACGATTCGGACCGGGAAGGACCTGTTCAGATCTGGAAGCCTGCAACTTGGACCAGATCAGACCAGGAAGGACCTGTTCAGATCTGGAAGAAACAAGAAGTAAAGGACCAGTTCAAACCTGGATGGACCAGATTAGTTCTGGAAAACAAAAGCAAAAAGGAAAAGAGAGAAAGCCAAACCATCAAAGATACTTTCAGAAAAGTAAAAACAGATTTCCAGAATTTGCCCCCACTTGGAGCACGAGGTTGGTGGGTTTCTGGAGATCTAATTTTTTAGGGATTTTGTGTGCATAATCCTACATGAATCTCGAAGCACTCCACCAAAAATCTTCTCAAACCTCTCTGTAGAAAAAATATGAAAAATCAAACACTACAGACTGTCAGGAACTTCGAGCAGAAAGTTTGGAGCTCGGTATTCACCTCATGGCGTCCAAATGGCGCAATGGAATGACTCCAAACTTTTTCTTCAGATGCACATATGAGTCACGCACCTTCTCCAACAAGAAGCACACAAAAATGATTTGTTTAGATTTTTATAAAAATCAAACAGTGGATGCTGCGCGAAGAACAAAATCTGCAGAGATTTGTAACTTGATGGAAAACTTGATCTCTAGTCTATCCTAGGGTGCAAGAGAGGTGTAAACACCATATAAACACCCTCAAGACATCATGGATCAGAAGCATGTAGAAGGAGGGGAGGCATACAAACAAGTTGCAACAAAAAACATCAAGGAAAGAAGATTGAAACAATAGAACTAGTAAGAACAAGACATGAACATGAAGGAACTAGTTTTGTTTGATTTGAGAAAGTTTTACACAGCCACCCTAGTGTGGAAAACACTCACAAGTGGCTAAACTTCAGAAACTATTGGCTATCAAAGACTTAAGTGGAGACACCCTTCCACCCCTTCTTTTATAGGCCAACCGGTTCTAGGGTATCTCGATATATCGCGATATATTGAGATCTCCCTTGAACCACCCATGAATGGCTGAGATTAACCCTCTCCAACCAGCCATTTACATGGGCCTTAGCCCACTCACTCATGGCCCAACATGGACCATACATGGGCTAACCCGAAACCCAACACGTACACGGGTTTTAACTCACACGCACGAATCTTATAGCCTCGCGAACCGCCTCCAATGATCCCTTCGCGTCCAAGCATCCGTACGTACCGACGTCCAGTAAGAACTCGTGCTCCGAAGTGATAACCGTTCCCACCGCGAAACTCCGTGCCCAGCCTCCAGCCGAACCGGCAGCCCACTTTGGCGAACGGACTCATCCAATCCATCTCGCACCCTGTTCTCACCTGCATCCACAACACCAACAACAACCAAAACATATCTAGAACGTCCGCGGCATCACCACGAACCCAACACAACAAACCGATCCTCGATCGGGGTTAGTATGCAAAAATGATAACCGAAATAGTGAATAGCCCGACACGAAATAAGCGCCTGGGGCAAGTGCGTCCTGTGGCACTTTGGCGACTTCGCCGGCTACATCTAAATCATCTAGGGGTCTTTTCCATGTTAAGGAGATCACAAAACTTCGCAAGAATCAAGGAACAACATGCCACGTCAAAGTGGTCAAATTTGGAAGAATTTTGTCGGAAACCGAAAGTTTTGACCAACTCCCCACATGCTCATCATCTTGACTCCACAATCTCCCCCTTGATGAGCATGTTGACAAAACCAAACAAGTGGCCAAATGTGCGAAGTTTTGATAAACAAATGCAAGGGTTCTGGAAGAATTCATGCATAAAACCAAGAAAGAAACCCTTGATCTAATGCCCCACAAATTTTCAAATTTGCCTCCCCCTGTTTTAATGCATCAATTCAATTTTTTTTGTTTTGGCCCAAATTCCAAATTCTCCCCCTTTTTGTCAAAATGATCAGCAAGTAAACCAAAGTAACAAGGATACCCCGAACATGCACATGCGAAAATAATTGAAAACCTAGGCAAGAGATTTGAAAATTAGCCAAATGGTTACCAAAACCGGAGGCCGATGCTCAAACCAAGTCTGAGGATCATAAGCTGACAAGACGTGAGAAAGATACTAAGGCTTGCAAAGAGCTAACCAAATTTTCAAATCTTGTAACAAGGCATTTGTATAAGTCAATTGAAAAGATTTTCAAGGTCAAAATAGGTGCACAAGCTTGAGAAACATCAAGACCAAGAAAGACAAGGTTGCCTAAACGAAATGGCCAACTCAAGAATGTGTCCAAAATTTTCCCAATTATGTGTTTGCAATACTCTTTATTTTTGGCCTTTTTCTTTTTTTTTCTCTCTTTTTAATTATGTTTTTTTTTCATAGGCCTTCTTGGAACCTATTCACATAGCAAATGATTGCTAGTAGAGCACAGCCCAAGGGTAACTTGGAACCGGCCCCCTAGGTCACTCGCTGAGTCTACAAACTGCAAACTTCGGGATTGAAACCCATGTTTGTTTGCTTTTTTTTACACACAAGGGGCAAATGAAAGCACGCCACTAAAGAATGACCAAGATCAGAAGAAGGCAACACAAGTTTCAAAATCTTGAAAGAGACCAAGATGTACCGACATTTGACAATGAAAATCCAAACTTTTGAAAAATACAAATATCAGGTTTTTTGCAATACTTTTAAGAAAGATGTTGATGCTCCATTTCGCCTTTTCTCAAACTTGTGTCAAATCAAACAGGTTTCCAACAAACTCAATTTGGAACACCGAAACTCAACTGAAATGAAAACCAATAAGCCTAATAGGCAAAGCTCTTGTAAAAAGAAAGCAAGACTACATGCAAATGCAGAACTGCAAACCTCCCCCTAAAAATAAGAACCCATGGCAAAGCATTTAGAGGAAGGAAAGAAGCGGAAAACTGGTTTGCGATAGAACAGTGAAGAGAAACAGCAAACACTCTAGTGCAAAGCACACTCCTAGCTACAGAAGATAGGGAAGCAAGCCTAAACTCGACTACTAGAGAGAGCAAACACAAACCCTGTCTACCCAGGTATCCTCCACATACCTGGTCAACCCACAAGTCTATGTGAGACTCACTAGTTAGAGCAGAGGACATTGCTAATCACGCATGATAGCAACCTAAAAGGTAAGAGATGCCAAAAGAACGTGCTGTGACTCTAGCCTGTTCTAAGAACAAACCCTAAACAAAGAGGCAAACCATAATATACATATCATACAAGATCAAGCTCCCCCTCACTTGATGCCTACAGCACTAACCAAGCCAAGTTCTCCCCGGAGAGTGGCAAACCTAGGACCATCTAAGGGCTTGGTGAGAATATCGGCAAGCTGGTGATCACCATCCACAAATCCTAGCCCTATCCCTCTTTTCTACATGGTCTCTAAGAAAGTGGTACCGGATATCAATGTGCTTGGTTCTAGAATGCTAGACTGGGTTTTTGGCAATGTTGATGGCTGAGGTATTATCACACAAGAGTGGGACACTACCAACCTCTAACCCATAATTCCGGAGCATTTGCCTTAACCAAAGCACTTGACTACAACAAGCATTGCGACTCGTTACTCGGCCTCGGTAGTAGATCTGAGGCTACTGTTGATGCCTTCCTAGATGACCAAGAGACAAGAGAAGTGCCTAGAAGCGGCATGTACACAGTGCTCTTCCTATCTATCTTCTGACTGCAAAGTCAACATCTGAATAGGCTCTAAGAGATAGACAAGAAGCGAAGAATACCGATTCCTATTTCGGGTGGCCACTAAGTAGCGAAGGATTAAGCTTGATCGCTGAAGATGAGAAATCCTAGGGAAGCTCGAAATCGAGCACACACAGACACACAATGAAGTGTATGTCCCGAGACGAGGTAAGGTATAGAAGGGCTCCTATCATGCTCCTATAGAGCTTGATCTCTGAGCTCGGCATCTAGGTCGGGGCTCAAGCACGAAGAGAAGTTGCCATGGGGGTGGAAACAGGCTTGCTATCAGCCATGGCAAATCTCTTGAGCAGGTCTCTAGTATACTTGGACTGGTGAAGAAAGATCCCCTGAGGGGTCTGCTTGATTTGAAAGCCAAGAAAAAGTTCAGTTCACCCATCAAGCTAATTTCAAACTCAGAACTCATGACGGAAGAAAATTCAGAGACCAAAGAATCAGAAGACCCTCCAAAGATAATGTCATCCACATAAATCTGAACCAGAAGAAAGTCCGATGACTTGCGCTTGATAAATAGGGTCTTATCAACGCTGCCCATTGAAAAACCATTTCCAATCAAATAGCTCTTGAGCCGTTCGTACCAAGCTCTAGGGGTCTGCTTGAGCCCATATAATGCCTTGGAGAGCTTGTACACTTGATCAGGAAACTCAGCAGAAACAAAGCCAGGGGGTTGCCAAACAAAAACCTCTTCCTCAATGAAACCGCTCAGGAAAGCACTTCGAACTTCCATCTGAAAAACCTTGAAACGGTGTGAAGCCATAAAAGTAAGGAAGATACGAATGGAATCATGTCGAGCAACCGGAGCATAGGTCTCATCAAAGTCAATCCCATCGACTTGAGTGAAACCTGGTGCTACTAATCTAGCCTTATTCCTCACTACTACCCCATCTTCACTCTGCTTGTTTTTGAAAACCCATTTTATTCCTATGACATTCACGCCCACAGGGCATGCAACTAAGTCCCAAACCTTGTTTCTCTCAAAGTTCTCTAGCTCTTCGTGCATGGCATTGACCCAATCGGGATCGGCAAGGGCCTGAGCTATGTCCTTAGGCTCGAGAGAGGAAACGAAGGCAGCAGAGAGGAGGGACTGGTGTGCTCTAGACCTAGTCACTCGCTCACCTATAGGTCCTATCATCTGATCAGGAGGGTGACTAGCTTGAATGTGCCTAGGTGCACCCGATGTGGCCTCTGCCTCATGTGAAGCGGAAGCAGGATCAGAGCCACCAGGGGAGGACTCTATAGGGGTAACCTCAGAAGAAGTCCTAACAGGAGTAGGCTCAGAAGAGGCTGAAGGTACGGAGAGCTCAGGTGGGTCAGAAGCAGAAGGTCTAACTACAGCTTCTACCTGTGGAGGAGGTTCCTCATCGGGAATTGACGAGCAGGCACCCTGACTCACCTTCTCCTCTACAAAGATAGGCTCAAAGGTAAGATCAGACTGAGAAATGTCTGGCTTGGAACCTGGTCTAGCCTCGTCAAAAGTGACCTCACAAGACTCCACTACCCTTCTTTTAGTAATGTCACAAACCCTGTAGATCCTAGTGGACTTAGTATACCCCAAAAACAGACCATCGGAAGAGCGAGACTCAAACTTGTCCAAATTGCCAGATTTCAAAATGAAGCACTTGCAACCAAAGACCCGAAAGTGTGAAACATTGGGCTTGCGCCCATATCGAAGCTCATACGAGGTCTTGTGCAACTTGGCACGGAGAAACACCCTGTTGGAGACATAGCAAGCGAGTAACAAGCCTCGGCCGAAGTGTCGCGGGTAGAGTACTCATCCATCGTCGCCCGCCATTTCGACTAGGGTCCTATTCTTTCTCTCTACCACCCCGTTCTGCTGGGCTACATGAGGCGAAGAAAATTGATGCTCAACTCCAGAAAGTGTGCAAAAATGTTCAAAAGAAGCATTCTTAAATTCGGTACCATTATCAGAACGAATGGCCCGAAGTGCACCTGGAAACTCAACTGCAAGCCTCCTTGAGAGGTTTCTGAACAGTTCGAATGTCTCCTCCTTTGAGACCATGAAGAAGACCCAAGAGTATCACGAGAAATCATCCACAATCAGAAGCACATACCACTTCCCACCCTCTCGGTGCAAGACTCTAGCCGACCAACAGTGTCCATATGTAAGAGCTGCCCTGGTGCATCAGTCATCACACGTGTTACTCGTGGATGGGAAGCAGTCACCATTTTACCATGTTGACAAGGAGCACACACCAAATCAGAGACATGAGTGAGCTTTGGAAGTCCAGAAATTAAATCAGAAGAGCTCACCCTAGCCAAGTGATCAAAACCAATGTGACCCAAACGCCTATGCCAGAACTGAATGTCACGAGAATCAGAAGCAAGTAAGCAGTGAGATGCACCAGCTGAAGCAGAAGGAAAAGCAGCTCGAAAGACTCGGCCAAAATGAGAAATCCCACAAAGAACTTACCCAGAGGGGCTCAAGACACAAGAACCAGAAGTCCTAAATCTGACCTCATAGCCCTGAGCAATAAGCTGCGAAACGGAAAGCAAATTATACTTCAGCTTACTGACTAGGGCTACGTCCTTAAGAACAAACTGTGGACTAACCTAGACAGATCCGTGAGCTAGGACACGACCTGTAGATGCATCCCCAAAGGTGATCAGCTCACCGTCGGGGTCTCGGGCTAGAGAGGCAAACCATCGTGACTCATCGGTCATGTGACGACAACAACCGGAGTCAACGATCCAGACCTCCTTCCTCCCGGCCCTCTGAGCTGAGTCAAGCGAGAAAAGCGAGTCTCGGTGTGAGGACTCACTAGAGCAGACCTAGGAACCCAAAACTGAGACACATGACCAGCATGTCCTACTGACTCCACCACTACAAAACCGCGTGGCACACGCTCTATCCTAACAACATTGTTCCTTGGGCCATCCCTCGGCCTCGACTGCCTCCTCTAGTCAGTCCATCTAACCTCTGCAGGGAACTCTCGCCGCGGGTGTCTACCTCCACCAGAAAACGAAGGCACACCCTGAGGATGGCGGAAACTCTGAAACCTAGACCTATTGAACCCACCAGAGGGCTCAATTTCCCTAAAACCCAGACCAGGCCTAATGCTCATTCTAGACTCCACTTGTCTAGCTACCTGGTGTGGTGAAACACGTGCCTCTGAGACCCTAGCTGCATGAGTGTGATTATGGGCACTCTTGGGATGTCGCTTGGGAAAACCTACCAGCTGATAGCAGAACTCAGCTATGTGACCAGTCCTGCCACAGTAAGTGCAAGCGAACCTAGGTCTTGGCTTTGTCCTAGGTGGTGCTACAGAGTTGCGAGACTTGGAACTGACCGAGTACTCTTGCTCTTAGCGAAGGAGGTGCTCTGAAGAACCAACCACACAGTCGAAGTAACCTAAAGACCAGCGAGACCTAAAGAGCTGTCTTCTCTGGGACTCTGAGGGCGCAACCACCATCCTACCTCCTCAAAGCGGTGACAACCCTAGGTGGGTGGCGCTTGATGTGATCAAGCCATCAAAACCCAAACCTCTACTTTGTGAAATCTTGGATTGATCCAAGATCAAGTTCGATTTCTTCTTACCACGAGCGAACTTCTCAAGAGTGCTCATGAGATACTCACACTCTGATGAAGCGTGGGCGAACTCACACGAGAGGAAGAGGACCTAGCAGACACTTGTGTCACCCTGACCACTAGCAACATCCTTACCCTGCAACCTGCGCACTTTATTACTTAGAATCTCAAGCTCTCTCTTGAAGAACTGACAGGAAAGACACTCAGAGTTTTGCACTTCTGCTAGACGACCTTGATACCTACGGCCTAGCTCCTCTAGCGCTTTACCTACATTCCCATCCATTTCATCACATCGCAAACAAGTAGAGCACTCATCTAGAGACCTTTTTAGTTCAGCAATTTTACTCTTCAATGTTAAGTTCTCTAGTCTAAGCATCAGACACTCACTGCACACAGAAGTAGAGTGAAAACTGTCATCTCCATCGCTAGTTGTGTCCTTAGGTGCATCATGATCACTATAGTCCTCATCTAGACTGACTAGGTCCTTAAGTGTGTCATGTGAGATATGTGCAGTAGGATCCGGACAAGCAACCATTTCAGTAGCAACAGACAGTTTTAAAGCATTTCTAGTTTCTTCAAGCTCCTCAAGCACACAAACATGTTTTTCCTTAAGTTCTCCAAACTCCTTAATCACACTATCATGCAAGGTCCTTAATGTAGTAAGTTCAGAAAGAGCTTTATCACAAACTTTCCAAGCATCAGAATCAAGAGCAGAAATAGTAGAAGAACTAGGCGCAGCCCTAGACTTCTCTAGCTCTAAAGTAAGATAGGCTACTTCTTCCTTCAAATCTCCCCTACCATTTGCCTGAGAGAGGAAGCCACCTACCTTGAGAAACGCAGCATTGAGATCATCATAGTTTTCGTAACAAGGTACCTCTGAGTCGGAATCGATGTCGGAGCAGTCCGAACCGGTGTGTCTGGCCATGAAACACATGCCGGCGTAGCCGATGTCATCGGAGTCCTCGTCTTGGGGCTCCTCCCCATCATCACTCGCCTCCTGGTCCGAGACGCAGCGGAGTCAGTACCCGACACTGCGGAACAGCTTCCGCCCCTTCGAAATGTGGGCTTCGCCACAGTCTGAACTTCTGGTTTGGCTTGCGGTTCTGCTTGGGGTAGTTGTTCTTGGCAGCAGGAGCTTCTTCTCGTCCCTTCTGAAGATTTGGGCACTCTGCTCGAATGTGGTTGAGGCCTCCACACTCGTAGCACCTCAAGTTGCCTCTCCTCCGCTCACTCACTCTCTTGTAAGCTCTAGCAAATTTTTTGGATAGGAGGGCTAAACTCTCTTGAGAACTGTATCTAAGCGCTCGTCAGGAAGCTCCACAAGAACAGACAAAGAAACTCCACCAAGATCTCAAGAGGAAGAACCAGAAGGGTTTGTGACCAAAGCTGTGGAAACTGGGTCGCTCTCAAGAACTGACAAATGCTCAAGTTCATATGTTTTCAAGTTCGAATAGAGACCATCCAAAGTGAGTGTAGTGAGATCCGTAGCTCTTGGGATCGTGGTGATCTTCACTCCCCAAATTTTTAAATCAAGTCTTTGAGAGAAAAGTGGCGAGCATTCTCGGTCGATGAACTCTTGTCTCAAGCTGCCGCAAGTTGCTCAAGATTTTTGTGAACCGGTGAAACAAGCATCCAAAGATTCACGGTTTTTGAGAGAACCGGTTGTACTCACGCTTGAACTGGTCCTAGCGAACGGTCTTGACCTGAGCTGTCCCCTCATGGAAAGCAATGAGGGTAGTCCAGATCTCGTGCGCGGACTCAAGGTGAGCAACCCGGTCGTATTCATTTCGACCCAAGCCTTGGAAGAGAATGTTCTTGGCCCTAGCATTCAACTCAAAATCCTTTTTGTTCTCGGGGGTGATTTCCTCCTCATTTGGCACCTTATATGGTTTCTTGACTTTGGCCCAAACATCAAAGCTCTGTGCCATAAGGTAGGAACCCATCCGAGCTTTCCAAAAGGAAAAATCAAGGCCATTGAAAATCGGTGGTTTGTTTTAATACCTCTCCTCTGCCATGGTTAAAGACAGGAAGGGCTCAAAGACTCGCAAGAATCACAAGAGCTCAACCTCGCTCTGATACCACTGTGAACTCACCAAGGCGACAAAGAGGAGGGAGTGAATGGAGCCTTTTTCAAATTTTTAATATTTTGTGCTCCATTCAGAACTCCAACCCAAACACCAGATAAAACAGCGGACAGAAGAGAAAATACTTAAGCCAGCTGTTGGAGGTACAGGGATGTCCTTTAGATACCCAAGGGCATCTGGACTATTGAAAGACCCCTCCAACAACACCGAGAGAAATATGCAACATGGACCGATTCGGACCGGAAGGACTGTTCAGATCTGGAAGCTTGCAACTTGGACCAGATCAGACCAGGAAGGACCTGTTCAGATCTGAAAGAAACAAGAAGTAAAGGACCAGTTCAAACCTGGATGGACCAGATTAGCTCTGGAAAACAAAATCAAAAAGAAAAAGAGAGAAAGCCAAACCATCAAAGATACTTTCAGAAAAGTAAAAACAAATTTTCAGAATTTGCCCCTAATTGGAGCAGGAGGTTGGTCGGTTTCTGGAGCTCTAATTTTTTTGGGATTTTGTGTGCATAATCCTACATGAATCTCGAAGCACTCCACCAAAAATGTCCTCAAAAATCTTTGTAGAAAAAATATGAAAAATCAAACACTACAGACTGTCAGGAACTTCGAGCAGAAAGTTTGGAGCTCGGTATTCACCTCATGGCGTCCAAATGGTGCAATGGAATGACTCGAAACTTTTTGTTCGGATGCACATATGAGTCACGCACCTTCTCCAACAAGAAGCACACAAAAATAATTTTTCTAGATTTGTATAAAAATCAAACACTGGGTGCTGCGCGAAGAACAAAATCTGCAGAGATTTGCAACTTGATGGAAAACTTGATCTGTAGTCTATCCTAGGGTGCAAGAGAGGTGTAAACACCATATAAACACCCTCAAGACATCATGGATCAGAAGCATGTAGAAGGAGGAGAGGCATACAAACAAGTTGTAAGAAAAAACATCAGGGAAAGAAGATTGAAACAATAGAACTAGTAAAAACATGACATGAACATGGAGGAACTAGTTTTGTTTGATTTGGGAAAGTTTTACACAGCCACCCTAGTGTGGAAAACACTCACAAGTGGCTAAACTTCAGAAACTATTGGCTACCAAAGACTTGAGTGGAGACATCCCTTCACCCCTTCTTTTATAGGCCAACCGGTTCTAGGGTATCTCGATATATCGCGATATATTGAGATCTCCCTTGAACCACCCATGAATGGCTGAGATTAACCCTCTCCAACCAGCTATTTACATGGGCCTTAGCCTACTCACTCCTGGCCCAACATGGACCATACATGGGCTAACCCGAAATCCAACACGGACACGGGTTTTAACTCACACGCACGAATCTTAGGCGTCGCGAACCGCCTCCAACGATCCCTCAAGGCGTCCAAGCATCCGCGACGCATCGACGCGTCAAGAAGAACTTCGTGCTCAAGTGATAACCGTTCCCACCGCGAAACTCCGCGCCCGACCTCGGCCGAACTGCGGCTCACTGGCGAATCGGACTAATCCACTCCATCTCGCACCTGTTCTCACCTGCATCCACAACACCAACAACAACCAAAACATATCCGAGCGTCCGCGGCATCACCACGAACCCAACACAACAAACCGATCCTCGATCGGGGTTAGTATGCAAAAATGATAACCGAAATAGTGAATAGCCCGACACGAAATAACCGCCTGGGGCAAGTGCGTCCTGTGGCACTTTGGCGACTTCGCCGGCTACATCTAAATCATCTAGGGGTCTTTTCCATGTTAAGGAGATCACAAAACTTCGCAAGAATTAAGGAACAACATGCCAGGTCAAAGTGGTCAAATTTGGAAGAATTTTGTCGGAAACCGAAAGTTTTGACCAACTCCTCACATGCTCATCATCTTGACTCCACAACCTTGTGGAGTTCCCCGCGGACGTTGTGTGCCCGGGTAAGTGGGTCTTGCAGAGGGCCTGCTTTGCCCTCGACACATGTATAAATGCGTTCCGACACTGTCGCCCGGTGATTTGTATGGACGGCACATTCCTCACGGGGAAAAATAAGGGCCAGATTCTTACTACAATCGTGGTGGACGCCAACAACCAGGTTCTACCGGTCGCATTCGCCTTCGTGGAGGGGAAAACACGAATAGCTGGTACTGGTTCCTTGAAAGAGTCAAGCTGGCGGTTGTTCAGGATCGCCCTAATGTTTGTATCATCCATGACCGACATGCAGGGTTGCAAAGGGCGATCGTGGACATGCAACAAGGGTCCGACGTCGTTGGTGCAGCAAAGTGGCCAGAGCTGAAGAGCAGGTGGTGCATGAGGCACATGGGTGCCAATTTTTTCCGTCAGTTCAAGAATAAAGAGCTTATGAACATGTTCAAGCGACTGTGTAAACAGAATCAGCGGAGGAAATTCGATGCACTGTGAAAGACGTTAGATGAACTAACCAAGAAGCAATCACTGAATCCAAGAGATACCGCTAGTTCATCAAGGAACCCTATGGTCCACCACTAGGAAGGAGATGACCCCACAGCCTTGTGTGGGCTCCCGACCGACGCACCAAACATTCGGCGTAGGCCGGGGACAAGCATGGTTCGCGCCTCGGACTCGGCTCAGGGTGGGGTACACACCAGCACCGTATGTCGCACAGCAGGCATCGGTGTCGGACACGTACCCTTCATAGATGTCCCAGAGGGACAACTTCACGGTAAGTTTCATAATCGAATCTCTATGGGTACGTCTTTTTCATGTAAATTACCCTATATCGAACCGGCATTACCCACAGGACCAGCAGCTAGGGGAGGTGGAGGCTGCCTCCATAGTGGCGCGCCTCGAGGCGGGCATCCAGGTGACCACCGGGGAGGCCATGACAGCTTGGCGGCGGATCCTCCACACGGTGAGGCGGGTACGTCGCCTGGCCAGCTTCTAGGGCGCGGAGACGTCATCGGACGCAGCGCACCACGTCCGCGTGGGCCAGCACCTGCCCCTCTCCCGGTGCCTCCTCGTGGAGCCATCCCCACACCTCCCCGTGCCAGTCGTCTCCCACAGCCCGACGTCGGCTACGGCGAGTCCTCATGGCCTCCTGCACAGCAGTAGTGGGGACAGTAGGGAGACGCTGGCCTTCTTCGTCTCACGCACAGCAGGCGTGGGGACAGTGGGGAGACGCTGGGCCTTCTTCGTCTCACGCACAGCAGGCGTGGGGACAGTGGGGAGACGCGGGGCCTTCTTCGTCTCGCGCCCCTCCTAGACCCCGGGGTGGTTTCGGCGACGCAGACTACGGCGACGAGGAGGAGGCAGCGTTTGACCTGACGCAATACCTGTCGACCGAGTTCCTCGGCCCCTCTCAGCTCTCGGGAGCACCGTACCAGGACATACACGAGTCGCAGCCGGACTACTGTCGGGACCCGGCTCAGCAAAGCCGACCCCTCTGTGTTTACAGTACTAGTCCCAAGGATCATATGCTAGTACACACAGGTTAAACAGGATTGCCATCAAACACATACTTTATTAATAAAGAAAATAACTTATTACATACATGGGCTGGGTGCCAATTACATTATGAATAAACTAAACATCGGAGTGCGGAAGATAAAAACACGTGTCGGCCGAAACCCGTCAAACTACCACAGTATCGATCGAGGTGCGCCTCTAGTAGCCGAAAACTCCATCGTCGTACTCTGCCTCGTAAACCACTTACGTAGCAGAGTCGTTACCTGCGCACAGATCTGACAAACAACTAATGAGTATGGATAAACCATACCCAGCAAGCATGTATATCCTTACGTAATGAAATGCAAGGTATCAAAGGAATGGATCTGGTTTATTTGCATAAAGAGCACTTTTAAACAATCCTATTAGTTTTAAAGCAATAGTGTAAAACAATTTAAAATTCATTTCTTTACTCGTGTTTTCTCAACACTATTATTATGCCGTCTCAGCATAGACCGAGATGACACTCGCTGTCAACTCTACACGAAACCCTTGCAATACACTCCCTGTAATGCATTGCATGGCAATCGCTGCCTGGCACTCGCTGCCGGGCAATCCCTGCCCTACCTTTCTACATCCATTTAATTATTAAAAGGTGAGACTAACAAGTGGAGCAGCCTAAGCCCGCTCTTAACCGTGAGCACGGCTATCATGATAGTTTTAACTCTGCAAAGTGTGTACACTTTACCCATGGGACTCACCCGAGAGTGAGACGAAGCCGCTATCCCCGTTCCATCTAGGGTCAAGAATGCCTCACTAAGGATTCGCTCCAAGCCGTCTCGCACTAAGCCAGAGGTTCCCCTCTTGTGCCAGGTGAGTATACGGTGGTAGCGAGCCACACTCACACCGTCATGACAATCCAACCCTAGATTTCCCGAGATAACAACTAAGGTATTACCATTATTAACACCCATGGCTGTACTGTTTTGCCCGGTCAGGTCATCCACAAAGTTCGGTCCTTATATCGACCGAGGTGTCATACCACAAACCAACATCCACCAATCATACCACCACCTCGAGTCTACTCACGCCACGTTGATTTTAGTTGAATTAGAGTTTAACCAAAATCACACGATAAAGAGTAGATTCTCTCTACCAAGATTTTTAAATGATTTCCCATCATAATGATCATCAGATTTCCCATCGAAGCAAGTAAGCATCTAGCGTGAGTACAAATCAAGGGTGGCTATAATAAGATATAAATTATGCTAGGCGTCAATAGAATGGTAACACGTGCTAATGGATGATTAACACGTCATTGGCAATAACTAAAATTAAATATACACAAAAACAATAAAATTAGCATGCATAGTTAAAACGTTATGAATAGTAAATTTGAGGGAAAATTGGTGGGATCAATATGAATCTAGCTTGCACCTTGATCCGAGTAGCACGTCCCCTGACAACCGGCAGCTAGTTCTCCTCCGGACTCCTCCGCGACGTCTACACGTAAATCGAGGCGTATGCAAATTAACATCAGCAAATAAAATTTAGAAAATTATGAGATAAATATAGGAGGTAGATTAGATTAAACGAAGACCAGTAAAATTGGTTTCGTTCGAAACGGAGTTGTGGTTTGGGAGATATGAAATTCCAAAGATGTACTGTTCATATGATCAGTATACGCGAGTGGTTGACTGCTCTTTGACCAGATCAAGACTTAAGAGCTCTCTGCTCTGCTTCTCTTCCACTACGCGCAAGAAGAACAGAAAAACACAGAGACAGGAAGAAAGAGAGAGGAAGAAAGGAAGAGAGAGAGATGGAGGGCTGGCGGTGGACTTGGTCGGCGGCTCGGCGACGGTGACCGGCGGCGATGGAGGCCGGCGGCGACGGCGGCGCCAGCGGCCGGCGGCGCAACGGCTTCCCGGCTCGCCCGGACGGCAAGACGGCGTGTGGCTGGTGGCGGCTCCGGCGGGCGTGGTGGCGGGTCCGGCGGCCTGCGCGGCGTTGGCGCGTGGCTGCGCGATGCGCGCGATGGGCGGCTAAGCGGCGGCGGCACAGCACGGGTTGCTCGGCTTGGAGATGGGGGCAGCGCGATGCTGCTCCGGCGAGGCACGGCAGGTACAGCCGGCGGCGGTGCCATGGCGCGATCGATGATGCGGCTAAGCGGCGCGGCCAGCTAGGAGGCGGCGGCGCTGCCGGCGCGGATCTGCGGCCGGAGACGAACGACGACGACGGCCTTCAAATCTTCTCCCCAAATTGCTCTGTGATGAAGCACAAAACAGATGGGTTTTGGGGAAAGATTGTGGGGTTCTAGGGAATTTATAGGGGATGATCGGAATAAAATCCCAGTTTGTGGAGTTTGTTTAGGAAATGGTTTGGCGAGGTGGAGCTCGGCGGTGGCGGTTCGGTGGGTACTGCTGATCTGGGGTAAACGTGGCATGTGTGGATTGCAAATATTTTGATATGTTTTGGTGCATAGATATGGCATGAAGAAATTTGATTTTCCATGATTTGGGCATAAATTATGGAAGTATTTGATTTGGTATTATTTAGGTGCTCTAAATGGCAAGGAAAAATTCGTTTTAGTATGCTATTCGTGGCATGATTTGGTTTTGCTATGGATTTGATTTGGGTTCTGGTTTTGGAGAGAGAGAGAGAGAGGGGGATACGGGTTGATTTGGTGTGGTTTCGGTTTAGGTTGCGTTGCGTGCTCATGGACCTTGCCCACGCGATAGTGAGAACGTGGTTAGGGAAAAAGATAATTAGGGAGGTGATTAGGAAAAAGATTAGTGCGTAGTGGAAAATAAAAGGGTAATTATTAAATAAAAGATCTTAAATCGAAATAATATGTTTTTAGGTTTTTTTGAAAATTGATAGATGCCACAATCGGTTTGCACGGCGAGCGGCCAAGCAGCAAGACAACAGCGGCTGCAGCAGTTCCTGGCGGTGGTTCAAAATGACACCGGCGCTTAGGAACCAGAGGAGGGCTGAAACCGAGGTCTCATTGTCTGAAACCCCGATTCGGTGGCGGCTTTGGCCAAAATCCGACGAGGTCTTCGGTGATTAAATCTGACTTTAACCGACCACTAATCTTCGAGCTCTCGGTTGGGATGGATTCGTGATGAACATACGAAGGACGTCCTCGGACGGTTTGGGCATACTTGCACCGAGGTGGCGCTGAGATGAGAAAGAGTGGGGAGGCTAGGGTTTTGAGAAGTTAGCCTTCGGTGATTTTTGTAGAGCGGAGGAAAAGGTTTTAGGATCCGAAATTTTAGGAGGATGATCTACAAGGGATTTCCTAGGACGTGTTTTCCTCGAAATTGTGATTTACATATTTGAGATGGCGCAACCGGTTTGCCAGAAGAAAAGAGGAGATCAAAGAAGGAAAGGACTGAGGAGATGACAAGTGGGGTCTCTGGGTTAGAGAGAGAAAAGGATTTTCCCAAATATGCCTTAATTAGAATTTATTATGAGAAAATCATGTTAATACAAAATCCAAATCTTGTACTAAGAGAAGATAATATCGATTTGAAATCAAATAGGAAGGTCCCCGCTTTGATTACTTTTAACTCCCAAAAGATTGAATCATTTTGTTTGACAAAATTTTCTTTTTCAAAACAAAAGAAATTGGTTTAATTTTTCTACAACCGAAAATATACAAATCATTGAGATCCTTTTATTTTATAATACCTTCCCTTAAAGCACTTTATTAATCGAAAAATCTTATTAGATGTATTTTCAAATAAAAATATTGTAAAGCAACTCTTTGAACTTAATTTTATTTCAAATTCTCAAATTTTGATTTTTTAAATTTTTGAAAATATTTTTAAATCTCCACTTCATTATAATTTTACAAACTATTACCTCAATAAAGTTTAAAAATATTCCTGAAATTTTATTTCTCTCAAAATTTTTAATTTTCACAAATTTGAAAGTTCAGGATGTTACAACTACTCTACCCCTGTGCCGCAGGGCCGGCCTAGGAGGATTGTCCGTCCTCCGTCGCCACTCACGTACCCACGGACCCGATCGAGGCGGTCTGGTGAGTGACTTCTTCAGAGTCAGTACTTTTGTAATGCTTTCAGCACCATGTTGTAGAACTGTTTCAACTCTGTGGTAGCGGACCTTTTTACCTTATCTGTCTCAATAAGTAACATATGTGTATGTTTCGATTTTCGCACGTTGTTCCTCGGACATCATCCCGCTAGCACCCCCACACATAAGTGGTAGCCTGCGTTGCGTAGGTCGCTCGTCATTTTTTCCGTATTTTCTCTCCCCCATCCGGTGGGCCCTGTGAGGCTTGTAGTACCCCTTAGTGGCCACAATTTTAGGGTTTGGTGGCCGCGAGTGGCTTTTTCGATTTTCGCACGTTACTGCTCGGACATCGTCCGACCTGCTCCCCTCTATGATATAAACGAACTGAAGATGGTGCTCCCATGATATTGAAATTATGGTACGCAATACATGATAGTAATCCACGTAGAAGGAAGATTGATGCAAAATACATGAAAAAAACCTCGGTTGTGGTAGGGACACTAGGTTCAGTGGCGTCGATGGAACGGTTCCACACGGGTATACACATTGTTCAAGCGAGTAGCAAAGTCAATTCGCTCCTCAAGACGGGAGATTCTTGCGTGAAGATGTTCGATGTAACTGTTAGCGGCCATTGGGAAGGGGTCGTCCATCCATTTATTGAAGCCACAGTCATCGGTCTGTATTTGGAAATGAGAAAAAGGTGAGATAGAAAAGTATTTAACCCTGCACTGTTGTCGGGCTGGTTACTCACTGCGAAGTACACGCAGCGGTAGAAACGTCGGCTAGTCCATCCTTCGACAACATGGTCAAAAGTTTGTACAACTGTGTCCACTCCATATGCACAATGTGGCCATCCCCTGTTGAAGTTTGGGTCTCTTATCATGGTTGGCTCTGTGTTATAACTAGCTCTCGACTGAATAGCCATGTCGTCGCTTGGTAGACGGGTTTCAGATCTAGGACCATTTGACGCCCATCAGGCTTGTTTGATCCAACCGTTCGTGGAGTGTCGTGAAGCCATATGTGCAATGCGGTAGGCCGAACAAGAACGCTACGAAGTAAAAAACAAGTATGCAATGTAAGTTGAAAGAAGAGGAAATGCAACCAATGTGACATTACACCAAGCCTGCACGAATTTATTGAACAAGACATGAGGAAATAGTACTTCCTCAAACTACTCACTATCGTGATAGAACAGACTCCACGCTGCGATAGGAACGTGACGTGATGTCATTCTCTACTCGCCTCCCTCCTACGAAGCCAACCCTTCAGTTTCTAACCAAAGCAGGGAGTTTACACACACACTGAGAGTGAGAGTGAGAGTGAGTGTGGGAGTGAGAGCGACATTGACTCTGCCTCCCATTATATAGGCCGAGAAGTAATTAACGAATTGGATTAATTAGTTTATTAATTATGCTTATTGACCTCGTTTACTAATTAAACACGTGTTACCAGTGCCTTACATCTGGCTATATCAATGCAGCCCGTTCATTTTGTCGGTAGAGCAGTGCATTCACTGCTAACATTGCATGCCTGCTGATCAGTGCTTGGAGTGTGTGCCAAGGAGGCTGACCAACAGTACAGCTTTTCAGCGTCCGATCACATCGACTGCAGCATCCATCAATAATTTCACCGCACTGCTGACCAACAGTACCGCTTTTCACCGCCCGGTCACATCGACTGCAGCATCCATCGATAATTTCGCTGCACTGCTGACCAATAGTATTGCTTTTCTGCGTCCAGTCAAATCAACTACAGCAGCAACACTTGGGAGGGATGCGTACGCTTCCATGAACTCCGTCCATGCACCGAACAAACTTCGCTATAAAAACCCTCCTGCCTTCGGGTCCTCTCCGCTGCAACTTCCCTCTGAAACTCACATATTACTCCGGCCCCTACACATCTCCACATTTTCCCATGGCGAGTGGGGAGCCTCTTTATGGCCATATGTGCTTGATGCATGGTGGGAGTCTTTTGGCCCTGGAGGGCATGCTCGTCCTCCTTCGAACGATATGCGAGTCATACAATATGGGGACTGGAGAGATGGCCCTCCTTTGCTACGAGATTGTCACTTTCCGTTAGTTTTCGACTGGCCGACATGCGATTGTGGGAACCCCGCCGTTGTGCAGTGGTTTGACCACGTGCACGAGGGGTTCACGGGTCGGAGGTTCTACCGATGTCCAGATTACAACGTAAGTTCCCTAGTATTGAAAGTGCATCTAGGCACTTAAGTGATTTTGGTGATTAATGACAACACATATAATGACAATTATTTGTAAATGACAAATTTGTGTAAATGCTTGGCTAAGTAATTGCCTAGTGATAAACCTCTAATATGATTGTGTTGCTATGAGACTAACATGTTTATTGCCAAGTTGAATATTAGTCTCATCTATTTAGAGGAAATCATATATGCCAAGTGAACAATCTATCCATCATAGTAAAATAAGTTTCACATATACAAATAGGATAGATAAGCAAAGATGAGGTATGCAATCTCGGTAATCTTCTATATATATTTATTATTACTTTCCTCTTGTGCAAGTGCATATTGAGCTCCAAGTAACATATTGATTATATATATGCACATTGATTGATATCATATCTATTTGTGCATATATATCCACTTGAGTTCAATATGTGTCTTGCTTCTAGTATACATGTCTTAACTAGAGTTAAACTTTATATTGCTATGACTTGACTTGGTGCATGCATGCTTCGTTTGTATATCTTCTTATGCACATCACTTAATAGAGTTTAATCTGTATTATTCCACAACTCCACTCTACCTTGAATATTATATGCACATGTGTAATTCTTGTATATTCTATCATGTGCTCTATTTTAGTGAAGATTATGGTACTTCCCATGGTTTAATTGATTTATCATATTGGCAATTATCTTCCTAGTGCATCTAGCTCCATTACATAT
The DNA here is from genome assembly GCA_036346145.1 of Olyra latifolia. Lineage (NCBI taxonomy): Eukaryota > Viridiplantae > Streptophyta > Magnoliopsida > Poales > Poaceae > Olyra > Olyra latifolia. Next base: position 13,802,856 of record CM070533.1, read on the forward strand.
TTATCATAATGCACTTAGTAGAGATCTTTTCTATATCAAGTGTTTCTATTTAATATTGTACCTATTTATATGAAATAGTTGTTGTACTTAATTGCTTACAAATATCAACTTATTCATATCCATTGAGGTTTTGGGACTAATGCCTTTCATGAGTGGTTTGGAAAGAATTAGGTCCTGTGAGTGTGTGATAACCAAGGTATGTTAAAGGATGACGGTCAAACCAAGGTCAACAAGACGACAGTGTCACCAAGAGTTGAGGACTAAGTCAAGATCGACTTGGCGTGGAGATCGTCGAGGAGGATGATCAAGCCAAGGTTGATGGGACGAGAGTCTCATGAGGTGAATCGAGTCAAGTTGGATAAGGGGAAGGCTTCATCAATCCTTTGGTGAAGGTCATCATGCAAAATGAAGAAAGAAGACGACAAGTGATTATCCTAGAATTGTATTATTGTTTATTTAATTTGAGTTTAAGGATTGCCGTACTATTAAGAGGGATGCGATGGAAAATGACTTCTAGATATGTCAAGTGTTTAAGTGATCCATCCTTATGAAACTTAGTTAGAGAGTGGTGTTGATGGTATTGGAAAGTGAGAGTTGTAGGTCTCCCTTGCCTTTCTTATGAATTCTATATTTATCCTTTGGGATTTGAGAAGTGAGACCTTGTTGGTTGTGTAGCTCTCGTTCTTAGCTTTCCGTAGAGTCTAAGATCACCCAAAACGGAGTCCGGAGTTAAAAGTTATGCCCATTTTCGTCCGGGCGTGCAGTGGCTGTTTTCAGGCCTCGGACTGTCCGATGTTCTGTATCGGACTGTCCGATATACCCTAGTCGGATCGTCCGATTTTTGAGTTCGGGTTTTCATGCAAAACTGATTTTATGTTCGGACTGTCCGATGTAGTATAAATCAGACTGTCTGAACTTTCAGAATTTGGGGTTCTCTGTCCCGACTTACTATTTAGTTCGGACTGTCCGAACTTTGACATCGGACTGTTTGATATTACACAGTTTTGAACCTAATGGGCAGATTTTCACCCAGATCTATAAATAACCCTCCTCTCCAACTAGCCGTTGTGAAGGCTGTGTGCCAAGGTGTGTAAAGGTGCCTCCCCTTGTTCTTGAGCCCCATAGCACCCCTTCACTCTAGATCTAAGTGATCCCCTTTTCAAAAAGGGTTGGAAAGAGTTGGGAGGAGGGATTGAGTGAGAATTGGGAGAAAGGTTGGGAGGTGATTTCTTTGTGGAATTAGTATGTTCTTGAGCCCTAGTGACCCCTCTACTCTTCGATCTAGGTGATCCCTTAGGAAGAAGGGTTGGGAAGAGTTGGGAGGAGGTGTGAGTGTGAATTGAGCAAGATTGGAACTTTGAGCACTTGAGTTCATCTCCAAGTTCGTTCTTCGTGGCATTTGTTACTCTTGGAGGTTGAGGACTCCTAGACGGTTAGGAGTTGGTCACGAGCTACCAAGCTTTGTATGGTGTGCCGTGTCAAGTTTGTGAAGGCCGGATTCCGTCTCCGGAAGGAAAGGAGTCAACTAGTGGATTCCAAGGGAGCTTGGTGCGGACCTTGGAGAGGATTAGGGTTGAAAAAGACCCCGGCTCAAGTGTGACCGAGCCGCCTCAACGGAGACGTAGGATCCCCTCAAGGATCCGAACTTCGGGAACAAACATCGACGCGTCTCCTCGATCTCCACTTGTGGTTCTTTATTTCTATTCTCAAGTTTGATTTACTTGCTTATTTTACAATTGAATTGATTATCTTGTCTTGTGTGATACTACTACACCTATACTTACTTGTGAACTATCTTTGGTGCAGGTGGTATCCTTGAAATTGTGAGATTTGAATTGAATCCAAAGTCCTCTGTTTTCTGTGCAGACCGGATAGTCCAATACTTGCCTCGGACAGTCCGATGTATCGGACTGTCCGACCCTGTACCATCGGACTGTCCGATACAGCTTTCGCAATTAACTTTGTTTATTGTTTTAAAAATTTGATATCGCCTATTCACCCCCTCTAGGCGACATCCCGGTCCTTTCAGGTATTTACGCTATGCTACCGTGAATACAACTTACTCATCAGTTCTCTTATCTCCAGTTACCAGACGTCACGTGCGGTTGGACTCGGTGGATGGATGAGCCATACCCGGCAGCAGCGTACACCTACATAACATACCTGCACACAAGAATTGATCGCTTGCGGGCTATAGTGGATGCTAGAGGGGGGCTGGCGCAGTCAGTAGGTCAGCAGAGGTCCGCGCGCCCTCCCCGCCCTTCTAGGCAATCCATGCCGGCACATCAATCGCATAACCAGACAGTGCTGGACCAATACTATCAGCCCAATCGATCATGTCAGGACCATGCATGTCTATGCGGATGCCACTATCCCGACACACCCAACGCTGAAGTTCTACGTCGAAGAGCCATCATGTAAGAGACTTACCCCGTGTACTACGACACGGAGTGGGAAGCGACTGCTCGGTGTGTGGCCACTTGGTGTTCATGCCAATGCCACAACCCTTTCACCTGTCCATGGTGACCACCTATGCATGCCATCATACCCTGTATGTCATGCCAGCTTTCCAAATAAAAATTAGTGCCTACATATTTATCAAATCCCGTAAAGACATGATGTCCGAATCCATATCCTACTTGCATATACGTGTATGTTTGAAATGGTTATAAACTTCTTTGACTCCGACAACGATGCTGTCATGGGAATAAATCCTACCAACTAAACTTCAGATCAATTACATATTTTTTAATACTACTGTATTATTTTTCCCAATTTTACAAACATTGAAATAAACCTAATAAAAATTAGGCAGGCAGTGCTGCTGTGTAAGGGTGGCGGACGTGCATGGGTGGTCGGGTAGGCCGGTCAAGGTAGCGGACGCGTTCGCCACCTGGGTTGGCGATTGCCGTCTGCTGGACGCGGTGGGGCCCCCCACAATTATCGGTCACTATAGTACCGCAATGTAATTTTATTTTTTAAATTACCCCTTTGATCAATTTGTCCTAATATATATCATACATATGTATAGGGTAGGCATTTGTTTAGGCCCAAAAATTTTTTTGGAACCTGTCGCCCCTGTTTAGGGCGATCACCCCATATTCGGGCGATATGTCCTCTCACGCCACGGCCAGTGACGGCGAGCGATGGCGAATAACGGGGCTGAGCTCCTGTCGCCTTATATTGGGGCGATCGCCCTATATAGGGGCGACAAGGGCCTATTTTTGTAATTTTTCAATTCCGACGAGTATTTCGGAAATAACGAATTAAAATAAATATTTTTTTAAAAAAATTCCAAACAGTAGACAGTTCTGATAGGGCATTTTTTTTTTCTGCTCACCCTATTAATTGTGGCCGGCTTGTTACTAACCAGAGTTCTCGGCCCGCTTCTTGTCCGAAGCGTTCCTGGGTCTATAGACCCTTGGTCAGTGGCCCGTTATGCCCAGTTCGTGAATTTTATTTTTTTTTATATTTAAAAATAATTCGAAATAAATAAATAATATTCCATTTAATAAAAATAAATAAATAGCCTCCCGTCGCCACCCCATACGGCGGGAAAGATAAATCGCCATATCAAAAGGCGAAATTTTGAAATTTCGCCACCCTATTTGGCGGGATTAAGCCCACCCCGAGGCAGGGCCTAGGGCCAATAGATCGCCACCCCAAATGGCGATATTTTAAAAAACCGCCAGTTGGATTGGCGAAATTTTGGCGCGGGTTTAAATCGCCAAATGGGGTGGCGAACTATCGCCCATATCCATCCGGCCGCCCGCCGCCCAAATGCAACGATCTTCTTTGCCGAGACCGAATGGGAGAAAAAAAAAAAGGAAGAGAGGTGAGGAAGAGAAAAAAAAGAAGAGAGGGAGAGGAAGTGGAAGAGAGGAAGGAAAATTACTGCCATCTACGTTTTCAGGTAAATTTTCTATATCTTGTATTATTGTTTTATTCAAAACATGGTAGGATAGCAATATGAATGTTAAAAATTAGTAGTAAGTAGATAGTAAAAGGGATATTTAGGATATTTGTAGGAATAGAGTTTAGGGTTTTTAGGGTATGTATAGATTATCGGTGAGGGTATATTCTTGGCCTTTTTAGGAGCGAGATTTGATATATATGGGGCTAGGGTTTCTTGCTTCGTATGATATTCTGAGTATTGTTAGGGTTTGTTTACGGTATTTTTAGGGTGGAATTTGATATCGATGGGGGTAGGGTTTACATATGTCGTAGTGTATGTATAGATTATGAGTACGGTATGTTTACGGTAATTTTCTGAATTTTTAACGTCACTATCCACATTCTATCTGGCTATAATCGTCCTAACCATTATTTTTGCGAGAACACGACAGATGGCCGACCGGGGTGCACACGGCCGCCGCGCGTGAGCTTCTCCGACCTGCTGGACCGCCGGCACCGCTCCTACCTTCTGCGGAGGAGGTGCGATGCTCGGCGTGTTCGCACCAGACGCCGTCCGAGCACCTCGAGCTTGACGCCTACTGGGTTGAGAGGTGCGTGCTCCATTAACTCGTCGCGTAGATATTTTGTAATATTACCACTCGCTAAATCTGAAGTTTTCCGAGTTGCGCTGTCGGCCTACTACCCTTAGCCGGATGATCGAGGCGACGGGTGGCGAGGAGGCGACGAGGCGCTTCTACTCGACAGTCCTCTGGCGGCTCGGTCGACAGTGGAGATCGAGAGACGCTGCGTTCCATCTCCCATGTGGGGAGATGGCGCCGACCCCGCAGATGTGTCCTTCTCTTTGGGCTCGCCGTGTCTTGGCGCACCTGTCGTCGCCGTGGACGTCTCCCGAGTGGCGCCGGAGCTCTGGATCGCCGGGCGATCGTCCGAGCCCCGGTCTTTGGGGTCTCTGAGCCCTTCCCACGATCCGAGACACACGGCCCGCCAAGAGGTGGATTCTCCAGTTCACGATGCGCAACCGTCAAATTGCTCTCCTCGCCTCTCCTTGGCGCAAGTTTAGATCTAACATCGTTTTCCACTTCTCTTGAACAGTGAGCTCATCCACCCCGAGGCGGACGAGGGATGGTGGCGAGCACCTCGGCGTACCTCCCGTGGTTGTTCGGCCGGTAATGTTCACCGCACGAACGGCCACGCGGTCGACAGCACCTCCTCCCCACGCGAGAGATCGCGACGCCTTGGCCGGGCGACGCTTGTTCCGCGTCTGGTGGGCCTCCGCTGTCCTCGCGGTACGTCTGAGGCTCAGTGTGGCGCCGTCGTGAAGACGGACGCCTTGAGCCGTGCTAAGCGGGTGCCCCTGCTCCTCCAGTGTGGTGGTCTTACGAGAGGATCGCCATCGGCGGCCTCTCATGGATCATCGAAATGCATGGCGTGGTCTACTACCACGCCACTCGGGAGGACCGCCCACGATGGGCCTTCTCTCGACTTCGCCGCCGGGTATTCATTCGAACTTTCCAAGATTCATCATGTATTTTTGTATCGAGGACCGACTAATTCCGTCCTTTCATTTTGCGACCTCGTGGGCCCACGTCGCGAGACCATTGAGGTTACGGACTCGTCCGGCGGTTAGACGAGCTACAAGGTGACGATGTCTGTGGACCCCTACACCGCCGAAGGGTAGACGATCGCGCTCCGCGGCTTTGTCGTCCTTGTGCGGCGGGACCAGCCTCTTGGGCGACGAGGTCGCCTCTAATCTTCGACATCTTCGCCGAGGATTACTCGCCGCCGGGTGATCTGGCGATTCGGACGACACAGTGTTTCTCGCCACTCACCTCGCCGTGCCTCCCGCAGCACCACCAAGGCGTCCTCCTTTTACGCATTATGTTTCATTATAAATTCAATTATACCTAAGTGAGCATTGTTCTGCAGTCGACTAGACGGGGCCACACTAGGGGATTCTGTGGGCACCGTCATGGCGCCTGGTCGAGAGGTGGGAGGACGCCTTGCGGGATCGCGTCGAGGAGGACGGAGAGTACGACCGGCCTCGTGCCCGGCCTACTTACTTATGATGGTATCACACTGCGACTTCGGACGCGTTGGTCACACCCCACGGCCGAGGTCGCCCACGTGGCGGCCGTGACCGACATCGCACCCACTTCACCGAGCTCGGTCGGCCTACCTTGCGGTACTACCTTCCTCGACGATTCTTTGCCTTTGTCCTTATGTTCTTCTGGTGCTTACATTCGTAAAATGGGCATTTTCAACATGCAATGCATTTGTCCTTACTTTCAGCACGATCTTGTGCGCGAGTCCCACGCCGACGCAGAGCGCGGTGATGCGTTCGCGAGGGGAATACAGATGGCCCCGACGGAGATCTGAACACCTTTGTCGATTCGTGACAAGACCCTGCGTTCGTTGAGCCTTACTTCCTGCGTCGTTCGTCCAGACGCCCACCCGCTCGGTGAGAGGCCTCAGATTCCCCCTACGTCCGGCCCTTCTTCCAAAGCCTGGCAGTAATACTGATTTAAAATTGTCATATATCGTTCGTACAATAACACGGTGTTCAACTATGTACCAGGCCATGCGGGCCCTCGCTTCCGACTTTGGAGGTCGCACTCCTCGGGCTGGGATGGGCACACAGGCCCACCGAGAGCGTCGTGGACTTCCGGCCACGAGGCCGGGCGTCCTCACAGTCCCACCACAGAGACCGCGGTGGACTTGAGACTCTGAGCTGGCCCGCCCTCCGTGAGGCTGGGCCATCCTCCGTGAGGCCTGCGTCTCAGTTCGTCCCTACCCCCCGGGTAGATGTGCGAGGTTAGAACCCTCCTGTCGCTTTATAATTTTTGTACGTGATTTCAATTGAAATTTAACTGTTCGTACTATCAGGTCGTCTACCGACGGATCGGGACAGCCTGAGACGCTACCTCCGAGGCGGACTGGGCCACGCCTACTACGACGTGGACTCCTTCTTCGCCCCCGCGAAGCAGGCTCGCGCCTCTCAAGCAGACCGAGCCACCCCCTCCACCGACTCAGACGTCGCAGCCGGAGCAGGCCACACCGGCCCCGACTGAGCGCCCGCACCGGGACTTGCACCCTCCGGACCGCCTTACCTTCCCTAGTGGACAGCTTCGACGGGGTCGCAAGCCACAGCCGGAGGGGTCGGTCAGAGGGGTTCGGCCCAAGAGGGGTCGTGATGTATAGATTAGTAGGGCCCCTAGTACTAATTTAGTTTGACCCTTGTATTTCGACCTTGTTGGGCATTTGCTTCTATATGTTTTGTTCACTTGTTCTGTTATTCCCTTGCGTATGTCTTCCGATTTTCACAGTTATGCTTTTCCGATTTTAAATGCTGGGGGGCATACACCGTCGGAGGCGGACGTCCACATAAATATGGTAGGCAGCGTTATGTCGTGTCCCCCGATTTTGCCATAATTTTTCGGAGACATCGGGTGGGCTGGTGACCCTACGGAAACCCATAAGTGAGCACAATTCTGATTTTTTAACACGAGTTAAGCTTTTCCGATTTTTACGCGCTGGGGGCATACACCGTCGGGCGGACGTCCACATAAATGTGGTAGGTAGCGTTGCGTCGTCCGGTCGATTTTTGCCATAATTTTTCGGAGACATCGGGTGGGCTGGTGACCCTACGGAAACCCATAAGTGAGCACAATTCTGATTTTTCATACTTGATGTTCTTTTCTTCTTTATCTTGTAGGCGATAAGTAGTCTACTCTATCTCCCTCTTTTCGTCGTCCGGTCACATCAATCGCACGGCATCCATCAATAATGAAGGGCATGGCGACCAACAGCCCCCTGTCGTCGTCGGTCACATCAATCGCATCAAGATCCAATAATGAAGGGCATCACGACCAGCGGTACCGCTTTTCGGCGTCGGTCACATCAATCGCATCAAGAAGACTTTCGGGAGGATAAATGCGCTTCCATGAACTCCGTCCATGCACCGAACAAACTTCGCTATAAATACCCACCTCCATTCGGGTCCTCTCATACGCAACTTCCCTCTGCAAGTCCCATACTCCTCCCAAGATACACTCCACAAATCTCCCCATAACAAGCAATGGCGACCTCCGGCTCTGAGACCCTCCGCGAGCAAGTTTAAGACCACCGTGCGGAAGGGGTCAATGTTCCAATGTGCCTGCGGTAACTCAGTGCAAGTTTGTTCAATCCAACGAAGATTTCTCATACACTTACGGAAGGAGGTTCTTCATGTGTGCGAACTCTGAGTACGATCCACCCAAGGTTGCCTTTGGCGGCGTCCCAAAGGTACTTGCTCACCCTAACTCGCATAATTATATATACGTACATAGCGCATGTGAGCTGTACTAACTTCGTTGAACAATTAGTCTCCCCACCTCTCTGCGATTTACGGCGTTGGCTAGACACGAGCAATCGGAGGATGACAAGAAACACATCGAGCGTGAGGTCCGTTGGAAGAGGGAGTGGTTTAGGCGCGCCAATATGAGGAGGAGCAAGAGGAGAAGCGCATAGCGTTAGCTAGAGGAGTACCACAAGCAACAAGAGGACGCCGAACGTCAGTCTTTGAGGCACGAGAGGTCGACAGGAGAGAAAGCGCAAGAGGCACGTCGCGCAAAGGAGGCCGGACTCGACGCTACCAGAAGGAAATATCCCGTTGTACTCGAGAGAAACTTCCTTGTAATCCCGACAATAAAAATTTCAGAAGAGCACTCTACTTTCAACGCTATATCTGCCGCCATCGATGAATGCTTTGTGACAATACTGGACATTTTTCTTTTTAAATCTAATAATAGAAAAGAATGGAGAATCCCGCTTGGGGAGGACCATATTCTAAATATCGCCCAACCAAGTAGGCAAAATTTAGCAAACCTCGCCTTCATCCGTGACTTTTAGGTCATGGGTCTGAGAATATAAAATAAAGCTCGTTCGATAGGAGGCATTTGTTTAGGCCACAAAAATGATAATATATATACTTTCATATGTAATATATATCATATGTACTTCAAATGAATTATTGCTCGTGCGTGGCGGTCGCCCACTACATGCCGACAGTCGCTCTTCCCCACACATGGTCGGGACGGTTAAGGCCCATTTCTTGTCGCTTTCCGATGATTTATTCGATAAACACTTAATATTTAATAATGAAAACAAAATTTTAGGCAAACATCGCCCTTTCAACGGGCGATTTAAATTTTCGCCAAACCAAATGGCGATTATAACCCACCCTGACCACCCTTGGGCGTGGCGGCAAATATCGCCATTCCAAATGGCGATTTATATAAATCGCCCAACCAAATGGCGATTTTTATAAAATCGCCGTTTTATATGGCGATTTATCTTTTCCGCCGTATGGGGTGGCGACGGGAGGCTATTTATTTATTTTTATTAAATGGAATATTATTTATTTATTTCTAATTATTTTTAAATATAAAAAAAAATAAAATTCCCCAGTTCGTATACTTAGGGGCCCGATATAGGCCGGCCCGTTGGCCTGGTCTGCCGGCCACCACTTCACCAATCCACCACAGCCGCCGCCGCTTCCTAATCCTCCCTCCCCTCCTCCCGTCGGCTAGCCAGGCAGCCACCCCTGCCGCCGCCTCGCCTTCGCCTCCCCGTCCGCCCCGAGATCTGCTGGCCCGCCGCCTCCCCGTCGTCCCCGTCAAGGAGCGTCGCCGCTTCCCCGTCGTCCCCGTTACGGAGCGCCGCTAACAAAACCCTAACCCTAACCCCAACCCCATCACCACTTCGCCTCCTCGTGGTCCATGGATCGCGACCGCTCCTCCCGCCGCTCCCGCGGCGACGACCACCACCGCTCCCGCGATGACGAGCGCCACCGCACCCGCGACCGTGACGATGACCGCGACCGACGCCGCCGCCACGAGAGCGACGGCCACCACCACAAGCGGGACGGCGAGGACGACCGCCGCCGCCACCACCGAGACGATGGAGGCGAGGATGACCGCCGCCGCAGTCGCGGCCACCGTTCGCCGACACAATCAGAGTCCCCGCCACCCGCGAAGCGGGATCGGTCGTCCAGCCGCGCTCCCGGGGAGTCTGTTGAGCGCCGCGACATGGTCGACCGCGAGCCGCCTCTGCAGTCGTCGCGGAAGCGGAAGGGCCCTGAGAGCGGCGGTGGCGGTGGCAGCAACGAGTCCGATCGTGAGAGTGAAAAGCGGGCGAGGGCTTCCGTGGACCCACATCCGCCAAAGGAGGAGAAGCTAAGGCGGGAGCGCCGTAGGTTTGAGGATCTTGGTGCGAATGGGAATCATGGTGATGAGAGGAGCAAGTGGAATAAGGATAGCTCATCTCATGAAGAGAGGAAGGTGGAGTTAGCGACCAATGGTGATTCGCAGCGCGGTGTTGCACCTAATGTAAGTGTTGCATTACCTTTTTCCTTGTGTTTATGTGATATTTCTGATATTTGCGCAAGTATTGTCAAATTGTGGTACTAAAACTATTTGAGTAAATCAGAATTATATAATCACTGTCATACTAGTTTCTGGTTTATAGAAACGTTAAGAAATGGAGTAGTTCATGGAGTCCCATTTGTTTAGTAAATAGTGTATATTGGTAGAGAATCTGCCATTTACTTAGTAAACACACAAGGATTAAGTATTTTTGGGGTGGAGGTCAAGTATAAGATTCTCTTATTTTTCTCTCCAAAAGGTTGGTACGAGATTTAAGTGGTATACTGGTCTTGTTTTAATTTCTCCAAGCTATGCAACACTTTCAGGAGATTAACATCTGCTGTTGTTTAATATGTATTGTTTCTTTGCTTACTATGTGGATTATTGTCTTGGTGTGCAACACTTTCAAGAGATTAACATCTGCTGTTGGTTAATATGTATTGTTACTTTGGTTACTATGTGGATTATTGCCTTGGATTCAGTTTGAGAAATGCAACTATGGAAAGATGAACTTGCTCTTTGTCCAAATAATTTGGTTCCAACACTAGTGAGCGATGGATATTTTTGTATTGCTTGTTTGCTCATTAGAACTTTCTAGGAGTTAGTTGTTTTTCAGTACTAATTTTATATAGTCAGTATGCATTTATTGCTAATAAATTAAGGGTCAAATATTGAATAGTAAAGTCAGCGCTGATATTGTAGTCTATTTTACCTAGCTGCTTAGCCAGTTCGCCTTTATGGTGATGTTCGTAAATAGATCTTTTTGTTTCCTTTTGTGTAATATAAATAGGCCAGATGAGTACTCTGTCAGGATTGGCAGATCCATTATTTCTTTCGACTTTTTTCATTTTTTCTACACTAGATATACCTACCAGTGATGGTATTGGATGCAAATACTGTTTTTATTGTTACATTGTTTGTTTTTTGAAGTGTCATGCATTATAGGACTCTAAATTGATTCTCCATTATTTTACTATTGCTCCTAATGTATAAGAGCTGCCTGTACATTATCACACTGGTTGCTCTTTCTGTGTTGACTGTGCTTCTTTTATATTTAGCAGGCTGGTGCTCAGCAACCGCTCAATGCTGCACCTGTTGTTGTGGTGCCATCTTCTGATCATTCTCCTTCAAAGGTATCTTCGATTACCACCGCCAATGAAAATGAGGGTGTTAGTATTAGATCTGATGAGGTTACTGGAAAATCTAGTACAGATGGAAGTGCAACTTCAGCTGCTGGCAAAAGTACTAATCTATCTTTGGGTGCTTTAGCCAAAGCAAAAAAAGCTTTGCAACTGAAGAAGGAAATTTCAGAAAAACTCAAGAAGCTACCTGAGGTGAGAAATTGCAGCTGCAGCTGTTTCCACTCCCCTTGTTCCCATGTTCTAACCTTTGTAACCATAATGATTTCTTTTTTGCAGCTTAACAATAAACTTGGCACGACTAGTGCTGATAGACAAACTTCTAAGAAAGAAGAAGCAAAAATTTCTGTATTAGGTTTAGATACATCTGCAATGTCTGCAGGTGCAGCTTCTAATCTGCCAACTAGTATTGTCTCTGGGATGACAGCTACAGCAGGTGCAGTTGGTATTCCAGGCCTTCCTAACATTCCGAATTTGGATGCTGTGAAGCGTGCACAAGAGCTAGCTGCTAAGATGGGATTCCGACAAGATCCACAATTCGCGCCTCTCATCAACTTGTTTCCGGGTACATCAACTGAACTAACTGTGCCTCAAAGACCTGCCAAGGCTCCTGTTCTCCGTCTTGATCCTCAGGGTAGGGAAATTGATGAACATGGAAATGTTATCAACATGACCAAGCCTACCAATCTGAGTACTCTGAAGGTAAATTTCAAGTTACTATATAATTGGCTGTAAAATGCTATCAACATCTCATTTGTATAATTGACTTCTACTTTTGGTACTACCTTTTGTAGGTCAATATAAATAAGCAAAAGAAGGAAGCTTTCCAAATAATCAAACCAGACCTGGATTCACTTGCCAAATCAAGTGTTCATTTTGATGAAAGGATGGGCATCAACCAAAATAAACTCCTCCGTCCTAAAAGGCCAGGATTTCAGTTTATTGAGGAAGGCAAACTCTCGAAGCAGGCTGAATTGCAGAGAATTAAGGTCTGTAAAGATGAACATTTTACATTTGTTTCAGTCCTGTTTTTGTTTATCGTATTCTATCTACTTTAGTCTAAATTTTTTTAATTATGTAGAATCAATTTGGTGAAGCACAAGCTAAAGAGCTTAAAATAAAGCAAGCTCAACTTGCTAAGGCAAAGGCAGAAGTAGACATGAACCCAAACCTGATTGAAGTTGCTCCTGGGGAAAGGCCTCCAAAGCAAAAACAGAAGGAGGAGATTCCTAACATTGAGCCATGGTTTGCTGCTAACAAACTTATTTGATCATTTTTTAGATTCCAGTGTCAATAGACAGCTACTAATGTAAAATAAATTTTCAGGGATGCAAAAATTTTGTTATCTGCCACTTACGAGGATATCCCCATGGAGAAGCTTAATATGGAGAAGATCACTATATATGTGGAACATCCAGAGCCATATGAACCACCAGCTGAGCATGCACCACCTCCACCTCAGCCACTTAAGCTGACAAAGAAGGAGCAGAAGAAGCTCAGAACACAGAGGCGCCTTGCTAAAGAAAAAGATAGGCAAGAAATGATTAGGCAAGGCCTTTTGGAGCCACCGAAGCCCAAGGTCAAGATGAGCAATCTTATGAAAGTGCTAGGTGCTGAAGCTACACAAGATCCAACACGTCTGGAGATGGAAATACGAACTGCTGCTGCGGAGCGTGAACAGGCTCATGTGGACCGCAACATTGCCCGCAAGCTCACACCATCAGAGCGCCGTGAGAAGAAAGAGAGGAAGCTTTTTGATGATGCTAACACCGTGGAGACTATAGTTTGTGTGTACCGAATCACAGATCTATCCCACCCACAGACACGCTTTAAAGTGGACGTGAATGCACAAGAAAACCGGCTAACTGGTGCTGCAGTGATCACGGACAGTATCAGTGTTGTGGTTGTTGAAGGTGGTAAGAAGTCAATCAAACGGTACAATAAGCTTATGCTGAACCGTATTGACTGGGCTGCTGCAGTTACTGGTGAGGATGATGTCAACGAGGAAACAGATAAGCTGGCGAACAGCTGCGCATTAGTCTGGCAGGGGAGTGTGGCGAAGCCCGCCTTTACTAGATTCACCGTACATCAATGCCGGAGTGAGCCTGCTGCTAAGAAGGTGTTTGCAGATGTTTCTGTTCCGCATTACTGGGACCTGGCTGTCAATTTTTCAGAAGATTGATGTGATCTGAGCTTCCAGGTGCCTCCTGTGGATGCCCCTGCCTATGGATTCTTTACTCCATGTGTGTAACGAATGCCAGCTTTGTAGCTCTTCTCATGATGGTAAGGAAGTACGTCCAAGGCTAAAGTGAACTGAGTGGTACTTTGTGTTGTGACGAACTTGCAATTTCAGACTGTTGATGTTTGTTGAAAGATTTTCTTCGTGGCCTAAAAACCCAATGCATGGAGGAGCTATTGGATTTTTGATGTATTTTCTTCAACGTATGTAGCGGGCAAAACATTTTGAGAGCTCAGGCCGCTCATGTCTTGAATATTGTTGTGTTGTGACCTACGTTATGCCAATTTGGCAAAGGTGCCAAGAGGAAATGAATCTAATTTCTTTCCAATATTAAATCCAGTTTTTCTTCTTTGTACGAGTGGATATTTTATATACTGATTCTAGTATTGTACAAGCTTGCTGTCAGGGCTTAAGAACTTGCTGTCTTTAAACCGAACTATTGAAAGACGTCAGTACTGAGCGCAGGTATTAATGTATTTGGCCTTTTGCTTCAAGGAAAATATGTACATGTTTATAAGTGAGCATTGGCAAGCAATTCTGAGAAGTGCGCTGGGCTCTCTCTGGGTTTGATGATACGAACAGGAGTGGTGCTCGCTCCCCTTTCTGTGCAAATTATGGGGGCATGTTGATCCTCTGTATAGATTGCATGAAATTTTGTCTGCCATAATAATCGGTACTGCAGGTCATCACATTTTGGTGCGACTTCCCCCCAATCGAGCTTGCGATGGAGCAACGCAGGAGCAATCAAATCCACGAGGAAAAAGAAACGGATTGCTATGCGCGCGGGAAGGGCGACCTGGGACGAGGTCCGTGGGGTTGTGCTGCCGGAAATCGACGTCGGCGAGGGGATCTGATCGCCGACGGTGAAAGGTTAGTCTCAGTGAAGGCTCCAAGCTTGGCGCGGCTGAGCCAGGGGCGCGCGGACACATGTATAAAATTTTTTGCCAACACATTATCTAAACTTGTGTAATTGGGCCAATTATGTTCGTATGGATGAAAAATAAATTTGATCAATTTTGCCACAATATGTTCGTATGGATGAAAATTAAATTTAATCCGGCGGATGATACATGGTAGCATATCAGGATGTTTCGCTACATACGGTGCCACTTATATTGCGAGTGCGAGTTTTTGAGAAACGCCTCAAAAAGTCATATAGACGTGAGTAAGCGACGGACACACGCATAGCCTACACATATAATCTTATATGACAAGACACGTAGCCTGCAAAACATTCGAAGTAGCATTACAATTAATCAACTACAAATTCAGCGTGTAGTTTGTACTCGATCAGGGCATGCTCAATCCATTAATTATAGTGCCTGGGATTGGGATTGGTTTCCGCGATTGGGAGGCCATGGAGGCGGCGGGTGACGCCAACGTGTAGGATGAAGCGAAGATGGATAGGTACGCGATCCAATCCTTCGTGCAATCTCTGTAAACTGACCACCCTCCTTGGATCCGTCAGCCATTGCCGCTTCTCTCTTCTTCCGCCTCTTCTCTCTTCTTTCTTTCTCCTCCCTACTCAATGAAGCCATCGTCTCCTTGACTGTAACCCTCGCCGCTTCTTCTCTCTCCACTCTAGAGAAGATGAGAAGGCAACTCATAAATTAGTTTCCTATAAGGGTGAGGGTTGGAATCGCTATATAGACGATAACAACCCGAGCAAGGCCCCCTATCGGACAAAGAGCATGTTGCTTTTCTCAACATGTGGCTTGACCGATACATCTTCTGCACTGCGTCACTAGGTCCAAGTGTACTAGGGTCTTGCCAAAAGGCTACTGGCCGGAGGTAAAGTCTCCTTAGCAAAACTGCTCTTATGATCAACTTACCAGATGATACACATCATCCGGTCACGCTTATTTACCGGTCTGGGAGAGTAGTCAGTCCGAAACGTTGGAGGACCCTTGTGGCTCTTTCAACTATGGGCTTACACTCAATTCCATCGGCTATGGGAGATGTCTCCTAGCATATATAGAATTCCCTCGCGAAGACATTAGGGAGGGTGAGCCGATGGCTCTTTGGAGCAGCATTTCTTTTGGAGAAGCCCTTTCGGCCAACCAAAGAGATGCTAAATTTAACGGATCGACTTTTGCTTCTTATTTTGCCTTCTTCTTTGAACTTAGATCTGAGGACTTCTCTTCTTCTCAGTTCTTCTACTACGACAAGGCCCAATTGTTTGTAGTTTCTTCTTTTCTTCGTCTCTCAAAGCATCTCTCCGAAGACTCTCGTCGATCCTGGCCTTGTGCCTTTTCCCCCTGCACCCTTATTGTTGGCTTAAACTCAAGGGCTCGTACCTTCAAGCCCTCTTATGAGTTCTATCATCCTTCTATCTACGCCAGGCGGCCAGCTAGTTCCAGATTTTGTTCTAAACCAGCGTCTCCAACCTAGGGCACCATCGGCTCCTTATATGATTAGTGTCATCACCGATCTAGCCGATGATCTGCTCATTCCCTCCTTGCTTCCTCTCCTTCTGGGTGGCAAGATCTCTTCCAATTTCAGGATATGATGGAGCCAAGTTGCAGAAGCCATCTTCCCTCCGGATAGAGCTATCCAATATTATTTTGACTCTACCCAGATCTTCCCAACCTTTTCTCCAACCCAAACCCTCAAATTTCTGAGCCGGATGAAGACGAGGAAAGCGCCTCATCGGCTCATTCTACCTCTTGTTCTAGCCAATCAACTTCTTGTAATTCTTAATTTTTCTCTTGTCAATTTTAAGTCGATTGTCACTTCTCACCCATACTCCTCATAGGCCGACTAAGGCAAGGCTCCCGTCCCTGTGGGCACAGTTGGCTACTTATCAGCCAACCTTTACCCTGATGCACCAATGCTTTTGAGCTAGCGACCAAGAAGGGGCGCACCAAATGTAAGTATTCCTATTAGCTCTGTTTTTTCTGGTTAATTTAGATTTAGCCGATAATGACTCTCTTTTCCTTCCAGATGTTTCCAAGCGCATCGTCCACTACAAAGACGCGCCAAAGCCGAAGAAGGCGAATAAGCCTATGCCTCCTGCTTCGACCAACAACGTCGACCATGGTGTGGAGTGCACAGCTGAGTCCCAACCCCGGGAATCGGCTAACCAAGAGGTACCTTTTCCCCTTCTTGTTTCCTTCCACGATTCAATCTTTGGTTTACTAATTCTCCTTTGGTACCCAGGATGTGATAGTTGATATCACAACTATCACTTCTTCATTGGCTCCCAAGCCGATGCAACTTCCTTTGGCCGTCGTTCTTGTCGAGGTACTAGATTTTCTCTACTTCACTCCATGCTATAAGCCTATGTATACATACTAACGATCCCCCTTTTGCTTTGCAGGCTCCTCCTAAGCCGACGACAGGCACCGACGACCTCTTAAATCTTCTGGACTTCAATCTAGAAGAATTTGAGAATGATGACGACGACCTCAAGGGAGTCGCACCCCATCACCAACCTCCAACGGCAGGCCAAGCATTGGCTTTAGCCGGCCTGTCCCCCAGGAAGCTGAGGAAATCGACGTCGACGAGGGGACCTGATCGCCGACGGTGAAAGGTTAGTCTCAGAGTGAAGCTTGGTGCGGTTGAGCTAGTGGGGGGCGGACACATGTATAAAAATTTTGCCAACACATTATCTAAACTTGTGTAATTGGGCCACTTATGTTCATATGGATGAAAAATAAATTTATCAATTTTGCCACAATATGTTCGTATGGATTAAAAATAAATTTAATCCGGTGGATGCTACATGATAGCATTTCAAGATGTTTCCCTAGATACGGTGCCACCTATATTAATTGCGAGAGTGCGAGATTTTTAAGAAACAATGTCAAAAAGTCAAATAGACGACAGTAAACAACAGATACACGCATAGCCTACACATATGCATAGTATAGGCCTGTTTGGCACAACTCCAGCTCCACTAAATTGGTGGAGTTGGTGGGGCACCTTATTCCTAATTCCAGAAATTCATAGAGCTGGAGTTATGGGTACATTAAGAATGTTTAGGTGAGTCATCTTATTTACATTTTGAACTAAAAATATAAGTTTAAGTCACTTTATTTTAACCTACAAACTTCATATCTGAGATAAAGCTGGGAGCTGGAGCTATCCCAAACAGTGGCATAATCTTCTATGACAAGGCACAGGTAGCCTGCGAAACATTCGAAGTAGCATTACAATTAATCAACTACAAATTCAGCGTGTAGTTTGTACTCGATCAGAGCGTGCTCAATCAATTAATTATAGCGCCCGGGACTTTGATTGGTTTCCGCAACTGGGAGGTCGTCGGGGCGGCTGGCCGGTGACGCCGACGTGTTGGATGAAGCGAAGATTGAAAGGTACGATCCAATCCTTCGTGCAATCTCTCTAAACCGGCCACCCTCCTTGGATCCGTCAGCCATTGCCGCTTCTCTCTTCTTCCGCCGCTTCTCTCTTCTTCTTTCTTTCTCCTCCCTACTCAATGAAGCCATCGTCTCCTTGACTGAAACCCTCGCCGCTTCTTGCTGTCTCTCTCTCTCCGCCCTAGAGAAGATGAGCAGGCAGGAGACGATCCTCTTCTGCACCACGAGAAACTGGGCGGCCACGCTACTCGTCTGCGTGCTCCCTTTCTCCCTCTCCCTCCGGCAAGACAGCACCAGCTCGTGCGCCTCGCGCAGCGCGGCGGCGAGCTTGTGCAGCGCTCGCCTGAGCTTGCGCCTCTGCCTCACCTTGGGATCACAGATCTGCTCAAACCTCTTGGTGACCTCGAGGACGAGGTACGCGAGCTCGTAGCACTCCTTGTTCTGGGGATCCCTAGTCGCCTCCACGACGACGGCGACGGCGAGGTCGACGACGTCCATGTCGGCTATCGGCCTCGCAGCTGCTTCCACGTCCATGGTGAACGAACGAGCGAGGCGAGCGAGCACAGAGAGAAGCTTTGCGTTCTCTGCCGTGGCTGGCCGGGCTCCATCATCGGTGCTGTTTATGTAGCCTCCATGCACGGTACGAGTCCGACTCTACCGCGCGGCAGGCGCTCCCGGATCCGAATGACGCGGGGGCGGTCCGAGCCAGTCTCTGTGATCCAACGGCCAGGATTAATTAGATCAATTTAAAACTTTGTTATTTTTTAATAGCTGTGTAAAAATTTTAAAAAATATAAATATTATCTAATATGCATCAAGTTCAACACATATTTTTATCATATTAAAAAAAATTTTTTGGTCCATTTTATACTTTAGAACCGTTTCTAATAAAATATTAATCATAAAAATATGAGCAAAATATATGTTGAACCTGATGCATATTAGATAATATTTATATTTGTTTAAAATTTTAAAAATTTTTATATACCTATAAAAAAATAACAAAGTTTTAAGATATATCTAATCCTAACCGTTAGATCTAACGGCTAGGGACGGGCGCTGGTCCCATGTCCGTCCGACAACCCTCGCTTTGGGATCGGAAACCAGTTCAGTTCGAAATGGACTCGCGGCGTCGTCTGCTTTTACGTGTTCGATTTGATTCCTAAGCTTAGCAACTCGGAGTTGGCAAACCGATCCGAGCCGTACGTCGCCATGCATGGACGGCGCCGCGATCATGTGGTTGATTCAGGCGTACTCGCATGCGCATCGCGTTTCATTTACCTGTTCGTTACGAATTCCAACGATTTGATCTCTCATCTTGGTCTGGACAGTGCCAAGTGGAGCTCATACGGTGAAATCAAACAGTAAAGAAAGAAACCAACTGTACCCATATATGTTCAACACAGAGGACAGATGAGGAATGCAGCATCTTTTCATCGGCATATGGTCAAAGAGAAATACCAACGCTAGGTCAGCATGGAATTGTAGCTAGTACACAGTCTATACAGGTGATCAAACCATACGGTTTATTAAATTAAATTAATCATAAAGATAAAATTACATTGTAACCTTTAGCCCTATGAACTTGAAATTTACTTTTTCGGCCCCTCAAACTTGTCTCCGTTTGCAATCTAGCCCAAAATCCGTTAGGGATACCATTAAATGTTGAGGTGATCATTAGATTTCCATTAGTTGTTTATGTGGTTATCACACGTGTCGAATTTTTTTAATGATATGATATCCATGTCATCTCTCTCTAAAGAATTCATATTCATTTTTTTAAATTTAACTTCAAAAAATTTGAAAAATAAATCCTTTTTTTAAAAAATCAAATTTGATTTTTTTGTAAATTCAAATTTCAATTTGAAACTTCAGTTTTGAATTTTTAAAACTTGAAACATGTGAAAATTCGAATTTGAAAACTTTTGAATTTTCAAAAGTTTCAAAAATTAGGAAATCAATTTTCTTAACCTTCAAATATGAATTTTAAAAATTAAAATTTGAATTTTTCATTTTCAAATTCAAATTTTACATGTTTCAAAATTCAAAAGTGAAGTTTTAAATTTTTACATTTGAATTTTTTGAATTAATTGAAATTGAATTTTTTAAAAAAATTTGAAGTTGTTTCATTAATTGGATTTTTGAATCTACCCGGTACAGTTCCGTCGGTATTTTTGCGCGTTTCTGTAGCAGTGAACAAACAAATTACAAGACATACATGCATAAAAAACCTAAGTACTTTAAATGTCGATTGACACCTTGCCACATGACATAATAAACTCTATTATAATAAGGGGAGTAACAATGACATGACACAACTTAAACAATGCTAGTAGAAGTTGTAAAAGCTTGCATGAGAAGTAGACTTCAAATGTCTAAATGTAGCGTACACTTCGATACGTGAGAAACTGATCACGTAAATAATGCTAAGTAAACTGTGTGAGTAAAAATATGATACAAATTTGTTCTATTTGTTAGTTACGACACAACTTTTGGTGCTTATTTATGCGGCTTTCATTTAAAATGATTTTTTAAGAGGACAAGATTGCAATGAGTGCACTGTAAGTGATTCTAACGTGCAGAGGTTATACCAAAATAGTTTTTTAAGTATTTTCCCTTTTCTCGTAGAAAATTACTTGGTTTACACATGATTTAAATGTGTACTTTACTTATAGTTGTGGCACAACACCTGTGCCATATAACCAAGCAATACAATGAGATAATATATATATCTCATATAGAAATAATGATGGAGACACTAATATATATGTGCACACATTTATTTCTCCCTCTTAGCTCAGGCGCCTTGCTCAATTTGGTTATTTATATATGTATATCACATTTAGTGATTAGTTATTGCTAGGTAACCATCCACGTGGCAAGAATGAGACATGTGCATAGCTAGAGACAATGAACGTACAGACCATGAGCAAGGCATTAATTGGATACACATGGCCAAGCCAAGGACCTCTTGCCGCTGCCGGATCTTGCCTCCGCCGGCCCTCGCCTCCGCTCCCACTGCGAGACCTCGCCGTCGCCAATAGCCAACCAAGGTACTCTGAACTGAAGTCTCTCCTCTCATCTTACTCTCTTAGTCTCTTAGTAGTTAGTCCTCTAGTCCTCCTCTGTTCTATACTTCTGTACTTCTGTGAATCAATGAATGAATGCACATGCTTGATGCTCCAAGTGTTAGATAAGCACGAGTGAAAATGCATGTCTACACCCAGTTTAAACTTGTCTTGTTCATTATATATATATATATAGAGAATAGCTAGTGTGCTATCCATAGTACGGAGGGATCCGTGCTATCCACGGGATTTGAAAATTCTGAGACCGAAATAGACGATCCGAACCGTCCATCTTGTTCATCTCGATGAAATCTCACTACACTAAATTTCAAATTTTTTGAATTTTTTACTATTTGTTTCGTATTTTTGAAAATCGCTGATCTAATTAGCTGTGGACCCTCCAATAAGTTCAGTTTTCAAAAATAAGAAACAAATAGTAAAAAAATTCAAAAAAATTTGAAATTTGGTGTGTAGCAAGATTTCATCGAGATGAACAAGATGGACGGTTCGGATCATCTATTTCAGTCCCAGAATTTCCAAACTCCGTGGATAGCACAGAGAGATCCGTGCTATGGATAGCACACTAGCTATTCTCTCTCTCTCTCTCTCTCTCTCTATATATATATATATATATATAGGCAGCATATCCAGTGCTAATGAAGTATTTGGTGCTAACATGCTAACTTTGAATCAGAGGCGTCGGATGCATTTTCGTGCGGTTGAGATGGAGCAAAGGGGGAGGTCCCCTCCACACTTAACCATTTTGCACAAAAGCCCTGTGACTGTTGTTCCTCTTGCGAGAGCACCCTCCCCACGACCCCACCTGCTCCCCTCTCGATCCCCTCGTCTTCCCGTGCCCGGCACCGCCGCCCAGTCCTCATGAACATCATGGAATTTTTCCCATTAGAAAAATAAACACTGAAAGTGAAATTGACTAGATATTAAAACATCATGGAATCCAATTTTACTCAAAATCTTGTGGACAACAAAACCTCATGAACAATATGTAGAAAAAGGAAACACGAATCCTATATATCTAGTTATCTTCTATTTTTTTTTAAAAAAAATGGATCTACATTATACGAACAGAAAACCACATCAAGATATTTGTTTTTTAAAAAATGGTGAGGAGTTTTGACATTCACTTAAGAGAAAGACGGGCACCTCGTTGACATTCACTTAAGAGATAGGCGGGCGTCTTGTTCGAAGGCTACGTGGGTGCAATGCTCAGCCGCACCCTTCACCAAACGAGCAAGTGCTTGATATCAAACCACATTGGGATTAAATCAACAAAAAAAATTAACTTTTTAAGATAGACAACAAGAACTACAATCAAACTATAGAAGTACCTAATTTTTTGAAATAATACATCGACACCACAATGAACCACTATATATGTCATGAAGTGAAATATTGATTTCTATGCCACGCTTTTAGATTTGAACCATAAAAGACGCAATTAATAGCTTATCACAAGAGATTTCATAGGATGCAGGCACTACTAGAGAATTCACCTTTAGTACCGGTTCATAACTGGCTTTAGTACCGGTTTTTGAACCGGTACAACCCATCCGGGACTGATGCTCAAGGAGCATCAGTCCCGGTTCCCTCACCCGGTACTGAATAGTACTATGAAATGTTTAAAAATGTTAAGGATGTATGAGAGAAGCGGGACTTGAACCCACAACCTCATGACTCTAGCCGCGTGACTTTAGCCTCACCCTTCTAACCAACCCACCCACCATCGCGTATCGATATAAATAGAATATGCATTTCTTTTGAACTTTCTGAACGAGGCATCGAGACGGTTAGTGTTACTGAACCGGACTAATTACTCCGTGCCTTGATGCTTGGTTCAGATCACGAACCGGGACTAATGCAAGGGCATCAGTACCAGTTCATGGTTCCAACCGGGACTACTGCTCTGTACCCAATGAATCGGGACTGATGCCACTGTTAGTACCGGTTCCAATCCAATCGGTACTGATGTGCCAGTATGAGCACATGAATTAATGACACCTGCATCAATGGATTGGATCGCTATAAGAGATGGCAGAATTGGCGAGAGAGAGAGAGAGAGAGAGGTGGAGAGAGAGAGAGTGAGTGTGGAGGGGGGGTGGGTTGTGCGAGCATTGGAAAGAAGCAGCACATTAGAAGGAGGTGGAGGATGTTAACTCTAACAGGCCTATTGATGTGTGTGAAACCTTGTGTCCCACGCGATATAGCCTAAGTGGATTGTATTGCTGGGCAACTACTTATTGTTTCATTTGTGACCACGCTATTGGCCGTCATGTGCACGCACTAGACTTGCCTATGTAAGAACTAAGAAAAAATTGGTGCCATAGCATTGTAAATATGGTAGCTATACGGAGTAGCACTCGTGGCACTATTTTATGACTTTGTAAATTTGATGCACTTTGTTGTGTAGCATTGTCAGAACAAAATAGTACTTACTTTGGAGAGAGACGAGAGAATGTTGGCAACAAGACCATTTTTTTCTCTTCCACAATTTAAAAAATATCTATCAGAATCTAGCTAGTCATTGTCACAATCTGGCTAGTCATACATCCTCTATTCACAACATCTTTAATGTAATATCATTTGCATTTTTCTAAAAACAACGAAACTTACATGGACATATATACAAGAAAGGACATGTTCAGTACCATATTTTTTAAAAAACTTTGAAGATACAATAGATTCCCCTTTTAGAATGCAAGCACAAGTTTTTATAACCGTGTGGGATATTTTTTATGTGAATGTGTGTGTGGAGGGGGGGGGGGGGAGGGGGGGCGTAAGGAAAATTTAATTAATATAAAGAATAGTGTACGAGAGAATGAGGTCTACCAAAATACCAAATACAAGCATTAAACATCCTAGGAAAAACTGCAAAATATAGAAACAAATCATTATTTTGGCATTAATTTATCCCCTTCATGATAGAACCTTACCCACAATGAACTCCTTGCAATTCCATAAACACACCTTTTCTGGCACAAGCGCATCAGTTACAACTAATAAAAAACAAAACCGGCCCCCAATAAAAGCTATACTATAAACCTCAAAAAAGGGAGTGACAGATCTTCCAAGCAAGTAGATATCTCACACTTTCCCCCCAGCTAAATTAAGCAACAACATTTAAGTATTAAATTTAATTTTCCCATCATAAAAAATTACATATAAAAAGTGAGAACCACCAAATGTTTGCTCATGATCTAAAACCAGAAAATCAAATGACACAAAACATCATAGAATCCGATCATACTGAAAATCTTTAGGGCAACACTAAAACATCAATCACAATCTATAGATAAAATAAAAAAAATCCTAAGTATCTTTTTTACCTTTTGTTTTAAAAAATTAGATCCGGAACATACAAATATAAAACCACATGAAGATGTTTTTTAGGAAAAAAAATTGGCCATGAGCATTGTCATTCAATTAAGAGGAAGGTGGGCTCCTCGGTTTGGGCCTAGGTGGGTGGGGTTCTTATCTGCACCCTGCACCAACCAAACTAGTGTTGGATCCCAAAACACATGGGATTAAGTTTGTGTATAATTTTTTTTGTTAAGACAAACGAAAAAACTACAAGAAATCATAGAAATACCTAATTTTCGCAAATAATAGATCCATACTGGAATGAACAACTATATATGTCGTGAAGTTAAATATCAACTTCTAAGCCACATGACTATATTTGAACCATAAAAGACACAATTGCATATCATAAGATGCTATAGGATGCAGAGGGAAACAAAAGTTAGCACTTGAATGAATGATACCTGCAGCAATGGATCAAATCATTATAAGAGAGAGAGAGAGAGAGAGAGGGTAAGGAGCTGATGGGGCATTGGAAGAATGAGCATGCTGGAAGGGCGCCGGCGAGAGGGAGGAGGGTTAACTTAAAGAGGCCTCGTCATATGTATGAAACCTCTTGCTCCATGCCATGCAGCATAAATGGGTTCTATTGCATATTGGGAAACTACCCACTGTTCATTTGTGGCCATACTCACGGCCATCATGAGCATGTACTGGACATGCTTATGTAAGACAATGTTGTATAACACTATAAATTGGAATTTCAGGATATGCCACTTTATGTGCAATCCACAACATGCCAGTCCTATCCTACGAGGGTCCAGACCCCCCCCCACACACACACATGTCATTATGTCAGTAACACACGAGTGGTATATTATGAATTACACATGTTTTGGGAGTGACATATGATGAAATCTCCCTTGTAAATTGGGTGCATTCTGTTGTGTATCATTCTCATGAATAAAACAGTATTTCCTTTGGGAAGAGTAGAAAGAATGTTGATAACACGCCATTTTTCCATTCAACTTCCACAATTCAAAAAATTCAAATAACTAAAAAAATTGAGGTGCCAAATACACATTGAATATTCGACACCTCAAATTTCATGTGTTGATTGTAAATAGCTTTCCAAAATCACAAAATTTATTTGAATTCGGCATCAACAAAAAAAATTGAGTTATTAAATTTTTTGGATTAGTTTGATTTCAGAATTTCAAATGACTTATTGTGGATTTTGGAATTTGAGGTGATTAATTCAAATCTAATCAACATCTAAATTTTTTGTAGATTGTTTTTAATGATTCTAAATTTTTCTTATTTTTTAGATCTTTTGGTGGAATAGAGGTGGTCCTTTCACTTGCGCTCACCCTCCTCTATCCAGTGGAAATAATATTTTGTTTGTGAAAGTTTGATATAAAGAAAATATGGAAACACATAAGGAATAGCGAATGAGAGAATAAAACTCAGCAAAAAATACTAAAATACAATCATTAAACATCCTGAGAAAAGCTGCAAAATATAAAAGGAAGCCATTATTATGGCACTAATTTACCCCCTCCACGATAGGATCTTCCCACAATGAACTCCTAGCATATCCACCCTGCTAAGCACGCATTTTTCGGCACAAGCCCATCAGTTACAAGAACTGAAAAACAAATTAAACCCCCAAAATAAAAAGCTGTACCATACCTCAGAAAATAGGGAGTGACAAATCTCCCAGCAAGGAGATATCACACACTTTCACCCACCAAAGTCAAGCGCCCACAGCTTCATCTTCTCAGGTGCACACAGCAACTGATCGTCACGTTTCTCCCCCAGAAAACACCAAGAAAAAAAAAAATACTTCCAGGTACGTAGAGTGAGATACAATCGGTCAGATGAACTCCCAAGAAAAGAAAAGGTGCCACAAAATAAGAAGGAAACGCGCGCACAGAGCCCACAGGGCATGCTCATCCCGATCGCAATGCATTTCTTCCTTGTTTTGGTCGATATGCGACAAACCTCAGACGGCACAAGAGCTTAGAGATAGAGAGATCAAGAAGTGAGGGAGAGTGAAGCTGTGTCTCCCTCACGCCACCCCTCTCCTCCCCTCCTATAAATCACTCGCCACCACGCCACCACCACGCCTCAGCCACACCGAACTTTCTCTCTCTAGATCTGAGCTTTCACGGCCCATGGCTGCGCCTGTCGAGATCACCACCGTGAACGGGACTGCCGTGCAGCTTCCCGTGGGCTTCACGTTCAGCCCGACCGACGAGCAGCTCGTCTTGGGCTACCTCCGCCGCCGCGCCGCCGGGGACCACCTCCTCTGCTCCTTCCTCGTCGACGTCGATTTCAAGCAGCACAACCCCTGGGACCTCGTCCCAGGTCGCCCACGCGCATGGCAATCTGTTTCTTTCTGGCCCCGATTTGATTGCTCCCCTCCCATGCGTTGATCCATCGCCGACGACGGTGCCTGGGGTTTCTCTTTTCTTGTTCTTCTAATCGCTGTGTACCGTACGCGCAGAGGGCATGAAGGAGAGGTATCTCTTCACACGCACAGAGCGCAAGTACCCCGGCGGCCGCCGGACCAACCGCGCCGCCGGCGAGGGCTACTGGAGAGCCACGGGATCGGAGACGCCCGTCTACGCGGTCCTCGCCGCCGGCGGCGGCGGCAACACTCGTGTGGTGGTCGGGATGAAGCGCTCGCTGGTGTTCTACCACGGGCAATCGCCGGCCGGAGAGCGCACGGCGTGGGTCATGCACGAGTACCGCCTGGTCGACTCCGGCCTGATGCCGTACCGCACGATGAGGCGCGCCAACATCGACAGCTTCGATCCGCCGTGCCGCTGCGCTGCTAACGCCATTGCCAAGGTAGTGTCATCACTGAATGGTTCTATCGACAAGCTCGATTTCAAAAAAGCTTTGGCTTTCATGGATGATGGATCACCGTCATTGCATCCGCTGATCTGCATATTGTTGAATTGGATTAGGTTTTGGCATTCTAGCTCGGAATTTGTGCGTAGCATTGTGGAAGTATCACTAGAATGTGATGATCTTTTTAGTGTTAGGATTTGGGTCGATTTGGTTCATAGGTTAAAGAGGTTTGTGGCCTTATGTTGCTGTGGAGGCAGTTGTAGGATCAAGCAGATAATGAATCAATCCTCTGGGGTCGTGCCACTCGGAACACGTAAACCGTTCGATCAAGAATCGAACAGTGGTAATGGAGCACATGGGATCATGGGGGATTCGAATCTGTCGTGGCGCGCAAGGGGCTTTTGTTTTCGTCTTGCACATCGGGAGAGCACATGTGGTGACACCAAATTCATCACGGGATATTGGAAGTTTAAAGCCATCGATCCCTTTTGGCACGCGATGTTGGGAGTTGCAACGATCGCATTCGTCGTCGCTGGTTTTGAGCTGTGCAACTCCAAGTTTCACCATTGACTTGCTACGAGCAATTAAGGTGACGACTTCACCGTTCGCAAACCAGTTGTGTCGTTTGCATCGAACGCGCGTACTCGACATGAGTTACTGACAATGCTCAGTCCATTAATTGTTACTGATCTTACACACATTTGATCTGCCTCGATCGGTAAAAGTATAGCTAGCTTTGTCTTGCTATAGCATTTCATTTTTCTCTAATAATGTTCCTTGCAAGGACCCAACTCAAGCTCAATCTCCTAACTACTAGCTTGTGCACTGATTGCAGAAGAATGGCGCACTCGCGGCTGCTCTTGGTGATGTGGTTGCCCGCCCTAATTCCCTTGTTCCGGTGATGGTGAACCCAGACCCATCTTGGGTCATCTGCCGCGTCTACAAGAAAAAGATGCGTGCGCCGCGCGTGAATGTCCAGCATGGGGCTGCCAATGGAGGGCAAGGTGTTGTGGGGCACTTGATCGATTTCATGGGGCAGGCTCCCCGTGAGCCATCCCCTACCCCAAGCTGTGTTAGTGAGACCCCTTTCGGGAAGAAGGAGGAGGAGGAGGATGGCGACGACGATAGTATGGACAAGAAGATCGGCCCATGTGAGGGAACCAAGTGAGACCTGCAAGAAAGAAGGAAAGAGAATAAGCTAGCAGTGATAATACAAAATGGGGTGTTCTAAATCCCAACGTAGCAAACCCCCATTAATTAACCGTGAGTTTAAGTTTATGTTTAAGACATTTTAGTATGTTTAGTTTCATCTAAGTGGAGTGCGCTTCCGTGGTGGGACTAACATGGTCCTAGATGCAGGGGGGCTACCTCTCTGGAAACTTGTTGGTCTGCCCAATTTTCAATTATGTTATCTTGTTCCTTTCTATTCACATATGACTTGTTTTTCTTAATGTTTTTGTTCCTTCGTGTGCTTCATGTTGTTACTCCCTCTTTCTATTTTTATAGAGCTTATTTTGATTTGAAAAGGTCAAACTCCATATGTTATGATCAACTATTAATTAAATCATATACATATTTAGTGTATAAAAGTTATATCAATATGTTTATATTTCAAATTGCTTTTTCAAAAATATTATTTTGTCGCAATTGACAATATTCAATAAGAGAAATTTAATGGTCAAATTAAGTCTACCTCAAAAGACTTTCTCAAATCAAAATACGCTTTATCAAAATGTACAGAGGGAGTACTAAACACAAGCTAGTAATTCATAATTGGTAAAATGTTCCACCATCAAGGGGATAAATATTGTTGCCCAAATTTTAATAGGTTGTGATAATGGAAAAATTTGGTGGTGATTGGACTTTCGGATTTTATTTGGACAAAAAATGAATCAAAAATTTAATTTTGCATATTTTTTTATTGTCTGAAATTACCAAAATCTCCGGTAACACATGATAGGAAAAATTTGGTGTATCGCCAAAACTGTGACAAAATTTTTAAAAAAATTTAAATGCACTAAAATGTTTTACCAATATATTTTTTTACCAGTCTCATAACACTGATAATCCATATTTGTCGATAATTGTCGGTGAATTTTTTCCATGGCCACCATTACATGACTTACTATGCACGCTTCACTTAATTATACAAAAAAGAAAAATCTAGGATTTACCACTTCAAAGAAGTGCATTGTAGGATTTGCTCCTCGGTGTGTTACTCACATGCGGTCTAGGAGCTACATGTCAATGAGACATGAGTAGAAAATCCTATACTAAACATAAGTGGCATGCAAATCATAGAATGAAACATAACAAAAGGTATGGTAGGTATGGTACTTTATAGGGGATCGTTGTTGCATGCCATCTGTATTACATATGACTAGGTATGCTTGGTTTCATTCAAATTTGTATTGTGTGGTAAAAACTGAAACATGCACGGATAGACAAGAATGTCAAATTAACGTCTATATACTCCAGATATCACTTTAATTAGCTACCGATTTGGTACGTCCTTTGGTACAAGGAAAACTTTTGAATAAAACTGGCACAAAGGAGTAAGAATAAGTTTACCATAGCATTTTTGCAACGTATTGGATGACTGAAACATATATGTACAAGTTCGGGGCAATATGCACAGAGAATAAATCATTAATTGTTCTGTGACACTTGATGAGTGAGTTGACCAGAATTATTTTCTGTACAACGTACTAACTATCCCATGCAATTGCGTGCTAGATACTATAGTATATTGTGTTTATATTGGAATATAAAATTCTACTTAGTATATAACTCTACTATTTATGATGGACATATATAGTTTTTTTTCTTATACAACAATTATAGAACACATAAATATATATGATTAATTTGGACCAGCCAAATTTCATATATATCTTATTTTTCTCTTTCATCGATTGACATGGGAAGGGATTTTTAACTCTTAAGAGCTAGCTAGGTAACATGGTGAATTTTTGTATTTATTTTAATAATGAAATAAACTGTATAGAATTTTCCACTTTTCAAGTTATGTATTTTCCACTTTTCTGTCATGGTGATGGAATGATCCCCGGCCAGTAGCCCTTTCTCCGCAGGGAAACTCAAAGACTTGCTGTGGCCGGACAAAGATAGGGACATGCCTTCTCGTGTGCTATTTGCACATCTAATAAACCAGAAAGCCTAACGAAATTTCAACCAAATTTTGACACAGGAAATCGGCTAACAGTACGCTCTTCATGAGGCGGCATGCTTAGCTGCCTTTATCATTCAAAAAGAACTCAGGTGGGTGAATATTTGGAGAAAGTATATGGGGTTGCACTGGTCAAGTATCTTTACATTTAAAAAGCATCTGGTGGTGGTCATTGGTGGTCGGCGTCTCACTTTAGTAAAATTATCCACCATGTCATCCTTTATAAAAAATTCATCTTATTCACTAAAATTATCCACCATACTATGCGTTGTATTAAATCCATACCATACTATCGGGAGCCATAGGCTTAGATTGAGAAAACACTCCCGTGCTATGCACATGGCAAAGCCGAAGACGTATGACTCGCTCTCTGATAATCTCAATGAAGAAATTTGGATTTTCTCATAGTAAAACACAGACACTTGACTAGTTACAAAATAAGTAGCCTATAACACAACCTCTGTGATTTTTACTGGTACGTACCATCTTGATTTTGAGCCCAATATTTTCTGCAAGTGTTAATATGGCTGACCATGTGATTACACCGTAGTAATTAAAAAAAGGAAATGGTCCTTTTTGTGGCCTCTCAAGTATGTTGGTCAACCCTTTTTGTTGATCTATATGAAAACCAACACTGGGTAAAGTCGGTCCCTTATATTTACAAAAACCACTCACATGGTCCTTTCATTGGTCAAATGATGATTTTAGATGGTTTTGTATGACCTGACAACCCATTTGTTAGTTTTGGGTGACGTAGCATTACATGTGGCAGCTCTCGCGTGTGGCTTATATTTGTATTCTGGTTTTAAGTAAATTCCTAATATATCCTCATACCCACATGTCATACCAACATTTATATTACTTATTAAAAATTAACCATTCAATAATGGTAACTAAAACCGCAAACCCTCTTGTATGTCGCCACACACTAGATGCTGAGGAAGCCGCACGAATGCACCACCACCTTCGTCAAGGACTCGAGGCTGTCCAACCTATCCTCCCCTGGCTGCCATCCAACCACTGGGACAGCTGATCCCTCTATGCCTCCTTCAAGGCGATAGGGGCGTGGCCCAGGTTGGGCATGTGGCTCCAGAGGAGGGCTGCCAAAATGGAATGGTGGGGCTGCTGCTAGCGCGACACACGAATGGCAGCTAGGGCAGCACAGCAGGTAGTAGAGCAGTGTGCAGGTGGCCATCGTGCCTTCTGCTTTGGACAGATAAGAGAGAAGTAGAGAGGAGCTAGCGGTGGCGACCGATAGCATGGAGCTTGCGATCATTCTTCCCCTTTGCATAGGTCAGAAAGAGAGAAAGAGGCCAGAGTGGCGAGCGGCGATAGCCAAGTGTTGGGTGTCAAGCCATATTATAAGACTATTTTTCCATGTGTCCACCATGCATATATGTGATCCAAGTCTATTTTGTTTGACTGGTTGAAGGACCGTGTGATTGGTATTTGCACTTCAAAGACCATGTTTGCCTTGTTTTGGTTTTCAGGGATCAACAAGTGCCAACAATCATACTTCATAGATAAGAAAGGACTTCTTTATTCCTAAAAAAGTATTGTACAGCATGTGCCGTCCTACTTTTGCTAGGAAAATACAGTATCAATAGAAAATTCATGAAGGATATGCTTGCCACATATTACAATAACTATTTATTCGAAACAACATGGAAGAAATATTTTTTTCTTCAAACTGTTAATATATGGTGCGGAAGACAATTTGAAAACATGTTTATTAACAAGCAACTAACAAATATGGTGCTAATGTATTTTGTCAACTAGCCATTGCTTTTGTACAACAAATCGATCCATTCAAAATGTTTCAATTAGATGATAGGAAGGCCTCGAAAACTCCCAATTGGCATTCTATATAATCTGAGAACTGCATTACAGAATGTCCTAGAAAGGCAAAGAAAGCCAAATATATACGTTGCATTCAAAAGCAACAACAGTACTACCCAATCTTTTTTTAATGAAAACATTTAACCAATAAAATTATACATATACATAATTTTTGGGCATTTCCGTTTCAAGCTTCCATACAGTCTCCTGTTTACATATCTTAATGGCACTGAAGATTGTTTAAGCAAACGAAACTAGAGAACATCATAGGGGGAGGACTAACTTCGGGTAGCAAAATTATTGCAATGTAATTTTGTGACAGGACCTCAACACTGCACCAAGAAATCAGCAATTATATACACAAATAGCAGAGTAATTTTTTTATTTAATATATGATTTCAAATTTAGCATTGATACATGAAAAAAACCCACTACTACAAAAATAGTCATCCGTGCCCCCCAATCACTGCCGGTTAGACCAAAACCGGCAGTGATAACTTATCACTGCCGGTTCTTAAGCCTCAGAGGCTTGTGTGCTTGAGAACCGGCAGTGATAAGACTTATCATTGCCGGTTCGTTGCTCAAAACGGAAAGTGAAATATCACTGCCGGTTTGAGAAAAGAACCGGCAGTGATAAGTCATTATCAGTGCCGGTTCTTTAGGCCTCTCGCCTTCAATTTTCAACCGGTAGTGAAAGAACTTATCACTGCCGGTTCTTGTCAAGAACCGGCACTGATAATGATTTTCCTGCCCCCAATTTTCAAACTGGCAGTGAAAAAACTTATCACTGCCGGTTCTAGCCAAGAACCGGCAGTGATAACTCATTATCAGTGCCGGTTCTTGTCAAAAACCGGCACTGATAAGTAAAGGTTAAAAGGTATGCATATCCTATATAAGTGTTGTAGGGCAGCCAACCCTTCTCTAGGAGAGGTGGATGTTCACGAAGATGTTGTGAGGATTCTGAAGTCTGGGAGTCTGGGAGTCTGAAGTCTTCGTCGTCCGCAAGGGAGCATTTCGATACCTTCGCGAGCATATCGAGTGTCATCCTCGACTGCCCCAGCTCCCAGGACAGCCGCGCAAGGTCCGCCGAGCTCAAGACCTTCTTCGGCGCCATCAAAGGCTCCGAGGACTGTACAAATAAGACAAATTAGTACTTTCGAGAGCGGGCCTTCGGACGATAACAAAAATATATCTACAGTTTTTGAACTGCGAAAATTTTGTAAAAATACTACTCAATCGAACAAGAAGGACACAAGAATCTCGCCGGCAAGCTCGCCGGCGTCGACCCCCAAAGAAACACCGAAATACATGACTCAAAACAAACAAACAACCCGGGCGAGTGTCATACCTGCAGACCTAGTTGGTGATGAAGAATGGCGGAGAACCCGCGGCGATGATCAACTGGCGGCGGCGGCGGAAGGACAGCCCGCGGCGATGATCAACTGGCGGCGGCGGCGGAAGGACAGCCCGCGGCGATGATCAACTGGTGGCGGCGGCGGAAGGACAGCCCGTGAGCGCGAGAACGGCCGGTGGCGGGAGAGCAAAAGGGCAGCGGCCGGAAGAGGGCGTATGAACAGAAGGACTAGCGGCGGTCGAGAGAGCGCGCAAGAGCGAAAGAAACCGACGGCGGGAGGCAGTGAGTTTGAAGAACGCGAGTGTAGAAGAAGAACAGTATCGTGGTTCCTTATATAGAAAAAGATATGACACGGATGAGTGCCACGTGTCCACATCAACGGTGACGATACGTCGCAAAGAAACCGAACAGGCGCAGAAAAATATATATATATATACAGCAAAAATCCCAACGGGCGCCTACAGATCTGGTGACACGGGTGATCATCAATGGCTGGGATCAACGCGCGGACTTCGACAACAGCGACAAAGGTCGATCGTCTAGTCAAGTCACATCAACCGCGAAGATACCAATGGAGACAAAAGATACATCTTGGGAACACCACCTCGGCGTGGAGAAGGGGTTGGACATTCGGCCGGACACCACGGCGAGGTGGCGGCGTGACCGTAAGGGGCTTGTTGTAGGGGCAGCCAACCCTTCTCTAGGAGAGGTGGATGTTCACGAAGATGTTGTGAGGATTCTTCGCGTAAAGTATTAACCGAAGGAGAGCATGAGGAAGTTCATCCAAGACAAGTTTCGTCAGACCGTGGATGGGAGGCGTGGACATATGCGAAGGGTAGAGTATTCCAAGTATATCTCAAGTAAGGAGGGTCCTCGGGATGGAGAGTCCTCGGGATTTCCTTCTAACGAAAAGAGTGCCCAGACGAGGAAATCACAGAGACTCTTCGGGAAGACCGAGAATGATCTTTCACAAGTCAGTTCCGAAGACGAAGATTACGCGACAGCCTCTGACAAGAACGAATCGAATCAAATCAAATCAACAACTTTGTCAGATTATGCCCCCCAAGGGCATGTAAGGAAATAGGATAACGTGGATTGTAAGAAAACAACTGTAGCCGTTGATCATGGGATCGACGATCCAGAGTTTAGGGTAATCTGGGTATTCCCCCGTGGGTCAGGGTACTTTGGGTATTCCCCATACATGTAAACCCTGGCCCTAAAGTTGTATAAATAGATAAGCTCATCAATGAAAGAGGGCAGGCATTCAGATCATTCACATTAGCACTAGTTTATTAACTGAGCGCTCTACTCTCTCACCACCTCTTTCTCGGCGTTCTCTCCTTTACCGGGGAGGGACGCCGATTCTCACCGTCGGCGGATTCTCCGGCGACAGTTGGCGTCGTCCGTGGGGAGCGGGACATCATCGACGAGTCGGTGGAGGGAGCGGCCCAAAGGGCGGCCGTTGTTACGCTAACGGCTGAACGTCGGCAGGAGGGAACGCCGGTGCAAAGACTGGCGGAAGCACTCCAAGGGCTCCCGGCATCAACTTGGCGGGGAGAAACCAGGCCAAGATGCCCGGACGTGGGCGGAGGGAGATTCGACGAGCCTGGACCTAGCAGAGTCGCTCGAGAGGGAATATAGCAAAACCCACCCACCCATCCCATGCAGGAGCATCAACACGAAGACCCTACAATTCTTGAAACTATCTGCGAGAGACAGAGAAGGTGCTGGAGGAACAAATTGACTTGCTCCAAAGAGAGCTTGTGACAATGCAACCCCAACAACATTACACACCCCGAAGGATACCCTACCCAGAAGAGAACCAAGAGCAACATCAGCGAAATGCAATGGTGGCACAGCCAAAGAAGGCTGCCGAAGGACCTTTGAGCGATACCTTGGGGCAAAAATGGCCCAAGAATTCAAGATGCCAAGTGTGTTCAAATTCTCGGAGAAAGCAGATCCGAGCAATTTCGGATGTATATGATCTGCGATCGAAGCGGCGAGGAGGAGATGATGACATAAAGGCGAAGAGTCATTGTTAACTCTAAAGGGCACTTGCCTTGTCTTGGTACACTTCATTGCCGCAAGGGTCTATACACTCATGGAACCAACTCAAAGATGCCTTCGCTAACAATTTTCAAGGAAATTACATCCAAAGAATGGTGGAAGGGACCTTTTAAGCCTTGGAACAAGGCAAGAAGGAAAGCACGAGATTACTATAAAAGATTTGTTGCATGCGATGCGGATAAGGGATGTTTCGACTCTTCGGTGATCAATGCATTCCGAAGAGGTCTTCAACCTGGACCCCTTCTACACAAACTAACTCAAGACCCTCCGCAGTCAGCTGCGCTTCTATACGATGACGTTGAAGGATATGCAAAGGGAGAGGAGGAAAATTTGAGGAGACAAGGCCAGCTCAATACAAACAAAGACCGTGACAACCACAAAGAAAGCAACTCCGAAAAGAACAAAAAACATCATAATTCTAACAAGAGAGTGAGCAACATTGAACCCAAACGGTTGGAGGAGCGAAGATCCAGCGATAACAATGGAAGAGGGAACCATCCTCGAAGGGATTACAATCCCCGAAGAGAGGAGTTCAACAATAGAAGAGATAACACGAGAAGGGATGATCGAAGAAATGACAATTACCAAAGGAAAAATTATCAAAGAAATGACAGGTTTCGAGGAGGCAACCAGGAAACTAAAGAAAAGAAGTACTGTGCGGTGCATGGGAAAAATTACTCCCATGTAACCGAAGACTGCAGAGACGTCAAGACACAACGCGAAAACTACCAGAACCAGAAAAGACAAAGAAGACAAGACCAACGTCCAAGAAATCAATACCGCAGGTCCCCCGAGAGGGTCCACAATGTCGAGGAACCAAACTGAAGAGTCATCCACGTCATCACCGGAGGCTCTTCGTTGAATCTCCCATCAAACAGGAAGAGAAAAGAGTTTATCCGCGAAGTGTCGCATGTTTCAGTGACAAGCAAACCAACTCCAGCTCCGCCGATAATGTTCGATACAACTGACGCCAAGGGCGTGAAGTTTCCACATGAGGACCCCTTCGTAATCACAGCCGAGATTGCTGATTATGACGTCCAAAGGACGCTGATTGATGGAGGAAGTTCAGCGGACATCATCTTTTTAAGTGCGTTCAAACAGCTCAGCATTCCTGAAGATAGGCTAACACCATCAAACATGCCATTGATTGGATTTGGAGGGGAACTTGTAGCTGCCGTCGGCCAAATAACTTTACCTGTCACTTTTCGCGAAGGCAAGAGGAAGACGACAAAAAGTATCTGCTTTGATATCGTTGATATGGAGTACCGCTATAATGCTATCTTCGGGAGAGGAATTATTAATGCCTTCGGGGCAATCATACATCACAACTATCTCTGCATGAAAATGCCAGCCGAAGGGGGTGTCGTAACTGTCCGAGGGTGCCAGCAATCGGCACGAAAAAATGAGCTCCAAGGTATACCGAAACTTAAGCCAATCCAGACTACCGAGAGGATTGACTCCCAATAAAGGCCGAAGGGTTACAAACTCCAGGTCAGACCAGAAAGCGAAACGAAGAAGATTCAGCTATTCCCGGAAAATGCAGAGAAAACAGTGTCTATTAGAACTGCCCTCTCCAAAGAAGAGGAAGAAAAAGTCATCAACTTGCTTCGGCAAAATAGCGACATCTTCGCTTGGGCGCCAGGAAAATCTAAGGGAGTTCCTAGAGAAACAATAGAGCATTCGCTGAATGTAAAGACAGATGCCAAACCACTCAAACAAAAACTTAGGAAGATGGGGCTTGACAGACAAGAAGCAGCAAAGGAGGAAGTGGAGAAGTTACGTCAAGCACAGGTCATCCGGGAAGTGGCATACACGGAGTGGCTGGCTAATGTGGTGATGGTAAAAAAGTCAAATGGCACCTGGAGGCTCTGTGTTGACTTCACAAATCTTAACAAAGCGTGCCCGAAGGATGATTTTCCCTTGCCAAGAATCGACCAGTTGGTTGATGCGACGGCGAAGTCTTAACTAATGAGTTTCCTGGACGCCTTCTCAGGCTATCATCAAGTATATATGAGAAAAGAAGATAAGGAGAAGACAACGTTCATTACGCCTTTCGGCACATACTGTTTCCGAAGAATGCCCTTCGGTCTGAGGAATGCAGGTGCGACGTTCGCAAGACTCATTGCGAAGGTGCTGGCAAAACAGATGGGGAGAAACGTGGAAGCTTATGTCGATGACATCGTCGTAAAAAGCAAGAAGAGAAGGGATCACTGCGAAGACATTCAAGAAACCTTCGCTAGTTTGCGGGCGGAAGGCATAAAATTAAATCCGACAAAATGTGCCTTCGCGGTGGAAACTAGGAAGTTGCTGGGATTCCTTGTTTCACACCGAGGGATAGAAGCAAACAAAGAGAAGATCGATGCAATCCAATGCATGAAGGATACAGAAAACAAAAAACAAGCACAAAGTCTCCTGGGAAAGTTGGTAGCCCTAGGAAAATTTCTCCCAAAGGCTGCCGAAAAGCACAAACATTTCTTTAACACAATTAAGGGGACAGCACCCTTCGAGTGGGGGCCACAATGCAAAGACGCCTTCGCAAGCTGAAGAATCATCTCCAACAATTACCAAGACTTGTTAGCCCGAAGGGGGCAGCACACCTAACAATATATCTAGCAGCAAGCCACTTTACAGTCAGCGCAGTCCTCGTCAAGGATGAACCCGAAGGAGGACAAATGCCGGTATACTATGTATCGGAATCATTGCAAGGGGCGAGGAGAAATTATATTGAGCTAGAAAAAATAGCTTATGCGCTACTTATGGCATCAAGAAAATTACGGCACTATTTTCAACAGTTCAAGATAAAGGTCCTTACAGCATACCGTCTCAAATCTATCTTCAAGAACAAAGATGCCACAACAAGAATAGCAAAATGGGCCGCTGAACTAGCACCCTTCGACATCACCTTTGAGCCGAGGACAGCCATTAAAGCTCAGGCACTGGCCGATTTCATCTCTGAATGGTCAGCTGAAGTTCCGGGAGATGCACAAGCACTACCTCCCTTGTGGAGCATCAAATCCGATGGTTCATTCACAGCAGAAGGAGCTGGAGCTTCGGCAATTGTAACTGACCCAGAAGGACAAAGCACAGAGTATTCCCTGCGGTTAAATTTTAAAAGCGACAAACAACGGTAGTCTGAAGGACTTCTGTTGGGTCTTGAAGCGAAATCGCTTGGCGCAAAAAGAGTCGTTATCCACACCGACTCAAAATTAATAGAAGGACATATCACGAAGGATTTTCAAGCCAAAGATACTGAAATGGCAAAATATCTAGAAGCAGTTAGAACAATGGAAAAGCATTTCGAGGGAATCTCCGTGAAAGCTATACCAAGAGGAGAAAATATGAGAGCAGATGAGCTGGCAAAAGCAGCGGCGTACTTCACAAAAATACCCGAAGGGGTGTTTTATGAAACAGTATCACGAGCATCTATTTGTCCTGAGGTGCAACTTATAGCAAGATCCTTGGAGGAAGATTGGCGAACAGTCATAGTCAAGTACCTTCGTGATGGCGAATTACCGGAGGATAGCAAAAAAGCTTACACAACAAAACAACGAGCAAGGACATACATAATGATGGATGGCCTCCTCTACAAGTCAGGAGTTGGCACGCCATGGATGAGATGCGTTTCTAAAGAAGAGGGCAAGGAGGCGCTAGCAGAAACCCACAAGGGAGTCTGTGGCTTGCATCAAAGCCCAAGAGCTCTAGCAGCGAAGGTGTTCCGTATGGGGATATACTGGCCAACGGCTAACAGCGACGCTGAGGAGTCAGTGGATGACAAACCAACCGAAGGCCCCACCAACAGACTTGCAACCCTCACCCCCAGTGTGGCCCTTTGCAAGATGGGGGATTGATATCGTGGGAGAGCTCAAGCAGGCCTCGGGAGGTTTTAAATGAGTTATTGTTGCAGTTGACTACTTCACAAAATGGGTTGAAGCAGACCCATTGACAAGTATTTCTGCGGTGAAAGCTCAACATTTCTTTTGAAAAAACGTGATATGCAGATTTGGCATACCTCAAGAGATAGTGGCTGATAATGGCTCACAATTCATCTCATCACGATTCGAGTCATTTTGCGAGGACCTCGGCATCAAGATATGCTATGCCTCGGTGGGACATCCACAAGCCAATGGCGCCGTAGAACGAGCAAATCAGAATATCATGAAATCACTAAAGAAAAGATTAGTGGATGAATCAATAGGAAAATGGCCAGAAGAGTTAGAAAAGACACTTTGGGTAATTCGTACAACACCCACAAGACCAACGGGGTATTCCCCCTTTAGACTGGTGTATGGTGAAGATGCGGTGACACCTGCTGAAATCCAGGCCAAGACCCTTCGGGTCATAACAGGTGGAGCCAATATTACGGAGCAACCGCCAATGGATACCGTTGAGGAAGATAGACTCAAGGCAAAGCAAGCCTTAGAGAAGTATAATGAGTTAATGAGCAAAACCTACAACAAACGTGTAAGACCACGGGAAATTCAGGAAGGGGATATGGTCCTTCGAAGAATGCCACAACGGCCATCCAAACTGGAACCTATTTGGGACGGACCATTCATCGTACACAGGCAGACAAGGCAAGGGTCATTTCATCTCTCCAACCTTGACGGCTCTCCGGTTCAAAATACTTGGAACGCGAAGAGCCTGATCAAATACTACCCATAGAGCAATGTAAGCATTGAGTACTCTTTTCTCCGACTCGGTTTTGTCCCTAAGCGGGTTTTACGAGCGGAGTTTTTAACGAGGCTTAGACGCCGAAAACCGGCTGCGACCAGAAAAAATCCTTCGGGAATGTAATCTTCACAATGTAATCTCATTTGAAATGAAGAAAAGGAGTATTCCCGTCCTGACACTCAACTAAGGGGCTGGCGTGAGGCCAAGAGCACTCGCGCCAGACACCCAAAATCCTTCGCGAGGATGTAACGCGCAAAAGCGCCAAGGGGCTGGCGTGAGGCCAAGAGCACTCGCGCCAGACACCCAAAATCGAATCCTTCGCGGGCCACGAGCCATCGCGAGGATGTAACGCGCAAAAGCGCCAAGGGGCTGGCGTGAGGCCAAGAGAACTCGTGCCAGACACCCAAAATCGAATCCTTTGCGGGCCACGAGCCATCGCGAGGATGTAACGCGCAAAAGCGCCAAGGGGCTGGCGTTAGGCCAAGAGCACTCGCGCCAGACACCCAAAATCGAATCCTTCGCGGGCCACGAGCCATCGCGAGGATGTAACGCGCAAAAGCGCCAAGGGGCTGGCGTGAGGCCAAGAGCACTCGCGCCAGACACCCAAAATTAAACCCTTCGCAGACTCACGGCCTTCGCGAGATGTAACGCGCGCGCCAAAAAGTGGCGTGAGGCCAAGAGCACTCACGCCAGACACCCAAAATCGAATCGCCGCAGACTCACGGACGCCAGCGAGATGTAACGCGCAAAAGCGCCAAGGGTGGCGTGAGGCCAAAGCACTCGCGCGGACACCAAAATCGAATCGCCAGCGCGCTCACGGACGCCGCGAGATGTAACGTAAAGCGCCAAGGGGCGGCGTGAGGCCAAGAGCTCGCGCGGACACCCAAAATCGAATCGCCAGCAGACCACGAGCCTTCGCGAGGATGTAACGCGAAAAAGCGCCGAGACTGGCGCGAGGTCAAGAGCACTCGCGCCAGACACCCAAATCGTATCCCAAAAACATAATCTTTGCGAATTGTGGACCCTCGAAATTAACAACTACGGTATCGATACTTCCCGTCGGGAGCGCAATAAGACAAAGAAGCATCGTGCGCGCAACATAATAATAACATATCATTAAGTTAAACAAATTCAATTACAAACGAGAAATAGCTTGAAAACATGAGATCATATATTACATTAGTGACAGTGTTACAATCCGAAAATTAATACTATTCTACTCTACTGGCTTTTTGCCCTTCGGATCTGTAGGATCTGTGGGATACTGAGGAACTGCAACTGTTGCAACACCTTCGCTTGATAGAGGAGGCCTTACTGTCCTCGGAGGTAGAACCGAAGAAGTCTGCCTCCTCGCGTGCACCATGAAAGCGCGACAGAAGACAGGACCCCCAGCTTTCCAGAACTTCAGCAAAAAATCTCGGACAACCTGTCGGGCGCCACGGTCGAATGAGCTAGGGACGAAGCCCGAAGGGTATGGCATAATCGCAAAATCTTGCCGAAAAAATCGTACACCAGCGCCTCTTAACTTTGATGTAAGCGAAGACAGAGTGATAAGCGCAACCAGCACCCATAGCGCAAAGACCCTCCACAAAGGTCCCGATGGCTTCCTTCAGATATTTGATGGCGAGCGGATTCTTGAGGAGGCGTTCTGACAAAGAATCCGAGTCTAGTGATCTCCTGGGCGAAGACCTGACCCAAAGAGACGAGCTCTGCTTGCAGCGCCTCCAGCTGTTGTCTCGTCTTCTCCATCAAGCCCCGAAGAGTCCCAAGCTCCGTGGTCCCATTTCGTACTTCATCGTGCAGAACATCACACTCCTTGAGAGAAGACTCCAGCTCGGCCCTTTGAGCCTCGAACTCAGATCGAAGCGCAGCAAAAGCCTCCTCAGCGGTCTTAGCACGTTGCTCAGCCCGCTCCTTCTCTGACCTAAGGAGGACCACTAGCTCCTTCTCCTTCGAGCTGACCTCTCGAAGAGTATGGTTCTCCGTGTTGAGGGTGGCGACGCGGTCCTCGAGGAGTGCACACCTCGCCGAAAGGCTTACCACCTGTGCCGAGGCGGCACGATTACAAACCAAACTCTGCAAAAGTTTTGTACAGCTATAAGTTAAAAGAAATCCAAAAAAAAAAAGAAAAGAAAAGAAAAAAAGGAAGATGAAATATTTACCGTGGCAAGACATGCTTCGATGTTGCGCATGTTATCCAGCAGA
Organism: Olyra latifolia; assembly: GCA_036346145.1. Classification (NCBI taxonomy): domain Eukaryota; kingdom Viridiplantae; phylum Streptophyta; class Magnoliopsida; order Poales; family Poaceae; genus Olyra; species Olyra latifolia. The sequence continues at coordinate 13,845,437 of CM070533.1, forward strand.
GGAAACATCTCGCAACGGTCAAGGAGTGCCGAAGGCAAACCCGTGACGACAGTCGCCACTTGATCATCGGGAAGAAGTACTTCGTCTTCCGGATGGGGACCTTCGAAGGTACGAGCGACGTAGGGCGCGGGGGGAGTCATGAGTGACGCCCCTCCTTCGATAGTAGTCGCCGCTGCCGATGAGGTGGCGCCGAGCGTAGTTGACGCTCGCTGGATTCCCTCCTCGACCTCAGCCGGTATAGCTGAACCTGCGGGAATAGGGGCGGCCGCATTAGCCAACGAAGGTTTCCTCCCCGCAGCATCGGTTGCAACCAACGCCAAGATGGCATCAGTCGCGGTGGCAGCAACAATGGTTCCAGAGACGGGCACTGCAGATGGGTCCTCGTGAAATCCCTCTGCAAGGAACAAACAGTAAGTAAAAAAAAAAAAGAAGGACAATGAGTTACGATGATGATAGGATAACAAACCTTCAGCAGAAGGAGAATCAAGCAGCCAAAACTCCGGGTCAACCACGAAGCCAGCAGTATAGCCATCGGTCTCCGTGGCGACGTCAACGGAGGCCCCTTCGGGAGACATAGGACCTCGACCCGAAGGATGAACCTCGTTAGAGCCATGTCCGGGATCCAAGGGTCCCGAGGGAGTTTTGCGAACCAAGACGTCGAGGGGATTCTCACCGCCACTGGCAGCGCTTTGCGCATCCGGCGAATTGCGCTCGTCTTCAACCACGTGGCCCTCGTCTTCGGCCGCGCGGCCCTTCCTCAGCATCCTCTTCGTCATCCTCCTCGTCTTCAGCACTGGTAGCTTCTGAAAAAAATAAAAAGTTAAAACGACGGACCGGAGAAATATAGCCCGTAAAGGGGTACTCACCCCGGGGTCGCTTCGACGGGCCCGCGGAAGTGCCTTCGGCGGCCTTCCTCTTCCCGCCTCTCTTCGGTTCAGGCTCCGTCCAAGGGGTAACCACCCCAAGGATGCGGTTCATGCGTGCGCCCACTCCAGCTTCACGAGCTCGCGCGACTTCGTCCGGACGAAGGGGCCCGAACATCTCCTCGGTCCTTTCCATAGCCGACTCTAAACTCCGGGGACGATGTTCTTCATCACGAAGAGTGAGCTGGTCGCCTCCCTCGCGGACTAGGACGAAGTCCTCCCAGCTACGCATTAGCGGCCTCACCTTGGCCGCATAAAATTCCTCGGCGAGGCAACGCATGGAGAAGCGTCGGCTGATCCTTTGAAGCAGGAGTCGTTGCGCCTCTTCGGACCCTGACAGCTTCTCCACCGGAAATTTGATACAGTCCGCTGCGCCCGGCGTGTATTTTAGTGGGGCATCCTCGGTACCCACCCTCTGGTAAAACCAGTAGAGCTTCCAGCTTAGCCCAGCTGCTCCATCCCACTTCTTCTTCGTGGCCAAGGGTGGGAAGTCCGCAGAATGGGCCGACTTCACAACGAAATTCAGGCACCCGAACGCACTCCCGCTAGTCTTCCCCTGCCACCGAGCCTCGTGAAGGAACCCGAAGACTCGAGCACTTGGTTGCGCGCCGTGGCTTCGGAGCGCCCATTCGAACACCGCCAGACGGGCCACAGCATTTGGGGAAAGGTGGACAAGCTGCGCCTTGTAAAGCTCAAGGACCTCCCCAATGAGGCGAACGCACGGAATCCGAAGACCGGCCTTTGTCTGCGAGTGGAAGATGACTGCCTCGTCGGTGCTTGGCTGTGGAGTCGTCTCTGGCCCTGGGAGTCTGAAGTCTTCGTCGTCCGCAAGGGAGCATTTCGATACCTTCGTGAGCATATCGAGTGTCATCCTCGACTGCCCCAGCTCCCAGGACAGCCGCGCAAGGTCCGCCGAGCTCAAGACCTTCTTCGGCGCCATCAAAGGCTCCGAGGACTGTAAAAATAAGACAAATTAGTACTTTCGCGAGCGGGCCTTCGGACGATAACAAAAATATATCTACAGTTTTTGAACTGCGAAAATTTTGTAAAAATACTACTCAATCGAACAAGAAGGACACAAGAATCTCGCCGGCAAGCTCGCCGGCGTCGACCCCCAAAGAAACACCGAAATACATGACTCAAAACAAACAAACAACCCGGACGAGTGTCATACTGCAGACCTAGTTGGTGATGAAGAATGGCGGAGAACCAGGGCGATGATCAAGCGGGCGGCGGCGAAGGACAACCAGCGCGATGATCAATGGCGGCGGCGGAAGGACAGCCCGTGAGTGCGAGAACGGCGGTGGCGGAGAGCGAAGAAGGCAAGGGCGGAAGAGGGCGTATGAACAGAAGGACTAGCGGCGGTCGAGAGAGCGCGCAAGAGCGAAAGAAACCAACGGCGGAGGCGGTGAGTTTGAAGAACGCGAGTGTAGAAGAAGAACAGTATCGTGGTTCCTTATATAGAAAAAGATATGACACGGATGAGTGCCACGTGTCCACATCAACGGTGACGATACGTCGCAAAGAAACCGAACAGGTGCAGAAAAATATATATATATATACAGCAAAAATCCCAACGGGCGCCTACAGATCTGGTGACACGGGTGATCATCAATGGCTGGGATCAACGCGCGGACTTCGACAACACTGACAGTGTCAGACTGTCTAGTCCAAGTCACATCAACCGGCGAAGATACCAATGGAGACAGAAAAGATACATCTTCGGGAACACCACCTCGACGTGGAGAAGGGGGGGCTAGACATTCCGGCCAGACACCACGGCGAGGTGGCGGCGTGACCGTAAGGGGCTTCTGTTGTAGGGGCAGCCAACCCTTCTCTAGGAGAGGTGGATGTTCACGAAGATGTTGTGAGGATTCTTCGCGTAAAGTATTAACCGAAGGAGAGCATGAGGAAGTTCATCCAAGACAAGTTTCGTCAGACCGTGGATGGGAGGCGTGGACATATGCGAAGGGTAGAGTATTCCGAGTATATCTCAAGTAAGGAGGGTCCTCGGGATGGAGAGTCCTCGGGATTTCCTTCTAACGAAAAGAGTGCCCAGACGAGGAAATCACAGAGACTCTTCGGGAAGACCGAGAATGATCTTTCACAAGTCAGTTCCGAAGACGAAGATTACGCGACAGCCTCTGACAAGAACGAATCGAATCAAATCAAATCAACAACTTTGTCAGATTATGCCCCCCAAGGGCATGTAAGGAAATAGGATAACGTGGATTGTAAGAAAACAACTGTAGCCGTTGATCATGGGATCGACGATCCAGAGTTTAGGGTAATCTGGGTATTCCCCCGTGGGTCAGGGTACTTTGGGTATTCCCCATACATGTAAACCCTGGCCCTAAAGTTGTATAAATAGATAAGCTCATCAATGAAAGAGGGCAGGCATTCAGATCATTCACATTAGCACTAGTTTATTAACTGAGCGCTCTACTCTCTCACCACCTCTTTCTCGGCGTTCTCTCCTTTACCGGGGAGGGACGCCGATTCTCACCGTCGGCGGATTCTCCGGCGACAATAAGTAAGAACGCGAGAGTGGGTGAGATGGTTAGAAGGGTGAGGGTAGAGTGGAGAGGTTGCAGGTTCGAGTCCTGGGTAACGCAATATTTGTATTTCGCGCGAAATGTGGCCTAATAACCTATAGTAGGTGGTAGATGATTAGTGTATATACGGTTTTTACTCAAGAACCTGCAGTGATAAGGCTATCATTGTCGGTTCCAAAACCGGCAGTGATAACCTGGGTTATCACTGCCGCTTACGCAGTGCCGGTTCAAAAACCGGCACTAATGCCAGTTCCGAACCAGCACTGATGTGGTATTTTGTAGTAGTGACCATGCACAATTTAAAATTTTTTCTCTAAGATATCTGGCCTTTGCTTCACTCTACTGGCATGATGGACGGACTGAAAGACAATTGAATGGTGGAGATGATTGACCTTAGATTTTCACTTTAATTCCCTCACGACACGCACACTACTAGAGAAATAGGTATCACAACCGGTCTCAAAAACCCCATCACAACCGGTTCATTTCGAACCCATTGTGATGGCGGTGCACCAGTACCGGTTCGTTAAGCCAGGAGCCAGGAGAGGACTTCTACAACCGGTTTGGGACACGAACCGGTTGTAGAGCCCAATTTCTACAACCGGTTGATGTCCCCAACCGGTTGTAAAAACTCTATATTTGAAATGCTAAAAGGAATGCTTGTCCTACTCTTATCAGAGAGCACGCGTGGGTGGATTGGCTAGAAGGGTGAGGTGTGGGTCACGAGGAGGGGTGTGAGGTCCTGGGTTCGAATCCCACTTCTCCCAATATATTTCTAACTTTTGCTAACACTACAACCGGTTCGTGGACCCGGTTGTGATACCCGGAAGTGCTACTCCCGGTGCCTTAGAACCGGTTCCAAAACCGGTTGTAATACCCGGTTCCCTAGTAGTGGCATCCAGTGAAGCCAACATTCATCTTAAGAGACATTGCCTCGAGCAATGGAGAGTACGTACGTACAAACCATGATATGATATCATCATATCTCAAGATATATATTTTGTATCCATGAAAGCACACCATGATGTGTATAAATATAGCATAATTTATTTTTTGCCACTGTAAAGAATGTCATTCTATTAGATTGTCACATCTTTGAGAGTGGCAAATAATAGAATGCCTCATATGAGCATATGTACGGTTCATTTTTGCGGTATTCTCATATTAATTATATGTGGTTCCATTTCTTCGTTAATTCAAGCAGCCCGACATATGCATTCATTCATACACAGCATGCACATCCGCACACATGCATGGACGCGAAATATGTATCTCGTACATATGATGATATCATGCATGCAATATGCACTCTCCATCAAAATTGAACTAGCACTATGTTTATAGAACGTAACAATGTCTCATGAATATATGAATTGGATGGCCACCCTGCTGCTGTTAAACTGAAATAAACACAAGCATGCATGCATGTATGTAATGAAGCTCCAAATTAATTACACGTCGCGTCCAGCTCCTCCCCTCCATCATGCATTGCTGGAAACTAAGAGTTTCATCTAGTAGTGCTGTTCCAGCTTACTTTTCCTCTGTTTTTACTTCTAAAAACACCTGGTTAAAACAATTAACATTCAGTTTGCATGCATTTAGTTGCTTTGCATGCTGTCTGAATAGGCATTCACGCATGCATGATGCCTGTGATAAGTAGGTGCTGCCCTTGGAGCAATGGTTTTGCCTAGAAAAAGTAGGAAGTAGTTCAAAGGCATGGTTTGAGTTTGTTAGTGTAATTTGGATCTATATATATGTTTTTAACATAACTTTCAAAAAAGCAGGGTACTAATTAAGGGCAGCAAGTAAACTACATAGATGTACAACGAAGCAAATGATCATTCTCCTTTTTAATTTTGTGCTATCACTTTTAACAAAATTTGGTGGCAGATCTGCACTAACATGAGGGCCATGTTATCCATATTATTGAATGACTTTAGTTTTGAGGTATTTGGACTTTGGACTCTAGCAAGGAGTCAAAGCTTCACCACACCCTCCCCCCCCCCCCCCGGTTTTAGATCAGACCTAAGTGTGTTTACATACTATCTCCCTATCATTTCATTCGAATTTTGCTTTGATTTGCCGATTGTAATTGCTTGCTTACATGGGCAAGTGGTGTAAGCAAGATAGCACATTTTTGGAGTAGCAAATCCTAGATTTTTTTTTTCTTTCAAAAAGGGCAGAAGCAATAGGACAGATAAATTAAAATGCATGCATTAGAAATTAATATCTAAAAAGTCCTTGGGTAGTGTAGACAATCTTGTTTGTTGATCCATCTTATCAATAACTTTAATTTAGTAGGCTACGTAGTGCCTGATGTGAACAAGTTCTGAATCATGGCAAAGCTACAATTGGGGTTGAAAAGGTAGAAACTGCCAATTTTGATGTTAGATAGATCATATGAGATCATGCGTATGTGTAATGTCAATGCGTCTTACAAGTTTCTGAAAAAAAAAGTTTTAGCGCAGAAGCAAGCGACTCATGCGTCATGAGTCCCCGCTAGAGTCCAAAGTTCAAACCCTCAAAACTAAAGCCATGCATGTGACGGTAAAAGATATGGACAGCAGGGCTCCTCATGTTATCATGTGCCACCAAATCTCGTAAAAAGTTATACCAAAAATCAAAAAGGAAAATAGTCAAGTGCTTTCTTATCTCTATCTAGACTTTACATGTTGCCCTAATTCGTCCCATGCTTGTCTTGAGAATTATCTAAAAAAATAGATACATCCAAAATATACACTAGTAACAAACTCTAACAGCATCTTCAAACAAGTTCACTTTTTATGGGCAAAACCGTAACAGAATGGCACCAGCTACTCATCACATGGACATGCATAGTATACAGCTCATCTACTCTTCTGCTTATCTCCATTTTCAAAATACCAATGCTTTACTCCCTCCGGTTCCATAATACTTGTCGTTTTAGCTTTGTCCTAAGTCAAAGTTTTCAAACTTTATCTATGAAAATATTTTGAACTATTTGGATTGGCCACATGAAAATCATACCTTTAGATTCGTCTCGAAAAACACTTCCATAATATTGTAATTTTTGCAAATTCTATATATAAATTGCAATGGAAATTAATAGTCAAAGGTATATTTCGAAGACCGTATCAATGTCCAAAACGACAAGTATTTTGAAACCGGAGGGAGTATTTTTTAGTCTGTTTTTTGGTCACAAACACGTGGCTCACGAGGACCACCTCGGGAAGCTTTAAAAGTTTAGAAGATAAGAAAATAAGTAGATAAGTAATAAGTAAATAAGCCACTGAGAACACCTCAAACTAATCTTTTATGGAATCCGAAGGTTAGCGTCTGTTGGAAAGTGAAGGTTAGCGTCTGTTAGGAGTTGGTAGAAATATAAAGAGGAAAACTGAACTAAGTGGAACATAACATTATCCATTGTAAAAACATGCCAAGGATGAAAAGGTTTCATGTGCTAATATTTTGTACCCATTAGGTCACTTGGTTTGCATGACCAAAGTTTTAGTTTTGTCGGTTAAGCCATTGTAAGTGATGTCGACAAGCAACACTTGACATGTAAGGCAGCAATACTATGGGCTGACCTAAAATAATATCCAGTGCTAGAGGCGCTAAGAGGTACACATACATTCACTTCTTCCTCCAAGGCACCTTCATGCAAATCATGGATACCATTTGGTAACATGGGGCGAATGAATTACAAGAGGTGTATACATACAAATCAAGTAATTTTAAATTAGGACCTTGCCAGTGGACATATATCTCTAGAACTAGATTAGTGTATCTTATCAATTGTATTTTTTTTATTGAACCTCTTCACCATTGCAATTAATTGTTTTACATAAAACAATTTTAATCTCACCGGTTAATTAAGTACCTTGCAACATATTTAAATACATGCTTTTACTTATTTTGTGGCCTGCTCAATACCTGCCATATAAAAATGTCCAATACAAGGGTCTAATGTAATATAGATATAATGCAAGTGACGATAATATATATGTACACACATATTTACTTCTCCTAATATGGAGGGTTAGAAATCAAAATAATCTTTTAGTATTTTACTGTTTCCTCCTCGAACACTACTTTGTTTACATGACCCAGCTGCTTACTCTCATTGCTTAAGTACTTTGCAACAGATATGAATACATACTATATTTACGGTGTGGCAGGCACAACACCTTCCATATAATCAAGCAATACAAGGGGCTAAATCTCATATGGATACATTGATAGAGACGGTAGTCTATATGCTTGTACATACATTTACGTCTCCCTCTTAGCATAGGCACCTTGCTCATTTTGATTATTTTTATCAATATATCACATTAAGTGATTGCGCCTATATATATAGCTAGGTAACCATCCACGTGGCAAGAATGAGACTTTTGCATAGCTAGAGAATGAACATAAAGACCAATAACTTTTAGATAAATATTACCATATTTTAGAAGAAACAAATTTCTTAGCTAGGCACGTTGTCGTAAGGCATGAATAAGATTAGGTCATAAAGATCAAACAAATTGCAAAAAGTGCATGCGTACAAATTATAAGTTCTTGCTGCTTAGTCACCTTTCCACGTGGGATAAATAGCTAGATAACCATCCAAGTGGCAACAATGAGACAATGACATAGAGAAGAACAACTTTTTGGGAAGTACTGACTTATTCAAAATAATCCTTTACTTTTCCATTTAGATATAGAAGTAATGTATCAACTACCATAAATGGAATCAATTTGAAACATGAATTGAATGCCCTTGTTAATTTGCTTTACTATTTTGCATCAAAGGGTGCGTCATTTGAATTAACTACATTAATTGTGTATTTTTCCCATAAAAAGAATTATGTATTTTCATAATCAAAATTTTTTATTGTCTGGGATATGCTCTTTATTGATGTATTTAGACTTAAATTTTAACATAAACCAAAAAGAAGCTCAGGAAATACCAACTATAAACTATTGTGAGAAAATCTCAAACCCAAAGTTTGACTTGGAAAAACTATCTATTATTAATTTGTAATCATCTATGAACTGCCCCTGAACTACATTATGGTGGTTTTCATGTTACATGGAATGAGAAATTTTAGAAAATTGCATATGTACTCATATTTTGTAGTACATATATAACCTCCATATCATCTGGATAGCTCATTGTAGATTTGCTATTTTCTACATATATAATAACAACAAGAAAAAATGTTGAAATTCAGAGATGAAATCATCAACCACCCAAATGCAATATGTGTATGCTTCATATATGAAAATGACACATTTTCTTAAGAAACCAAATCAAATATTTTGTAAATGATGTACAACTTTTTGTATGAAGCACGTTGGTCTAATCATTCATAGAATTTCAATCAAAAGTTACTCTAGTTGCATCGACAAAGAGAAATATATAGAATAGAACTTAACTAAATTTTGTAGAATATGTAGTTGAGAAGTAATATAATATGTAGTCATTAACTATTAAAATGATAGATCATCAACTAAATACAGGCAAACTAAATTTGCAAATGTGGCTTTAGAAAGCCGAAAGAATTTCCTTAGACCATTACTATCTAAAAAACTATTGAATATTTATATAGTAAGAGAAATTGTGTCAGCTCCGAGTATTCTAGGCCAAAGATTCAATATCATTTTTACATATGAATGATATAAATGTTAGTAACTACAATTTCAGTAACACACGAATGGAAAACATGTATATTACTGAAAGAACAAAGTAAAATAAGGAAATAAATGGTTAATATTAACCATGCATGCATGATGCATGTTATATGTATAATGCATCTCTTGATTGATGAGCGATTGATGACTTTACTCAGATTGCACACCTTGGGATCACTTGATGTTAATTCATATCACCACAATTACCATGGTTTTGTCCATCTATCTTTGATCACAATATATTAGTTTTTGTAAAAAAATCACAATATTTTAGTGATATAAATAACACACTGTTGCTATATTTCCAAAGCCTGAATATCCGATGTTTTTATATTGTAGACATATTACCGGAACTTCATGCAGATCAAAATAATATGTATTACTTGATAAGAAAAGAGGAGTTTTCCTATTAAAAATAAAAGTAGTCTAAAAGTATCAAAATAAATATAAAAAGTGAAAACCAATATATGTTTGTTCATTATCTAATAATAGAAAATCAGATTGCACAAAACATCATGGAATCCAAATATCCAATATTTCTCAAATTCTTGGCAATACTAAAACATCAATCCAAATTTGTAGAAAAAATGAAGAATAAATCTTATATGTCTAATGTACTTACTTCTTCTTACTAAACAATTTGTATATAGGACATATAAGGAAAAAACACATTCTTGTTTTCAAATTTGGCAAAGATCTCTGACATTTAATTAAGAGGGTGTTGGGCACCTAAATTTGAACCTAGGTAGGAAGGGTGCTTAGCCGCACTTTTAACCAAACAATGGAGTGCTCGGTCTACATGGGGTATTAAATATGCATAGAATTGCTTTGCTAAAACAAATGACAATAACAAGAGTAAAAACATGGAAGTATCTAACTATCGCAAATAATAGATCCATACCACAATGAGAAACTATACTAGGAAGTAGAATTTCAAATTTTAAGCCACATGACTAGATTTTAACCATAAAAAACAGAATCACATATCGTAAAATGTTAAGGGGATGCGAGGGAATCAAAAGTGAGTGCAGGAATTAGAGATACCTTTGGCAATTGATCGAATCACTATAGCAAATGGGAGCGGGAGCAAGTGGAAAGTTGTTTGCGTTGAAACAAGAGCATAAAGTGATAGGAATGAAGGAGCACATTGGAAGAAGAGGGTTTAAAACTCTAAGAGGCCTCGTAATATGTGTGAACCTCGCTGTGTACCCTAAGATATTTGTATTGCGGGGCCATGAGCTATGCCAGTGAAAAGTAAAATACCATTTCATTTGGGACCAAGCACGTGGCCATCATGCGCATGTGCTGGATATGCCTAGATCAACATCCATGTAAAAAACCAATTAGGTGTATGTGAATACTTATTGGAACACATCAAATTTGTCGGCTCATCCAATATGCCTCTTGCTATTTAGACTGACAGATTGATATAGCCATTTAACGTTGCTACCATCCATGACCTTGCAAAATCACTTCGTCGATGCAGACCGGAGAGTCTACAAGATATTCTTAAATAGGGATGCCATTGTGTATTGTATACCAGTCAATGTGCTTAGACCATTAATTAAGTTTAATGTATATTAAAAATATTTGCCTCAATTTGGCAAGTCTTGTATAGTTATGTAACATCTAGTTACAACATCAATCATAAGTAATTATGTAAGATCATTTGCATATTTAAAAACTAACAAATTTTCACTAACAAAACAAAAATGCAATGTTCAGTACAATGTGTTAAAATAAATTTGAATGCATATATATAATTTATGGGACTGACTAATAGTCAATCGATTGAAAATGGAGAACCATTTCGATGTCGTACTCCCTCGTCCATCGTAACCACACCATGGACACAAATCCATCACTAGTGTTCTTTTAGTATTTTGATACCGGGTCTACAAAATTCATGTTTATACTTGCTAAGATCCCAACGATTAAAAGACCATGTAAATTAAATTTATAAATGCACAGTAAATACTATTTCCAAAAACTCATATAGAGAATTGTGCCATACACAAAGAAACATGTATCCCTCTCTCCAAGAAATATTAGGGCATCTCCAATAGTTGTAGACAACTACTAGCTATAATAATATCGGGTCAACTCCACCACAACTATAGATAGCAAAGACCATCCCTCCAACAATCAACCTTTAGCACAAAACCCAAAGATAGCGTGTGTCCCATGTCTCATTGACTGGAAGTGCTCCTTATGGACTGACTCTTCATCAAGAGCTAGCTACTATCTCTCCTCACCCTCTCTCTCCCCTCCATATAGGCAAATTGATTATGTGTATTTCTTATAGCTAGCTGATTATACTTTGCTGGAGATGCCCTTAGTGATAAGGACAGCTGCCAAAGCACATACACAACAGAATCAAAGGAAAGAAAAAAGGGGGAAGAAAGAAAAAGAAGCCCAAAACACAAAAAAGTTAATTGTGTTGCTCGTTTTCTGATTGACATACTTCTTACAATCAAATTTTTTGTTGTGCTTCAACTAAAAAGAGTCGACTGGACATGTTGCTTGTTTTGCTTCACCGTTGCTTGAACTACTTCAACTCAAATAAAATGAATGCATAAGCAGATATAGAAGGGTTAATAATGTGATGTTGAATAACTCTTTTAGATATTGCAATACAATGGTGCAAAGAGTATTCTCTTGTGATGCTGATGATTTACATGAAAAAGGTTTGTTGCACTAACATTGAAACCTAACAAAAGCCAGTCAAATCCTACTTCATAGCACCCTAATTAATAGCATATAACCAGAAATTGCATAGTTTATTAAAAGAATTGCACATTGCATAAGAGTGAAATTTTAGTGTATATATAATGCAACTTGTAGGGTGATATCTAAGTTTATGTTTGTACTACCATGCATCGAGATGTTTCATTTGTTAAATCCAATTGACTCTTTTGCTAATTACACAAAAAGCAATATCAGTTTCCTCAAACACTGATATTTGAGGCTAACGCTTTTTTTGTGTGTGGTTGACACTGCTTCCCCGAATTGCTACTTTCTGCTTTTCGTGATTTCTTTGATGCTGCATCTTTTGATCTGAAAAAAAAAGGGAAACAATTTTTTTTAAAACAAAGGACCTTTTATCACTTGCTACCCACAAGAAAAATAGCCACTAGAACTACAAATAATAGGTTGCAATATTAAAATCACCAAAGTTTCACTTGTTTCCACGCAATTTCTACACATTCGGTTCAGGATATATGCAACCAAACACATGCACTTCTTTGTGTTATGTTACAAAAATTTAAAAGAAGCCCATAAGAAAAATGCAAAAAATTGCACACATACAACGGGTGCAATATAATTTCAATAGACCTGTGGTGCAAATTTTTTGACAAAAAAAAATATTGGAGGTATGGCAGATATAATGAAAAACACTTAACTTGCACATGACTAAAGAGGAAAGAGTAAGAAAGAATAGTACAATTTACAATTTCTCTGCACATCAAGATAGTTGTACAATGATAAAGCTAAAATTGCATATTAATAGTGAGTGCAATTTTTATAAAATAGTAGTGCAATTTATTAAGAAATCATTGATAATTGTAGTGTTAGGTGTTTATATAGAACAAGAAAATGAGAACAAATTACAAAGTGAAAAATAAATTTTTCTAACATAAAAAATCATACTAACCCTATTAAACCCCAACAAAAGACAAAAATGAGAAAATTTTATAGTACAACAAAACTATACTAACCCAGTGAACCCCTACAAAAGTCTGAAACAAAAGAAAATTTCATAACTAGGAAAAAACTATACTAACCCAGTGAAGCCCTATAAAAATCAGAAACAAAAGGAAATTTCCTAACCTATGCAAAACTAGTGAACCCTACAAAATATATAAACAAAAGAACATTTTCTAACCTAGACAAAACATCCCAACCTTGGTAGACCCTACAAAAGAAAAAAAGAAATATACAAAACATAAATACTTGCTATCAAAATTGCACTTGACAATTACCAAGATTGCATAATACATAAAACTACAATTTTAGGAAAATTGATGTGCAATCTAATGAACTATATGTCATTAGCGAGGTGAGTCATACTACACAAAGATAGGTGAAAAGCTAAATCTCTATGGAGCTATAGAAAAAATAATAATTTAGATACTAAATATCTTTGAGGAGTATGAATCATAGTCTCAGAATGCATAATGTTGCTGAAAAATATTAGATATACGTCAACATAGGCTCTCAACAGTGTTATGATCATCGAATCAAGTGAAAAAGTTGAGCATCTAGAGTACCCTTGTTCGGAAAATTCATCACACAGTTTGTCAAAATAGGAGTAATTAATATCCTACGAAAACCATAAGTTACGTAAACACAAAAAAAACACTAGTGAAAATCAAAAGGAAAAGAAAACAAAAAAATAGGTTTCCAACAAACAAAAACCATACAGAGAAAATCTATATATAAATTATTTTTCTAAAACAATACATGTTTGAGAAGAGATGGAGCAGCACAAATCAGCACCATTTCTTCTTGAAAGAAAATCAGGTATTGTTGCAACCTAGGCTTCATCCCAAAACTAACAAAAATGGACCATATCAAGCAAGCATTCAAAAGTACCGAGATAAACTTACCACGGTAGCACTATAACTTCTTTGCCCGATCTCTCACTCTTCGCAAGATAAGCTTAGGGAGAACTTACTAGTACTATCCAAGGCTAGTACTAAACTACTCAAGTGGTCTTGTTACTGGCTACTACTAAGCCCAATTGCTAGCTAGCAATTGAGCAATGGAAAACAAGAGCTATGTGCGTATTGTTGTAAATAGCATAAGAGAAAAAAGTTCAATAGAGGTATGCACATATGAGCCAACACAAGTCTGCAGGTCAAATAAGAAACACAAATATGTGCATATAAATTCCTTGCAATTAGTAGATTTAGACATGCCTAACTTCAACTCAACGTGCACAACAAATCAGGCAATGATTTTGATTAGAATTGTCTAAGTGAGTAATTACTAGCCTGAGATGCCTACCAACTCTAAAATATATCATTGCCAACCACTAGACTTGTCGCATTCTCCAATAAGCCCAAGCACAGCGTCCTTGTCTCGCCATGGAAGAGCAAAGCGAGAAAGACACGAACAACACATTGAGGTTGCCATTCTCCTAAAAATTGAAATCCACCATACAAACAACTACAAGATTTTACAGATCAGCTGATCTCACTCAGAATCAAAATTATATGAACCATTAGAGCAGGACATCAAATATAACTAAAAAATACCTCAAATCGCAAGAAAGTTCATGTCTCATCTTCTCCCATCAACACATAGCAATTGTGACATCCTAATAAAATTATAATGTCACATATTAGCAAATATAGAAAATAAAATCCAAAAGCATAAAATAATAATAAGGAAAAGGTCCTAACAGGCTTAGATAGCCTAAATAGGCCCTAACTAGACCCAAAACCCAATCCACCTAGTCCTAAACCCCCTAGGACTCTAATTTGACCAATTAAGACCCAATTCTAGCCCAATACAAATTCTACCCATATTAGGGCTGACCCAAGTCGACCTAAGCACTATATAAACCCCCCTAGGGTTCCTGGTCGGCCACATCATCCCCAACCCTCGAAACCCTAGCCGCCGCCTCGGTTTTCGTGCAAAACCCGAAGCAAACCGAGGTAATGCTCCTATTCCAGTGCTCAAACCCCAAATCCAAGGCCATCACGTTGTAGAGCTCGTCGCGCTGATCAATTTGGATATATGGATCGCCATGTTTGGTGGAGAATTGAGGAGATAAAGATCGCCAAGAGATGGCCGGAATCGCGCCGTCATCGCCGCCGCGACCACCACCGCCGCCTCGAATCCCATTTGCTACGGCCAAGACTCCTGCTGCCGCCCAGCCACCGCCGCCACGCCCCCCACCGCCGCCGCCGCGCGTGCGCATGCGCCACTCGCGTCCGCGCCGCTTTTTTGCATCGCGCGCACGTTACCCCCTCCGCCCACCAGCCGGGCCCCACGCCGACCCGCCCCACCGGCAGGCTGCGCCGCGTCCACGATGGCGTGCCGCCACGCGTCCCCCGCTGACCCGCGCGCGCGCCAGCCCCGCCGCCGCTCGGTTTTCCGGGTTTTCTCTCGGTTTTCGTGTGGTTAACCCACGGTTAACCGGCTTTAATCTTTCCAGTCCTTTCTAGTTAGCTCCAAACTTTCCCGAATTGTTTAGGGAGTTCCCGAACTCCAAATTTGTTGATTCCAGAGCCTAAAAATCACAAATAATCCTAAGAATTTTATATATTTTTACCATACTGTTTTCTGTATGTTTGATATTTATTGTTGTTTATTTATTCTTTCGCGTAGAACCGACGTGTACCTGCTGTCCGGGAGACGTTCCGGAGCCGTTCGAAGGAGGTGATCCAGAACCTAGCTTCTTCGAAGGCAAGCTAGTTTCATGTTGAAACCCTAGTTTGCTAAATTTTAATTATTCCATGTCTATTTAAATTGCATGCATTAATTATCATCGTATGTGCTATTCTGATCCCGTTTCGTATTAGTCCTTTACTAATATGATTTAGCCTTCCAGTGTTAGCCCGATTGGTACTGTTTTCCTAGCCTATCCTTTGTGTAATTGCTTAGCCTTGCTTCTGGGATTGGTAGTTGATAGGTTTCACTTAATATTAAACCTTTATCCGTGAAGTTCGACTTCATGGTGTTGTTTTTGGATAAACCTAATCAACTAAAATCAACGTGGTGTGTGTTGATTTGAGGAGACCCAGAAGAGGCGGATTTTGGGCTCGTGGTTGAGACGTGCAGGTCTCCTCTGTCATATAAGGACCGAATACTTGTATTACCAAACCGGACCTGAACCGTACAGCCACTTGTGCCTTCTGGGCCTGACCGTTAGCTGTGGAAACCTTGCTTCCGATGTACTCGTAGTGGACGGACGTGATTCGCGATCACTGGTTCCGAATGGCTTAAATGGGGGCTAACCTCATGCGGTGCGCTATCAGGTACGACTGAAGGAGTGCGCATGACTGTCGGCCTGGTCGAAGTGTACCGTATGGGGCGCGAAACCAAAAGAAAGGGTACATTAAGGGGCAGGTGAAAGCAGTGAACGGTTTTGTACTGTTTCTCTCTCGGGATGAAACAGGGCTTGTGGGGAACGTGTACACACTCTGCAGAGTTAAAACTATCATGGTAGCCGTGCCCATGTTATGGGCGGGAAAGGAGCTTAATTCAAGGTAGTCCAACGTGTTTTAATTAAATAACTTGATGTAGTGTAGGCAGGGATTGCTTTTCTTGGAGCTGGTTAGCCGTCCTTTGGCTACGCTCATGTGTTATCAGGTGTTTAATGAATCAAGAACAAATAAACAAGTAGATAGGTGATATTTTAGCAAAATAACCATACCCATCCATTGACCTTGCATTCATTTATTTAAGGACTGCTTGCTGAGTAGCCGTGTACTCATTATATGGACCACGGATATTTGTTCAGGTCAAGATTTCAGCAACGGTGCCAGCTGTGACCAGGAGGGTCAAGGTGATTAGCCGCGCGTTCCGGGTCAACCTCGGGATATCATCGCACTGAAGTCTTCCGCTGTGTTTTCTTTATGCTATTGAACTATGCCCTGTGCAAGACTATGTGAATGTCTATGTCAACTGGGATGCTATTTATGTTATGTAAACTGTTAAATTCTAGTTAAATTTAATGTCTGCGATGATATTCCAAATGTCCTTGAGTGCAATACTAGCTATGATCTTCTGGGACTAGTATTCGGTCGCTCAAGCCGGTAGGAATACTGGGGTACACGACAGATTTGGTATCAAAGCCAGGTCTCCTCTAGGATACCGTAGTTAATTACCTAAGACCCTAAGGAGCTGAAAAGCCTATTCAAAAATAGTTATAAATTCTCTTTTCCTCACACTTATTGTTCTCTCACCCTACCTAACTAGTATGCCTCTTTCCCTTTTAGATGGTGCGAATATTGGATGAAGAAGGGATGCCGTTGCTGCTGAACGGAGTATTGGAAGAACTCGGGTTCGAGGACCCGTTGCCTGACTACGAATGTCATTTGGTTCAAGTCGACACCTTCATGCAGTGGAGGTGCAAGCTAACCATAACCCCCAGGAAGCGCGACGCCGAGGAGACCCCAATGGTGTTTAACGCATTCGCGGATGATGAGACTGAGTCACATCAAATGGTGGCCCGTGAAGCAATCCTACACCTCGGTGATATTTATGAAGAGGAGTTAAAAGGAACTCAATACCACTACCTGCCGCGCCGACATCGCTTTGCTGCCAGGAGCGAACCAAGTGAAGTCCACGGGTTCGCCCAAGAATCCAACAAGCAGTTAGTAAGCGAAGCACGGTACGCAAAGAATCTTGACCGCCTGTACCAGGCCAAGGCCGACCAAGCGGAGAGATTGATCAAGGAATTGGACCGCATCAATAAGGAGGAGCAGGATAAGAAGGAAGCGTATACGAAGGAAAAGAGAGAATTCTACCAGGAGAAATGGGCGCAGAACATGCGCATTGCAGCTGGTGAATTAATGAGGATCGAAGTGGAGAAAAAGGAAGAGCAATTCGCAAAGGACAAGACCACGGTGGAGAGCTTGAAGAAAGCGCTAGAGCACAAGAGGAAAGTGTATAAGGAAGAGTATGACAACCTGCAAGAAGACCTTGACACCGTCATGGGATGGGGCGAAGAGCTCCGTGAGAAGGAAAAGAAAGTCAAGGAGCGCGAGAAAGAAGCAAAGAAAAAGGAAAGAAGCCTCGACGAGCGAGCTAAAGAATTAGAGCAAGCAAATGAGGACATGAAGGAGTATCTGAACTTCAGGATGGATAAAATGTATGAAGAAGAGAAGGCCTTCGCGGAGCAAAAGCGAAGGTGGGAAGAAGAGCACAAGCCCTCGGAAAGGAAGAGACCCTGCACGAGGAGCACTACTCGAGCCACTAAGAATTAAGATTGTATTAGCCTAAGTCGTATTTTAATGTTTGGAGTGGACCGTATCAGTTTAAATTTCCCAGTGTGATACGGCTACTCATACTTTAGCATATTAATGGAATATTTACTAGTTTAATTTTGGTGATTGTGAATTGTTTAAATTTATCACAACAACATGGAGTTCAAGAGAAGAATTCGAAGGCGCGAGGAAGAGCAAATAAAGAAATTGAAGATGGAAGGATTCCACGGCAAGGAAAAATTTGTTTTCCAAAAAAAAAAAAAAAAAAGTCCGTACAGTCGTACCCGACGTCCGTACAGTCCGTACAGAAGCGAAAATTAGTGTTTTCTTCTTTTAGAAACTAATTTTCCCCACTAAGTGAAACCTAAATTACTCCCTAAGTACCGGAGATTAAATAGCCGGTAATAAGGCAGTAATATAACAATTAATTTGTTGCCTGTGCGTGTACATTATGTGATGATTTGCGTCTTAAATTGCAACTAAGCGGCATCCGCTGATGTGCTTGGTACTTGTTGGATCTTAATCGTTTGGATCTTTGTAATGAGTGCTAGAAAATTGTTTTCGCAAACTATTTTCGTTAAGGATGTCGCTACCGTCTTAGTTGTTCATCTTTCCTAGTTCTTTCTTGGAGCAGATGCCGAGAGGAAGAGGAAGGGGTCGTGCCATGCCCGCAGGTCGAGGACGAGGTCGTGGACGTCGTGCCGCGACACCTATTGATGGTATGGAAGAAGCTGCAAGTCAGAATCAGCATCAAGTGCAGCAAGAAGAGGAGGCTGTCCCCCAAGCCAACGTTGCTGCTCAGCAGGCTCCACCAGTTGCTGCGGCTGCACCGCCACCTCAACCCGCAGCCCAACAACAGCAAGACAATCTGGTCCTGCAAGCTTTGAATTTGATTGTGGAAAGGTTGACCAACCCGCCAGTACAACATCAAGCACCTCAGGTCGCACCGCACCACCCTCAGTCTAAATTTAGCGACTTCATGAGGACTAGGCCGCCACAGTTCTCAGGGACCAGGGATCCGGCAGAAGCAGATGATTGGATCAAGGATGTGGAGAAGAAGCTATACTTAGTGGATTGTGATGACTACGAGAGTGTCCAGCTTGCTACCCACATGCTGAAAGGGAATGCTGCTCACTGGTGGGAAAATTACTGCAATGCCCACCCAAATTATCATAACCTGAGGTGGGACGAATTCGTGGAGCTATTCAAGAACACCTACGTGCCCCAGAGCATGCGGGATGAGAAGAAGAGAGAGTTTGAAAACCTGCGTCAGGGGAACATGACCGTCGCTCAGTACATCAACAAGTTTATTGAGCTGTCACGTTATGCTTCAGACCTGATTCCAACAGAGAAAGCCAAGATCTAGAGGTTTACAGAAGGCATGGACTCAGGCATGAGGATACAGCTGCTGCCTTTTCAATGCCAAGACTTCGAGCAGCTAACTGAGAAGGCGATAATCTTGGAAGGAGCTCAGCGCAAGCACAATGAGGACAGAAAGAGGAAGATGAACTTCCAAGGACAAAATGACTGTAATGTCCACCGTCGTTTTCCGCAAGGGCGAGGCTCTAGCAGGCCGCCATACCAAGGACACAACTACCAGAATCAAAGGCAGGCCTCGAGCTTTGTACAGAAGTCACAGGGCCAGAGTCAGTCTGTTAATCAGCACGCTCATCGGCCAAATCCTAATGCAAACCAAGGAACAAACAGGAGTGCGTCAGGAGGAGCCACAGGGGTCACCTGTTTCCGGTGCAATCAAGTGGGACACTATGCTCATCAGTGTCCGACCAAGCCAGAAAATCAGCAGCAGAGGAACCAAGGAGGTGCATCTTCGCACGTGGGTTCAAACAAGAGTGTCCACAACGCCCCGAGGAACACCCCGAACGTGGGAACCGGACGCATTAACCACGCCACCACTGAAGAAGCTCAGGAGGCACCGGACGTTGTGCTTGGTAAGTTCCTAGTGAACTCAGTACCCGTTACCGTATTATTTGATTCTGGAGCTTCACATTCTTTTATTACAAAAGACTTAGTGGTTAAAAATCAATGGGGAATAGTACCATTAAAACAACCCCTAATAATTCAATCCCCGGGGGGATCCATGAAAACAAGTATGGGTCATCCAAAGAAGAGGAATAGAAATTGAGGGTTCTAAGTTCTTGTCGAACTTAATTATGTTGGATTCCAAGGGAATACCAATCATTTTGGGAATGGACTGGTTGATGAAGTACAAGGGACAGATCGATTGTGCTAGCCGAGCAGTCACCTTGACCAACACCGACGGAACACAAGTCCGATACGAGTCAACCATGTCAGGCAGTCCAGTTGGAACAGTGCATCAGTTAGAAGTGAAAGCGACTAGCAAGGAGCGGCCGCCATTGGAGGAAATACCGGTTGTTAGTGAGTATCCAGACGTGTTTCCGGATGACCTGCCAAGGTTACCACCCGACCGTGATGTGGAGTTCACCATTGACCTGCAGCCAGGCACAAACCCAATATCACAACGGCCGTACCGCATGAATGCCAATCAGATGGCTGAGGTGAAGAAGCAGATCCAAGAGCTAAAGGACAAGGGATTTATCAGACCCAGTACATCACCATGGGGCTCACCGGTGATATTCGTGAAGAAGAAGGAAGGCACACTTAGGATGTGTGTAGACTACCGATCACTCAATGAGGTGACCATCAAGAATAAGTACCCTCTACCTCGAGTGGATGATCTATTCGATCAATTAGAAGGAGCCTGTGTGTTCTCGAAGATTGATTTGAGGTCCGGGTACCATCAAATCAAAGTCCGTAAGGAAAATATTCCGAAAACGGCATTCACCACTCGTTACGGGTTGTACGAATTTTTGGTGATGTCTTTTGGCCTTACTAATGCCCCGTCCCATTTCATGAGTATGATGAATAAAATACTTATGGAATATTTGGATAAGTTCGTCGTGGTATTTATCGACGACATCCTGATTTATTCGAAGAACGAGAAAGAGCATGCCGAGCATCTTCGAATAGTCTTAGACATTTTGAGGAAGAACCAGTTGTATGCCAAGTATAGCAAATGTGACTTCTGGTTGAAAGAAGTGTCCTTCTTGGGACATGTCATTTCAGAAGGAGGAGTGTCAGTTGATCCCTCTAAGGTCAGTGAAATTTTGGACTGGAAGGTACTGAAGACGGTAACCAAGGTCCGTGGATTTTTGGGAATTGCTGGATATTATCGCCGATTTATCGAAGGATTCTCCAAGATCGCAAAACCTCTCACACAGTTGTTGAAGAAGGATGTGAAATTTCAGTGGACCCCTCAATGTCAAGAAAGCTTTGAAACCTTGAAGAGCAAGTTGACCACCTCCCCGGTCTTGGTATTGCCAGACCTACATCAGGACTTCGAGGTGTATTGCGATGCTTCATTGCTAGGATTGGGGTGTGTGCTTATGCAAGAGGGAAAGGTAGTAGCTTACGCTTCCCGACAATTAAAGCCACACGAACTCAAATATCCGACCCATGACTTGGAGTTAGCTGCAGTTATGCACGCGCTAAAAATTTGGAGACACTATCTGGTCGGGAACCGTACGGAGATATACACCGACCACAAGAGCCTCAAGTACATTTTCACGCAGCCAGATCTGAATTTGAGGCAGAGAAGATGGCTTGAGCAGATAGCGGACTACGATATCGGAATCCATTATCATCCCGGAAAGGCTAATGTAGTTGCCGATGCATTAAGCCGCAAGCCAAGGAATAATTACTTGAAGGTCGAAATGGAGAAGTTAAATCTGGAGGTCGTGGCACAGGGATGCCTCTATACGATGGAAGTACAGCCCACACTAGAGGAGAAAATTAAACAAGCCCAAGGAGATGATGAAGATACCATCGACATAATTGTTAAGTTGATACTGGAGAGAGCCCCAGGATTTAATATGGACAAGAATGGAATTGTTTGGTTTGGGAAAAGAATCGTGGTACCAAAGAAAGAAGGACTCAGGGAGTTGATTATGAAGGAAGCCCACGATTCGGCATATTCTATACACCCGGGTAGCACCAAGATGTACTTGGACTTGAGAGAAAGTTATTGGTAGCCAGGTATGAAGAAGGACATTGCTGAACATATAGCTCTATGTGATGTGTGTCAGCGTGTGAAGGCTGAACACCAACGGCCAGCAGGATTGCTCCAGCCACTACAAGTTCCGCAATGGAAGTGGGAAGAAGTCGGCATGGACTTCATTGTTGGATTGCCAAGAACCCAAAGGGGTTATGATTCAATATGGGTTATTGTTGATCGGCTGACTAAGGTAGCTCACTTCATACCAGTCAAGACAATCTACCGAAGTCAAAAATTAGCGGAATTGTACATGTCAAGAATTGTATGCCTACACGGTGTGCCAAAAAGGATAGTCTCCGATAGAGGTACACAATTCACTTCAAGATTTTGGCAACAACTCCACTCCTTGTTGGGAACACACTTAGCTTTCAGCAGTGCCTATCACCCTCAAACGGACAGGCAAACTGAAAGGACCAATCAGATTTTAGAAGATATGCTTAGATCAGTGGCACTAACAGATTCCAAGAGTTGGGACGAATCACTTCCCTATGCTGAATTTTCGTATAATAACAGCTATCAGACAAGCATACAGATGTCTCCTTTCGAAGCATTGTATGGTCGGAAGTGTCACACCCCGCTGTACTGGAGCGAGACAGGAGAAAGGAAGTTGTTTGGCCCCGAAATTTTAAAAGAAGCTGAAGAAAAGGTCAGGATGATCCAACAAAGAATGAAGACGGCCCAGTCACGACAGAAAAGTTATGCCGATAAACGTCGGAGGGATTTGCAGTTCAACGTGGGAGATCATGTGTACTTAAAGGTGTCACCGTTGAAAGGGCTGCGCCGTTTCCATGTATCAGGGAAGCTATCACCCCGATACATTGGACCATTTGAGATCACCGCCAGAAGAGGAGAAGTTGCCTATCAGTTGCAGTTGCCACCCAACCTGTCTGGTGTTCATAATGTGTTCCATGTCTCCCAACTCCGTAAGTGTTTGAGAGTGCCCAAAGAGCAAATGCCAGTTGAAGCAATGGATTTGCAAGAGGATCTGACTTACAAGGAGAGACCAGTTAAAATCTTGGAAGAAGCTGAAAGGCGTACTCGCAGTCGTGCGATCAAGTTTTTCAAGGTGCAGTGGTCCAACCACACCGAGGAAGAAGCCACCTGGGAGCGACAAGAGGACCTGCAGGCAGAGTTCCCGGAGCTGTTCAAGGATCTTTCCGAATCTCGGGGTCGAGATTCTCCTTAAGGGGGGGAGGTTTGTGACATCCTAATAAAATTATAATGTCACATATTAGCAAATATAGAAAATAAAATCCAAAAGCATAAAATAATAATAAGGAAAAGGTCCTAACAGGCTTAGATAGCCTAAATAGGCCCTAACTAGACCCAAAACCCAATCCACCTAGTCCTAAACCCCCTAGGACTCTAATTTGACCAATTAAGACCCAATTCTAGCCCAATACAAATTCTACCCATATTAGGGCTGACCCAAGTCGACCTAAGCACTATATAAACCCCCCTAGGGTTCCTGGTCGGCCACATCATCCCCAACCCTCGAAACCCTAGCCGCCGCCTCGGTTTTCATGCAAAACCCGAAGCAAACCGAGGTAATGCTCCTATTCCAGTGCTCAAACCCCAAATCCAAGGCCATCACGTTGTAGAGCTCGTCGCGCTGATCAATTTGGATATATGGATCGCCATGTTTGGTGGAGAATTGAGGGAGATAAAGATCGCCGAAGAGATGGCCGGAATCGCGCCGTCATCGCCGCCGGCGACCACCGCCGCCGCCCGGAATCCTGGCTGGCCAAGACTCACGCGCTGCCGCCCCACCACCGCCGCCACGCCCCCACCCCCGCCGCCGCCGCGGCATCGCCACGCTGCCACTCGCGCCGCGCCCGCCTTTGCACCGCCACGCCGCGCATACCATTCGCCCCTGCGCCGCCATTGGGCCCACGCCGACCCGCCGCCCGCCACCACCAGCCAAGCTGCTGGCGTCCACCGATGGCGTGCCGCCACGCTGCCCCGCTGACCAGCAGCGCCCGCCCGCCGCCGCTCGGTTTTCCGGGTTTTCTCTCGGTTTTCGTGTGGTTAACCCACGGTTAACCGGCTTTAATCTTTCCAGTCCTTTCTAGTTAGCTCCAAACTTTCCCGAATTGTTTAGGGAGTTCCCGAACTCCAAATTTGTTGATTCCAGAGCCTAAAAATCACAAATAATCCTAAGAATTTTATATATTTTTACCATACTGTTTTCTGTATGTTTGATATTTATTGTTGTTTATTTATTCTTTCGCGTAGAAACCGACGTGTACTGCTGTGTCCGGAGACGTTAGAGCCGTTCGAAGGAGGTGATCCAGAACCTAGCTTCTTCGAAGGCAAGCTAGTTTCATGTTGAAACCCTAGTTTGCTAAATTTTAATTATTCCATGTCTATTTAAATTGCATGCATTAATTATCATCGTATGTGCTATTCTGATCCCGTTTCGTATTAGTCCTTTACTAATATGATTTAGCCTTCCAGTGTTAGCCCGATTGGTACTGTTTTCCTAGCCTATCCTTTGTGTAATTGCTTAGCCTTGCTTCTGGGATTGGTAGTTGATAGGTTTCACTTAATATTAAACCTTTATCCGTGAAGTTCGACTTCATGGTGTTGTTTTTGGATAAACCTAATCAACTAAAATCAACGTGGTGTGTGTTGATTTGAGGAGACCCAGAAGAGGCGGATTTTGGGCTCGTGGTTGAGACGTGCAGGTCTCCTCTGTCATATAAGGACCGAATACTTGTATTACCAAACCGAACCTGAACCGTACAGCCACTTGTGCCTTCTGGCTGACCGTTAGCTGTGGAAACCTTGCTTCCGATGTACTCGTAGTGGACGGACGTGATTCGTGATCACTGGTTCCGAATGGCTTAAATGGGGGCTAACCTCATGCGGTGCGCTATCAGGTACGACTGAAGGAGTGCGCATGACTGTCGGCCTGGTCGAAGTGTACCGTATGGGGCGCGAAACCAAAAGAAAGGGTACATTAAAGGCGGTGAAAGCGAAGGAACGGTTTTGTACTGCTTTCTCGGGATGAGACAGGGCTTGTGGGGAACGTGTACACACTCTGCAGAGTTAAAACTATCATGGTAGCCGTGCCCGCGGTTATGGGCGGGGAAAGGAGCTTAATTTAAGGTAGTCCAACGTGTTTTAATTAAATAACTTGATGTAGTGTAGGCAGGGATTGCTTTTCTTGGAGCTGGTTAGCCGTCCTTTGGCTACGCTCATGTGTTATCAGGTGTTTAATGAATCAAGAACAAATAAACAAGTAGATAGGTGATATTTTAGCAAAATAACCATACCCATCCATTGACCTTGCATTCATTTATTTAAGGACTGCTTGCTGAGTAGCCGTGTACTCATTATATGGACCACGGATATTTGTTCAGGTCAAGATTTCAGCAACGGTGCCAGCTGTGACCAGGAGGGTCAAGGTGATTAGCCGCGCGTTCCGAGTCAACCTCGGGATATCATCGCACTGAAGTCTTCCGCTGTGTTTTCTTTATGCTATTGAACTATGCCCTGTGCAAGACTATGTGAATGTCTATGTCAACTGGGATGCTATTTATGTTATGTAAACTGTTAAATTCTAGTTAAATTCAATGCCTGCGATGATATTCCAAATGTCCTTGAGTGCAATACTAGCTATGATCTTCTGGGACTAGTATTCGGTCACTCAAGCCGGTAGGAATACCGGGGTACACGACAGCAATCATAGAGGGACAAAATCCGATGGCGGAGAGGCTCAATCCGGTGACAAGGAAGCAAAATCGATGGTGGGGAAGCAGGAATGACGTTGATACAACCGGTGACACAATGGAACTGTGAGAGCGTAGGATAATGGTGGCCAGCCATGTCGATTCAGCCAAAGGCGAAGTCGATCCGGCCCTCTTCAACGCCACCTACCTTGGACCAACTCAACCTCACCTAGCTTCGCCTTTCTCCGTTGAGGTTGCTCCACTGGCCATGGCTCTCTCACGTGCATGTGTCGGTGTGTGAGGACTGAGGAGTGAAGGAAGGAATGGCCACATAACATAATGGGTTGGATTCACGATCAATACTGCGACCAGACCTAGTAATTATACGAATTATAGAATGCAAGCAAAAGTTTTTACAACCGGGAACTACCTTTTTTACGGCCAATAGGGAGTGTCGGAAAAAATAATATAAAGAAAATATGGGAATGGTGAGAATGGTATACGAGAATGAATTCTGAAAAAAAAAATATAAGCATTAACATCCAGGAAGAAAACTGCATGAAAATTAAAGCAAATAATTATTTTTTACAATAATTTACCACCTCCATGACAGGATTGATCTTCCCAAACAAACTCCTTGCAAAGCTACACTCCTAAACACATGTTTTGCACAAGCCCATCGGATACATCTATAAAAAACAGAACTCCCAAATTAAAGCTGTACCATACCTCCAAAAAAGGGAGTGACAAAGGCTTGCAAGCAAGGAGATATGAAACACCTTCACCCCAAAAAATCAAGTGGCCAACGGCTTTACTTTCTCGGCATTTCGGTGCACAAACAACAACTCGTCACGTTTCTCCCCCAGAAAAAAACCAAGAAATTAAAAAAGAAGCTAGGTAGAGTGAGATACAACCGGTTCGAAGAACACACACGAAAAGAAAGAGAAATGCATAGCGTTCAGAGGCCATCCTGATCCCCTCACCACATCGATCCTGATCTCCTCACCATCCATTTCTCACTTTTTCTTGGCTTCTATGCAACAAACCTCACACAGCACAACAAGCCCAGAGCTTAGAGTTTGAGAGAAGGTGAGAAAACGTGTAAAGAGAGAAGAAGTGAGGGAGAGTGAAGCTGTGTCTCCCTCACGCCACCCCTCTCCTCCCCTCCTATAAATCCCTCGTCATCACCACACCTTAGCCACACTGAGCTTTGAGCCTCTTCACTCTGACCAGAGCTTCCTCAATCCATGGCTGCATCGTTCGAAATCACGACGGCCGACGGAACCGTCGTCCAGATTCCGGTGGGGTTCATGTTCAACCCGTCCGACGAGCAGCTCGTCGTGCAGTACCTCCGCCGCCGCGCCGTGGGCGACCACCTTCCCTGCGCCGTTGTCGTGGACGCCGACATGCAGCAGCACAACCCCTGGGACCTCGTCCCAGGTCGCCCCGCGCGCATAGCAATCACTTTCTTTCGCCAGATTTGAATGATGAATTGCTCCTGCATTTGCATGTCCATCGCTGACGATTGATTGTGTTTGGCTCCGTCTTGTTCTTGTGATTGATCGATGCGCATGCAAAGAGGGCAGCAAGGAGAGGTATCTCTTCGCTCGCAAAGAGCTCAAGTACCCCGGCGGCCGCCGGACCAACCGCGCAGCCGGCCAGGGCTACTGGAGAGCGACCGGCTCGGAGACGCCCGTCTACGCGACACCCGGTGCCGGCGGCGGTCGTGTGCTGGTCGGGATGAAGCGGTCTCTGGTGTTCTACCATGGGAAGCCGCCGGCCGGCGAGCGCACGGAGTGGGCTATGCAGGAGTACCGCCTCGCCGAAGCCGGCATGCTGCCCTACCGCATGATGAGGCGCGCTCCGGCGTGCGGCTGTGCCGCCGCCGCCATAGCCAAGGTAACGTCAGCGATGCTCGATTAAAATGAAGCTCTTGCTCCTCGGATCACCGTCATTGCATCTGCATATTGAATTGGGATAATGGATTAGTTCTTGGCAAGCAGCAAGCTGGCACTGAACAGTGAATTTCTGAGCTTTTAATTTAATTAGCATTGGGGAATACGTGGCAGTGCTAAAATGTGATGATCTCTTAGTCATAGCAGAATTAGGTTGATTTGTTGATTCAGGCTAAGGAGGTTGTGGCCGTTGTTCCCTATGTTGCGTTGTCGGGGCCTCGGGGGTCGTCGAAGCTGCATTTACTTTTTAGGGCAGGTTCAGGATCGATTGGAGGATGAAGCAGATAGCAACAATCGTGATGGAGCAGATGATACCTAGCTCGGGGCATTTGAATTTGTCTTGCCGCGTCTTGTTGTCATCTCGCACCTCGTGCAGCATTCACCTCTGGCCGTACAACACATTTGGTCATATCATTTGTCGCGGGATATTGAGAGTTCAAAGATCATTTTTGCCGCGAGATGAGCACATTTGGTAATACCATTGATCGTGGGGTATTGGGAGTTCAAAGACATCCCTTTTGTCACTGGATGCTGGTAGTTACATTGACCGCGTTTGTCGTGTCCGGTTTTGAGCTAGTATATAAGTTTTTGACTAAAGGCAACATCTTGACCATTTTTCAGTTATATCACCTGTGCTTATGAACTGAATGTGCTCGACATGAGGAACCAGCAATCCCATTCCAATTCAGTCAGTAGTCATTGATCTTACTCTCTTTTGATCTGCCAGTAAAAGTATAACCATTGTTTTACTGTGGCATTTCATTTTTCATCAATGTTTCTTTCCAAGGTTCACCTCAAACCTTCTTCTTTATTCGATGGAAGTATATCTTCCGGCCAAGGCTCACCTCAAACCTAACAACTACTGTGCATATTGTTTTGGCAGAAGAATGATGCACTCGCGGCTGCTCTTCGTGATGTGGTTGCCCACAATCCCCTTGTTCCAGTGATGGTGAACCCTGACCCATCTTGGGCACTCTGTCGCATCTACAAGAAGAGGACACGTGTGCCGCGCGCAACCAGCCAAGCTGCCAATGGCAATGCAGGGGAAGAAGCTCAGGGGATGCTCATCGACTTCATGGGACAGGCTAACCGTGAGCCATCCCCTACTCCAAGCTGTTTAAGTGTTACCCCACCGGCGAAGGACAAGGAGGTCAACACCAGCGAGGGCAACTGACCAGTGGGACCAAGGAAGAGACTGATTAAGCTTGGAATAATAATACTAGCTAGGGGCATGCCTCAATATATCAAATTAAGCCCCACTGGCCATGAGTTTATGCTTAAGACTTATAGTTATGTTGTTTTTTTTAAAAAAAAAGTGGAGTGTGCTTGTGTTGTGGGAGTAACATAGTCCTAGTTTTGTATCAAACTTGTGAAATTCTTTGCTATCTATGGTTTATTTATGTTCACATGTTACTCATTCTGCTCAGTTAATGTTGTTGCTATCTATATGCTACCTATCTTCCTTTTTTTGACCCTTTTTTGAACCTTCATGTGCGTGATGTTGTTACTAAACATAATCTGGTGAAATGTGCCACCAATCCACCATTAAATGACTTAATATGCCAACTTGATCAGGTCATTAATTACAAAAGGTAATTAAGGTACATACAAAGAGTTGTCATCGATCTGTATCACTAGCCACATATATGTGGACAAGGAATGGTTAGTCTCTTCATAATTTGTTTTGTGTAGATCAGTGAAATAGTTTGTGAACTATGAGCGAGTTCATCGCTGACGATCACATGAGCCTATGTGAATAGTAGAAAATGAAATATGCACACATAGACAGTAATGTCAAGTAACGTCCTTTGCTACTCCATTATGGGTTTAATTAGCTATTGATTTGGGACTGCCTCCAGCACTAGCAGTTTAGGAAAACATGCATAAAATATAATTAATTAAAAGAAAAAAGAACTATGTTTTTCGTGGCACGTTTGCAACGGAATGCATGGCTGAAACTTGTGCTGAAACTTGTACACAAGTTTCGGGTAATCGCATTTAGAAAGAATAATTCATTGTTTCGTGACACTTCATGAGTGAGTTGGCTAGATTTATTTTCTATATAACTAGCTAAATGTCTCATGCAGTTGCACACTAGATATTACTATGTGTGTTTATATCGAAACACACCAAACTGCCTACTTATTATAATTTTTCCCTACTTATGGTGGACATATATATACTTTCATTGCTTACACAACAATAATAAATCACGTATATATGTGATTAATTTGAACGCACCAAATTTCATATGTAAATCTTTGTCTTTTTGATCAGATTAACATGTGAATTTTTAATCCTAGAGAGTGAAAATGGTGACTTCTGTTGTCTTTATTTTAGTAATAAAATAGATTAGATAGCACCTCCTTGTTTAAGATTGTTAACCCCTACATGCGATCTGTCCATTTCCATTCACCCTTCACTACTACAGAACTGGACATCACAAGCGGGCTATTACAAGCGGTTAGGTGCGAACCGCTTCTGGCCTTCGCACCAGAAGCGGTTTGTGAGCAACGGGCGGGACAGGGTTTCCAGAAGCGGTTGGTAACACCAACCGCTTGTGTTGAGCAACCTCCACAAGCGGTTCGTGTCCCAAACCGCTTTTGAATTATCACAAGCGGTTTGAGACCCCAACCGCTTGTAGAGATACACATTTAGAAGCGGTTAGTGTCTCAAACCGCTTCTGGAAGAGGTCCCTCCCACACATTTAAACTCTTCCTTCCTCCCCGAGCTCGCAGACATGAACAGGGAAGGGCCTGGCACTGTTCTTAGGGGGAGGTGCTGTCCAAATTTTTGAATGTGATGATTTAGCTTCAAATTAAGTGAATCAAGGTTAGTAACACCATGCTACCATCCTTCTCACCAAGATATTGTTGTTTCTTTTGCATTTAATGTGGAGAAAAAATTGATTTTAATTGTTGGAGGTTTTTATTGCTAGCTTACTTCATAACTTTAATTTTAGGCAAGACCATGATAAATTATGGTAGTTATTTTCTCCAAAAGTGTTCTTAGGTTTAGAATCTTTAATGTAACACTCCTTCTCTTCAATCTCAGTCCATAACTTTAATTTTAGGTAGGACCATGATAAATTGTAAGGAGTTTTTTTTCAAAAGTTGTTAGCTTTACAATATTTAATATAACACTCCTCCCTTCAATGTAACAATAGTAGATCTAAGTTTGGAAAGAAATTATTAATGTTTTATGAAATAAAATAGGAAAAAATTTAAAGGTACAAAATAATTAATTAAATTAAGTTTAAAAGGTAGAAGGATAAGAAAAAATTTGAAAAACCACTCCCTCCATCGCAAGATATATGGCATATAAATTCTTGGCACGGTATTAATTAAAAGTAACACATTGACTATTAATTTCTTTTCGATTATGTCTTGTACAACTATAAAACTAACAACATGTTTGAGTAGTTTTAATTACAAATGTAACTATATGACATGCATATATAAAATAAGTATATTATTTATTACCTTTGATAATAGCCAAAACATGAAAACAATGACTTTTGTAAATACGTGTCAAAGTACTTTGGAATGCAATTTTGCTACAATGTTATTTATGAAAAATAAAAGTGATTTTATAAATAACACTTTAGTGAAAGATCTTTGAAGGTATCTGAAAATTAGATCTTTGTGTAGATGAACCGGCAATGGATGTACAATGCGGACCGTCGCTCCAGAAAGTTCATTGATGGCGTGAAGGCATTTCTTGATGCCGCTGTTACATTCTTGCCTCCATACAGCTTCATATGTTGTCCGTGCGTAGACTGCAAGAATGAGAAGGAACACTCCCAACGCTTTCAGGTTATGACCCATTTGATCACGAGAGGTTTGATGCCAAACTACACCTATTGGACCAAGCATGGCGAAGTACAGGGGAGCAGCTAGGAAGACGATGAAGAAGATGGTGAAGAAGAAGAGGTATTCAACAGTATGGCGGACGCCACGCAATATTGTTCTGTGGAAGATACAGTCGGCGATCTTGGTGATGACGAGCTAGACCAGATGCTGCGTGATGGAGAGGGAGACTACACAGATGAAAGACAATTCGAGAAGTTTCAGCGCATGGTAGAGGACCACATGACACCTTTGTACCCAGACTGTGGGAAGGTCCACATGAAGCTCCGTACGACACTGAACTTAATGCAATGGAAGGTTAGAAATTGTGTGTCAGACAAGGGATTCGATGAGTTGTTATCACTCATAAAGAATCTGCTTCCAGAAGATAACACGCTGCCTGAATCTACATATGAAGCCAAGCAAGTCATTTGTCCTTTGGGATTAAAAGTACAGAAGGTACACGCATGTCGTAACGATTGTATCCTATATCGCAATGAGTATGTGGATTTGGATGCTTGTCCAGTGTGCAAAGAATCACGTTACAAGACGAAGCGTGAAGACCCAGGTGAAATAGAGGGGGAGTGTAAGAAGAAGAGACCTCCACTAAGGCGGTGTGGTATTTCCCTGTGATCCCCCGATTAAAGCGTCTTTTTGCTAACAAAGCGCATGCCCAGATGGTGCGTTGGCACAAAGAAGAGCGTAAGGATGACGGGATGCTTAGGCACCCCGCTGATGGGTCCTAGTGGAGGAAAGTCGATCGAATATTCCCGGACTTTGCAAATGAGGTGAGAAATATAAGGTTTGGGTTGAGTACCGATGGTATGAATCCTTTTGGCGACCTGAGCAGTAGCCATAGCACCTGGCCTGTTACACTATGTATCTATAACATTCCTCCTTGGCTGTGCATAAAGCGGAAATACATCATGATGCCATTGTTGATCCAAGGGCCGAAGCAACCCGGAAACGACATCGATGTCTATTTGAAACCATTGATGGAAGATCTTGTAAAGTTGTGGGAGGATGGTGTACGGGTATGGGATGAGTACAAGAGGGAGTATTTCACCCTACGTGCACTGTTGTTCGTAACTATCAACGACTGGCCCGCGCTCGGTAACTTGTCTGGCAATATTACCAAAGGATATAAAGCCTGCTTGCAAAGCTTAGATGAAACCGACAGCATGTACCTGAAAAACTCTCGAAAGATTGTGTACATGGGCCATCGTAGGTTTCTTCTAAAGAGGCACCCATTGCGGAAAAAAAGGAAGGTATTTTGATGGGAAAGCAGACCATCATGATAAGCCTGAGCATCGTAGCGGCCCACGTGTGTTTGCCATGGTAAAAGATCTTAAAATAGTGTTTGGAAAGGGTCCTGGAAGCAAACCTGTCCCGAACGAGGAAGGTCAGGCACCCATCTGGAAGAAGAGATCACTATTTTGGGACTTGCGTTATTGGGAAGTTTTGGAGATCCGTCACTCACTTGACTTCATGCAAATCACGAATAATGTTTGCTTGAACCTGTTAGGATACTTGGATTTGTATGGCAAATCGAAAGATACACTACAAGCTCGGAAGGACTTACAACTTTTGGAACTGAGGGATCGTCTACATCCAGAAAAGAGAGAGAAAGGATATTACCTAAATCCCGCGAGCTACACTCTAAGCAAAGAAGAGAAAAAAAGCATGATAGAGTGCTTGAACAGTGTGAAGGTCCCTTCAGGATACTCGTCAAATGTGAAGAGACTCATAAACATGAAAGAGAATAAAATCGTACACCTGAAAGCTCATGACTGTCTTGTATTGATGACACAGTTGCTTCCAGTTACTGTGAGAGGTATTTTGCCTGATTGGGTCCGGGTGACAATCACAAAGCTGTGTACCTTTTTCAACGCGGTTTCGCAGAAGGTCATCGATTCACATAAGCTAAGTAAGCTACAAGATGACGTGGTATAGAGTGTGGTTAGCCTTGAGATGATCTTTCCTCCTGCATTCTTTGATATTATGGTTCATCTCACTGTTCACATTGTCAAAGAGATAGGTATTCTCGGGCCCGTGTTTCTGCACAATATGTTTCCTTTCGAGAGGTACATGAAAGTCCTAAAGAAGTATGTCCGTAACCGTTCACGTCTCGAAGGATGCATTGCGGAGGGTTATGGGACAGAGGAGGTGGTTGAGTTTTGTTTGGATTACATTGAGGATCTACATCCCATTGGCGTCCCTATACCACGCCATGAGGGGAGACTACGGGGAAAAGGGACACTAGGACGGAAAGCAATTGCATGCAATGATCTCCTAACTTTTAAGCAAGCACATTTCATTGTTCTGAAACAATTAACCGTAGTGGCCCCGTATGTCCTTCAGCATAAGAGTATTCTATGCCACGAATTCCCAGGGAGGTCCGAGGATTGGATCACAATGAGGCACATGGATACTTTCGGTGCTTGGTTGCAAGACTACATCCTTGTCAACGGGTTAGAAAATAAACAGTTGCAATGCCTGGCTCGAATGCCATCTAGTGAAATCGTCACATTCAAGGGCTACGAGATAAATGGTTACACCTTCTACACAAAATGCCAGGATACCAAGAGCACCAACCAGAACAGCGGTGTCTATATAGATGCTACTGACAACAAAAGCAATGTGAACACATATTATGGTTACATAGAAGAGATATGGGAGCTCGACTATGGACCATTGAAGTTCCCTCTGTTTAAGTGCCAGTGGGTCAAACTGACTTCAAGCGGCGTGAAGATCGACAAATATGGCATGACAACCGTGGACCTGACAGAAGTTGGCTATAGGCGTGAACCATTCGTCCTTGCCAACTGTTGTAGGGGTAGCCACCCCATCTCCGGAAAAGGTGGATGTCCACGAAGATGCTGTAAAGGTCATTCATGAAGATCCTTACCCGAAGGGGTAAGTGGTGAAGCGTGCCTAAGATGACCTCAAGACCATAGAATTGCTGCGAGGAAGACTTGGACATGCGCGAAGGGTCGGGAGGTGGACGCGAAGGGTCAGGCGTTCTAGGTGAATCTCAAGTAAAGAGGATCCTTGGGACTTCTCCCGATGGATGGCGGAGGAGTGAAGTCTCGCCAAGGAATTCATGAAGACCCTTCGGAGAGACCTAGAGTGATCTTTGACAAGTCTCGGGCCAGAGGACGAAGGCCCCACGACAGCCTCTGATAAGAACGGATCAAATCAACAACCTTGTCAGGATGTGCCCCCTTTGAGGGCACATTAGGGATTAGGACAACTTGGATTGTAAGAAAGCTAGTCTAGCCATTGATCGTAGGATCAACGATCCAGAGATCAGGGCAATATGGGTATATCCCCTAGGCCGGGGTAATTTGGGTATTTTCCATACATGTAAACCTGGACCCTAGAGTTGTATAAATTGGTAAGCTCATCAATGAAAGGGGGACAGGCATTCTGATTATGCACATTAGCATTCTGGTTTATTCACTGAGCGTACGCTCTCTCACCACTAAATCTCTCGGCGTCCTCTCCTGCACCGGGGAGGGGCGCTGAACATCACCGTCGGAGGGATTTCCCGACAACAGTTGGCGCCGTCCGTGGGGAAGAGGCGAGCGTTGCGGCGATGGCCAGACCAAGGAGGAGTGTCGCGGCGCCCGGAGGCGACGGGCCGCCGAAAACGGGGCACAGTGGAGCAAGTGCAGGATGGGAACGGCAAGACCAGAACGAGCAAGGTGCCCGCGGCGAGGCGACGGAGGAAGCGGCCCAAAGGGCGATCACCGCCGTGCCAACAACTGAACGGCGACAGGAAGGCACGGTGGCGCAAAGACTTTGTGGAAGCATCCCAAGAGCATCCGACACCAACCTGCAAGGCCGGAGGAATCAGAGCCAAGGTGTCTCAGACATGGGCGGCGGTAGATCCGACGAGCCAGGACCTGGCAGAACCATCAGAGGTGAGATGCAGCAAAACCCACCCACCCATCCCATGCAAGAACGCCCACATGAAGACCCCCCATCTATCGAGGACATCCTGCAAGACAGAAGAAGATTGTTGGAAGAACAAATCAACTTACTCCGAAGAGAGCTAGTAACAATGCAACCCCAGCAGCACTATGTGCCCCGAAGGATCTCATACTCGGAGGAGAACCACAAGCAATATCGGCAAAATGTAATGGTGGCACAGACGAGGAAGGCAAGCGAAGGGCCTCTGAGCGCGCACCTTCGCGGTAAAAAATGGCCCGAGGGATTTAAAATGCCAAGTGTATTCAAGTTCTCTGGAGACACCGACCCAAATGAATTCCTGGACGTATATGACACGGCGGTAGAAGCAGCTGGCGGAGATGATGATATCAAGGCAAAGAGTTTGTTGCTGACACTAAAGGGTACCGCACTGTCATGGTACACGTCACTACTACAAGGATCCATACACTCATGGAATCAGCTCAAAGACGCCTTCGCCAACAATTTTCAAGGCAATTATATCCAAAGAATGGTAGAAGGGGACCTTTTCGCCTTGGAACAAGGCAAGAAAGAAAGCACAAGGGACTACTACAAAAGATTTGCTGATGTACGATGCCAGATAAGAGATGTATCAGACTCTTCAGTAATCAACGCATTCCGAAGAGGGCTTCAACCGGGACCCCTTCTACACAAGTTGACTCAGGACCCACCGCAAACTGCTGCGCTTCTCTACGATAAAGTCGAGGGGTATGCAAAAGGAGAAGAGAAGAATTTGAGGAGACAAGGCTAGCTGAATACACACAAGGATCATGATGGTCATAAAGAGAGCAATTCAGAGAAGAACAAGAGACATCAAAACTCCAACAAAAGGATAAGCAACATTGAATCCAAGCAAACAGATGAGCAAAGAGCCATTGACAACAATAGAAAGGGAGATTATTCCCGAAGGGATTACAATTCCTGAAGGGATGACTACAACCATCAAAAAGATAACATGAGAAGAGATGACGATCGAAGGAATAACAATTACCGAAGGGAGAATTTTCACAGGAATGATAGATTCCGAGGAG
Source organism: Olyra latifolia (assembly GCA_036346145.1). NCBI lineage: Eukaryota > Viridiplantae > Streptophyta > Magnoliopsida > Poales > Poaceae > Olyra > Olyra latifolia. Next base: position 13,882,088 of record CM070533.1, read on the forward strand.
GCAATCAGAACAAGGAGAAGAAATATTGCGCAGTACATGGAGAGAATTACTCTCATACAACGGAGGAATGCAGAGATGTTAAAGCGCAACGCGAGAGCTACCAAAACTAGAAAAGGCAACGAAGACAAGACCAGCGACCGAGGGATCAGTACCGCAGATCTCCAGAGAGGGTTCACAACGTTGAACAGCAAAACCGAAGGGTTATCCATGTCATCACCGGAGGATCCTCGCACAACCTCCTATCAAACAGAAAGAGAAAAGAGTTCATCCGCGAGGTGTCACACGTCTCGGTATCAAGTAAACAAGCACTGGCACCACCGATAACCTTCGATACGACTGACGCCAAGGGCGTGAAGTTTCCACACCAAGATCCCTTCGCAATCACAGTAGAAATTGCAGAATATGATGTCCAAAGGACGCTAGTGGACGGAGGAAGCTCAGCAGATATCATGTTCGCCAGTGCATTCAAACAACTCAATATACCAGAAAACAGACTAACACCATCGAACATGCCACTCATAGGGTTCGGAGGGGAACCTGTGGCTGCCATCGGCCAGATATCTTTACCTGTAACTTTTCATGAAGGCAAGAGAAAGATAACAAAGAGTATATGCTTTGATGTTGTTGACATGGAGTATCGCTACAACGCCATCTTCGGAAGAGGAATCATCAATGCCTTCGGGGCAATTATACATCACAGCTACCTGTGCATGAAACTGCCTGCCGAAGGGGGAGTCATTACCATTCGAGGAAACCAGCAATCGGCAAGGAAAAATGAACTAGAAGGCATACCAAAGCTTAAGCTAGTCCAAACTACGGAAAGGGTCGACTCCCAATACAGACTGAAGGGTTACAAGCCCAGGTCAGGCCGGAAAGTGAAACGAAGAAGATACGACTATTCCCAGAAAATGAAGAAAAAACAGTATCCATCGGAACCGCCCTTTCCGAAGAAGAAAAAGCAAACGTCATCAACTTGCTTCGGCAAAACTGTGATATCTTCGCCTGGGTGCCAAGAGAGTCAAAGGGGGTCCCTAGAGAAACAATCGAACACGCGCTAAATGCGAAAATGGATGCAAAACCAATCAAACAAAAATTTAGGAAAATAGGGCCCGATAGACAGGAAGCAGTGAAGATAGAAGTGGAAAAATTGCATCAAGCCCAAGTCATTCGAGAAGTTGCGTACCCTGAGTGGCTCGCATATGTCGTAATGGTGAAGAAGTCAAACGGCACCTGGAGATTATGCGTTGATTTCACAAATCTCAACAAAGCATGCCCAAAGGATGGTTTTCCGCTACCGAGGATTGATCAGCTAGTTGACGCGACAGCGGGTTGTGAACTGATGAGCTTCCTGGACGCCTACTCAGGTTATCACCAAGTGTATATGAGGAAGGAAGATGAAGAGAAGACGGTATTCATAACACCCTTCGGCACATATTGCTTCCGAAGAATGCCTTTTGGCCTAAGAAATGCAGGCGCTACATTTGCAAGACTCATTGCGAAGGTCCTCGCAAAACAAATGGGAAGGAACGTGGAAGCATATGTTGTGAAGTCATGAGTGATGAGCATGTGGTGGTTTTCGTTTAAATTCAAAATTCAAATCCAATTTTGATTTGGCATGTTACAAATTTGATTCTTGCGAAGTTTTGAACCCCTGCAGTTGGAGCTTGCACTTAGACGTTGCGCTTAACGGTCCACGGAACCTCTGATTCCCGTGCCGAATCGCTCCTAGATCACCGAGCAGCGTCCGGTCGGTCAGATTTCTGTCGTGCTATTCTTTGCTTTCACTGCTCGGATGAACCGTAACCCGATCGGAGATCGGTTTGTTTCCTTGTGTTCGTGTTGTTCTCGTGTACGCAGTGATGGTCTCAATGCGTTGGCGCCATGAAAGAACCGGCCAGTGGGTTTGGCGGTGGTCTGGAGGACCGGTCGCGAGTCTGCGGTGGAGGTTTTTCGGCGCCGGCACCTGGGCGTCGCTCGTGCACGACCTCGTCGAAGTCTTGGGAGCATCGGAGCCGCTAGAGGTGGTTGGCAATGCTTCAGATTCGTGCGAGAGAGACCGGAGTGTGTTTTCGGGTTTCGGCCGCCCAGTGTTTTCACAAATGTGTGGCTTGGGCTATAAATAGGACCCCAAGGCTTCACTTGGAGGGAGTCCCTTGAGCCATTTGTAGCCAGCCAACATAGGTGTGAGTTGAGGAGCTGCGTCTCTGTGTGAGTGTGGAGAGCTGCGTCTCCGGGTCCCCGATCTGTAGTTCGTTCATGAGCTAATAGATCAGCGTTTTATATCGTTCTTGCACTTACTTTCAGCATTTAAATTCAGCATTTAAATACCGTAGAGTGAAATGATCTTGTGGGATTTGTGTGTGTTCTTGTTTCGATCTTGAGCCATCCCTGAAAAACTCCCGTGCCTCCTTTTCTATTCTATATGCTTTGATGGCTCAAGTCTGTTCTTAAAGTTCCTGTCTTGTTCTCCGCGCAGCAGGCAGTGTTTGATTTTTATAAAAATCTAGAAAAATCCTTTTTGCGTGATTCTTATTGGAGAAGGTGCGTGACTCATATATCTATTCACTATAAACATTTGGAGTCCTGTTCTTGCACCGTTTGGGAGCAGTGAGGTGAAAACCGAGCCCCAAACTTTCTGCTCGATGTTCTTGACAGCTCGTGGTTTTTGATTTTTCATATTTTCTGTAAAAGGAGTTTTGAGGAGATTTCTGGTGGAGTGCTTCGTGACTTATTGATTAATCGGAAGAAAAATTTCCAAACATTGAGAAGCACTAGAAACCCACCATCCCTCTGCTCCAAGTGGAAACAAACTCTGGGGTTTCTGTTTTTTGCTTTCCAGAAAGCAGCTTGTGATGTTTGAATTTTCATGATTTATCTACATGGAGTTTTGAGATGATTTTTGGTAAAGTTGTGCATGACCCATTGAGAAATAGGGAGAAAAATTCCCAAAATTTGATGAGCACCAGAAAGCCACCATCCATCTCCTCCAAGTGATAACAAATCTGCTTTTTGCTTTTCTGAAAGTCACTTTGGTTATTTGGCTTGATCTCCTTTCTTAAAGTAAGGTTTGAATTGATTCTTCTCTTTTGGACACTTGACAACCAGGATTGTGTGTGAAAAATCCCCACATATTCCATGACTCTCATTCATGCTAGGGGTACACATAGTTGTCAAGTTGTTCACATTTTGGGGTGCCGGTGAATTCGAAAAAGAACGGCCGTAAAAATTCGAGACTCTCATTCACCCCCCCCCTCTGTTCGCCGTGGTTAGCTTCACATATGTTGACGATATTGTCGTCAAGAGTAAGCGGAGGAGAGACCACTGCGAGGATATTCAAGAGACCTTCGCAAGCTTGAGAGCAGAAGGCATAAAGTTAAACCCGATGAAATGCGCCTTTGCAGTAGAAACAAGAAAGTTGCTTGGATTCCTGGTATCTCACCGAGGAATAGAAGTTAACAAAGAGAAGATAGATGCAATTCAATGCATGAAAGATCCAGAAAACAAGAAGCAAGCACAGAGCCTCCTAGGAAAGCTAGCCGCCCTAGGGAGGTTTCTCCCGAAGGCCGCGGAAAAACACAAACACTTCTTCAGCACAATTAAGGGAACAACACCCTTTGAGTAGGGACCTCAATGCAAGGATGCCTTCGCAAGACTGAAGGATCACCTTCATCAACTGCCAAGACTCGCCAGTCCGAACGGGGCGACACACCTAACCTTGTATCTAGCAGCAAGCCATTTTGCAGTCAGCGCAGTCATTGTAAAGGATGAGGCTGAATGGGGACAGATGCCCGTATATTATGTATCGGAATCATTGCAAGGAGCAAGAAGAAACTACATTGAGCTAGAGAAGATAGCCTATGCATTACTTATGGCATCCAGAAAATTACGGCATTACTTCCAAGAGTTTAAGATAAAGGTGCCCACAACATACCCTCTAAGATCTATATTTGAAAACAAAGACGCTACGACAAGAATCACAAAGTGGGCCGCTGAACTAGCACCCTTCGACATCACCTTTGAACCAAGGACAGCCATTAAAGCTCAGGCGCTTGCCTACTTCATCTCGGAATGGTCGGTTGAAGTTTTGGAATAAGGCCCAGATCTACCCCCATTGTGGAGTATAAAATCTGATGGCTCTTTCACAGCAGAAGGGGCAGGAGCATCAGCAATTGTAACTGACCCCGAAGGGCAGAGCACGGAGTATTCTCTCAGGTTGAACTTCAAGACAACAAACAACGCGGCTGAATACGAAGGACTTCTGCTGGGTCTTCGGAAAGCAAAATCCCTCGGCGTAAAAAGGGTCGTCATATACACCGACTCCAAATTGATAGAGGGGCATATAACAAAGGACTTTCAAGCAAAAGACACCGAAATGGCAAAATATCTGGAAGCAGTAAGAACAATGGAGAAGCATTTCATGGGGATCTCTGTGAAAACAATACCAAGGGGGGAAAACATGAGAGCAGACGAATTGGCCAAGGCAGCAGCATACTCTACAAGAGTACCCAATGGAGTGTTTTACGAAGCAATATCACGAGCATCTATATGCCCTTGCAATTTATAGCAAGATCCTTGGAAGAAGACTGGCGAACAATAATCGTCAAGTATCTTCGGGATGGTGAATTACCCGGAGACAATAGAAAAGCGCACACAATAAAGCAATGTGCAAGAACATATACCATGATGGATGGCTTACTCTACAAATCGGGAATTGGCACGCTATGGATGAGATGTGTTTCAAAGGAAGAAGGAAAAGAGGCGTTGGCAGAAGTGCACGCAGGAATCTGTGGCTCACACCAAAGCCCAAGGGCCCTCGCAGCGAAGGTGTTACGCATGGGAATATACTGGCCAACGGCCAATAGCGACGCAGAAGAATTCGTAAAAAGATGCCGAGGGTGTCAGTGGATGACGAACCCGCCAAAGGCTCCGCCAACAAACCTCCAGCCCTCACCCCCGGTTTGGCCCTTCGCAAGGTGGGGGATTGATATCGTAGGGGAGCTCAAGCAAGCTTCAGGAGGATTCAAATAGATCATTGTCGCAATTGACTACTTCACCAAATGGATCGAAGCGGAACCATTGACGAGCATCACAGCCGCGAAGACCCAACATTTCTTTTGGAAAAATGTGATATACAGGTTCGGCATACCACAAGAAGTGGTGGCTGATAATGGATCACAATTTATTTTGCCAAAATTCAAATCATTCTGTGAAGACCTCGGCATCAAAATATGCTATGCCTCCATGGGACACCCACAAGCGAACGGTGCCATTGAACGAGCAAATCAAAGCATCATGAAGTCACTAAAAAGAAGATTGGTGGACGAAGCAAAAGGAAAATGGCCAGAAGAACTGGAGAAGACACTATGGGCAATTCGCACGACGCCTACAAGGCCAACGGGATATTCACCTTTCGGGCTGGTCTATGGTGAAGAGGCAGTAACACCAGCTGAGATCCAAGCGAAGACCCTTCGGTTCATAACAGGTGGAGCTAACATCAGTGATCAACCAGCGGCCGACACCGTTGAAGAAGACAGGCTCAGCGCAAAACAGGCCTTAGAGAAGTACAATGAGCTAATGAGAAAAACCTACAACAAACGTGTAAGACTACTGAAAGTGCATCTAGGCACATAAGTGATTTTGGTGATTAATGACAAACACATAATGACAATTATTAGTAAATGTGTAAATACTTGGCTAAGTAATTGTCTAGTGACAAACCTCTAATATGATTGTGTTGCTATGAGACTAACATGTTTATTGTCAAGTTAAATATTAGTCTCATCTATTTAGAGGACATCATATATGCCAAGTGGGCAATCTATCCATCCTAGTAAGGTAAGTCTCACATATACAAATAGGATGGGTAAGCAAAAATGAGGTATGCAATCTCGGTAACCTTCTATATATATATATATATATATATATATATATTTATTTATTTATTATTGCATTCCTCTTGTGCAAGTGCATAGTGAGCTCCAAGTAACATATTGATTATATATGCATATTGGTTGATGTCATACTATTTGTTCATATATATCCACTTAAGTTCAGTATGTGTCTTGCTTCTAGTATATATGTCTTAACTAGAGTTAAACTTCACATTGCTATGACTTGACTTGGTGCATGCATACTTTATTTGTATATCTTCTTATGCACATCACTTAGTGGAGTTTAATTTAGACTGTTCCACAACTTCACTCTAGCTTAAATATTATTTGCACATGTATAATTCTTGTATATTCTATCATGTGCTCCATTTTAGTGAAGATTGTGGTACTTGCCATGGTTTAGTTGATTTATCATATTGGCAATTATCTTCCTAGTGCATCTAGCTCCATTACATAGTTATCATGATGCACTTAGTAGAGATCTTTTCTATGTCAAGTGTTTCCGTTTAATATTGTGCTTATTTATATTAAACACTTGTGGTACTTAATTGCTCACAAACATCAATCTATTTATATCTATTGAGCTTTTGGACTAATATCTTTCATGAGTGATTTGGAAAGATTTAGGTCCCGTGAGTATGTGTGATGACCAAGTAATGTTAAAGGATGACGGTTAAGCCGAGGTCAACAAGACGATGGTGTCACCAAGAGTTGAGGACTAAGTCAAGATCGACTTGGCGTGGAGATCGTCGGGGAGGATGATCAAGTCAAGGTTGATGGGACGAGAGTCTCATGAGGTGAATCGAGTCGAGTTGGATAAGGCGAAGGCTTCATCAATCTTTTAGTGAAGGTCATCATGCATAATGAAGAAAAAGACGGCAAGTGACTATCCTAGACTTGTATTATCTTTGATTTAATTTGAGTCTAAGGATTGTCGTACTATTAAGAGGGATGCGATGAAAAATGACTTCTAGATGTGTCAAGTGCTCAAGTGATCCATTCTTGTGAAACCTAGAGAGAGTGGTGTTGGTGGTGTCGAAAAGTGAGAGTTGTAGGTCTCCCTTGCCTTCTTTGTGTATTCCGTATTTATCCTTTATGATTTGAGGTGTGAGACCTTGTTGGTTGTGTAGCTCTCGTTCTTAGCTTTCCGTAGAGTCTAAGATCACCCAAATCGGAGTCCGGAGTCAAAAGTTATGCCCGTTTTCGTCGGGGTGTGCAGTGCCTGTTTTCAGGCTTCGGACTATCCGAGGTTCATTCGGAGTATCCGAATGACTCGGACTATCCGAATATCACTCGGACTATCCGAACTTACACGAAACTGTCTGTAACGGTCAGAATCCGTGGAAGCCACTATTTAAACCCCTCTCTCCCCACTTGAAAAGAGCTGTTATACCACCATTCAATGATTTATCTAAGTATTTTTGAGCCCTTTAGAACCCCTCTACTCTTAGATCTTTGTGATCCCCTTTGGAGAAGGGTTTGGAAGAGTTGGAAGGAGGGATTGAGGGAGAATTGGGAGAAAGGTTGGGAGGTGATTCCTTTGTGAATTAGTGTGTTCTTGAGCCCTAGTGACCCCTCCACTCTTCGATCTAGGTGATCCCCTTGGGAAGAAGGGTTGGGAGGAGGTGTGAGTGTGAATTGTGCAAGAGTTGATCTTTGAGCACTTGTAGTCATCTCCAAGTTCATTCTTCGTGGGCATTTGTTACTCTTGGAGGTTGAGGACTCCTAGACGGCTAGGAGTTGGTCACGAGCCACCGAGCTTTGTGTGGTGCGCCGTGTCAAGTTTGTGAAGGCTCGATTTTGCCTCCGCAAGGGAAGAAATCAAAAGAGTGAAGCCGGCGAGTGCATTGTGCAACACCGGTGAGGGAAGGGTTGAAAAAGACCCCGGCTCAAGTGTGACCGAGCCGCCTTAACGGAGACGTGGGATCCCTCAGGATCCGAACTCGAACAAACATCTTCGCGTCTCCATCTTCATTTCGGTTTTATCCCTTTCACTCTCAAGTTTGAATTACTTGCTTACTTTACAATTGAATTGATTATCTTGTCTTGTGTGATACTACTATACCTGTACTTGCTTGTGAACTATCTTTGGTGCAGGTGGTATCCTTGAATTTGTGATATTTGAGTTGAATTCGAAGTCACTCTGTATCATTCGGACTATCCGAATAGATTTCGGACTATCCGAAATACTCGGACAGTCCGAGGTGAACTCGGATAGTCCGAACATATTTTTTCCGCTGTGTTTAATTTAGTGTTTAAATTTTGAAATCCCTCTAGGCGACATCCAAGTCCTTTCAACTACGGGAGATTCAAGAAGGGGACATGGTTCTTCGAAAAATGCCACAACGACAGTCCAAGCTAGAGCCCACATGGGACGGACCCTTTATCGTGAACAAACAAACAAGGCAAGGATCGTTCCACCTCTCCAACCTCGACGGCTCTTCGGTCCCAAACACATGGAATGTGAAGAGCCTGATTAGGTATTACCCATGAGAATAAAGAAGCGCTGAGTACTCTTTTCTCCGACTCGGTTTTTCCCTAGCGAGTTTTACGAGCGGAGTTTTTAACGAGGCTCAGACGCCCAAAAACCGGCTGTGACCGGAGAAATCCTACGGGAATGTAACTGTCAAGATGTAGTTGGAAACAAAATGAAAGAACATCATTCCCAAGCAGACACTTCAGTCCAACTAAGGGGCTGGCGCGAGGCCAAGAGCACTCGCGCCAAGCACCCGAATCATAATCCTCGCGGGCCGCAAGCCTTCTCGAACGTACAATGCTCCGGAGCGCCAAGGGGCTAGCGCGAGGCCAAGAGCGCTCGCGCCAAGCACCCGAATCATAACCTTCGTGGGCCATGAGCCTTTGCGAACGTATAATACGCTAAAGCGCCAAGGGGCTGGCGCGAGGCCAAGAGCACTCGCGCCAAGCACCCGAATCATAACCTTCGCGGGCCATGATCCTTCGCGAACGTATAATGCGCTAAAGCGCCAAGGGGCTGGCGCGAGGCCAAAAGCACTCGCGCCAAGCACCCGAATCATAACCTTCATGGGCCATGAGCCTTCGCGAACGTATAATGCGCTAAAACGCCAAGGGGCTGGCGCGAGGCCAAGAGCACTCACGCCAAGCACCCGAGTCATAACCCTCGCAGGCCATGAGCCTTCGCGAACGTACACTACGCAAAAAAAAGCGCCAAGGGGCTAGCGCGAGGCCAAGAGCACTCGCGCCTAGCACCCGAAACATAACCTTCGCGAACGCCGACTACGCTAACGACGTAACACGTAAGAGGCGCGATGTGTAAGATGGAGCGAAGCAACGGGCTAACGCCAAAAGAAAACAAAACATCGCGAAGACAAACAAGATCACTCACAGTACGGAACAACTTCGGAATAAGAAGTGAACAAAATATCATATATTACATTAGAAAAATATTACAATCCTAAAACTCTTACAATCCTACTCCGCTGGCTTTTTGCCCTTCGGATCGACAGGACCTTTAGGATCCTGGGGAACAGAGGCTGTCGGAGGGCCTTCGCTCGGCACTCTGGGCTCTATTATCCTTAGAGGCGGAGGCGAACCAACCACAGCAGCCGAAGGAACCTTCTTCTTCATGTGTGCCACGTAAGCGCGGTAGAAGGCAGGACCGCCAGCTCGCCAGAACTTAACCAAGAAGTCCCGAACAACCTAGCGAGCCTCGCGATCGAACGCGCTGGCAATGAATACCGGATGATAGGAGCATGCAGAGGAACCACTCAGATGTGTGCGCCCAGCACTCCTCAGCATTGTTGAAAATGCGAAGATGGAGCTGACGGCGCAGTCTGATCCCTAGCGTAAGGACCCTTCCACTACGGTCCCGATAGCCTCCTTCAAGTACTTGAGGGCTAAAGCCGGGTTCTTCGGAGGGACACCCACGGCGATGGTCCCTATTCTACTGATTTCTTTGGCGAAGACCTGACTGAAACAAAGGAGCTCTACTTGGAGAGCCTCCAGTTGCTGTTTCGCCCTCATCACAGAACCCCAAAGGGTCCCAAGCTCTGCGGCCCCCTTCTTCAAATCATCGCGCAGGCTGCCGCACTCCTTTCGCGATGGCTCGAGTTCAGCTCGCTGGGTCTCCACTTCAGCACGGAGCGCAGCCAAGGCCTCCTCGGCGATCTTCACATGCTGCTCCGCCTGCTCCTTGTCTGACCTGAGAAGGGCCATCAGCTCCTTCTCCCTCACGCTAACCTCCCGAAGGGTGAGGTTCTCTCGGTCAAGAGTGGCGACATGATCCTCAAGAACAGCACACCTCTTCGAGAGACCCAACACTTGTGCCGATGCGGCACGATTGCAAGACAAGCTCTGCAGAATTTAATACAGGAATAAGTAACATGAAGATTCCAAAACAAAAATACCGTGGCAAGGCATGTCTCGACGTTGCGCATGTTCTCTAGTAGGGGAAACATCTCGCAACGATCGAGGATGGCCAAAGGCAACCCCCCGACGATAGCCTCCACATGTTCGTCAGGGAGGAGTACAGCGGGCTCCAGATAGGAGCCACCGGAGTCAGGGGTGGCACTGGGTGCGAGGCAGTTCCACACGAAGCACCTCCATCGACAGTCGTCGCCGTTGCCGAGGATGTGGCGCCGGGCGTAACAGAAGAAGCTCGCAGGACCCCTCGCTCGGCCGTAGCCGGGATAGTCACCGAAGGCCCCCTCTCTGCAGTGGTCGTTGCCACCAATGCCAAAACGGCATCGGTAGTGATGCTGGCACCGACGGCCCCCGAGACGGGCACCGAAGGTGGCTCCTCGTCAGCACCCTTTGGAAGAAACAATTAAACATAAGCAAAAAACTAACAAGACAAAAGAAGTGCACCAAGGTATAATAACAAACCTTCGGCGCTAGGAGAGTCAACCAGCCAGAGCTCCGCATCAACAACGAAGCCGGCGGTATAGTCTTCGATCTCCGTGGCAACATCGACGGAGGCCCCTTCGGGAGTCACAGGACCTTGACCCAAAGAGAGAGTCCCCGCTCCTTGGCTGTCTTGAAGCTCATTGGAGCCGTGTTCGGGATCTAACGGCCCCGAAGGGGTCTGGCTGACAAGGACGTCCATTGGATCGTCGTCACTACCGCTAGCCGCGCTCTGCGCGTCCGGCGAGGTGCGATCGCCATCAACCAGGGGCCCTTCGTCTTCGACATCGTCGCCCTCTTCCTCATCCTCCGCATTGGCGGCTTCAGATTCGAAAAATCAGTTAGAAACAACAAAAACGAAGAAGTATGGTAGATATGGGAGAATGCTTACCACGGGGTCGCTTCGAAGGGCCCGCGGTAGTGCCTTCGGCGGCCTTCCTCTTCTCGCCCCTCTTCGCTTCGGGCTCCGCCCAGGGAGAAACTATCCCGAGGATGCGGTTAACACGAGTGACCACCCCAGCTTCACGGGCCCGAGCGACGTCGTCGGGGCGAAGCGGCCCGAACATCCCCTCGGCCCTCTCCATGGCCGATTCCAGCTTCCGAGGTCGGTGATCCTCATCACGCAGAGTGAGATGGTCGCCTCCCTCGCCGACGATGATGAACTCCTCCCAGCTGCGCATCAGCGGCCCCACCTTGGCCGCAAAGAACTCCTCGGCGAGGCAGCGCATGGAGAAACATTTGCTGATCCTCTGAAGTAGGAGCCGCTGCGCCTCTTCGGAACCGAACAGCTTCTCCACTGGGAACTTGACGCAGTCGGTCGTCCCCGGGGTGTATCTCAAAGGAGCATCTGCTGCATCCACCCTCTGGTAAAACCAGTAGAGTTTCCAGCTCAGCCCAGCCTCCCCTTCCCACTTCTTTGTGGCCAGAGGCAGGAAGTCCGTATTATACGCCGACTTCACGACAAAATTCAAGCACCCGAAGGCGCTGCCGCTGGTCTTCCCCTGCCACCTCTCTTCGTGGAGATAACCGAAGAGTCGGGTGCTTGGTTGTGCGCCATGGCTTCGGAGCACCCACTCATACACCGCAAGCCGGGCCACGGAGTTCGGGGAGAGATGCACGAGCTGTGCCCCGTACAGCTCGAGGACCTCCCCGACAAGGCGGGTGCATGGTATCCGAAGACCCGCCTTCACCGGCGAGTTGAAGACGACCGCCTCATCGACATTCGCCCGAGGAGTCGTCTCTTGCCCCGGGAGTCTGAAGTCCACCTCATCCGCAGCAGAATAGTCTGTCACCTTCATGAGCATGTCCGGTGTCATCCTCGACTGCCCCAGCTCCCAAGACAGCCGTGCGAAATCCGCAGGACTCAAGATCTTCTTCGGAGCCATCAGAGATTCCGAGGACTGCAAAGTAGAAGACGTTAGCCTACTGAGAAGCAATCCCTCGGGAACATTCAAAAAAAAAAAGAGAAGAGATTTCGCAACTTCATACACAACAACCAACTTCACGGATATTTAGAACGTGCGATTTCGCAAGGATTCCCGCCCCATTTTTCAAAAAAGAAGGGGGGGTGGACGATCAACAAGAAAACGGAGGAGCATCCAACATCGGCGATAAAAAAAACCTCACCGGCAAGCTCGCCGGCGCCAAACTCAACATACCCAGAACCCCCGTACCCCGAACCAAGGGAAAACGTCCCACACTAGAGAAATGATAGCAGGAGAGTGGCGTACCGGCGGGCGTAGGACGACAGGCGGTCGGGGACGAACCAGCGACGATGACCCACTGACGGCGCGGCACAGACGCCGAACTGGCGGCGGTGAAGTGAGGATGAAAGAGCGAGAGCACTTGGCGGCGGAGAGTCAAGGGCTTGAAGCAAAGGCAAGTGGGGAGAAGACAACCGCAAGGCCCCTTATATCGAAGACGGTCGGACACGGATGAACGCCACGTGTCCTCAACAATGGCGACAATGCGCCGCGAAGAAACCGAGAAGTCACAAAAAAGAAAAATCAAAAAACGAAAGGAAAATCCAACGGACGCCTACGGATTTGATGACACGTGTCACGATCGGCGGCTAGGATCAACGCGACAACTTCGAGGCCACTAACACGGTCAGAACATCAAGTCCAAGTCACATCAACGGGCGAAGATATCTTTGCAAACAAAACAAAAAAGGAGAGAAAAAGCATCTTTGGGAAAACCACCTCGACGTGGAGAAGGGGGGCTGGATATTCCGGCCAGACACCAAGGCGAGGTGGCGACATGACCATAAGGGGCTTCTGTTGTAGGGGCAACCACCCCATCTTCAGAAAAGGTGGATGTCCATGAAGATGCTTTAAAGGTCCTTCATGAAGATCCTTACCCGAAGGGGTAAGTGGTGAAACGTGCCTAAGATGACCTCACGACCCCTTGGGCTGCGAGGAAGACTTGGACATGCACGAAGGGTCGGGAGGTGGACGCGAAGGGTCAGGCGTTCTAGGTGAATCTCAAGTAAAGAGGATCCTCAGGACTTCTCCCGAGGGGTGGCGGAGGAGTGAAGTCTCGCCAAGGAATTCACGAAGACCCTTCGGAGAGACCTGGAGTGATCTTTGACAAGTCTCGGGCCAGAGGACGAAGGCCCCACGATAGCCTCTGACAAGAACGGATCAAATCAACAACCTTGTCAGGGTGTGCCCCCTTTGAGGACACATTAGGGATTAGGACAACTTGGATTGTAAGAAAGCTAGTCTAGCCATTGATCGTAGGATCAACGATCCAGAGATCAGGGCAATATGGGTATATCCCCTGGGCCGGGGTAATTTGGGTATTTCCCATGCATGTAAACCCGGACCCTAGAGTTGTATAAATTGGTAAGCTCATCAATGAAAGGGGGACAGGCATTCTGATTATACACATTAGCATTCTGGTTTATTCACTGAGCGTCCGCTCTCTCACCACTAAATCTCTCGGCGTCCTCTGCTGCACTGGGGAGGGGCGCTGAACATCACCGTCGGCGGGATTTCCTGACAACACCAACGATGTGAGACAGGTCTTCTACATAATGGACATATCAAGCAAACCAAAGAAGCACAGGAAGAAGCAAAAGGATTGCAGTAGTAAGCCAAAGCGACACGTGGTTCTCCAGGGCAAACGAAGGATTGTTGGTGTTGAGGACGTCACAGAGGAGGAGTATAATCATTTCGACGAGATCCCTTCCTTTGCGGTAGATGTCAACATAAGTGTCCTAAATGTAACAGAAGTCGATGCTCCTTACATACGTCGCGATCACGACAAAGGAACACTTGTAAAGACAAAGTGATCATTAATTCATGTGATTAAATAATTTTTTAATGGACTAACTAATTTTGGGATGCACTAAATAATTTTTGAATGGATTAAATAATTTTTGAAGGGGTTAAATAATTTTTGAAGGGATTAAATAATTTTTGAAGGGATTAAATAATTTTTGAATGGACTAACTAATTTTTGGATGCACTAAATAATTTTTGAATGGATTAAACAATTTTTGAAGGGATTAAATAATTTTTGGATGCACTAACTAATTTTTGAATGGACTCACTAATTTTTGTAGGGATTAAATAATGTTTGAAGGGATTAAATAATTTTTGAATGGATTAAAAAAGAGAAAAGCAAAGCAAAAATAAAAAAGACAGGGGGCGCGAGCGGGGCTCGAACCCGTGATGCCACAGGTGTGTCCACGCTCGAGCGCCACTCGCTAGCCAGTCGGGAGGAAGTTTTATCTCAACCAAACTTGGGCGTCAAACCCTTTTGACTCTTTAAACTCTACAAGCGGTTGGTGGTACAAACTGCTTGTAGAGGTCCCTCCATCGCTCCCCACCAGCGGTGAAGGGGTTTCTACGAGCGGTTAGTGATACGAACCGCTTGTAGAGTCCTCTCTCGCTCCCATGGCGGTGAAGGGTTTCTGGCGGTTAGTGATACGAACTGCTTGTAGAGGTCCCTCCCTCGCTCCCCGCGAGCAGTGAAGGGGTTTCTACAAGCGGTTTCTATTACAAGCTGCTTGTAGAGACAGTGTTCTACACGCGGTTTCTATTATGAACCGCTTGTAGAACACTTATTACAAGGGGATGGTGGTTTCAACCGCTTGTAGAGGTGCTCTTATAAATATCTGTGTCTCCCCGCGCCGGGGACACTCTCGAAAATTTTCTAAGTCCTCGCGCGCGATCTCTTCCTCTGTCGCGATAAGCCGTCGTCTCCATCGAGCACCCCGCGCCGCCGTCGAGCGCTATCGCGCCGTCACCGTCGAAGTCGTCTCCCCGTGCCGCCGTTGACCACTGCCACACCGTCGCCGTCGAAGTCGTCTCCTCACGCGCGCCATTGCCGTCGGCCCACGTACTCCGTCGACCGCCACCGTCACCACGCCGTCGTCTGTGACCTCACCGTCGCCTCCTCCGCTACCGTGCGCGCCGTCGTCTGCGACCTCCTCTATCCCGAAAGGCCTAGGTTGCCCCCTCCTCTACTTACACGCCCTTTGTCCACTCGCCGCCTAAAAGGTGTTCGACAAAATGTCCCTAAGGGACACAGATGGAGAGAGTGAGAGAGAATGAGAAAGAGATGGAGATAAAGTGAGATAGAGAATGAGAGAGAGATGGAGAGAGTGAGAGTGAGATGGAGAGAGTGAGATGGAGAATGAGAGAGAGATGGAGAGTGAGAGTGAGATGGAGAATGAGAGAGAGATGGAGAGAGATGGAAAATGAGAGAGAGATGGAGAGTGAGAGTGAGATGGAGAGAGTGAGAGGGAGAGTGAGATGGAGAGTGAGAGTGAGATGGAGAGAGTGAGAGTGAGATGGAGAATGAGAATGAGAGTGAGATGGAGAGAGAGAGTGAGATGGAGATAGTAATGGAGAGTGAGAGTGAGATGAGTGAAAATGTCCCTAAATGTATTTTTTGTTATATATATTTCTTTTACAATTTGACGAGTTGGGATACTTACTAATTAAACAATATTTCATAATTACGATAGATGGCGACACCAGGGCGTGGTGATCCTAATTTCGAGACGGACGAACGGTTCTTGCTAGACGAGATCGCCCATGGTAGCAACTTGGGTGCCAATGAAGGTGATGCCAACGTTATCAATACCGATGCCGGTGGATCCAGTGATCCCGTGGACACTGAGGGAAGCGAGGTAATGCCACGAGAATCCGGAAAAACCATTTAATCGTATTTAACCAATTAATATAAATGGCTCTGACATGAAAAATTCACACCTCTGTCCATTTTCAGCCCTGTACATCGAGCACCCAAACCAAGCGAGGACCTAACAAGAAGCCTGCTACAAAGTTTGTTTTCACCAACGTCAACAATGATGGGAAGCCAATTGCTCCTCTTTCTGCAGTAGGCCCGTTTAACAACGCATGTGGTTTCCACGTTAGGGATCATGTCCCAGTTAGCATCAAGAAATGGCCTGAAGTTCCGCAAGCCACCAAGGAGCTCCTTTGGAAAGATATCAAGGAGAACTTCAAATTTCCTAAAGGATACAAGAACAAGGTTAAGAGATACACTTTAAAGAAGATGGCAACCCAATTTCAGTCGTGGAAAGTTCACCTGAATAACAAGTATGTCAAGAAGGGAGAAAAGCCAGACTTCAACCAATATCCCAAGCTGGCAGATCATTGGGATGCATTTAAAGAATACAAATTGTCAGAGGAAGGACAGGCCGCGAGCCATCAGAACAAGATCAACGCTGGGAAGAAGAAATACCACCACCATCTTGGCACCGGTGGTTACGTCAAGGCTAGACCTAAATGGGAGAAGCGGGAGGAAGAACTAATGGCCCAGAATATCACGCCTGCTACTGCTGAATGGGAATTTCGCTTGCGGAATTGGTTCCTGGGTCACGGAGGGGCCCTTGCAGACGACGATAGCTTGTTGATGGCACCGGGAGCGGAGGATGTTGGAAACAGAATTGTCCAAACTGTCGACATGTCTCGCTCTGGTTCCTTTGTGACAGACAGGGAGACTGACGAGCTCACACATGCACTTCAAAACCCTGAGCACCCAGGACGGACAAGAGGAATAGGATCGTCCGTGCCATGGAAGTACAGTTTCTCCAAAGATGCCGATACGTACAGGGGCCGGTCAAGAAGCAAAAGAAGAGAGTCGTACAGATACAACTTACTGTAAAAGGAGCTCAGAGCAACTCAGCAGAGCATCGGAGAGATTGTTGAGCAAAAGCTGCAGGCGGCACTTGGTAAACTTCAAGGAGCAGGTACAAGCAATACACAGGCCGACGCCATGGTTAGCCCGCCCACCTCCGCGCGACAGAGTAGCTGCGCGTTCAACGCCGCCGTACTTTCTACGGACCTGGGACAGTACGCAGTGGACATCATCAAAGTTCGCCGGGAGTGTGAGCTACACATTCAGGCGCATAACCTCTCCACCAAGGTGGCTTATGGCGTGGCGTACCCGGTGGAGCTGGGCCAGCTTTTCCACTGCAACGAGATCCCGCCAGGTTACTCGAAGGTCACGGTGGAGGAGGTGTCGAGCAGCTATGAAGATCTTCTGCTAGAGATTGCTGGAGGGGATGACATCACCAATGTTGGACTGGCCCTCCATGGAATCATCCTCTGACGAAAAAGGTACATCATATTTCCAAAGACCGTGGAGGTGACCTCTCCACCAATAGAAATCCAACAATTGGAGCTGACCGAAGGGACTATACCTCAACCGCAACGACAAAACACACCTCCTCCTACATCACCTCAACGACATGCCTCGTCTCCAATACAGAGCACTGCGCCTCCACCTCCTGCTCCACGAAGCCCGGCTCCACAATCTCCTCCAAGGAAGAAACTCTAAGTACGAAGGACCAGTACTGCGATGCTACGCCCTCCCAAGAAGGCCCAGTCTAGCCGGTCAACACAGTCATCAAAGGAACATCCGAAAAGGGCATACGACATGACGGCTGAGGATACACGAGAAATAGTTCAAAAGAAAATTGAGACACACTTCGCACCAAAGGTGCCACCTCCCAAGGCGCAAATTGATCCGAAAGCTGCAGCCCACTTTGCGACATGCCGTGCAGCGCCTCTTCCTGCCTCGACTAACTACGAACGCACAATAGCGAAGGCTGCATTGAAAGGGAAACGGGCTAAGACGGCAGCGGCACCTAACAAGACAGCCCAAGATTACCAACTAGAGGAATTCTTGAGAGAGTCGGGGCTGTCTTACGCTATAGCTATGGGATTAACAGATGATCTTCCAACGGCAGAGGTCAGGTGGCCATATAAGCTGGGCCAGGAGTTGGTTGCACCGGAAAAGATAAGGGATCTGCCAACCAAGATACGACAATTTCATAAATGGTACATGGAACAGTCCGCTCAAGGAAGAACAATGTTCCCCGTCCATATAAAAACACAGATTTCTATCGTGGGGATGAACTCATATGAATGGAATTCGATGACTTCTACCAATTTTACCATCGAGACGCCGTCAACGTGTCTCTAATGAGCTGTTGGTGTCTGTAAGTACTTCTAGCTACTGATTGAGTTTACCATATATATGTGTTAATTTCGCCGTAGTTCAAGCTGCAAAATCTAATAAATCATCCCCTTGTATGTAGAATGGAGATACAACGAAGTAGAAGAGAGACTATCTTCAACATCGGCTTCATCGACCCATCAATTGTCAACGAGCCTAACTGTAAACGCAGGCCAAAAGAAATTGAAGATTACATTCTGCAGGCTCTTTTAGAACAATACTACAAACCGCACATACTTCTGCCCTTCAACATCCAGTACGTATATATACATGTCATCACACAACCTCTCGTTTATCCTTTTTCAAGACATTCATAATATGACTAATTACATATATGTTGCAATACATATATATGAACAGGATTCACTGGATCCTACTTATTATCAATGTCGATAGTGCGAACATCACTGTGCAAGACTCAAGAAGACAAACCACAGCAAGATTTTCAGTTTGTCATTGATATTCTAAACAGGTAACATTGAGAAGCCAACCTACATGTATATAAGTACTTCGAATACTCATAATTACTATTCATATAATAACGCATGACAGGGTATTCGCCACGTTCCGAACGAAGCATAGAGAAAAAAGTTCTAGGAATGAATTCACAGTGCAATTCAGCACTCAAGTACGTACTACAAAATATCAATTAAAGAATATATATGGCGTAAAAATTTATCTTCTCAATAATTAATTGCATTCTTTTCAAGTATCACTCCAGGTTCTACAGCAACTGGCCGAAAACAACTTATGTGGCTATTATGTGTGCCTCTACATGCAAAATCTTACCCACGGCGATATGCGACAACTGGACAACGAGGTGCATGTGTGTGTTAAAAACAAATTTTTTAATACACTTATACTTGACGTGTTCAAAGATTTATTTATTTCTTTCATTTCGTAGCCCAACATCGATGAGACAGGCGTGATCCCATCGCATCGGGTTGAAGCAATCCAAGAACAACTTATTGGCTTCATTTCGATGAGATTATAACCCCTAGAGGCGAGTTCTACGCAAAGGCATGAAGAGATGGTCCTTCAATAAGGACAGGTGAACTTACGAAATCTTCGTCTATAGGCGCAAAGAGCGATGCACGCAGGAAATGATCTCAAGATCACTACCTTTGTACTCTTCGAAAGTTGTAAAACGTTGCTTGTGCTGATCATCATTTCATGTATTGTAAAACTTGTATATATATATATGCATTTAATTTGTAATTAAATTATAAGTTCATACTATTTGTGCAAATAAACTAATAGTTTTCTCAATTATAATATATATTTAATTATGCAGAAATAAATTTGTAGTTGTATTAATTTTATTGTCAAAATTCATATTTGAAAGTCTAGCTCAAAAGGCCATGTAGCTGTCAACCTCTCCACAAGCGGTTTGTAACAACAACCGCTTGTGGAGAGAGCACACGTGGCGTCTCGCCATGCTCAGGGGCTCTACAAGCGGTTGGTAACACCAACCGCTTGTGATTTGCCCCCCACGTGGCTGCTCCACTGCGCTTCCTGGACGTCTTCCGAACCTCTTGTGGTACCGCATCACAAGCGGTTCGGGGAATCGCGAGTGATACCCAGAGGGTATCACTCTCGGTTGCGTACAAGCGGTTCGATAACCGCTTGTGAAAGCGGTTACGAACCGCTTGCATTGTACTGTTCCCTGGTAGTGCTTTAATATTATACACACACACAAACACACACACATATATGTGTGTGTGTAGTTGTTTAAAAAAAAGTTACATGTGTTTAAAGTCATGCCACCTCTCAGGATATTAGTGATAAACCATTGAGGTGCAACTAATTGTGATTTGGATTTGCATTTCATCTTTTTTCCCTGTTATTAATTATGTGTGTACTTGATTTCTAGTTGATTTTCTAATAATTTCCTATGCCATTCTGTTTTTAGTTAATTTATGTTTTTTAATTTTCTTCATGGATTGAATATCTTTGATGTACCACAAGAAGTATTATCTAACAACACAAAACAAAAAACATGTCCTATTGCACAGACAAGAATGTCACTTACCATGTGCCATTTGCCATAAGCGTTACAAATTGTGTTGATCATATAGTGTACAAACACAGGTCTTGACCAACTTCAAGATGATTCCATTGAACTTTTGATTGTGTCTATTCATTAATATATCGCATGTTAGCAATTGAATATGGCATATCCAGGGAAATTCACTGGATAACTAACAAGTCCACACATTCTATACATACTAGATGACACATGGCTGGTAGTAGAAAACAACAAACATAAATAGCGGCAACAACACGGATCCTGCCTTTCTACACAAATGTCCACACTGCTTCAAGATTTGTGCTAGCTAGCAATCCTCCGACTCTCAACCTCTTTTGTAAAGATGCCCAGCCCTGAGTTTGTTCTATTTCTTTGTGTCGAGGACCCTCTTATCCCTCCCTCATTCTACCTCTCTCCTTTCCCTCCAGTGATCAATGCCGGTGCCATGGCAAACCACCCAACCTTGACCATGGCACGGCCGATGCAAACTATCCTAACCGCCACTACAGCGTTCCTCTCTCCCTCAACCTCTCTTCTTCCTCTATCTCCCTCCCTATCCCTCAAACCTCCTGCCATCTAATGGTCGGAACAAGCTAGCACCGATGTGCTCCACCAGCCCCGACAAAACAGTGTAGCAAGCAATGACCGTGGTCGGATGCGTCCGCCGCGGTCACGCTCAGGTGTGTCCATCGTGGTCGCGCTTGGCTAGCGACACGGTGAGGCTGCCCTAGGGGAGAGGCATGTAAGTGGTCGGTGGTTGGGCTGAGGACCATGGTAGCATTGTCTTCAACCGCCGAAGGGGAGGAGAAGAGAGGGACCTCATGGATAAAATTTGAATAAATTCATGGAAATTTGCAAAGAATACATGAGAGGGTGGAAGTCACTAGCACATATCTCATTCTGTTAAATGGACAGTGGCCAGGATAAGTTGGTGGAGTTCCATAAAGGAGGGTGAAAGCATTTTCGTTGTAGAAACAAGCCTAAATAATTTTCTAGGTCCAACAATCCATCTAGTCATAGATCTAAAGTCTCAAAAAGTTGTAAATAGTGGCAAACTAGCAATGGAATTGCCAACTGCAGGCTTGGTGGTAGGTAGTGGCCACCATTCCAGTATGTGCTGCTTCTGGGATCTGACAATCATGATGGAGGTTTCTAAGATTAGAATTTGTCACTTGGTGCAAGAAGTTTCGTTGCCATGCATCTTGCACATAGATACTTGGTAATGGTGATCGGTCAAAGATGCATGAAATGTACCCTATCATGGACTTCTTATCTAGATCTAGATTAAATTATATTTTCCTTATAATTTATGTACAGACATCTCACTACTTTTCATCTGTAAAAAGAATACCATGAAACAAGATAGACCGATGCTCTATATTCAAATTACCAGTCTAGCGCTCAACTGCTCAAAATGCCATTCACGTCGAAAAATGGAAATGGCTAAGTGTAGCTGGCGGCATTGCGCGAAGTGGGTCGGCCCAAACGGCCTCATCCCATGGAATAAGAGAGAGAGAGAGAGAGAGAGAGAGTGACCGAGAGACAGGGGGGAGAGAGAAGAGGGAGGCGGTGGCGCAAGGCTCCGGTAGGGCGGCGGCACCGGCACCGGCCACGAGGTCGGCAACGGCAGCGGCGACGGAAAAGAGGAGGGAGGAAGAGGAGATCGGGAGGAGGAGGGGTGAGAGAGAAAGAAATAGGGAGAGAGAGACGGTAGGCGAGAGAGAGAGGGAGCTCGGCGGAGTGAGACGAGACGGAGAAAGCGGCGGCAAGCGGCAGGATTTGGCGCCAGCGGCGACGGAGGCTATCTTGTAAGGCGTCGTTTGCCTGGCGTCGGGCGAGCAGCGACATGCATGCATGACAACGCCTTGAGGGAGGCACGCAATGACATGCACATGCAACCCTGAAGAAAGGAAGAAGAAGGAAGAAAAAAAAAGAAGGAAGTAGGAGGAGGAGGAGGAAGAAGAAGAAGAAGAAGAAGAAGAAGAAGAAGAAGAAAGGGGATGAGGAAAGGAGATGGCAGTGGCCGCCGGCGAAGCCGATGACGGCAACCGCATGCATGCACATGCACATGCATACACACGCAGTACTAGGAAGGGAGGAGAGGAGAAAGGAAGAAGGTGGAAGAAAGAGGCGGCCTCACCGGTGGCGGGGACTCCGGCGAAGGGGCGGCGGCAGGGAGGGAGAAGTGGCCGGTGGGGAAGGAGAGGCTGGCTAGCTGGCTAGGGAAATGAATGTATATATATATATAGACCCAATTCATGAAGTTGCTTATTATAATATTAGTAAATTAAAACCTTTACTGTCCTAAAGGTGTGGTGAAATCATGTGTTGGACAGATACATTGACTTAGGAAAAGTTGATATTAAAACAACTAAAAAATCATACTAATTAATTAGGCCAATTGCAAGATAATATGTGGTTAGTAGTCATACTATAGGTTTCATATTTTTCCTAGGTACAGAAGGTTATTATATAATATCCATGATTTTCTCAGATTTTTGTTAAGTGTTATCCTATTTTTGATTAACAGAAAACCATTTATACTATTTTTTATATGGATTAATACTCTAAATGCAAGCTAATGAGACCTAGGATTAACCATAATTTCTGTTATTCTATATGGATTAATAATCTTCTGTTAATGTTCATGGTAATATTTTTACTAAATCCAGAATGAGACCTAGTATTAACCATAAGTTCTCTAGTATTTTTGAAGAACTCTTGCTATTTTTAATAAATCGTTTCTAATTATTATATTTGTTTTATTCAGAAAATCCAGGGAAAAATCTATGAACAGTACTAGGCCGGCCCGCTAACTCGTGGTCGAGCCAGCCACGCCGAAGACGTACTTTGACGAGACGCATTCGCGCGTGAGAAGCGCCCACGTTAGAACCCGCTTCGACTAAACCTGACATGTGGGCCACAGGACCCACATGTCAGCGACACATTAATTTAACCCATGCAGGATTCAAACTTAAACTGTAATGCGCACGCATCTTGGCGAGGATCCTACGGTCGGGATTTCGTCGTCTACTGTAACATCCCTCAATTTTCTCAAATTCAGTATAAATTTTTTTGCAAATTATTAAACTAAATTCTCAAATGAATGTAATAATTAATAAAACCCTTAGTAAAATATTAATTACTTATACCATTGAACTTCTAAATATATTATAATACTGTAAGAATTAATCTTCTAAGATCCTCCAGATTAGATTAATTTTTCCTAATTAAATTAATTATTATTCTTAAAAAGAAAAGCACATTATACTTTAAACATTTAAACAAACACATTTTATTACAAACTAATGACCTCAACCTCTATGAAATCACCTATTAGAATAATTCTAACCATCCTTAGAAATTTCATAATTTTTCCCAACCCTTAATTATTTCTCCTCATGGCCTAAGGATTTAATTAAATTATCCAGGCATGACAACCTCATAAAATAACAAATTTTATTTCATATTTAGCTTCTCCTCATTTTTATGGATTTTTAGAAACTAATTTCATATTTTTCTGATTTTTATAAAATATTATATAAATTCTTGAAGCTCAACCTATTTTCTGAAATCCTCATATTCCATTTCATGGAAACCTTCCAAATCAGGAAAATATGTTTTCCCTTTTCATCCCGCCCAAAGAATTTGAACTGAGACACATGTGAACCGTTGGATCTGAATCCAGTGAACCACAACGTGCCACCTCATTTAATGACCACGAACGCCTCAGATTTATTCACTCGAATCTAACGGATGGCATCATAGCCACATCGCCTTACCCATACTGGTTCACCTTAGTAAATCCAACGGCGCCCACGATATCTTCCTGGATCCGACGGCCGCCGCCGCTTCTTCCTCCTCTCGCTGCACCACCCCGCCGGCGCCGCCACCGCCACCGTAGGTTCCTACCGGCGCCCATGGTTTTGGCCCCCTGGACCACCTCCGCCCCTGATTTTCGCTTCGAGAGAATCGCCACCACGTCACTGATCTCATCCTCTCCTTCGCCGGCCTGATTCACCACGGCACCGTGCCAATTGCTCGCCGCCATGAGCTGGAGCTCATACAGAGCCCCGGGCGGACCTCGCCAAGCCTATTTAAAGGCCCCGCGAGCATCATCTCAGCCCAAGCTTTCTCCTCCTTCCCTTCTCATCCCCGGAGCATCCCCACGGAGCCCGCACCACCGTCACCCTCTCCAACTCCGGCGACCCTCCCCCTTGCCGTTCAAGTACAAACTAGCCCTCGACCCCGAAGCAAACATCACCCACTCGATTCCACAACCCCGTCGGCATCATCCCCTACCCCTATACCTCACCGGAGCAGCCGCGCCGCCACTGCCCATAACCACCGCCGCCGCTACCTCGCCGCCAGGCTGCCACCGTCCACCTCGAGCCTCCCTGAGACCACCTAGGTACTCCCCAGCGCCCCAATTGCATTTTCCCCCATAGCCTCGACCCCTCTCCGGCCATCTATCACCGGCGATCACGGCTCCTCCCTGACGACCCCCTCCGGTGAACACAGAACCAGAAATGGGCCGCAGCCCATTACTGTTTTCTTCTTTTTATCAATTTTAGAAGCTTTCCCAATTCCATATTTAGTCCCCTGATTTAATTAGCCTATTAAATTTATTACACAAATTCTAGAAAAATTCTCATGACCTTAAAATGTTCCAACCTATTTATTAAAAATATAAAATCCCAAATCCTTATAGAAAAATATTAAATTAGATATTAAAGAATTTATTAGGTTATAAATAACAAAATTGTATTTTCCTGTTTAAATAAATCCCAAAATTCTCAAAATATTTATTTAAGTCCTAATTCATATTTAACCATTTTTGAAACCCTTAAACACCACCCTCACCATTGATCCTTATGAATTCAAATTTTCTAAAATTAAAGAATAACTTTTAAAGAACAAATTAAAATTAATCTAGTTCTTAAGTATGATAACTAATCTTTAAACTTAATTATCTTAGCAATTAAGTATACTTATCAAACCCCAATATAGATTTTCTTAGTCCTAAATATAATGATTAGATGTTAATCTAAGTAATATAAATTTTAAATACAATAGTCAAACCTTAATTATTTAATAACCTACTAGTGTACCCCACTTGTAAATCTCATGTATAAACCAACCAACTATTAAACATATTGGTACACTTAGCCTTTTAATTTAGACACCCATAGTAATAGCCCATTGTTTGTTTGTAAAACATGTAACAACCATTGTTTTATAAATCAATAAGCCATAGTTGTTTTAGCCCATAGTTTTCCAAAAACATGTAGCAACCATTGTTTTTCAAAACAATGAACGATAGTTGTTGTTTTAACCTATATTTTCCACCCTATAGTTATCTCCAAAAATTAAATAAATCTTTAGGACCCACTTGTCATACAAACTAGCTAATCCTAGTGCCACAAAACAATGGCCATGACCCATAGAATTCTAGGATAGTTACATGATTTAAGTATCATGACATATCAACTTTATGTTAAAATAAAGATTCACAAGCTTGCCATCCAAGAAACCTAAGCCTATAAATAGGCAGCCCAACCCTTCATTCTTACACACCAAAACTGCAAACCTTCCCTTCCACCCTACTACATTTCATCCATACCGTTATATTGCCACAAAAAATTATTTTTCCCTCCAACTTTTATCTGGATTTTATTGGATTTCTTGGGATTCGATGAATATAATCTCGATAATAATATATTCATCCACAAGTTAAAGGCAAGCTCTTCTAACTTTGATGCATATTTAATTCCCAATTCCTTTATATATTATTGCATTATTTTCTAGATAAGGTAATTCAAAAACATCTCTCAAAAGAATAACCTTAAGTCCAGAACCAATATAAACCTACCTAAAAATACCTTGAATTCCCCTTTACCATAACCATTTACATATATATTAACCCCTTTTTATTGACCATGAAGGGTCAGAATAAATATATGTGAGATATTTATTCATTGGTGAAAGAAGTGATAATGATTTGTTGGGAAGATAAAACTTTAATTTTATATAGAACAATAACATGTCGGCTTGGGTACGACACTCAGGGGGGAATATAGGGAGTGGACGCTCAAAGGCATCCAGTGGGGAGAGGGTGAGAGCCTGGAGATATTGTTCTATAAAAACATAGAGGAAATTCGAAAAAAAGATGAGCCTCCCGGGTTAGGTGCGGCATGGTGACCGTAATAATGCCCGAAGACACCCGGCGATGCTCTAGAGAGATTGTCCTGTGACTCGTTTCCTCTATGAAAACCTGGATTTTATATAAATAGAAATGACACAATAATAATCCATCCATGTAATAGGCCATTATGTGGGTAAAGCTGAATAGGTTCTGCAGAGCTGATAACAAATACACATGTGGACCATACTTTTGGTATATGAAGTTGTGTCGCTGGGTGATACCTATTCTATTTATCAGAATTCATGAATTTACCTTTTTAAAATTATGGTTAGAGGGTATAGGTGCAAGGACTGGAAGTAATATAAAATTTTGCTTATCTGTTTATAAAAATTTAGAATTTTAATTAAAAATTTGCATAACCACCAAACAACCTTAACCATATCCTTGAATGTATTTCAATTAATTACAGTTTGTATTCTACTTTGGAGAATATTGCTAATAACTATGGATGTACTTACCCGTTATTCGGGGAACTATTCATTAAGAATAGAACCCAGATTCTTTTGCAGATTTTAATCTATTTTTGAATACTCCGGCTTGGACAATTGGTTCATCTTATAAGTTTTCATATTCCCTACTCGCAAGCTGATCTTAACTATTTTGTAAGTTATCATTTTTCTGTTTAATTAATTCATGAGAATAGTTAAGATATCGATTTTGGTTATTTTGAGAATCAATTTTTCTAATGATTTTATTTTAGAAATTTTGGTCCTCACATCTACCCCTACCGGAGCGGCGGGATGACGTCATGAAACCAACCATCTCTCGGCGATGGCGCTACATTGCACTAGGGAGATGATCCTTGGGCGCTATGGGTTCTATGCGAGAAGCTCTAGGACGTGTTGTCGAGCTACACGCCGACGGCGGCATGGAACAGCGGCGAGCCGAGCGGCTGCGGAGAAATCCCATGGGAGCAGCTACCTATTTCTTTACGAAACCGTATAAGCGAAACTAAGATAGGCATGAGCTTGAGGGAGATGTGAGGAAACTCACCGAGCTCAGGGCTGGACCGGAGGAGGCGTGGAATGACTGGGCGCCGGTGAGGCCGAGATGAGGTGAAAACATAGCTCTCGTCGGCAGGGAACTCCGGTGGCGCTGGTGTTCAATTGACCTGGGCGAAAGGTATATACGGTTGAGTTGATACTCAAGACGCAAGGAATCAAAAAGAGACTCACCGAGCCTGACGAATTTGAGGGAGAAGCGTTAGGTGGTGCTCCAGATCGGTGACAGAAGATCGACGATTCCGGCCAACCTGGGCGGTCGCCGGCCGATTGCGGGAAGCAGGAGCGAGGTGGGAGGAAGGCGAACTCAATGCTAGTGCCTTGGGGGCAAGAATGACTGAGCGAGAGAGAGAGCGATGAGAGCGCGGTGCGGGAAGAGTATGCTCAGCGAGCGCGACTCGGTTTTATGGTCGGAGCGAGCTCAGGCCAGCGCCCAATGGTCTCGGGGCAGGACGCCCTGGTTGTTAGCGTGCTTCGCATGTGAATGGCGGATGTGGGCGACAGCTTGCTGGCTACCCTGCCCGAAATCGGTCGAGCGGCTGATCGCGCGCGATGGCGTGCCGAGCTTCGGTCAAGGCGCAACGGCTCAGTGCAATTGAGTACAGAGCAGTGCCGGCGATTGGGCAACCGGGCGGTCTTTGAACGACAACAAGCCTTGACACAATGGTGGTCGGCACGCCAAGTCAGGCGACAGCGAAGGACATTGGCGGCGAGGTCACGTCGGAGCAGGAATGGGGTCCACAAGACTAGGAGACACCCACAAACTGCCAAGAGGAGATCTTCCAGCAGGGATACTAGGCAGAGGAGTGAAGACGGCGCCTATGAGGTCAATGGGTTGGTGCAATATATATATATATATATATATATATATATATATATATATATATATATATATATATATATATATATATATATATATATATATATATATATATACTGTACATACATATATATACACATGGGATTCAAATTGATATTTAAAATCACTAAAATCAACTAACCTTAAAAACTGCTACAATTTAGGTATTCATGATTATAACCTAGGTTAAAATTTTCCATGTTTTACTTCAAGTTAATTTAGCAAATACTTATCTTATAAAAAAATTCAAATGTCCAGAAAATGGATTTTGAGCACAAATTGCTTTCAAAGGAACATGTCCTGGCATCATACAAGCATCACATGAGTGTTTTCAAAATAACACAATTTTGGGCTGTTACACACACCTGGAAGATGATGGCAGAAGTGGAAGGATATCGTTTGGCAGAGTGCATGGAAACTGCTATGGGATTGGGAATGAGTATTGAAATAGAATTATGATGAATAATCAACTTGATATAGAAATTTGGTTAAAACCGTTATGTCATAGGCTTTGATTTTCAAAACTGGTTTTTCTGCAAATAAACAAACCCAGCCTTTCCTTTGAAGCCTCTATCACTAAATGCATTAGGTTGGGTATTGACTCGCCAGTGTTTGGATGACACTAGCCTCGCATACATATATATTTTTAGACATGGAAGACCCTGGTGAAGAAGACGCCTACGACTATCATGAGGATGGAGATCCTCAATTCCAGGACTAGGAATAGAAGAAAAGTTAAGGTTTAGTCGGTTCCGCCAACCATGTGTTGTTGCACAGCTGCTGGTGTGATTTTGATGTTTCTGCTTAAAAACTCTGATGGTTGTATTTTTGAAGACTTCCGCTTTACTCTGATGGATACTGGATTATAACTAAGGCTTAATGCCGTTTGCCACTATTGTGATCTGGCGATCGCCGTTATGTAATATATGAATGGTCGATGTATGAATGATCTAGCTGTGTAACTATTGCACTAGCCTACTGATCTAGGGCTTAGTGCAGGTCCGACCGTTCCTCGGAAGGTAAGCTGAGGAGGGCCGCGACATGGGCAATGAGTTTCGACGTATGGGTGTATCCGTTTTTATCGAAGCTTTCATTTTTGTGCTTATCCTAGTTGTTTAATGGGCAGGATTCCCAAAGACCAAAGCTGGTTATGATGTTGTTTGGGTCATCATAGATCGGCTAACCAAAGTACCACACTTCCTGCCCATTAAACAAACTTATAGGGGAAGCCAATTAACCAAACTCTACTTGACTAAAATCGTAACCCTACATGGATTTCGAAAGAAAATCGTCTCACGCGGAGGTTCACAGCTCACCTCAAGATTTTGGAGCTATCTCCATGCAACCATGGGAACACAATTAGCCTTTATCTCACCCTATCACCTAGGGTTGAGAAGTCGAACAAGAGCGTATACAACATGAAGTGCGAGGTCCCGGTTGTTCTTGGTGGGTTCACACCTTTAAAGGGAAGTGGGTGGGTTACTGGAGGTGTTCGATCGTGCAGGAGCACAACTGTGAGCTGTAAGAACGGTGGCGACGATTTCCCGCCATCCCGAGCAAATTTCCCGATCACGGTGAGCGGTTTTAGCCACTCAGCCGGAGGCACGTCAGCGTCACCTCTGTGGGGGTAGGGGGGACTAGAGAAGTGTCAGTGCTTAGTGGGTGAGAGGCTAGACATAGGGGGTTTTTCCCCTTGTTGGGCGTAACCAAGGTCAATCGTATAATTTTCTTGTCTTTTACGATTTTTGGTCGACTTCAAATTCAAAATTATGTTTGATTAAGGCATCGGTTTTGGAAATTTTTTTCACCATGGTATTACTACTATTTTTAGGATTTTTTATTTTTTTCAAAAATTGAAATTGAAATTTTGATTTAAAATTTTCCAAACGGGATTTCGATCTCGATCCATGGCGAGCACAAAAGGACTGAAAGAATGTCGGTGATCAATTGAAGTCCGTTGGACGGCCCGTTATCTTTGCTGTCCAGAACTCGGTGCTGGACCACGTAGGCCAACGAGTCGGAACCCTTCCGGTGAGGAGAGGAAGACTCTGGTCCAGGCCCCCTCTCTGTCGCGTCGCATGCCCTCGACTCTTGCTCGGCTGCGCCGCCGCTCACTGCGGCAGACCGTCTGCCAGCGCGAGAGCTGAGTGTACCTATGCAAGGGCGTTGTGTCGTACGCCCGTGCCCATCGCCTGTCTTGCACCTCTGACTCTGGACCGAGGGTCCGCGACGGCCAACGGCAACGGGCTACCTGAAAGGCGCCGCCTACGCACCTGCGACCTCCGCTCCGCCAGAATCTGCTGACTGGGGCCTAAGTGGTAAGTCACTGACCTACGCCTTTGGACAGGTTTAGTTAGTGCATCGGTTCATGCCTTATGGATTACTATGACATCTTCCTCACATGATTGGAGATGCTGCTTTGTTTGAAAAACTAGCAGGCTGCCCCAAATCAATGTGTCCCGGACTCCTGGAGCTTGCTGGCTGGCATTTTTTCCATAAGAAAATAAGCTTGTTGACATATTTTCTCACTAAAGATTCCTTGTCAACTGGTGTGTCGAAGTTACTTGTGTTGTAAATTAGTCTAGCACCAGAAAATTTCAGTAGAGATTCTAATGTTAGTATAAATAGTTAAATAATGAACAAAATAATGGCTTGGAGCAGATAAGCCCACCAGCCCCCCGGTCAATTCATCCCAAAATTCATTGACATTCCAAATATGGTAGTTCTGGACCTCATTAGCTCCTAGGATAGCATCCTGATGTCCCAATTTCAATGCAAATTAAAGTACAACGCGTGCATATCGTACACATCCAGCCGGTAGAAAACAGGAGTCCCGTATTGATGCTCAAAAACTAAACCTGCAAGTTACAGATTAACTTGAGCAAACAAATTGGAAGAGCGTGGTGTTGGAAGTGCACACGCGCACGGCCTTCTCCTCCCCAGGGAAGCAGAGCAAAATCGACCTATGCAAATCGCCCAAGAAACAATGCAATAAGCTCTGTTTTAGTTAGAACGTGAATGTGTACTTTCACGGATCAAATTCTCAGACTAATTAATAAAATGCAATAAGCTCTGTTTTGACACGAGATATTTGATTAGGTTTTGTTGTTATTTAACATTCATGCTTGGTTAAGTTTTCACCTATGTCAAGGATACTTACTGATTTCAATATCAAGCATCCATGTAGCCATATATGTAACCATCTTCGATGTAGTTACATATGCCATTTGCAGTTGGTAAGGTTTTGTCTTGGTAATCTCTTCATGCTCTCCAGTTTGTTTTGGGCTAGTGATCAACTGGCACAGGCTTTCATATATGCACAATATGCTTTGTAATGTCATATGTGTTCTGTGCTTTCGTAATCAATGCTTTGTTGTGTTGGTCGTTAGTAGTCGAGAGTCTGCAAAGTGCCCATGTGGTATCTTGATTCATGTATGATCGTTTAGTGTAAATAATTCCAATTTTTTTCTTTCATTCAGACTGACCGGTATACCTCCTTATCTCACTGGACTGTAGCAGTATGGCTTTTTCATTCCTTAACAACAATCATTCAAAAGGTAAACACTCCTGTTTAGATTGAGAATCTATTAATTTTTACATTTAATCCCTATATTTTCTGTGCAGCCAAGAGATGCTATAGCTACGATCGGTATGTCGATGAAAAACTGGATTTGGATGTCCCCAATGATTACATATCTGTGGCTGAGTTCAAAGCAAACAATCCCATTGTGGTGACAGCACCATGTAATGACTACCCAATTGTTGGAAGCTTGGTGCAAACGACGTACTCTATTTGCCCAAATGCCACCAAGACATTCATAAAGTCATTGATAGTGGCTGTACAGGAAACACTTAAGGATGAAGATTGCTTTGCTTCATTCAACGAGTCAAACATTGTGGTAACAAAATCCGCAGAAGCACTCTTCAAACACCTCGAGAGCACGCCTCCAACTTTCAGGGAAAAAAGAAGCCTACATGAGAGCTTATTCAGTGTCATCAATGGCTTATTTGGCAGCAGGTCAATTCCGGAGGACATCCAACACTTGCTTAATTTGATCAAGAAACAAGACAGGAGCAAGGAGAAGCTCTATAGAATACACCCATCACTGATCTTCCATGAAGACAAGGGCTGGGCATTCCTAAGGATGTACGAAATAGTCAAGCACAGGTTACGTCCTGCGCAAAAGGAAATGATTCTTGCAAAGCTTCCATACAATGACAGTTGGAGAACAACCAGATGGTTGAATGACATGCTTATATGTTTATTCGGTTGGGCTTATCACTTTTATCGCCTATGACTTCTTCCGCTCTCTATTTTTTCCCGAGATCCAGCTTTTCGGTAAATAAGCTTATTCAGCAATTTAGTCACATCAGGATAGAGTACAAATTTTCCAGAAATGCTCTTGTGATAATAGATAGCACAAAAGGACTTAAAGAATGCCGGTGATCAATTGAAGTCTGTGGGCCGGCCCGTTATCTTTGGTGTGCAAAACTCGATGCCGGGCCACGTGGGTCAACGAGTCGGAACCCTTCCGGTGAGGAGAGGAAGACTCTGGTCCCGGCCCCCTCTCTGTCGCATGCCCTCGACTCTTGCTCGGCTGCGCCGCCCACCATCAAGGCAGACCGTCTGCCAGTGAGAGGCTAAGGGTACCCACGCAAGGCGCTGCCTGTCAGCACGCCTGCGCTCGCTGCCCGTCCGTCAAGATTTACGGCCACGGACCGAGGGTCCGTGACAGCCAACGGCAATGGGCTACCTAAAATGTGCCGCCTACGCACTTGCGACCTCCGCTCCGCCGGGATCTGCCGACTGGGGCCTAAGTGGTAAGTCGCTGACCTGCGCCTTTGGACAGGTTTAGTTAGTGCATCGGTTCATGCCTTGTGGATTACTATGACATCTTCCTCACATGATTGGAGATGTTGCTTTGTTTGAAAAACTAGCAGGCTGCCCTAACTCAATGTGTCCCGGACTCCTGGAGCTTGATGGCTGTCATTTTTTCCATAAGAAAATAAGCTTGTTGACATATTTTCTCACTAAAGATTCCTTGTCAACTGGTGTGTCGAAGTTACTTGTGTTGTAAATTAGTCTAGCACCAGAAAATTTCAGTAGAGATTCTAATTCCAGTATAAATAGCTAAGTAATGAACAAAATAATGGCTTGGAGCAGATAAGCCCACTAGCCCCCCGGTCAATTCATCCCAAAATTCATTGACATTCCAAATATGGTAGTTCTGGAACTCATTAGCTCCTAGGATAGCATCCTGATGTCCCAATTTCAATGCAAATTAAAGTACAACGCGTGCATATCGTACACATCCAGCCGGTAGAAAACAGGAGTCTCGTATTGATTCTCAAAAACTAAACCTGCATGTTACAGATTAACTTGAGCAAACAAATTGGAAGAGCGTGGTGTTGGAGGTGCACACGCACACGGCCTTCTCCTCCCTCGACCTATGCAAATGGCCCGAGAAACAATGCAATAAGCTCTGTTTACTTAGAACGTGAATGTGTACTTTCACGGATCAAAGTCTCAGACTAATTAATAAATTGCAATAAGCTCTGTTTTGACACGAGACATTTGATTAGGTTTTGTTGTTATTTAACATTCATGCTTGGTTAAGTTTTCACCTATGTCAAGGATACTTACTGATTTCAATATCAAGCATCCATGTAGCCATATATGTAACCATCTTCGATGTAGGTACATATGCCATTTGCGATTAGTAAGGTTTTGTCTTGGTAAGCTCTTCATGCTCTCCGGTTTGTTCGGGTTGGTGATCAACCGCACAAAGCTTTCATATATGCACAATATGCTTTGTAATGTCTTATTTGTTCTGTGCTTACGTAATCAATGCTTTGTTGTGTTGGTCATTAGTAGTCTAGAGTCTGCAAAGTGCCCATGTGGTATCTTGATTCATGTATGATCGTTTAGTCTAAATAATTCCAATTTTTTCTTTCATTCAGATCGACCGCATACCTCCTTATCTCACTGGATCAGTAGCAAGATGGCTTTTTCATTCCTTAACAACAATCATTCAAATGGTAAACACTCCTGCTTAGATTGAGAATCTATTAATTTTTACATTTAATCCCTATATTTTCTGTGCACCAAGAGATCCTATAGCTACGATCGGTATGTGGATGAAAAACTGGATTTGGATGTCCCCAATGATTACATATCGGTGGTGAGTTCAAAGCAAACAATCCCATTGTGGTGACAAAGACCATGAAATGACTACCCAATTGTTGGAAGCTTGGTGCAAACGACGTACTCTATTTGCCCAAATGCCACCAAGACATTCATAAAGTCATTGATAGTGGCTGTGCAGGAAACACTTAAGGATGAAGATTGCTTTGCTTCATTCAACGAGTCAAACATTGTGGTAACAAAATCCGCAGAAGCACTCTTCAAACACCTCGAGAGCACACCTCCAACTTTCAGGGAAAAAAGAAGCCTATATGAGAGCTTATTCAGTGTCATCAATGGCTTATTTGGCAGCAGGTCGATTCCGGAGGACATCCAGCACTTGCTTAATTTGATCAAGAAACAAGACTGGAGCAAGGAGAAGCTCTATAGAATACACCCATCACTGATCTTCCATGAAGACAAGGGCTAGGCATTCCTAAGGATGTATTAAATAGTCAAGCACAGGTTACGTCCTGCGCAAAAGGAAATGATTCTTGCAAAGCTTCCGTACACTGACAGTTGGAAAACCACGATATGGTTGAATGACGTGCTTATATGTTTATTCGGTTGGGCTTATCACTTTTATCGCCTATGACTTCTTCCGCTCCCTATTTTTTCCCGAGATCCAGCTTTTCGGTAAATAAGCTTATTCAGCAATTTAGTCACATCAGGGTAGAATACAAATTTTCCAGAAATGCTCTTGTGATAATAGATAGCACAAAAGGACTGAAAGAATGCCGGTGATCAGTTGAAGTCCGTGGGCCGGCCCGTTATCTTTGGTGTCCAGAACTCGGTGCCGGGCCACGTGGGCCAACGAGTCGGAACCCTTCCGGTGAGGAGAGGAAGACTCGTCCTGCCCCTCTCTCGTCGCATGCCCTTGACTCTTGCTTTGGCTGCCCGCCGCCTTCGCGTAGACCGTCTGCCAACAGCAGGGCTGAGGGTACCTACGCAGGGGCGCTGTTGCCGACGCCTGCCGCTCGCCGTCTGCGGCGCACCTACGGCTATGGACCGAGGGTACGCGATGGCCAACGGCAACGGGCTACCTGAAAGGCGCCGCCTACGCACCTGCGACCTCCGCTCCGCCGGGATCTGCCAACTGGGGCCTAAGTTGTAAGTCATTGACCTGCGCCTTTGGACAGGTTTAGTTAGTGCATCGGTTCATGCCTTGTGGATTACTATGACATCTTCCTCACATGATTGGAGATGTTGCTTTGTTTGAAAAACTAGCAGGCTGCCGCAACTCAATGTGTCCCGGACTCCTGGGGCTTCCTGGCTGCCATTTTTTCCATAAGAAAATAAGCTTGTTGACATATTTTCTCACTAAAGATTCCTTGTTAACTGGTGTGTCGAAGTTACTTGTGTTGTAAATTAGTCCAGCACCAGAAAATTTCAGTAGAGATTCTAATTCCAGTATAAATAGTTAAATAATGAGCAAAATAATGGCTTGGAGCAGATAAGCCCACCAGCCCCCCGGTCAATTCATCCCAAAATTCATTGATATTCCAAATATGGTAGTTCTGGACCTCATCAGCTCCCAGGATAGCATCCTGATGTCCCAATTTCAATGCAAATTAAAGTACAATGCGTGCATATCGTACACATCCAGCCGGTAGAAAACAGGAGTCCTGTATTGATTCTCGAAAACTAAATCTGCATGTTACAGATTAACTTGAGCAAACAAATTGGAAGAGCGTGGTGTTGGAGGTGCACATGCGCACGACCTTCTCCTCACCAGGGAAGCAGAGCAAAATCGACCTATGCAAATCGCCCAAGAAACAATGCAATAAGCTCTGTTTTAGTTAGAACGTGAATGTGTACTTTCACTGATCAAAGTCTCAGACTAATTAATAAAATGCAATAAGCTCTGTTTTGACACGAGATATTTGATTAGGTTTTGCTGTTATTTAACATTCATGCTTGGTTAAGTTTTCACCTATGTCAAGGATACTTACTGATTTCAATATCAAGCATCCATGTAGCCATATATGTAACCATCTTCGATGTAGGTACATATGCCATTTGCAGTTGGTAAGGTTTTGTCTTGGTAAGCTCTTCATGCTCTCCAGTTTGTTCTGGGCTGGTGTTCAACTGGCACAGGCTTTCATATATGCACAATATGCTTTGTAATGTCTTATGTGTTCTGTGCTTTCGTAATCAATGCTTTGTTGTAAAGGTTAACACTCCTGTTTAGATTGAGAATCTATTAATTTTTATATTTAATCCCTATATTTTCTGTGCAGCCAAGAGATGCTATAGCTACGATCGGTATGTCGACGAAAAACTGGATTTGGATGTCCCCAATGATTACATATCGGTGGCTGAGTTCAAAGCAAACAATCCCATTGTGGTGACAGCACCATGTAATGACTACCCAATTGTTGGAAGCTTGGTGCAAACGACGTACTCTATTTGCCCAAATGCCACCAAGACATTCATAAAGTCATTGATAGTGGCTATACAGGAAACACTTAAGGATGAAGATTGCTTTGCTTCATTCAACGAGTCAAACATTGTGGTAACAAAATCCGCAGAAGCACACTTCAAACACCTCGAGAGCACGCCTCCAACTTTCAGGGCAAAAAGAAGCCTATATGAGAGCTTATTTAGTGTCATCAATGGCTTATTTGGCAGCAGGTCAATTCCGGAGGACATCCAACACTTGCTTAATTTGATCAAGAAACAAGACAGGAGCAAGGAGAAGCTCTATAGAATACACCCATCAATGATCTTCCATGAAGACAAGGGATGGGCATTCCTAAGGATGTACGAAATAGTCAAGCACAGGTTACGTCCCGCGCAAAAGGAAATGATTCTTGCAAAGCTTCCATACACTGACATTTGGAGAACCACCAGATGGTTGAATGACGTGCTTATATGTTTATTCGGTTGGGTTTATCACTTTTATCGCCTATGACTTCTTCCGCTCCCTATTTTTTCCCGAGATCCAGCTTTTCGGTAAATAAGCTTATTCAGCAATTTACTCACATCAGGGTAGAATACAAATTTTCCAGAAATGCTCTTGTGATAATAGATAGCACAAAAGGACTGAAAGAATGCCGGTGATCAATTGAAGTCCGTGGGCCGGCCCGTTATCTTTGGTGTCCAGAACTCGGTGCCGGGCCACGTGGGCCAACGAGTCGGAACCCTTCCGGTGAGGAGAGGAAGACTCTGGTCTCGGCCCCCTCTCTGTCGCATGCCCTAGACTCTTGCTCGGCTGCGCCGCCGCTCACTGCGGCAGACCGTCTGCTAGCGCGAGGGCTGAGGGTACCTACGCAAGGGCGCTGTGCCGTACGCCCGTGCCCGCTGCCCCGTGCGCACCTACGGCTACGGACCGAGGGTCCACGACGGCCAACGGCAACGGGCTACCTGAAAGGCGCCGCCTACACACCTGCGACCTCCGCTCCGCCGGGATCTGCCAACTGGGGCCTAAGTGGTAAGTCACTGACCTGCGCCTTTGGATAGGTTTAGTTAGTGCATCGGTTCATGCCTTGTGGATTACTATGACATCTTCCTCACATGATTGGAGATGTTGCTTTGTTTGAAAAACTAGTAGGCTGCCCCAACTCAATGTGTCCCGTACTCCTGGAGCTTCCTGGCTGCCATTTTTTCCATAAGAAAATAAGCTTGTTGACATATTTTCTCACTAAAGATTCCTTGTCAACTGGTGTGTCGAAGTTACTTGTGTTGTAAATTAGTCCAACACCAGAAAATTTCAGTAGAGATTCTAATTCCAGTATAAATAGCTAAATAATGAACAAAATAATGGCTTGGAGCAGATAAGCCCACCAGCCCCCCGGTCAATTCATCCCAAAATTCATTGACATTCCAAATATGGTAGTTTTGGACCTCATCAGCTCCTAGGATAGCATCCTGATGTCCCAATTTCAACGCAAATTAAAGTACAACGCGTGCATATCGTACACATCCAGCCAGTAGAAAACAGGAGTCCCGTATTGATTCTCAAAAACTAAACCTACATGTTACAGATTAACTTGAGCAAACAAATTGGAAGAGCGTAGTGTTGGAGGTGCACACGCGCACGGCCTTCTCCTCCCAGGGAAGCAGAGCAAAATCGACCTATGCAAATCGCCCAAGAAACAATGCAATAAGCTCTGTTTTAGTTAGAACGTGAATGTGTACTTTCACGGATCAAAGTCTCAGACTAATTAATAAATTGCAATAAGCTCTGTTTTGACACGAGATATTTGATTAGGTTTTGTTGTTATTTAACATTCATGCTTGGTTAAGTTTTCACCTATGTCAAGGATACTTACTGATTTCAATATCAAGCATCCATGTAGCCATATATGTAACCATCTTCGATGTAGGTACATATGACATTTGCAGTTGGTAAGGTTTTGTCTTGGTAAGCTCTTCAAATAAAAGAAAACACAGATGAGATGAGATCCTAATTAGATCGATCTAGAGTACTAGACGGCCACCGCACCAACCTTGCAATTGTGGAGGATTACTGGAAGCCACAGACTTGGAGACGTCTATCTATGTTAATCCCGGTAGCATTGACAATGTTGTGTTTGTCAGTATTAAGAGTGACCTACTGTTCTAAACCCGGGGGTCACGAATGAGTATTGTACAGCTAGCACCATGCTCTTACATGCATCATCATGACGCGCACTAGCAACAACAGGTACTCTCTCACTTATGGTGTCACCGTCTTATGGCCAAGGTAACAAAAACATCTTACATCTTAGTTATTAGATTTTGAAGTTGTTTGGTATCATCTTGATTGCATCTGTATGCTGAATTGGATTGGTTCTTTGAAAGGTAGGATTGGATTGCAAGACATAGCATTAGGGAAGTAGAACTAATAAATTTGATGGTCTGAAATTCTCAATCTTAGGTGTGAGTTTAGAATTGGGTAAGTAGCACTAACAAATTTGATGGTCTCAATCTTAGTCTTTGTATTACTTGTAGGAAGGAATCAAGCAGGCTATGTTAGTTGGCTACAACTATTTTGGGGGTGGAGGGGGGTTCCAATCTCCAATGTTGTGCAATATTTGAGTGCGATTCAAACCACGTAAGCCATTGGATGAGATTGTGTGATCTATTGGATGTGTAGGTGATATGCCAAAAGATTAAGGTAGGTGAGATTCCGAGGAATTTGAATTTGTCGTGGGGGCGAACGGGTTTTCTTATTGGTTTTTGCCTCGTATAACCGACTAGTGATCGGATTGCACATTTTGTCATATCCCATATGTCACATCATGTTGGGGGGTCATAGTCATCATGTTTATTGTGGGATGACAGGAGTTATAGTCATCCTATTTTATACAAAAGTTTGATGTTATATTACATTTATTTTATCTCACTACCGTTGGCTTCTTATAAGGCAACTTCTTGTCCGTTGATGGGCCAAATCATCTATGCCATTTGAACAACTGGATATTTATTTTGCCCACCCTGGGTAGAAATGTGTGGGATATGTGGAAACAATAATGTGATTCCAATTTAGTCTTATAATGAATACTAAGTAATGATTGATCTGACTAAAAAATCCAATGCCAATTCAATGGGAAGTGATAGATAGGATCCACTTCATCGACTCACTGTGTTGATCTGGTTGACTGTGGGTTGTCCCCTACCCGTAACTGCATCGATCACCCACAACTCTATGGATGAGAAGGGCCACAATATTGGCAGTGCCAAGAACGCTAGCATCAGTGAGGGAAATTGACTGTGGGAATGGCTATGATCAATAGTGAAGAAATAATGAATGTATATATGCTGGAGATGACAATACTATGTGGATTGTCCCATTGATATGATTTTAAAACTTGATGTTACCTTATTTTTAAGTAAGTTGGACTAACATAGTCCCACATGCAAGAAGTCTCAGAGGGGTCGGTACCTCTCTTAAACTAGTGTGTCTTTGCCTTATCTCCAATCTCTTTGTTCACCTGGTTTTTTATAGCCCTATACTTAGTATTACTACTCACTACTAGCGATTTGGCTTTTACGAGCAGTTCCAAACCACTTTTACAAGCGGTTTTAGAACCGCTTGTAAGTAATCGCTTGTGATGCTCTCCGGGGCATCACAAGCGGTTTTATATCCGTTTGTAGTACCCAGCGGTACCGATTAAAAAGAGAAATAATTTTTTAGGAGGAGTGGGATTCGAACCTAGGACCTCACCTTTCTCGTGACCCACGCCTCACCCTGCTAGCTAACTCATCCCACGCGTGCTCTCTGATGAGATAAGGCAAGCTTTCCTTTTAGCATTTCAAAAACTGGACTTTTACAAGCGGTTCGTGGCTTTACAAGGGGTTCGTGTCCCGAACCGCTTGTAGAAGGTTCGTGTCCCGAACCCCTTGTAAAGCTTGTAGCCTTTACAAGGGGTTCGTGTCCCGAACCGCTTGTAGAACTTTTACAAGGGGTTTGGGACACGAATCCCTTGTAAAAGTCCTATCCTGTCTCAGCCTTTTAAACCGCTTGTGATGGCATTATCATAAGGGGTTCGCAATGAACCCCTTGTGATGTGCCCCTTGTGATGCCTATATCTCTAGTAGTGACTGCTATTCATAAACTGATGATAGATGTTTCCACAAGTTAGTTGTTCTGCAGGCTTCGTAGGTGATTAATTAGGTAATGAAGCTATAGATATTAAGGCTTCCTTTTTAGTAACAATAGGGTTTGGAACACCGGGCGATTTTTGTAATTGTTGCACCCCAGACCCTCCACTTCGTCCTCCCTCCCCACACACATCCACAAGTTTTTTCCCTAGGTCATAGTGAACGAAACGTCCCCTTCTAGCCTCTCACCTAAGGCAGTACCGTGAGTATTGTCTCAAGTGTCAACTATACCTCGGTCCTCCATAGTTCTGCTTCTCTACTTTTCATCTATAGTGAGCCACAAAGCTGCTTATTTTTTATGTCGAAGTATAGAGATAAAAGGTTTATATACAACGGTGGCTAATAGATAGCTATGGATGGCTGAAGGCTTATCTGCAGGTGTTAGATGTTATCTGTAGGCACCAGCCTTCCGCCAATTTTTGATGGCAAAGCAAGCTTACCAGGGACAATTTTCTCCTTTGGAAAGCTTAGTTCATTCCATATCTGCAGAGCCAATAATTGTTGGGCTATGTAGATAGGACGATCAGCACTCCAGATTAGTTCCTCATCGAAGGAACTCCACCAAACGAGCATCAAGTCGCCAATCCAGAGTATGCTGCTCGGTTCCAGCTTGATAAACTTGTGCTTAGTGCACTTCTTTCTTCTCTCACGGAGGAGATCTTGGGTCATGTGCATGTTTGTGTCCTGGTCGCGTACACAGCTCACACAGATCTGCTTCTAGCTTGCCAGTCTTCGCAAGAAGGATCTCAGTGCCTCGGAGTATTATCACAGGATGAAGAACCTCACTGTTATGATGGCGTCGAATGGAGAGCCACTTCAAGAGGGGGAAATTGTGTCGTATATTCTTGCCGGTTTAGGTGAGGAATGCGACGCCTTTGTGATGTCAATGACAGCTCGATCTGAAGAAGTGACTCTCTCTGATCTCTATGCTCATTTCTTGAGCTATGAGATGCATAAAGGGCATGTTAGGATTAATCTTGATAAGTTCAATGAGTCCGTTTCGTGTTAGAGTAAAATTGAGTTCATATATGAGTTGGAGTTGTATTAGAGATAAAGTTTACTTTTATACGTGTAAGAGTCCTAGTCGGTTTCATGTAATCTATTAGTATAAATAAAGGGCCAGGGGCCAAAAAAAAGGTGCAACAGTTTTTGAGTGAAAGGCAGGAGAGCTGCCATGCATTACTAGGATAGTCTGAGTACAAAATGGAGGGGTTTGGCCCACCCCTCCGAAGGGCAGGGTTACATTAGTTGATTACAAAACTGGCGCCTGCGGCCGCCCAGAGCCGCAGTTCATCTAAAAGCGAGCTGACAAAAATGGTACGCGGACGCTCTTCGTGGCGAAAAATCCTTCCGTTTCTCTCTAGCCAGATGTGCCAGATGGTAGCTGTGATGATGGAGAGCGCACCCGTTGTTGGGTTGGACGCGAGGATGTCCTCTTGCCACCAGGCCTGGAGGTTAAGGGAGTGATTCCAATTAGCCGGATCGAGGGTTTGGCATCCGCCAGAGCTGGCTAGACGGGTCCAAACGAAGGAGCTGAATTCGCAACCTAAGAATAAATGTTCCGGAGTTTCTAGGTTGCGCCGGCAAAGGGGGCAGAAGTAGTCGTTAGGCAGGTGCCGTCTTAGCAGGGCGTCGGCGGTCAGCACCGCTTGTGAAGAAGCACCCATAAAAGAACTTGCATAGAGGGGCCCACTGTTTCAGATGCTCTGAAAAAAGGGAGAGGATCCTCCTGCAAATGAAGCTGTCTGACGGACTGACAGAGAAGGATCCGTCTGGCAAAAACAATTTGGTCTTGCTCTCCTCGATCAGCGTGTATCGGAGGGCGTGGGTCGCCAATTAAAGAGCTGGGAATAATTTATGGGTGAGATTACTCCTGAGATCGGCCAACCAGGTACCATTGTTGAGGGCGTCTTGAACCGATCTTTTCTTCTTGGCGGAGGCTGCGAAGATCAGGGGGGCGATGTCCTTAGGCGCTATACCGTCTATCCAGTGGTCCTCCCAGAAGGAGAAACTGGCCCCGTTTCGAAGAGTGAGTCTGGATCCAACTTTGAAGAGGTCCGAGTCCGAGCTGGGCTGGCCTTCTAGGGAACCAGCCCAGGGCTTGTAAGGGGAGGATCTGCCGAGCCACTGCCAGCGTAGTCGGAGGGCCCTTGCAAAGCGCGAAAGGTCCAGGACACCTAGACCGCCAAGCGAGGTGGGAGCGCAGACTGTGTTCCAATGCACCCGGCAGTGGCCTCCTGAGATTGCGCTGACTCCCTTCCAGAGCCAGGCCCTTCTGATCTTATCGATCTTATGCAGAACAGATATGGGAGGCCTGATGACCGAGAGGATGTGGGTAGGCATGGCCGAGAGCACGGATTTGAGCAGGGTTAGCCTACCCCCCTTAGATAGGAGCGGGCCTCGCCAGCCAGCTAGTCGATTGGAGACTTTGTCGATAAGGGGTTGGAAGTGGACATGACGGAGGCGTTTGACGGAGAGCGGAAATCCCAGGTATTTGAGCGGGAAGTGGGCTCTCCTGACTGGGAAGTCTTGAAGGATCTCATCAAGGTCAAGGTTGTTGCAGTTGATGGGGACAACCTGGCTCTTGGAGAGATTTGTGTGCAGGCCAGAGATCCCTCCAAATTCCTTGAGGATAAGGAAGAGTGCGGAGATGTCCTCCTTGGTGGGATTGCAGAAAATGGCCGCGTCATCCGCGAAGAGAGAGAGCCGCTGACCGGCTTGCATGCCTCGAACAGGAGATAGGGTCCCAGCTGCCGTGGCCTTATCAAGGAGAGCGATGAGAGGTTCGATGGCTAAGTCAAAGAGGAAAGGGGATAGTGAGTCCCCTTGGCGAAGCCCTTTATGGTGAAGGATGGGGTTCCCCAGGTGGCCATTGAGGAGCACTCTCGAGGAGGATGATGCGAGGAAGAGGGAAATCCAGTTCCGCCATCTGGCCCCGAAGCCTCTAGCTCGGAGGTTGTCCAGCAGGTATGGCCAGGAGACCGAGTCGAAAGCTTTTTCCAGATCTAGCTTGAGGAAGAGGGCTGGTGTGCGGGATCGGTGCAGGGCTTTGGCCTTACCTTGGACAAAGAGGAAGTTATCTTGAATGTGACGTTTCTTGATGAAGGCACTCTGGCAAGGGGAGATGAGCTCGTCCATGAATGGGGCTAGGCGAGACGCAAGGATCTTGGTGAAGAGCTTTCCTATACTGTGGATCAAGCTGATCGGACGGTAGTCGGAAGCGGAGGAGGGGTCTTCTTTCTTGGGTAGAAGGACAATGTGGGCACAATTTAAGGCCTCCAGTCCTGGACCATCCAAGTCGAAGAGACGTTGCAGGGCTAGGAGGAGGTCGGCAGAAATGAAATCCCAGCAAGCCTTGTAAAAATCCCAGGAGAAGCCGTCAGGGCCTGGTGCCTTGTCGTGGGGAAGACTAAAGATGACCTCCTTCAACTCGTCCAGAGTAAGCGGCTCCTCCAGAGCGGAAAGATCAATGGCCGGGAGGCCAATGAAATCCCAGTTAAAAGAGCGGCTGCTCGGATTGTGGCTGCTGAGGGCGGCGTCGCCGAAGATAGAGTTGAAATGGTGGTACAGGACTTCAGCTTTATCCTGGAGCTCAGTGTGAGTGCCTGTAGCACTCTGCAGGGAGTGAATGAGGTTTTTCCGGCGTCTCCCATTGGCCCTGAGGTGGAAGTATTTGGTGTTGGCATCTCCCAGTTTGAGCCAGTTGAGGCGAGAGCGTTGTTTCCATTTAATCTTCTCGATGGCACTAAGGCCGAGGATCTTGAGTTTAATGCGGCTACGAAGTTCTTGCTCAGCCGGGGTGAGGGACCGCGATTCCATGGCGACATCGAGTGGGGGTCGTCGGACAATGCGGCGAGGGTG
The DNA here is from genome assembly GCA_036346145.1 of Olyra latifolia. Classification (NCBI taxonomy): domain Eukaryota; kingdom Viridiplantae; phylum Streptophyta; class Magnoliopsida; order Poales; family Poaceae; genus Olyra; species Olyra latifolia. The sequence continues at coordinate 13,927,084 of CM070533.1, forward strand.
AAGGAGCGGCCGTTGTGGCGGAAGGATCGGCCGGCGGCGAGGCGTGCTTGCTGCGGGTAGGAGAAGAAGGCAAGGAAGCGCATCGGAGCCAAGTGGGAGGCACGGATGTCTTGAAGGGGAATGTCCAAGACATGATCAATCGCCCTGGCGACAGAGTCGACGTCGGGGTGGGGGCCCCCGGCGACCTCGACGGTCACCGCGCGGAGGTTGAGTTCGGCCGCGGCAGAGCGCATGGAGGCGGAGATCTCGACGCAAGCACGCGCAGAGGGTGGGCGCTGGTCGGCGAGGGCGGAGCGGCGGCGAGACATCAGCTCCGCGTAGGGCGGCAGCGGCGGCGCAAGGAGGGGGATTAGGGGCGCGAGCTGTGGAGGCTGTGGTGCTGGTCGCGGCGGTCGGCGGCACGTCCTCGCCGTGTGCCCGGAGCCGAGGCAGGAGAGGCACCGGACTGGGTCGCGGCAAGTGCCCACGAGATGGTCGCGCGCGAGGCAACGAAAGCAGAGGCGCTCCTGTCCGCGGCGCGATTTAACACCGGCCGCGTGCAGGAGGCGCGCGGAGCGAGGGCGTGGCCGCGCCGGGAGAGGAAGCCTCGGCCTCCGCCACCGGTGCCTCGGGCGAGCCACTTGCCAAGGCCGGGAGGAGTCATCCGCGTCGTCCGGGGCGACGACCACCGAGCGGAGAAGGGCGGTGGGTCTGACCGCTGCGCCGTTCGGAAAGGCGACTTGAAGGCGGGGCGAAGATGTCCTGCTGGAGCTGACGACACTGGCGAAGGAACGTGGGGGATTGAATGCGGAGGAGGAAGTAAATGCGGGAGGGAGCAGAGGAGATGGAGGGGGCGGTGACCAGCGGTCTGAGGAGTTTGCCGCGCCGGAAGCAGGGGCATGGCAAGCGGCGAGCAGCGGGGCGGTGGGGGATGGGAGGAGCGGGGCCCCGTGGGAGCAGGGGGCAGGCGGTGGCGGCGGGCCGCGGCTTGCAAGGATGGAGCGGCGGGCGGCGGCATGCAAGCTGGGGGGGGCTGCGCGCAGGGGCGTGGAGAGCGGGGCGGCGAGCGGCATCCCCCAAGCCTCGATAAAGATTTATCGACAGTGTCAAAAAAAAAAAAAAAAAAGGTGCAACAGTTGAGACACCGGAAAATCGATTTGCTTTGTGTTCGTTTTTGCCGAAGCTCGTGGCGTGGATTGCGTGTTGGCCGGCGAGTGCATGCAGGAGCGGCTGCACTAGTGACCGGTGATTCGTGCCGTCGTCCGTGTGCTGGTTCACGGCAAGCACGTCGGTGCTTCGTGTGCACTTCGCTTGGGTGCGAGCGACACGACGTCCGACGCACCGGCGGCGGTCCAGGTTGGCGTGATCTGTGAGATCGATCCTAGTTCCAACAGGGCACTTTCATGGAGATGGCGGCATCAACATCACTTCATTCGCCAATAGCGCTTCACGAGCTAGTGGACGCAATGGAGCAAACCGCAGCGGGAGAGGATACGGTGGTGGCGGACGAGGCTTTGGTGGACAGAACAATAGAGAGTGGTCGACAACAACACTCGCATGATGGCCATCGTGGAGGTGGCCAAAACACATTAGGAAGAGGATGTCCTACTTGTCAGGTCTGCGGAAAATATGGGCATGATGCATTGCACTGTTATCAGGTTTCAATCACTCGTATCAAGAAGATGATCCACGAATTGTTGTAGCAGCTGATTCTGGTGGACACTATCAAGTTGATACAAACCGTTATGCCGATAGTGGAGCTACGAATCATATAACAAGTGATCTGGACATATTGAAACTTCAGGAGAGCTACAAGGGAGGAGATCAAATTCAGGTGGCCAATGGATCAGGTTTGTCTATATCACATATAGCTTATTCTTCTATTAAAGGTAGTGATCGGGTTTTACATCTTAAAGATGTTCTTCATGTTCCTAAAGTCACAAAGCACCTCCTCTCGGTTCGTAAGTTCACTCTAGACAATGATGCATTCTTTGAGTTTCATCCAAATTTTTTTCTATGTCAAGGATCAGGCCAATAGGAAAATTCTACTTCAAGGTAGATGCGAACGTGGACTTTATTCCTTTCCCAATGATCAATCCTCTTCCGGATGATATCTCCTGTCCAGCGCCAAGGTGTCCACTCACCGTCTTCATTAGAGGCCCGATCATCCCTCGTCTTCAGTTATCCAAACAGTCATTAGTCGATATAAACTCTCGTGTCGTCCAAATAAAAATAATCATGTGCGTGACGCTTGTCAGCAGGCAAAAAGTCACTAGTTACCTTTTAATTCTTCTGCTAGAGTTTCTTTTATTCCACTTCAATTGATTGAATCAGATGTATGGGTCCTGCTACCCAATCAGTATGTGGTTTTAAATATTACGTGAGTTTTCTAGATGACTACAGCAATTTTTTAAATCTATCTTATCAAGCATAAATCTAAGGTGGAGAATGCATTCTTTCAATTCCAAAAACATGTTAAACTTCTTCTTGACAGAAAATTCAGTCTCTCCGGTCTGACTGGGGACGTAAATATCATGGATTGCATAAAAACTTATTCCAAGGGTATAACACATAGAGTATCCTATCATCGTACTCACCAACAAAATGGTGTTGTCGAACGAAAGCATCGACACATTGTTGAGGTTGGTTTAGCACTTCGCTCAATCATCTATCCAATTCGCTTCTGGGATGAAGCTTTCATTACAGTGACATATCTCATCAATAGAACTCCTAGTAGAGTGATTCGGAATGAAACTCCTCTAACTTCGCTCCTTCATGTGTCTCCTGATTATAACATTCTTATGGTCTTTGGTTGTGCCTGTTGGCCAAACCTTCATCCCTATGAGACCATAAAACTTGCTTTTCGATCTAAACAATGTGTTTTCATTGGTTATAGTACCATGCATAAAGGGTACAAGTGTTTAGATCGCTCTGCAGGTCGGGTTTATATTTCTAGGGACGTGATCTTTGATGCGAATATCTTCCCTTTCTCCACAAATAAGACCGAGTCTCATATTTCTTGTCCGAAAACTTCTACAGTCATTTCTCTTCCTTTTTTGTCGCCCAAAGTATCCACTTCATCTTTTCCTAACCCAGTTACCATCTCTGATACAGTAGATAATCTATGTGCTGATATTGACGCCTCGCTTGTGGCTACTAATCCCTCTATTGAGTGCTCTTCGCAGGACAATGCAGATGGTGGTGCGCAATCAAGCCCGGCTCTGCAACGTGTTGTTACATGATCGCAAAACCAGATTGTACAACTGAAATCTGGACTGATGAAACCATGAGATATTCCTTGCATCTCAAGGCATTTCATGTGGCTATTGTTGAACCGATGTCTCATATGTAGGCATTAGCACACCCAAGCTGGAAATCAACTATGGATGATGAGTATCGTGCCTTGTTCAGAAACAACACCTGGCGCATAGTTTCTCCTCAGGCGGGGAGGAATATGATAGATTCAAAGTGGGTGTTTAAGCTAAAGTACAAACCAGATGGCACCATTAATAGATATAAAGCATGGCTTGTAGCCAAAGGGTTTAAACAGCAGTATGGTTTGGACTATGATGAAACTTTCAGTCCTGTGGTAAAGTTTGTAACAGTAAGATTAATTCTTGGCCTTGCGGTCACTCGAGGACGGAGTGTGCGCCAGATAGATGTTAATAATGCCTTTCTTCATGGGAATTTGCGAGAAATGTACATATGCCAACCACCGGGCTATGAAGATCCACGGTACCCTCATCATGCGTGCAGATTGGAGAAGGCAATTTATGGTTTAAAGCAGGCACCTCGTGCTTGGTCTTTGAACTTAATAAGCAGTTGCAGGTGCTTGGTTTCATGCTGTCCAAAGCTGACTCATCTTTGTTTGTGCTTGCTCATGGAGGAGCCATGTTGTTTTTATTGGTATATGTGGATGACATCATAATAGTTAGTTCATCAGATGTGGCTGCAGATGAACTAATTAAGAAGCTATCCAAGGTGTTCTCTATCAAGAATTTGGGAAAACTCAGTTATTTTCTTGGTATTCAAGTTCAAGAAAATGAGTCAGGGCTCATGTTATCTCAAGAAAAGTATGCTGAAGATTTATTACGAATGGCAAATATGGCAAAATGCAAATCAACTTTAACTCCTTTGTCAATCTCATACAAGGTACAACAAGTAGGCAGGACACCTCTTTCGGTGGCTGAGATATTCCGGTACAGAAGTATACTTGGTGCACTTCAGTATCTAACTATTACTCGACCCGATCTCTCATATTCAGTCAGTAAAGTTTGTCAGAATCTGCATCAGCCTACCGAGGAACATTGGAGTGTTGTAAAGAGGATCTTGTGTTATATTCAAGGTACACTAAGCACTGGCTTACGGATCAGAAGATCATATTCATGTTTGCTGAATGCATTCTCTGATGCAAACTGGGTTGGCTGTTCTGATGATCATTGTTCCTAGAGTGGGTTTGTTATCGTCTTTGGTTCCAATTTGATATCTTGGAGTTCCAAAAAGCAGTCGACTGTTTCTAGATCAAGTACTAAGGCTGAGTACAAAGCAGTAGCAAATGCCACTACAGAACTTATATGGATACAATTGCTTATGCGAGAACTGCATTTGCATAGCCACAACCACCTGTTATGTGTGGCGCGATAACATAAGTGCAGTTTTTCTAACAGCCAATCCAGTGTTTCACGCAAGAACCAAACATATTGAAGTGGATTTTCATTTTGATAGAGAGCATGTAGCAGCCAAACTTCTTGATGCTCGCTTCATAGCATCAGGAGATCAGATAACTGTCGTTTTTACCAAATCCCTTGCTGCAGAGTCTTTTGAAAGGCTCAAGTCCGATCTCAACCTTCGAACACCTGGTTTGGATCGAGGTGGGATGTTGAAGTATAGAGATAAAAGGTTTACATACAGCGGTGGCTAATAGATAGCTATCGATGGTTGAAGGCTTATCTGCAGGTGTTGATGTTATCTGTAGCTTATCCGACAATAGTGCTCGCATATAATATCTATCTCTTGTGCAAAGTTTATCTCTTGTAATCTACTTGTAACAAACTCATGTACCGCTGAGTGTAAATATACTTGAGCCCAGCAGAATTCTGTGCGTGGCAAACCATCCCTTTGCACATTTGAGACTGTTACTCTTCGTCAATTCTTTGTTCATGCCACCCATTAGGTCATCTTGGTGCGTTTGACGCCAGCACTGCCCATGACATTCGTTGTCGTGGGTTGTGACCACAGTGGCATGCACTTCGTCCTAGCCTTTGCCCAGTATTGCTCCAGTTCGCAATAGCATTCTCCAACTTGAGGTACAACGTACATAATGTAAGGTGATTACAAGCCCCGAATTCAATTTTCTTTTGGAAATAAGCACGAGAAATTGGGTTCCTGGAGAGTGGTAAGCTTTTATTGTATGTTACTGATTTTGCCACTATCACAGAAAACCACATCACTGCCCGTTCATAACCGGCAGTGAATAAGCGGCAGCGATACATATTATTGTTTATCCTATTTTGGCTTTAGAAAGCCAAAAAAATTCTTATACTCAACTATTACTATCTACATCTACACGGTCACAAAGTCACACGTTGCACCACTTTTCGCACTAATGCGGTTCATAGATTCGAACCTGCGATCTCTCAGCACACGCAAAGTCTTCTTACCATCTCACCTACCAATTATTAGTGAGAGCAACGAGATATTTTTCCTTTTGACTCTTATCGTCCGAATCTTTTAATGATGGGCATCAAAATGACTTCAAATGAAAAATTTATCAACAAAGTTGTAGATCTCGTCGAGCACTACAATTTTCATATAAGTTTTATCTTCATCCAACTTCATATGAAAAGTTACAAAATTTTGAAAATGAACTGTCACTACTGGTTCGTATTCCCTCCATTGTCACTGCCGGTTTATAACACAGACTGGCAGTGATAATGATATCACTACCGGTTCATAACACAAACCGACGGTGATAATGATATTTCCCTGCCGGTTCGTGCTCACTATCGGTGCTTGACACGAATCAGTAGTGATAAGTTATCACTGTCGTTTCTGAGCAAACTGGCAGTGATGAGGCGGTATGGAAGAGGTGTTTTGTAGGAGTGTGCTTGTGTATGGTGAAGTACAGATTGCTGGTTATGCTAGATCAGATAATTTCCATCAATTTTTTTCAATTTATTTTTCACCAAGTATCTCCATATTCTAATGCAATTTTTTAATTTTAAAATACTGGTTGAATTTTACTGAACTTCTAATAATCAAGAAAATCCGTTGTATCGGTCACATCTGTATATTTCATGACCAATTGTCCAAACCCTAGACACATATGTAGAGTTGCTATTCATAAATTAATTTGTGTGCATAAACCTCTTTTTGGTGTGTAAAGCTGATGTAATTCTGTACGAGTGTATTACTAATTTACTATCCCGGTTCTGTTGAGGAGTTGTAATGGAAACAAATGTCTCTTGCAGTACACCTGGCAAGTTAACTAGTGCCGCTACTCCAGTACCGCTTTAGCGACTGATTTGAAAATTTCCGAATAAGAAATTAAAGGGAGAAGAAGCTTGTCTTGTCAAGTGTGCAATGGCACGAGGGGCTGAATTGCATGGGTGTTCCTGTTAGTTTACGGAAGTTAGACCTACATGTAATTAACACTCGTTTGCAGGGAGAAGGTTGCCATTATTATCATTATTTTATTTTTGCAATGTAGCCTATCTGGTTAATTAGCCAGAATATTAGAGGCATGATGTGGCACCTAGGAAGACTGAACATGTTGTCAAATGGAGGAGGGAAGTGCCAATGGAACCATGCGTAGAATTCCAATCTATCAACCATGGACAAATGACTTCTCCCACCCAGAGGGTGTGTTAAAGTTGGCATTGATTTGGCTTCCAAGGTGTAGCAGATGCAAGGTATTATTATGTCCAAGTTTTCCACAATTGAAACATTTTTCTCACACCTACGTTTTCAGATTTAACATTTTGAAGAAATAACATGCAAATCAGGAATTTATTTAACTAACGGTGTTTAAAGAAAACTAATTAAACACCTGTTGAACTTATTTTCTTGGTAGTAGCTTGTGGAATGTTGCTTTGAACTATCTAGCCCCATTGGATAGTGATTGAATTCTTACTTATCTATTGTTGAGTGCAGGGAAATCTTTATCGACGTAATCTAGCAAACTTCGAGGTTACCAAATCACCCCCCCCCCCCCCACCACCCCCCAAACCCAAAATAGGTGTAAAAGTTCGAATCGGCCCCAAAAAATTTCTGAATGAATTTTATCAAACCTAGCAACGTGTAAAGATATAATTATATTTGGAATCCGTCAAAAAAATTGATTTGATGAATTTAATACAAATTTGAATTTGTAGCTAAGTATATATTCATATACTTACAAAACAGGACCTGTGCTGTATTGTAGTGGAAGAGCTCCACCCTTCCCAACGTACGGTAGGTCGGGGTTCTATCCGTGGGGTTCGAAAAATTTTTGATTCCGATTATCAAATCGCTGGCTCCTGCCAGGCTCGCTCGAGCTCAGCTTATTTGCAGCCCTAGGCAAGAACCGTGCCGAGCCAACGCTCGAACGCGGGCGAGCTGGAACGAACTGCGTCCTACTTGTTTACGTCGTCGGACTTGCTCCTTGTCCCCTTGAACACAAATCTTTCACTTCGCAAGAGATATATTTTTTTCTTAACGAATGGTTGCTAGGTGCTCAACAATTGAATGGCTTCAAGATTCCCAAAAGCACATGTCTTACCTTGGAAGCTGTCTTGCAACGAGGATGTCAGATTATCCCGGCCGTAAGCAGCGGTCAGAGTTTGCTGATCGATCGACAAACCAACTGTGCTTCAAAGAAGAAAATAGGGATCAGGGCGGTTCAATCCATAAACAGCAACCAGAAGAAGAAGAAGAAGAAGAAAGGATCACGAGAGGAAAGCAACGCTACTAACGAAATGCAGCAGAATAGGCCAGCAAACTGAGCTGAATGGAAAGCAGCAGAGGAAGCGTACGTACGTACCTAGTCTCTGTCACAATAGCGCAAGATTGCAGGTGCTGAGAGTATTTGGTGTCCCTCTCCCTCTCGATCTGTCTTGTCTCACTGCATTCACGCAAGAGGTTCCGATCAGCTAGCGTCGGCTCCAAGAGCGAGAATCAGCTGGACTGCACGCAAAGCAGGTGCCCTCGTCGTCTCCATCTTCTTTATATTCCTCTACCTCAAACAGAGAAGGAAAGAATGGAATCCATATATATTTACACGGGGCTGATATAATTGTGAAGATATAATTGTGATACCACGTAAACACAGTAGCCCACATATCCCAGTTGGACACTTCTGCTCTAGGGTAGGGGGGTCATGAACTTCCAGTCAGTCAACCTGCACTTTTTCATTTTTTTCATTTCAAGTTCAAATAATTCATTTTTTTTCAAAAAAAAATTTGTTCGAAAATTACCAACTAAAATTTTGGCGATAAGCCAAATTTCAGGCTTACCATCCCCTCCATTAAAAACATTCAAACCGGTAAAATTTTCCCTGGTTGAGTGTTCTTAATCTGTCGGGCAATTTTAATTGGAGAATTGTTTAAATTACACTTCATAAAACCATAAATGTTCTAGGGTACTTGAGATTTTATCCGGCTATGCTAAATGTATGATACTTCCATTACTTTCTAATAGTAGTCAACACTAACCACGGATGGCGCCCAAGGCATGTATTTTTTTCTCTCTTTCAAATTTGTGCATGATTCATGGATAGTGATGTCCTTTCAAATTTTTCTCTTCCAAATTTGTGCACAATTGTGAACAGTGTGGGGTGTGTGTATATATGCAGCGATGGTTACTACTTGCTCTGATTGGAATTTGGTTTTAAATTTAAAGTTGATTCAATTTGAAACATTAATTAATTTGAATTGCAATAGGGGTTTTGAATTGCTCTCATAATACAAAAATAGGATGTTACACCTAGCTACACACCACCCAACCGGGAGGAGAGGGCGGAGGGGAGGAGTTCGTTGGATCGGTGGGAGGAGAGATGGACAAATTAAGCATTATACTTATTTACCACGAGCAGAAACCGTTCACTCCAAAGATAGCTTCTACCACAGTTTGTTATAACTTGTAAGTGATATATGTGCAGATAAACATTGGGAGCACTGTCCTAATCCCCTGGTATGCACCGCCCGTTGATCTTTTCTCTCTTTTTGTTGCTCATTAGATGAGTCCGAACACATGCATGGTACACAACACGTCAGGGCTAGCTTGGAGATAGATAGAGATTTGAGCCTAGAAGGAAAAGAAACGAGTACAGTGAGAGAGAGAGAGAGAGTGAGGGAGTGAGGTGTGAGCTCGAGTTTCCCACACGTCACGCCTAGCTCCGCCTCCTATAAATCCTCCCCCTCCCACCTCTCGCCACCATCACCGCACCTCAGCCAGACCGAGCGCTCTGAGCTTGCTCCATCCATGGCCGGCGCCCCCGTGCAAATCCCGATGTGCAATGGAGCCGTCCTCCACCTCCCCCGCGGCTTCAAGTTCAGCCCGTCCGACGAGGACCTCGTGGTGCAGTACCTGCGCCGCCGCGCCGTGGGCGAGCCCCTCCCCTGCGCCGTCGTCGTCGACGCCGACGTCCGGCAGCACAGCCCCTGGGCCCTCGTCCCAGGTGATCCGCCGCCTCGATCCATCTCCTTTCCTCCTGACCCTGCTTCGATCGATCCACCGCTGACGATTTCGTGCGCATGCAGCGGGCGCCAAGGAGAAGTATTTCTTCGCGCGCGTACAGTTGCAGTACTCGGGCGGCCGCCGCGCCGACCTCGCCGCCGGTGAGGGCTACTGGAAGGCGACGGGCACGGAGGCGCCCGTCTACGCCCATCCCGATCTCGCGCTGGTCGGGATGAAGAGCGAGCTGGTGTTCTACCGCGGAGCGCCGCCGGCCGGCGAGCGCACCAGGTGGGTCATGGACGAGTACCGCCTCGCCGGCGCCGGCCTTATGTCCTACAACGTCATGCTAATGGCGCCCGCCAGCAGCAACAGCTCTGCTCCCCCATGCCGCTGTGCCGCCGCCGGCGCCATGGACAAGGTAACATCGATCTGAAGCTTTCTGGTACATCTTGATTGCATCTCTGCATGCCGAATTGAGCGCACCAGGTGGGTCAAGATTGGATTGAATTGCCAGATGTGGCACTAAATTTGACGGTCCGATAAGTCCTTAATCACCGAGGACATCTGCAGGGTTCCAATAGAAAGATCAAGTAGCCAGCAACAATTTTGGGGGGCAATTCTATGTGGGATTGGGTGCAGTTTAGATGATGTAAGCCCTTGCATAGGGGATTGGACAGTCAGAGATGGATGTGGGTGAGATTCCACAGGGATTCGAATTTGTCGAGAGGCGAAAGGGGTTTTTTGTTGTCGGCTTACGCCTTGTGTAATTGACTTATCATCGGACAACACGTGTGGTCATATCTCGTGTGTCGCATGATGTTGGGAGTTACAATACTCATCCTATTTTTACGAGTCGGGAGTACGTGTGCTATTTTAGCAGGACTTGAGTTATATATAGCCATCCTATTTTTCGTGGGATGGTGGGTGTTTTATATGATAATAACTCCGTTAACTTATTATAAGGCATCTTGTCTATTGATCGGTTAAATCAAATATGCCATTTGTATTGAACGATGCAGGATATTTACATTGCCAATGTGGAATATAGTTGTGCATATATGGGAGATGAGGAATCCACAGTGTGATTCGAATTTACTCTGTACTCAGTACCGATTGATCACATACTCATTTTTGTCTGACTCAATGGAAGTCTACCCATTGTTATGCTGCAGTATTTTATTTCGTTCTATTTGTATCTCATCACCGTTGGTTCACCCTCCCCCTAACCAACCATTTCACATATTGTTTGTAGAAGAATGAAGCTCTCCCGGCTGCTCTTGGCGCTCCCATTGCTCCCGTGATAGTGAACCCTGATGCGTCTTGGATTATTTGCCGCATATATAAGAAGAAGAAGCGTGTGCCACGTGTCACTGTCCAGGCTAACGGTGGCATGTCCCCAATGGCCAGCTGCATCACCGATACCTCTGCGGAGGAGGAGAAGGAGAAGGAGGAGGAGGAGGTCGGCAATATTGGTGGTAACAATTGAGTTTGTAATGGTTAAGAGCCTAAGACAGTACTGAAGAAAAAATAAGTGTGGGTGATAATAATATGTTGAGTTGTCCCATTGTAAGAAAACCCCAAGGCTATGAGTTTCAAACTTCAAGTTATTCTAGTTAATTAAGTAGAGTGTGATCAGGTTGTTTAAGGTAGTCCCAGATGCCTTAGCATGCAATATCAAGAGTATGAGACTTCAGTCATATATCTTTGCTTCATCTCTAATATTTTTGTTGACCTGTGCTTAGTATTATTTCTGCCATTGATCAGTTGGTTATATATATTTTTTCAACAAATTGTTATTCAGTTGGCTTAGGTGATTAGATAACAAAGGTGTGCATATACGTAAATTTCATTCATATGACTAGCTAGTCACATAATGTAGAACAATTCATATATATGTGTTAACTTGTGTGATACCTCTATTTGGTGTGTCGACCAGTTAAACAGATTTTTTAAAAAAACTATAAGACGGATGTAATGTAACATGAGTGAATAACCGATTTACTGTCGCTTGTTTCTTTTCAGTCATAGAGATAGATTTCCAAGCTAACTGAACACAAACAAATTAACGACAGCGCAGGGGCGCTGATTGAGTCCAAGAAAATCATCTCCAGACACCGAAATTCGGCATCCAATAACGGATGAGAGGCTATGTGACAATGCACAAAGTCATTTCATGAAGAGATCGAGAAAATTATTTGTGAAACGCAAAGAGAGGGACATCAGAACTAGCAGACCATGCAAGATCGACAGAAGGAACTCCACTGATTGGCCCTACCTGCAATGTAATGTAATTGATGTCTCTATGCACCTGCAGGCCATAATCAGGTATACTAGGTCTATGATATATGAAAACCATGAGATAGCTATTATATATCAGGGCTTAGTTAAACAAGAGGAGCAAGGATTTTCATTGTGAATCACGGGGCAAAACAATGCAAAATCGTTGTGTAGAGACAAGAAACTCAGAGCTATAGTTGAGGATTTTGCATGGGTAAAACAGGTGAAATATATGCTACTGCATTATTCTTGTTTGAGTTGTCAAGTGCTATATATATAGCACCACAAAAAATGCTGATAATAGTAGAATTCACATTATGCTAAGATGCAAATGATATAGGAAACCTGCGCCATACATGTTTTCTGCATACTCAAGTTAACACACTGAATTTTTTAATACCAAAATTGTGGTGATGCAAGATACAAAAGACAGATAAAGAAAAGAAGGTGAAAGAAAAAAATAAAGGTGGCTGTCTGGAGCCTGGAATACTTTGCTAAGCAGTTTCTGATTAAACATACAAAAGATAATATATATATAGCCATGATGAATTAAAAGAACATATGTTTTTCTGCATGGTCATTCCCAAGATATATATATAACTATGATGAAATTAAAAAGAATTATACAGGTTTCCAGGACTGATGGGCAAAGATTTGTTAGACGTAGTTGTGTAGGGAAAACCATTAAAGTATCACTGCAAAGCTGTGAATTGCGATACCAGTAAATGGGTGTCTTTTAGAACCAGATGAATGTAATAGTTTATAGTTGGTATTCCGCACCCTACAAAATTAAGCAAAATTCTAGTTTCCCCATTGCAACAATCAAATATATAAGCTATATAGCATGCCTCCATAACCTTACCCCTGCAGGAACCCATGAATATCCGATCGAGGAAACAATGCATCCCAGTGTAATTGACACAAGCAGCTGGTATGAGCATTGAAAATCATTCAGAATAAGAGGCACAAATGCTTCGCTGCATGTTCAGCTAAAATTACAGCTTGATTAAACAAACACCCAGAATAGCAATAATGTCACAACCCGGCCTTGCTTGATAAAATCTGCACTCAGTAGAGGTGGAGTGTCACACAGCTAACTACAATGTAATTTGTGAAGGATGTATATATACATGCAGAATTGAGAAGATAAAAGAGTAGGAGGAAGAACAGCAAGGTTGGGGAGAAGGAGATAAAACTGGATAGGATGATGCTTCAATGATTTAATTTTTTATTTATCTAATTTTGAAATAGATATAACTGTAGTCTTTGATTTTAGAATGGATTGATATGTAGATCGGGGGAATGCCATGATTACATTGCCATGCAATGGTAAAGAAATCCTAGCAAGACTCGTGTCACCGCACCAGCACCAGTCGTGTAATAGTTACAAAATAGTTACCTACTGCTAAAAATATCAATTAATTTTCCTAAAAAATAATTAAAGTTTCTTTTTATAAAATCAATGGTCCCTTCCACAATTGAGGACACATGGCCCAATGCTGGCTACATAGTTAATTAGAGCATCCACAGTATGCCCTCTCTAAACTGTCTCTATGCACTCTCTTTCCTGCTAATAGGCAGCCTATAACTATTGTGCACTTTTACAAACTACCTCTAAGTTAGAGACAGCCTTTAAGCAAAATAATGCATTAACTGCTGCCTATGATTGTGGGTCCAGTGGGCTCAAGATTCTAGTTATATATTGTGGACGCCCTTAGTGCCCATCAACATAACTTAGGTCCACGTATCTAGAGCCAATATCCTCCGTGGAGATATAAAGGTGAGAGCAAGCTCATTTCTTGTCTAGCAAGGGCTCCATTAAAATTATCTACTATCCTTGAGGTACTTACAAATCACAGCCGTTGATTAACCTAGATTTAACGGAGTAGTACCTCCTACAGACGCCTCTCTTTCACTTTTTTGTACCTTAAGATACAACCAATGAAAAGGGCAAAAAGAGTATTTCTCTCACTCTCCTCTCTCCTCTCTTCTCTCTCGCCTCTTGCCCTCACTGACGAGACATCGGCCTCTCTAGCCACCATCGCACCATGTGCGCTACCGGCCTATGAGCTGCCAACTTCCTTGTTCATCGCAGCCACATGCTGGCCCAAGCAAGCGTTGGTGGTCGTTCCCACGTAGCGTTGGTGAGAGAGAGAGGTGTGATTACTTTGTCCTAATCCTACCCTAGCAAATACATGATTAGAGTTGATTTGATACCTGATGTATACTTGGTAGTTCCTATCCAAAATGGTAAAAGGCCTATATGCAATAGTAGTGACGGGGAGTATCGGACAATGTTAACCTCTAGCTTTACTGGCCTGTATGCCCTTTTCTTTAAGGAAAATTCGTTCCATACCACCCCGAAAGATCAAAGTTTTAGAATATACCACCATGTCTCATTGACAGTTTGAACCCTAGGGTCAGGTGGTATATTTTAGAACTTTTAATTCTTTAATGGTATGAGACAAATTGTTATTTCCCTGTTTGTTTTAAACAATGTACAAGACGGCTCCTACCCCTAATTAGGGATATAACTGTTTAGTGTTCTCATCGAGAATCTACACTAATTCAGTAATCCTTCAAACAAATTCATGGTTTGCAATTTTTAAATGGGTGTCCAAATATTTTGGGTTGTTCATTTTGCTAGATCCAATAACTCTGTCCTAAAGAGTAACGCGGATAATACATCTGGACCATACATATTTATACAACAGTGAGCGATCTCTTGCCCCCTTGATAAGTAGCAGAAGAATTGGAATAATTAAGTACATGAAGATCACACAATATGTTGTTATAATATTAGGTGTTTAACCAGAACTCTTGCTTCAATCCAGATGAAACATGCATAACAATAGCTTATATTTGGATTGCCACCCCTGTTCCTATTCTTAGTTCTTGACAATTAAAGCGTGAGCTTATCCACCTTCGTTTAAACTTAGTTCCCGCCATCTTTGCGCCTCCCACCGATGGATCGCTGCATTTATCTCCCGCCTCCCCCGCCTCCTCTCCTCGTCTCCGCCTCGCGCGAGACCACACAAACCTTACAGCCTCACGATCGATCACCTCACCTACGCGCGCGCGCCATGGGCTGCTCGACGTCCAAGCTGGAGCCGGAGGAGCAGGTGGAGCTGGCGGCCAAGGCGGCGGCGGCAGGCGGCCGGCGGGGCTTCCGCAGCGAGCTGTTCGGCCGCGGCGGCCGGAGGACCAACAAGGCCGGCTCTGGAGGCCGCGGTGGGGGCGAGCAGCGGCGGCAGGAAGGTGCTGGTGAAGAGGGGAAGGGCGGCGACGCTGGCCGTGAGACGGCGCTGGCGCGGTCGCCGGGCTCGCCGAGCTTCCGGTACTACTGCGACGACGTCGTCGTGGTCGCCGCCGCCGACGAGCGCAAGGAGAAGGAGCGGCGGTAGGCAGGGGAGGTCGTCGTCACTGATCGCTACGTTGCAAAATCACTACGTCACGGGAGGAGATCGATTCGTGGATCCATGGTGCGTTGATTTTATCTTGGTTTAATTTAGATATCAAAATCGCTTCACAAAGCTTTCAACACCCACGGTAAAAAAAGACTCACGCACGCGACACGTCCATAGATAAATTCTTAATGGGAAGAATTTGGTGACCGCAGGAGCCAGCCACATTTGCTACAAGTGTATAATCCATTGCTCAAGATATTCCACAAGAACATCATGTAGGTGTCATAAAATCCTTTCAAGTTATGGAAATGTGTGCAATTTCAATATCAAATTCTTCCCTGATCAAGATCGAAAAAGAAAAGCAGTCCATCTTGCACTTTAGATATCCACTAAAGGTTATAATTTTTTTTCCGACAAAAAAAACATTTATAACAGGGCCGAATTGATGGGCATCAAAATTTTGTATATCTACATAACTCTCTGTATGCTGTATGTCCAAAAGTTTTTATGGAAATTTTTAAACATAGTATGATGCACTCTTACCAAACTGTTTTCCATTCTTGATTCCCTGCTACAGCATCATACTTGGATTGGTTATTTCATGGTTATGTATCACTCGGATTTCGTAGTCTGAATGAATCATACAAACTCCCATCTGCATACCAAATTAACAGAACCTAGAAACCAACATGGCAGCAATAGAGTGAATGGGTGATCTAGCACATGCAGCAATATGATGCTCATTCTTGCAGTATTAGACACTTAAAAAAATCCAGAAAATTATCTCGTCTATGATTTCTGTTACTGAAAGGAATTGTTCATTCACGATGTACAGGCATTAATGGAAGCAGCAAAACTATCGGGAAGGAAATATAAGGGCCTCAAGATGTAAATCAAGCAAGGAATTCCACTTCTGTAGTTCCTCACATTTCCTCCTGATAAATCTGCATCGGAGGAAATGGAATTGCAGAGATTTCCAAAAGATTTTGAAGCCATGGTGCACACTAGTTTCTAGACTGTCATCCCATGCAGCAACTGTACTGACGCATTTTGTACATGTATTTACCACGGTGAACATTAATTCCAGCGTTTAACAAACTTTCAAGTAAAAGAACGTACATACGTGCCATATCAGAACACCGCAAAACGCAGATAGAATATTGTTCGGAAAATAATGTAAATATTGTCAGTTCAGACATTACATATTCACCAGATAAACTGGCATAGTGAACTACGAAGATATCAATGCCATGGTACGGACTGCCAAGAAGCATACTTCTTCCGGACACGGGCTGTAACTGCAACCTGAAAAAAAGGTGCACAAAAACACCTGGAAGTTATAATCCATCAGGCATATGGCATCATGGCAATCATTGTAGGCAGAGTGGAACAACACAATTCTGAGAAGTTCTCCGCACAACCAGAAATTTAAAGGACGGTTGCTGAAATGCTGAATTACTGAAGAGCAGTTTAATAACTTAAGAAAATATAGTACTTTGTAAATGTATAAACTTGTTGCTTTACACTGATTTAGGTGGGTCTGCCTTAAAGAGCAAAAATGAATTTTTATGCAAAATTATGAGAACTTCAAAGAGCACCTTAGCTAATAATCCACACACAAACAGATGTCTCAAATATACCTGAAAGGTGGGAAAAAGGTCTACTTAGAAGCAGTATTAATAACAAGAAAAGGACCCATGCATTAGACACCACATTTTATTAAACAAGCAATAGCTTCAATTATTGTCTGCCCTTACCTAGAATTAGCACTGATGCTCGCTGGAATAATAAACATCAAAGAAGTCGCCAAGTTCAATAACATGGAACATCCTGTGTATCAAGAGTGTTTCTGAAATGTAAGACAGGAAATGACTGGTTTGATTGGAAACAATAACAAATTCACAATTCACACTGATAAGTTTAGTCTTGAACCTTAATGTTGTTAGGAGGAAACACATCAAGGAGAAATTCCACATCCTCTGGAAAGAAACAGAGGTTCTTGGTCTTGAGCAGGAACTCAACCTCATCCTCTTCAAAATCAACCAAGAAACCGACCTTGAGAAGGTCAGTGAGCGAAGGAATTAAGTCAACCCTCTGATAGAGCAATCCCTGAGCTATCACCTCAGCAAAGCATGTCGCAAACTCCATCCTAGTTGACTTTACAAGTGGGCTGTCAGATTTATGCATGTAGAGTTTTCCGTCTTCCCTCTCCCACCTAAGCATCCTATGCCCTTTAGCTACCACTGTTCTTCCTGAAGACAGAAGCTCTACTTGGTAGCTCACAATGATTGGCTCAATCGTCTTAATAACCTTGACGCCAAGGAGATAAGAGACCATTTGATGTCTCTTGTCATCAGCGATCTCAAGAACAGGGTTGGCAAGGAAAGCCAGGATGATTCTGAGCAAGCCTGGTGTCACAATGGCATCAACTGCCTCAACTACTTGGCAGCAGCTCAAGTTTGAAACGAAGGACTCATCTTTCATGACAGCCTTGGATATCGCTCGAACGCCAACACTTTGGTACATAATGTCCATCTTAGCTCGTAATGCAAACGACAGCCTTGCTGGGTACCAAACGAAGATTGGTTCCAGAGAGAACCGATCAAACAATTGCTTCAGGAGGAGATCATCTGGGACAAAGACATCTTCCACCTCCCGTAGGACGATCTTGTCACCAACAAGAACGGGAACTCTCGTGACAGAACCTGACAGAAGCTTTGCTGTCGTCGCATTCCAACGGTTTCCAATAAATTCCCAGAAAGCAGAACAGATAGCTGGTGTTAACTCAAAGTTTGTGCACTCCCATGATCGCCAAAGAATGCAATGATCTAAAACTCTGAGGCTGTGCCTGACACCAACTGTCGAGAAGAACATGAGTAAATCTTTTTCATAGTACTTGTCCAAGACACAAAAGCGCACACTGAATAGGCCATTCCTATCATGAAGAACGCAATCTGTAGGACACACCCACTCTCCACTGCTTCTCCCCCTGGGTATCCATATCCAGTTTTCATGTCCATTTGTAGGTTTCCAATTAAAAGCAGCCAAGTATCTGTATATTCTAGCTATAGTATCCAGTTTGGAGAAGTTTCTAAGATTCTGTGCCATCAGAGAGCATCCAGAGCTAACACCCAAGACAATTCCGATCAGCCTGAGCTCAGTTCTATATGACAAGATATCAGGACCATAGAATGCTTCATCGATGAAAGGACCATCTTCCCTGTTGAAATAGGAAGCCCACGTGGAGTCATATAGGATGCATTCATTTGCATGTCGGTACCCAAGAGTTGTTTTCATCTGCATCTTTCTAATTCGTTGTGCAAAACTTTCCGGGCAAGCACTTCTCTCCATGCACTTAAGCAAAACCAGGAGAGTTGAGCTCAGAAGCAAGGAAGGGTTGTCATCAATAGTCGAGTATTGTACGTTCTGGTTAGTGCTCTCACCAGTGTTCCCAGAGTCACTGAAATGCAGACCAGCACAAGGGCTAACACCACTGGGGACATGAGTGGCGGTAGGCATGTCATGTCCCTCAGCAATAGTTAGATTTGACAAGACAACGTCTGCTCCCTTTTTGAAATCTACAGCAACACCCAAAGCCTTGAGCTCCTTCTTGTAGCTGTAGATTTCCTTTCCCATGCCATCACTGCAGTCACTGTCATCAATAAATGGTAGATTTGCAACTGGAATGAGAGGTTCCCATGACTTATCAAAGAGGACACAATTGTTTGGAGACCTAAAACCATGTTTAGTATGCAGCCATTTCTCTGTCCGCATAAATTTGAGAACATCGGCAGGAAATGTGTTGTGCTCCTCATTCAGCTCCTTGTAGCATGATAGCAGAGCAAGTCTGATTTCCTTTGTAAGTGAAGATGTTGACAAGAGATGCTTCAGATGACGAGTTACAGCAGAGCTCATCTGTTCCAAACTAGCAACAACACCAATCTTCGTCAGCTCTTCCCGGTAGGACAAGATTTCATCTCCATAGAAAGACAAATCGAGTAGTGGAACTACATCAGCAAACTTAATAAGGCATTTCCACTCGTTATCAATGAGAAAAATTTCCTGAGGAGCTCTGAACCCAGTATTGGTCTTCAACCATTGACGCTTCTTTAGCCCTTTCACCAAGTTTTTGCTAGAATCAGCATGTCTAATACACTTAAGTAGCAGTATAGCAGCACCAGATGTAACTGAACCTATTGGAAGCTCTAGGTTATCAACAATGATCTGGTAATTCTTTTTGAATCTAACAAGAACACCTAGTTGTTCAAGCTCTGGCATGTAATCAATGATACCATTGCCATAAAAATCTATATCAATGAAAGGTAAATGGCTGACTTCCGATGGCACAGTCCACTTTGAACTGAAAAGGATCGATTCAGCAGGGGATCTGTACCCAAGGCAAGTCTTGAGCCAACTCCCATTTCTGATGCTCCATATCAGATGATCAGTTGACATGTGCTCTTGTTGCAGGAATCTGATGATCTGGAGCAGAGAAAGTACCTTGTCCCCTGTCAGGGCATCTGGTGCCATTGACAAGAAACACTTACCGATGTATGACATTGCTTCAGCAAACTCAAACTTCACACCAAGTGTTCCCAACACATCCTTGTAAGAAGCAATCTTGTCCAAGTAAAATTCTTCATCAATTATTGGCACATCAACAAAGGCAAGTTCAGCCTGAAACAAACTACCCCATTCTGCATTTAACAGGAATGATTTTGATGGAGGCTGGTAACCAGCAGATGTCTTAAGCCAGCTTCCACTCATGACACAGCTTAAGAACTTCTGAGGTAGTCCTACACCTCTTGACCTTAGATTTTCAATCCATTCTAAAAGGAGAAGTGCATTCTCCATAGTAAAAGGAGATGATGCAGCAGGAAAACCAGCATCCGGAGGAACCAGAAATGGCACATCCATGGCTTGAATATATGTCTTGATAAATGACAAAAATTGATGTTCATATGTCTGATCCTGAGAGAAATTTACAGCAGACATGTAATCATCTCCAAGTTCAATATAGCTTTGAGATCGCCATGGATTTTCCCCCAGCAATGCAGCCCACTTGCTCCCTTTAGCTGGAAGTAGAACTGCACTTCTTGTAGCAAGGACACGCCCACCACTATCCACAATAGGTACTAAGCTGCATATATGCCTTAAGCTCAATTCAGGCATGTGATTCTCTGTATGTAACTGATAGATGAAGTGTGTGAAAGCAAAAACCAAACTATTTTCATGTAGAGTTTTCACAACAGTAAGTGCATACTCATGTAGAGTAAGAATCTTCATGCCCACATATTTTTGAAGCCATTCCATGACAGTGTTTTTCTTAGCAAACAGTTGTAGAGCCTTCTGTGTAGACAGTGGCACGAAGAGTGTTCCAGAGACAGTTGAGAAAAAGTCTTTGTTCCAGTTGATAACCAAAGATGCATATCCCTCCTCAGGTAGCATACAGATCTTTCTATCACCTGTTGTAGCCTCATACACACTCTTGTATGCTTCTTCACCATCTACACCAACATACTTTATGAGTGGTACATGCTCCATATTTGTACAAACAAACTCTGACTTCCAATTCTGAGCAACAAAAGCAAGAACATCAAAATATATCTCTTCAGGCAACAGCGCAACAAGATTGGATCCTTGGATGCACTTTCCATACCATTCGGAATTGACATAACCAACACCGAGAAACTCCAACACATCGTCATATTCTTTGCCATCAAAGTAGGAGCTCAGAATGTGAGTGCCATGCAATGAAATGTTTGGAACATCAATGCCCAACTTCACTGCCTGGTTTATGATGCTCCAAAACGCAGCATTTAGCCGACCAACCTCTTTAGGCTTGCGGAATACTTTTAATGAACTAGAGGTCTCACATGGAATTATATCCACATCAATCAGCTTGTTTCGTATGGACAGCCTAAGAGAATCCATCAGCGGTATGGAAGAATGATGTACCGGTAAGAACTTAAAAATAGGTGGAAGTGCAAATACCGGTGCATTTTCCGTTGATTTCACAAGCGCAATGAAAGCATTTTGGAAAGCCAAAGGCACATGATCAAGAATCCCTCGGTTCCATGGGTTGTCAAGCTGAATGGATTCCCGTGATGATGACAGCAGGAAGTCCGCCTGTATAATAAAAGGGAAGTTCGTCACCATCTCTGTTGGCAAGAATGCGTAAACACCAGGTGATCCCATCCCTCTGCCCAGCCTCTGGCCATGGGGAAATGCCAACATGATTACCCACTGATCTATTTTTTCTCTCTTTTGTACTATACATTCTGGTTTCACAGGAAAATGTTGCTTCCAGATGTAGTAGCTACAATGGCGATCACCCATCTTCTCCTCCTCGGAGGATAGGTGAAGGGTATACGACTCTGCACCAATATCCTTCCTCGTTAAAGCATCTGCTTCACTTGATATAGAAATCTGGTTAATACTCTTAGCATTCAGATCATCATTAATCTCGCGCACAGAAATCTGCCTAATCTTTGATAGAAACAATAGGATCTCAGGATGTGTGCTTGAGAGCTCCTTTTTCACAGCATCTATCTTATCAGTCTTCAGAGGTAATATAACAGTTGTGGCTGGCAGGCTTTTCGAACAGCCATATATCATGGTTATGTCAGCAATACTTGGATGTTCTTCGACCCATTCAGGAACAATATATCCAATACCACATTCTCTGGATGCATCTTCACTGAATTTAATTTGATATCCATTGCTAAATATATGAGGATTGCCGGATACCAGAAACACACTTTTAAAACCAATACCTGTATCACAAATTAAACACAAGTTTATTTCGAAAACTAATAGAATTGGCAAGTCAGATAATCAAGATAAAGTGGGTGTATGTCAAGTTCCCAAATAATGAATAGGGTGGTTGCAAAGTGCAAACAAAAGCAGCATTCAAAAAATGCCTTCTTTTTTGCTAAAAAAAAATTGCCTTCTTTCGAATGGCAGAACTGTCGGATCGTGTGCAAATATCATATTCTTGATGTCGATCGAGAAACAAAAGCATAGAAAATCAGCATACAAAAGTATCAAATTATATGTTTAAGATGATAATCATATGAAGATGTACCTTTCTCTCCAATATAACCACTATTCCGGTTACCCTTTTTCGTTGATTTTCCTATCCTGCAGATGGATTCAATGTTCTCTGGAGCAAAGCCTTTCTCATTGTTGAATACCAGAAGGGTCGCAGCAGCTCCACTACGGGTGATGTCTTTCAATGTAATTACAAACTCCAAGCTAGGCAAGACTCCAGGAGGATATTCATTATCCTCAGCATTCTGAACAACAGAATATAAGAAATGTCTTAAAGTAAAAATGACAGATAAAAAAAACCAAACAAATTCATGAACTGCAGACACAGTTTAATACACTACGACACAGAATAACTTTATTACTTGTGACCAAAATCAACAGGAAAGGCAATAATAAAACTTGTTTCAAATAAGCAGTTATAAGTTGTACCATTCAGCAAAAGTATGTGTGTATTTTTGTTTCAAATAAGGGTGTAACTGTCAATTCATACTGTACTTAACCAAGTTTGCAATTAAGAAAGACAGGTTATGCAAAGAACAAACACATCGATATGACGATATCTCAATTCACAACATATCAGTACCACTGATGCATCGTCTACAACATGTCCATAATCGATTGAAATGCATGCTAGGACAGAATAACCACTAGAATTTCTCAAATGTTTCCTGGCCATACAAATCAAGATTGCCCTCATGCTTTCTTCTGCGCAATAGTGAGGAATGTACAACTAGCAATAATTTCCTCCTATCAGAGAAAAGGCAGAGAAGAGGATAAACCTATGTTTAATAAGATTTGTACTAGCGTATTACCCTGCGTGGAAATACATTGAGAAAAATTTGCCCACGCCCATTCATTCTAGACAAACTTAATTTTCTGCATATAAAGAAATAAAGAAGCCATTGCAATTGCCCAAAATACTAAGCCTACTAAAGGCATCAAAATAGAAGGCATGTTAAAATCCATGTTAGAAATAGGTGCCTCAATTCAAATTTACTAATTCTATCTATTCAAAAAATATCTTTAAAAGGTGCTGTTTGGTTGGAATAATGTGAAATGCAAATGTAAAGGGAATGGAGTAACTTGGGATTTAGAGTATAATAGATGATTATACATTTTGTTTGGTTGTACTCAGGAATGCCTATGAGTTTTGAAAACCAATTCATCGTTTGGTTTAATACCAGTATGATTTGGATCAGAAAGCAAAGGGAGAAAAAACATACGAGACCCCGCCTCGCCCAAGGCGCCATTACCGCCGACCAGTCCTCGGCCCCGAGGCTGCCGCTGCCGCCCAGGAGCTCGTCCAACGAGGCTGCCGTCACCGCACGGGAGTTCGTCCACAAGGCCGTCGCCGCCGTGCGGGAGGTCCACCCCCGAGGTTGCTGCTCCACCCGGCTCTATCCAAGTGGTGGCTGCCGTCTCGTGGGCACTCGTCCAGGAGGCTGCCATTGCCGACCAGTAGGTTGCCCACGAGGCCGCCGTCGCTGCTCGGGAGCTCGTCCCGGAGGTCGCTGCCGCCGCGGCCGCCGCCTGGGAGCTCATCCCCACGAGGACGACGCCGCCGCCGCTGCCACTCGGGAGCTCATTCCTGGTGCTGCTGCCGCCGCCCTGGAGCTTGCCCACGAGGCTGCCGCCGTGGCCGCGCTGACCCCGCCGGCGTCAGGGAGCAGGAGATGGATGGGGGTTGAGGTGGCGAGTTAACGGAATTTGATCTCATAAGTGATAGTGTGATTTCGGGCGGTAATAGACTTTTCACTGTCCCCTTATCCGATTACATGGTACGGAGGTTGTAGACTTGCAGTGGAATCTATTTTCCTTGTGGATCCCAAAAACATATGAAACACCACCTATTTCTATAGGAAAATTCAGTGTAACCCTTTAAAATTTACGCATTGCTCGTGTCCGTGACGTATGTGATCGTCCTTGTCTATGACAATGGTTTTATATGTCTATAACAAAATGTTAGGATGTCGTACGCTTAAATGCAAATTTTAAAAAGCGTGAGCGACCCAAATCTCCACTATCGGATATGTCATTTGTCACTCTAAAAGCAATGGAATGAATTCAGAGTGACACACAACCAGTTCTCTCTTTGTTATAATATTAAAGTAAGATGAGATTCTATGACGATTGACATAGTTGTATATTACATAAACCATGAACAGGGTAATTCAAATATATGCTAAACCTTTTATTCCAACGTCCTCGCAACCCTGCTATGTGGAAGTAATTCTAAGATAGTTGGTTGACAAATTCTAACTTCAACAACGGTTTTTCTAGAAAGAATAAACAATGTAAGAAATTGCCCAACGAAATTTTTCTTGTGCATTGGCATGGGGAAAATCCTACACCAATTTTTTTATATCCACGCCGTCTTGCCAAAAAAAAAAAAATTTTGCTTGCCTCCACGCCACATGTTAAGACACAACAAGATGATCCAATCTAAACCGATGATACAAGATAGACTTGCACAGCAAGCTGTGACGATGCCTAGGGGATGTTCTAATATATACGTATAATATACGATCTATATGTCACCGTATATGTACGTACGTATAATATACGATCTATATACGTCTACATACTAGCCAGGCACGTGCAATACATACCTGTATGAGCTCCATGAGGAAGTGGACGTCCTTGGAGTAGAGCTCCTGCGACAGGTAGTTCACCGCCTGGTGCATGTCCTCCGCCAGCGGGTTCCTCTCGCCGCGCCCGATGAAGTAGCGCTCGCGCCGGATCCTCTCCACGTGCTCCCGCGCCGCCGCCTGCGACGGCGACGGCGACGGCGGCGGCGGGTTCGCCATTGATCACCCACGGCAGCGGCGGCGCCGGCCAGGAGAGCACGTACCTCAGATCAGCCTAGCAAGCACTGATGAGACTATGGGAGAGGCGTTCTCCTGTACTTGCGATACGGTGGATGGCATGGAAGAAGACGGAAGTGATTGGGAAGATGAAGCCGAGGCGACGGGGCTCATGGAGTCATGGGGGCAGTGACTGCTGCATGGAAGGGCGCGCGCCCGGGTGAGCTACGATTGGCGGAGCGGCCTCGGAAGCCGGACCGTTTCGGGCCAGGCCTGTGTATAGAAGAAATGGCCTAGGCCCGGCCGAACGCATTGCCTACCGGGCCAACTTTCCCGGCCCAAGACTGAGATGGGTAGGCCCACTCCGTTCTCGGCAGCGAAACCCGGCTCGGAACAACTCAGAATTTTTGCTCCAATAATGGTGTAGAATTGGGTTATTGATCGAGGGAACAGACGCTGTGTGATCAAATTTAGAGTGCAATCACAATGCAATCAAACTAACAGAAATCGTGAAAAAATTTCTGAAAATATTATGGTTGTACTTCATTGTTTACTCCCTCTATATACATATAAAATTTTAAGATCAAATTTATTCCATGTTAATATTTACAAAAAGAATGAAATTTTGACGATTTGAACACTTTAATATTGTTAGGATTTGTTTTTTTTTTCTAAAAAGTCTACTTCACCCCCTCAACTACAATATTCGGTACGTTTAACCCCTGACTTGTTCACTTCCACAAGTATGTGAAATAGTGCAAATAACCCTCCGCTTGTCAACCCTTTCTTCTTCTCACTTGTCAGCCCTTTCTTCTTCTCCTTTCCCTCCCATTTCTCTTGTTTTCCCTTCCTTTTCTCTGCCTCTCATCCCGACGACACATCGGAGTTGTGTCGTCCAAAGGCCCTCACCGACCACCCTAGGGCTTCGCTGTGCTAGCCCGAGGCGCCGCCTCACTGTTGCCAGGCCTCGGCCGAGCCACCTGACGCCTCTTCCCTACATTGGCCCCTGGCTCCAGGCGTGCTGCTCGTGGCCTCCACCCTCTCCGCCACACTGCCTCTATGCCCTGATCACGCAGCCCGAGGTCTCCACCCCACACCTAGTCTTGCCATAGAGTCGTGTCACCCAGGGCAAGCTCCTCTCGAGACGCTCTGGCCGCATGAGCCATGTAGCTCAGGACGACTACTCAAGTGGTGGCGGCGAGCTGAAGCTAAATTGGCACAAACCAATGCTTCCAATGGGTTATAGGAGGCTCTTGGGTGCTTCAAGAAGCATGTAGCTATCTAGATCAAAAGCAACGAATTTTGGAAACAAAGGCTTTGGTTGATTTAGGGGGAAAACTCAAAATTAGGGCTTACCAGTGATGTTCTGGCAACAGTGGCGGCTCATTGAGGTTCACTGGGTCCCTCCCAAGCTCAACCTCACCGAAGGCAAGTTGTTCTACTCCTACCACTCCATGAACCACAGAGCCATCAAGGAAAAGGGGAGAAAGAAAGAGAAGAGAGAAGAGGGATAAGGGGGTGATATGTGGGTCCCATGATAAAAAAAATTTAAAAAAGAAAATATCTACATGTGTAGCCTTAAGTTTCATGTGGACTGTCCCGATGGCAAAACTGCCCTAAAAACCGCCTGTGGGGTTTTTTTGCTTCACTTCGCATACTTGTGAGGGTGGAGTACTTGGTTTCTTAGGCTAAGGGGTTAAGTGTAACGACTATATATCATTGTTGAGGGGGGTGAAGTAGACTTTTTTTGTCTTTTTGTTACTCTTAACATGGAATGAATTTGACCTTGCAATTTTATACATAGATAGAGTAAGTTCATGTCTTTTGTTAGTTTGATTGTATGGTAATTGGACTTCAAGCTTAATTGCAGAACATATGTTCCTATTTATCAATGAGTTGTGCACATCTTTATACGGTAGCTACCCTCATATGCAGGCCTATTTGGTGATTGCCACACCCTGACACGCCTCATGTTAGATAAGTTTGACCGAGTTAGGCGTGTATTTGGTTCATTGCCATACTTGTGGTAGGATTGCTCTTTTTTTGCACGGGTCCCACATGTAGGTGGCTCGTGAAAGTGTGGCAAGATTTCTTTAGGTAGGCTAAAGTGTGGCGGAGAAATTTATAAACTAAGCTTAGAGGAGTTGGACAACATAGGCGTGGCAAATTTAGCCAAATTTGGCCTCAAACCAAACAGGCCCGTAGTGTTCTGTCTGGCCAGGTCTTGTTACAGAACATGTGTGCAGCTAAAGTTTTAAAATGTTTCCAATAATATAAATAGAAATATTTGGATTAGTAAATACTCCCTTCAGCAACAAATATTTGTCGACCAACTGTCCAAGATAAATGCAAGTCAAAGTTGTGAAACTTGAACTATGAAATATTTTTTTATAAATATATTTGGTACATAATATCATATGTGTATATCCGTCTCAAAAATTACTTCCATGATATTATAATTTTGTTGAGTTTTATAAATAAATTGTAATATGTAGTAATAAGTGGCCAAGTTGCTTTTTCGGAACCATGTCAATATCCAAAATGATGTGTATTTGTGACCATGGGAGTATGTCATCGATCTTATTGTATATGGTCTGTACTAACATATATAGTTAAAAAAAAATACTGGTCCAAGATGGTGTATTAGAGATCACCTTGTCATTGTCTGAAACCGCATCTATTTACTCTACAAGAACCATGTCAACAGCATCATACCATAGCAGACGTCCTTAAGCAATGTCATGGAAAAATATCCAGGAAAGGTTATTCGGTTCTGATAGGTTGACAGTGAAATTTTGTTGTATCTTTAGGGTAGCCGTTCCACGCATGCATGTATATACTACGATATACATGCGCAGCAGGAACAGTTGGATATCACTGCAAGAACCGTGCACACTCACACACCCCTTCTTGTGTATGAATTTCAGAGCAAGATCTAATGGTATTCTGATACGTGTGAAACGGCACACTCATATCGTTATTGTAACCTTGGAAAGGATTTACGGAAGACGTGGTTCCACGGCCTCTAGATGAACAGCTTTAGAATCTAAAGGACTATCTACGCTACGATATAAAGAAAGGAAAAGCGGATCATACCAACCTTTAGTCCTCTTCAATCTTCCACTAGCTACTTCTGTGAGAGCTTTGTTAGCAACGACTTTACCTAATTGAAAAGCATCATGCGAGGGATATCGACAGCATGCTAACATTTAATCTAGACCTTTGGATTAAGATTTAAAGGTTGAGATGTCCAGAAAAATAGAAACAAATTCATGAGTCCGGTGAGTTAGGATCATACCCTTTGCCTTTGAGACCTATATTAATTTTACTCCCCACGTATATACGCGTCCAGCCGGCCTCAAGCTTGAGTGGGTAAGACCGCATCACTCGGCCTTACTAACCGAGCAAAGCTCCGTTCGCTTTGAGACCCATATATCAGGAGCACAAAGACAAATGCTCCAAAAACAGAGGATATCAGTCCGGTGAGAGAGGTAGGATTGTCATTAGCCGGTCATATTTCAAGTCCAATTTGACGTGGCTCAAATGACGCATTTGCGGTAATTAATTTGGTAGCTAGCCGGCCTAACAGTCATATTTTTTTTCGCACGGTAACTAGACATAGGAAAAATTTTGTATCTTTCCTACTTAAAAATAACCTAGCAGTCAGTTGTGCCTTGTCACTCGCAATTTCTTTCTTCCATTTTAAAAAATAGACCTGAGAGCAAATAAACTTCACTCCCTAGAAATTCTCTAACAATAAAAAAAAAATACAGCTCTAATGGCAGGTGAGGCAATCGAGCACGAAGTGAAACCAAAAGCAAGGGCCAAGCACATACGTCGATCGAACCATCGCGGTACAGTGAAAAATAATATGATATTTCTTTCATACGTAGGTTTTAGTAAGTTGGGTAGCGCACTGTAAAATTGTATATATCCATATCGTAATTGTATTTCTTTTAGATATCATTTTTTTTCCGAAGAGTTGCATATTTGTTCCTGCTAGTTTAAAAGACCGGCCATTTCACCATTAATTGATTTTTCCCCATAGATTAATCTCTACTACTTAAAAGAGTCTTGTGGTAAGAGATGAGTGGTAAGTTATATTCAAATTTTGAAATCACAACCAATCACTGACCTCCACCGCCCACTTCACAGCCAATCACCGTCCACTCCACTCCACCCTGATACCCCATCCCGCCCACGCCTCCTCCCCATCGCCATCCCGCCGCCGCCTCGTCCCCATCCCATCCTACCTCCACCGCGTGCTCTCCTCGTCGCGCCGCCTCGCTCCGGCGTCCGTGCCGTCCCGCCCGCCGCCGCCTACCTCCACCGCGTGCTCTCCTCACCGCGCCACCTCCACCGCGTGCCCTCCTCACCGATTTGTCTTCCTCGCCTCGCCGCCCCGCCCTTCTCGCCGCCCGCCGTCGCCTCCTCCCCATCCTATCCCACCTCCACCGGATTGCCCTTCACCGCGCGGCCTCGCTCCGGCGTCCGTGCCGTCCCGCCCGCCGCCGCCTACCTCCACCGCGTGCTCTCCTCACCGCGCCACCTCCACCGTGTGCCCTCCTCACCGATTTGTCCTCCTCGCCTCGCCGCCCCACCCTTCTCGCCGTCCGCCGTCGCCTCCTCCCCATCCCATCCCACCTCCACCGGATTGCCCTTCACCGTGCGGCCTCGCTCCGGCGTCTGTGCCATCCCCCCCCCCCCCCCCGCCGCCGCCTACCTCCACCACGTGCTCTCCTCACCGCGCCACCTCCACCGCGTGCTCTCCTCACCTATTTGTCCTCCTCGCCTCACCGCCCGCCGTCGCCTCCTCCCCATCCCATCCCACCTCCACCGCGTGCTCTCCTCACCGCGCCGCCTCGCTCCGGCCTTCGTGCCGTCCCGCCCGCCGCCGCCTACCTCCACCGCGTGATCTCCTCGCCTCCTCCCCATCCGACCTCCACCGGATTGCCCTTCACCGCCTGCTGCCGCCTTCTGCGCCTCCTCCGTCGCATTTTAAGGTACTGAATTGTCTTCTCAATTTGTTTAGGAGGTGACCATGGCTGTTCTTTGATTTGTATATTTGAATGCATACATGTTCTTGGCAACACAACGTGATGATACTTGATCTTCTCCACTTGGAAATCTAATAAATCTGCACTAGGAAATCTAAGAACAGTCATACTTGATCAATATGTTTATATCCAATGATTTCAGTCCATTTTTTGCTATAACATAACTTGCAATGCATTTGGATTGAGAATCTTCATTCTCTGAGTGAATTTACGGATTTAGCTCTCAGGCATTAGGATTAATGCATTTTGCTGTTTGTAGGTCTCTAAATTGTGTAAAGAGCAAACAAGTTGATTAAGCAGAGAAGCAATCCAAATAAATGTTTGATTAAGCAGAGAAGATTGAAATGATTTGCACAGTACTGGAATTGGTATAGGGGGCATGTTAAAGGTGAAGAGAACATGATTTGCACAGTACAGTTTGGTTCTTATGTTTGTTCAAGTAACCATGTTTCTGGATGTGGATACTCTTGATGTAGTCAATAGGTCATGAGATGTTTAAGATACTGCACCAGGTTGACACGATTAATGCCCAATGTAATTATGACTGCTATATATCTACACATGAATACTTGATCTATCAATCTACTAAACTAATGAAAATTAGATAGATGTCATGCTTTTATACCAGTTGTTTCTGCACATACATATGTAATATTGTGTATGCCACCTTCATACCGATGTAAAGATCCTTGCCTCATTGTATCACAAAGAGGCTGTGTTGCACAGTGTTTTTATATCAGGTCTTGTGTTGCTGATGAGGTATTTCTTAGTTGATAGTATCAATTATTATGTAAGTCCTTTCCAACTTCAGTTTGATGGCAAGTACATGCACCTCTTCTGTTACTGATGGTGGAATTATTTTATGCAGATCAGATGTTACTGGAACAGTTGAAGCTGTCCAAACTTCGAAGAACATCTTGTACGGAAGAAAAGCTATTGTAATTGCTTCTGCTGCCGGGACTCACCGAATTCTACATTGGATATTCCTGTGAGGCCAAGAAAGGTGTCGTCTGAACTGAGAGCAAATTAAGTCTACTTGGTTGGTGTCGTCTGGGTTTATTTTGTAGGCCCCTTTTTGATAATAACTTCTGAATTGGATTTATTTTAATTTCCTCATTAACTATATATATCCTAATTTCTGACTTTGGCTACTTATTATACTTTGCCACATTAGCTGAATTATAGAATTCGGAATTTTGGATCATTTCTTGGTGAGATATATTAAACTGCATAAGCCTACAACTTATGCTTATTTATAGTGTGGCAGCGCGCTTTGGTTTTAATAAGGGAATATGAATATATTGCAGGCCCTGCTTTTGCCATGAGTTAATATCTTATTTTTGTTGTCTTTAGCTCATTAAAAAAGGAGGCCAACACAATACGTGATATAATATAACCCTCAAATCGCTTAAAAGATAAACTAACTTGGATTGATTAAGTTTGGTATGATGTGGTTGGTGCTCTGAAAAGAATTCAGCGTGCAGTCCATGTCGCTGGTGCTCTAAAAATGATTCAGCTTGCAGTCCATGTGGCTGGTGCTCTAAATTCAGCTATTTGCTCATGACTATTTCAATCTTATTTAGTGCTTTGTACATGTACATATAATTTGCTTGTTGTCTAATCCAAGTTTTGGAGTTTTTTTAATTGTGTCAAAATTCTCCAATTGTTTTTATCACTAAAAAATTATGATGTTGTCAAGTAGATCCTAAAAGGATGAGACAAAATATGTAGTACTTTTTCCAAGAAATAGCATGCAAAACATTGTCACAATTCAGTGATATGCAATTAATCACTTAGTCATCTATATAATCTGGAATATGTGGAACTAAGAAACATTGGCATCTTCCAAGTTCAAACAAGCCATCCAGCCAAACAAACTTAATTCAATCACCAAGTGCTTGTTTGGCTGGGTGGTGAATTCAAACAAACGACTGATTTGTACTTGTGATACTTACTGGTGTTAGATAATCAATTTTACCATTTCACTTAAAAAGGGTGCAGTTCCGTGATCCATCTGAATATTGTCTTATTTTTAGGTCTTATGGAAGTGGAGGGCTAAAAATATATGATACCTCACTAATATCTAAAATAATTGAGTTTGCTTTTGCTAGAAATTCTTGCAAGTTTCTTGAAAATTTAGATAGTGATAATGATTTATCAGTGATAGAACTATGTACATTATATAGAGAACCTTTTATCAAACAGATGGTGCATACCTTCCCTAAGTAGGGTTGATCTGTTGATTTAACTCTTGGTGTTGGCTGGCTTCTTGGTACCAAAGTTTGGATCACTGCATAGATCTGGGTGGTAAGAATTAATGTCATGTCACTGTGAACAAGCTAAAAATGAAATTTACTTAACTATGAATGTTCATGGGAAACATTTTTTCAAATATAAGCAAATCCCACTACTAGGATGTATGTGCCTTAGCAAATTCTTTGTCTCAAGATTTCAGTTTCTGGATGGTTCATCGAGTTATTACATTTTTGGTAATTGTTTTAGTACTGTAAAAACTATATCTTGTTATACCCCCATCCCACATTTTCTACTTAGCTCTATATATGTTAATGCAAGAAACCATTCGAGCAATTGTAATTTTGTTATCGCCCTATTCTGCTATGGTTTTGACTATTCTTTTTTTTGGGGTTGAATGCCATTGCAGATCCAACACAAGTACGGGAGCCCACAAAATGCTATGGTTGGTATCCCGATGCCATCATTCCGTGTTATAAAATGGTATTTTCTTTTCTGTATGGTACATACGGTTGATATTTTCAAGGGCAGGGGAAACTAGGAGTTTTAGTATATTTCATCGCTCCACTTCATCGCTGCTGACTGAATGAACCTACAAATATTTTCTATAGTGAATTGAGGGTTTCTAACACCGCCTTTCTATGGTCAGGGTGTTAGAAAGTAGAAATCCCAAATGTACAAATTTTAGAGCATATGAGCATTTGCCGCGTCTTCTATTTTGTAAAATTGGCATTGTTGTGGTCAATGAAAGTTCTAATGATTTATCTTGATGTAGGTCCATAAAAAATCAGTTGTAGGACAGCCTTGGATAGCGTATATGCTTTGTGCTTTCAGTGTTTGTTGTAGTCAAGGCTATGATGATGTTCTATTTTTGGATGTAATGTTTCAGATATCATGTTGAACCTAGAGCCTTTTTGACCTCTTTATTGATTGTCTTATGATATCCTCTTAATTATATCCTCTAATCATATTGATTGTCTGTCATGGATGTCCACATATACAAGGGAAGTGCTGCCAAAATTTAGAGTAAATGGTACATTTAGTAACATTCTAGGCTCAATAGAAGCCGGCGTGTTACAACTGAGTTTTTTTGACTGGAGAGAGTAAATAAATATTTTTCATACATCCTATTGAGTGCTTGTCTGTGTCACATTAGTCATGTTGTCATCACTGCAGTTAATTAGTTGTCCATACCTGTCCTATGCAATAGAATGCCGGCATTTTATGATTCCGTGGCAATGCATAAGCATAAAGTGGATCAAGGGACTGGTCTTTTCATTTTCAGCAAACAGGGACATAGTCTCGAGCATCCATCTCCAGCAGTTCTATATCCACTATCACTATGCACTGCTACAGTGATGTGGTGAACAGTGTACGGACTGCTGGTGCTGGTCTTATCCCAAGTTAACATGACTAACCCATGTATGTTCTGTTATCTTTTTCTGCTTGATATCAACAAGTCCGAGCCTTCGGCTCCTATCCATTCCCTGTGATGCTTATCATACTCATGCATAAGTTACATATATAGTGTATATATGTTTTGCAGCTAGACACATCTGTATAGTATATGTAGTAAGGACAAAATCCAGTATATATTCATGGTTATACCCTTTTGGCCACCATTCAGAATTTTGTGTCAAAAGTAATTATTGATGGTCTGGTAAGAAAGGGTCATTCGGATATCTGCCATGACATGACATCCATGTTAGAAAACAGAAGAATCGCATGCCCAAGTCATTAGACATATGCAATGGTAATGGATGAATTCTCTGCTAGGGAATAATATGCAATGCTAATGGATGAATTCTCTGCTAGGGAATAATATGATGTAGGCTAGGGAATAATAAGCAATGCTAATGGATGAATTCTCCGCTAGGGAATAATATGATGTAGAGACCACATCCTTAAATCACAGAAATAGTCTCCATCAGTTATGCAAACTGTGCCTGATCTTTCTTCTTATTCAAGCACAAGCTGAGTTCAACTATTGATGCTAGAATTGTATACAACATCAACCAACACACAATGAGTTCATACTTGGTTGCTCCGTGAAAAGTACTCAATTGATATTTGATGTTATGGCTTCTGATTATTTCCTAATATTCTCTTATCATACTGTATTTCTCATGCACTGCAGAAAGCTTTTGACAACAGTCAGATAGCAACAGTCAGATAGCATATTATTCCACGTAAAAGCATGTCGAATGTAAAAGCATTTCTTCTGTTATGTAAAAGCATGTCGAATGTATAGGTAGCCAAGTAAAATTTCTTATTGAGATGTATATGTTGTTATGAGCAACTGGATAAGAACATATACAGTCAGGGGAGGATCACCTGGTTCGGTTCAGCAAGTTCCCAAGTTCCCGTGTAATAGTCAGGCTCTCAGGTTGATCCAATTTCTTGTTTGTTTCAATTTGTATTTGATTTTTGCCTGTGAGTTATGTCTGAAAGACTGAAACTCTATGCTATAAAAAAAAAAAGGGGATTGATTTGCTTTTGTACTATGAACTATGATTGCTCTTTTGGGTTGTCTGTTAAAATAAACTGAGTATGAGAAGACATGCTACCTTAATTTTGTTTGTTTGGTCATGGTTAACAATTTGTAGTCCTCGCTTCGTCATTTTCGACAAAATGTTTGCTGCTCATGCCTCACATGTTGCAGTCTATACTGTATCTAGGTTAGATTGTTTGCTTTATAAATGTTACATGTGTTGTTCTTCGATTCATTCATTTTGATTTTGGAATTTCGTTGCAACGCACGGACATCCAACTAGTTGGACAAATCCCCCTTTGCTTTGGTGGTCAAAAGTGAAAAGGCTAAAGCCTTGGCGGCGAAGCTTTGCGCCAAAAGATTATCTGATTACCTGACATGTATATATGTATGTGCATCGATCTGCAGGGCAAGAAAAATACATCCTTTTTTTTTGGCAACATGTCTTGCCCAGGCAGCAAGAACGGATGGGGAGGGAGCGCCGCCGGCGCCGGCTCCAGCGGCGGCGCGAGCCGGCAGCCTGTCTGCCCAAACTGCAACGTGGAGGCCAACGTCTTCACCTCGCACACCGCTGCCAATCCGTCCAGGGTCTTCTTCAAGTGCCCCCACTACTCGGTCAGTGCTGCATCGAGCCTGCTAGCTTCTTGATCCTCGTCTTCCTTCCGGTTCCGCTTAGCTTATTTTTTTCCTTAATTCCTTTCACTTTTAGATATCGTTTCTTCGTAATCGTAAATTTACAGGATAAACATTCATGAATCCGGCTTTAATTATTAGTTTTAGGTTTTCGAAGCTACTGACCAAAATAGATTATCAGGTAATTTGAAGGTTACAGAACACCTGTAAATTCGACGGAATTTAACATTTCCTGCCACTGCTTGGATGCTGAGTATTGTCGACCGACTCCAATTTTTGGCAGAAAGAAGGGTGCCAGTTCTGGCGGTGGGCGGATTCATGGGATTGGGCGCAGGACGAGGAGGAGAGCCAGAAGCAGCAGCAGGACTTGAGCTGGAGAGGCGTGGAGCAGGAGGTGGCGGCGGTGGGGGAGACGCTGCGGCGCCATGGTGAGGCGGCGGCGCAGAGGATGGAGCAGCTCGAGCAGTGGCTGCGGCGACACTGGGAGGCGGTGGACCGGAGGATGGAAGGGCTCGAGCAGTCGCAGCGGCGGCACCGGGAGGCGGTGGAGCAGAGGATGGAGGGGCTCGGGCGGTCGCTGCAGGACCGAGGGGTGGAGGAGAGGGTCGCCGCCGTTGAGGTGCAGCTCTCGAGGCTCGTCAAAGTGGCGGGAGTT
Source organism: Olyra latifolia (assembly GCA_036346145.1). Taxonomy (NCBI): domain Eukaryota; kingdom Viridiplantae; phylum Streptophyta; class Magnoliopsida; order Poales; family Poaceae; genus Olyra; species Olyra latifolia. The sequence continues at coordinate 13,963,347 of CM070533.1, forward strand.
GCTCTCCTGCTTCTGCTTTACCTGGTGCTTGTGAACTAGCTTAGCTCGTCACTCATGGCAGGTGATTAATTACACAGGTGGTTAAGGAAAAAATGATTTTTTTTTTGCCATATAGGAGAGGAAAAGTGCTTAGCTTAACATCGATGCTTTAGAGGAGCTAAGAGATTGTAAATTTACATCATATGAACACCTATTTAAGCTTCCTTGCATTAGAAGAAAAAATTTTACGTGTGCGCTTGGTGACGTGGATACATGTGCTTAATTAACCACTTTGCATAAGCACTCTGCATCTTACGTGTCTTGCTCGATGTCCTATCCTCTTCAATCGTTTTTCCACGTACGTTGGTACAAGCTTGCATGATCTCTGATCATCGATCAGGAGCTGACGCTAGCCATCATCACGTAGCTGCAGATGGAGTGGGTGTTGCTCAAGGACGTTACCGGGAAAATGAAGCGAACAAATATAGAGAAGAGAATAGGGGAAGGAAACGAAATGAAGTAAAAATGGTTAGAAACAATTGATGAACGGGTCCATAGGGTTTTCACAAATTTTTCTTGTCGACTGGATGTCTGCCTCCCTCTTGATCTTGTGCCGCTAAGCTTGGTTCTTTTTAGCTTGAATAAAAATTAAAAGTTACAGCTGAAAATTTGTCATTTTTATAAGCCAAACATTATAGCATTTTATAGTCTTTTTTAAAGCTTTTAGTGTTCTTCTCAAAGTTCTTAAGACTATTTTTTACAATTTTTTTGGTTCTCTAAATCCCTATCGAGAGCCTACAGTGCCACAATACCACAAAGACACACTCCCTGGCTCTTAGATTTTGCTACGAGATTCATAAACTATAGGAAAGAAAGCAAGATATAAGGGCTACAGAGTGTACGTGCAGTTGTTTGTACTTAAGGAGCTGGAGGGTCTCATTTTCACAAAATTACTTATATGCTTTCCATTGCAAGGCAACAAGATGGAAGCTCAGATTCCGGAGCGACATCTGTCGCGTCTCGGTTCGTCACTGAAGAAAGGATCAGTCTACCATATTCTAGATCTAGTCGTTAATTTAGGAGATTGTAGTACAAAAATTAAGTAATCTGGAATGTTGGATCGAAGAGAATGCACGGCCGCTATTCCTTCATTGAGAATGCACGGCTGCTATTCCTTCATTTTATTGTACAAAAACAATGTCGTTGAAGCTATCACAAGGATTTCACAAGTAAAAAAGGTGAATGTCAAAGACGTCCCAAAGCCGTTACGATGATCTGCTTCTAATACTTGGGGCATCCACGCTATAGCTTCTAAGGTTGCGCTTTACTAACATGTTTCTAATTCAATTTAACTCCCAAAGTAGGCAACGCTTGATCCTTAATTTCTATTATGGTCCTGTTTCCATATTACGTCTTAGAGCTCTTAGAAACAGGTCAGCCGAAGCTGCTACCTCGAAAAAGTTTCTAAAGTTCTGAAAATTCAGCTTACAAACAAATAAGAAAATAAGCAAATAAAAGATAAGCCGAGGAAAATGGCCCTTAATTAATACAAACACAAACTGAAACTGAAACAGAAAGGTTATGATCCAGAAGGCTCGGAAGGCAGAGGGGCACGATTCGAAAAAGCAAAAACCATAGTTTCACACTAACAGTGTAACATCCTCATTTTCAAAAATCAAAAATTCATTTACATTATGCATTGCATGGCATAAAAAAATGAAAATATAAAATAATTTTAAAATGAGTATGTTACATGTTCAATAATAACTTTAAAAATTAATTGAGTTGTTTGCAGATAATTTGTGCAGTGGTTGAAGTTCAAGTATTTAATTTTGAAAAGAGAAAAATAAAATTATATTTGTAATTTGATTTTTAAAGAAGAAATCAGAAAAAATATTTTTTTAAAAAAAACCCTTCCCTAATCCCTGACCCCACCTGTCATACTCTCTCTCTACCTCTCCTTCCCCTTTTCCATCTTCTCTCTGTTTTCATCTCTCCCTGTACAACATGCAGGGAACCCCCCTCCATTCACTCCTTAACTCCCTAGCCCCATAGCTTTAATCCATCTTAATCCTCCCTAATGGTTTCATAACCTCCATTGGTGGAGTAACACCCAGTAAACTCTCTCCACCTCTCCCTGTCTCCCTCAAAGATTCCCAGCCCGAGCTCCCTCTTCCCCTTTGCTTTCTTCTTCGATTCAGCCTGATTAAGTATCCTTTTCCAAAACTGTTCCGGGACGTCCTAGAAAATCTTCTCACAGTTCCATTTTGCCCAAGAACTCGTAGATCCGAGGTCTGTTGCTCCAGCAATCTAACGCCGAAGATCAGCCTCCTGATTCTTGGCCATCTCTACTTCACCTCGCCTCAGTGTTGTCACGCTGCGAGTTTCGTCAAACCGTCCGAGGACATCCTGACTATCTTCATCACGAATCCATCCCAACAAAGTGCTCGCAGAATCGTTGAACGAGCGCGACGAATTCGATCGCTGAAGACCTCGCCGGAATCTATAGCAGCGCCTGTTCATCGAAAACTTTGGTTTCGAGTGGTGAGACTTTTCTTCATCGCCTCCCCTACCATCTGCATGTCTCCATCTTCCTTTCTAGATCCAAAACGAAATAAAGGGATGCTGTTGAAGATGGTGAAAAATAAAGGAAACAAATATAAAGAAGGAAATAGGGAAGAAAACAAAATAAAAGGAAAATAGTTAGAGACGATCGACGAACAGGTTCATAGGGTTTTCACAAATTTTTCTTGTCAAATGGATATCTGCCCTCTTGATCTTGAGCTGCTAAGCCTGGTTCTTTTTAGCTTAAATAAAAATTAAAAGTTACCCCTAAAAATTTATCATTTTTACAAGTCAAACATTATACCATTTTATAGTCTTTTTTTAAAAAGCTTTTAGTGTTCTTCTCAAAGTTCTCAAGACCATTTTTTTAACAATTTTTTTGGTTTTCTAAATCCTTATCGAGAGCCCATAGTGCCAACAATAAACCACATACGTGCTCCCTAGCTCTTAGATTTTGCTTCGAGATTCAAAAACTATAGAAAAGAAAAAGATCTAAAGGCTACAGAGCGTACGTGCAGTTGTTCGGGAGCTGCGCTGGGGGGGGGGAGGTGTGGAGGGTTATTTTCACAAAATTAATTATATGCTTTCCGTTGCAGGGCAACATGATGGAAGCTCAGATTCCGGAGCGACATCTGTCACATCTCGCTCCGTCGCTGAAGAAAGGCTCGGTCTACCATATTGGACACTAGGATTAAGAGCATCACACTAGAAGCTCTATCCCTATTTTTCTCTCTTCTACTCTATTTTCTCTCTCCATTATTTTAAAATTCCTTCACACTTTATACTACACCCTAAAAGATTCTTTCCCTCCACCAGAAACTCTATCTCTAAAACTCTATTTCTATACTACTATAGGGTTTCTGCTACGGATGCTCTAGCGAGGTAGATACCGCTCCGGAAGCATTCCCGTGGCACGCGTGCGCCATTGCTTCCTTCGGCGCTTTCAGGACTGAAGTAAACGACAGGCTATCGTTCTCGAAATAGTCTCTTTATCTTTGCGGACCAATTTTACGATAACAATTCATGATAGTATATGCCAGATCTAGTCGTTCATTTAGAAGGTTGTAGTATAAAAATTAAGTAATCTGGACTGTTCGATGGAAGAGAATGCACGGCTGCTTTTCCTTCATTTTACTATATACCCAAAATAGATGTTGAAGCTATCACAAGAGTTTCATATATAAAGAAGGTGAATGCCAAGGACGTCCCGAAGCCGTTACGTGGCACATCGAAATAACAGATGGCACGTCTGTTTCTAATACCTGGGTCTAAGGCTGCGCTTTACTAAGGTGTTGCTAATTCAATTGAACTCCCAAAGTAGGCAACGCTTGATCCTTAATTTCTGTTACGGTTTGTTTTCATTTCGAAACCATGTCTTAGAACTCTTAGAAAGAAGTCATTTGAAACTTATCGGACTTTCTAAGCTATTTCAGAAAGTTTCCAAAATTCAGTTTATAAACAAATTAGAAAAGGGACTGCCTAGAGATCAGTCGACTGAAAAACCGAACATTTCAGTCGTCCCAGCCAGCAGCGCAACATGGACGTTTTGCCACATGAGAAAGAAACTGCATGTAGCAAAGCTCGCTTCAGTAGCCACGGTTGGGCACGTCATCTGCATGAGCCAGATGGCTATTAGTCTAAATGTACATATTGACTGGATGGCATTTTTTAGCTCTTGCAAATTCATTCAAAACAAAAAAAAATAAGATACACAAGAGGCTACTTATAAAACTGAACTGAAGGTATGTGTCACACGCGACATAAACTTTTTTATAATTAATTATGCACTTTTTATACATCTAATTATATGTAAATTTAGTTATTTACTAGTGTAACACGTTGACTGAGATTTCATCTATTTTCAGACGACTGACGAGGAGCAATTCCGATAAGAAAATAAGCAAATAAGATAAGCCGAAGATAACAGCCCCTTAATTAAACACAAACACAAACACAAACTGAGACAGACGAAAGGTTATGATCCACAAGGCTCAGAAGGCAGAGGGGCACGATCCGAAAAAGCAAGAACCATAGTTTCACACTAACAGCAGCAAAACGCATCCCGGATCCTCCTGATATCGCACCAGGCTCGTACTGGCCATCGGCACTCAACACAAGTAAGGCTCTATTGCAACTACACTGAGATGATACAACATGTGAACAGCCTTCTTACGCAAAAGGAAGCGAAAGAAAAGAAAAGAAAAGAGCGCTACACCCTCACCGCTTTGCTGACCATGATGACATGCGAAAGAGCAAATTCCGAAGACCGCTAACAATTCTTGCTGCCACCTGCAAATAGAATTTACAGTTGGAGAATGGCATCGATTTGTGTGTGGTTATCTTGTTGTCGGAGAAAACAACGCATAGAGAGAGTTTAGTTTATGTGTAAATGCCTGGCAATGCAGAATTCAGGAGTTCCTCATCTTCAGGGAACAGCTGCAGATTCTTCGATTTCAGCAAGTACTCAACAGCATCATTCTGGAAGTCCACTAAGCTGCCAAGCTTTATAAGTTCAGCCAGAGAAGGGATCTTATCTGGAGTCTCAAAGAGCAACCCTCTAGATATCTGTCTGCCAAGTTCGTCGCAAACTCGATCTTTTCCTTGTAACAGGCTGCACCATCACTTTTCTGAATGTATATATAGCTTGGAGTTCTCCCTCTCCCACCGGAGCATTCGACTTGCATTCACACTAAGAGCCCTTCCTGCAGACAACTTTACATTGTAACAGACTGTGATAGCTTCAGAAGTCTCTAGGACAGTCACATTCATAAGCCAAGAAACCATCCTGTGCCTCACTTTGGCAGAAAATGTCAATAGCAGGATCAGCAAAGAAAGCAAGGATTACTTGGAGCAAACCAACTTCGATCACCCTAGACAGATTAACTGTTCTCAAACTGCCATTCCTCATGTTGAGAGAATCACTTTTTTGGGCAGTGTTTGATATTGTCAGTACACCGATACTACCATACATGCTGTTAAGCCTTGCTTGAGACACAGAATGTAGGCTTGTAAAAGGGTACCAAACGAAAAATGATTGCTCAGGAAGCTTGTTGAACCAATCCTTGAGTAATAAATCATCAGGAATAAACACATCCTCCTTCGATAGAAGGATCTTTCCATTAGATCATACCGGAACCTTGACACATCCAGAAAGAATTTTCTCCGTGTTTTTGCCCCAATTCTAGGCAACGAACTGCCACAAAGCCGAGCAATCACATATAGATAGCTCACTGACTGAGCTCTCCCATGTGCTCCATAATTTGCAGTAGTCTTCTGAACTAGGGCCATACCTCACACCAAGAACTGAAAAAAAAAAAACTATTCATGTCATAGTATTTGTCCAAAACATGTAGCCGACAGCCAAAAAGATTGTCCCTATCACGAAGAACACAACTTAGTGGGCTCACCCATTCTCCACTGTCTCTTTCATTTGGTATCCAAACCCAATTGGTATTGTTCTTTTCAGGCTTCCAATTGCATTCCATCAGGTACATGTAAATCCGGGAAATAGTAGAATTATCTTTGTGATTCCACAGATGCCGAGTAACAAGGTCATGTCCACAGTAACTCCAATTATCCCAAGCACATCTTTGAATGAAGCTATCTCTGAACCATAGAATGATTCATCAATGAAAGGGCCATCTCACATGAATAGGGAGGACTGCTTTGGATCAAAGAGAATACATTCACCAGGATATTGGTATCCCATGGTTGTCTTCAACCACATCTTGCAAAAGCCCTTAGGAAGTGAGGTGTTAAAGCATAAGTAGTTCTGGATGCATTTAAGCAAAGACAAGACTGTAGCTTTGGACATGACTGAAAGATCATTGCGAATGTTGAGACCTATGAGAACAAACTTAGCACCAGCCTTAGCCTCCAAAGTAACACCCAAATTCTTGAGCTCATCTTTATAACCATAAATCTCGTTGCCCAAACCATGTTAAGGAACAACAAGATGATCCAATCCAAACCGATGATACATGATACACTTGCACAGCAAGCTGTGATGATGCCTAGGGGCTGTTCTAATATGTACGTATAATAGTACGATCTATGTGTCACCGCATATGTACGTACGTATAATATACTATATATATACGTCTACATACTAGCTAGGTACGAGTAATATATACCTGTATGAGCTCCATGAGGAAGTGGACGTCCTTGGGTAGAGCTCCTGCGACAGGTAGTTCACAGCCTGGTGTGTCGGCCGCACCGTTACACTTAGCGTGTCCGGACCCTAGGCCGTTAAGCTGCAGTAGCTTTGCAGGTCCAACGTAAAGCAGCGGGTCGAAGATCTCTTAGGCCACTCCCTCCCCCCTCCCAAAAGCTAGCTTAATAAGAGGGTGCTCCCTCACCCTTTTTAAACCATACTCAGATCCTCCTAACTCTCAATGTGGGACTATTTCAACGATCTCCCCCTCACACATTGGGCCGAGAATTGCAGAACCACTTGGGCTATCTAGGTTTTGATACCACTTATCAGCCGGACCGCTATACTTAGCGCGTTTGGACCCTAAGCCGTTAGGCTGTAGTACCTTCGCAGTCCCAACGCAAAGCAGCGGGTCGAAGGTCTCTTAAGCCATTCCTTCCCCCCCAAAAGCTAGCTTAATAAGAGGGTGCTCCCTCACCCTTTTTAAACCATGCTCAGGTCCTCCTAACTCTCAATGTGGGACTATTTCAACAATCTCCCCCTCACACATTGGGCCGAGAATTGCGGAACCACTTGGGCTATCTAGGCTCTGATACCACTTATCAGCCAGACCTCTATACTTAGCGCGTCTGGACCCTAAGCCGTTAGGCTGCAGTACCTTCACAGTCTCAACACAAAGCAGCGGATCGAAAGTCTCTTGAGTCATTCCAAAAGGCTAGCTCAATAAAGGAATGCTATCTCATCCTTTTTAAACCATGCTCAGATTTTTCCAACTCCTAATGTAGGACTATTCCAACATAGTGCATGTCCTTTGCCAGCGGGTTCCTCTCCTCCTGCTCCGGCGCCCGCGACGGCGACGGCGAAGGATAGTGTCAAATAATGTTATTGCTGTAGTTCTTCTTTTGAGAAAAAAGATAAGAGGTTATGTCTTTCAATTAAGAAAGGAGAAGAATGTTAAGTTAAGACCATCTCCAACCATCTCCTGTCGCGGCTTCCGTTCCCTTCACGAAGGGATTCCCGTTTCCTTCAGCAATCCATTCGCGAAGTGATTTCTCTCTCCAATCCTTTCAGGAAGGGATTCTATCTCATTTCCCTATATCATTCCATTCGAAGGAAAGCTGTTGAAGATGGTGGGAAATAAAGGGAATGTGGATTGGGAAGGAATGAGAAAGAAAATAAAATGAAGAGAAAATGGTTGGAGATGGTCTAAGAGGGCCAGGCACTAGGGGACTAGAAGGGCAACACATCAGAAAAATAGGAGCCAATCTGATTTGCTGAGTGTCCTGATAAGAACTTTGAGAGCTTTTGAAGTGATTTGAAAATTCAACCTACTTGATTTAACTGGTTTTTTTGAAAAAAAAAAATACTAAAGTGTTTGTGTTTTCAAAACTGAAGATAAGCAAATAAGTAGATAAACTTAGGCCTTTCTCTTCACCTTATCTTCTTATCTTATCTGCTTATCTTCGAATCGAAAAGTCAAATGGTTTGGCTTTTGCAATTCGTTTTTTTATATCTCGAAACCACATCTCAGAGCTCTGAGAAACAAGTCAAATGATTTGAAGCTCACTGAACTTTTCAAACTACCTCGGAAGCTCTTGAAGTTCAGCTTATAAGCACATAAGAAGATAAGTAAATAAGATAAGATGAAGAGAAGGGGAAGCATATATGCTATAGAGCTTGTTCTTGACATATTTTTTCTTAAATTATTTAATTATCTTTTCGAGTGCTTTGACGTTGTTTGTTGAAAATCTAAAAGTCAATAGATAAATATTCTTGAATATAGCTTCGATTATCAGTTTCGCCTATTCAAACATATTAGCCAAAGCGATCTAAGTAGTTCCAGCATATAATTTAATCAATTAGTTTCAGCACCGAAGAACACCCTCATAAAGAGTGTGCTAGTATTAGCTTCTAAATGTTCACATGACGTAGATCATCACCCCATTAAAGAACCTTTGCTTGTCCAGCGGAATTTACTTAGAAGCTGATTGCCACCATTAGCACAAAGTCTGTCATATGTGCCAGTTCCAAATGGCTATTAGTGCCAGTTTTTTAACAGAGACAAAATAACATATGCTGATACAGTAAATGAGCATCAGTGTCGGTTCCGGTTTGGAACCATCGAGCCGGCATTGATAATAAAAAACCCAAAAAAATCCACTTGCTGCTTGTCAGGGCCGTCCCCGCCCGGTGATTCTTGCCGGAACCGTCCTCACCTGAAGCTGCTCACCGGAGCCGTCCCCACCTAGTGCTACTCATCGTTACCTCCTCTGGCAAAGACAACTCGTGAACTCGGAGCAGCCCCACACCGCCCTCGCCCTGCCAGATCAAGCCTTGAGACCGCCTGATCCGGCCGCCCACACCGTCGTCACACCTCGGCGTTGCTGCTCGATTCGGCCACTTCCGTCGCCGAGCTAGTCATCGTAGGAGGGGAGAGAGCAGAGTGAAAAAAGGGAGGCGTTGGAGAGGGAGGCCAGCCGGTGTAGGTGAGGACGGAGAGACGGAGAGGAGAGGGGAGGCCAACTAGTGGAGGTGAGGACGGAGAAGAGGAAGGACAGAGGGGGATGTCTGTGTTAGCTCAGAGTCTTCTGAAGAACACTTCATTGTATCACACACACACACGAAAGAAAGCAGGTACACAGTAGTTTAGCCGGCGCAGCCCTCACAGCCAACACCGTTTTCTGTCTGTTATTCACTCCTTGGCTCTTAACTTACAACTGACGCTATCAGGGAACAGGGATTTTATCCCGGTTGGGAACGGGCTACGGTCCCGGTTTTCAAACCGGGATAATCTCAGGAGACTGATGGCAGGGGGCTGCAGTCCCGGTTAGCCACCAACCGGGACCGAAGGCCCCTAAAAAGCCTGGGAGCTGGGGGCACCCGAGGCAGCTTATCCGTCCCGGTTGGAACTACCAACCGGGACTGGAGGCCGACTTATCAGTCCCGATTTGTTGTACCAACCGGGACTAGAAGGTGTTTTAATATTTTTTAGTTGCCCGCTGGATGACTTATCAGTCCCGGTTGGTAGAACCAATCGGGACTAGAAGGTGTTGTCATTTTTATTTTTTGCCCGTTGGATGATATTTAATTGAAACTCATATAATTAATTGAAACTTAAGTATATGTATATATTTGTGTTAAATCACAATTAATTGAAACTCATATAATTATTCATACACAGTTAACTCGTTATTAAATGAAAGGACATTCATTAAAATTTAATTACAGCTGATTTAATTATAAGTAATTAATAAGTACTACAATTGCTAACTAACTGGGCAATATATACAAGCATCACAAGTACACATTGTTGTACACATAATTACAAGTACACATGTTTTTGTTCATCGGGATCATCTGCGTGGATTGCTCTTGGTAGACCTAGATGTTGACCACGACGGTTGATCGGTTCCTCTCGAGCGGTCGGCTCCGGATCTTATTGAAAAAGGGTGATGATGCTCGCCCATTGGAGCCACGACCTCGGCTAATATAAAGCCCGTGAGTTGCTCTTGTATTGCTTTCACCCAAGACCGCCGAGAGTTCCGACCTTGTTCCAAACCTTTCTTCGCCAATTTTAGAGGATCTGTCATTAATTAGGGAATTAACTAATCAATCCTTGGATCTATAGAGGTGTCCAAAATAGTTAGGCATTATTAAGGTAGAAATTATAAGTACTCACCCCAAAAGGTTCTCCTTTTCTCGTAGAGGTAGCAGAGCCTCCGATGAAGTGATGCATCATCTCGCATACATAGTAGCCGCACAAATTATTTCCGATGCTTGATGCAAGACCTGTGGTGAAAAAGTTGTAGAACGTGAAATAACTGCATAGAAATTTAGTGAACTAACTACAAAGCTAGCATTACGATATACTTACATATTTAGCGAGGTGCAACTCAAATTTTTCTTAAATTCTCCAACGTTTTCCTTTTGGAATCTTGCGAAGGCACTATACAAGTGATTATGAGTTATCTGATTAGAGTTGGCTTCAAACCGAGAGAAAGAAAACAAGTGTGATAATGAAAGGAACGACAATGTACCGGTTGAGCATGGCCGAGAAGTCTTTGTATTTTGCGGGGGTTTTCTTTTTGAGTCCATAACCGTGGATCGTATACGATCTACCTTGATAATAAAAGGGCAAAGTGAAAGTCGCACATATATATGTCGATGTAGTAGTTAGTACTTTTAGCATCATGGTAAGAAAAAATTATAACGAGACGGTAAGAAAACACATACTCAAAATCATAAGCTAGAAGTATCTTTGACTTGTATCTTTGTCCCATGAGCCCGTTGTATATGTGTCGCTCTGTCTCTTCGGTTTATCTCTAACCGGTTTCTCATTGATCACTCTTTGGGTCGAGAAAGCCAAACTTATAATTAATTCTCTCGGTTTGGCATCGTTTTAACTCCATTCTACACAACAAGAAATCAGTTAGGTTTGGGGATTGTTACAAGATATGGGCGTGCACGACAAAATTTATGAATAAGACACTTACAGAGTCCAAAGAACTCAACATGCTCACGTCCAGGGCCCTACCCTGGTATAGATCAAATAGAGGTTCCCATTCGATGAAGAACTCGTTGTCTCCACGGAAGTAATGAGTTTCCTTGAACCTGACGGCAATCGCATCTAAACCATGGTTGGCCGCGCCAAATACCATTCATGGAGTTGCCGCATCTTCGTTGTTAGTGGGGAGCTCCTCACGCCTCACAAATGACGCACCATGTACAAATTTCCATGCTATCTCCGCAACCGGGATGTCCTTGAGGCCCAATACGATCTGCATCAAGGCCAGATATCATCGTAAACTGTTCATCCTCAGCAACCTCTTCCGCCGTCCGCTCGATGGCGTCTCCTTGTCGGCTGTCTTACTCAAGACGCGCTCGTAGTCTGACACGGGTGGCCTTTCTGGTTTATCTATGATGTCCTTCAACGATAGGATGGCCCTCCTAGCTTTGTGCCATTCGTCCGTACCGGGCTGGACCCTCGGTGGAGATGGCTTCTTCGCGAAGAATGAGGTGACCTCGGCTCTTACAAACTGCGAGGTCTCCTCATCAGTCATATCGTACGCCAACTTCGGAGGTGATTTCCTTTTGGATTTTGTTGACGTGGACGTGGACCGTGTCTTTTTGAGAAGTCTTGGACCCCTATTCGACCTGGTTGGTACATTACTTGGAGCTGTTTGCTGATTGGGGGGGCCTGCCTTGGCCGATGTGGGAGTTGGAGTTTCTAGTGCAGGGCTTAGTTGAGGAGACGGGCTTCTTCTGGGGAGCGTCTTATTCAGTGCAGAAGGTTGTGGAGGTGACGCTGGAGACCGTGGAGAGGAAATGCGACGTTGTCTTTAAAATTATGAACCGCTTATGCCACGCGATGAAACGTGTACAAGATCTAATAGTTTCATGCTCCGTCACCTCCTTCAATGTCGAGGTCAAGATCCTCGCACCCTAGGCATACCTCGTCCACCGAGACCTTCAGCGTAGCCAGCGGTATGGCGAGACCATGGATGAGCTGCTCTGCTCCACCGGAAAGCCATGCCTTCACCGCCTTTAATGAGAGGTTCCGTGCTTGCACGTGCAACTCACATGGTGTCGGTTGCGTGATGTCGCCCATCGCATAGGGGCCCAAGTCAGCTTCACCCGATCCACCGAAGCGCAGTTGCTCCGCGCGCGTCGAGGGACCGGTGATGTCTGGATTTCGGAGGTTCTGCCGACTTGTCTCCGATGTTGGCTCAAGGCTAGTTGCAGCTCTTTTCGGACCAAATCGGGTATGCTGGCCTTTGTTGCTCTCAGTTCGTCTTGAAGGTCCTTGATATGTTGTGCGTGTCGACCCTTGGATCTCGACCGACTCCTGTAGGTCTCCGCATCATGGGCGAAACCGACCTTCCACGGGATGACGCTAACGCCCCGTGTACGTCCAGGGTGCTCCGGGTTCTGTAGAGCCCTTGTTAGCTCGTCGTCCTCCCTGTTTGGCACGAAGGTGCCTTGGGCCGACTGGGTGTGCGCGTCCTGAAGCCTGCTGACGACTTCTCTCATCGTATCACCAAACACCGCCCTGCCGTCATCGTCAAGGCTGCCGTTATGACCGAAGAACCAATTTCTCGATCTGTTGGACCAATCCAATGTGGCGGGGTGGACACCCTTAACCAGCAAGTCACGTTCCCTCTTCTCCCATTTGGGTAGGGCCTTGCGGTAACCACCAGGTCCGAGGCGATGGTGGTATTGCTTCTTCGCTGCATTCTGCTTGTTCCTTTCAGCCAAGTTCTGACCTAGCTGTGAATTTTTGTACCCCACAAATTCATCCCAGTGATCTTGTAGCTTTGGGTACTTGTTGAAGTCGGGGACTAAATTCTTCTTGACGTACTCGTTGTTCAGCTTCTTTTTGTACGTCTGAAAAGCCATTGCCATCTTCTTTAATGTGTACCTTTTCACCTTATCTTCGGTCCCTTCGGGGAAGGTGAACGTTTCCTTCATATCAGTCCATAGGGTGTTCTTCAGTTCTGCAGGTACCTCGTCCCATTTCGCAAAGCTAATAGGCACGTGGTCCCTGACGATCACGCCGAACGTCGATCTGAACGGCCCAATCGCATTTTCTGGCTTTAGAGGCTCGCCTTCCTCACTGACTTCAGTGAATATGTGTCTTGCCCTCGGCTTCTTGCTTTGACCTCGCTGACGTGACTGGCTACTCGTTTGACCGGTCTCAGTGGCTTCGACGGCCTCACTGGCTTGGGTGGCTTCGACGGCCTCACCAGTTTGGGTGGCTACAGCCGTCTCTGGTGCTTGGATAGCGTGGGCCGCCTCTTGTCCGAACAACTCGCTCAAAAACTCGTCGACACCAAGAAAATCCATTCGACTGCATAGAATTGAATAGAAACATTCAATTGGGATTTCAAGTAGAATTGAATAGTATCATGTAACGTTATTCTTGTATAAGTTATTTTCTATGAAGAATTGAATAGTAACATGGAACTTTTTCTCTAAATAAGATATGATTACACATACATTTCACATAATGTGCAGATAAGAATAGCATACATATGCACAATAGAACTTGATTACAGGACCACTTAGGAAAAAAATCATTTCACAGGTGTTGATAATTAGAGCACGTAGACTTGTAGTCATCTCCTACACAACGATGTTTTCAACGTTTTTTCCTAGCTAGTCTCACGTTTCACCATCTAAATACACAAGTAGGCATTACTTCATCTTCCTTTGGACTTCGATCTATCAATGCATATTAGTAGAAATTATTATATTGGAAAGCAACCTCGAGCGCACTGGAATTCCCTGTAGAAGGTAAAAAAGCAGATAGATGAAAGATACATATAGGCCACACAGATATTAAAACAACTAAATAGCAAGGAAAATGACATGATAACATGTTATAATTTATAACAATTAAACAACAACAGAGCTCAGTTTAGTTTGTTATAAATTGCTCTCAAATTTAATATGTTGGGTTGCTAAGAATAGCCTTCCAATGACATACACCATATATATATATATATTTATATATATTTAGGAATAATACATAAGGCTCCATGGAGCCTAGGCTCCACCCTCATCCACCATTCATCTTTGGTTGACCAAATTCATAGATTAGCGGGTTTCGACCTATATACCCATTAACCAAATAGAAGGAGTATTAATTTCATGTAATCAACTCCAGTATGCATGTCCTTTTTTAAATCAAAAGCTGCTCCTGTGATTGCTCCGGCCAGCCATATATAGCTTTCTATATGCATGTCCATCGAGGATTGCTTCAATTGAATTTGAATTTTTCCCATTCGTTTACATTGTCCGGGCTGTTCAAATGTAAGATCAGCTCATTTGGTTAGTAGAATATATATATGTACATACACGTAAAAAATAATTGATTATTCCAACTAAATATACACATCATGTATATACACGTCTATATTCAAGAGTAGAGTACGTGTATATATTTGCATGAGCGTACCTATTCGTATATACACATGTATAAAAGACATTATTAGTGATTTCGGGATGGTCCAACATAATGAGTATCCCATCACAAAAGATACACAGAAAACAACTTGCATCTAAGTATATAACTTGCTTCAACTGAATAAAATGTAAAAGGTCCCGTGCAACTTCAGAGCGGACAAGCAATATCCACCGTAATCAACGTAAAATGTTGCTGGCATTAAGACACTACATCTACTATAGAGCATGATTATTAGTTACTTGGCTCCTGACTAGCATACTAAGGAGCTAATTTTCATATCATAAAACAAGACATACAAAGATCGGACCAACATCTGCGCTTCAGAAGAATTGGACTAGCGTGCAAAATTCCACCTTAAGAAACATCTCAAGCAAAATAAATGCTCTTCTTGGAGAATTTGGTACAGATAATATGTTTCCTTGTGCAATTCACTTGAGGAGGTAGTTGGGAGGCACATGGCGGTGGGACATGCATGTTGACCTTGGATCACCGTCTTGTTGGATTGCATTGGACGATTAGATCCCAATTGGGACAAAGGAGCCCCCGGACATAAAGTCGTACCAAAACTAAACTACAGAGATCGACAAGCAACAGTATTGAAAAGGTAACAATGATCCATGATGAAATGTGAGCTCGGCACTAGTGAGCGATCCAAGATTACTGATTCCATAGCAATTCCTAGTCATTGCCTGAATTCTCGATCAACAAGCAAAGAAACTAAATAGACAGCCAAGATTTCAATTCCTCTGATTGCAACAAATGGCCACAGCATTGGAGCCTAGGCTCACCGGGCGCGCGGCGGCGTTGGAGGCGGGGAGGAGGGGATTGGCGGCGTCACGGGCGGCGACGGCGAGGAGGTGCACGGCGAGGAGGGGCGGCGTCACGGGAGGCGACGGCGAGGAGGTGCAGCGGCGAGAAGGGGAGGCGGCGTCACGGCGGCGGCGAGGAGGTGCACGGCGGCGAGGAGGAGTGCGTCGTCACGGCGCGGCGGCGGCGAGGAGGTGCACGCGGCGAGGAGGGGCGTCGTCACCAAGCGGCGACGGCGAGGAGGTCCATGGCGAGGAGGTGCACGGCGGGGAGTCCACGGCGGCACGGGCGGCGACGATCTAGGGTTGGAGCAGCAAGGAGGGCACGGTGTGGCAACTGGTGGGAAGATTGGAGGACTAAAGTGTCCGGGGGAATTTGTATTTTGACCTTCAATCCCGTTTGAAGACAACAACCGAGATTGACTGGACCTTCAGTCCCGGGCCGTGTCTCCAACCGGGATTGGCAGTGGTGCTAGCCCCACACGTCGAATCTGGCGTAGGGGTGGTTGACCTTCAATCCCGGTTCAAAACAACAACCGAGATTGAAGGGAGCTTCAGTCCCGGGCTGTCTCTCCAACCGGGATTGCTAGTGGTGCTGGCCCCACCCAGATGCGTAGGAGGTGGTGGACCTTCAATCCCGGTTGGTATCTCTAACCGGGATCCATAGGCGATCTTCAGTCTGGGTGGGTTTTCCCAACCGGGATTGATTGGTGAGCTGCCCCACACGTCAGATGCGAACGGGACCAACGCCGAGTGCTAGGGACTATCGATCTGTGTTTATTATACAAACCGGACCGATACCCAAAAATAAAAGAAAGCAGTGGCACGAGCGCGGGCTCGAACCCGTGACCGCAAGGCCGGAGAGCCAGCTCAGCGCACGCCGCTAGCTGTGGGAGAGGGAGAGATGTTCTCTTTTGTTAGGAGTGAATTATTTTTGTACCTTTCTTGGTCTTTAGTGGAGGAAAGGAATTTTTTAATTGTATTTTAATTCCTTATTTGTATTTTAAATCCATTTTCCCATTATATTTCCTTTTTTAAATGTATTTTAATTAGTTTATTGTGGAGAAAGCCATGTTTTCCTTGACATGTGGGCCCATATATAGTGGGTCCCATATGTCGTGATAGTAATTTGCCATAAATTTCTTCAAAATTATAGAAAATTGTTGGGAGCCTATTAAAATTAAATAAAATTTCACAAAATTCATAACAAATGTGCAAAAATTGACATATATAAAAATGAGTTGAAACCTTGAAATTTCTCATTAGTTTATAAATGAGATGGGAATAATGTACTTATGCATAAACGATGGGAATTTCTCATAATTGGCGAAACACGAACGGTTCTTTCCTGATCAATATGAATTTAGGGACAAATATCTAAAATATTACATGACTACTTTATTTTTACAAGTGATCCTTAGTTATGATCGTGGCGTGCGTGCGAGCTTTCTCATCATCGCTAAGGACACTAATGTCTCGTCACGAGAAAGGCGGCGGCTCGTCGAACCGATTATACTCTTCTTCGCTGCAGGACGCCTCAACTCCAACAATCCTTCTTTTACCGTAAAGAACCACATGGTGCCTTGCTTGATCACTTCTGGTAGTCTTGTTCTTCTGTCTTTTTATAGTTTTACCCTTATGAACTTTTGGTTTGTTGTCCATGTCCATCACATAGAATATCTGTGTCACATCATTAGCGAGCACGAACGGTTCATCCCTGTAGGCCACTTGCTTGAGGTCCACGATTGTCATACCATAGTCATCGATCTGCACGGCTGTCAGTTTCACCCATTGGCACCTAAACAGAGGGACTTTCAAAGGTCCATACTCGAGCTCCCGCTTCTCCTCTATGAAACCATAGTAGGTGTCCATCTTTCCATTTTGTCCAAGGCATCTATACGAGACGACGCTATTTTGGTTGGTGCTCTTCCTATCCCGGGTCATCGTGTAAAATGTGTACCATTTATCTCATACCCTTGCCATGATACGATTGTTATGGATGGTCTCCGAGCTAAGAGTCAGAATCGTTCATGGACTCCTCCTTGCCTAACAGATGCTTTTGTAGCCAACCACCAAAGCTCTCCACTTGCTTGTTCGCGATCCACTTATCGACTTATCGGGTATTGGTCTCGTAATATCCTCTCGTGATCAAGTACATATGGAGCCACTGAAGATGCTTGTTTCAGTACCGTGAAATGTGCTTGTTTAAATGAGAGTAGATCGTCACAGAGGATTCTTTTCTCCCTAGGGTCCCTTTTCCTCGTAGCCTCCCTCATAGCGTGATCTGAGGACGCCAATCGGATTCAGATCATCAATGTAGTCGACACAAAACTCAATCACCTCCTCTGTGCCAACACCCTGGGCAATGCAACCTTCTGGACGAGAACGGTTACGAACATACTGTGCAAGAAGACTGGTCCGAAAATTTCTATCTGTTTGACCATGTGAACCATGAGATGAACCATCATATCAAAGAAGGATGGAGGGAAGATCATCTCAAGGTTGACCATACTAGCGACAATGTTATCTTGCAGATTAGATAACTTATTCGGATCTATGACCTTTCGTGATATCGCGTTGAAGAACGAACACACCTTTATGATTGTACCTCGTACCATGTCTGGTAGAATACCTCGCACCATCACTGGGAGCAACTGGGTCATCAACACATAACAATCATGGGATTTCAAGTTTACGATTTTATTCTCTTTTGTGTTTATGAGTCTTCTTATGTTCGACGAGTACTCGAAGGGACCTTAACACTGCTCAACAAATGAATCATGCTTTTTTCTCTTCTTTGCTTGGTGTGTAGCTCATGACGAGGTAATGCCCTTTGTCTCTCTCTTGTGGATGTAGTTCTTCCCTGAGACCTAACAATTGTAGGTCCTTTCGTGCTTGAAATGTATCTTTTGATTTGCCATACATATCTATAAAGCCTAGCAGGCTCACGCATACATTCTTTGTGATATGCATGAAGTCCAGGGAGTGACGGACCTCTAAGTCTTTCCAGTAAGCAAGTCCCAAAATATTGACTTCTTCTTCCAGCTAGGCTTCTTCCTAGATTCTTCAGCCAGGAGTGGCGGGACAGGTTTGCTACTAGGACCCTTTCCAAATACTACGTCTAGATCCTTTACCATAGAAAATACTTCCGCCCCACTGCGATGCTTAGGCTTCTTACGTTTCTCTTCGGTCCCATCAAAATTAACACGGTTACTCCGTAATGGGTGCTTCAAATTGAGGAACCTACGATGGCCCATGTAAACAACCTTCCGAGAGTTTGTTAGGTACTTGTCTTCCGTATCATCCAAGCAATTTGGATGCGGGCTTTATATCCTTTATAGATAGGCCGACAAGTTACCAAGTACAGGCCGACCGTTGATGGTTACAAATAACAATGCACGAAGCTGAAATACTCTCTTTTGTACTCATCCCATACACGTACACCATCATTCCATAGCGTTAGCAGATCTTCAACCAACGATTTGAGATACACGTCGATGTCGTTACCGGTTGCTTAGGGCCTTGGATAAGCAATGGCATCGTAATGTATTTTAAACCGACATAGCCAAGGAGGAAGGTTGTAGATACATAGAGTAACGGGCCAAGTGCTGTGACTACTGCTCATGTCACCGAACGGGTTCATCCCATCCATACTCAATGCAAACCTTATGTTCCTCGCATCGTTCGCGAGTCCAGATATTTTCTATCGAGTTTCCTCCACTACGAGCCATCTGCTGGGTGCCTTAGCTTTCCGTCGACTTTACGATCATCTTTATGCCAACGCATCATCTTCACATGCTTTTTGTTCGCAAACAAACGCTTCAACCGAGGGATTATAGGGAAGTACCACACCACCTTAGCAGGGGCTCTCTTCTTCTTACGTCCCCCCTCTACCTCACATGGGTCATCACGCTTGGTCTTATACCGTGATGTTTTGCACACCGGATATTTTTCCAAATCCTTGTACTCATTACGATAGAGGATACAATCGTTTGGACATGGATGTATCTTCTGTACCTCCAACCCCAAAGGGCGAGAGAACTTGCTTGGCTTCATCGTAGTTTCAGGCGTGTTACCCTCTGGAAGCAACTTCTTCATGAGGCCTAACAACTCATCAAATCCCTTATCGATACTCCATTAGTAGCCTTCCATTGCATCAATTCCATGTGATACGCAACTTTTGTGGCCCCGCCCACGCTTTGGATATAACAATGTTCCTTGGTCCTCCAAGCATTGAAACTTTTCGTAATGTCTTTCATCGGTGTATTCTCCCTCTCCATCATGCAACATCTGTTCTAGATCACCGTCGTCAAACTCCCCTAGTATATGTTCAATAGAACCGTGTTGGCCAACATCGGCCATATAATCTGCCACATCTTCTTCGTCACCATCTTCTTCTTCACCGTGAAGATGGAGCTCCGAGGCGTCTCCGGCTCATGGACGCGCTCACCTCGCCTGCGGGATCTTGCCGGATCCGTGCCGCCACCGGCTCCCTCCGTCGAGGTACCGCCGGCCGTTGCTCGCCTGCGCCTCCTGCCTCAAGCAGCCCCGCCTCGAGTGCGCCAGCGTGTCGGCCCGCTTTGGGCGCTGCGCGCCATGCATCTTCCTTCGCCCCTTGTCAGGCGCAGACCAGCACCCTTTTGGGGAATTAACTCGTGGCCCTTCTCAAATTTCAAATCCAAGCCTGCCCCATGATCACCCCCCGCCGCAGCCCGCTCCAGGCCCTCCTGCTTCTGGCCTCTCCCCGCTACTGGCCGCTCCTGGGCCCCTCCTTTCGCGCCTCCTGCTGCTTGCGGCTCTGGCCTTCACCCCATTGCTCATCCCGTGAGCAGGCCCACGCCCGCCTGCCTTTGACGCCACCCCCCTCCACTTGGTGGCCCAACAGAAGCTCCCCACCCACCACCCCCAATCTGGGATCCCACCCTTATTGGGCCAGTTTCACTAGCACCACATGCCCCCTCTGCTTCTCCCTTTGACCCCATGCCCTTTGAGGCCGCCCTCCCCGCCCCTCTCCCACCCTCCGGTCGATAGTCCTTCCTGGACAGAGCTTCCGTGCTCTCCGCCCCACCCCTGATCTCCTCCACACCCCGCAGCGGCCTACGACCAGCCTCTCTGCCCCCTGCATGTCGCAGCTCCCGGTTGGCCAAGGTTCGATCGACAACAGCTAGCTCCTCCCCCGTTCCGGCCATTCGCAGGGCGCAGGGAGTCCTCGCCCTAAGCCGCCTTCCTCGGGCCGACTCGTCGATGCTCTCATCGGCAGCAATGGGCACGCTCTTTGCGTCCCCCCTGGAGCAGAGTATGCTCTCTACTGTTGCTGACCTCTGTGGGCTCTCCTTGCCCGCGATCGACCTCCCCGCCTGTGGCTCTGGTGCAGTAGAGGAGGTCCCCTCAGCGGCGGGTTAGTTTGGCCTTCCTCCGCGTCCCCGTGTTGCCTCGTCACCTTCATGTTTAGTGCCTGCCTGTCGTGTCTCCCCCACCTGCGCGTGGGTTTTATTTTCTTTGTTTCGCTTAGTGCTGTCCACCTGCGTGTGGATGTGCGTGTGTGCTCTTCTTTCTTTGTTTTGATTAGTGCTGTCCACCTGTGCGTGGATGTTTCTGCTTATTCTTCTTTGTACCCCGGATCGCCTACTCGGGCATGTGTGCTCTTCCTCCTGTTCTCTTGAAGAATTTCAGCACGACTATCCGCAGACTCCAGCTTCGTGTCCAGCTCCTCCACACTATGTGTCTTCGCGTCGAGAATTCCCGACCTGGGACTTCACCAGACCTACCGGCTCTCCCTCTGATCCTGACCCTGGGTGTCTGCTTCCACGTTCCCTAATGAAGGTCCTTTGTTGGAATGTTCGTGGCCTGAATTCTGCTGCTAAGCGTGATGTCCTGGCCGACCTCGTCCGTTCGACAAATCCCACCATCTTGGCTGTGCAAGAATCGAAGCTCTCCTCGCCTTCCAACCAAACGCTCATGGAAGTTTGCGGCCATCGCCTCAAGGGCGTTCTTCAGTTACCGGCAACAGGTTCGCGCGGAGGGCTTCTTCTCTTTTGGGATGATCGCCAAATCCAGCTCTCTGATCATCTCATCCTCCCGTATTCCATCTCCGCACGAGTGACCTCCCTCCATTCGCAAGCTAGTTGGGTGATCTCAAATGTGTATGGTCCACACACCGACCCCGAGAAGGAGGCTTTCCTCCATGAGCTCTCTGCCATCTCTGCCCACTTCGTCGGCCCCTGGCTCCTGTTGGGCGACTTCAACCTCATCTACAAAACCTCAGACAAGAACAACCTCCACCTAAACCACCGTCTCATGGCTCGCTTTTGCTCCACTCTTGACAACTGCCAGCTTCTCGAACTCAATCTTTCTGACCGGCGTTACACTTGGAGCAATGAGCAAGCCAGGCCCACGATGGTCCGTCTGGACCGGTTCTTCTGCAATGCCTCTTGGGATCTGTTGTTCCCAAATTCCTCGCTACTCCCGCTCTCATCGTCCTCGTCGGACCATTGTCTGCTTCTCCTCACCATTGAACAGCACTAGAGACCCCCAAAGCGTTTCCGTTTCGAGGCCTTCTGGATCAACATGCCCGGCTTCCAAGAAGTGGTGCAACAAGCCTGGTGTGACCTGTCGGGCCCCGCCCACCCACTCCAACGCCTCAATTCCAAGCTTAAGAAAACCACCTCTGCCCTCAGTGAGTGGAGCCGCTCGCTGATCGGGGACATCAAGTTCCAACTGACGCTCGCCAAGGAGGTTATTCGCCTGTTGGATGTCGCCATGGAGCTCCGTGACCTATCCTCTCCTGAACTCAACCTTCGGAGGGCTATCAAAGCGCGTATCCTCGGGCTGGCGGCCATTGAGAAAATCAAGTGGAAGCAGCGCTCGCGGCTAACCTGGCTAAAGCTTGGTGATGCCAACACCAAGTTCTTCCATCTCAGGTGTAATGCTTGGCGTCGGAAGAACTTCATCCACTCGCTTCTGGGTGAGGGTGTCCTGCACACAGATCATGTTGGCAAGGCCAACACTCTCTTCAATCACTTCCGCTCTACCTTCGGCGAGTCCGTTTCGTCGCATCCCGACACCCCTGCTAGATCCTTTAACTGGGATTTTCTGAACCTTCCATCCGTTGATCTTTCCTCCCTGGAGGTGCCCCTTGAGGCGGACGAGCTTCAACAGGTGGTTTTCGCCCTTCCTAGTGACAAAGCTCCTGGTCCCGACGGCTTTCCTTGGGCTTTCTTCAAATCCTGCTGGGACATCGTTAGCCACGATCTTCTTGCAGCCTTGCACTGCCTGTTCAACCTCGATGCCACTGGCCTGCAGGCTCTCAACTGCTCTCATCTCGTCCTGCTACCAAAAAAAGGTGTACCTATCTCTGCCTCGGATTACAGGCCGATTAGCCTCATTCATAGCCTGGGGAAGCTCTTCACCAAAATTCTGTCTTCCAGACTGGCACCTTTCAAGGATGCCCTGATCTCCCCTTGCCAGAGCGCTTTCATCAAGCGAAGGCACATCCAGGACAATTTCCTCTTCGTTCAAGGAAAAGCTAAGACGCTTCACTGCTCCAACACGCCAGCTCTCCTGTTTAAGCTTGACCTAGAGAAAGCCTTCGACTCGGTCCTCTGGCCCTACTTGTTTGACAATCTTCGAGCCAGAGGCTTTGGCGTACGTTGGTGCGATTGGATTGCAATGTCCCTTGCTTCCACCTCCTCAAGGGTCCTTCTCAATGGTGTCTTAGGCGACCCCATCCAGCACCGTAGAGGGCTCCGCCAGGGGGACTCTCTCTCCCCGTTTCTGTTTAACCTCGCCATTGAGCCTATCCATAAACTCCTTGAGCTTGCCGTCCATTCAGGCATCCTCTTTCCCATCCGGGGGTTTCAGTCCAACCTTCGAACTTCCTTATACGCGGACGACGCTGCCATCTTCGTTGCCCCGATCAAGGAAGATATCTCCGCCCTTGCTCGCATCCTCCAGCTCTTTGGCGACATATCCGGCCTTCGCACCAACCCTTCCAAGAGCCAGGTGGTTCCTATCAGATGCGAAGGTCTTGACCTTGATGACGTTCTCTCCGGTTTGCCCGCGCAGCGCGTTTCCTTCCCGCTGAAATACCTCGGGCTACCCCTCTCCATCAAGAAGTTGCGCCACGTCCACTTCCAACCGCTAATTGACAAGATCTCCTGTCGACTCGCGGGTTGGAAGGGCCCCCTCATGTCCAAAGGAGGTCGCCTCGTCCTCCTCAAAGCGGTCCTCTCGGCTCTCCCCACTTACACTCTCTCTGTTATCAAGCTGCCACCCTCTGTGCTCAATCGCATTGATAAGATTCGCCGCGTTTGGCTTTGGAAAGGCACTGCAGACGCGGCCTCCGGGCACTGCAAGGTCAACTGGGGCCTGGTGTGCTCGCCTACAAGTAATGGCGGACTTGGCGTCCTCAACCTCGCCAAGTTTGCCCGTGCCCTGAGAATTCGATGGCTCTGGCTTAGCAAGTATGCACCCTTGTGTCTGTCTTCTCTGCGCCGGGTCATTTCTGACCCTACAGACGCTCAACTCTTCCAAGCCGCCACCGTGCTTACGGTTGGCAACGGGCACAGCATATCCTTCTGGGAGGACCAGTGGCTGGGAGATCGCCCGCTTAAAGATACCGCACCAAAGCTCTTCGCTATTTCCATCAGAAAGAACCGCTCGATCGTTGGAGCGCTCCACGATAACCGCTGGATCTCCGACCTTCGCAACCGCTTCGCCCCTTCCTTCGTCCTTGAGCTGGTCCAGGTCTGCCAGCTCCTAGCTCAAGTCACTCTAACCCCAGACGATGATCAGATAACTTGGCGGTTCTCGCGCGACGGTCTTTTCTCAGTCAGGTCCGCTTACCTGCTTTAGTTTGCCAGCAGAACCTTTTCGCCTGTCAGTTCCCACATTTGGCGTCAATGGGCGCCCTCCAAATGCAAGTTCTTTGCTTGGCTGCTCTTGCACGGCCGCATCATGACCGCCGATGCTCTGCTCTGTCGTGGCCTTCCCAACAATTACTTCTGCGCCCTCTATCACCGCCATCTGGAAACACCCCAACATCTGTTCCTCGAGTGCGGGTATAGTCTTGCAGTGTGGACGCGTCTCGCTTCTCTGCTCGGCCTCTGCAACCTCGACCCAGCCAGCTGGACTCACCAAAGCTCCATTCGCGACTGGTGGATTCTTGATACATCGCGGCCAGGCTTAGATGTGCCCCCCGGGACCAACTCCGTCATCCTGGGCACTCTCTGGCATCTCTGGCTGGAACGTAACAATCGTACTTTCCGCTCTTGCGAGAGGCCCGTTTTAGTGTTCTTAGACTCGCTATTGGATGACCTGCGCCTTTGGATGGCTGCGGGAGCCTGTTTTGTAATTACCTAATGCATTGTAACCGGGTGGATTTTCCACCCACCAACTTTTTTTCGCCCTGATAATTAATAGACGGCAGTTTTCCTGCTTTCTCTCAAAAAAAAAGATTATTTCCAACAGAGTGAGAGTCACGTGGTGGGGAGATAAGAAATAATGAAGGGAGCGGGCAAAACAAGGAAAGAGAAGCGCGCTCACTGATCACATGCTTTTTCACATCATCCCGCGCTCAACTCTTTCCATCAATATTGGTTCTCCCTTTTAACTGGCACAGATAAAAATGATATATGTGTTGATTTCTAATAATCGATTATTTGTACCGGATCGGCACAAATATCATTTTAATGCCCAAACTTTAGAACCGACACTAATGTAATTGTCTGTGCCAGTTCTAATTGTATCGGCACAGATATACCGATAGATAGAGTGTTTTTGGTGTAGTGCACCATTAGAGAATATTTATTGAAATGGCAAGGTTGAGCGATGTTCCAGCTGAAAGGACAGAGGATACTTTTGCCAACCCTCCAATACGAAGAGGCAGTGAATGCAAAGGTGCAGATCAATTTCATGTTAGTTGTCACAAAAGGATGCAAAGCTGCCAATGTGGCCAACCCCTAGTGGCAAGGTTATTCAAAGTGCGGATTTTATTTTGGATTAGGATCCAAACGGAGAATTTGTATTTGTATTCTATTTTGACGTTCCAAAGGAGGCCGGTGCTGTAGCCCTAAGAATTTCCTACTAATTGTGTCAAGGAGACGACTTAGTGGTGTTTGTCAAATGCCAAATGATGGTGTCTAGAATAGGTTGCTCTTGGTTCGAAGTTCGATAATTATGGCTGCAATAGTCTTTTTTTTAAAAAAAAAAAACCGACTTTGGAAAGTTGGGTACCGAAAAGAGAAGACAGTTCTTGAGTCATTTGTTTACTGTGTTCAGGTTGATGGACCATATGCAGAAAAAAAATATAAGATCATTTCATATTTTGTTTGATGATTAAACAACGTAATACAATTTAGGCTGCTCGACAATAATGGCCTGTTATTTTGTAATCTTTATTGTAACGATGTTCTGACCAGGTTTGCCAATTATATTGGAAGCAAAAATCTTGCTAGTTTTGTGCCATTTCAAAGTATCGGAGTGTGAAGATAGGTGTGTAGCAAAAAAGAAAAGAGAAGATTACATTGTAATCAAGCCACGACACAAGGATAAAAGTAGATCAAGAAGGCGATAAGATATTGAAAAATATGTGAAATCAAACCTAGAAAGCATGACAGCGGAATTACCCACTGGTGCACCATAGGATGGGAAGGTTACACATTGCATTTACCATTATTATGCTTTAATTTGTTGCTTAATGATGATATATGAATTTGATATGCTTATATTTGCTATGTAACTGTTTGTATTGTGGTAAAGAGTTATGGCGAGAGCTCGTGGTCATGGTCGTGGTAGAGCTCCAGGCCGTGGTGCAGTCCAAGGCCCATGGGGAGCTCGAGTAGGGGTGAAAACGGGTCGGGTACTACCCGACGGGTACCCGACCCGGTTCAGGTCGGGTAAGGGGAAAACCCGAATTTTTTGGTACCCGTCGGGTTCGGGTTCGGATTCGGATATTACCCGTTCACGTCTGATCGGGTTCGGTTCGGATATGGGATGGATGATACCCGAAATTTTCGGATCGGGTTCGGATACCCGATCGGGTATCCGTTGTTCTACCCGAAATAGACTCCCTGTCTCCCTGCCGTGATTCATCCCATTCCCACTATGGCCTGTGACCCGTCCCACACCAACTCCCGTGACTCGTCCCGACTCGGCGACTCCCCAACCCTAGCCGCCGTCCGCCGTCCCCCGCCTGCTGCTCCGTCCGGCTTCCTCCTCCGTCGCCCGCGCGCCGCTTCCGCGCCATGACCTCCTCGTCGCCAGCCGCTGCCCGTCGCCAGCGCGCCGACCCGTCCGGCGGCCTCCTCCGTCGCCCGCGGCCTCCTCGTCGCCCGCTTCGCCGCCCGCCGCCGACCTCCGACTCCGTCGCTTTGCCGCCGTCCGCCGCCCGCTGCTCCGTCCGGCGGCCTCCTCCGTCGCCTACCGCCGCCCATCGCCCGTCGCCGCGCCCTCCTTGTCACCAGCGGTCTCCCGTCGCCGCATGACCTCCTCGTCGCCAGCCGCGCCGCCCGTCCGCCGCCTCCGACTCCGTCGCTTGCCGCCGTCCGCCGCTTCTTTGCTCCGTCCGGCGGCCTCCTCCGTCGCCTCTGCCGTCCGCCGCCCGTCCGCCGTCCGCCGCCGCCCGGCCTTCGTCCCCGTCTGCCGTCCGCAATGCCGCCCGTCGCCCTGTCCAAGACTACGTAAACTAATTCTATTTCACAGTGGTGAGGTCCTTTTGCAATTTTTGCTTGTCCAAGAAAAAATGGTCTAAATAATTTGCACTGGTCTAAGAAAAAATGATCTGATTCACAACAGGTGTTGAACTGTTGGTGCAACAAAGAGAAGAACATCGTCAAGATATGATGCAGATCCTGAAGGTTTTTTCGCTGCTTTCTATTTGTTTATCAACTTATATGGTCTTTGCTTCTTTCTGTTTCATCTCTGTCCTTAATTATTTTTAATTATTTTGGTGATAGATATAGCTGTGAAAAAAGATTTAATGGAAAAGAGTGCTGATGTCCTGCAGTCATCTAGGAGTGGCTTTGAATGATGTGTGTGATATGCATATACCTTCATGGATTCATGTTTCAACTTAATTAGCTTTCCAGAACTTGAGGAAAATACTAAGGCTGCCATAAATTTAGCAATCAAGATGATTAAACTAGAATTATTGCTCGGTTGTTGTCCCCTGCAGGTTGTGTCATGCCTTTGTTTTTGCTTGCCAGTCGCAAACAAGGGTTAAAGTAGATTGTGATATGTACAATTTGCCAGTCCCAAATCAAGTCTCTTTGATGTGAGAGAGATAGTAAGAATCGTAATATTGACAACTATTCGCCTGTAACAATGTAGTTACCTTTTGGTCGAACATCATCTGCACTGGACATCCACAACTTGGATTGCAAAATGAACAAGCACTTAGGATTAAAATTGCAACCTAGCTCTGAACCTTCATGATTCAGAGTGCAGATGAGAATTTTATTTATCTAATGCTGATCTTAGCAGCTACCACTTAGGATCAAAATTGCAAGCTACCTCAGAACCTCCATGCTAGCTAGCTACTGAACCTTCATGATTCAGAGCTCGTTCTCTGAAACCTGCCACCCTTGTGAAGCTGCAACTTCACAGAGTGCATCTTCCGAGCCACCGCGCCCCAGACTTTATGTTTGAATTATTTGTATTGGGTGTATTTATGTTAGGATTATGTCTCCAATTATGTACTAGTTAGGACTTTATGTTTGAGTTATTTGTATTTCGTGTATTTGTGTTAGGATTATGTCTCCAATTATGTGTTATTTAGGTTATTTTCATCGTATGCTTTAATTTATGTATTTTATATGCTACCCGATTTAGTATCCTGTATCCGTTCACTATCCATCCATATGATACCCGATTACCGTTTTTTACCCGACCTTTAATATCCGTATCCGTTCCGACTATCCGACCGTATTTTAGTCTTACCTTATCCGATCCGATATCCGACAAAATAGATTAGGGTAGGATATGGGATGACCCCTACCCGATCCGTACCCGACCCGTTTTCAACCCTAAGCTCGAGACCGCCGTAGAACTCATGGTCAAGGTCATGGTCAGGCGGAGCCACCACCCTAAGATGAAGATGAATTTGTGGCTAAGGGAAGTGGTGCTCAGGCTGCACCACAAAGCAATGGAACATGGTACAGGGGTTGCTCTTGTTGCTCTTGTTGCTCTTGTTGGCCAGGCTGAGACTAGAATATGGCAGATTTGTTACAAGAACTTCATAGACAAAACCAAGAGCTTCGCCAGCAGGTTCAAGCAGATCCTGCTGCTGCATCTGTTGTTGAGCCTATTGTTGTGCCTGCCGTAGTCCCTGCTCCGGTTTTGGTTGTGCCA
Source organism: Olyra latifolia (assembly GCA_036346145.1). NCBI lineage: Eukaryota > Viridiplantae > Streptophyta > Magnoliopsida > Poales > Poaceae > Olyra > Olyra latifolia. The sequence goes on from CM070533.1 coordinate 13,992,163, forward strand.
GATGTAAGGATGGGACATCGTGAATGGAGGTCAATGCACCTGGATACCTTTGATGGCTCAGATACGCCAGATCAAGCAGCCAACTGGTTGTGTTGCATGGAGAGAGAATTTGATGTTTGGCAGATGGATGCACAGTTGAGGGCTTGTTTAGTGGCCTTTCAGTTGAAGGAACAAGCTATCTAGTAGGAAGGGGTTTTTTCAGCTCGAGCTTCTACCCAGGGACCCATAACCTGGAATGACTTTGTAGAACAGTTCAAAGCAAAGTGCTATCCAGCAACTTTTTGGGAGAAAATGGTACATAATAACTACTCTGGTGTAGGGTAAGAGGTCGGCAGAGTATGAAGTGGAATTTAATATGGTGGTCCTTTTTGTGCCACATGTAGCAAATAATGACCATGAAAAGGCTAGAGTATTTCATAACGGGCTCAATCCTGAGTATTGTCATATCATGGGAGTTGCCACTCTTCGTGATTTCAACTCTTTTATTGAACAGGCCAGAGGGATAGAGTTTGCCTTAAAACTCATGAAAGAAAGACAAACCTCTGGTGGTCAAAGTGTACCTGGTGGTTCTAGCATCCCTGCTAGTTCTGGATTCGAACAGAAGAGGAATGTTAGTGGAGGGTCTTCCCAACAGTTTGTTCCCAAGAAGTCGAGAGGGGCTCGACGTTCCTCATCGACATCTAAGCTAGCTCCAGCAAAATCATTCTCGTCAGCATTTCACTCTCCAATGATACCTTCCTATCGTCCTGTTCCTGGACAAGGTATGATTTGTTTTAAGTACAATGGTACGCATCGTGGTGCTAAATGTTCATGGAATAGGTAGTCTCATCATTGTGGTCGAACAGGGCACATGGAGAAGGTATGTCGATAGAATCCTGGTGGTATTCCAAAATGGGAACTAGTACCCGTGTTGTCCTCAGTTGCCTCGACTCGGGGATCGGTTCAGACTTTGACAACTGCTTCCACCTCAATGACTCCTCAAGCTTGGATGCCACCTCATGAGCATTATTGGCAATCTACACAAGCTACCCCACTTCAAATTGTTACACCCCAACAAACCCTTCATCATCCTAGCAAAGTGTCAGGGCTCCTGCTGCCCTGGCACCACCCAGAGTTTATGTTATGCTTAGCACCAAGGCAATGGGTCGATCTGATGTGGTTACATGTACCTTACTTGTGGATTCACATGATGCATTTGCCCTTTTTGATTCTGGTGCTAGATATTTGTTTATGTCACTAGCATTGCTAGCAAAGCTGTTTTAAGGATGCAAAAAATTTCCTAGTCTGTTCTAGTCAGTTCCTCGGAGGTCTTATTTCTAGTTCTATGGTGTGTCCGGGTTGCATTGTTTCAATAGATGGAGAAGATTTCACTGCCAACTTGATGGTCATTCATTTAGAACTTTTTGATGTTATCCTTGGTATGGATTGGTTGCATCAATATCGAGGTAAGATATGTTGTTTTTGGAAAATTGTTACCTTGCAAGCTCCATCGGGTGAAGTGATGGGTTTTCAAGGAAGTGCTCCATCATGCTCCCTCTGTTTGTTAGCCAGTTTGTTCCCTGGTCAACGTGTGTTGAAGACCGGAATTCTTTTTTTCTCTTGAAGAGAAGCCTAACAAGTCTATTAACTTCGAGGAAATTCTAGTGGTATGTGAGTATCCCGATGTTTTTCCTGAAGAACTTCTAGGACCGCCCCTTGAACGGAAGGTAGAATCCCGAATTGATCTTGTTCCGAACACCCAACCTATTTCCTTGTCTCCTTATCAACTGGCTTGCCCATTCCAAGAGGAGTTGAAAAAAGCAGTTGAATGATCTCGGTGTGTCACCCTAGGGAGATCTTGTTCTGTTTACCAAGAAGGATAAAAGTTAGCGCACGTGTGTAGACTATCGGGCTCTTAACCAAGTGACTATTAAATAATAAGTATCCTTTGCCCCGTATTGAGGATTTATTTGATAAATTGATGGGAGACAATGTGTTCTCGAAAATTGATTTGCAATCTTGGTGCAGTCAAATCCGTGTGCAGAAGCAAGAAATTGAAAAGACAGCATTCTCTACAAGGTACAAGCATTATGAATACAAAATTATGTCCTTTGGTTTAACTAATTCCCCTACAATTTTTATGGAGACAATGAATAATATGTTGCATGAGTACCTGGATGATTTTGTGGTAGTGTTCATCGATGATATACTGATTTACTCTAAGATTAGGGAGGGGCATGAGCGCCATCTAAGACTTGTGCTTCAGATCCTTAGAGAAAATCAATTTTACGCTAAGCTAAAGAAATGCGAGTTTTGGATTTCAGAAGTCAGCTTCCTAGGACATGTAATTAACTAGGATGGTATGGATGGTATCTCCACTGACCCGAGCAATGATGAGGAGCATTTAATGATATTTAATGCTTGCATAAAATAGATAATTTAAGATATCAAAACAAATCAAATAAATGAAATAGTAATATTTTTAATAACCCAAACCTATTTTGTTACGTCGTCCGGAGTATTCAAAGAACTTTAGGGACTAATATGTAAAAGTCCCAAAAATATCACTTTGGCCCTTATCTTAATCCTAATTTACTTCATGACGAAGAAAACTTAAACCGACTAGAATACTTCGTAGCTAAGTAACTCGCCCATTAAATAATTTTCTAATGATTAAAATCATTTGTGATTAAGAAAAGCTTAATAGAACAATTCAGAAATTTTAGAAACTAAATGTTCATGAAATCTCAAAACTAACTTCAAAAATGGAACCTTCATTATTTTATGAGTTCAAATATATTTTTATCATATTTTGTGAAGACCCTTAATGTCCTTATGAAATTACATAAAACCTAAGGACTAAAATGCAAAAATTCCTAAAAATATCCTCCATCCTTATCCTTCTTCCTAGCTGTTTTACAGCTCACGCACAGCGCAGAGTAGAGCAAGAAAAGGGCAAAGGAGAGAAGAGCAGCGCGGGTAGAGAGAGAGGGAAGAGAAGGGAGGAGAGAGGAGGCCGGCGAGGCGGGCCTGCCCTGAATGTGGCGGCGGAGCCGGCGATGGCGGGCCGGTGTGGCGGCGGCCTCCTTGCTCTGGCGCGGCGTGGCTCCAACAGAAGCGGCGGCGTGGCCGGCGGCGCGCGGGCTATGGCAACCCAGCGGTCTTGCGCACTAGTGGGCGATAGCGACGGCGGCGGCCCAGCTGCAACGGCGGCGAGCAAAGTGGTCCCGGCGGCTGGCGGCGGCAGCGGCTTGGCTTAGCGGCGCTGTGGCGCTGTGGCGACTTGAGGCGGAAGTGCAACGCGGCCTCGCGGCAAGCGGATGAGGAGCAGCAGGGCGTGGCTCCAGCTTGGGGACGGTGCAGGCGGCGCGTGCGTGTGCTGGGAAACCGCAGCGCAAGCCGGGCGGCAGCGGCTCGGCCGAATGGCACGTGCAGGCGGCGGAGCTTGCTAGAGCCTGGGCACGTAGCGAGGCAGCTCAACCCGGGAAGACGTCCGGCGCAGAGACAGCCTGAGCTAATGGCGGCTTGGCTTGCATGGCATGAGCTCCGGCGGAGGTGGCTGGAAACCGGAGTCGGCGAACATGGGGTAGAACAGCGGCGCGCGGAGCCGAAGCACGGTATGGAGGCGGCAGCTCGATGAAGCTATGGCGAGGCGGGTGACGCAGCCGATGCAGGGCGTGTTAGCTCGGCCGGAAAGCCTGAAGCGTCGGCGACGCTGAAGGTGGCTTCATGAGCGCCAGTCTTGAGCGGTTCGACTCAAAGGCAACCCAAGAGATGGGTTAGGGTAAAATTCCGAAATCAGTATTTCATGTAGAAAAGAGCCCTTCTAGAATTTATTTAAAATAGTAAATGATATCCAAAAAATTATGAAACTTCTTATATAAATACAAAATAAGGTATAGAACCTAGTAAAAATATTAAACCATGACGTACAGTAGAAAAAATACAATATTAAAGATACAAGAATTCCATCTTAAGCTAAAAACGCAACTAAAAGAAGATCACACCATAACCTCGAGGAATAGTGTCACCCCAATCAAGTGCATTACATGCATCATGCATATTTTATCTTCTGTCTCTTCTTCAATACAATTTGCTTTTATGCGATAGAATCGGATAGCTCGAAAGAGAAGCTGGAAGACCAGGCGCAAGACTTCGACACGTTCGGTGCAGGCGAGCCAATACCTCTAATTCATTCTTCTTTACCCAGTTTTACTTAAATTATGTTGATTTTAATATATTAGATTGCATGCAATATGATTTTCCAAGTATAATATGTTGGAAACAAAAGCTAATAGAGTTGGTCTAGTTATTCCACTTGGTAATTAGTGTTGATAAACATAAACCCCTCTGTGATATAATTTCCTTATCCTGTCCTTTGATAACCTAAGGTACAGAGGTTAAACTCCTTGACTAATAAGTCTTTGAAATGTCTTAGATATGCTTAAGTCTAGAGTCCATGGGTTTGACCTTGGCTGTCAACGATACGGTACTAGGATGACGAGTCAACCTTTGTAACGGCATAGCCCGCTATCAACGGTGCGATGCAACGGCATAGCACGCTATCAACAGTGCAATTGCAACGGCATAGCCGCTATCAACGATGCAACTTAGCCTAGACAAATACCGTATGCGGAGTAGGTACCTCAATGGTACAGTCCCATCATTACCATGATATGTATCACGACAAAGTTTAGTCTCTTTGCACACAATTGTTGGTAAAGCATAGTGTAGCAAAGATGAACCATACCGCCTCTGATCAAGACTGCATATTGTAGCATCTGAATGGTTCCCTTGTTGGATAGTCTAGTCAGCATGTGCGTATCCCGAGTACATACTTATGGTTATGTGTTGTGCCCTGTTCCCGTGTATTCCTACACTCGATAAGCTAAAAAGATAGTCCATGCATTCGGGTGCCTGTTATGCCTGAGTGCGAATATAGTCAATAATCTTTTGATTCATTTGATTGAGATTAGGATCTGTGGATCCTGGCCTTTGTTGAGCTCAAGGGGATCACGCCTCTTGGCTAAGGAGGTGAGTCTACCGCCACTTACTTGGGGAACGTGGGCCAGTTGTAGTATGGGCACGAGTCCGCTAGAAGCTGGGAAACATGCGCCAGTTGTAGTATGGGCACGGGTTCGCCAGAGCCTGGGAAACGTGCGCTAGTTGTAGTATGGGCATGGGTTCGCCAGAAGATAGGAATCGTGCGCTAGTTGTTGTATGGGCATGGGTTTGCCATATTGTTGGAGATAGCTCGCCATGGCTATGGGAGCTAGTCTGCCATTTGTGGAAAACATGACCATGGCTATGGTATGGATCTGCCATGTGGGACACGTATTCCTTGGCTAAGGATACGGTGTCGCCACTAAAAACCCCCTGTGTAATAAAGAATCGGCATATATAGCCCAGTACGGCTTTAGTTTATGAAAAGGCTAAGTCTTGGGATTCTTACTTAAAAATATGGCATATTTGGTTTTAAGCAAACTTGTGAACCCAACCTCCACCATAAAGTCTTGCATCATTGTTTAGTAATAGGTGAGGTCTTGGTTTGCGAGCGCGGTTTGATTGCGTGCTCATACTCACACCCACTCACCTTTTTAGGTGGCGTCGAGGTGGAGCTTGGCCTAGACGACATCGACAAGGAGAAGAAGAGCCGAAAGATTGATGTGAAGGCTGAGGGTTAGGTGGGACTCCAGTTGCTTGCCTGATTGGGTTGGGCACAGCCTTGAGACCCTACTCTTCTTTCTGTTTTTGCTTTGCTAAACTCTGGTAAGAGTTCATTTTTGTTTTGTAGATTTAGCCTTTTTGGCCTGCAAAAACGAGCCATGTTGTAATTGAACTCTATTGTAATATTAATTTTTATCGCATGTATGAGATGATTCCAGCATTTTGTAAAAGGTGTCGTGCTAGCAAGACAAGATCCTGGGCTAGCATAGGTGCACCGAGGTTCCTGGTGACCGGGGCCGACAATTATCCAACTCATGATTTAGAGCTTGCCGCTGTGGGTTTTGCCCTAAAGATTTGGAAACACTATCTGTATGGAGAGCATTGTGATATTTTCACTTGATCATGACAGTTTGAAATTCATCTTCACCCAAAAGGATTTGAATTTAAGACAAAGGAGATGGTTGGGATTGATTAATGATTATGATAAGACTCTACAGTATCATCCTGGCAAGGTAAATGTTGTTGCCGATGCTCTTAGTCGCAATGTGATGCCTGCTACTCTAAATTACCTTGTTTCTGATCTTGATTGAATGGGAATTATCCTATGTTATGTGGGCATTGCTCAAGCTAAAACCAAGTTACTCCTTGAATCAGCAATACCAGAACGAGTGACAGAAGGACAACAACATGATAGACTGCTTTAGCAAGTATGGAAGCGACTCGAAGAGGCTAAGAAAGGAGATTTCACTCTTGATGAGACTGGAGCATTGTGGTTTAAGGGTCTCCTCTGTTTGCCTCATAAGGCTTAGATTAAAGATGAAATTTTAAGAGAAGCTCATCGTACCCTAAATACTATACATCATGGCGAGACCAAGATGTATTGGGATCTAAAGAAAAGTTTCTGGTGGAAAAGGATGAAAGCAGATGTTGCACGATATGTGGCATCTTGTGGAATCTATCAGCAGATGAGAGCGGAGTATAAGCGTCCTGCAGGATTATTATAGCCTCTAGAAGTTCCAATGTGGCCATGGGATGACATTACCATGGACTTTGGTCTACCTTGTTCACCGCGAGGAAAAGATGTGATATGGGTCATAGTGGACTATTTCAGTAAGTCTGCTCATTTCATACCTATCCGTACTACCAATTCAACTGTTAAGTTAGCTCGTATCTATGTAAGAGGTAGTAAGACTACATGGTGTGCCTAAGTCAATTATTTAAGATAGAGATGCAAAATTTGTCTTCAAGTTCTGGGAGAGTCTACAGAATGCCTTGGGAATATAATTGCGCCTTAGTACTGCATTCCACCAGCAAACCAATAGACAATATTAGTGCACCATTCAAATATTGGAGGATATGTTCAAATCATGTGTATTGTCGTGGAAAAAAAGTTGGACAAATCATTTGCCACTTTCTAAATTTGCATACAACAACAGTTATCATGAAAGCATTCGAGCATCGCCTTTTGAAGGGACAAAAGTGTAGATCTCCATTATGTTGGGATGCAACGGAAGAGAAAGCAATTATGGGCCTTGAATGGGTTCAACAAACTGTTGATTTAAGTGGCAGATGTTGGGAATAGCACTTGTATTGATCTGAGGCCAAAAGGCCAGTATATATACACAATACAGGGGCAAAAGAGGAAAGCCCAAAATATAAAAGGAAAGTGCCTGAAGCCCATATATACATATATCTAACACCCCCTCAAACTCATGGTGGGTTAACAACACTGAGTTTGGAGAGGTAAAAACTATGCTGTTGTCGAGTTTGTGCCTTCGTGAAGAAGTCTCGCTAGCTGAATCTCGGGCGGCACATACTTGAAGAGACACAACTCGCTCTGAACTCGTGATCGCACATAGGAAGCATCAACACCAATATGCTTGGTGAGATCATGCTTCACCGGATCACGGTAATACCAATAGCTCTGTCTTTGTCCGGACAAAAGAGGAGTCGGTAGTAATGTAAACACCAAAATCCTCAAGTAACCAACGCAACCAAGTAACCTCTGCTGTCAAAAGAGCCATAGCACGCAACTCAGCCTCTGCACTCGATCGAGAAACTGCCTTCTGCTTTTTAGTCTTCCAAGCAACGAGAGAATCACCAAGGAAAACACAATATGCAGAAAGAGACCGGCGATCAGAAGGATCCCCAGCCCAGGTAGCATCAGAATAAGCATGAAGCTGTAAAGAGTTAGAGCGAGGAAAGAAAAGACGGCGACAGATAGTGCCACGCAAATAGCGCAACACGCGAAGGAGGTGACTATAGTGGAGCTAAGTAGGAGCAGAGACAAACTGACTCAAGATATGAACAGTATAAGAGATATCAGGATGAGTGACACCAAGGTACACAAGGCTACCAACAAGGTGTCGATACCGAGTAGGATCCGAAAGAGGTTCCCTATCGGTGGGTCGAAACTGAAGATTAAGCTCCATGGGAGTCTCAGCTGTCTTATGGTCAGTAAAAGAGGCCCGATCAAGAAGATCCCCGATATACTTTTCTTGGGACAAGAAAATACTCTCTGGAGTGGAGGTAACCTCAATCCCAAGGAAATAACGAATAGGACCCAAATCAAACATACGAAACTGCTCATTAAGACGAGTCTTGACAAAATCAATGTAAGATGGATCATCACCAGTAATGATCATGTCATCAACATAGAGCAGAAGAAGAGTACGACCACGAGACGAGGTGTGAACAAACAGCGCAGGATCATGGTCACTAACAGAAAAACCAGCAGTAGTGACCACGAAAGAAAAACGCTGAAACTAGGCCCGAGGAGCTTGTTTAAGCCCATACAGAGCCCGACGAAGGCGAAGAACCATCCCATCCGAAACAAAATACCCTGGCGGAGGCCGCATGAAGACTTCTTCATGCCGCTCCCCATTAAGAAAGACATTCTGAACATCAAGCTGATAGATAGGCCACAGCAAAAAGAGTCTTAATAGTGGTCATGTGAGCCATAGGAGCATAGGTCTCATCATAGTCAACACCATGCTCCTGCTGAAAACCACGAGACACAAGACGAGCTTTGAATCGCTCAAGAGAACCATCAGAGCGAGTCTTAACCTTATAGACCCACTTACAGGTGATGGGACGAGCGTGAGACGGAAGAGGCACAACCTCCCAAGTGCCAGTGCACTCAAGAGCAGCAAGTTTCTCGGCCATCGCATACTGCCATTCGGAATGAACAACAGCATCACGATAAGAGGTCGGTTCTACAGGAACCGCACTAGCAAATCCAAAACGCTCAGGGGGTCGAATGGATCGACGATCACGAAAAGCATATCGAGGAGAGGTAGAAGCTACCTCATCAGAAGAGGATGAGGTAGCAGGGGGTTCCTCAACTGGCTGAGTTCAACGAGTGTAGACAATAGGATGAGGGGAAGCAAAGCGAGCTGGAACAGGGGGAGGAGACGAGGAAGGAGGCTCTAATGAAGGAGAAAGGTCTGGAGAGGATGAAACAGGAAAGGGTATAGTAGAGATAGGAGTATCAGGAAAAGTCAAGAAAGACAAGGAATCAAGAATAGAAATTGGAGAAGAAGGACGAGGGTAGAAAGAACGAGACTCATTAAAGGTAACATCTCGAGAAATTCTCATCCGTCGACCAACAGAATCCCAACATCGATAGCCCTTGTGCTCAGCACTATACCCAAGAAAAACACACTCAACCGACTGAGCAGTCAGCTTAGTGCGTTCACGAGGAGCAAGAAGAACATAGCACACACACCCAAAAGAGCGAAGACCAGAATAGTCTGGTGCATGCCCAAGGAGACGCTCTACGGGAATGCCACCCTTAAGGACAGAAGAAGGCTGAAGATTGATAATATAACAAGCAGCAGAAATAGCCTTAGCCCAGAAATGAGGTGGAACAGAGGAGAAAATCATGAGCGCACGAGGTGTTTCAAGAAGGTGTCAATGTTTACGCTCAGTAACACCATTTTGAGCATGAGCACCGGGACAAGAGAACTGAGAGAGTGCCACCCTTCCAAGGAGAAACCCGCGAAGAGTCCCAGAAAGATATTCCCCTGCAGAGTCAGCCCGAAAGACACGAATGGGAGAATCAAACTGAGTACGAATCATGGTGGCAAAATTTTTATAGATAGACAAAACCTCACTACGATGAGATATAAAATATATCTAGGTGTAGCGAGAAAAATCATCTATAAAAATGACATAATATTTATGACCACCTTGCGAAACAAAAGGGGCCAGACCCCATACATCAGAATGAACAAGATCAAAAGGACGAGCTGACATAGACTCACTAGAAGCATAGGGGAGTTGCACCTGCTTGCCAAGGTTGCAACCCGCACAATCCAAAGAAGCATCACCAGACACAGATCCTAACAGACCACGACGAACTAAAGATGACAGACGGGAACCACAAAGATGTCCCAAACGATGATGCCACTGAGCAAAAGACATCATGGAGAAAGCAGCGGAGACGGAGAGACTGGCAGGAGCAGCGGAAGGAAAACGAAGCCAGTCAAGCTCCCAAAGATGCTGCGAATCACGGTGCCGGGGGCCAGTACCAACCAGAAGACCCGTGCGACGATCCTGAATAGAATAAGAATCAGTATCGAGAATCACACGACAACCATGATCAGTGAGTTGGCCCGCGGATATGAGCTGCATGGTTAGTTTGGGAACATGGGAAACTGTGGGAACGTGAAAAGAAGAAGACAAAAGAGTGCCTTGTCCAGTAACAGGAAGAGAGGTACCATCTGCTGTCTGTACAGTTAAAGGGGTGGTCAAAGGACTGATAGAAGTAAGACAGGTAGAATCAGATATCATATGAAAAGATGCACCTGAGTCAAGAATCCATGGTGATGTACCTGAAGTAGAGGAAGGTGGTCTCTCAACAGAAGACTGTAAAGCAGAACCAGCAGAACCTGACGGTGAAGAGGCAGCCATACGTCGCAATAGCATCAAAATTTCAGCAGAAGGATCAGGGCTGCGCTGAGAAGAGTCAGAATCTCCTGGAACTGGTGCTGTAGTACTCTTGGTCGGCCGACAACGAGCATTATCCTTCTTCTTCCGGTAACAAAACTGCTCTACGTGACCATCCTTGTCACAATAAGAGCAGTGAAGACCGGTCTTCGTCGTCACTCCAGAAGACGGCGGGGCTGGTGAAGTCGAAGGGCGAGAAGCCGAAGGTGTCGAAGCAGGCGTCCGAAGAGCAAATATGGACAGAGAAGCCAGTAATCCCACACCACGAAGACGAGTCTCCTCAGTACGAAGAGCAGCAAGAGCCTCCAACAAAGTAACGCGAGGATGACGAGCAAGAAGCTGAGCACGAATCTGCTCAAACTCTGGCCGAAGACGTGTGGCGAAGTCATAGATGCGGCGAAGCTCCAAGCGAGACTGCTGACGCTGGCAACAAGCACAAGTCGGGCGGTCATGATCGGCATCCGCGGCATGAAGAGAGTCTAGCTGACGCCACACCACAGAAAACTGAGCATATAGCTCATCCACAGTAGAGTCACCCTGCTGGAGAGACTGCTCATGCCGCACCGCCGCAAGATACTGAGAATCACCGGTCGGCTCATAGCGATTGCGAAGATGTAACCACATCAGCTGCGCAGAAGCCAAAGAAACCACCTCTCCGGTCAGATGCACCTCCATGCTAGCAACCAGAATAGTAGAGACACGAGCATCCTCGTCACACCAGAACTTGTATGCGATGTATTGAGACTTGTATGACTCCATAGCCTCCTTATGATCATCAAAGGCTTTTGAGCAGCGGCATCAGCATCAGGAGCCTTTTGAGCAAAATTAGAAAATTTCGACGAAGTAGGCAGGATGGGGGATCAGGACGAGGCGGGCAGGAAAGCTCGCTAGTAAGAAAATCCCACAGACGCTGACCACGCATATGCAGACGTATATGAAGAGACCAATCCTGATAATTGAGACCATCAAAAATCACCGGGCAACGAGGAACAGAAACGGTGCCCGACGACATTTTTTTTTATTTTGTTTTTTTTATTTTGCGAAGACCGGTCCGGTCGTTTAATTACAACCGACCGAATCGGTCAGAACCAGCCCGAGACCATCTGACCGATTCGGTCTCCTGGTTAGGGTTCGGGCGGCGGCGGTGGGGTCCGGGCAGCAGCACGACAACGACGACGAAGCGACGACCATGGGCGGCGAAGATAGCAACGACGAAGCGCGGCGGCCCGACGAAGCGGAGCGCGACGGCGGAGGTCGACGAGAGCAGCGGCCCGACGAAGCGGAGCGCGACGGCGGAGGTCGACTAGCGCAGCGGCCCGACGAGCGGAGCGCAACGGCAAAGGTCACAACAACCCGACGTGCAGGGTCCGACGACGCCGGCACGAATTTGGAGCGACGCGCCGACAATGAACAGCAACGAGGCGGGCCCAGCGACGAAAGGCGCGCGTGGATCCGAGGCCAGCGGCGGGCGCTAACGAGGCTGGCGCCGACGAAGCGAGCGGAGGACGCACAAGCCAAGGCAGCGGTGATGGATGGTGGTAGGTAAAGCGTGCAAGTGCAACACACGGCGGTGGCTAGAGGTGAGAAACCCTAACTCTAACCCGCTCTGATACCATGTTGGAAATAACACTTGTATTGATCTAAGGCCAAAAAGCCAGTATATATACACAATACAGAGACAAAAGAGGAAATCCCAAAATATAAAAGGAAAAGGCCTAAAGCCCATATATACATATATCTAACAGCAAAGACTAGACAGAATATGTCAAAAAAAGATTAGACAGAATCTGCTTGCCACTCAAAACAGAAGAGCTATGCTGATGTAAGAAGACAAGAATTGGAGTTTAATGTCAGTGACCAAGTACTTTCAAGAGTATCCTCTACAAAAGGCATAGTGCGATTTGGTACTAAAGGGAAGCTTGGTTCGTTTGAAATACAGCCATTTCAGTACAAGTGTAGAACAGTTTTAAGTCTCCCGGAACTAAGAAGAAATCCCGTGTTCCAAGCACGGATTTGCATCAAAATATGCTTAAATGGGACCGTGACATTACCCTGAAGCTAGCTTAATTAGGACAGTTCAGTTCGAGCAGAGTGTCGAGGTGGCCCTTCTTTTCTCGCTCTCCTCCTTTTTCTTTTTTTTTGTTGGAATATAACCTCTGTACCATTCGAGGTGGCCCTTCTTTTGCCTGGCAGTGCAGAACTAAGGAAATCCTCGTCTTCAGGGAACAGCTGCAGATTCTTGGATTTCAGCAAGTACTCAACAGCGTCGTCCTGGAAGTCAACCAAGCTGCCAAGTTTTATAAGTTCAGCCAGAGAGGGGATCTTAGCTGCAGTCTCAAAGAGCAATCCTCGAGATATCTCATCTGCAAAGTTCGTCGCAAACTCAATCTTTTCCTTGTAACTGGCTGCTCCATAGCTTTTCTGCATGTATAGCTTGGAATTCTCTCTCTCCCACCGGATCATTCGACTGGCATTCACACTGAGAGTCCTCCCTGAAGACAACTTCACACTGTAACCCACTGTGATTGCTTCATCAGTCTCTAAGACAGTCACATTCATAAGCCAAGCAACCATCTTGTGCCTCTCTTCGGCAGAAATTTCATGAGAAGGATCAGCTAGGAAAGCAAGGACTATACGGAGCAAACCAATTTTGATCACATTAGACAGATCAACTGTTCTGAAACTGCCACTGCCCAAGGTAAGAGAATCACTCTTTTGAATAGCCTGGGATATTGTCCGAACACCGATATTACCATAAATGCTGTTAAGCCTTGCTTGAGACACGGAAGGTAGGCTTGTTGAAGGGTACCAAATAAAAATTGATTGCTCAGGAAGCTTGTTGAACAAATCCTTGAGTAATAGATCATCAGGAATGAACACATCCTCCTTCTTCGACAAAAGGATCTTTCCATCAGAACATATCGGAACCTTGACACATCCAGAAAGAAATTTCTCCGTGTTTTTTCCCCAGTTCTTTGCAATGAACTGCCAGAAAGCAGAGCAATCAGCAATAGATAGCTCACCGACTGAGCTCTCCCATATGCTCCATAGTTTGCAGTAGTCTTCAGCACTAGGGCCATGCTTCACACCACGAACAAGTGAAAAAAAGCTATTCAACTTCATGTCATAGTATTTGTCCAAAACATGTAGCCGACAGCCAAAAAGATTGTCCCTATCACGACGAACACAACTTAGTGGGCTCACCCATTCTCCACTGTCTCTTTCATTTGGTATCCAAACCCAATTGCTATTGTTGTTCTCAGGCTTCCAATTGCATTCCATCAGGTACATGTAAATCCGGGAAATAGTAGTACTATCTTTGTGATTCCTCAGATGCTGAGAAACAAGGTCATGTCCACATTTAATGTCCACAGTAACTCCAATTATCGCAAGTGCCTCTTCGAATGAAGCTATCTCTGAACCATAGAATGCTTCATCGATGAAAGGGCCATCTTCCATGAATATGAAGGACTGCATTGGATCAAAGAGGATACATTCACCAGGATATTGGTATCCCATGCTTGTCTTCAACCACATCTTGCTAATCTTGTCCTGAAAGCCCTTAGGAAGTGAGGTGCTAGAGCGCTGGATGCATTTAAGCAATGACAAGACACTGGCTTTGGACATGACAGAAGGGTCAATGGGAATGTTGAGACCTGTGAGAACAAAGTTAGCACCGTCTTTAGCTTCTACAGTAACACCCAACTTCTTGAGCTCATCCTTATAACCATAAATCTCCTTGCCTAAACCATGACAAGAGTCGCCATCATCAATGAACGGTAACTTTGCTATGGGTGACAAGGACTTCCATTCTTCATTAAATAGGATTGCACCTGAGGGAGATCTAGATCCCAGTGATGTGGGCAACCATTTCTCAGACAGCATGCAATTGAAAAGCTCAGCAGGAATTGGGCTAACTGTTCTCAGCTGCCGATAAGCTGCTAGTAAAGCTAGGACACTCGCCTTTGTAAGTGATGACTTTGATATCATTTCCTTGAAAATATGAGCTATAGCCTTCGATGCCTCCTCAAATCTTATGATCAACCCAGTTTTTTTCAACTCTTCTTTATATGAACTGATCTCACTCCCATAAAATCCAAAATCAATTACAGGAATTCCATCAAAGACCTTTAGAAGACACTCCCACTCTGGATCCACAAGAAAAGATTCACTAGGAGCACGGAATCCAACATTGGTCTTCAACCATTTCATATCTTTGAGCTTCCTTGTGAATCCATCACATGAGCTCACATACCGAATACACTTCAGGATTAGAATAGTAGACTCAGAAGTGATAGCTGTAGAACTGAACTTGAAGTTATCAATTACAAGCTTGTAATTGTCTTTAAACCCAACAAGAACACCAAGCAGCTCAAGCTCTGGTCTATATGTTAGGATGGCCTCACCATAGAACTTGACATCAAGGAATGGTTGGCTACTGATACATGATGCCGTTGCCCAGTCTGAATCATAGATGATCCAACCAGCAGGAGACATATAGCCGAGAGTACTCTTCATCCATCACCCATCTTTGACATTGTTGATCAGTTCACTTGGAGGTAGAAACTTCTCTCGAAGAAACCGAATCAGCCGAAGCAGTGAGTACACATTCTCTCTGGTCAGAGTATTGCTTGCGGCCATAGACATGAGGCAGTTGCCAATGTAAGCTAATGCCTCCTGAAATTCAAATCTCACCCCAATTGCCTTGAGCTCCTCTTTGTACTCATGCAGTTTGTTTTGGTAAAATTGTTGATCAACCATTGGTATGTCAACAAAAGAAGATCCATTTTGCAAAAGACTTCCCCACTCGGCGTTGGACAGAAATGATTCATTTGGTGGCTTGTACCCAACTGTTGTCTTCATCCAACTTCCCTCTTTTACACAAGCCAAGAATCTAGTAGGTAGTTGTACACATTTTGACTTTAGCTGTCGTATCCATTGCATTAACAAGATTGCATTGTCCACCTTCAGGGGTGATGAGAAAGCAGGGAAACTTGCATTTGGAGGGTTTATGAATGGCACATCCGAGACCCCTATCTGTGTACTGAGGAATGCCAAGAGCTGGTCTTCCGATGTGTTGGTCCCAGCAAAATTACCTGCTGACTTGTAATCTGATGACAATACAATGTAGTTCCCTTCCCATGGGTTTGTGCCCATCAATTCAGCCCATTTGCTACCCTTGGTAGGAACAAGAATGCTGCTTCCTGTTATTGTAACCACATTGCCGTAGATGTCAATCACTGGCATAGCATGACACAACTCTGACAAGTTGTAGCTGTCTATGTGAGACTTATTGGATGAGTGGTACAGAAAGTGAGCAAAAGCAATGACAGGCCTCCGTTCACAATTTAAGGATTTAATAACAATATTTCCATAACCGTAGACAGACACAATCTCCGCTTTTACATTGATCTGAAGCCATTTTGTCACTGTTGTCTTCCGAGACGAATTTTCTAGAGCTCTTTGTGTACTGGGAGGCACAAAGAACAGGTTAGAAGATGAAAACTCCTGGTTCCAGCGGAGAAGCCATGATATGTACTTATTGTCAGATGCAATGCACAATCTATCACCCTGTTGACTAGCTCTAGATATGCTCCAGAAGGAAAGAACATTGTTCCTATCAACATACTTCAGTAGGGGAATGTACATCATATTTGAACCAGAAAAATTATCCCAATTTTCTGCAACAAAAGCTATAATTTCGAGGTAAAGCTCTTCATGTACCTCCTTGATAAGATTAGATCCCTCGATACATTTTGCATACCACTCAGAGTCCACGCTTTTGACACCCATAAATTCAAGCACATTATTGTATGTGCTCTTATCAAAATGAGAGCTAAGAATGTATGCTCCATAAGTAGACAGATTCTTGAGATCCACTCCAGATTCCTGTGCATTCTTGAGGATAGTCCAGAAGGCTGGTTTTAGCCGCCCAATCTCGCCAGGTTTGCAAAAAATCTTCTGTGAAGTGTGAGATTCACATGGCACTATATCCTCAGCAAGTATCTTGTCTTTGATGGCTGACCTAATTGGTTCAAGCAGTGGGATTAGTGAAGAATTGACCGGCAGGAAGTTGAACATCCATGGCAGTGACATTGCTGGGGCATCAGCACTTGACTTCACAAGTGCTACAAAAGCATTCATAAAGGCACTTGGGACACACTCTAGAATCCCCTTGTTCCACGGATTGTCGAATAATATTGCCTCCCTCGATGATGCAAGTAGAAAATCAGCTTGAATGATGAAGGGGAAGTTTGTTACCATCTCTGTTGGAAGGAAGGCATAAACACCAGGTGATAGCTGCTTCCCACTGGATAGACGCTGGCCATGTGGGAAGGCCAGTGTGATGACCCACTCATCAATTTCAGCCCGTTTCTCCACTCTACTCTCAGGCTTAACTGGGAACTTCTGCCTCCACATATAGTAGCCACATTCTTCTTCTCCTCCCCCATTCTCCTGAGCTGACAGGTGGAGTGTGTAAGACACTGCATGCATGTTCTTCCTCTCTTGGTAGTTCTTTTCACTGGATATTGAAATCTCACTAATGTTGTTACCCTTGGGATTGCATTTATCTTCCCAGACAGAAAGCCGCCTGATCTTTGACAGAAACAGTAGCATTTCACGATGCAAACTAGAAAGCTGCTGCTTCACCGCATCAACCTTCTCACTCTTCAAAGGCAATATGATAGTGGTTGTCGGCAGGACTTTGGAACTCCCATATATCTCTTTGAGGTCTGCCAGGTTAGGTCTAGATTCAACCCACTCAGGAACAATGTATCCAATGTTGCATTCTGCACAAGGTTCCTCACTGAACCTGATCTGATAGCCATTACTGAATATATGGGGCTTACTTGATATAAGGAACACGCTCTTGAACCCAATACCTATCAAGAGCAACAGAATATCAATAGAGAAAATGTGTTGTAGCTTAACCATGTGTTGCAACTTTTAAGTGAACTGCGTGGTAACTGGTAATGACGAATTGGACGAGATATAGTGACAGCTGAAACAAATTAGAAATCTTCTCTGGCTAGGGATGGATAACTAGCCCTTTCGTGCTATAGATTGAAGAGGCAAGACTAAACTAGCGTATCTTACATATAAAACTTAACAGAGTTGTATGTTCTTGATAAAAAATATAATAATTGCTAAAATTCTATTATAACATGTTTCTGTGTGATTTGCTTCAGTACTACACCATAAGTTGAATGCTTAAGAATCTTAATATAGAATGACAGAAAAAATAATTAGTCAAGTTGATAAAGGGTAAAGTAATAAAGCAAGTTGATAAAGGGTAAAGCAATTAACCAAGTTGACAAAGGTAAAGTAATTATTCAAAGTGATAATGGGTGATCAACACAGACACATTCAATTAATACTGTGATCCTATTAAAACTGCAACCCAAATCAAGGACTACAGAAAAGTCATCTATTTTTGTACCCATAACCACTACCAATTCCTTGTGATTAAATTTGTGAACATGCAAACATAGGTCTAATACTTCTCCATGCATTTTAGTATGAAATTTCCAAGTGTTGTACATAGAGGTGCCTGTGGGGGCTGTCAAAGAGGCAGATCCTTCCGCTAGGAAAACATAACACTGTTTAGAACAATATCAGTCAAGGTGGTGCAGAGTTTAAACTGTCTTCAATGGAAATTAGGCAGATTTCAATAGTATTTAGGTTTCGAAAAGGTTTGGGCTTGTTGGTGAGCAGTCCAAGGGCACATTACAGGCCAGCCATAGTTGTTCTCCTATTGTATTTGACCATATTTTCCTTTTAACCTGGGCAAGCTTTTGCCTGACTATGTGGTTGATAGTTTTTCCTGGTAAAGGAAGATTTCTAGTAGTGTAGTCTAGCAAAAACATAAACACTACCCACCAACCTTCAAAAAGAAAAGAAACTGCCCAGCAAGGTTAGGTTGGCATTGGGCAATAGATCCAAACATTTTCCAAGACAACAATAAAAACAAGAAATCACACCCATAACATTTACTATGAATAACGATGATCACTAGATAGGGCACTATATTGTAAGACAGCGAAACGATTTGAAGTAGTAGTACTTGATAAATGATAGCTCTTTATTCTAGAAAGAAAGGAGCTCCTCTGACCTAATAACAACCCACCGATTTTGTTGGAGTATCCAAAAACTATTTGAGATTCATTCACAGATAAATACTCCATGGGTACATGTTTAGACGTAACAAAAAAGTTTAATTAGATTCATACCAATACAAAGTGGCTAGTTTTGAAAAATGTCATTAAAAAGTGCAAAAACCAACTGAATTCCATTGCAAAACTGCTAAATTTAAAACTTGACATTTATGGACAATTTTGCCCCTAATATTCCACAAATTTAAAACATATCATTGCAAAGCTGGCATTTTTAAAAACTTCTTTTAAAAAAAATGCTGCTAAACCGGTGGTCATCATGCCCTCGCTAGTCGCCACCATCCCATGGTCTTGCTCGCCTCCGAGCTTCTCGTCCTCGCCGCCTCAACCTCGGCCTCTCGCCGTCAGCCCCTCAGCGCCCTCTTCCCCTCGCGATGGTCAGATCTCGACCAGGTTTAGAAACCGATCGGCGCCCAAACCGCCTCTGGCGGACGGTTTCATAAAACCGTAAAACCGCCAAAACCGGTAAAACCGTGCAAATTCAAAATCAAACGGGCAAATGGGCGGAGCGGTTTCGGCGGTTTTAGCGAAAACCGCCGGTTTTAGGCGGTTTCGGCGGTTTCGCTAAAACCGCCGAAAAATGGAAAATCGTGGAAAATGGAAAAAAAAAAAGAAAATAGGTCTGAAAAAATTTTTAAAAATAGGTCTCAATTTAAAATTTTGCTTCATACAAACCCTTCTAAAAACCATCTAGTTTTTTATAAGATTTTTTCTTAATTTTTTAAAATTAAAATTCAAACTCAAATTTTAAATTTGACCAGCAAAACCGACGGTTTCTCAAACCACCGGCCATGGGTTTGGCGAGAAACCGCCGTTTTTGCGGTTTCGCCGTTTTATAACCTCGATCTGATCGAGGAGGCGGAGGCCGAGCTCGACACCTCGCCTTTCCGCCTTCTCCCTCGCCGCTCGCGGGCATCTTTCTCAGTCGTGCTCGGCCCAGCAGAGTGCGAAGTTCTCGCCGTGGTGAAGCGATGGCGGCGTCGTGGAGGCAGAGCTCGCTCACGTCGCCGCAGGCGTCTACATCGACGCCCATCTCCAGCGAAGCTCTCTTCCAAGAGATCGTCGTCGGCCGAGGTCAATCAAGGCACGCAAACTAGCCCTGCTTCTAACATTAGGGCCATCTCCATGTCCTTCCTACCCGGTGCCTTCGCGGAGAGCCCGCACGCACTGCAGCGGCGATGCAGCGGCAGCCTCGTAGTGAGAGTTCCTCGTATCAGTGCTTGCTGACTTGGGATGCGTTTGGTTTGCGGACAACGGTACCATCCCATCCATGTGTTTCTAGGATGGGACCATCCGAGCAACCTGTTTGGTTTGGGTGGATGGGATGAGCTTGTTTTTTATTTAGTAGGCTGGATGAGTGCTGAATTTGGAGTGAGGAGAAGTTGGATGGCTGCGTACGTGACTTTTTTGCGTACCCCTCCATCCAGGATCTGAGAGGAATATTCCCGTGCTGGGATGGTTCCATCCTCCCTTGTCTCCAAACCAAACAGACCAAAAAACTGGATGGGATGGTCCCATCCACCCTCATCCACTCAACCAAACATATCCTTGATGATTCAGCTGGCCATTGATCTCGGGGAAATCGGCTTTTGGGTGAGTAATTTGTACCATTACAAATTTGTCTCGTTTGTCTCTATGTTGTATGACGATATAAATTTGACACTCTTTACTAGAAGAGACTTTCCCAAATAAAATATTATATTCGACAGTAGAGAAGAGAAAAAAGACAGTAAAAGACCTATTTTGCCCTTCAAATTGAGCAATGTGATATAAACTGCAAGAATGGTTAAAAACATAAAAAGGAAAAATATAGGAAAAATTACAGAAAGGATAGTATAATCTTCGGTGGACTTTTCTAGTTTTTTCATGTATTTATTTGCCATTTTTCTAGCTCATGTCATATTGGTCAACTTAAAGGGCAAAACAGACCTTTTACTACCGTTTCTCTCTCCTCTACAACAGAAAGTGTCTTCTGGTAAAAAGTGTCAAATTTAGAGTATCGTACAACAAAGAAAAAAATTTTGTTTTGTAACAATACCTAGCAAATCCATCCTTTTTACAGTGTCCTAAAGCCAATTTTCCCTTGATCCATGAAGTTGGGAGTTAGTGTTTGAAATGGCAAATAATCAGCAGTCTTTCTTTGGAGTGTCAATCATCAATTATTCCTTTGAAGAGAGAGAGAGGAGGGACTAGGGAGAAGAAGTTATCGGATGGTCTTTAAATTTCTGTAATGCCATATTTCTAAGGAATCTAATTTTATAGTGGCATCATGCTATGTTGCTTTCGCACTACCCCATATATGAAGTGACAAATAATCAATTGCCAATCTTTGAGAGTGGTAAATCATCAGTTCTCTAAATTAGATTTGACATCGCAAAGCAATAGTTTCAAAAGATGTCATTAATGCGTTTGGTTGAGTGGATGAGGGTGGATGGGACCATCCCATCCAGTTTTTTTGTCTGTTTGGTTTGGGGACAAGAGTGGATGAAACCATCCCAGCACAGGAATATTCCTCTCAGATCCTGGATGGAGGGGTATGTAAAAAAGTCATGTACACAGCTATCTAACTTCTCCTCACTCTAGATCTGGTGCGTCTCCTCACTCATCCAGTCTACCAAACAAAAAATAGACTCATCCCATCCCACCCAACCAAACAAGCTGCTCGGATAGTCCCATCCCAGAAACACATGGATGGGATAGTCCCATCCACCTTTGTCCTCAAACCAAACGGACCCTAAAAGTGCTAAACCAGCAGGATGTCACTACAGATATATTCCTCGTTGACAAGGTAAATGCTAAATAATCAATTGATAATTTTTAGAGTGGTAAATCGTCGGTTATTCCAATCTAACTGGCCCTGTATATACATGCCCCTACGAACTACCCAATCTAACTGTCTGATCCCAACTCCGATAGACAAAGAGAGCCATGTTGCTAGTTTCCCCACTTTCTGCCCCCAAGTGGATGTACTCAGCAACAAGCTCAGTGATGGGGCGCTAGAGATCCCGCGAGCCACCAATGTTAGGACAACGGTGGCGATGATGGGTGCTGCTCGAGTGATGGCTCAACACACAGGAGAGACACAGAAAGAGAGAGAGCAGTTAGAGAGAGAGAGGGAGGGAGGACACACAGCTTAAGGCGGAGGAGCTTGGGATGGTGCTCTGCCACTATTTGGAAGAAGTGGAAGGAGGAGCAAGAGGAGAAATAGTAGAATGGCCAAAAATTTAAATGAGTTAGTGACAAAAATATCCATAATGATAATTTTCTAAGGAATCGCACTCGGCATTGACAATGCGCAAGATTTTGACTTTTTACTGTCATCGTAATCGGGTAATTTGTGATGGCATGTATCTAATGAACCCTTGTTTTAAAGAAAGCAATGGGGATTTGAAGGCAGGAGGTCTTGCACTACACCACTTAACTACCAATACAGTACATGACCAACCCCCAATAAACTATACAAATACATATATGCTCCGTACTGTCCATAATTTATCACCAGCCATTTCACAATATCCTATTTAATTTGTAGATGCTACAATAATGCTAATTCTCAATTAATGCTGCCTTAATAAATTTGAAGGAATAAAATTGAAGAGTAAATTGTTTCTCATTGGCCAAACAATTAAAGGAAAACAAAAGAATATATTTACCGTTCTGCAACAAAGACTTACCTTTCTCTCCAATATAACCCTTATCTCTGTTTTTCTTTTTTGTTGACTTCCCCAGACTACAAATAGACTCTATATTGGCTGAAGAGAAGCCACTCTCATTGTTGAAGATGAGCAAAGTTGATGATACACCAGATTCAGTAATATCATTCGATGTAATTACAAACTCCAAAGAAGGAGCTACTCCAGAAGGGTACACATTATCTTCAGCATTCTATATTTTTAGCAAGAAAATATTAACATGCATGAGATGTGGTACTAACATATAAACCATATACAAATAAACAGGCTCCTTAGTCTACACAGCATTTCAATATAGACTTGAGAGCAAACTGTTGCCTCAAAATTACAGGGAATAGAAAAATTAAGTATTCAGCTGAGCAAATACATTATGACACTATGACAACAGAAGTAATGTGAAAAAAATAACATACTTACAGAATTTGGACATAGACAAAAGTATAAAATTTGTTTGTTACAAAATAGCCCAGAGGGCATACCTGTCTAGAATAATAATAATATTGTAGTGTTAAAACTTTCAGAAAAATGTAGCACATCAAAGGCTGATTCATCCTAATGAATGGCATCTATAATTTAGACAATTTCCTTTGTGAAAATGGTCTAATGTAGCAAAGTAATAATTCAGCATAAGTAGCATACAACTCTAACAATGAATAAGGATTGCAACAACAAAAGCACTTGTGTTACAACACACCACAAGAGTCGTGGTTTGCGAAATTTTTTTCACGCAAAGCAAAGATTAAATTCACGTACTGTTTCCCATTTTTTCAGTTTAGATTTGCCAACATTTCTATGAATATTATCAGTAATTCGAAAAAAAATATCACGTGTGACATTTGTTTAGCAATCCTGCACACAGAGCATCAATGAAAACAAGGTCACAATGATAAATTCATGGAAGATTGTTTATATGGATAAGTTGTCACAATTGTGCGGCACATATGGGTACGTTGTGATCATACTTGAGTAAAAGTCTAGATTTGGACCCATTAATTTATAACTTCCTGATTTGAAAACGCATTTATATCTTCTCAAGATGATGAAAAACAAATATAGGTCCTGACCTAAAATCTGGATATTTTCACATCTGAACCATCTGATTAATCCAACGACCATCGATGCATGCCACTTCATGTCTTCCATTAAAGTCAGAGAATGCAAATCCTCTAGAAAGACCAGTGGGTCCAGCAGGCCTCTGGAGCCCACCTAGCCAGACCAGTGACTTTTTTTTATGGGGAAATGTAATACGGTGTGACCAGTTAAAAAAAAACAAACTCTTCTTGTAAAAAAAAGCATATAGGCCTATACATTGTAAAAAAGGTGAAAAAACCTAATACAAAATGTTTTCTAATAAATCTAGTACAAAATATTTTTAAAAAAAACTAGTTCAAACTGTTTCTTAAAATAAACTAGTACAAAACGAGAAAATACAAGATGAGAAATATGTCTTGCACAAAAAATTATAGGGCGATGGATAGACAAGGTCTTTCATCCCAAATGGTTCAATATATGTTTCTTACGAAATATATTTAGTAGCCAGTTAATACATAGATATATTTTTTGTAAACTAGTACAAAGAAATGTACAGATTGTTGTAGCATTCAAGAAAGTACCATTTTTAAAAAAGAAAAAACCGAAGGACCAGACAAAACTGAAAAATCATCGGTCTTAGGCATCTCCAGCCAGCATGTCTAAGCCCCATGTGTCGTCACTATAACAAATAGTGATGAGGCATGGAATAAGAAAAGTAGAGTGTAGGAACAGTGATGGGACAGATATTAGAGAGGTAAATAAGGATAGGGCAAGCCCATTTGGTGAGATGGCACGTGAATAGAGATAGAGCAAAAGAGAAAATAGGACAAACTGATAGAGATGCCCTCAGCACGCACGCGTACATGCACTTCCTAAACGGCATGAGCAGGGCCACAGAAGGATTGGATGCGAAAGAAAATAGGGAAGAAATCGAATCAAGAATGCAGAGCAAAGATTTTGGTTCACCTGGACGAGCTCCATGAGGAAGTGGACGTCCTTGGAGTAGAGCTCCTGCGACAGGTAGTTCACCGCCTGGTGCATGTCCTCGGCAAGCGGGTTCCTCTCGCCGCGCCCGATGAAGTAGCGCTCGCGCCGGATCCTCTCCACGTGCTCCCGCGCCGCCGCCGCCATCTCCGCCGGCGATGAGGACGACATTTGCGCCGCCAAGGCACCTCGCTGGGCTTCCGAGGGTATGCTTTGGTACTTGGGAGGTGGGAAGCGGAGGGGTTGGCTTTTTGGGCTTCTTTACCGCTTTATATAGGAGTAACAGTGTGGTGGTCCACTGCGAATCCGACTGTTCAGCTTCAAAATGTTGCAAAGAACACCTTGACAGTAACAAATACTCTAGAATTTGCCATTTCAAATATGCGCATTCCATGATTTGTCACTCCACGTGTCATTCTAAGTGAGGGATCAAGAGCCTGTTTGGTTTGCTGCCAAATCTACCACAACTAAGTTTAGACGCGCCACAGTTTTTATGGTGGATGTTTGGTTCGCGCCACAATTGTGGCTTGCCACACTTTCTTAACAATCGGACCCACGCGTCATAGACTGATTTTGTGCCACACTTTGCCTAAGGTGTGGCGCTGATTTTTCAGCCACAAAAGTGTGGCTTGCCACACTTGTCTAAGATTAGGTTAGACAAAGCGTGGCACCAACCAAACAGGCCCTAAATGCCAGTGGCACGTGGGTGTATAATTCTATATTACACATCTTTTAAGAGTGACAAATAATGGGATCTTCCTTTAGAATATTGTCATTATTATATATTTCAGTCCTTGTTTTTGGTTAAAAAATTTTATTTGTGTTTATTTTGTAGTTGTTGGGGAAAGTACGTGGTCCATTGAAATACGGTCCACTGACTTGTCCTCGGCCCCACAGGAAGTAAGCCCGGGCTTGGTAAGCTCGCGCTCAAACTTGGCAAGCTCGCGCCCGAGCTTCCCCGTCTCAAAGCATCGAGCCTCTCACTCCTCCCGGGCTTCCGAAGCTCAGGGCTCAGGACCTGAGGCAGATCGTGCCGCGCCGCGGACAGGATACGCTTCGGGTCCCTAAGGTTATCAAGAATTAAATGCGCGCACTGTACCGAGGAGCGCCTGGCGAAGGCTACTGGCGGGTTGGCGGCAGGTCCCGTCAACCGTCCGCATGGGCAAAGACACGTGCTGACCGGTAGCGGTCCGGCGCGGCGATCGGGAGATACACTCGATTACCCGGTAGATTTTGTGCGCCCGGCATGGCAAAAAGGAACGACTATTCAACGGGCCAGCGCAAGCTACAGTGGCCGGAGGCCGCCTATAAAAGGGGCATACAGGCCACGACAACGTTTACCCGCTTTTGGATCCACACAACACACACTCGGAAGGTAGCCACTGCAAACAGGAGCACTTGCACTCACGTAGGAGCTCTAGTTCCCGGTGGTAGCTCTCCACACACAGGTAACGGTAGGAACACACACAGTGCCTTGAGCACTTATTGTACTCGAGGCCCGGTCTTCCCAAAGCCCGGACTTCACCTCCTTGTACTCGTTTGAGCTTGGCTTTAAACGAAGACTGGACGTAGAACTGTTATCCCACAGTGGAGGCCCGAACTAGGATAAAAACACTCGTGTCATCATCATCACCTTCCGGGCTCGACGCGTCCGACTGCGTCGGGACCTAAAGTCCTTTCCCTCGGTAGCGTCCGGCCAAGCGGCCGAGCTTCGGTCCAGAGGATAGGGCCGCCTTCGGGCCTCGCACCCCCTTTTCTTGCTTATCGGCCTGTGGAGGTTCGCCTCCCAGTCGATTGAGTCGAGGATGGCCTTGTTGTCATACGATGACATTGATACCGTAGACCTAAACTACGACGATCGCGACGATCTCGACGACGTCAACGAGTCGTATGAGGAGTGGCAAGCTGGTATCCTCGCCGAAGCTCAAGCTAACGAGATGGAGGTGGAAGCAACACCCACCTCGGGAGTAGCTGTTCGCTCCCCGGCTTTGCCCGGCCAAGACGGCACTTCGCTGACTCACGTCAGCGAAACCCTCATGGAGGGACTGGAGGCACCGCCACCGTGCCAAGAATCGACAGATCACAGCGTTATTTGTCGCGTCCAAAGAGGAGGACCAGTCCTGTGCGCGCAACTGGCGTCCCGGCCCGTCAGGACAGGGAGTGGGCCAGCGTGTACCCATGGTGGTTGAAGGTGCCGACGGCACCGCCTCCGTGGGTGACACCGACATGTCCCCCTCGCGGGAACCTGCCTCACGCCATGTCTTTGCGGCGTCAAGCGGAGCAACCCCGCACCAGCCACGCGCTGACCCAAGCGGAGAGCACAGCGGCGTGAGGCAGCTCGAAGCTTCTTTGCTGGGTCAGTCAGGCGAACTCTGGCGGATATCCGTCGTAGACCTACCGGCTCGACGTCTGCCACTCGCGCTGCACGTGCGCACTCGCCTACCACTACTGTCACTAACCCCGTGCTGCGTAGTCAGCAAAGGGTTAAGACGATTACCCAGGTCATGCGTGACCTGGAGAAGAACCCGCGAGGGTTCACCATGGCCGACCTAGGCGCCGCAGTTGCTGACGGCTTGGAGGAACTTGCCGGGGATCTCAGTGAGCACCTCCAGGCCCAGTCGCACACTAGTGGCTCCTCAAGGCGGGGCGGCCAGAGCGTTCGGTCGCGCCGACAGGCATCCACGTCCACAGTGGACGGCGCTCCCCAGCGCACCCCGGGCGGAGTCTTTTCTCGCCTCGGGCCGCTTCCAGGCGGAAGGCTTCCCGTTAGAAACAACGGGGCCGCCCCAGGGTGCCTGGCCTTCTCCCGAGCTTTGCGCGAAGCCCATGGCCTCGTAAGTTCAAGCCCGGAAGCATCGAGAAGTTCGACGGGAGCAAGAATCCCAACGAATATCTCGCTGTCTATACTACCGCCATCCTGGCCGCAGGCGGTAATGAGGCCGTTATGGTCAACTACTTCCCTACCGTCTTGGAGGGAATGGCCCGAAACTGACTCTTCAACCAGCGCCGAGGTTCGATCACGCAATGGGCAACAGCAGAGGCGCCCGGATGAACTTCCAGTGGCGCGCCAGAGCGCCTTGGAAAGCCCCAGGACCTCAAGCTTGTGGTCTAGAGGGCGGGAGAAGGCCTGCAGGACTACGTCCGCAGGTTCATCCAAGTGCGCAACACCATCCCGTCGATCTACGACGAGGCCATCGTTGAGGCTTCAAAGAGGGAGTACGGAACACCCGTTTCACCGAGGATCTTGAGCTCCATCTGGTCCACACCGCAGCTGATCTATTTCGTGCTACGGAAGGATACATCAAAACCTCCGAGGCGGTGGAGCGCAAGATAGGGAGAACGGAGGAGAAGGTGGCGGCCCGGACTGGCACAGATGCCAAGAAGGGTGACGCCGAGAAGAAGAAGAAGAAGAAGAAGAAGAAGAAGGAGCCTGCCGTCCCGAACTATGTCGCGGCAGTGGAGCCCGAGAGTCCCGCTCCTTCTGAGCGGCCGCCTCCACGGCCAGCCCGCCCCGGCAGGTGGCAGGAACGGCCGGGGCTCAGGCCAGGCGGGGCGAAGCTCCCAACCCGGCCTCGACCGCCCGAGGCTAACCCTCCGAACAACCGCCATCGCTTTCTTCGCCAAGACGCCATGACTCGCAGAATCGCAGGACGGGGCGCGGTTGGAGGACTTCTACGCCGGGCGCGGGTCCATGCCCGAACTCCCCGACCACGGAATCCCAGACGATCGGGCGCCTCAGGGTGCCCATGGCGACGCCTTCCAGAGGCTCGCGCGCACGTTGCCGTGATCTTCGGCGCCGCCTCTGCCTATAGCTCACGACGCGAGCTTAAGGCCGCTGCCAGGGAAGTTTACCACCTCGAGAAGGGTAATCCTAGCGACGCACCCCTGCGGTGGTCTCATCAGTCGATCACTTTCTCCGGGGATGATTGTCCCCCCGGAATGACTAGGCCCCAGCGCTTGCCGCTGGTGCTCCGTCCGACCATCAGTAACACGTGAGTCGACCGAGTGTTGGTAGATGGCGGGAGCTCCTTGGACATAGTCACTGCTCAGGTTCTTGAGCAGATGCTGGTCTCACGGTCCAAGATCAAGGATATAGCCATTCCCTTTCATGGCATTGTCCCAGGGTCGTCCCTACAACCGATCGGGCAGATCGTGCTGCCCGTGACGTTTGGGACCCCCAGAACTTCCGGACGGAGTACATCACCTTCGAGGTGGTGGACTCCGAGCTCCCGTACAACGCCATTTTTGGACGCCCCGCGCTGTCCAAGTTCATGGCGGCCACCCACCACGGGTACCACTGACTGAAGATGCCGGCCCCTCACGGGGTCATCACGATCAAGGGCAGCCACAAGGCCGTTATGGCCTGTGATGAGAGCACCTTGACCATGGTCGGACAGCTCCCCGAGCGCGGCCCCGCCAAGACCAACTGGCCACCAGTCCGTCCCAAGGTGGCCCTGCAGCCGCAGGAGCCCACCAAGGCAGTCCCCCTCTCCGAGGACGACCCAGCTAAGGTCATCCATATAGGGGTCAACCTCGAGTCCAAAAAGGAACTCGAGCTCGTCACCTTCCTTCGGGCTAACGCAGACGTGTTCGCGTGGGAACCGTCCGACATGCCTAGAGTCCCAAGGGAGGTAATCGAGCACAGGCTAGCTGTTCACCGATAAAAAGCTCGTCGACAGTTCTACGGCGCTTCCCCAAGTGGAAGGCCGATATCATTCAGGAGCAACTCGACAAGCTCCTCTAAGCCGGCTTCATCCGAGAAGTCGAGCATTCTGACTAGCTCGCTAACCCAGTCGTCGTCAAGAAGAAGAGCTGGAAGTGGAGAATGTGCGTCGACCATCGCGACCTCAACGCCGCCTGCCCCAAAGACAATTTTCCCCTTCCGCGCATAGACCAACTGGTCGACGCAATGGCGGACTCGGCACTCATGAGCTTCCAGGACGCCTACTCGGGCTATCACCAGATCGCGCTGGCAAGTGAAGACGAAGAGAAGACTGCCTTCGTGACACCTTTTGGTACCTTCTGCTACATGACCATGTCATTCGGTCTAAAAAACGCAGGAGCCACGCTCAAATGGTTGATGCGTAAGACGGTCCCCGATCGATAGGGCGAATGTAGAAGTTTACGTAGACGACGTTGTTGTAAAAAGCAAAGTCCCACGGGACCATGTGACCGACCTTTAGGAAACGTTTGCTAATCTTATGAAATATCAGGTCAAACTGAATCCTGAAAAATGTGTCTTTGGTGTCCGATCTGGGATGTTGCTTGGCTATTTGATAGGGAAGGCGAGCATCGGGACAAACCCCGAGAAAATCAAGGCCATCGAGAATATAAGGTCGCCAACCTGCACCAAGGAGGTGCAAACCCTCACCAGGCTGATGGCGGCTCTCAGCAGATTCATATCTCATCTCGGCGAGTGCAGTGCACCTTTCTGTAAGATCCTGCGCAAACATGATGGTTTCGAATGGACAGAGGAAGCCGAGGCTGCTTTCAGCGAGCTAAAGCGTTACCTATCCACGTCTCCCGTCCTAGCCACGCCAAACCTCGGGGAAGCTCTACTCCTTTACTTGGTCAAGTTGCCCAGTGCCGTGAGTGCTTTGACTAGCAATGAACGCGAGGGCAAGCAGCAACCTATCTACTACGTAAGCGAGGTATTACATGGACCGAAGGAGCGGTACCCTGAGGTTCAGAAACTCTTGTACACCTTGCTTATGGCTTCGCGAAAGTTGCGTCACTATTTTCAAACCCATCCAATTATGGTCCCAACGAGTTTCCCGCTAAGGGATATCATCCGGAACCCCGACGCGAACGGGAGGGTCGCAAAGTGGGCAGTCGAGCTTGGTAAATTCGACATCAAGTTCGTACCCCGAACAGCGATCAAGTCCCAAGTCATGGTCGACTTCATGGCCGAGTGAACTGGCCCAGTCGACCCTTCTGGAGGCTCGTCCGAGCTCGCAAACCAAGAAGCGCACTGGACCATGTTCTTCGATGGGTCGCGCCAATTCGAGCGATCAGGTTGCGGGTTTGTCCTCATCTCCCCCCCAAGGAGAACAAATTCAGCATATTGTACAGCTCCATTTTCCCGCAACGAATAATGCTGTGGAGTACGAAGGCCTCCTAGCCGGCCTACGAGCATGCACTGCGCTCGGCATAAAACGGCTAACAGTGAAAGGGGATTCGCAGTTGGTTGTCTGCCAAGTAAACAAGAAGTTTCAGTGTTTCGACAACTCAATGGTGCGATACTTGGCAGAAGTGAGAAAATTGGAGAAACAGGCAGAAGTGAGAAAGCTAGAGAAATATTTCACGAACTTCGAAGTGTGTTACGTTCCCAGATCAAGCTAATAGCTCGCCGATAAGCTCATGGCTCGGCTCCTCACAAGAAACCGCCCGTGGGGTGCTCGTGGCAAAGACCCACTAAAGCCCTCTATTCCTCCGGAGAAGAGGCCTCGAGAAGACGGTTGCTCGACCCAAACGACCGGTACCATTTCGTTCCTAGAGCAACATGACACTGATGACACCATTCGTCCAGCCTCATGACGATGGGACACCGCCACAGACACACCGAGAAATCCGGCCCAAAGACATGCCCGACCTTACCGATCACTGGGCTTGTTGTACCGAAGGGGTTCTAACGGCGTACTTTGCAAGTGCGTGACCCAGGAGGAAGGCAAATTTCTCCTCCAAGACATCCATGACGGGATCTGCGGGGCCCATGCCTCTTTCAGAACCTTAGTGGGAAAGCCTTTCGCATGGGGTACTACTGGCCCACTACGTTGACTGACGCAAGGGAGCTAGTAAAACGTTTCCCAGCCTGCCAATACCATGCCCGAGTGTCCCACTAGCCAGCGTACGAGCTGCAGACTATCCCGCTGACCTAGCCATTCTTGACGTGGGGAATGGATATACTTGGTCCGTTCCCCAGAGGCCTAAAGGGTTGCACGCACCTGTTCGTCGCCATCGACACTTTCACTAAGTGGATCGAGGCCGAACCAGTGTCGAGCATATCAGCCCAAACGGCCAAGAGGTTTCTGAGGAATAACATCGTGACCAGGTTCGGCGTCCCGAGCAACCTGATCGCTGACAATGGGACACAGTTCACGAGCGAGCTATTCCAAGACTACTGTGAAGAGCTCAGCATGAAAGTCGCTCTAGCCTCGGTGGCTACGGCGCGGCCGAACGTGCAAATGGGCAGATCATGCAGGACGTCAAGCGCCGTGTGTACGACGCTCTCGTCGAACAGCATCACAACTGGGTAGAAGAGCTACCCTCGGTGCTTTGGACAGCTCAGACAACCTCCAATCGGGCTACCAGGGAGACCCCATTCAGGCTAGTATACGGCTCAGAAGCTGTCCTACTCGTCGAGCTAAGACTCGGTTCAGTCCGTGTTGATTTTGTAGGTGAAATCGACAACGACGAGGAACGACTGTTGGATCTCGACCTATCTGAGTCATGCCGTGAGCAAGCACTACTGCGAGTGGCAGCATACCAGCAATCCCTACAACGGCACGCGGCTAAAAAGGTACAGACCCGGACCTTGCAAGTGGGCGACCTGGTTCTAAGACAAGTTCAGAACCTAGCCCACGCCAATAAGCTCACCCCGAGGTGGGAAGGTTCGTACACGGTCGTATCAGCCACACGCCCGGAGGCTATAAGACTGGCTATGCCGGATGGTAGAGTCCTCAACAGTTCCTGGAAAGTCGCTCAACTCCGGAGGTTCTACACCTGAGCAAAGGTCGTAAGTCTCCTTTTTCCCCCTCTTTTCCTTTTGTCCGTCTTTTCACTCCCAGAAAACCCTCAAACTAACCGCGGCGACCTAAACTTATGATCGAGTTTGGGAGAAAGCCCGGGCTGTTTCGGTACACATCGACAGAATAGTGGCTACGCAGAAGCCAACCCTCGGGATTCCCTTGCACACGGATAAGCTGATATCCATCGCACCACGCAAGATCCCGTGCGGGCACACGCTTTCCGGCCCTATATCATACGCCCGCATAAAATTGTCACAGCCCGGGATAACTCTGGAGTCCAACACTCTGCCTCTCACAAAGAAACAGAGCAAGGACCACAAGCTCTGATCAAGAATACAGTCTCTCTAAGCTACGCCCGAGCTTCTCTCCAGAAGCTCGGTCATGGCTCGGGGGCTAGGTCGATTTTTCAAAAAATTGATCACTCTAAACCACAGCCGACCTTCTGTCGAACCAGAAGCTCGGTCGTGGCTCGGGGGCTAGGGTCGATTTTTCAAAAAATTGATCACTCTAAACCACAACCGACCTTCTGTCGAACCAGAAGCTCGGTCGTGGCTCGGGGGATAGGGTCGATTTTTCAAAAAATTGATCACTCTAAACCACAACCGACCTTCTGTCGAACCAGAAGCTCGGTCGTGGCTCGGGGGATAGGGTCAATTTTTCAAAAAATTGATCACTCTAAATCACAACCGACCTTCTGTCGAACCAGAAGCTCGGTCATGGCTCGGGGGTTAGGGTCGATTTTTCAAAAATTGATCACTCTAAACCACAATCGACCTTTTGTCGAACCAGAAGCTCGGTCATGGCTCGGGGGCTAGGTCGATTTTTCAAAAAATGATCATTCTAAACCACAACCGACTTTCTGTCGAACCAGAAGCTCGGTCGTGGTTCGGAGGCTAGGGTCGATTTTTACAAAAAGTCGATTTCTTAAAAGTTGATTTCCCAAGGTCAAGTACCCAAGCAAGCACTTTCGATTTTCTCTAAGCCACGCCCGAGCTTCTATTCAGAAGCTCGGCCATGGCTCAGGGGCTAGGATCGATATGACTATTCCATGACCTTCGAATCCCTTCTTGCCTATACGACTACTTCTGTTCGTTTGCACGCAGGAAAAACGGCAAAAGAAGGAAGCAGCAACAAAACAACTTTATTAAAAGACTTTGAAATGGCTTACAAGCCAGTTACACAAAGCCTCAGCGGGTGCGGACTACCGCCTCGATGATCACGTCGGCTACCTCAGCAAGCTTCGGGACGACTTCGATCAGCACCTCGACGGTGGCGACGTCGTGGGAACGGGCCTCTTCCTCGGCGACCTCGGTGAGCGCGAGGTCATACAACGCCCAAAGCTCCGCCAACTCTTCGTCGTGATCCATGGAAGCAAAATCAAAAGCAAGAAGAGGAAGAGGTACGGAAGGAAGAAGCTTGAAATGAAAAGTGGCCGCAGCGTCGGTCTCCTTTTATAGCCATGATCAGGAGGTCGAAGCGATCCCAGGAGTAATAGCGTCGGGAAGCAGCTCCGACGCGGAACTGTTTCCAAGATTTGACGCGAATGTCTCTCGGGACATGGAGCAATAGTCAAGTCGACGTTTGGCATTCCAGGGAGAAGGTGGACCAAGGGAGCAAAGGTCAAAACAAGTCAATGTATTTTCAAAAGTATTTACAGAAAAGGGGCAAGTCGGATCATCGCCTAAGAAAAAGAAAAATACAAGGGCCAACGACTTAGGCTGGCACCTGAGCTTCCGAAGCTCGGCCAGCACTTCGTCGTGTTGGTTCTGAAGCTCGAGGAAGTCTTTTACCCTATCTCGGGTGGTCCGCATCTCAGTCCGCAAGACTTCATTGGCTGCCTCCAGATCCCGCATGGTGTCCCTGGGTCTTGATAGATCCTCCGTCATGGCCAGAGCTAACTTCGCCTCGAAAGCTCCGCGAGAAGGAGGTCACGCCCATCGCCAAGACGGGCAACCTCGGCGTGCTTGCGCCCACGCGCTCCTCGAGCTCGGTGGAACGATCGCGTTCGCCTTAGGGCCTCCCAATGACCGACGGAAACCTCCGGCGTCATCCAGCGCCATGGCTAAGGCCGCCTCCGCCGCCGCGACTCGAGCTTCCAAAGCCACTGCCTGGACCGAGCTCGAGCGAGCTTCTTCTGCCGGCGCGGCAAGCGACTCTTTGCCGCCCGGCGTCGCGCCGTCTGCCAGTAGGGCCTCCCACTCGGCATTGTGCTCAGCCCCGAACGAGCAAGCGATGCCGACAACCTCGCGGTAGAACTGCACCAAGAGGATAGGCTATGAAAAAAGAAAGAACGCAAGCAGGGTCGACCCAAGACTTCAAAAGCCAAGCTCGAAAGCACTTACCCGCCTTGTGGCCGCTGCAGTCATGGACTCGTCTTGAGCCCGAGAACACTCTAAGCGCAGTAAACACAACTAAGTCGCCTGAAGCTTGAGCTGCTTTCGGATCTCGGGCACTCCTCATCGCCTTACCAACCTCCGACAGGCTCGGCCGCTTCTCCTACAGCCTCACAAGCTCCCTCCGCCGGCTCGGCCTGCGCCCCATCGGCCGCTCCCGGCACCGTCTCCTCCGTCGGCTCGGCTGATTCCCCTATAAGCCCGGCAGCACCAACGGCTTGAAGGCATGGCTCGGGGGCGAAATCAATTTGCACCCCGGCGTCTTCCTTCGGCTTAGCCCCCAGCCGGTTCGCCAGCCACTCCTCAAGCAACTGGCCGGGGACTGGTTGAAGCCGGAAGGGCTCTTGCTGGCGCCACGCGGTGAGCGAGAGCTCGTGCTCGACCCACACTAGTGTCGCTACGATCCATCCTGCGACAACCAGCGGAGCCACGCTCCACAGCCGCACCGGGACGATGCTGGCGGCCGTAATGATCCGGATGGGCCAGTTCCAGCCGAGGAGGAGAGTGTCGCCCATGTCCAGTGGAGGGACGGGTATGATGCTCCTTGAAAAAAGCTTCGACAGACCGTCGAAGTCAATCGGGCGCCACCTGGTCGAGGTCCGCCCCTCGACACGAAGCGGCGCCAGGAGCGATGTCCCATCGTTTGTCTCCACCTCCACGAACACGGCCTGGGAGCGCACGTCATTGCGTGCCACCAACGGGAGGATGAAGGGCCCCGAGCCTCGAGGCCCGGGCTCATCCTTGACGGGGTCGTTCTCCCGGGCCACTTCCTCTGGCCACACCGGGATGAGTTCCCCCGCATGGGGAGACAGGGCGACTGAGAACAAAGAAAGAAGTGATCGAAGCATGCCCGATCAGCTTGGGAGCCATGATAGGCGGAGAAAAAGAAGAAAGAAACTAAAAGGCACAGCGACTTACGAGTAAGCGAGACGTCCGTCCCGGCCAACCCATCGTCCGAGTCGTCAACATACGTCAACATCCAGCACCAACCGACGTCTTTTTGGCGCCGGATGGGTATCCCGCGCACCGGCCGAGACATGAGCCGGGGAACCCCAGCCCGGACTAGGTCAAGGATGTAAGCGAGGCTCGGGCGCCACCGCCCAAGACGGCAACCTTGCCTCGAGCGCCCGCCGGCTTCTTCAGGCGGCCGCGCCCCGCTGTTTTTTCGCGCCAGGCCAAGCCCACGCCGCCGCCGGTATCTAGCCGCGGCCTGCCGCCATCGGCCAAGAAAGCGGCGGGCACGCCTTCGCCCACTTCCGCCTGCGAGATAAGTCACGAAGCATCAGCCCGCGCCCACGGAAGACCGCTTCCAGGGGCGTTTAAACCCACGGGAGCACGTACCTCGTCCGGGACGTTGCGGACTCCCGAGCCTGATGGCTCGTTATGGTTCGCGGGCAGGAGAAGCCTCACAGCCCGAACCACGTCGTCCTCGGGTAGGGCTGCAGAGAAAAGAGCAGAAACATCAAAAACATGACCAAAGAAAGCTCGGGCAATGGACTACAGGGTCGAAGAAAGGAACTTACGGGAAGCACCTTCGCAGGTGAGATCGTCCCATCCGCGGATCTTGAAGAAAGGGCGAACCCGCTTTCGTAGCGGGCTCACCCGGTGCCTGATGAAGTCGGCTACAATGTCGTAGCT
This sequence comes from Olyra latifolia, assembly GCA_036346145.1. Lineage (NCBI taxonomy): Eukaryota > Viridiplantae > Streptophyta > Magnoliopsida > Poales > Poaceae > Olyra > Olyra latifolia. The sequence continues at coordinate 14,028,420 of CM070533.1, forward strand.
GTTAAGCCCCCGGCCGGCCAAATCCCGGATTTTGGCCACCGAGGCTACCTCCGCCGGCTCCAGCGAAGGCCGGGGCATCGTCAACTTCCCCGGGCTCGCGTTCGCGAACCATAGAAAGCAGTCGTCGAGCACCTTGGCGTAGTAACACCACGACGCCCACCCCCCCCCGACGTTTTCCTTGGCCTTGAACACCGGGTATACGGGCTTCATGACGCGGCGGAGCTTGAAGTAGGCGCACCTCGCCACATTGCTCTCGCCAGTCGTAGTCAGCTCATAGAAGTTGAGGAAGAGGCTGATCGATGGCTCCACCCCGACGAACGCCTCGCAGAGGTGCGCGAAGATCATCAGTAATAAGATCGAGTTGGGATTGAGGTTCACCAACTCGATCCCGCACTGGGCCAAGACGACGGCGAAGAACTCGGACTCCGGGACCCGGAGCCCGTGAACGGCAAAAAGCTCGAAGCAAACGAACTTCTTGCTCTCGAGCGCGGGAACCGTCTCCTCGCCGACCGCCCTCCAACCGCCGACCTCGATGAAGCCGACGGCTTCTAACCCCTTCAGGTCGTCCTCAGAAAGGAGACTCCGCGTGAAGGGCGCCATCGGAAAGGAAAAGATCGGAAGGCGGAAAGACGACAGAAAGGCAAAGGAAGGAGGAAGGCAAGAAAAGCAAATAGCACAAGAGAGCGTAAAGGGGAACGGCGAAAGGAAAGCTGCCTGATATAAACCGGCGCGGGGAGACAAACCGTCGCCTGTCCGCCAGAAGACGCGAAAACCAAGGAGAAGGAAGCGGCGCGCATAACCACGCTGGTTTGGGATTCCCACCGAAGCTATGGGGCCCCGCGCGCGAAAGGGCAGGCATTTCGCCCGAAGGCAGTTACCAAATAAACATCAGAGCGGCATGCCATCGTCCCGCTCAAGGCTCGGGGGCTAGCTGTTGGGGAAAGTACGTGGCCCATGGAAATACGGTCCACTAACTTGCCCTCGGCCCCACAGGAAGTAAGCCCGGGCTTGGCAAGCTCGCGCTCGAGCTTGGCCGGCTCGCGCCCGAGCTTCCCCGTCTCAAAGCATCTAGCCTCTCACTCCCCCCGGGCTTCCGAAGCTCAGGGCTCAGGACCCGAGGCAGATCGTGCCGCGTCGCGGACAGGATACGCTTCGGGTCCGTAAGGTCATCAAGAATTAAATGCGCGCACTGTACCGAGGAGCGCCTGGCGAAGGCTATTGGCGGGTTGGCGGCAGTCCTTTCAACCGCCCGCATGGCCAAAGACACGTGCTGACCGGTAGCGGTCCGGCGCGGCGATCGGAAGATACACTCGATAACCCGGTAGATTTTGTGCGCCCCGGCATGGCAAAAAGGGAACGACTATTCAACGGGCCAGCGCAAGCTACAGTGGCCGGAGGCCGCCTATAAAAGGGGCATATAGGCCACAACAACGTTTACCCGCTTCTGGATCCACACAACACACACTCAGAAGGTAGCCACTGTAAACAGGAGCACTTGCACTCACGTAGGAGCTCTAGTTCCCAGTGGTAGCTCTCCGCACACAGGTAACGGTAGGAACACACACATAGTGCTTTGAGCACTTATTGTACTCGAGGCCCGGGCTTCCCAAAGCCCGGACTTCACCCCCTTGTACTCGTTTCAGCTTGGCTTTAAACGAAGACTGGACGTAGGGCTGTTATCCCACAGTGGAGGCCCGAACCAGGATAAAAACACTCGTGTCATCATCATCACCTTCCGGCTCGACTTCGTCCATCAAGTCGGGACCCGATGTCCTTTCCTCGGCGAAGATTCGCCAAGCGGCCGAGCCGGCCGAGGGGCAGGGGCATGCCAGCCTCGCACCCCCTTTCCTTGCTTATCGGTCTGCGGAGGTTCGCCTCCCAGTCGCCGATAGTAGTCCCAAGTAAATGCAAGGTGTTTTTTTTGTATAAATGAATCTTATCGCTGAATGTCTTAGTGAGTAAGGAAGAATGAAATGGTAGAAAATCAAACCTCCTATCACCAATTGGGGATGGTAACGAGGGCAATCCTCGACGGATGTGGGTAGTATGATGTTTCCGGCCTTGCTACGCAAATCTTCCATGCTCCTCATTCCTATTCGGGAGAATGGCCCCAGACAGGTCCGCACACCCACAAGCTCACTGTAGTTTGACTTCTCATTGGTGTCCGGCCATGCTAGGCCACCATCTCCTTCCAACACCTCATGTTTGTCCCTTGCGCAGCTGCCTCCGCTCGCACGTCGTCTCTTGTGATGATCCTTCTCATTGTCACCTCTTCCCATGTGTCGTATCTCTTGTCTTCCCCTTGCATCATCCTCTCTAACATGCATGGATGATAGGCTAGTGGGCTTATAGGAGGTGGTTGGTAACCTTGGAGAGGAGTTGGGCTTGGCTAACTAAAGTTTTCGGGTGTGCCAAGTTACCCTACCATACTTAATTTGGTCATGTCAATAGGATTTGGATGTAGTTTGGTTCATAGCCAAATATTGGTAAGCCAACCGAAAATTTTGGCATGCCAAATCTTTTCAACGCAAGCAAAGGGCCAAGTCTAGGAATGGGATTCTTCTGCTTAGAGCATCTCCACCAGCTACTCTATCCTCTCACTCTATAACACTGTTCACTACTCCCTCTATCCAACACTCTAAATTTCCTTTACATTTTATACTACACTCTAAAAGATTCCTTCTCTACACCAGCTTCTCTATCCCGAGCTACAGTATTATAGAGTACTTGCTCCAGATGCTCTTAGGCATTGGCGAGCCAAGGCGCACACTTACATGTAGGATGGGTCCTAGTAGACATAGAGATAAAGGCGTAACCGTAGCAACGCGGGAAGCAGCAGGCAGCAGTGGGCCTAGATGTCAGTGTGATGCGACTAGAAAATGGTGGCAAATCAAATTGTGCCTGTTTATTTCAAACAATTTTGATTTTCCAATTTTCATATATATTTCATCCGGGGTCCAAATTCTATGAAAAAAAATTCTAAATTCATCTAAAATTTAGTCTATATATATAATGATTTGTAGAATTTATTTGATTCTAGAATTGCAGTGCTCATTTTAGAATAAAAATTGTGTTCAATCTAAACTTTAGCCTTACCAAAATTTGGTGGCCGCTCTTGTCTTCAATCCAAACACCACAATATTGCCAATGATTTGGTCATGCCCTGAATTGGCCGACATGACCAATTCATTGATAGAGTGACTTGAGGCTATGAACCAAACACGCTTTGAAAATATTAGTTCCAAATTGAACCATACCATTCATGCCCCCATCCCTATCCCCACAAGGGAGAATTTCCCTGTCCCTGCCCCTGCTTCCCTTAACGGGGACATGACTTCCCTCATTTTCATCCCTGTGAGGGAAAAATATCTTTATAATTAATATCCAAACTAAATTTCTTTAATTAATTCAACTAAAATTACAAAAGAAATAATTTCAAATTTTTAAATTTTTTTAAAATTTATAAAAACAATTGTGATCTTTATGCACCAACGTGTTTTTGAGAATTTTTCCTATAATTTTTGGAGTCCAAAAATATCTAATCATGCCACGTATGTAGCGATGTGGACAAAACCGCCCCCCATGTCATCAAAACGACCTTCCTAACCCACCGAGGGTGTTTGATGACCTGGAATAAATAGTTGCAAATGTTCAGTAACCGGTTAGGGTGTGGAATATTAACTTTTTCGATAGTTGAGAAGTATTAAGGACTTATCACCAATCAGGGAACTGCGACATTTGCTGCCATTTTCGTCCCTATGTTGGTGGAATTGCTAGCTTATTAGCTTTCGTCCCTTTAGAATCTTGAGCATGAACGCTGGCCTACCCAAAGGCCAAATTAATTAAGCAAATGCGCGGAGAAAGATCGATGTACGTCGAGCATTTGATGTTAGAAAAAGCAAGGTCTGTGTCACTCCCATAGTCCCGTGCATGAAAGCCGGAGGCAATGCGTTGCATCCGATGCTAAGCAAAGGGTTCCTCGTAAGTAAAGAACTTTTTCCTCGGTTCACCTGGGATGCACATTATTCTGTTCGTACGTAGTTTCTCCCGTACGTTTGAACTACGTACTGATTAAATTAAGCATGTAGATTAATACAGTGGAAATATTAATTGTTATGTATTCATGCATGGTTAGATTGTTTCTGAGGATGCGTTTGTATTGTTTTCCCAAGTTTTTGTGTGTTTGTGTATGAGTTTTGTTTCATAGAACATCACACATGCATATCCAAAGCAACTTAATTATATTTGTTGCCATCTGTAGCGACAGATTAACCACCGTAATTTTGTTCCAAAACATACATGTTGTTTGAACTGTGTACGTAGCTAGACAAGCTTTCTAAACCTTACATATAGATAAACATATATAAAACTATCTAGATTTTCCATATGAAGATAATATTGGTAAAACTTTCGTGTAAAAAATGCTTCCTGCATATCTTCTTAATTTTTAGAGTTTTTACTTACATACGAACGTAAAAAGGTTGGTCATACATATGCACGTGAGCGCTGTGGCACCATGGTCCAAGCAGGGGTGGTGCGGTCCATCAGTGGCGATGAGCTGCACGTATGTCGAGGCCCGAGTCACATCTTCGCGCTACCCATACAGACACAGGCAAATTTGGCACGGATAGGGATCCGTTGGGTCTCCGTCACCCAAAAGGGCACGAGGACGGGGGGTGGGGATTTCCAAGTCGCGGAGGATGGGGACGGGGACGGGGTACCATTCTCTGGCGGAGAATGACCCATTGCCATCCCTACTCTTAGCCATCACCTATGGTACGAGCATGCATGCTCGGTCAGCCTTGAGCATACAAGCTCATGTCAGGGAGGTGGAACCCATCACATAGGGGGCTTACCCACGGGCTTGTCAAGGTCCTCCTTGAGCACAACTTTCAAGGGCACATATTAAAGCTTCCGAGCTAGCCGCCAGGGGTAATCTAGTCACCATGCAATTTATCCAATCTCTGATAGTGCCCAATATTGCTGACTTAGCATAGACCTTTGAATTAATTCTTCATCACGTCCTAGGTAGATCCCAAGTAGCCATTAAGTCCAAATTTTTTTTCTAGAATTTTGTATTTTAAATATGCTCATTGTAGTCTCGTTTGCTCCTACATAGGACCAGCATAGTCGCGACTCACAGCAATATGGACAGTAATCTTCACCCATTATCGCCATTAAAATCAGGCTAGCTAGCTATCTGTAAGTCAAAATTATGAAATATGCTTCAATTTCCAAGAGCGACTCATGGCACGTACGGGTCCCAATCTGTTGAAAGCTGAAACGGAGCGAAGAGGACCTGCAGGCTTGAACAAACTTTGAGATGCAAGCATGCATGCATGGCTTTGGATTTTGGGACCACGCGATCCAAAATCAATCTGTGTATGCCATGTTGATGGATCATATTGCAATTTGCAGGAGTATCTCTTATTCGGCTCACACACTTAGCGAAGCAGCGTACAACCCGGTGAAGAAACAATCTCAAGGGGTATTCAATACTTTGCTTGAACTCGGGAATTTTTTGTGTATATCGATTTTCTATCCTTTTGGGGGCTCGAACCCCTTACGCATACCAAGCCCTCTCTACTTATAGGAGAATATTTTTATACAGGATGAACAAGGATATCCAAAATAGATCCACTAATTAAGATGGGGTCATTTTGGTCCTTCACATTAAATGATGGTGCTGCCCCTGTGTAACAACTAAATTAAGGGTAGAGATGCCATAGGAAAACTTCTGTAGAGACATTTGGACAGAGATGCCCTCGCACTGTCATACTAAAGTAGGGACATCACTGTAATTCCCGTCCTCTAGGCGTTACAACTGCCCCCTACTGGAATGATCTCATGATGCTTATCTCGACACCTCACAGGTCCCACCTCTGTACTGTTTTGTTAGTGATATGTCCTAGAGTCAATCATATGAGATGATTATATCGCGTCTTTGTTCAGGCACTAATGATAATGTGTTATCATTTTCATGAATAAATGTCATTTACTTTGTTCATCAAGTATGACTTGATTATGAGACACATTGTTTATGTGATATTGTTCTAAATGATCCTTGGTCTTATATTATTATGTGGGATAATAATGATTTGATCAGCACATGTATTTATTGATGGTAATGTTCATATTACCATAGATATAGAGATATCAAATCAATAATATGAACACATGTTAGAAACATGGTGTTGGATAGACATACTCCGAGACACTACTGATATTGTTATCTTACATGTGCCATCAGCCTGTAGTCTCGAATGGTATACCTATATGATCCTTAGACCTGAGATCGTCTGATTCTCAGCATGTGTAGTTGTATACTTTGGGGTTATCAACCGCTATACCGTAACTAGAGATGAAAAATGGTACGGATAGTTTCGGTTCGGTCTGGCCAGATCCGGATTTAGACCAAGTCGGACTGGATATCTTTGGATATTTTTAGAACCGAAACTGGATCCGGATATTTTTTCTCGGAACCGGACTCGAATACGGAACAGCGATATCCGACGGAACCGGACTGAACCCGGATATCTGAAGTAAGGCTTATGCAGATAGTTTCGAATACCAAGCCCATCAGCCCATCTATCCCTAGTGGCCCAGTTCCACCCGATGTGTATCCTGCTAGGGTCTAGGCCCCGGCGCCGCACTGGTTGGCTGCTCTAGCCGTCGCCCTCTGGTGCGTAGAGGAGATACAGGGTCGGCGAGGCTAGTGGCGGTGTGGTCGCCGCGGACAGGGGCGCGCGGTGAAGGCCGTGGCAAGGCGGCGTGGAAAAGGCCCTAGCTGCATGGCGGCCTGAGGTTGCTCGAGGTGACGGGGCAGAACTGCAGCCATGGCGGCGCCAGGCGTAGGTAGCGGTAGGTGACGGGGTGGCGTGGTGACGTGGAGGCAGAAGGCACCATGGGGGCATCGGGCTGGCGTGGCAAACATGGGGCGCGTGACGGCGTGGAGGCAGACAGCGCCGCGGGGACACCGGGTTGGTGCGGCGGCATGGAGGCAGATCGAAAGCACCATGAGGACGTCGGGCTGGCGCGACGGTGTGGAGGAGGCCGGGGGAGCGCGGTGGCTTGAGGCAGAGGGTGCCATGAGGGCGTCGGGCTAGCACGGCTCTGGACAACATGGGTCCCGGGTATTCGGAGACGGACGCTTGGACGCACCACCTCCTTGGGCCAAGTCACATAGACCTTCCAGAAGGCAGGTTTGGAGGATGGCACAGCCCAACTCGCTCTATTTGGAAGAGAATCTTAATTCTACTTGAATATGTGGAGATAGGCGTAACCAACTCGGTTATGTCCCTTATCTTCCTTATACGGATTAGGGAACCTATTTTTAACCCGACCCCTTGCACTATATAAAGGGGGTCAGGGGTCCCTAGTTGGACAACACATCTTATCCAATCCAACCTTGACATCTCTCATACGATCATTGTGATCATCTGTTCATCGTGATCGACACCCCGCAATACAAAACCACGAGCACAGGAGTACGGTATTACCTCTTTCCGAGGGCCTGAACCTGTATAAATCCTGCCCCCTGTGCTACCATCGAGTTGTGATCTTTCGCATAGCCCTATAAAATACATTGCCGACGCAATTCGTCGACAACGGCTTTAGGCCATCTGGTGGCGCAGTGGAAGAAAGGAAGATAGAGGAAGAGAGAGAAGTAGATAGAAAGAGAGAGGAAGGTAAGGGGAGAAGGGAGAGAAAGGTAAGGGCGCCAGTGCCAGTGCTGACGGCGCTTCCGACCAGTCAGCGAGCAGCCATGCTGTGGCGCCCGGGTAGAGCCCCTTTCCTTTCTTCCTTTTGCTACTCACCTCCAGAAGAAAGAAAAAGGAGCAGAGAGAAGGCATAAAAGAAGAAAGAAGGAGGTAGCGTGAGAGAGTGAAGAAAATGGTCAGCTTCCCTTCTTTCTTACCTGTTCCTCCTTTTCCTTGATCTTGCCGTACGATTAGCACTTCTCGTACTGTTGCTTGTGTCAGTTTGTGTTTGTGGATGTCAAAAATCTATGCATGTTTGTGGTTGTTATTGTCCTCTAGTGAAGATGGAGATGAAGATGAAGATGCGCTATCCTCTACAGGCGTTCCATCTTTCTTACCATCGTGTTGCTCCAATGTTTAACTTTTGATGAATCATGTCTTTCATTATGAACTATGTCGTGGATTATGTGTTCCATATGTTTTGTGAACTTTCGTTAATTGCCATAAAGGCATGAATAATGTTTGTGTTATTCTAAATCTGTGAACCATGAAAACCTTTGAGTGGATGTGCATGTGCTACCATATATAGTTTATGTCATTTTAGCTAAAATTGTGAATCATCTAATTAATTGATATGCTTATGTGATTTCATTATTTCTAGCCATACAGTGTGTGGTTTCAATTTTTCGATAAAATATCTGTGCACCTATTCATTTCAACTCATATTCGATCCGGTTCCACTTTCAACATGGTTCATATTCGTATTCGTAACTGACGTTTTCGTATCTGGATCCGAGTCCATGTAAAATGCTGAAACGAAACTAGTATAGCCCATAACCGATCCGATCCGGTCCATTTTCATCCCTAGACGTAACAGGGTAGCTATAAAGATAGCTTTCGGGTATACTATCAAACATTACGTGGGGTGTGAGCAATCAAGATGAAATTTGTCTTTCCTTGATAACAGGAGAGATACCTCTAGGCCCCCTCGATGTGGATGGATTGGAAAATGCATAGCTATGCCAATGTGATTCAATATCCATCACATAGACGAGTGAATGGTCGAGCTATCACAAGGATGGCACGTATATCGTCTTGAGCTTGACTGGTATTGTACGGCAAAGGAATCGGTATGTGAGTATATCAATGTTCGGCTGATATGATCATTCTGTGCATTCGAAGATCAATATGTCCTGCTAGGATCCGCTATTGACTTGTGGTTCGGAAAAGAGTTTTCGTGGCCATAGCCGATAGTGCATGAACCTAACAAGTCACATATTTAACGGGTTGGAATATGTCTAATAGAATGAATATATTAATGGGTTTCGTGGATACTAATCCGCGTGTAGGATTAGAGTTCTTATCCACATTGGATTAGAGTCCTAGTTGGCTACGTCGACTTCGAGTTCTAATTGGCTACGAGTCCTAGTCGACTTCTAACGTAGAAGTCTACTGGTTCGACTATATAAGAGGAGGTCGAAGGGGGTGGCATGATAAGAGATAACACCAATCCAAGAGCTATCGGCTTCGCCACTAAAGCCCTAGCTGACGTGTCCTTCGGACATCTCAGAAACCCTAACTGACGCGCGCGGTGCTAGCACACCGGCGATCGGTGTTCCACCCCTAGACATATGGATCCTGTAGAGGTGTTGCTGCGGTTGCTGCAACACTCATCAACTAGACGTCGATTGGCTAGTGACGACGGTTGACTGGCGACGACGATTTGCTAATCGACCATCGCCTTGCGAAGTCGATATCGACAAGCGATGAACATCAGCTGGTGACGACGGAGAAGAAGATCAGTTCGACGAGAACGACTACGTCCTCTACGGTAGTACGTGTGATGCTACCGCCGTGGTGATTGGCTAAGAAGGCCATCGGCTTAGAACGATCGGCTATTTCCAGTACCTCGATGCGCGCTAAGTTAGGATCGGCTTCTCTAACTCTCCTTCCGCTGCAACTGGGAGTTAAAGGCAACGATCTGTGATCCGCTACTTGCATGATGTCCTGGATGATCATGATAGAAATTTTTGAAATTGCGTTAGCGTAGCCTACCCGTTCCCCAACATGTTTGCCTCCTAGGTCGGTTTGGCTGTTAAGCTTAGGCGTTCCTACTCCGTTTTACTCGCTATGCAACGGGCGGCACCTTTGGTCTACGCCCTTGGTCTGCGCCCTTTCTTGGCTGGGCCAAGGTCGGGTGAGGCTTCGTCTCTCCTTCGCCTCCGTTTCGACCCATGGTGTCATTGCTTCGCTCCCCCTGGGTTCAAGCGAAGGTCAGGTGAAGCCTTGGCTTTGCTTTGCCCCTGTCCTGGACCGCAATGTTTTTGCTTCGCGAGAGATCATCAGGTCCTAGGGGTGGGTGTGCTTGCCCCATAACATTTAACACGCCAGCCCATAAATCATTATATCTTATACAAATTAAAATGTTACACAATTAATAAAGAATCAACATATTGCACAAAAATAATGTGCCAAGGCTTAGTCACAAGTGGCTGTATAAACAAAAATACCTTTTCTCCCACTGTAATGTAGTTGTGTAGTAACATATAATTATAAATTTATTATTGTGTGTGTGCGTGCCAAGATATTGATCAATGTTACGTGTTGTATGAGGGAGTGCTACAAAAGATTTGGATATATATAGTGGTACTGAAGCATCTACCCATGAGTGGAGCAGCATCATGATGCCAAGCTTTCATCTTCTCGTTTTTCTCCGATGTCTCGGAGAAATTTCCTTTCCGCAGAGCATACAAGCATATTAAATATGTATCAATTTTGTATGTGGATAATGAATTCATATAGAGACGTAGCTTATAGCGTCCTTAGTAAAAGAAAACAGGAAAAAAGATATGTTCTTGAGCTAAATCATATATATATAATAAATGGAATTTGTTGCCCACAATGAATTAATTTATTTTTTTTCCATTTCCAGCATCGACTCAGCTAGCTAGCATAGCCGACACATCCATTATCCGGATTTATTAATTACTCATGAGTATATTTTGCCATGAAATTGTCTACGTGGCAATACCACTCTACGAGCAGCCCTGATAGTAAAACCGTCATTAAAACCGTCCACGGGGGATCATTTGCACCCCCTTCGTACCACAGGTCAAGTGCTCCAATATGCATAGTTAAAAAGGGTGAAATAGACTTCTTCCACTGCAATTTCCAAATGAACCATGCGTGCGCAGCTGATCGACGAGTGTCTTAGAGGCGAAGTAAGTAAGATGCTTCTGCCCGGCAAAAGGCGCAGGCGCGCTGCTTCTTTCCAGAACGCTATGTACGAAACCCTTTCATTTGCTATGCAGGAGCAGCAACAAACAGCCGAGAGAGGACCTCTCCTTTCAGTGATCCAACGCTCAGGGGTCCACAAAGGATCGGACGCTGTGTTCGCCCCTAACCGCTATTCTCTAAGATCGACTCTAAAACTTCCATGAGTCGACTCACACCACGGGAGAATATATGCAATATATATATTGGCAACTCACGGCTCGAAAAGGCTCATCAAAGAGGTTCGACTAATGAAAGAGGTATATACGAAATGGGGTATAAAAAAATAGTAACAAAAACGAGATGTTTTCTGGTACAGTGGCAAATCTGATCGATATTACATAACTTTATAGTGGTACAAATAAAATTTTTTCCGTAAAAAATATTGAGACGATTGCACCTAAGAGTAGAGACCAAAGAGTATTATTTTTTTTATCATGCACCTAAGAGTAGAGACCAAAGAAAGAAATGGGACAAACTACTCACCCTAATTAACCCTAGTCAGCCTAACCCTAGCCTGGATCTCCCAAGGACGAAAGAGAAATGCAAACTGTTTGATGTATAGCAGATGCCCTGGAAAGGATCATAGAGGACGTGGTCGCCAACTTTGCCATGGCTTTGGGATCTTGGAAAGGACCGAGGCCTTTCCGAACAAGAGATCAAGTCAGTCTTCCACTAGTGCTGTCATCCGATCCCCAAAGAAGCCGACGGATACATGCATTGTGTCCGATGGATGCTAAACAAATGAATCGTAAGCACCTACTCGTTCGTGCACCGCTTTTCTCAGTTCATCTTTCTTTTAGAAAGAACGTTTTCTCTGTCTACCTCCATGAATGCCCGGTGTTCCGTTGGTTCGTGGACACCTAGTTTTGATCGTTTTGAACATTTGATGTAAGCACGTAGATTGATCCAGTGGAAGTATTGTTATATGTTCATGCATGGTTAAATTGTTTCTTAAGCATACGTTTATATTGTTTTTCCATGTTTGTGTGTGTGTCAGAGTTCTATTTCATACAACGTCATACATGTCCAAAGCAACTTATACATGTTGCACTGCTACGTAGCACTACATCAGTGCCCCTTCTAAACTGTTGTTTGTGCCGGAACAACAGGCACTACTAGAGAACTGGCCTTTAATACCGGCTCATCAGTCTCGGTTAGACATGAACCGTGATTGACACTCACAACAGTCCCGGTTGAACGTAAGTTAGACCACGGGTCGGGATCAGTCCAGGTTGGAGACACCAACCGAGACTGATGCAACACCATCAATCCCGGTTTGTTTTATGAACCGGGACTGATGGTGCCTGCAACGGCCTGCGGGCGGGAAGGGGAGCACAATACCGGTCTGTGTGCCCAACCGAGATTAGTATGCCATATTTGAACTCCTGTTGCAGGCAAGAAGGCGGGCACAATACCGGTCTGTGTGTCCAACCGGGATTAGTATGCCATATTTGAACTCCTGTTGCAGGCGGGAAGACGGGCACAATACCGGTCTGTGTCTTCAACCGGGATTAGTATGCTATATTTGTTCTCCCTTCTTCCTCTCGCAGTCCCCACTTTACCCGACCAAAAACAGTAGCGCCGGCGGCCAAAAGCTTCAAAAAAGGGGAGGTGTTGCCAAAATTTTAAAATTTTGGTCATTTTACTCCAAACCAAGTTAATCAAGTTTTATGCATCATTCCTCATTACATTGGATGTTCAATGAAGCTTCTTCTTTGCTTGAAAAATGAAGAAAATTTGATCTTTTGCTATGATCATTGAAAGATTATGAATGTAAAGATCTAGTTCAATCTTTTGGGGATTTTTTATGGGATTATGATGTATCTCGCATTGAAGGTGTAATCTAGGTTTTGTCCCATCGATGGATGAAGAATTTTGAATCTAGACTTCGATATACATCAATTCATAGATCAATTCTTTTATGTAGGTTGCAATAACTTGTCAAGTATGAATACCGGAGCAAATAATCATTTTATAGAAAAAAATTATATGAAAATATAGTTCTTTACAAAATATGTAATGAAATAAATTTATTTTAAGTTTATAGTTGGCTTTAAAATAAGAATTGCTATGAAAAATATTTGATGCAATTTGCCCTAGGTAGGAATAAATTTAGCCACATAAAATTTTAAATAGTTTTTCAATACCGGTCATTTTATAGAAAAATATGTTCAATGGAGCTTCTTCTTTACTTGAAAAATGAAGAAAAATATGTTCAATGGAGCTTCTTCTTTACTTGAAAAATGAAGAAAATTTGATCTTTTGCCATGATCATTGAAAGATTATGAATGAAAAGATTTAACTCAATCTTTTGTAGGATTATGATGTATCTCTCATTGAAGGTGTAATCTAGGTTTTTGTCCCATCGATGGATGAAGAATTTTGAATCTGGACTTCGATACATCGATTCATAGATCAATTCTTTTATGTAGGTTTCAATACCGAAGCAAATAATCATTTTATAGAAAAAATTCTATGAAAATATAGTTCTTTACAAAAATATGTAATGAAATAAATTTATTTTAAGTTTATAGTTGGCTTTGAAATAAGAATTGCTATGAAAAATATGTGATGCAATTTGCCCTAGGTAGGAATAAATTTAGCCACATAATAGTTTTTCAATAAATTTAATTTTTTGGAATTTGAAAAGTGTTCAATAATTAATTTTTGGAGAATGAGCTAACAATTACATTGATGTAACATAATGTAGATGGACCGGCGATGGATGTACATGGACCGACGCTCCTCGGAGTTCTTGCAGGGTTTGCAAGCTTTTCTTCATGCTACCGATGCATAGATGACGTCAGGCTACATATGGTATCCATGCATAGACTGCAACTATGAGAAGGAGTGGCCAAACACCAGTCACCTTCACTTTCATTTGCTCTCAAGATGTTTCATGCCAAACAATACCTCTTGGACCAAGCACGGTGAAGAAGAGAATATACGGGAAGATGGTGAAGAAGAAGAGGTGGACAACAATATCCCGGACGATGGCCAACACAGTGCTTTCGAAGATACAATGGGTGATTTTGGCGATGATGACCTAGAGCAGATGCTGCTTGATGGAGAGGGAGAATACACCGATGAAAGGCATTATGAAAAGTTCCAGCGCTTGTGGGAGGACCATGGGACACTGTTGTACCCAAACTGTCGACAGGGCCACAAAAAATTGCGTACCACACTAGAACCGATGCAATGGAAGGGGGCCAATGGTTTGTCTAATAAGGGATTCGATGAGTTGTTATGCTTGATAAAGAAATTGCTTCCAAAGGGTAACACGTTGCCTGAAACCACGTACGAAGCCAAGCAAGTTGTCTGTCCATTGGGGTTGGAGGTACAGAAGATACATATATATCATAACGATTGTATCCTTTATCGCAATGAGTACGAGAACTTGGAAGCTTGTCCGGTGTGCAAAACTTCTCGGTTTAAAACCAGGCTTGATGACATAGGTGAGGTAGAGGGGCAGCGTAAGAAGAATAGACCCCCCGCTAAGGTGGTGTGGTATTTCCCTATAATCCCCAGGTTGAAGCGTTTATTTGCGAGCAAAGCGCGTGCCCAGATAATGTGCTGGCACAAAGAAGATCGTAATGACGACGGAAGGCTAAGGCACCCTGCTGACGGCTCGCAATGGAGGAAAGTAGATAGAAAATACCTGGACTTTGCTGAGGATCCGAGGAACATAAGGTTTGGGTTGAGTACTGATGGGATGAACCCGTTCGGCGAGATGAGCAGCAGTCACAGCACTTGGTTCGGATCATAAAGGTATGTTCGTTCTTCAACGCGATATCATAGAAGGTCATAGATCCGAATAAGTTATCTAATCTGCAAGATGACATTGTCTCCGGTTTGGTTAACCTTGAAATGATCTTTCCTCTATCCTTCTTTGATATGATGGTCCATCTCATGGTTCACATGGTCAAATAGATACAAATTCTCGGACCCGTGTTCTTGCACAGTATGTTCCCTTTCGAGAGGTACATGGGTGTCCTGAAGAAGTATGTTCGTAACTGGTCACGTTCAAAAGACTGCTTTGCCCAGGGTGTTGGCACAGAGGAGATTATTGAGTTTTGCGTCGACTACATTAATGATCTGAATCCGATCAGCGTCCCTGTACCATGCTACGAGGGGAGGCTATGAGGAAAAGGTACTCTAGGGAGAAAAGAATCCTCTTGCCAGGATATACTTTCATTTAGACAGCACATTTCACGGTGTTGAAACAAGCAACTTTAGTAGCTCAGTATGTCCATGGTCACGAGAACATTCTACATGACCAATACCTAGGGAAGTTAGATAAGTGGATCGCAGATAAGCAAGTGGAGAGTTTCGGCGGGTGGTTACAAAAGCAATTATTGGGCAAGGAGAGAGTCCATAAGCAGGGTATGAGATAAATGGGTACACCTTTTACACGAAAGTCCAGGATAACAAGAGCACAAACCAAAACAGTGGCGTCCGTATAGATGCTTTGGACAAAAATGGAAAGATGGACACCTACTATGGTTTCATAGAGGAGATCTGGGAGCTCGAGTACGGACCTTTGAAAGTCCCTCTGTTTCGGTGCCAATGGGTCAAACTGACATCCATGGAGATCGATGAGTACGGTATGACAACCGTGGACCTAAAGAAAGTGGCCTACAGGGACGAACCATTCGTGCTCGCCAATGATGTCACATAGGTGTTCTATGTGATGGACATGGGCAGCAAACTGAAAAAGCAGAAGGGCAAGCCTACTAAAAGCAAGACAAGGTCTACCAAAAACAAACAGCAAAAGGAGAAGAGTAGCGGTAGCGATCAGCGAAGGCTCCATGTGGTTCTTACAGGTAAAAGAAGGATTGTCGGAGTAGAGGCGTCACAGATGAAGAAGAGTATAATCAGTTCGACGAGCTGCCGCCTTTCTCGGTGAATGTAGATATTAATGCCCTCAATGATGAGGAGGAAGTTCCCTATGTACGTCACGATCATAATGAAGCATCACTTGTAAAAACAAAGTAGTTGCTATTTTAGAATTTCAAGGCATTTTGTTATGACAGTAGCATTAGAATTTTAATAAATAGATAATATTTTATATTTGTAAAAAAGTTTACAGAATTTTAAGGAAATCTTTGATAATTTTACATTTTGTTGTAAATCTTTCATAATTTTACATTTATCAAAGGAATGTAGAAAAACTAATGATAAATTACAAGGCTCCCAACTCAATTTTTCACATTTTATGATTTTTCTTATATTTTTATTTAATTTGTATAGGCTCCCAGCAATTTTCTATAATTTTTGAGTAATTTATGGCAAATTACTAACACGGACATATGGGGCCCATAAGAGATATGTGACCTTAATTTTGGAGGAAGCAATCTCGGTTGGTGTCTCCAACTGGGACTATGTGTGCCATCAATTCCGGTTGGTGTCTCCAACCGGGACTATGTGGGAAATCCAAACAACACAATATTGGCGCGAACCAAGGAGCCACCTCTACCTCTTCCTCTGCCTCTTTGTCTTTCTCTTCCTCTTCTTTAAAACTGACGATCTTCCTCTGCCTCTTCGCCTTTCTCTGCCGCGCGCCTCTGCCTCTTCCTCTGCCTCTTCAATCCATGGCTTCCTCCGCCTCTTCCCCCACCGCCGCCTCTTGCTCCACTGCCGCCCCACCACCACAATGCCTGCCCCGCCTGTGGGTCTGCCTCCACCGCAGTCAGCGGCTCTGCCTCCACCGTCGCCACCGCCGTTGCATCTACCGCTGCGGCTCTCTTTTGATGACGAGAGTCCCCCTCGGAAGCGCATCATTCGTCGCAAGCCGAGGAAGGAGTCTGTCTTCTACCCGCCGGAGTTCTCGATGTCAGATGAGCTGTCCGATGACAATGAGGACGAGGAGGACTTTGACGAGGAGCACGTCGTCGAGGAGGAGGACGAGGACGAGGAGGAGGAGGACGACGACCACGACGATCCGGAGGAGGAGGAGGACCACGACGACGACAATGTGGATGGCTCGGACACCTCCGATGATGGCGCCAACGCCGACGTTGAGGAGGAGGAGGAGGACGACGACGCCTAATTAATTAGTTAATTAGTATATTATTAGTATAGAAATTATTATCTTCTGCGGTAACCCTGTGGGATATTGCACAGGGTACCGTTATTGTAAATTATTATATATGTACATTTTCTATAATATATGTATATTTGGACCCATAAGATTTGTCCCCACATTTTTTGAGCCTATTACTTATTTCTATAAATTGTACAAATTTTTATACATTTATTCACAAATACATTCATAGAAAATTATAGAAAATTGCTGGGAAACCACACACATTAAATAAAAATATCACAAAATTCATAAAAAATGAAAAATTGACATATATAAGAAAATATGATCTTTTTAGGAACTTCTAGATTTCAAATTATTTTAGTGGGTATTTAGAAAGGGGCAATTTGGGACATGTGGGACCCACTGACCCACAAGAGATGGGCCCACATGTCCGTGACCTCATCCCTTTCTCACAGGAAGGGTACAAAAATTATTCGCGTCCGGTCAGGTCGACATAACTCTCCTCTCCCCTGGCTAGTAGCGTGCGCTTGAGCGCCGGCTCTTCGTGCACGGTCGCGGGTTCAAGCCCCGCTCGCGCCGCTGCTTTCTTTTATTTTGGGGGAAGCAATCCCTGTTGGTGTCTCCAACCAGGACTATGTGTGCCATCGATCCCGGTTGGTGTTGCCAACCGGGACTATGTGATCAGTCCGGCCGTTGGTCTTCTTTCTCATGCCCGATACAAAACTTTGCCAGCTTCAGTGCATTTCATGGTTTCATAGTTTTCTTGCTTGATTATTGATTTCGCATCTGCTTCAGTGTATTTATGGATTTCACATCATTAACTTCATCTCCGTGACTTTTGAGCTGACTACATTGGAAGTTGGACAGTTGACTGCACTGTTCTTCGTAGTTGTCGATCAATGGGATCCATGGGATTGATCGTGCCCTTCGATCTTCCGCGCGAGCTCCCCTATATATGTCCCTCCAGACACTCACTTTTCTCTCACAGCCATACACCATGCCACGCCGCCTCAAAACCTGTTGAATGGGGTCTCAGCCACGGCCACGGCCACCTCCGCGGCCGCCTCCGCCACCACTGCCGCCGCCTCCACCTTCTCCGCCTCCGCCTCTTCCGTCCCCGCCTCCACCTTGGTCCTAGGCAGAGCTGGAGGCAATGCTGCCGCCGCGATCGCCATCCTAGGTGCCCCTGTTGAATTGATTTCTTCCAAAATGTTGTATTGATTTCTTCCGTGGTTGATCGATTTATGATTTTTGCAAAATTTTTAGGAGCCCGCCTGGGCTAGGGACTTCCCGACGTTGGAGGACCTCCCCTCCTCCGACTTCCTCAAAGGCGAGTACTGCCGGTGCCCCTGCTGGGATGAGCACCAAGGCCTAGATGATCAGGATGAGGATGACAGCTAGCATGCATGTTATGTAATGCGACAATGTAAATTAAAGAATGTTATGTAATTCCGCCGTTGGTCTTCTGGAATAAATAATATAAATCTTTTGCCAAATGTTATGCATCTTTAGTGGATGAAAGTTATATCAACATGTTGGTTTTTTAAATTGCTTTGAATACAATGTGATATTATAGAAATCGCCAATATATAATAAGAGAAATTAATGGTCAACGTTTGTCTTGAAGACTTTTTTCAAGTCAAAATACGCCCTTTATTTTGGAATGGAGGGAGTATTTAGAAAGGGGGGCAATTTTCAGAGGCGGTTTCCTGTGAAAATTATTTTGGGGGAATCAATCCTGGTTGGTGTATCCAACCGGGACTATGTGAGGACTCCAGCTCTGGGGAGACCCCATCAATCCTAGTTGGTGTGTCCAACCGGGTCTAAGTCAGCAGTCCAGCCTTCGTGAGAACCCCCATCAATCCCGGTTGGTTTCGCCAACCGGGACTATATACCCCATCAATCCCGGTTGGTGTCTCCAACTGGGATTGAAGGCATACCCTTTATATTCGTTTCGCGCGGAAATTTGGAGACAATTCTCAAATCCTCTCTCGCGCGCGCTCCAACCCTAAATCAACGCCGCCGCCATCGTCGCCTCCGACACCCCCACCCGTGAGGATGCCGTCTACAACCTCTCGCGCACGCTCCGAACCCTACATCGACGCACCACCGTCTCCATGCCGCCGCCTCCGCGCCGCTCGTCTCCAACGCCTCCTCCACGCCGCTCCTCTTCATCACCGCCTCCACGCCGCTCCTCTCCAACGCCACTCCTTTCCAACGCCACCTCCACGCCGCTCCTCTCCAACGCCGCTCGTCTCGAACGCCGCCTCCACGCTAGTAAGCCCAATATTAGTGAAAAAGACATATTTTGCTATTAGACAAATGATAGTTGGTAATGGGGAAACAACAGATTTTTGGAGAGATTGTTGGCTTTATGATAGAATGTTAATATGCAAGCTTATATGCAATGTTAATTTTATAATGCAAGCTTATATGCAATGTTAACATCAACAAGGTTATATGTAATGTTAATTTTCTAAATCTGTTTTCCAGGTCTGTTTTCCATTTGATTTTCGGAACGAGTTTCCCATTGACATATGCATATTATTTGCCAAGGATAAGTGTACAGAAAGAATTGCAAGAAGCAGTTGATAATGTTTACGATTGATATGTTTCGTGCTCGCCAATGATATGTTTCAACCATGTGTACCTCTTATGTGAATTTAATCATATTTCTGTGTATTTTTATTGTTTATGGCACAGGCTGCCCGTTTGGCCACCTATTTGATTGTTGCTAGTGCAGGTCACTTCTTTAAAATTTATAGAACTTAAGCATAATCATTGCTTAATGGATTTGGGTATGGTGTGAATGTTGGATTCTTGCTAAGTTAGGTATTAAGGTGGTGATAAATTTGAGAAAGGAGTGAAAGAAAATGACTTATACATCCCCTATATAAATTGTCATAAAAAAATGAGAGAGAATACGTTGTGTACTAATGAATAAATGTAGATGATTGAAAAGAAAAAATAGAGGTATATGAGAAAACACCTCATTAAAATAGCATGCATGCCTTATATTTATACTCAAGATAATTTTGTTATGACATCAGCATTATTTTTTGTTAAATTTTAGTGTCTTTTTCTGTTACAATGGCTAGTGGAGGGTATCATGACGACGACATAATGAGTGATATAATTGCACAAGGCTATTTTCTGGCAAACGACCTCAGGGATCAACCTAGGGCAGCCGGTGAGGGCTACCAAGCCGCCAATGCTACTAAGGACATCAAGGCCGCCGCGACCGAGGACACGGAGACCAGTCAATCTACTAGACAATCATGTCAACGAGGTGACAACAAGAAGTCGAGAGCAAGAGACATAATCATTGAAGTCGGCGAGGACGGCGAGCCGATGAAGCCAGACAAGGCGATTGGGCCGTTCAGATCGACATTTGGCATGATCTCAGGGACCACGTGCCCATTAGCATTGCGAAATGGGACGACGTACCTGCAGACCTGAAGAACATGCATTGGACGGATATAAAGGAGACATTCACCTTCCCCGAAGGGACCGAACAGAAGGTGAAGAGTTACACATTAAAGAAGATGGCACTGGCATTTCAGACGTTCAAAAAGAAGCTGAACAATGCGTATGTTCAGAAGAATCTCACCCCTGACTTCAATAAGTTCCCAAAGCTTCAAGATCACTGGGATGAATTTGTGTGGTACAAGAGTTTGGAACAAGGTCAGAGTTTAATTGGAAAGAACAAGCAGAATGCAGCAAAGAA
This sequence comes from Olyra latifolia, assembly GCA_036346145.1. NCBI lineage: Eukaryota > Viridiplantae > Streptophyta > Magnoliopsida > Poales > Poaceae > Olyra > Olyra latifolia. Next base: position 14,049,169 of record CM070533.1, read on the forward strand.
GCAATACCACCACCGTCTCGGCCCTGGTGGTTACCGCAAGGCGATACCCAAATGGGACAAGAGGGAACATGACTTCCTGGTGAAGGGTGTTGAACCTCTAACAATGAGATGGTCAAACAGATCAAGAAATTGGTTCTTTGGTCATGAAGGCGGCCTTGATGACGACGGCAGGGCGGTGTTTGGTGACAAGATCAGAGAAGTCGCCAGAAGGCTTCAAGAGGCCAACGATGAGTCGGCCCACGGCACCTTCGTGCCAGACAGAGAGAATGATGAGCTAACAAGGACCCTACAGAACCCTGAGCACCCTGGACGTACACAAGGCATTGGTGTCATCCCGTGGAAGGTGGGTTTCGCTCAGGACACCGATACTTACAGGAGTCGGGCGAGAGGCAAGGCTTGACAGGCACAACAGCTTCGTGACCTTCAAGATGTCCTGAGAGAAATATAGGCGAGCATACAAGAAATGGTTCGAAGAGAGGTGCAGCTAGCCTTGAGCCAACAGCGGGAGGAGGGCCTTCCACAACTTCCCAGTAATCCCAACGTCATCAGCCCCTCCGCGCGACGGAGCATCTGCTCTTCCGATGGGCTGCCCGAAGAGGACTTGGGACGCTATCCCATGGATGACATCACGCAGCAGACACCTTGTGAGCTACACGTCGAAGCACGGAACCTGTCCTTCAAGGCGGCTGAAGGCATGGCTTACCCGGTGGAGTCAGGACAGCTCATCCATGGCCGACGGATAGCGTCGGGCTACGCCAAGGTCTCGGTGGACGAGGTATGCCCAGGGTACGGGGACCTTGACCTTGAGTTCGAAGGAGGTGACGGGAGTACGAAGCTAGGAGATGCAGTGCACAGTTTCATCGTGTGGGGCAAGCGGTTCATAATTTTGCGAGATAATGTGGACATGTCCTCTCCACAGTCTCCAGCATCAATTCCACAACCTCTTGCATCGTCTCCTGAACGAAGCCAGTCTCCTCAACGAAGCCCTGCAAATGGAACTCCAACTCCAACATAGTTTCCCAAGCAGGTGTGGGCCAGGTCAAGCAACTCGGCTGGGAGGCCAGCACTTCTCAAGCAGGCAGGGTCCACCAAATCCAAAAAGAAATCTCCTCCGAAGCTGGCGTACCATACGACCGATGAGGAGAACGAGCGGATAGTGAGAGCCGAGGTCACCGCATATTTCGCTAAGAAAGCATCTCCACCGAGGGTCTAGCCTAGTACGGATGAATGGCATAGAGGCAAGAGGTGTCTGAAAACATTGAAAGATAGCATACAGAAATCAGAAAGGAAGGCTGTAACAGACTACCAGCGCATCTTGCGTAAGGAATCTAATAAGGAGATGCCACAGGAGCGGAGTTCAGAAGAGGTCGCGCAGAAGATGAACAATTTCTACGATGAAACTGGACTTGATCCAGATTAGGTATTGGGCCTCAAGGACATCCCAACAGCAGAGGTAGCATGGAGATTTGTGCCGGGTGCATCATTGGTCAGGCGTGAGGAGATTCCTCTGCTAACAACAAAAATGTGGCAACTCCACTAATGGTACTTGCACGCAGCCAAACATGGACTAGAAATTATCACCGTCCGGATCAAGCAACAACACTTTTTCCGCGGGGACTCTGAGTTCTTGTTCCAATGGGAGCCTCTGTACGAGCTATACCAGGCAAGGGCCCTCGATGTGAGCATGTTGGGTTGCTGGACTCTGTAAGTGTCTCGTTTCTAAATTCCATCGTGTGCCCCCCTTACACTATACTAAATTGCAAGCCTAACTAATTTCTTCTTGTGTAGAATGGAGATAGAAAGATGCCAAAGGGAGCACATTTACAGCATTGGCTTCCTTGACCCAGTAGTTATCAACGAGCGAACAGTTAGGGCCCACCCAAAAGATACAGAGGAGAACATATACAACGCGCTAATGGGCCAAAGATTCAAGTCACTGATACTTCTAGCCTATGAATTTGAGTATGTGTTTTTGTACCACCTCGTTCTAATCCTTTTTCTTAACAGGGTTTTACAACAAATTAGTAACCTATGCTAACATATATATGTGCAGCTTTCACTAGGCCCTTTTTATTATTGAGCTAGATAGAAGTCAGATCATGGTTTTGGACTCTCTGCGGAAACCCTCTGAAAAGTACAAAGACTTCATCGCCATGCTCAACCGGTATATTCTTGTTCCATTCATTATTGTGTTAGTTCTGTTCTTTCCATTTGAAACAAACTATAATAATATATAAATCATAATCACATGTGTAGTGCCTTCGCAAGTTTCCGTGACAAAAATGTTGGGGAATTTAAGAAGAATTTTGAGTTGCGCCTCACTAAATATGTATGTATATCTTAATACTAGATTTTTAATTAACTTAATTTTCATGCATCCATTTCACGCTTCCAACATTTTTACCACAGGTCTTGCATCAGCCGCCGAGAAACAATTTATGCGGCTTCTATGTATGCGAGATGGTGCACAACTTCATCGGAGGCACTGCTGGCTACACGAGAAAAGATGAACAGTTTGGGATAAGTATATGTAATTAGTACCTTACTAATGCCTAGCTATTTCAGACATCGATCTTCTATAAATTCAAGGATTAATTAGTTAATTTTCCTAATTAAAAACATGTTCTCATAAAATTGGTGAAAAAAAGGTTTGGACAAAGGCCCGGAACTCTCGTCGGTGCGTGTCAAAGCAATACAAGAGCAACTCACCGGCTTCATTTTTAATGAGGTTGTAAGTCCCACGAGCGAGCATTACCACCATATTTTTAATCATGTTGGGGAGTCGGAGCCCTCCAAAGAGACCGGTCAACCGTCGGGTCGACATCTACGGCTACCGAGAGCAATGCACATAAAAGATCCGATAAACAAAAATATGTATAATTGTGTAAATATGTGATACTTATATATAGGCTAGCTAGCTAGCTAGGTATTGTAATAAATTTTCATTAGTTATAATTAAAGTTTTAATGAATGTCCTTTAATTTAATTATCAGCTAATTGTGCATGATTAATTATATGAGTTTTAATTAATTATGATTTAACACATGCATGCATAAATAAAATAAATATAATAGCTAGGGGCCACAAATAATAAAATAAATATAATAGCTAGGGGCGTGGCAGCGGTGTGATATCATGATCACAGTCCCGGTTGGAGATACCAACCGGGACTGCTAGGCTCCCCCGCCAACAGATATGGGCCTTAGTCTCGGCTCGTTGGAACCGGGACTAATGCCCAGAGGCATCGATCCCGCAAGATTGGTCGTCCTGTTCAGAACCGGACTAAAGCCTGCTCGAATCGAGATCAAGCCCGATTCCCCAGTAGTGAATCTCAACACAGTTATCATCTCGTTCTCATTGATCATAAATCATTTAGCAAATACGCATAATTTAATTAAATAGCAATAGTCACAAACTTAAACATACATGTACTCATACCATATTCCAAGATGTTTAAATAGTAAGATAGCAAGAACCAAAGTTTAAATTTGATTTTAAATTTATTTTTACAAATTCGAAGTACATGGTTTTAATACATTGTTTTTTTTGTTAAAATAGATGACATTTTTCTTTATTAGGGCCAAATCACTAAATTAAATCACAAGATAAAAATTATCATAGCATTTTTGAAAATTTTAATTCTTTCCCAAAATTGGGATGTTACACAAAGGCTAGAAAGAAATCCCCACATCATAATAATAAGCAGCTTATTCCGAGTTGAGACTGAAAACAATCTTCGTTCTTGCAGGCTACATATATGAAGGGGCGAGGAAGGCATGACGAAGTTCTTGGTGTGCTGCGGTCACAGATGGAGGGAGTGATCATATGTACGACGTTGGGTGCTGCAGGCGAAAGTTGTTCATCGATGAATGGAAGAAATTTTTTCCCATTATGTCGCAAACTGATTATGACTTCAGAAGTAAGGTTCAAGCCATGTCAAATGAGCTGATTATGAATTCAGAACTTATGTAAGCTCTCGGATGGGATGACATCAGTATGACCATTTCTCTGCTCAGAATCTTTTTTCTGTTGGCGTTTGCAGTGGTCTAGTGTATGGATTTAAGTTGCTTAAACCCCAAGGATTAACGTGCTACATCCAACCTGTTTCTTAATTTACAATTTGTACCCCATTCTACCCTACAATTTTAGTAACCCATACATAGAGAACCCTTCAAGGTGCCTTTTTTTACATGGCATGCCCACATATCTCCCGTTGAGGAAGAAAACATGAGCATTTTTACGGTACACTAGGGGGAGTTTTCTACATCATTGAATCGAACATATATACACGGTTTAGATTTACTCATCGTCTTACCCCGTAACGGTAAATTCTCTATATTGTTGGATCAAGCAGAATAAATGGCCTACAATAGTTTGGGCGTGTTTTAGAAAAAAAATCCATCAATGAAATGGGCAGAACGCATGCCATAATTTCAAAAAAAAGTTTAGAAAACATATGCCACAATTTTGTCATGTTGGGCCATGCTACTACAATTTTGTTACATGTTTATATATCTGTATTCAAACCTATCCGTGTGGGTTATGCCATGCCAGGTGGCTTGTTACTGAGGCCATCTAGAGACCTAGCCAATGGGCCAGCTCGGTTCGGCTCGGTTTGGGCCTAATTCGGCTTGATTCGTTTTTGACCCGGTTACTATATGAATTGGGCCAACTAGCCTACCGGGATGGGATGTGAGCCCAGGTTCGGTTCGCAAGCTGAACCGGGTCGGCTCGGTTCATATATGGCCTAGTTGGCTCACAGGGTGCATGTTGGCCCGGTTCTAGAAAAAATTTGAAAAAATTTAGAAAAATCCAGAGAATTTGAAAGTGGCAATGAAAAATCCTAAAAATGATTTAAAAATTGCAAGAAATAGGGAAATTATTAGAAATGCACTGAAGAGCATTATTATTTTCGTATAGTATATGGCTGCCTCATTAAAAACTCTGCCAAGTAAAAACTCAAAATTGAGAAAACTTTGACAAACAAAAAAGAGTACATCCTAAATCTCAACAATACATATACAAATGTTTAAGAGCCCTCTTCGTCAAGCTCTAGGCCTCCGAATGCAGCCGTAAATTCTTGATTGCGCCTTTCAACGACGAGGCACTGGAGTCATCTTTTTGCTAGCGCTCAATCCTTCATGCTCAGTAGTATTTCAACCATGTCGCTATGGAGGGAAGTTCATCTATTCTCAAGTATTCTCCCCATGAGACTGAAAGCAAACTTTGAGAAAACCGTGGGGACTGGAACAGTTAACACTTCCCGTGCTCAAATGGATAGTACTGGATATGTTCCACTATGCTGCTGCCGCCATATGAGAATACTGAACTCCTCTTCCTAGAAGTTGATGACATCCTTCGCTAGGTATGTGGAAACCTCACCAACATATCCGTGTGATGGTGCCTATGCGGTTTGAAGTACCATGCTTGAAGAAGTTGAACTACCCTTGCCCATGACAGATTTCCAAAGGACATCTTCCTACCTGTCTGTTGAACTGGTGGCGGCTATTGTGGATGAAGTCCTGCATACTTTTTTTTATATTTTCTATACAAGTCATTAAGTCTATTTCTACCTTCATGAAAATAATTAGAGTAATCTATGCCAATAGCGGCACCAAGTTGCATTAGAGCATTAGTTAGGCCCTAAGGTATAACAAAAAAGCAAAATAATATAAAAATATAAGTTTTCTTTAATATTTTAAATATTTAGCTTTCATATGGCTAACTGCATCAAATAAAATAACATCATTTTCAAATCTCTTCAAATGAATAGCAATATGATAAATGCATTAAATAATACAACAAGACGTTGGTTCATACACAGTAGAAGCGGTGGGTGTGGATTCATAAAAAACCTCTAAAAATAAATGTAAATTGGTAAGTACTTGCCAAACCTGTGGATTCAGAAGTGGTGTGATGTCACAAGTTTAATATTGTGTGTTAATAAAAACTTCAAAAACTTGAATGTATGGTAATACATACTGAAGCATAAGATAAGTCGAATTCCGCCTAACATGTATGTCTAAACCAAATTTCTTGGGTTGTACCTGTGATGCACAACAATAGTTCTTCTATGCAGCAATTCTTATATTAGAGCTATTTAAAAATAAGATGGCATCCAGAATAGCTTGAAGGTATGGTTGCAATCTTTTCAAGCCACTTTTAACAATTAGATTAATAATATGGCATGCACAACATTGATGCATTAAGAAAGGGCAGCATATCCGGTGCACACGGCTGCCTCCGTGAAAACGCCGTGTACACCATGGGGAAAAAGTTTCAAAAATTTCAAAAAAAATCATGCATGTACATCTCAACTTACCCCATCTACATATAAAATTTCATGATCAAATTCGTCCTATACTAGAAGTTACAAAAAAGACAAATTTGGAGTGCATTTAAACTATTTAAGTTTGTCAGAAATTTGTCTTTTTTTATTACTCTTAACATAAGGACGAATTTGATCATGAAATTTTATATCTGGATGGGGTAAGTTGAGATGTACATCCATAATTGTTTTTGGAATTTTTTGAAACTTTTTCCCCATGGTGTACACGGGTGTGCACGGGGGGTGCCGTGTGCACCGGATATGCTGCCTTAAGAAAGAATCAGCATATATAGCCAACAGAGGTGTCAAAATATTTATAGCACTACCATTAGATTATGCATTATCTAAGGTAATAGAAAAAAATCTTATCTGTTATTTTAAACTCTTGAACAACATTCATAATGCCATTAGCTATATTCTCACCTATGTGATTAACATCAATAAGTTTGAGGGCAATTAATTTTTTCATTTCCCAATTTTGGTTAACATAATAAACAACAACACTTAAATAATCTTCCCTACACCTACTAGCCCAGATATCCGAGGTTAACGAAATAGAAAATGTGCAACTTTTAAACTGTTTTTTCAATTTTAACTTCTTGGTGTTATACACTTTTTTAAATCTCTAGTTGTTCTCTGACGGGAAACACTAGTAAATCTAGGATTATGAGTAGTTTTAATATAATCTTGAAAAGCAGGAGATTCACCAAATCATAATGACAAATCTTTGGAAGCAATTAGACAACACAATGCCTCCCTAGCTACTTCAGGTTTGCACTCCCAATTACTTACTATACCGTCAGGGTTGTAGCTCAATTGTTGCTGCCTTATTTGAATGCCCTTCCTCTTCTTACACGCCGCTGTGTGCCTTCTCAGGTGTCCCCTACGCGAGCCTATCGCCGCCGATAACTCCTGTCAATAAATTTTACATCTAGGTGCATACCTTACTTGCTTACCGTTCTCAAGGTGCTTCTACTCATCGAAGTCATCCCACACCTCCGACAGGTTCATTTGGGCCCACTTCGATCCGACCGTATCGGAGCACAAAGCACATGTTGTTGAACTGGAAGATCTGCAGGGGATTTCTCTAGTTCCTTGTGTTCCTTGAGTTCCAGTTTCGTCATCTGGATCTGGCCACGGACGTTCCAACTAATGATCTTCATGGAAACCGAGGACGACAGCTAAGAAGATAAGGAGGGCCGAGCATATTCCACCCAGGGGAAAGCAGACCCTCGACGTGCCACACACAGGAAGCACTAAGGAGCTAAAGGCGAAGCGCCTCACGCAGGTGGCAAAGAAAAAACTAGAAACAGCGTACCACACACAGGTGGTAAAAAACAAGCCAGAGGCGACGCACCACACACAGGTGGTTCTAAAGAAACTAAAAGCGAAGCGCCATACGCAGGTGGGAGATAGACACAGGACGCGACCACACGCAGGTGGACACAAGGACCTAAAACTACTAATCATCAACGAAGCTAGCAACGGCGGGCAGAGTGGACGCCAAGAGCTAGGCCTGGGCATGGCCTTCCTCGAGCGTGGCTACGCCAACCTCAGCAAGGTCGACGGAGAGCCTCGAGAGACCACACAGGTCGGCAACGGCAGAAAGCGTGTTCTCGGGAAGCGGAGTGGAGAGCAGAGACTAGAGCTGGGCTGCAAGGCCGTCGACGGCAGGTGGGGGGAGAGGGCAAGCTTGAGAGCAAGGACCCCCTGGGCTTTGCGGATGGTGGGGACGGAGGAGGATCCTGCTGCGACTGGGGTCGATCTGACACGATCCAGCCTAGGGCTGCGACGCACGACGGAGGAGGGCTTAGGGTGGAAGCTCCTAAGTGGGGGGCGTCAACAAGGGGGCAGGGCTGAGGACTGTGGCGCTAGCGAGGAGAGATTGGGCTGGAGAGGGTGGAGCTAGGGGTGGCAAGCCAGCCTCGAGGAGCATCGGGTCGAGGCCAGTGGGAGGGGGTGAAGAGGGGCAAGGAGGTAGCGGGACGGAGGGATCGGTAGGGAGCTGGGCCGGGATAAGGAAGGGAGATGTGTGGATAGGTGGGCTGAGCAGGGAAACAATCTGGTGGGTTGGCGATGGGCCGGGCAGGTGGGCTGCCAGTGGAGGGAGTGGACTGGCTAGGGGGGACAATGAAGTGGGCTAGGCCAGAAAGAGGGGAGGCGGCGAGCTAGGCCGAGCAGTAGTGGTAGTGAGGCGCGGAAGTTGACTAGCAGGGGGAGATTTAGAATCTCCACTGCCCGAGGTCACAAGAGACAGGGCAGGTAGGGCCCAGCTCTGGCCATGGCGTAGAGCAGTGGGAAGAGCGCCGAGCGGGCAGAGGCCGAAGTTCGCTCGAGCGCCACGGGCGGCGGGGGGACTCGGAGGTGGACAAGGCCGCAGCGCCGAAGCGCCAAGATAGGGTGGGTCGCGGTCACCGAGAGGACCACCAGCGGCGCGCCGAGCACGCGTGGGGTGCGATCACGACGCCGGAGAGGACCATCCGTGGCGGTCTTGAAGCGCGGCGGGCGGGTCGCGATCGTCGGAGAGGGACGAGCCCGCGGTGGCGCGCGAAAGCGAGGCGTCTTTGAGAGCGCGACCGGGCGCGCACCAACGAGGAGAAGGACGGCCACGTGACACTGGGGTGGCGCCTTGATGAGCTTGAGAGGGAGTGCGTTGATGGGGAGGATCCGCGCCTCGCGCGTGTAGCGCCGAGCGCGATCGAACGCGAAGTGGCCGCGCTGCCCGTAGGGAGTCGTCCTGAGGTCTTTGACAGCAACCGTGCCGCCGTCGTCTGGGCGAAGCGGTTTGATCCGCGAAGCGGCCGGCAGCAGGATGGGATGAAGGAGGAAACCCCACACGGGCTGCAGCGCCGAGAGGAGGAATCACTGCGGCCAGCGAGGTCATCGTCGTCGGAGTCGCCGTCACGGCGGCGGACCGGGCGAAAAAGTGTGTGGCAGGCTGGTGGGGGGTTGACGGTGGTGGCCGCAGGCAAGGAATCGGGGACGCCGAGTCTCCAGACGTGGGGGACGACGCGGGGAGCGCTACCACCGACCCTGTAGGAGACCGAGGAGAAGTCCTTGACGATGTCAATGTGAAGAAGGACACGGTGTTCAGAGGCACGCGTGTGGAGGGCACGCTGCGGTGCGCGAGCGAGACGCGTTGGGCCCACGATCGAGGCGGCGCGATTCTAGGTACGGCGAGGGTTCGATGAGCGAAAGCGCCACCTCCAAGGGCAGAGAGGCAGGGTCGTCGGTCCACACCAAGATGCAGAAGGAGGATGTGTCGAGCCGGAGGCGGGTGGACTCGTCGACGACGTCCATGCGTCCATAGCCGGTGAAGAAGCGCTCCACCACTGTGGAGGACCAAGCATGGAGGGGGAGGCCTTCGAGGAAGACCGGCACGTGAAAACGGAAGGCGATGGGCATCCCGGCCGCGTGCAAGTCCTCGGAAATGGCTGAGAGGGTGAGCAGCCGGCCATTGGAGTGGAAGGAGTAGCGGGCGGCGAGCCGGGCCTGCTCCTGGAGGGTGAAACAGGCGAGGAAGCGCATGTGGGCAAGGTGGGTGACGGTGATGTCGCCGGAAAGGATGTCTGTCTCGGCGTCGATGGCGCGCGCAATGAAGTCAGTGTTAGGGTGGGGGCCACCAGAGACATCCACGATGATGGCGCGGCGGCGGAGCTCGGCTGCGTCCGAGCGCATCCCGGGAGAGACCTCCACGCAAACCCGAAAGGAGGGAGGGCGCAGGGCGGTGAGTGGAGATCGAGCTGGGGGCATGATGGGGGGTGGCGGTTGGAGAAGCGACAGGGGAAGCAGGGGAAGATAGGCGGTAGTGGAGGGGCAGGAGCAGCGAGACGGCGAGGGGTGGGAGCGGTGGCACGGCGACAGCTGCGAGCCACGTGGCCAGAGCGCCCGCAGGAGATGCAGTGCACGGGGTCGCGGCAGGCGGCGCGGAGATGGTCACTGGCGAGGCAGCGGAAGTAGCAACGAGGGGCGCCCGCCGCGGCCTTCTTAACTCTGGGAACGGCATGGGCACCGGGAGGGCGCGTCTGCCGCTTGGCCGAAAGAGGAGCGTGCTGTCTCCTTCACCAGTGCCTCGGGCGGACAAGCCTCCACTCCAGGGCGAGCTCGAAGCGCAAACGAGTACGCGAGAGAGCTGGCTGCGTCGGGAGAGGAGCTGGCCGGAATAGGCAATTGAAGACGGTGCAAAAAGGGAAGGCCGGAGCGGGGGTCGGGCAGGGAGGTGACAGGGGTAAGGCTGGCGGAATTAAAGGCTAGGGCGTTGGGGGTTGAGGCAGCAGTAAAGGCGGCCACGGGGGAGGAAGACGGGAGTGGGCACCATCTTTCCCAGGAAGAGCCAGCGTGGGGGAGATAGGGGAGGTCGCCGGGGAGCATAGCGGTAGAGCGAGTGGCAAAGGGGAGGAAGCTGGCGGGGTGGTGGATGGGGCGGCAAGGGGGGTCGCCGTCGCCGGAGGGGCAGGCGGCGGAGCGGCGGCTGCCGGAGGGGCAGGTGGCGAGGCGGAGGCTAGCGGGGCGAGCAAGCCTGAGCTCACCGCCGCAGTCTCACAGCGCACGCTGGGGGCGGCGGATTGGTGGCTGCCAGCAGCGGGATGCGAACGGGCAGGGCAGAGGCTGGTGGCCGCCGCTGCAGGAGGGGTATGCGGTGGGGCAGTGGCTGGTGGGGCGAGCATGCCTGAGCAATCCGCCGTGGACTCATGGCGCTCACTGGGGGCGGCAGGTTGGTGGCTGCCGGCGGCGAGGTGTGAGCCGGCAGGGCAGAGGCTGCCACCGGCGGAGTGCCGGCTAGCAGGTCACGAGCGCCCGCTCGCTGCGTTCAAAACTCCATGTTCCCTGACTCTCAACCCCCTGCATCAAAATATGCTTAAATGGGACCGTGACATTACCCTGAAGCTAGCTTAATTAGCACAACTCAGTTCGAGCAGAGTGTCAGGTTTAATGCCAGAACTTGACAACAGCAGTTTCAGGATGATTGTTTTGCTAACCATCAGATTACTAGTCGAGATGGCCCTTCTTTTCCCGCTCTCCGCCTTTTTCTTTTTTCTTGTTGGAATAGAATAACATGCTAGAATAATGAATCTAATTTCACAGCAATCCAACGCAGCAAATTCACCAGCATCAAACTGAGCAAACTCTCTGCAACACTGAAGCTAGATGATGGCAAGAAATCAACGAGTCATGTACACACTAATTACTGCTAATAACAGTACCATTACCCACAAATAAGAGGAACATGACACACATAATAAAACAAGCACGCTGAAACAGCTGACAAGTTCTGGTCCAGAATGCCCAGAAGGCAGAGAGGCTACAATCCAAAACAAACAGAACAACAGTTTAGCATTACACATCAACATAAAGCATGGCAAGAAGGTCGAAGTAGTCGCATTGCAGACCCTCTGGATACAGCAGAAGACTCCAAGGATCCATTGCAACTACACTGAGATGATACAATATGTCAACAGCCTGCTAACGCAAAAGGAAGTGAAAGGAAAGGAAAGAAAAGCGAGCTATGTCCTCACCGCATTCCAGACCATGGTGACATCTGAAAGAGCAATTCCAAAAGATGGCTAACAGTTCTTGCTGCCACCTGCAAACATAAATTAGAGTCGGAGAGTGGCACCATTAAGGTATGTGTTTCTGTTGTTGTCGGATAACAAAATTTAGATGCATAAAATGAGAAAGTTAAGTTTGCGGGGTAATTGCCTGGCAGTGCAGAACTAAGGAAATCCTCGTCTTCAGGGAACAGCTGCAGATTCTTGGATTTCAGCAAGTACTCAACAGCGTCGTCCTGGAAGTCAACCAAGCTGCCAAGTTTTATAAGTTCAGCCAGAGAAGGGATCTTAGCTGCAGTCTCAAAGAGCAATCCTCGAGATATCTCATCTGCAAAGTTCGTCGCAAACTCAATCTTTTCCTTGTAACTGGCTGCATCATAGCTTTTCTGCATGTATAGCTTGGAATTCTCTCTCTCCCACCGGATCATTCGACTGGCATTCACACTGAGAGTCCTCCCTGAAGACAACTTCACACTGTAACCCACTGTGATTGCTTCATCAGTCTCTAAGACAGTCACATTCATAAGCCAAGCAACCATCTTGTGCCTCTCTTCGGCAGAAATTTCATGAGAAGGATCAGCGAGGAAAGCAAGGACTACACGGAGCAAACCAATTTTGATCACATTAGACAGATCAACTGTTCTGAAACTGCCACTGCCCAAGGTAAGAGAATCACTCTTTTGAATAGCCTGGGATATTGTCCGAACACCGATATTACCATAAATGCTGTTAAGCCTTGCTTGAGACACGGAAGGTAGGCTTGTTGAAGGGTACCAAATAAAAATTGATTGCTCAGGAAGCTTGTTGAACAAATCCTTGAGTAATAGATCATCAGGAATGAACACATCCTCCTTCTTCGATAAAAGGATCTTTCCATCAGAACATATCGGAACCTTGACACATCCAGAAAGAAATTTCTCCGTGTTTTTCCCCCAGTTCTTTGCAATGAAATGCCAGAAAGCAGAGCAATCAGCAATAGATAGCTCACCGACTGAGCTCTCCCATTTGCTCCATAGTTTGCAGTAGTCTTCAGCACTAGGGCTGTGCTTCACACCAAGAACAAGTGAAAAGAAATCAATCAACTTCCTCTCATAGAATTTGTCCAAAACATGAAGCTGAAAGCCAAAAAGATTGTTTCTATCATGAAGTACACAGTTTAGTGGGCTCACCCACTCTCCATTATCCCTTTCATTTGGTATCCAAACCCAATTGCTATTGTTGTTCTCAGGCTTCCAATTGCATTCCATCAGGTACATGTAGATCCGGGAAATAGTAGAACTATCTTTGTGATTCCTCAGATGCTGAGAAACAAGGTCATGTCCACATTTAATGTCCACAGTAACTCCAATTATCGCAAGCGCCTCTTTGAATGAAGCTATCTCTGAACCATAGAATGCTTCATCGATGAAAGGGCCATCTTCCATGAAAATGGAGGACTGCTTTGGATCAAAGAGGATACATTCACCAGGATATTGGTATCCCATGGTTGTCTTCAACCACATATTGCTAATCTCGTCCTGAAAGCCCTTAGGAAGTGAGTTGCTAGAGCGCTGGATGCATTTAAGCAATGACAAGACAGTATCTTTGGACATGACAGAAGGATCATTGGGAATGTTGAGACCTGTGAGAACAAACTTAGCACCGTATTTAGCTTCTACAGTAACACCCAACTTCTTGAGCTCATCCTTATAACCATAAATCTCCTTGCCTAAACCATGACAAGAGTCGCCATCATCAATGAACGGTAACTTTGCTATGGGTGACAAGGACTTCCATTCTTCATTAAATAGGATTGCACCTGAGGGAGATCTAGATCCCAGTGATGTGGGCAACCATTTCTCAGACAGCATGCAATTGAAAAGCTCAGCAGGAATTGGGCTAACTGTTCTCAGCTGCCGATAAGCTGCTAGTAAAGCTAGGACACTAGCCTTTGTAAGTGATGACTTCGATATCATTTCCTTGAAAATATGAGCTATAGCCTTCGATGCCTCCTCAAATCTTGTGATCAACCCAGTTTTTTTCAACTCTTCTTTATATGAACTGATCTCACTCCCATAAAATCCAAAATCAATTACAGGAATTCCATCAAAGACCTTCAGAAGACACTCCCACTCTGGATCCACAAGAAAAGATTCACTAGGAGCACGGAATCCAACATTGGTCTTCAACCATTTCAAATCTTTGAGCTTCCTTATGAATCCATCACATGAGCTCACATACCGAATACACTTCAGGATTAGAATAGTAGACTCAGAAGTGATAGCTGTAGAACTGAACTTGAAGTTATCAATTACAAGCTTGTAATTGTCTTTTAACCCAACAACAACACCAAGCAGTTCAAGCTCTGGTCTATATGTTAGGATTTCCTCACCATAGAACTTGACATCAAGGAATGGTTGGCTACTGATACATGATGCCGTTGCCCAGTCTGAATCATAGATGATACAACCAGCAGGAGACATGTAGCCGAGAGTACTCTTCATCCATCGCTCATCTTTGACATTGTTGATCAGTTCGCTTGGAGATAAAACCTTCTCTCGAAGAAACCGAATCAGCCGAAGCAGTGAGTACACATTCTCTCTGGTCAGAGTATTGCTTGCGGACATAGACATGAGGCAGTTGCCAATGTAAGCTGATGCCTCCCGAAATTCAAATCTCACCCCAATTGTCTTGAGCTCCTCTTTGTACTCATGCAATTTGTTTTGGTAAAATTGTTGATCAACCATTGGTATGTCAACAAAAGAAGATCCATTTTGCAAAAGATTTCCCCACTCGGCGTTGGACAGAAATGATTCATTTGGTGGCTTGTACCCAACTGTTGTCTTCAGCCAACATCCCTCCTTTACACAAGCCAAGAATCTAGTAGGTAGTTGTACACATTTTGACTTTAGCTGTCTTATCCACTGCATTAACAAGATTGCATTGTCCACCTTCAGGGGCGATGAGAAAGCAGGGAAACATGCATTTGGAGGGTTTATGAATGGCACATCCGAGACCCCTATATGTGTACTGAGGAATGCCAAGAGCTGGTCTTCCGATGTGTCAATCCCAGCAAAATTACCTGCTGACTTGTAATCTGCAGACAATACAATGTAGTTCCCTTCCCATGGGTTTGTGCCCATCAATTCAACCCATTTGCTACCCTTGGTAGGAACAAGAATGCTGCTTCCTGTTGTTGTAACCACATTGCCGTAGATGTCAATCACTGGCATAGCATGACACAACTGTGACAAGTTGTAGCTGTCTATGTGAGACTTATTGGATGAGTGGTACAGAAACTTATTGGATGAGTGGTACAGAAAGTGAGCAAAAGCAATGACAGGCCTCCGTTCACAATTTAAGGATTTAATAACAATATTTCTAAAACCATAGACAGATAAAATCTCCCCTTTTACACTGATCTGAAGCCATTTTGTCACTGTTGTCTTCCGAGACGAATTTTCTAGAGCACTTTGTGTACTGGGAGGCACAAAGAACAGGTTAGAAGATGAAAACTCCTGGTTCCAGCGGAGAAGCCATGATATGTACTTATTGTCAGATGCAATGCACAATCTATCACCCCGTTGACTAGCTCTAGATATGCTCCAGAAGGAAAGACCATTGTTCCTATCAACATACTTCAGTAGGGGAATGTACATCATATTTGAACCAGAAAAATTATCCCAATTTTCCGCAACAAAAGCTATAATTTCGAGGTAAAGCTCTTCATGTACCTCCTTGATAAGATTAGATCCTTCGATGCATTTTGCATACCACTCAGGGTCCACGCTTTTGACACCCATAAATTCAAGCACATTATTGTATGTGCTCTTATCAAAATGAGAGCTAAGAATGTATGCTCCATGTGTAGACAGATCCTTGAGATCCACTCCAGATTCCTGTGCATTCTTGAGGATAGTCCAGAAGGCTGGTTCTAGCCGCCCAATCTCGCCAGGTTTGCAAAAAATCTTCTGTGAAGTGTCAGATTCACATGGCACTATATCCTCAGCAAGTATCTTGTCTTTGATGGCTGACCTAATTGGTTCAAGCAGTGGGATTACTGAAGAATTGACCGGCAGGAAGTTGAACATCCATGGAAGTGACATTGCTGGGGCATCAACTCTTGACTTCACAAGTGCTACAAAAGCATTCATAAAGGCACTTGGGACACACTCTAGAATCCCCTTGTTCCACGGATTGTCGAATAATATTGCCTCCCTCGATGATGCAAGTAGAAAATCAGCCTGTATGATGAAGGGGAAGTTTGTTACCATCTCTGTTGGAAGGAAGGCATAAACACCAGGTGATAGCTGCTTCCCACTGGATAGACGCTGGCCATGTGGGAAGGCCAGTGTGATGACCCACTCATCAATTTCAGCCCGTTTCTCCACTCTACTCTCAGGCTTAACTGGGAACTTCTGCCTCCACATGTAGTAGCCACATTCTTCTTCTCCTTCCCCATTCTCCTGAGCTGACAGGTGGAGTGTGTAAGACACTGCATGCATGTTCTTCCTCTCTTGGTAGTTCTTTTCACTGGATATTGAAATCTCATTAATGTTGTTACCCTTGGGATTGCATTTATCTTCCCGGACAGAAAGCCGCCTGATCTTTGACAGAAACAGTAGCATTTCACGATGCAAGCTAGAAAGCTGCTGCTTCACCGCATCAACCTTCTCACTCTTCAAAGGCAATATGATAGTGGTTGTCGGCAGGACTTTGGAACTCCCATATATCTCTTTGATGTCTGCCAGGTTAGGTCTGGATTCAACCCACTCAGGAACAATGTATCCAATGTTGCATTCTGCACAAGGTTCTTCACTGAACCTGATCTGATAGCCATTACTGAATATATGGGGCTTACTTGATAGAAGGAACACGCTCTTGAACCCAATACCTATCAAGAGCAACAGAATATCAATAGAGAAAATGTGTTGTAGCTTAACCATGTGTTGCAACTTGTAATGATGAATTGGACGAGATATAGTGACAGCTGAAACAAATTAGAAATCTTCTCTGGCTAGGGATGGATAACTAGCCCATTCGTGCTATAGATTGAAGAGGCAAGATTAAACTAGCGTATCTTACATATAAAACTTAACAGAGTTGTATGTTCTTGATAAAAAAATATAATAATTGCTAAAATTATATAATAACATGTTTTTGTGTGATTTGCTTCAGTACTACACCATAAGTTGAATGCTTAAGAATCTTAATATAGAATGACAGAAAAAATAATTAGTCAAGTTGGTAAAGGGTAAAGTAATAAAGCAAGTTGATAAAGGGTAAAGCAATTAATTACCAAGTTGACAAAGGTAAAGTAATTATTCAAAGTGATAATGGGTGACCAACACAGACACATTCAATTAATACTGTGATCCTATTAAAACCGCAACCCAAATCAAGGACTACAGAAAAGTCATCTATTTTTGTACCCATAACCACTACCAATTCCATGTGATTAAATTTGTGAACATGCAAACATAGGTCCAATACTTCTCCATGCATTTTAGTATGAAATTTCCAAGTGTTGTACATAGGGGTGGCCTGTGGGGGACTGTCAAAGAGGCAGATCCTTCCACTAGGAAAACACTGTTTAGAACAATATCAGTCAAGGTGGTGCAGAGTTTAAACTGTCTTCAATCGAAATTAGGCAGATTTCAATAGTATTTAGGTTTCAAAAGGTTTGGGCTTGTTGGTGAGCAGTCCAAGGGCACATTACAGGCCAGCCATAGTTCTCCTATTGTATTTGACCATATTTTCCTTTTAACCTGGGCAAGCTTTTGCCTGACTATGTGGTTGATAGTTTTCCTGGTAAAGGAAGATTTATAGTAGTGTAGCCTAGCACAAACATAAACACTACCCACCTTCCTTCAAAAAGAAAAGAAACTGCCCAGCAAGGTTAGGTTGGCATTGGGCAATAGATCCAAACATTTTTCAAGACAACAATAAAAAGAAGAAATCATGCCCATAACATTTACTATGAATAAAGATGATCACTAGATAGGGCGCTATATTGTAAGACAGCGAAACGATTTGAAGCAGTAGTACTTGATAAATGATAGCTCTTTATTCTAGAAAGAAAGGAGCTCCTCTGACCTAGTAACAACCCATCGATTTTGTTGGAGTATCCAAAAACTATTTGAGATTCATTCACAGAGAGGAGGGACTAGGGAGAAGGAGAAGCTATCTGATGGTCTTTAAATTTCTGTAATGCCATATTTCTAAGGAATCTAATTTTATAGTGGCATCATACTATGTTGGTTTCGCACTACCCCATATATGAAGTGACAAATAATCAATTGTCAATCTTTGAGAGTGGTAAATCAACAGTTCTCTAAATTAGATTTGACATCGCAAAGCAATAGTTTCAAAAGATGTCATTAAAAGTGCTAAACCAGCAGAATGTCACTTCAGATATATTCCTCATTGACACGATAAATGGTAAATAATCAATTGATAATTTTTAGAGTGGTAAATCGTGGGTTATTCCAATCTAACTGGCCATGTATATACATGCCCCTACGAACTACCCAATTTCAGGATATGCCATTTAAAAGTAAAAAAACTGTCTGATTCCAACTCCAATAGACAAAGAGAGCCGTGTTGTTAGTTGCCCCACTTTCGGCCCCCAAGTGGATAGCCTCAAAGAACAAGCTCGGTGATGGGGCGCTAGAGATCTGCGAGCCACCGATGTTAGGACAACGGCGGCGATGATGGGTGCTGCTCGAGCGATGGCTCAACACATAGGAGAGAGACACAGAGAAAGAAAGAGAGCAGTTAGAGAGAGAGAGAGAGGGGAGGAGAGACAACTTAAGGCAGAGGAGCTTGGGATGGTGCTTTGCCATTGTTTGGGAGGAAGAAGTGGAAAGAGGAGCAAGAGGAGAAAAAGTAGAATGGCCAAAAATTTAAATGAGTTAGTAACAAAAATATCCATAATGATAATATTCTAAGGAATGGCACTCGGCATTGACACTGTGCAAGATTTCGACTTTTTACTGTCATGTTTCGTAATCGGGTAATTTGTGATGGCATGTATCTAATGAACCCTTGTTTTAAAGGAAGCAATGGGGATTTGAAGGCAGGAGGTCTTGCACTACACCCAGTTAACTACCAATACAGTACATGACCAACCCCCAATAAACTATACAAATACATATATGCTCCGTACTGTTCATAATTTATCACCAGCCATTTCACAATATCCTATTTAATTTGTAGATGCTACAATAATGCTAAGTCTCAATTAATGCTGCCTTTATAAATTTAAAGGAATAACGTTGAAGACTAAATTGTTTCTCATTGGCCAAACAATTAAAGGAAAACAAAAGAATATATTTAACGTGCTGCAACAAAGACTTACCTTTCTCTCCAATATAACCCTTGTCTCTGTTTTTCTTTTTTGTTGACTTCCCCAGACTACAAATCGACTCTATATTGGCTGAAGAGAAGCCATTCTCATTGTTGAAGATGAGCAAAGTTGATGATACACCAGATCCAGTAATATCATTCGATGTAATTACAAACTCCAAAGAAGGAGCTACTCCAGAAGGGTACACATTATCTTCAGCATTCTATATTTTTAGCAAGAAAATATTAACATGAGATGTGGTACTAACATATAAACTATATACAAATAAACAGGCTCCTTAGTCTACACAGCATTTCAATATAGACTTGAGAGCAAACTGTTGCCTCAAAATTACAGGGAATAGAAAAATGAAGTATTCAGCTGAGCAAATACATTATGACACTATGACAACAGAAGTAATGTGAAAAAAATAACATACTTACAGAATTTGGACATAGACAAAAGTATAAAATTCGTTTGTTACAAAATAGCAGAGGGCATACCTGTCTAGAATAATAATAGTATTGTAGTGTTAAAACTTTCGGAAAAATGTAGCAAATCAAAGGCTGATTCATCCTAATGAATGGCATCTATAATTTAGACAATTTCCTTTGTGAAAATGGTCTAGTGTAGCAAAGTAATAATTCAGCATGAGTAGCATATAACTCTAACGATGAATAAGGATTGCAACAACAAAAGCACTTGTGTTACAACACACCACAAGAGTCGTGGTTTGCGAAATTTTTTTCAAGCAAAGCAAAGATTAAATTCACGTACTGTTTCCCATTTTTTTTATTTTAGATTTGCCAACATTTCTATTAATATTATCAGTAATTCGAAAAAAAAATATGACGTGTGACATTTGTTTAGCAATCCTGCACACAGAGCAACAATGGAAACAAGGTCACAATGATAAATTCCTTATTTCCTCTCGATCAAAATTGTTTATATGGATAAGTTGTCACAATGGTGCGGCATATATGGGTACGTTGTGATCATACTTGAGTAAAAGTCTAGATTTGGACCAATTAATTTATAACTTCTTGATTTGAATTAAAACGCATATATATCTTCTCAAGATGATGAAAAAAATAGGTCCTGACCTAAAATCTGGATTATTTCACATCTGAACCATCTGATTAATCCAACGACCATCGATGCATGCCACTTCATGTCTTCTATTCTTAAAGGCAGAGAATGCAAATCTTCTAGAAAGACCAGTGGGTCCAGCAGGCCTCTGGAGCCGACCTAGGCAGACCAGTGACTTTTTTTATGGGGAAATGTAATACGGTGTGACCAGTTTTTAAAAAAATTAAACGCTTCTGGTAAAAAAAAAAGCATATAGACCTATACATTGTAAAAAAAAAGGTTAAAAAATCTAATACGTACAAAATGTTTTCTAAAAAATTCTAGTACAAAATGTTTTTTTTAAAAAACTAGTACAAACTGTTTCTTAAAATAAACTAGTACAAAACGAGAAAATACAAGATGAGAAATATGTCTTGCATCAAAATTTATAGGGCGATGGATAGACAAGGTCTTTCATACCAAATAGTTCAATATATGTTTCCTACGAAAAATGTTTAGTAGCCAGTTAATCCATAGATATATTTTTTGTAAACCTAGTACAAAGAAATGTACAGATTGTTGTAGCATTCAAGAAAGTACCATTTATAAAAAAGAAAAAACCGAAGGACCAGAAAAAAAAACTGAAAAATGATCGGTTTTAGGCACTCAGCACGCACGCGTACATGCACTTCCTAAACGGCATGAGCAGGGCCACAGAAGGATTGGATGCGAAAGAAAATAGGGAAGAAATCGAATCAAGAATGCAAAGCAAAGATTTTGGTTCACCTGGACGAGCTCCATGAGGAAGTGCACATCCTTGGAGTAGAGCTCCTGCGACAGGTAGTTCACCGCCTGGTGCATGTCCTCGGCAAGCGGGTTCCTCTCGCCGCGCCCGATGAAGTAGCGCTCGCGCCGGATCCTCTCCACGTGCTCCCGCGCCGCCGCCGCCATCTCCGCCGGCGATGAGGACGACATTTGCGCCGCCAAGGCACCTCGCTGGGCTTCCGAGGGTATGCTCTGGGACTTGGGAGGTGGGAAGCGGAGGGGTTGGCTTTTTGGGCTTCTTGACCGCTTTATATAGGAGTAAACAGTGTGGTGGTCCACTGCGAATCCGACTGTTCAGCTTCAAAATGTTGCAAAGAACACCTTGAGAGTAACAAATAATCTAGAATTTACCACTTCAAATACACGTATTTCATAATTTGTCACTCCATGTGTCATTCTAGGTCAGGGCCTAAATGCCAGTGGCACGTGAGTGTAAAATTCTATATTACACATCTTTGAGAGTAACAAATAATGGGATCTTCCTTTAGAATATTGTCATTATTATATTTCAGTCCTTGTTTTTGGTTGAATATTTTTCCTTGTGTTTATTTTGTAGTCCCAAGAAAATACAAGGTGTTTTTGTGTAAATGAATCTTATCGCTGAATGTCTTAGTGAGTAAGGAAGAATGAAATGGTAGAAAACCAAACCTCCTATTACCAATTGGGGATAGCAACAAGGGCAATCCTCGGCGGGTGCGGGTAGTACAATGTTTTTGCCCCTGCTACACATATCTTCCACGCTCCTCGTTCCCATTCGGGAGAATGGCCCCCCAACAGGTCCGCACACTCATAAGCTCACCGTAGTTTGACTCTTTGTTGGTGTCCATCCACGCTAGGCCGCCACCTCCTTCCGATCCCTTATGTATGTCCCTTGCGCCACTGCCTCCTCTCGCACGTCGTCCCTTGTGATGATTCTTCTCATTGTCACCTCCTCCTATGTGCCGCATCTCTTGTCACCCCTTTGCATCATCCTCTCTAACACTGGCCACACTAAGCTCATCCCCCATCACATGTGCACGCTGCCTCCTCTCACGCTAGAGATGAAGCTCGTAGGAGGCGGCAGCAACATGGAGTTCAAGGGAGAGCAACTAAGTGAGATTAGGGTTGGGGCTCTAGATGAGTTGGGAGAGAAAGAGGGGCCTGTGCGTAGGTGTGGGAAGGAATGAGGGATGGAAAGTGGCAGGGTTGGTGGGACAAGGTGGATGGGCTGATGCATCAAAACGGTTGGTGGGCTAGAGAGAGGAGTTTGGTTGGGCTAGACCTAAATAGTAGATTGGGCTCTGCTGGGTTGACACTTCGGGGGCCAATGTCCTATTTATCCCCCATAAAAAGAAATTTCCCTATTCCCATCCTTACATAGGATGATCATTGGCAGAGTGAGAGAAGGGGAGAGCCAGTTAGGTCTAAGTGTGGGAGGAAATGAGGGATAGGGGTAGGCATGCATGGATGATAGGCTAGTGGGCTGATAGGAGGTGGTTGGTAACCTTGGAGAGGAGTTGGTCTTGGCTAACTAAAGTTTTCGAGTGTGCCAAGTTACCCTACCATACTTTGGTCATGTCAATAGGATTTGGATGTAGTTTGGTTCATAGCCAAATATTGGTAAGTCAACTGAAAATTTTGGCATGCCAATTTTTTTTCAACGCAAGTGTTAGGGAAAGTATGTGGCTCATTACCCGTGGCCCCACAGGAGGCAAGCTCGGGGCCAGCAAGCTCGCGCCCGAGCTTGGCAAGCTCGAGCCCGAGCTTCCCCGCCTCGGAAGCTCGGGCCTCTCGCTTCCTCCGGGCTTCTGAAGTATAAAGGAACAGGACCAAGGTAAATCATCACGCGCCGCGGACAGGATACGCTTCAGGTTCCCAGAGTCATCAAGAATTAAATGCGCGCACTGTACCGAGGAGCGTCTGGCGGCAGCTTCTGACGGGTAGGCGGCCGGTCCCGTCAACCGCCCGCATGGGCAAAGACACGTGCTGATCGGTAGCGGTCCGGCGCGGTGATCGGAGGATCGCACTCGATTACCAGGTGGATTCGGTACGCTACCAGCATGGGAAAAAGGCAACGACTAATTCAACGGACCAGCACAGGCTACAGTGTGGTCGGAGGGCGCCTATAAAAGGGGCGCACATGCCACAGCAACGGAAGACCGCTTCACTTCCGCATATACACAACCCACTTGGAGAATAGCTACTGTAGAACAGGAGCACTTGCACTCTCGTAGGAGCTCTTGTTCCCGGCGGTAGTTTCCCGCATCCAGGTAACTGTAGGAACACACACACAAGTGCCTTGAGCACTTACTGTACTCGAAGCCCGGGCTTCCCAAAGCTCGGACTTCACCCCCGTGTACTCGTTTAAGCTCGGCATTAAACGAAGACTGGACGTAGAGCTGTTATCCCGCAGTGGAGACCTGAACCAGGATAAAACACTCGTGTCATCTTCCCCATCGATCTGGTCTCGACGCGTCCGGCGCGCGCGGACCAAGATCTTTCGCCGGCGGCGTCCGGCCAGCGGCCGGGCCTCGGTCCGGGGACAGGCCGCCGCCGACCTCGACCCCTTTCCTTGCTTATTGGCGCTGCGGAGGCTCGCCTCCCAGTCGCCGACAGCAAGAAAAGGGCCAAGTCTAGGAATGGGATTCTTCTGCTTAGGCATTGGCGAGCCAAGGCGCACACTTGCATGCAGGGTGGGTCCTAGTAGACATACAGACAAAGGCGTAACCCTAGCAACGCGGGAAGCAGCAGGCAGCAGTGGGCCTAGATGTCAGTGTGATGCGACTACAAAATGGTGGCAAATCAAATTGTGCCTGTTTATTTCAAACAATTTTGATTTTCTAATTTTCATATATATTTCATCCGGGGTCCAAATTCTACGAAACAAAATTCTAAATTCATCTAAAATTTAGTCTATATATATAATAATAATAATTTGTAGAATTTATTTGATTCTAGAATTGCAGTGCTCATTTTAGAATAAAAATTGTGTTCAATCTAAACTTTAGCCTTACCAAAATTTGGTGGCCGCTCTTGTCTTGAATCCAAACACCACAATATTACCAATGATTTGGTCATGCCCTGAATTGACCGACATGGCCAATTCATTGATAGAGTGACTTGAGGCTATGAACCAAACACGCTTTGAAAATATTAGTTCCAAATTGAACCATGCCAGTCATGCCCCCATCCCTATCCCCACAAGGGGGGAATTTCCCTGTCCCTGCCCCCGCTTCCCTTAACAGGGGCATGACTTCCCTCATTTTCATCCTTGTGGGGGAAAAATATCTTTATAATTAATACCCAAACTAAATTTCTTTAATTAATTTAACTGAAATTACAAAAGAAATAATTTCAAAATTTTAAACATTTTTAAAATTTATAAAAAAATTTGTGATCTTTATAAACCAACGTGTTTTTGAGAATTTTTTCTATAATTTTTGGAGTCCAAAAATATCTAATTATGCCACGTATGCAGCGATGTGGACAAAACCGCCCACCACGTCATCAAAACGACCTTCCTAACCCACCGAGGGTGTTTGATGACCTGAAATAAATAGTTGCAAATGTTCAATAACCGGTTAGGGTGTGGAATATAGGGTTGAAAACGGGTCGGGTACGGATCGGGTAGGGGTCATCCCATATCCTACCCTAATCTATTTTGTCGGATATCGGATCGGATAAGGTAAGACTAAAGTACGGTCGGATAGTCGGAACGGATACGGATATTAAAGGTCGGGTAAAAAACGGTAATCGGGTATCATATGGACGGATAGTGAACGAATACCGGATACTAAATCGGGTAGCATATAAAATACATAAATTAAAGCATACGATGAAAATAACCTAAATAACACATAATTGGAGACATAATCCTAACACAAATACACGAAATACAAATAACTCAAACATAAAGTCCTAACTAGTACATAATTGGAGACATAATCCTAACATAAATACACTCAATACAAATAATTCAAACATAAAGTCTGGGGCGCGGTGGCTCGGAAGATGCACTCTGTGAAGTTGCAGCTTCACAAGGGTGGCAGGTTTCAGAGAACGAGCTCTGAATCATGAAGGTTCAGTAGCTAGCTAGCATGGAGGTTCTGAGGTAGCTTGCAATTTTGATCCTAAGTGGTAGCTGCTAAGATCAGCATTAGATAAATAAAATTCTCATCTGCACTCTGAATCATGAAGGTTCAGAGCTAGGTTGCAATTTTAATCCTAAGTGCTTGTTCATTTTGCAATCCAAGTTGTGGATGTCCAGTGCAGATGATGTTCGACCAAAAGGTAACTACATTGTTACAGGCGAATAGTTGTCAATATTACGATTCTTACTATCTCTCTCACATCAAAGAGACTTGATTTGGGACTGGCAAATTGTACATATCACAATCTACTTTAACCCTTGTTTGCGACTGGCAAGCAAAAACAAAGGCATGACACAACCTGCAGGGGACAACAACCGAGCAATAATTCTAGTTTAATCATCTTGATTGCTAAATTTATGGCAGCCTTAGTATTTTCCTCAAGTTCTGGAAAGCTAATTAAGTTGAAACATGAATCCATGAAGGTATATGCATATCACACACATCATTCAAAGCCACTCCTAGATGACTGCAGGACATCAGCACTCTTTTCCATTAAATCTTTTTTCACAGCTATATCTATCACCAAAATAATTAAAAATAATTAAGGACAGAGATGAAACAGAAAGAAGCAAAGACCATATAAGTTGATAAACAAATAGAAAGCAGCGAAAAAACCTTCAGGATCTGCATCATATCTTGACGATGTTCTTCTCTTTGTTGCACCAACAGTTCAACACCTGTTGTGAATCGGATCATTTTTTCTTAGACCAGTGCAAATTATTTAGACCATTTTTTCTTGGACAAGCAAAAATTGCAAAAGGACCTCACCACTGTGAAATAGAATTAGTTTACGTAGTCTTGGACAGGGCGACGGGCGACGGGCGGCGTTGCGGACGGCAGACGGGGACGGCGTCGGGCGGGCGGCGCGGGCGGACGGCGGCGGACGGCGGTAGGCGACGGAGGAGGCCGTCGGACGGTCGGCGCGGCGGCGACGGGAGACCGCAGGTGACAAGGAGGCATGGGCGACGGGCGGCGGACGGCGGTAGGCGACGGAGGAGGCCGCCGACGGAGCAGCAGCGACGGAGTCGGAGGCGTCGCGGACGGGCGCGGCGTGGGCGACGGAGGAGGCCGCCGGGCGGGGCGCGGCGACGGGAGAAGCTGGGTGACAAGGAGGCGAAGCGGCGACGGCGGCGGCGCGGTAGAGCGACGGAGGAGGCCGCCGGACGGAGCAGCGCAGCGGCGGCGGACGGCGGCAGCGGCGCAGTCGGAGGCCGGGCGGACGGGCGGCGCAGCTGGTGACGAGGAGGCATGGCGACGGAGGAGGCAGCCGACGGGTCGGCGCACTGGCGACGGGCGGCGCTGGGCGACGAGGAGGCATGCGGCGACGGCGGCGCGCTGGCAACGGAGGAGGAAGCGGACGAGCAAAGAAAGGGCGGACGGCGGCTAGGGTTGGGGAGTCGCCGAGTCGGGACGAGTCACGGGAGTTGGTGTGGGACGGGTCACAGGCCATAGTGGGAATGGGATGAATCACGGCAGGGAGACAGGGAGTCTATTTCGGGTAGAACAACGGATACCCGATCGGGTATCCGAACCCCATCCGAAAATTTCGGGTATCATCCATTCCATATCCGAACCGAACCCGATCAGACGTGAACGGGTAATATCCGAATCCGAACCCGAACCCGACGGGTACCAAAAAATTCGGGTTTTCCCCTTACCCGACCTGAACCGGGTCGGGTACCCGTCGGGTAGTACCCGACCCGTTTTCACCCCTAGTGGAATATGAACTTTTTTCGATAGTCGAGAAGTATTACGGACTTATCACCAATCAAGGAACGGCGACATTTGTGCCATTTTCGTCCCTATGTTGGTGGAATTGCTAGCTTATTAGCTTTCGTCCCTTTAGAATCTTGAGCATGCACGCTGGCCTACCCAAAGGCCAAAGCAAATGCGCGGAGAAAGATGTCCGTCGAGCATTTGATGGTAGAAAAAGCAAAGGAAAGTCTGTGTCACTTCCATAGTCCCATGAAAGCCGGAGGCAATGCGTTGCATCCGATGCTAAGCAAAGGGTTCCTCGTACGTAATGAACTTTTTCCTCGGTTCACCTGGGATGCACATTGTTCTGTTCGTACGTAGTTTCTCCCGTTTGAACTACGTACTGATAAAATTAAGCATGTAGATTAATACAGTGGAAATATTCATTGTTATGTATTCATGCATGGTTAGATTGTTTCTGAGGATGCGTTTGTATTGTTTTCCCAAGTTTTTTGTGTGTTTGTGTATGAGTTTTGTTTCATAGAACATCACACATGCATATCCAAAGCAACTTAATTATATTTGTTGCCATCTGTAGAGACAGATTAACCACCGTAATTTTGTTCCAAAACATACATGTTGTTTGAACTGTGTACGTAGACAAGCTTTCTAAACCTTACATATAGATAAACATATATAAAACTATATATCTAGATTTTCCATATGAAGATAATATTGGTAAAACTTTCGTGTAAAAAATGCTTCCTGCATATCTTCTTAATTTTTAGAGTTTTTACTTACATACAAACATAAAAAGGTTGGTCATATATATGCACGTGAGAGGAGTTAGTTTTTAACGTTACGATGGAATGGTTGGAGCTACATGTTTCATGCCCAAAAAAATTACAGGTTTTAGCGGGACCCATCTCCCGGTGGAGTGTTAGAGTTGTAAGTGTATAATTCAATCTACTAGGGTTTAAATTCTGGTCACACATCTATGCAAACACACTTGCACTTTGGCAGGAATTTTATGAGGTCGTGGATTTTTCTTGGGTTCTATATTCGATCTACTATATTTCTCCACGTGTATATCAATCAGGCCCACACAGGCAATCGTGTCACTGCATGACATGGTCCCTTGCTCGGACTCCACATGGTCAGGAATTGAATGTCTAGACGGTCATAGGTAGTTCGGAAACATACTTTGAATCCGTGCTCTCTAATTAGGAGCGAAGGTGGCGTTCACGTGCCGCAATTACTGGGAAAGGACTCTGTTGACTCTTGATTTTGGAATTAGCCGTTGTTCTAGAAGCTTCTAGAAATCGGTTTGGACCTAAAGAGCTAGGGCTAAACCAGGCGCAAAGGAGAGTCCAAGTCTGCTTGGATCGATATGGAAGAAAGAGTTCTGGTCGGATTGACGAGGCACAGAACGGATATGGCAAAGGGAAATTCAAATCAGCCAGAATGGATATGGCAAGAAGAGTCCTAGTTGGATTAACGAAGAGTTCGAGTCGGCTTAGTGCAACTATATTAGGTACTATTAGATAAAATAAGAAGATATGAAGTTGAGTTTATGTAGGATACGAGAGTAAAGAGTCTTAGTAAATTTGAGTCTGAGGTTTGTATAAATACTTAGTCGTAGGGCATGTAAAAGATCATGATCACATCAATATAATACATCTACTTTTTAATTGTCTTTACCTTTTATCGCATTAGAGTAGTTTCGTCGTATTTTGTTTTTGATCGATTTGTTGCGCATCGTCTATCGATCGGCTTCAAGGTACAACTCTTGGTAAGTACTATCTCGGTTAAGTCCAATCTTCTCACTTAGTTTATCGAAATACTATCCTAATTAGTCGATATTGTTATGCATCATCATTTCGATTAAGGGTTAGATTTTACCCTCTTTCTACTAATCAACACGTACGTTGACAGTAGACTGTTTTACCTTTCATTCTATTAGCTTATAGCTTGATATTTGTCGATAGCCTGTTTACCCCTCGTTCTGTCAATTGAATGATCCAATCAACTAGTTGATAGTTTATTTATCCTCTTTCTACTACCCCTTTGGCTATTGATTTGGATCCAATCTAAGCTGATAGTTCGTTACCTTTTACTCCTATTTGGATCTGCTTCTAAGTATTATAGGTTCGTTACATTATAGATCCAATCAGCTATTTGAAAGCTGATTGCATTTTCTCTTGCTGATTATAGATCAAATAGGCTAGCACGCATTGAAACCAGCTTTCGATGCGGTTGGAGATCCTACTTCCTAAACCCATGTGCGTTGGCGCTGAAGCCAACTTTTTGCATCAACAGACTCCTAGGCTCAATGTTACCCTCCAGGTCAGTGATTTTAGCCCCCTCGGTGTAGTACATATCTTCATCCTCCACGTTGACGAAGACGCAAAGGTCCATACTATCCTGGGAATTTGGCATCTCCAAGGACTTCCTCAACAAAGAATCCAATTGATCCCTAAA
This sequence comes from Olyra latifolia, assembly GCA_036346145.1. Taxonomy (NCBI): domain Eukaryota; kingdom Viridiplantae; phylum Streptophyta; class Magnoliopsida; order Poales; family Poaceae; genus Olyra; species Olyra latifolia. The sequence continues at coordinate 14,078,572 of CM070533.1, forward strand.
GGATGACACCAGCTGTTGACGATTGGAAAATAGCTTACCCGCCAAGCTTACTTCTTGAATGAGGGATCAATAGGCACCTTTCTGCTAACGTGTGGCTTTGGAAACTCACAGGGTAATCAAACAAGCAAGGGATAACAATCATCCTAGTTCAGGCCTCATACGGTAAAGATAATAGTCCTACCCTAGTGCGATTGATACATGCAAAATAGTTACAAGGGCATCTGTCCTCTTCCTTTGACAATGGTAGGGAGGTATTTATAGTTACATGAGGAAGTAACGGTCCTAATGCACTAATTTCGACATTTACTCGTGTTGATTACAAGTAATTATGGCAATAATTGCACCCTAAACATGCGCTAATACCACGTCCGCATCGTGAGCATCAACTCCGAGATCGTGGGCATCATGGAGGTTGTGGGTGCGTCATTCGTCTTGGCAATTACACCTCGGGCACGAGCTCCCGAGCTTGCTTGCCACCATGCATGTTCATCGCTCTCAGCCAGGGATGGCAATGGGGCCTATTTCCCAATCCCCGGCAGGGAATTCCTCTATTATGGGACGAGGATGGGGGAAATTAGTCCCCCGCGGGGATGTAAATGGGGAAAATCTATTCCCCGTTAGGTCTGGCAGGGACGGGGACGAGGAATTTTCCTGCCCATGGGAATCTGAGCTATCTTCGAACCAGTGTTTGACATATGGCCCCAAAACATAGTGTAGCCCATTGCATTGCATAGCCTACTTGCCCTCTGGCTCGTTCCTGCCTGTAATAGCCCAAGCGGCCAGACATGACCGAGTAACCCACCCCCTCAAATTTCCTACTGGTCAGTGGTCACTCGATCATAAATCCCTAAGGGCATCTCCACCAGTTACCCTATTTCAAATTTGCCCCATCACTATTCACGTGCCATCTAACCAATAGGGCTACCCCGTCCTTATTCACCCCAACAGCAGTTCCATTACTATTCCTACTCTCTACTTTCACTATTCACTGCCCCATAACTATTTGCTACAGTGATAGGGCAATGGGGCTTGGGCTACTGGTGGAGATGCCCTAATTCCCCAAGCCCTACACTTGTCCCCCAAAGACCATAGCCACCAGCAACAATGGCACAACGAGACGCCGAGCGGGAGCTAGCATCGAGTAGGAGTAGGCTTGGCGGTGGCACGGTCCGGTAGTAGATGCGACGGTGGCATGGTCAAGTGGCGGCGACGTGATCCAAGTAGCGGTGGCATGGCATCGTGGTCCAACTGCGGCGGCCTGACAGCGACGAGGTCCAGCATCGACAGCGCTGCGGCACCGTGGTCTAAGCAGGGGTGGTGTGGTCCATCAGTGGTGACAAGCTCCATGTATGTTGAAGCCGGAGTCGCCATCTTCGCGCTATCTATACATACACAGGCAAATTTGGCATGGATAGGGACTTGTCGGGTCCCCGTCACCCGAACGGGGACGAGGATGGGGGTTGGAGGATTTCCAAGTCGTAGGGGAGGAGGACAGAGTACCATTCCCTGGCGGAGAATGGCCCCATTGCCATCCCTACTCTTAGCCATTACCTATGGCATGAGCATGCATGCTCGGCCTCGAGCATATAAGCTCATGTCAGGGAGGTGGAGCTCATCACATAGGGGGCTTACCCACGGGCTTGTCAAGGTCCTCCTTGATCACAACTTCCAAGGGCACATATTAGGGCTTCTGCCGCTAGGGATAATCTAGTCACCATGCAATTTATCCAATCCTCGACAGTGCCCAATATTATTGACTTAGCATAGACCTATGAATTAATTCTTCATCACATCCTAGGTAGATCCCAAGTAGCCATTAAGTCCAAATTTTTTATAGAATTTGTATTTTAAATATGCTCATTGAAGTCTTGTTTGCTTCAACCAAAATTCTCATAAAGATCTCATTATATATTGGAGCTTGATATATAGGAATGCATTAATTGATGAGAAAGAGATCCGTCAATCATATTAGGGCATTTCAAACTATGCAAAGTCAGCTAGTTATAATAAAGACACATTCACATTTTGTCTACGTAGAGGAGAGAAGGGGAGGAGAGAGATAAAGATCAGCTACTAACTTAGAGTCAATCTATAACGGTTTCTAAGATGCATGTAGGCTATGAGTCTATACTAATTTAGAGAGTATTTAGGTTATACATCTCTACTATTAAAAAGTCTCTAGTAACAAATCCATTGATGATCGGCGTCTTACCTCGTGAAATTACCACACCATGTCATCCATTATAACAATTCTACAAAATTATCCACCATCCCATCCATTGTAAAATCCATTTTACCTACTTGACTAAAATTACTCATCGTGCCATTATTGTAACAAATCCATCTCATCCATTAAAATTACCCACCAAGATATCCGTAGTTATAAATTTATTTTATCAATTAAAATTACTAAGCATGCCATCAAATGCAACATGCATATACTAAGAAGACACTCACGCAATCGCTTGTGACGCATCGTGCTGTTAGAGAGCCGAAGGCATATAACTCGCTCTATCATATTCTCGATAGTGGAATTTGAATTTTCTCATAGCAAAGCATGTGCACTTTGCTAGTGTACTACTTATAGATGACATAAATATTTGTTATTGCTAGTGGTTGACTGTACTATTAAAGATGTTTTTAGTTCCAAATTTGGCCCCGAGAATTTTTTTTTGTCAAGAGTTCGTATTCTTTTATATATATATAGAGTGTATATATATATATAGAGAGAGAGAGAGAGAGAGTCTGACTACGGAGGCTTCCGTCAGCTGCGGCATTTTTTGCGAAATCGGTGATCGAATTTGACGATCCGAACCGACCATCTCTTTCGTCTCGCTGAAATCTCACTACTGACAAAATTTCATATTTTTTTATTTTTGTTACTATTTGTTTCGTATTTTTGAAAATCCATGATCTAATTAGTTGTGGACTGTCCAATAATCCTGGATTTCAAAAATACAAAAAAATAGTAAACAAAATCAAAAAAATGTGAAATTTTGTCGATAGTGAGATTTCAGTGAGACGAAGAAGATGGTTGGTTCGGATCGTCAAATTCGATCACGGATTTCGCAAACAAACCGTGGCTGATGGAACGATCCATATATATATATATATATATATATATATATATATATATATATATATATATATATATATATATATATATATATATATATATATATATATATATATATATATATATATATATATGTAAAATGCTTGATCGAATCAGTGATCGATCGATCGAATTTCATCTCCTTCATCTCATCGAAATCTCATCGCTAACAAAATTTCACATTTTTTAAATTTTTACTATTTTTTTCGTATTTTTGAAATCCGAGATTATTGGACGGTCCACAACTAATTAGAACATGGATTTTCAGAAATATGAAATAAATAGTAAAAAAATAAAAAAATGTGAAATTTGGTCGGTAGTGAGATTTAAGCGAGACGAATGAGATGGTCGGTTCGGATCGTCGAATTCAATCACAAATTTCGCAAAACTCGCCGCGGCTGACGGCTGACCATAGCATCACTCACTATATATATATAGAGAGAGAGAATAGCTAGTGTACTATGGATAGCATGGATCTCTCCGTGCTATCCACCGAGTTTGCAAATTCTAAGACCGAAATAGACGATCCGAACCATCCATCTTGTTCACATCAATGAAATCTCGCTACACACCAAATTTCAAATTTTTTTGAATTTTTTACTATCTGTTTCATATTTTTGAAAACTGGACTTATTGGAGGGTCCACAGCTAATTAGATCAGCGATTTTCAAAAATACAAAATAAATAGTAAAAAAATTCAAAAAAATTTGAAATTTGGTGTGTAGCGAGATTTCATCGAGATGAACAAGATGGATAGTTCGGATCGTCTATTTCAATCTCAGAATTTCCAAAACCTATGGATAGCACGGATCTCTCCGTGCTATCCATAGCACACTAGCTATATATATATATATATATATATATATATATATATAGTAATGTTTCGGTGCCAACACGGATCGTCCCGTCGGCCGGCTTGTCCATGAAATCGGTGATCGAATTCGGCGATCGAACCGACCATCTTCTTCGTCTCGCTGAAATCTCACTACTGACAAAATTTCACATTTTTTTGATTTTTTTACTATTTTTTCGTATTTTTGAAATCCGGGTTTATTGGACGGTCCAAAACTAATTAGATCGTGGATTTTCAAAAATACGAAAAAAATAGTAAAAAAAATCAAAAAAATGTGAAGTTTTGTCGGTAGTGAGATTTCGGCGAGACGAAGGAGATGGTCGGTTCGGATTGTCGAATTCGATCACCGATTTTGGAAAAAAAGCCGCGGCTGACGGGAGGCTCCGTCAGCCGCGGCTGACCTCAGCTCAACACTATTGCGACTCACAGCAATATGGACAGTAATCTTCACCCGTTATCGCCATTAAAATCAGGCTAGCTAGCTAGTAGCTATCTGCAAGTCAAAATTATGAAATGTGCTTCAATTTCCAAGAGCGACTCATGGCACGTACGGGTCCCAATCTGTTGAAAGCTGAAACGGAGCGCAGAGGACCTGCAGGCTTGAACAGACTTTGAGATGCAGGTATGCATGCATGGCTTTGAATTTTGGGACCACGCAATCCAAAATCAATCTGTGTATGCAATGTTGACGGGTCAAGTATCTCTTCTTGGGCTCACACACTTAGCGAAGCAGCGTACAACCTGACGGAGGAACAACCTCAAGGGGTACTTAACACTTGGCTTGAACTCCGGAATTTTTTGTGTATATCGATTTTTCTATCCTTCTGGGGTTTTTGGGGGCTTGAACCCCTTACACGTACCCAGCCCTCTCTACTTATAGGAGAATGTTTTTATACAGGATGAACAAGAATGTCCAAAATAGATTCACTAATTAAGATGGGGTCATTTTGGTCCTTCGCATTAAATGATGGCGCTGCCCCTGTGTAACAACTAAATTAAGGGTAGAAACGTCAAAGGAAAACTTCCGCAGAGACCTTTGGACAGAAATGCCCTCGCACTGTCATACTAAAGAAGGGACATCACTGTAATTCCCATCCTCTATGCAGTTATAGCTGCCCCCCTAATGGAAGGATCTCATGATGATTATCCCGACACCTCACGGGTCCCACCTCTGCACCGTTTGCCTCCTAGGTTGGCTTGGCTGTTAAGCTTGGGCGTTCATGCTCCGTTTTACTTGCCACGCAATGGGCGACGCCCTTGGTCCATGCCCTTTCTTGGCTGGGCGAAGGTCAGGTGAGGCTCCGTCTCTCCTTTGCCTCCGTTTCGACCCATGGTGTCATTGCTTTGCTCCCCCTGAGTTCAAGCGAAGGTCGGGCGAGCCTTGGCTTTGCTTTGCCCCTGTCCTAGACCGCAATGTTTTTGCTTCGCCAGAGACCATCATGTCGTAGGGGTGGGTGTGCTGCCCCACAATATGTGACACGCCAGCCCATAAATCATTATATCTTATACAAATTAAAATGTTACACAATTAATACAGAATCAACATGTTGCACAAAAATAATGTGCCAACGCTTAGTCACAAGTGGCTGTATAAACAAAAATACCTTTTCTTCCACTGTAATGTAGTTGTGTAGTAACATGTAATTATAAATTTATTATTGTGTGTGTGCGTGTCAAGATATTGATCAATGTTACGTGTTGTATGAGGGAGTGGTACAAAAGATTTGGATATATATGGTAGTACTGAAGCATCTACACGAGTGGAGCAGCATGATGCCAAGCTTTCATCTTCTCGTTTTTCTCCGATGTCTCGGAGAAATTTCCTTTCCGCAGAGCATACAAGCATATTAAATATGTATCAATTTTGTATGGATAATGAATTCATATAGAGACGTAGCTTATAGCGCCCTTAGTAAAAGAAAACAGAAAAAAAGATATGTTCTCGAGCTAAATCATATATATATATATATAGAGAGTAGCACTAACGTAGTACGGAAGGCTTCCGTACATATAATTTTTTAGCCATTGGATTAATCAGTAAATACACGTGGAGCAAATCCCCCGGCGAGAAGCCCATGGGTGGCTCTGCATGCATGCATGCAATAAAGTCTGCGCCGATATCAGTAAAGGTGACAAATATTTCTTCTGTTTTTTTATTATATCTTTTAATTGACACATCCAATTGACGAGTGGTTTTCACCTACGTGTTTCTGACATTTTTACGAACAAAACTAGACCGGTCTTGATATATAAATTTATTCTTTACTACTTCTTATATAACACTTTACTATATACATATAGTGAAGTTGTATTCATAAAAATAATAAAGTTATGCTTATTGAAATAGTAAAGCCACCGTGTGACTAGTCTCAATGTATAAATTTTTCTTTCCTACTTCATATATAACACTTTACTACATATATTTATTATTGTACTACATACATGTAATAAAGTTGTATTTATAAATATAGTAAAGTTGTGTTTAAAAAATAGTAAAGCTACTATACTTATACCGTACATAGTATGAAAATATTTTTTAAAAATTTTATATAGCAAGTGTGGTCTAGTTTTGTTCAAAAATGTCAGGAACCATTTCCGAAAACCATTTGTCGATTGGAGCTTTCAATCAAAAGATATGGTGAAAAAATAAAAAAAATCATTACATGCATGCTTGGACTAGGAGAGAGAGAGGTGATGTCATCATGCATGCATATTACCTGCATGAGAGGGTGGCGTGGATTTTTTTTCACGTGGATCTACGAGGATTAGATCTAATCTAAATCGTGTACCTAAAAAAGTATGAGTACGGAAGGCTCCGTACTCTTAAGAGTACAATAGTCTTTGTGTGTATATATACACACACATATATATATATATATATAATAAATGGAATTTGATGGCCATAATGAATTAATTTGTTTTTTTCCATTAATTTCCAGCATCGACTCAGCTAGCTAGCTAGCCGACAGATCCATTATCCGGATTTATTAATTACCCATGAGTATATTTTGCCATGAAATTGTATACGTGGCAATATCACTCTACGTGAGCAGTCTTGATAGTAAAACCGTCATAAAAACCGTCTGCAGGAGATCATTTGCACCCCTTCGCACCACGGGTTAAGTAAGATGGACGATTGTCTTAGAGGCGAAGTAAGTAAGATGCTTCTGCCTGGCAAAAGACGCAGGCGCGCTGCTTCTTTCCAGAACGCTATGTTCGAAACCCTTTCATTTGCTATGCAGGAGCAGCAGCAAACAGCTGAGAGAGGACCTCTCCTTTCAGCGATCCAACGCTCAGGTCCACAAAGGAGGACGCTGTGCTGTGGCTGTTTTCGCCCCTATTGGTCTGGTCACAAGCTTAACCCTAACCGCTATTCTCTAAGATCAACTCTAAAACTTCCTTGAGTCGACTCACACTACGGGAGAACCACCAACTTTATGTGCGATATATATATTCACAACTCATGGCTCGAACGGGCTCATTGAAGAGGTTCGACTAATGAAAGAGGTATATACGAAATGGGGTATAAAAAAATTAGTAGCAAAAACGAGATATCTTCTTGTACAGTGGCAAATCTGATTGATATTACATAACTTTATAGTGGTACAAACAAAATTTTTTCCATAAAAATATTGAGACGATTGCACCTAAGAGTAGAGACGTCCAAAGAGTATTATTTTTTTACCATGCGTGCACCCGAACAACAGAGAAAGAAATGGGACAAACTACTCACCCTAATTAACCCTAGTCAGCCTAACCCTAGCCTGGATCTCCCAAGGACGAAAGAGAAATGCAAACTGTTTGATGTATAGCAGATGCCTTGGAAAGGATCATAGAGGACGTGGCCGCCAACTTTGCCATGGCTTTGGGATCTTGTGCGAGTACTTGACCGACCCTTTCCGAACGAGAGATCAAGTCAGTCTTCCACTAGTGCTGTCATCCGATCCCCAAAGAAGCCGACGGATACATTGTGTCCGATGGATGCTAAGCAAATGAATCTTGCAGGGTAAGCATCTACTCGTTCGTGCACCGCTTTTCTCAGTTCATCTTTCTTTTAGAAAGAACCTTTTCTCTGTCTACCTCCATGAATGCCCGGTGTTCCTTTGGTTCGTGGACACCTAGTTTTGATCGTTTTGAACTTTTGATGTAAGCACGTAGATTGATCTAGTGGAAGTATTGTTATATGTTCATGCATGGTTAAATTGTTTCTTAAGCATACGTTTATATTGTTTTTCCATGTTTGTGTGTGTGTCAGAGTTCTATTTCATACAACGTCATACATGTCCAAAGCAACTTATACTTGTTGCACTGCTACGTAGCACTACATCAGCGCCCCTTCTAAACCGTTGTTTGTGTGGGCGACCAATTTCCAATACCTGATATTGAAAACTAATCATCCTAAAGTTAGAAAACTTCAGAATTGATACAATAATAACTTTATTACATCAGAGTTTTTACAGTACCAAAACTAAGTAATTTACAATTTTTAGTTCCTATTTTACAACTTGTTTGAGTGTACAGGAAAACTTAATATTCTTTACCGAAAAGATCCATTTCTTCTTGAGAAAATTCAATATCTGCAGCGTAAGAAGGATCTGCAGCGTAAGAAGGATCCATACAATATTTTTCATATGGTAAATTCATGGATTTTTATAAACAAGAGAGGCATCACCCATTTTACAAAACTTCAGAATTGATATAATAATAACTTTATTACATCAGAGAGTTTTTACAGCACCAAAACTAAGTAATTTACAATTTTTATTTCCTATTTTACAACTTGTTTGAGTGTACAGGAAAACTTAATAATCTTGACCAAAGAGATCAATTTCTTTTTGAGAAAATTCAATATCTGCAGCGTAAGAAGGATCTGTTCATTTAAAATGAACAGTTCCCAAATAATGGGTGAATATAATAATTATACCAGCAGGTTTCTTTTAAAAAAATATTACTATTATTATATGAAAATGGTATTAAGAGATAGCAAGGCTTTATGGTGATTATGCAATTTTGAACTTTTAAAAGTCTTATTATATTTCTAAACAATTTATATAAGATTACAAATTCTATCATCTTTCTCTATCCTTATTCATTTATAATCCATACAATGTTTTTCATAAGGTAAATTCATGGATTTTTATAAACAAGAGAGGCATCACCCATTTGACACAACTCCATATACCCGAAGTAGGGTCCATCGATGAATTTGTTATTAGCTCTGCAGAACCTACCCAGCTTTACCCATATAGTGGCCTACTACATGGATGGGAGAAAATTTGTGTCATTCTTATTTATTATGCCCAAGTTTTTATAGAAGCAAACGATATCTAGATATTCTCATACCACAAAGCAATATCTAATTCCCTTGAGTATCAATCAATACTCTTGATTCCTCTAACCCAAGACGGCAAAACACTGTTTCCGAATCTGCTTCTATAGTTTATAGAGTAACGATTCCAGGGAGTTCACACTCTCTCCACCTGGTGTTATTGAGCTGGTACTTCAATGTACCGACGGGCCCAAATAACAAAACACTGTTTCCGAATTACTCTATATAAATTCAATCAACCTTTCAAACTACAGTTCTTCTACATTAAATAAATTATCCAATCTAACTTATTTGTACAGACCAATTCTTCATTCTTTTCATGAGATAATCAAATTTTAATATTTTTGCCTATACTAGGGTTTTATCAGAGATTGATTATTTTAGGATGGCTTTTTAAGTTATTGGGGTTTGGATAAAATTGTACTTGGAATGTATAAATAAATAACTAGAAAATATATGCAATAAATAATAAATAAAGAAAATGTGGGTATATCAAAATGCATCAAGAATAAGAAAACCTGCCTTCTTCAGTTGTTGGTTCAAACTCAAAAGATTCTTCCAAGAAATCTGACTCAGAAGTCTCGGGAAGTCCTAGTTCGTTTTCTATAAAAACATAATAAAGATTCAAAAAGGTATTTAAGAAAACTAAAAATTTAAGTAGAAATATGCATATGATTTTAGGTTGACAGGATAGTGATGGGTTTTATGATTTTATGATTTAAAATTATTTTCTTTATAAGATGGGGTATTAGGAAGAATTTTGGCAGAGTTTCAAAAATTCCTTCGGATAGCAAGAAAATTTGATATTTAACTGTGTTTATTTTAAAAATTGGATCAATTGAGCTCCAGAGATCGGGGTCAACAATATTTCTCATATTGGAGTTCCGAGATAGAGCCAATTGAGGGTAAAAAGAGAATTTTCCAAAAGTTATTCTTTTTACCACTTTAAGTAAATCAAAGGAAAAGGGTTTTGAAATTTTTATTAATTATTTTACTATAAAAATGTCAGATTTAATAATTTAAATAAATTCTTTATATGATTTTATATTTTTGAAAATTTTGGTAGAATTTTAGGAGGTATTTTGATATGTAAATAAAATCAACAGATTTTTCTAGAAAAAGAAAAAGAAAAGGGAATAAAATGAACAGTGTTAGGCTATTGGCTGGGCTGAAGTGGGCTTGGCCCAGTTGTGCGCGCGGGTAGCCTGACATGTGGGGCCTGACGTGCAGTGAGTGAGAGTGTGAGGCGATGGGGGCCTTGTCGGGGAGATATTGACGGCGGTGAGCGGTGGCTGGAGAGAGGTGATGGGTGGTCAGGGAAGGTAGAGGAAGCCGAGAGCTACCTTTTGGTAGTTTGGGCCAAGGTTGGGAGGAACTGGTGGGGGTCGGCGACAAGGTAAGGCGGCGGTGCGGCTTCGGGCTCCGGCGAAGAGGGGGCTCCGGTGAGTTTTAGGAGTGGGAAGTGGGTGGAGAGGGTTTCTTGTGCTGTGTCGAGGCCGGAGGTGCCTTTATATAGGCGCGTGGTGGCTTGGCGGCTACGAATTGGCAAGAATGGCGGCGGCGGCACTGGCGGCATGTCGGAATGCAATTGGTTGGATTTGGCGGCCAGATGAAGTCACTGATGTGGCCGATAAGGGTCGCGAGGTTGAGAGGCATCTGGAGAGGGCAAAATTGGGGGCGGCGGCGAGTTCCGGTGGAGTTTCTTGTCCTTTCCGGTGGATTCAACGGCGGACGCCGCAGCGCCGGGGTTGGAGAGGATGAGTCCGTGGGTCAGGGATTGGGAAGGCGACGTGGTTAGTCTAGGGCCATTGGATCAAATGCGAACGGGTACGATCAATGACTCGAAGCGGTACGACCACTGGTCGTTGGATCTGGGGAAGGAAGATGTGGTCTAATCCTGGCCATTGGATGTCACTCAAGGCACCGGTGGGGAAAATGGGCCGAGTTGGGTCGTGGGCCGCATTGGGTTTACTCTGGCCGGATGGTTTTAATAGATTTTTGAGAATTTTCAAAATAGTGTTAAGGTTTCAAAAATCATAATTAATTATAGAAAATCATAAAAATATGAAATTTGTTTCTAAAAATTCATAAAAATAAGGAGAATTTAAATATGAGACAATATTTGACATTTATAAGGTTTTTATCTGTTGAAAAATTAATAGAAGGTGTTTTCTAAGAGATAAAAAAAATTGAGTTTGGATGGGGAATTTATATTTGATTTGGGGAGGGTGTTTTAACTTATTTTTTATGAAAATAAATTTATGCTAAAAATGGGAAAATTTTGGTTATGTTACAGTTTGTGCTAGAACAACAGGCAATACTAGAGAACTGGCCTTTAATACCGGCTCATCAGTCCCGGTTAGGTATGAACCATGATTGACATTCACAACAGTCCCGGTTGAATGTAAGTTGGGCCACGGGTCGGGATCAGTCCCGGTTGGAGACACCAACTAAGACTGATGCAACACCATCAATCCCGGTTTGTTTTATGAACCGGGACTGATGGTGCCTGCAACGGCCTGCGGGCAGGAAGGGGAGCACAATACCGGTCTGTGTGCCCAACCGAGATTAGTATGCCATATTTGAACTACTGTTGCAGGCAGGAAGGCGGCACAATACCGGTCTGTGTGCCCAATCGGGATTAGTATGCCATATTTAAACTCTTGTTGCAGGCGGGAAGGCGGGCACAATACCGGTCTGTGTCTCCAACCGGGATTAGTATGCCATATTTGTTCTTCCTTCTTCCTCTCGCAGTCCCCACTCTGCTCGACCAAGAATAGTAGCGCCGGTGGCCAAGAGCTTCAAGAAAGGGGAGGTGCTGCCAAAATTTTAAAATTTTGATCATTTTACTCCAAGCCAAGTTAATCAAGGTTTGTGCATCATTCCTCATTACATTGGATGTTCAATGGAGCTTCTTCTTTACTTGAAAAATAAAGAAAATTTGATCTTTTGCTATGATCATTGAAAGATTATGAATGTAAAGATCTAGTTCAATCTTTTGTGGGATTTTTTGTGTGATTATGATGCATCTCACATTGAAGGTGTAATCTAGGTTTTTGTCCTATCAATGGATGAAGAATTTTGAATCTAGACTTCGATATACATCAATTCATAGATCAATTCTTTTATGTAGGTTGCAATAACTTGTCAAGTATGAATACCGAAGCAAATAATCATTTTATAGAAAAAATTGTATGAAAATATAGTTCTTTACAAAAATATGTAATGAAATAAATTTATTTTAAGTTTATAGTTGGCTTTAAAAGAAGAATTGCTATGAAAAATATTTTATGCAATTTGCCCGAGGTAGGAATAAATTTAGGCCATAAAATTTTAGATAGTTTTTCAATACCGGTCATTTTATAGAAAAATATGTTCAATGCAGCTTCTTCTTTGCTTGAAAAATGAAGAAAATTTGATCTTTTGCCATGATCATTGAAAGATTATGAATGTAAAGATCTAGCTTAATCTTTTGTAGGACTATGGCCAACATGGTGCTTTCGAAGATACAATGGGTGATTTTGGCGATGATGACCTAGAACAGATGCTGCTTGATGGAGAGGGAGAATACACTGATGAAAGGCATTATGAAAAGTTCCAGCGCTTGTGGGAGGACCATGGGGTACTGTTGTACCCAAACTGCCGACATGGCCACAAAAAGTTGCATACCACACTAGAACTGATGCAATGGAAAGCGACCAGTGGTTTGTTTGATAAGGGATTCGATAAGTTGTTATGCTTGATAAAGAAATTGCTTCCAGAGGGTAACACGCTGCCTGAAACTACGTATGACGCTAAGCAAGTTGTCTGTCCATTAGGATTGGAGGTACAGAAGATACATGCATGTCGTAACGATTGTATCATTTATCGCAATGAGTACGAGAACTTGGAAGCTTGTCTGGTGTGCAAAACTTCTCGGTTTAAAACCAGGCGTCATGGCATAGGTGAGGTAGATGGACATGGGCAGCAAACTGAAAAAACAGAAGGGCAAGCCTACTAAAAGCAAGACAAGGTCTACCAAAAACATATGGCAGAAGGAGAAGAGTAGCGGTAGCGATCAGCGAAGGCTCCACGTGGTTCTTCTAGGTAAAAGAAGGATTGTCGAAGTCGAGGGCGTCACAGACGAAGAAGGGTATAATCAGTTCGATGAGCTGCCACCTTTCTCGGTGAATGTAGATATTAGTGCCCTCAATGATAAGGAGGAAGCTCCCTATGTACGTCACGATCATAATGAAGGATCACTTGTAAAAACAAAGTAGTTGCTATTTTGGAATTTCAAGGCATTTGTTTTGACAGCAGCATTAGAATTTTAATAAATAGATAACATTTTATATTTGTAAAAAGTTTATAGAATTTTAAGTAAATCTTTGATAATTTTACATTTATCAAAGAAATGTAGAAAAATTAATGAGAAATTACAAGGCTCCCAACTCAATTTTTCACATTTTTATGATTTTGTGATATTTTTATTTAATTTGTATAGGCTCCTAGCAATTTCCTTTAATTTTTGAGTAATTTATGACAAATTACTAACATTGACATGTGGGACCCATAAGAGATACGTGACCTCAATTTTGGAGGAAGCAATCCCGGTTGGTGTCTCCAACCGAGACTATGTGTGCCATCAATCCTGGTTGGTGTCTCCAACCGGGACTATGTGGGAATTCCAAACAATGCAATATTGGCGCAAACCGAGGAGCCGCCTCTGCCTCTTCCTCTGCCTCTTTGTCTTCCTCTTCCTCTTTTTTAAAACTGACGATCTTCCTCTACCTCTTCGTCTTTCTCTACCGCGCGCCTCTGCCTCTTCCTCTGTCTCTTCGATCCATGGCTTCCTCCGCCTCTTCCCCCACCGCCGCCTTTGCCTCCACTGCCGCCCCACCACCACCGATGCCTGCTCTGCCTGCCGGTCTGCCTCCACCGCAGCCAGCGGTTCTGCCTCCATCGTCGCCACCGCCGTTGCATCCACCGCTGCGGCCGTCTTTCGATGACGAGAGTCCCCCTCGGAAGCGCACCATTCGTCACAAGCCGAGGAAGGAGTCTGTCTTCTACCCGCCGGAGTTCTCGATGTCTGACGAGCTGTCCGACGAGGACAAGGATGAGGAGGACTTTGATAAGGAGGACGTCGTCAAGGAGGAGGACGACGACCACGACGATCCGGAGGAGGACCATGACGACGACGACGTGGATGGCTCGGAGACCCCAGACGATGGCGCCAATGCCGACGTTGAGGAGGACGACGACGACGATGCCGTCTAATTAATTAGTTAATTAGTATATTATTAGTATAGAAATTATTATCTTTTGCGGTAACCCTGTGGGGTATTGTACAGGGTACCGTTATTGTAAACTATTATATACGTACATTTTCTATAATATATGTATATTTGGGCCCATAAGATTTGTCCTCACATTTTTGTGCCTATTACTTATTTCTATAAATTGTACAAATTTTTATACATTTATTCACAAATACATTCATAGAAAATTATAGAAAATTGTTCGGAAACCATACAAATTAAATAAAAATATCATAAAATTCATAAAAATATGAAAATTTGACATATATAAAAACTTGCTTCTATAAAAACTTGAGTTTAAAATATTTAAGAATGACATAGTTTACCGTCCATCCATGGAAGTCATGAATTCACGGGTAAAGCTGGGCAGGTTCTGCAGAGCTGAAAACAAATACTTCGATGGACCCTACTTCAGGTATATGAAGTTATGTCAAATGGGTGATGCCTCTCTTATTTATCAAAACTCATGAATTTGTTTTATAAAAATTGCTGACTGGTTAGCAGATAAGTAAGGATGGAGAAAGATGATAGAATTTATACTATTATTATTAATTGTTTTAGAAATATAATAGGATTTTTAAATACTCAGAATTGCATATCCACCATAAAGCTTTGCTATTTCTTGAACCCTGTTGTCATATAATATTAGTATCATTTTCTCAAGAAACCTGCAAGTACAATTAGTACTTACCCATATTTTGTGGGCAATTTATTTCTTTTTACAAGATCCACTTTATACTCAGAAATAGACAGTTATGAAGAAGACATGAATTCGCATAGGATCAATTTCTAAAGTTTACCTTATGCTCAGACTTGCCTGTGGTATATGGGCATATAATTTTCTTTTTAATTACCAGGTTATATTTCCACTTTCCATTGTAAAATATTTTGTAACATGTAATAAATTAAGCAGGCTGTACTATTTCTAAATGCAACTGAAATCCTGGACAGTTGGTATTCTGGACATTTTCTGGTAAATTTTTACCAGAAATTTGGTCTGTCACAGACATCCACGATGATGGCGCGACGGTGGAGCTCGGCTGCGTCCGAGCGCATCCCGGGAGAGACCTCCACGCAAACCCACGAGAAGGGAGGACGCAGGGTAGCGAGTGGAGATCGAGCTGGGGGCATGATGGGGGGTGGCGGTTGGAGAAGTGACAGGGGAAGCAGGAGAAGATGGGCGGTAGTGGAGGGGCGGGAGCAGCGAGATGGCGAGGTAGGAGCGATGTACGGCGCGGCAGCTTTGAGCCACGTGGCGAGCGCCCAGGAGAGGCAACAAGACGGGGTCACGGCAGCGGCGCGGAGATGGTCGATGGCGAGGCGGAAGTAGCAACGAGGCGCCGCCGCGCCTTCTTAACTCTGGGAACGGCATGGGCACCGGAGGGCGCGTCTGCCGCTTGGCGAAAGAGGAGCGTCTTGTCTCCTTCACTGTGCCTCGGCGGACAAGCCTCCACTCGAGGCGAGCTCGGCGCAAACGAGCACGCGAGAGAGCTGGCTGCGTCGGGAGAGGAGCTGGCGAATAGGCAGTGAAGACGGTGCAAAAAGGAAGGCCGGAGCGGGGTCGGGCAGGAGGTGACAGGGTAAGGTGGCGGAATTAAAGGCTAGGGCGTTGGGGGTTGAGGCAGCATAAAGGCGGCCACGGGAGGAAGAGGAGTGGGCTCCATCTTTCCTAGGAAGAGCCAGCGTGGGGGAGACAGGGAGAGGTCGCCGGGAGCATAGCTGTGGAGCGAGTGGCAAAGGGAGGAAGCTGGCAGGATGGTGGATGGGACGGCAAGGGGTCGTCGTCGCCGGAGGCAGGCGGAGCGGGCGGCCGCCGGAGGCAGTGTGCGGGCGGAGGCTAGCGGGCGAAACAAGCTGAGCTCACCGCCACGGTCTCACGGCGCACGCTGGGGACGGCGGATTGGTGGTTGCCAGCGGCGGGATGCGAGCCGGAAGGGCAGAGGCTGGTGGCCACCGTTGCAGGAGGGGTAGGCGGTGGGGCGGTGGCTGGTGGGGCGAGCATGCCTGAGCAATCCGCCGTGGACTCACGGCGCTCACTGGGGACGGCAGGTTGGTGGCTGCCGGCGGCGAGGTGCGAGCCGGCAGGGCAGAGGCTGCCACCGGCGGAGTGCCGGCCAGCAGGTCACGAGCGCCCGCTTGCTGCGTTCAAAACTCCATGTTCCCTGACTCTCAACCCCCTGCATCAAAATATGCTTAAATGGGACCGTGACATTACCCTGAAGCTAGCTTAATTAGCACAACTCAGTTCGAGCAGAGTGTCAGGTTTAATGCCAGAACTTGACAACAGCAGTTTCAGGATGATTGTTTTGCTAACCATCAGATTACTAGTCGAGATGGCCCTTCTTTTCCCGCTCTCCGCCTTTTCCTTTTTTCTTGTTGGAATAGAATAACCTCTGTACCATTGGAGAAATTTCATCAACACAGACATTATTGATGGAATTTTCAAGTTTGTCCCAAGCAGATGATATAGAGCCCTAAATAAAGAACGACATGTACAAACACCATGGCAAGAAAGTAGCTGCATAATGAATCTAATTTCACAGCAATCCAACGCAGCAAATTCACCAGCATCCAACTGAGCAAACTCTCTGCAACACTGAAGCTAGATGATGGCAAGAAATCAACGAGTCATGTACACACTAATTACTGCTAATAACGGTAATATTACCCTCAAATAAGAGGAACATGACACACAAAATAAAACAAGCACGCTGAAACAGCTGACAGGTTCTGGTCCAGAATGCCCAGAAGGCAGAGAGGCCACAATCCAAAACATACAGAACAACAGTTTTTAGCGTTACACATCAACATAAAGCATGGCATGAAGGTCGAAGTAGTCGCATTGCAGACCCTCTGGATACAGCAGAAGACTCCAAGGATCCATTGCAACTACACTGAGAAGATACAACATGTCAACAGCCTGCTAACGCAAAAGGAAGCGAAAGGAAAGGAAAGAAAAGCGAGCTATGTCCTCACCGCATTCCAAAATTATCCCTGTTGACTAGCTCTAGATATGCTCCAGAAGGAAAGAACATTGTTCCTATCAACATACTTCAGTAGGGGAATGTACATCATATTTGAACCAGAAAAATTATCCCAATTTTCTGCAACAAAAGCTAAAATTTCGAGGTAAAGCTCTTCATGTACCTCCTTGATAAGATTAGATCCCTCGATACATTTTGCATACCACTCAGAGTCCACGCTTTTGACACCCATAAATTCAAGCACATTATTGTATGTGCTCTTATCAAAATGAGAGCTAAGAATGTATGCTCCATATGTAGACAGATTCTTGAGATCCACTCCAGATTCCTGTGCATTCTTGAGGATAGTCCAGAAGGCTGGTTTTAGCCGCCCAATCTCGCCAGGTTTGCAAAAAATCTTCTGTGAAGTGTGAGATTCACATGGCACTATATCCTCAGCAAGTATCTTGTCTTTGATGGCTGACCTAATTGGTTCAAGCAGTGGGATTAGTGAAGAATTGACCGGCAGGAAGTTGAACATCCATGGCAGTGACATTGCTGGGGCATCAGCTCTTGACTTCACAAGTGCTACAAAAGCATTCATAAAGGCACTTGGGACACACTCTAGAATCCCCTTGTTCCACGGATTGTCGAATAATATTGCCTCCCTCGATGATGCAAGTAGAAAATCAGCCTGTATGATGAAGGGGAAGTTTGTTACCATCTCTGTTGGAAGGAAGGCATAAACACCAGGTGATAGCTGCTTCCCACTGGATAGACGCTGGCCATGTGGGAAGGCCAGTGTGATGACCCACTCATCAATTTCAGCCCGTTTCTCCACTCTACTCTCAGGCTTAACTGGGAACTTCTGCCTCCACATGTAGTAGCCACATTCTTCTTCTCCTTCCCCATTCTCCTGAGCTGACAGGTGGAGTGTGTAAGACACTGCATGCATGTTCTTCCTCTCTTGGTAGTTCTTTTCACTGGATATTGAAATCTCATTAATGTTGTTACCCTTGGGATTGCATTTATCTTCCCGGACAGAAAGCCGCCTGATCTTTGACAGAAACAGTAGCATTTCACGATGCAAGCTAGAAAGCTGCTGCTTCACCGCATCAACCTTCTCACTCTTCAAAGGCAATATGATAGTGGTTGTCGGCAGGACTTTGGAACTCCCATATATCTCTTTGATGTCTGCCAGGTTAGGTCTGGATTCAACCCACTCAGGAACAATGTATCCAATGTTGCATTCTGCACAAGGTTCTTCACTGAACCTGATCTGATAGCCATTACTGAATATATGGGGCTTACTTGATATAAGGAACACGCTCTTGAACCCAATACCTATCAAGAGCAACAGAATATCAATAGAGAAAATGTGTTGTAGCTTAACCATGTGTTGCAACTTGTAATGATGAATTGGACGAGATATAGTGACAGCTGAAACAAATTAGAAATCTTCTCTGGCTAGGGATGGATAACTAGCCCATTCGTGCTATAGATTGAAGAGGCAAGATTAAACTAGCGTATCTTACATATAAAACTTAACAGAGTTGTATGTTCTTGATAAAAAAATATAATAATTGCTAAAATTATATAATAACATGTTTTTGTGTGATTTGCTTCAGTACTACACCATAAGTTGAATGCTTAAGAATCTTAATATAGAATGACAGAAAAATAATTAGTCAAGTTGGTAAAGGGTAAAGTAATAAAGCAAGTTGATAAAGGGTAAAGCAATTAATTACCAAGTTGACAAAGGTAAAGTAATTATTCAAAGTGATAATGGGTGACCAACACAGACACATTCAATTAATACTGTGATCCTATTAAAACCGCAACCCAAATCAAGGACTACAGAAAAGTCATCTATTTTTGTACCCATAACCACTACCAATTCCATGTGATTAAATTTGTGAACATGCAAACATAGGTCCAATACTTCTCCATGCATTTTAGTATGAAATTTCCAAGTGTTGTACATAGGGGTGGCCTGTGGGGGACTGTCAAAGAGGCAGATCCTTCCACTAGGAAAACACTGTTTAGAACAATATCAGTCAAGGTGGTGCAGAGTTTAAACTGTCTTCAATCGAAATTAGGCAGATTTCAATAGTATTTAGGTTTCGAAAAGGTTTGGGCTTGTTGGTGAGCAGTCCAAGGGCACATTACAGGCCAGCCATAGTTCTCCTATTGTATTTGACCATATTTTCCTTTTAACCTGGGCAAGCTTTTGCCTGACTATGTGGTTGATAGTTTTTCCTGGTAAAGGAAGATTTATAGTAGTGTAGCCTAGCACAAACATAAACACTACCCACCTTCCTTCAAAAAGAAAAGAAACTGCCCAGCAAGGTTAGGTTGGCATTGGGCAATAGATCCAAACATTTTTCAAGACAACAATAAAAAGAAGAAATCATGCCCATAACATTTACTATGAATAAAGATGATCACTAGATAGGGCGCTATATTGTAAGACAGCGAAACGATTTGAAGCAGTAGTACTTGATAAATGATAGCTCTTTATTCTAGAAAGAAAGGAGCTCCTCTGACCTAGTAACAACCCATCGATTTTGTTGGAGTATCCAAAAACTATTTGAGATTCATTCACAGATAAATACTCCATGGGTACGTGTTTAGACGTAACAAAAAAGTTTAATTAGATTCATACCAATACAAAGTGGCTAGTTTTGAAAAATGTCATTAAAAGTGCAAAAACCAACTGAATTCCTTTGCAAAACTGCTAAATTTAAAACTTGACATTTATGGACAATTTTGCCCCTCATATTCCACAAATTTAAAACATATCATTGCAAAGCTGGCATTTTTAAAAACTTCTTTTAAAAAAACGCCGCTAAACCGGTGGTCATCGTGCCCTCGCCAGTCGCCACCATCCCCCGCCGGCGCCGTCGGCTCCTCCGGGCTCGTCGTCCCCTCGCCGCCTCGCAACCTCGGCCTCTCCGCCGTCAGCCCCTCAGCGCCCCTCTTCCCCTCACGGTGGCCGTATATGGACTAGAGGAGGCGGAGGCCAAGCTCGACGCCCTTGCCCCTTCCGCTCCCCTCCTCCCCTCGCTGCCCAGCGGGGCATCTTTCCTTAGGTACGTGCTCCAGCCAAGCAGGAGTGCGAGTTCCTGCTGGTGAAGCAGTGGCCGGCGTCGTGGAGGAGGGCTCACTCACGTCGCTGCAGGGCGTCTACATCGGGCCGCCCACCTCCAAGCGAAGGCTCCCTTCCTGTAGATTGTCATCGGCGAGGTCAACCACGCACCGCCAACCAGCCCTGCTTCTAACATCAGGGCCATCTCCATGTCCTTCCTGCCCGGCGCCTTCACGGGGAGCCCGCACGCACTGCAGCAGCAATGCGGCGGCAGCCTCGTGGTGAGAGTTCCTTGTATCAGTGCTTGCTGACTTGATGATTCAGTTGGTCATCGATCTAGGGGAAATCGGCTTTTGGGCGAGTAATTTGTACTATTACAGATTTGTGTCATTTGTCTCTACGTTGTATGACGATATAAATTTGACACTTTTTACTAGAAGACACTTTTCCAAATAAAATACTATATTCGACAGTAAGAAAAGAAAATGGCAGTAAAAGACCTATTTTACCTTTTAAATTGAGTAAGGTGATATGAACTGTAAGAATGGTTAAAAACATAAAATGGAAAAATATAGGAAAACTTACAGAAAGGATAGTATATTCTTCGGTGGCCTTTTCTAGTTTTTTCTGTATTTATTTGCCATTTTTCTAGCTCATGTCACATTGGTCAACTCTAAGGGCAAAACATACCTTTTACTACCGTTTCTCTCTCCTCTACAACGGAAAGTGTCTTCTGGTAAAAAGTGTCAAATTTAGAGTATCATACAACAAAGAAAAAAAATTTGTTTTGTAACGATACCTAGCAAATCCATCTTTTTTACAGTGTCCTATAGCTAATTTTCCCTTGATCCATGAAGTTGGAGTTAGTGTTTGAAATGGCAAATAATCTGTAGACATTCTTTAGAGTGGCAAATCATCAATTATTCCTTTGAAGGGAGAGAGAGAGAGGAGGGACTAGGGAGAAGGAGAAGCTATCTGATGGTCTTTAAATTTCTGTAATGCCATATTTCTAAGGAATCTAATTTTATAGTGGCATCATACTATATTGGTTTCGCACTACCCCATATATGAAGTGACAAATAATCAATTGTCAATCTTTGAGAGTGGTAAATCAACAGTTCTCTAAATTAGATTTGACATCGCAAAGCAATAGTTTCAAAAGATGTCATTAAAAGTGCTAAACCAGCAGAATGTCACTTCAGATATATTCCTCATTGACACGATAAATGGTAAATAATCAATTGATAATTTTTAGAGTGGTAAATCGTGGGTTATTCCAATCTAACTGGCCATGTATATACATGCCCCTACGAACTACCCAATTTCAGGATATGCCATTTAAAAGTAAAAAAACTGTCTGATTCCAACTCCAATAGACAAAGAGAGCCGTGTTGTTAGTTGCCCCACTTTCTGCCCCCAAGTGGATAGCCTCAGCAACAAGCTCAGTGATGGGGCGCTAGAGATCCTGCGAGCCACCGATGTTAGGACAACGGCGGCGATGATGGGTGCTGCTCGAGCGATGGCTCAACACATAGGAGAGAGACACAGAGAAAGAAAGAGAGCAGTTAGAGAGAGAGAGAGAGAGGGAGGAGAGACAACTTAAGGCAGAGGAGCTTGGGATGGTGCTTTGCCATTGTTTGGGAGGAAGAAGTGGAAAGAGGAGCAAGAGGAGAAAAAGTAGAATGGCCAAAAATTTAAATGAGTTAGTAACAAAAATATCCATAATGATAATATTCTAAGGAATGGCACTCGGCATTGACACTGTGCAAGATTTCGACTTTTTACTGTCATGTTTAAGTGTCGGGTAATTTGTGATGGCATGTATCTAATGAACCCTTGTTTTAAAGGAAGCAATGGGGATTTGAAGGCAGGAGGTCTTGCACTACACCCAGTTAACTACCAATACAGTACATGACCAACCCCAATAAACTATACAAATACATATATGCTCCGTACTGTTCATAATTTATCACCAGCCATTTCACAATATCCTATTTAATTTGTAGATGCTACAATAATGCTAAGTCTCAATTAATGCTGCCTTTATAAATTTAAAGGAATAACGTTGAAGACTAAATTGTTTCTCATTGGCCAAACAATTAAAGGAAAACAAAAGAATATATTTAACGTGCTGCAACAAAGACTTACCTTTCTCTCCAATATAACCCTTGTCTCTGTTTTTCTTTTTTGTTGACTTCCCCAGACTACAAATCGACTCTATATTGGCTGAAGAGAAGCCATTCTCATTGTTGAAGATGAGCAAAGTTGATGATACACCAGATCCAGTAATATCATTCGATGTAATTACAAACTCCAAAGAAGGAGCTACTCCAGAAGGGTACACATTATCTTCAGCATTCTATATTTTTAGCAAGAAAATATTAACATGAGATGTGGTACTAACATATAAACTATATACAAATAAACAGGCTCCTTAGTCTACACAGCATTTCAATATAGACTTGAGAGCAAACTGTTGCCTCAAAATTACAGGGAATAGAAAAATTAAGTATTCAGCTGAGCAAATACATTATGACACTATGACTACAGAAGTAATGTGAAAAAAATAACATACTTACAGAATTTGGACATAGAAAAAAGTATAAAATTCGTTTGTTACAAAATAGCAGAGGGCATACCTGTCTAGAATAATAATAGTATTGTAGTGTTAAAACTTTCGGAAAAATGTAGCAAATCAAAGGCTGATTCATCCTAATGAATGGCATCTATAATTTAGACAATTTCCTTTGTGAAAATGGTCTAATGTAGCAAAGTAATAATTCAGCATGAGTAGCATACAACTCTAACGATGAATAAGGATTGCAACAACAAAAGCACTTGTGTTACAACACACCACAAGAGTCGTGGTTTGCGAAATTTTTTTCAAGCAAAGCAAAGATTAAATTCACGTACTGTTTCCCATTTTTTTATTTTAGATTTGCCAACATTTCTATGAATATTATCAGTAATTCGAAAAAAAAATATGACGTGTGACATTTGTTTAGCAATCCTGCACACAGAGCAACAATGGAAACAAGGTCACAATGATAAATTCCTTATTTCGTCTCTATCAAGATTGTTTATATGGATAAGTTGTCACAATTGTGCGGCATATATGGGTACGTTGTGATCATACTTGAGTAAAAGTCTAGATTTGGACCAATTAATTTATAACTTCTTGATTTGAAAACGCATATATATCTTCTCAAGATGATGAAAAAAATAGGTCCTAACCTAAAATCTGGATTATTTCACATCTGAACCATCTGATTAATCCGACGACCATCGATGCATGCCACGTCATGTCTTCCATTAAAAGCAGAGATTGCAAATCCTCTGGAAAGACCAGTGGGTCCAGCAGGCCTCTGGAGCCCACCTAGCCAGACCAGTGACTTTTTTTTATGGGGAAATGGAATACGGTGTGACCAGTTAAAAAAAACACACTCTTCTTGTAAAAAAAAGCATATAGGCCTATACATTGTAAAAAAAGGTTAAAAAATCTAATACGTACAAATTTTTTTAAAAAAACTAGTACGAACTGTTTGTTAAAATAAACCAGTACAAAACGAGAAAATACAAGATGAGAAATATGTCTTGCACAAAAATTTATAGGGCGATGGATAGACAAGGTCTTTCATCCCAAATGGTTCGATATAGGTTTCCTACGAAATATATTTAGTAGCAAATTAATACATAGATATATTTTTTGTAAACCTAGTACAAAGAAATGTACAGATTGTTGTAGCATTCAAGAAAGTACCATTTTTAAAAAAAGAAAAACACCGAAGGATCAGAAAAAAAAACTGAAAAATCATCGGTTTTAGGGCATCTCCAGTAAGCATATCCAAGCCCTATGTCTCATCACTGTAGCAAATAGTGATGAGGCATGGAATAAAAAAAGTAAAGTATAGAAATAGTGATAGGAATAGTGATAGGACAGATATTAGGAAGGTGAATAGGGATAGAACAAGCCCATTTGGTGAGGTAACACGTGAATAGGAATAGGGCAAAAGAGAAATAGGACAAACTGCTGCTGGAGATGCCCTTGTTGGATTTTGGTTCACCTGGACGAGCTCCATGAGGAAGTGCACATCCTTGGAGTAGAGCTCCTGCGACAGGTAGTTCACCGCCTGGTGCATGTCCTCCGCCAGCGGGTTCCTCTCGCCGCGCCCGATGAAGTACCGCTCGCGCCGGATCCTCTCCACGTGCTCCCGCGCCGCCGCCGCCATCTCCGCCGGCGATGAGGACGACATTTGCGCCGCCAAGGCACCTCGCTGGGCTTCCGAGGGTATGCTTTGGGAGGTGGGAAGCGGAGGGGTTGGCTCTTCGGGCCTCTTGACCGCTTTATATAGGAGTGAACAGTGTGGTGGTCAACTGCGATTCCGACTGTTCAGCTTCAAAATGTTGCGAAGAACACCTCGAGACTAACAAATACTCTAGGATTTGCCATTTCAAATATGCACATTTTATGATTTGTCACTCCATGTGTCATTCTAAGTGAGCGACTAAATGCCAGTGGCACTAAGTGTAAAATTCTATATTACACATCTTTTAAGAGTGACAAATAATGGGATCTTCCTTTAGAATATTGTTATTATTATATTTCGGTCCTTGTTTTTGGTTGAATATTTTTCCTTGTTTTTATTTTGTAATCCCAAGGAAATGGAAGGTGTTTTGTGTAAATGAATCTTATCGCTGAATGAGTAAGGAAGAATGAAATGGTAGAAAACCAAACCTCCTATTACCAATTGGGGATGGTAACGAGGGCAATCCTCGGCGGGTGTGGGTTGTACAATGTTTCCACCCCCGCTACACATATCTTCCATGCTCCTCGTTCCCATTCGGGAGAATGGCCCCCGACAGGTCCGCACACCCACAAGCTCACCGTAGTTTGACTCTTCATTAGTGTCCATCCACGCTAGGCCGCCACCTCCTCCCGATCCCTTATGTCTGTCCCTTGCACCACTGCCTCCTCTCGCACATCGTCTCTTGTGATGATTCTTCTCATTGTCACCTCCTCCTATGTGCCGCATCTCTCGTCACCCCTTTGCATCATCCTCTCTAACACTGGCCACACTAAGCTCATCCCCCGTCACTTGTGCACGCTGCCTCCTCTCACGCTAGAGATGAAGCTCGTAGGAGGCGGCAGCGACATGGAGTTCAAGGGAGAGCAACTAAGTAACATTAGGGTTGGGGCTCTGGATGAGTTGGGAGAGAAAGAGGGGCCTATGCGTAGGTGTGGGAAGGAATGAGGGATGGAAGGTGGTAGGGTTAGTGGGAGAAGGTGGATGGGCTGATGCATCAAAACCGTTGGTGGGCTAGAGAGAGGAGTTTGGTTGGGCTAGACCTAAATAGTAGATTGGGCTCGGCTGGGTTGACACTTCGGGGGCCAATGTCCTATTTATCCCCATAGAAAGAAATTTCCCTATTCCCATCCTTACTTAGGATGATCATTGGCAGAGTGAGAGAAGGGGAGAGCCAGTTAGGTCTAAGTGTGGGAGGAAATGAGGGAAGGGGCGGGGCGGGCATGCATGGATGATAGGCTAGTGGACTTATAGGAGGTGGTTGGTAACCTTGGAGAGGAGTTGGGCTTGGCTAACTAAAGTTTTCGGGTGTGCCAAGTTACCCTACCATACTTTGGCCATGTCAATAGGATTTGGATGTAGTTTGGTTAATAGCCAAATATTGGTAAGCCAACTGAAAATTTTGGCATGCCAAATTTTTTCAATGCAAGCAGAGGGCCAAGTCTAGGAATGGGATTCTTCTGCTTAGGCATTGGCGAGCCAAGGCGCACACTTGCATGCAGGGTGGGTCCTAGTAGACATACAGACAAAGGCGTAACCCTAGCAACGCGGGAAGCAGCAGGCAGCAGTGGGCCTAGATGTCAGTGTGACGCGACTAGAAAATGTTGGCAAATCAAATTGCGCCTGTTTATTTCAAACAATTTTGATTTTCTAATTTTCATATATATTTCATCTGGGGTCCAAATTCTACGAAACAAAATTCTAAATTCATCTAAAATTTAGTCTATATATACAATGATTTGTAGAATTTATTTGATTCTAGAATTGCAGTGCTCATTTTAGAATAAAAATTGTGTTCAATCTAAACTTTAGCCTTACCAAAATTTGGTGGCCGCTCTTGTCTTCAATCCAAACACCACAATATTGCCAATTATTTGGTCATGCCCTAAATTGGCCGACATGACCAATTCATTGATAGAGTGACTTGAGGCTATGAACCAAACAAGCTTTGAAAATATTAGTTCCAAATTGAACCATACCATTCATGCCCCCATCCCTATCCCCACAAGGGGGAATTTCCCTGTCCCTGCCCCTGCTTCCCTTAATAGGGACATGACTTCCCTCATTTTCATCCTTGTGAGGGAAAAATATCTTTATAATTAATACCCAAACTAAATTTCTTTAATTAATTCAACAGAAATTACAAAAGAAGTAATTTCAAAATTTTAAACATTTTTAAAATTTATAAAAAAAATTTGTGATCTTTATGCACCAACATGTTTTTGAGATTTTTTTCTATAATTTTTGGAGTCCAAAAATATCTAATTATGCCACGTATGCAGCGATGTGGACAAAACCGCCCACTACGTCATCAAGACGACCTTCCTAACCCACTGAGGGTGTTTGATGACCTGAAATAAATAGTTGCAAATGTTCAGTAACCGGTTAGGGCATGTACAACGCTATTAATTAGGTCGACTCTAGAGCTTATGTGGCGGATTAGGAGGGGGTAAAATGAAAAACAGAGGGAGAGTCGACTCTTGTTGAAGCACCTGACTCTCGACCTCGCTCCCGATGCGCAGAAACTCCTCCATCGGGCGTTGTACAAGAAGGAGTCGACTCTTCACGGTTCCACCGAAATCCATCCCAAATCCACACATAAATCCTCAAATCCACACCCAAATCCACACATAAATCCCCCAAATCACCCCCAAATCTAACTCCAATTGTAGCCCCAAACAACCCAAATCCACCCAAGCCTTCAAACCGATCTGTGCCGTCGCCACCAGCATCGAGGACGATGTCGCCATCGTCGGTGAGAGGTCGCCGGAGCTCGCGCATCGGGCGCCGCCGCCCCGCGCGGGAGGAGGAGGAGGAGGAGGAGGCCGTCGCCGCCGCCCGCGCAGAAGGAGGAGGACGCCGTCGCCGGCCGCATGGGAAGAAAAAGAGGACGCGCTCTTATTGCTGATATTATTAATGTGCGGAGGAGGAGGTAGTAAATGTGAGGAGGCTGATATTATTAATATGGTTGGGCTCTCCATTGTACTAGTGATGTCTCTTGTGCTTTGATATATGTGCTAAGAGTCTCTACTAGTCTCTCCTTTGTACATGCCCTTAGGGTGTGGAATATGAACTTTTTCGATAGTCGAGAAGTATTACAGACTTATCACCAATCAGGGAACGGCGACATTTGTGCCATTTTCGTCCCTATGTTGGTGGAATTGCTAGCTTATTAGCTTTCGTCCCTTTAATTAAGCGCCATGCACATAGCTTTGGAATCTTGAGCATGCACGCTGGCCTACCCAAAGGCCAAAGCAAATGCGCGGAGAAAGATGTACGTCGACCATTTGATGGTAGAAAAAGCAAAGGAAAGTCTGTGTCACTCCCATAGTCCCATGAAAGCCGGAGGCAATGCGTTGCATCCGATGCTAAGCAAAGGGTTCCTCGTACGTGAAGAACTTTTTCCTCGGTTCACCTGGGATGCACATTGTTCTGTTCGTACGTAGTTTCTCCCGTTTGAATTAACTACGTACTGATAAAATTAAGCATGTAGATTAATACAGTGGAAATATTAATTGTTATGTATTCATGCATGGTTAGATTGTTTCTGAGGATGCGTTTGTATTGTTTTCCCAAGTTTTTTGTGTTTGTGTATGAGTTTTGTTTCATAGAACATCACACATGCATATCCAAAGCAACTTAATTATATTTGTTGCCATCTGTAGCGACAGATTAACCACCGTAATTTTGTTCCAAAACATACATGTTGTTTGAACTGTGTACGTAGCTAGACAAGCTTTCTAAACCTTACATATAGATAAACATATATAAAACTATCTAGATTTTCCATACGAAGATAATATTGGTAAAACTTTCGTGTAAAAAATGCTTCCTGCATATCTTCTTAATTTTTAGAGTTTTTACTTACATACGAACATAAAAAGGTTGGCCATATATATGCACGTGAGAGGTTGTGTGGGTTATTCTAGTCAGCGAATTAGTTCATAACGTTACGATGTAATAGTTGGAGCAACATGTTTCATGCCCAAAAAAAATTACAGGTTTTACCGGGACCCATCTCCCAGTGGAGTGTTAGAGTTGTAAGTGTATAATTAAATCTACTAGGGTTTAAATTCTGGTCACACATCTATGCAAACAGACGTGCACTTTGGCTGGAATTTTATGAGGTCGTGGATTTTTCTTGGGTTCTATATTCGATCTACTGTATTTCTCCACGTGTATATCAATCAGGCCCACATAGGCAATCGTGTCACTGCATGACATGGTCTCTTGCTCGGACTCCATGTGTTCGGGAATGTCTAGACAGTCGTATGGCTCCACATCTTCCCCATCGGGTATAGGGGTATCTTTTTTTCAGAATCTCTTAAAACTGATCCAAAAGTAGTTCGGAAACATACTCCGAACTCGTGCTCTCCAGCTGGGAGCGAAGGTGGCGCTCGCGTGCTGCAATTACTGGGAAAGGACACCTGATTTTAGAATTAGCCGATGTTCTAGAAGCTTCTAAAAATTGGTTGGACCTAAAGAGATACGGGCTAAAACAGGCACAAAGGAGAGTCCAAGTCGGCTTGGATCGATATGAAAGAAAGAGTTCTAGTCGGATTGATGAGGCACAGAACGGATATGGCAAAGGGAAATTCAAATCGGCTAGATTGGATATGGCAAGAAGAGTCCCAGTTGGATTAACAAAGAGTTCGAGTCAGCTTAATGCAAATATATTAGGTAGTATTAAGAAGGTATGAAGTCGAGTTTGTGTAGGATACAAGAGTAAGAGCCCTAGTCGATTTGAGTCTGAGGTCTATATAAATACTTAGTCCTTAAGGCGTGTAAAGGATCATGATCACATCAATACAATACATCTACTTTTTATCTGTCTTTACCTTTTATCGCATTAGAGTAGTTTCGCCGTATTTTGTCTTCGATCGATTTGTTGTGCATCGCCTATCGATCGGTTTCAAGGTACAACTCTAGGTGAGTACAGTCTCGGTTAAGTCCGATATTCTGGTTTGGTTTATTGAAATACTATCTTAGTCGATATTGCTGCGCATCGCTATTTCAATTAAGGGTTAGATTTCACCCTCTTTCTACTGATTAACACATTTGTTGACAGTAGACTGTTTACCCTTCATTCTATCAGATTATAACTTGCTATTTGTTGATAGTCTGTTTACTCCTTGTTCTGTGAATTGGACGATCTAATCGGTTAGTTGGTAGTCTGTTTACCCTCTTTCTACTACTTTGTTGATTTCATCGGCTTAGTGGTAGACTATTTACCCCTTTGGCTATTGGTTTGGATCCAATCTGGCTGATAGTTTGTTACCTTTTACTCCTATTTGGATCTGCTTCTAAGTGTTGCAGGTTCGTTACATTATAGATCCAATCAGCTATTTGAAAGCTGATTGCATTTTCTCTTGCCGATTGTAGATCAAATTAGCTAGCACACATTGAACCCTACTTCTGATGCTGTCGGAGATCTTACTCCCTAAGGCCACGTGCGTTGGTGCTCATGCCAACGTTTTGCATCAATAGACTCCTAGGCTCGATGTGACCCTCTGGGTCGATAATTTTATCCCCCTCGATGTAGTACATATCTTCATCCTCACGTCGACGAAGACGTAAAGGTTCAGACTATCCTAGGAATTTGGCATCTCCAAGGACTTCCTCAACAAAGAATCCAATTGATCCCCACAGACTGCACTAGCTGTTGACGATTGGAAAATAGCTTACCCACCAAGCTTACTTCTTAAATGAGGGATCAATAGGCACCTTTTTGCTAACGTGTGGCTTTGGAAACACCTTGAACTCATAAGGTAATCAAACGAGCAAGGGATAACAATTATCTTGGTTCGGACCTCATACGATAAAGATAATAGTCCTGCCCTAGTGAGATTGATACATGCAAAATAGTTACAAGGGCATCTATCCTCTTCCTTTGACGATGGTAGGGAGGTATTTACAGTTACACGAGGAAGTAACGGCCCTAATGCACTAATTCCGACATTTTTACTCGTGTTGGTTATAGATAATTATGGCAATAATTGCACCCTAAACACGTGCTAATACCACGTCCACATCGTAAGCATCGACTCCGGTATCGTGGGCATCATGGAGGTTGTGAGTGCATCATTCGTCCTGGCAATTACACCTCGAGCATGAGCTCCCGAGCTTGCTTCCACCATGCTTGGTCATCACTCTTAGCTAGGGATGGCAATGGGCCCATTTTCCGTTCCCCAGCAGGGAATTCCTCTATTATGGGACCGGGATGGGGCAAATTAGTCCCCCACAGGGATGTAAATGGGGAAAATCTAATCCCTGTCAGGTCTAGCAGGGACAGGAACGAGGTATAGCTGTGGTGTCCTGACGGCGACGAGGTCCAGCAACGACAGTGTTGCGGCACCATGGTCCAAGCAGGGGTGGTGCGGTCCATCGGTGGCGATAAGCTCCACGTATGTCGAGGCCCGAGTCACATCTTCACGCTATCCATACATACACAGGCAAATTTGGCGCAGATAGGGACTCGTCGGGTCCTGACACCCAAACGGGGACGAGGACGGGGGGTGGGGGATTTCCAAGTTGCAGAGGACAGGGACGGGGTACCATTCTCTGGCGGAGAATGGCCCCATTGCCATCCCTACTCTCAGCCATTACCTATGTTACGAGCATGCATGCTCGGCCTCGAGCATACAAGCTCATGTCAGGGAGGTGAAACCCATCACATAGGGGCTTACCCATGGGCTTGTCAAGGTCCTCCTTGAGCACAACTTCCAAGGGCACATATTAAGGCTTCTGAGGTAGCCACCAGGGTAATCTAGTCACCATGCAATTTATCCAATCCTTGTTACTGTAGTGCCCAATATTGCTGACTTAGCATGCATAGACCTTTGAATTAATTCTTCATCACGTCCTCGGTAGATCCCAAGTAGCCATTAAGTCCAAATTTTTTTATAGAATTCTGTATTTTAAATATGCTCATTGTAGTCTCGTTTGCTCCTACATAGGACCAGCATAGTCGCGACTCACAACAATATGGATAGTAATTTTCACCCATTATCGCCATTAAAATCAGGCTAGCTAGCTATCTGTAAGTCAAAATTATGAAATGTGCTTCAATTTCCAAGAGCGACTCATGCTCGTATGTGTCCCAATTTGTTGAAAGCTGAAACGGAGCGAAGAGGACCTACAAGCTTGAACAGACTTTGAGATGAAGGCATGCATGCATGGCTTTGGATTTTGGGACCACACGATCCAAAATCAATCTGTGTATGCCATGTTGACGGGTCATATCGCAATTTGCAGAAGTATCTCTCATTCGGCTCACACACTTAGCGAAGCAGCATACAACCCTGTGGAGAAACAATCTCAAGGGGTATTCAATACTTGGCTTGAACTCAGGAATTTTTTGTGTTTATTGATTTCCTATCCTTTTAGCTGCTCGAACTCCTTATGCGTACCCAGCCCTCTCTACTTATAGGAGAATATTTTTATACAGGATGAACAAGGATATCCAAAATAGATCCACTAATTAAGATGGGTTCATTTTGGTCCTTCACAATAAATGATGGCGCTGCCCTTGTGTAACAACTAAATTAAGGGTAGAAATGTTAAAGGAAAACTTCAGCAGAGACCTCTAGATGGAGATGCCCTCACACTATCATACTAAAGTAGGGACATCACTGTAATTTCTGTCCTCTAGGCGTTACAGCTGCCCCCTACTGGAAGGATCTCATGATGCTTATCCCGACACCTCACGGGTCGTACCTCTGTACTGTTTTGTTAGTGATATGCCCCAGAGGCAATCGTATGAGATGATTATATCATGTCTTTGATGATTATATCATGTCTTTGTTCAGGTACTAATGGTAATGTGTTATTAGTTCCATGAATAAATGTCACTTATTTTGTTCTGTGAGACACAGTGTTTATGTGATATTATTCTAAATGATCCTTGGTCTTATATCATTATGTGGGACAATAATGATTTGACCAACACATGTATTTATTGATGGTAATGTTTTACATACCATAGATATAGAGATATCACAGAAACATGGCGTTGGATAGACATATTCCGAGACACTGCTGAGATTGTTATCTTATATGTGCTATCAGTCTGTAGTCTTGAATGGTATACCTATATAATCCTTAGACCTGAGATTGTCATTGATTTTCAGCATGCGTAGTTGTATGCTTTGGGGTTATCAACCACTATACCGTAACTAGGGATGAAAAATGGTACAGATAGTCCCGATCCGGTCTGGCCGGATCTAGATTCGGACCAAGTCGGACCGGTTATCTTCGGGTATTTTTGGAACTAGAACCGGATCCAAATATTTTTTTTCTCGGAACCGAACTCGGATACGGAACAACGATATCCGACAGAACCAGACCGAACACAGATATCCAAAGTAAGGCTTATGCGGATAGTTCAGAATACCAAGCCCATCAGCCCATCTTTTCCTAGTGGCCCAGTTCCACCCGATGTGTACCCTGCCAGGGTCTAGGTGCCGGCGCCGCACTGGTTGGCTGCTCTAGCTGCCACCCTCTGGTGCGTAGAGGAGATGCAGGGTCAGCAAGGCTAGTGGTGGAGTGGTCGCCACGGACAAGGGCGCGTGGTGAAGGCCGTGGCAAGGCGGCGTGGAGAAGGCCCGAGCTGCGCGGCGGCCTGAGGCTGCTCGAGGTGACGGGGCAGCACTGCGGCTATGGCGGCGTCGGGCGTAGGCGACGGGACGGCATGGCGACGTGGAGGCAGAAGGTGCTGTGGGGGCGTCGGGCTGGCGTGACTTCAGGCAGAGGGTGTGGAGGAGGCCAGGGGAGCGCGGTGGCTTAGGCAGAGGGTGTCATGAGGGTGCTGGGCTGGCGTGGCTTCAGGCCATCTGGTGGCGCAATGGAAGAAAGAAAGATAGAGGAAGAGAGAGAAGTAGATAGAAAGAGAGAGAAAGGTAAGGGGAGAAGGGAGAGGAAGGCAAGGGCGCCAGTGCCAGCAGCGCTGCCGACTGGCCGGTGAGTAGCCATGCTGTGGTGCCCGGGCAAAGCCCCTCTCCTTTCTTCCTTTTGCTACTCAACTCTAGAAGAAAGAAGAAGCAACAGAGAGAAGGCATAAAAGAAGAAAGAAGGAGGTAGCGTGAGAGAGTGAAGAAAATGGTCAGCTTCCCTTCATTCTTACCTGTTCCTTCTTTTCCTTGATCTTGCTACATGATCGTACTATAGCTTGTGTCAGTCCGTGTTTGTGGACATCAAAACTCTATGTGTGTTTGTAGTTGTTATTGTCCTCTAGTGAAGATGGAGATGAAGATAAAGATGCGCTACCCTCTACGGCCGTTCCATCTTTCTTGCCATCGTGTTGCTCCAATGTTTAACTTTTGATGAATCATGTCTTTCATTATGAACTATGTCATGGATTATGTATTCCATATGTTTTGTGAACTTTTGTTAATTGCCATGAAGGCATGAACTATGTTTGTGTTATTCTAAATTTGTGAACCATAAAAACCTTTGAGTGGATGTGCATGTGCTACCATGTATTGTTTATTCATTTTAGCTAAATTGTGAATCACCTAATTAATTGATCTGCTTATGTGATTTCATTATTTCTGGCCATACAGTTTGTGCGGTTTCAATGTTTCGATAAAATATCTGTGCCCGTATTCATTTGGACTCGTATTCGATCCGGTTCCGATTTCGACATGGTTCGTATTCATATTCATATCCGACGTTTTCCTATCTGGATCCGGGTCCATGTAAAAATACGGAAACGAAACTAGCATAGCCCAAAACCGATCCGATCCGGCCCATTTTCATCCCTAGCCGTAAGAGGATAGCTATAAAGATAACTTTAGGATGTACCATCAAATATGACGTGGGGTGTGAGTAATCAAGATGAAATTTGTTCCTCCTTGATAACAGGAGAGATCCCTCTAGGCCCCCTCGACATGGATGGATTGGAAAGTGCATATCCATGCAAATATGATTAAAGAGTTTATCACGGATTCTGTATCCATCACATAGACGAGTGAATGGTCGAGCTATCACAAGGATGGCACGTATCTCACCTTGAGCTTGACTAGTATCGTGCGGCAAAGGGATCAGTATGTGAGTATATCAAGGTTCAGCTGATATGATCATTTTGTGTATTCGGAGGATCAATATGTTCTGATAGAAACCGCTATTGACTTGTGCTTTGGAAAAAGGTTTCCGTGACCATAACCGACTATGCATGAATCTAACGGGCCACA
The DNA here is from genome assembly GCA_036346145.1 of Olyra latifolia. Lineage (NCBI taxonomy): Eukaryota > Viridiplantae > Streptophyta > Magnoliopsida > Poales > Poaceae > Olyra > Olyra latifolia. The sequence continues at coordinate 14,113,711 of CM070533.1, forward strand.
TATTTAATGGGTTGGAACATGTATAATAGATTGGATATATTAGTGGGTTTCTATCGGGACACCCTAGCGGAGGTGGGTCCCACCTGTGCTTTACCTGTACTAGCCCCTGAATCAGCAGCTAGTACACACAGATAACAGAATTTGGATCACAACCATGACGATTAGTTTACATATTACATTTTACATTAGAGTGCGCCAAGTGGCGTGGTTACAGAAGTATGGCTCGAAGGCCTTACAAAAGCGGAAGTCTGAATTTTACATCTACAACTCCAAAAGTAGTAAAACCAAAATAATCCCCACAGGCAAAGCTGGAGGAACGCAACCCTAGGCGTCGGTGTATTCCTCGTCCTGGACTCCGTCGGCGAAGATGTAGGCTTCAGGGTCTCCGTCTTCGGGGTCGCATTGGTACTCCGCACCTGCGCGTCAGAATGCGCAGCCCCGCGGCAAAGCGTGAGGGTGAGTATTGGTGCAAATACTCGCAAGCCAATTGACATGTGGTCATGCATGGCTTAAACAAGGGAAAGGTAGGGCTCAATTGCGGAAACCAAGTTTTGAAATAGTTCGCCTAAGAGTTTGGAAAGGCAATTTAGGAAAGAGGGGCAAAACAATTTAATTATCTTTTCTAAACTCCGGCACCCACCGGCTTTTGCCCAAACCTGGCTATCTCACGACACCAACCGTGGTTTCATCGAAAATCATATCCTCACGACTTCCTGCCGTAGGCTCCCAAAACAAACATGACACCTACCGGTTTTCTCTTAAAAACCTTCTAGAAACAGAGGGGAGAAAAACTACCATTGTGATCACGCCACCGTCGTGCGCCCTTAACCATGGACACAGCTTTCTAGAAAGTTTTACACTCTGTAGAGGTCACATGCTTTACCCATGAGAGGTGGTTTTTCCTAGGAATCACCCAAAGAAAAGTGATCACCACAAGGTCTTTCACCACGACCTTCTCTTAGCCCGGCATTCCCACTAAGGTTTTCACACCAATGCCCCTCTTGTGCCGATAGGTTCTGTTCTATGGACACACCTAAATACCCACTCTAAACCACAAAGAAAAGTTCTGTTCTATGGACATATCCAGGTACCCACTCCCTGTTCCACCTGGAATGCCTGACTAAGAGTCCGAAGGGTACTCAACCAGGCCCTGCCCATACAGGCACTCAATGGTCGCACTGTTGTACTTAGTCTTGACAACCACAAGGTATCGGTCCTTAGGGACTAGGGTGGTTCCCACACTGGACCCAAGTCTCGTGCTCACTACATCAGCCAGACAACCATCCACCCCAATCAAATTTTCAAAGCATTTTGCTTTTCGAAACCCTGGTAACATACCCATTACCCGCTTAACAGTTTTTCCAACAGTAGCACCCACTACTGTCAACAAATGAGATTTTGGTAACAGAGATTTCAATGTGAATCATCAGAAATAAATCAGTAAGTATTAACAGCATGGCTAAGCATGATTAAATTCTAACCATAGAAGTTGGTCATTAATTAAGTAATTGATAATCAAGGGTTACCAAGGATCATGATTAGATGACAATAATTAAAGTGTTTTAGGCTTTTAGCTACACCCTACCCATATAGTAGTTTGTTATTAACATAGCAATGCAGTTTTACAACTCTAGAAAAACATTTGTTTAAACTAGGAATCAACATGGTCGAAGGTAATTGGAGAAAATGTCAACAATGACTAGCCGTGACTGTAGTCGTACTCCTGCCCGTCGTGATCTTTGGTTCCAGGCACGGATCCGATCGAATCTAACGATGGCAAATAACATACGTTTAAAAACAACGAATAAAATAAAATTATGTATGCAAATAGATATGCATAAACATGATGATGGTATTTTAATCTAATTCTTGTAGAAATTTTATTTTACTTCATTTTATAAATTTTAAAACCCTATTTCATATGGAATTTAACTAATAAACATATGTGGCAAAAATATTTCTTTTGAATAGGAAATGCGAAAATACACTAATTTCATAAAATAAATACTTATTTTATCTTATTTAGCAATTTCAGAATTTATTTATTTATTTTCATTTGGCATAATTAAGTTAGATTGATTAATAATCTTGCATTTATTAAACCATGCATTAATATGCATTAAATTATATAAATAATATTTTTAAATTAAATTTCACATTTTATGACTTTTTAGAAATTTATTTCACTAATTTTGGATTTATATTTTTAAAGATATAAATTTACAAAATGTTTATCCTAAATTAATTATAAAAAGAGAGAGGAGCTAGAGTGGGTTGGTTTGGCTTGGCTCGGCCCTAGCAAGCGGCCCCAATGAGGCGGTGGTCGGGCACGCGTGGCGGCGCGGACACGCGACCCATGTCGTGGCGCTGCCCACGCGGCGGTGGCGTCGGCTCACGCAGCGTCTGTGCGCAGCAGCGGCGGCTTCGGCGTCGTGGTGCGTGCGTGGCTGCAGCGCAATGGCTGGCCACCTTCGGCTGCCTAGTTTGGCGGTGGCGGCCCAGCGCGTGGTGGCGAGGGGCGATAAGCGGGGCTCGGCCGTCGGCCGCTTCGGTAGCTATGGCGAGGCTCACTGTCTGTCGAGCCGTAGGGGACAAGCGGGGGTTGTTCGGGCGGTAGCCGATTCCGACGAGGCGGCGGCGCTCCGGCGAGGGGAGGAAGGGGGAAAGGGAGAGGGGAGGTAGGGGTGACCCGGGGTGGGGTTGGGCGGCAAGGGGGAAGTCGGCGACGAGCCCAACGGCGTGCGGGGCGGCGGGAGGCGGCGGTGCGTTGCCGGTCGGCCGAACGGCGGTGAGAAGACAGCGATGGCGAGGAGCATGTCGCGCCCATTCTCGGCTTACCTTGCGAGAACGGTCGGACCTGCACTAGGCCCTAGATCAGTAGGCTAGTGCAAGAATTACACAGCTGGAATCATTTCATACATCGGTGTCCAAATATTACATAACAGCGATCATCAAATCGCATTAGTAGCAAACGGCATTTAAGCCTTAGTTACAGACCAAAGTTCATCAGAGTAGCGGAAATCTTCCAAAAGGCAACTTGTAAGTTCAAAAGAACAACAAAATCACACCAGCAGCTGTGTAACCACACACGACTGGTGGAACGCACGAAACCCTATCTTAAGCAACTACTCCTGGTCTTGGTAGTGAGGATCTCCTTCCTCATGACAATCGTAGGTATCTTCCTCGACGGGCTCCTCCATGTCTAAAGATAGATATTTATGCGAGGTCAATGTCATCCAAACACTGGCGAGCTAACACCCAACCCAATGCATTTAGTGATAGAGGTTTCAAAGGAAAGGCTGGGTTTATTTATTTGCATGAAAGCCAGTTTTAGAAATGGAAGCCTATGACTTAGCAGTTTAACCAAATTCCCTGTCAAATTGATTATTTATCATATTTTCTTTTCAATGCACAACCAATCCCATGGCAGTTTCCAAGCATTCTCGCCAAACGTTCTCTTCTCACTCCGCCATCATCTTAGAGAGTGTGGCGCTTTTCGTTAGGATCACATTCCCAGAAAGTACCGGTCTCATCCTAGCGGGTTGCCGACCCACGCTAGACTCACGGCTCTCTGAAGAATGGACCTAGATCATCCTCGGATGACGACATGAAACCGTCTTCACCTCAAGCATGGCGGCGAGCGAGAATGCGCCCGTGAGGTCGTAACTACCCCTGAATCCCTAGTACTTGCACTACCGCGCGATGGCCGGCGCGTTGTGGTATTAGGAACTATCTCCCTGAGCGATAGTCGGTGAAGTCTGCTGTGCATCCCTGATGCACCCGTCTGGGGGAATCCTTGATTCAGCCCAACCAGTCCACGAAGGGCCTCACCCTTATGCACTTTCTTCTTCGGCTAACTCGCACCCTCCGTGTGAATCACACGATGTGGCGGAACCCCTCCTTTTGGGGCAGCGCACGGCATTACGCGGACCTCGCCGCGCTTCTCTTCCATGCACTACGTATGTGGGCGATTAGCTCCTCAATTCACGTAGCCCAGCTACTCCATCTCTTACCCAATGCCAGACCTAGTCTGCATTGCAGCACATGACAATCATACACACACTGGCATGCCAGGCCCAATTTCCAATTAACCATATTCATTGTGTGATCATGTCCGGTGAATGTCGGTTCACCGTTCCGAGGCAATTCTAAGCCTAAAATTAATAGTTGAATCTGAGCAATGTCTAAGCAAGATTTTAACCAAGACTTAGGAGCCTAAATCAGTTTATTTAAATTAACCAGGCTACCAAGGGTGATCATCAAAGCGATCAATAGCAAAGCCAAATGACAGATGATTAATTCAAGACAACATCATCATGGTAAATTGATAACAAGTAAGTAAATGGCATGATATATCATGATTGAACAATTAGGCATAAGTACTTAAAAGGGCATGCAGTTTAATACTGTAAAATAAATTCTTTAGAAATCTAGGATTCAATATGATATTATTGGATGTTAACTCGCACTAGGGAAAGCGCATCCTCTCCCTAGTAAAAGCAACTTCCTATAGGAGAAGTATTAACTCGCACTAGGGAAAATCGAGATTCTCCCTAGTAAAAGCAAACTCCTTTGAGGGTAGGTATTAACTCGCCTTGGGAATTGAAGTCCGGGTCCTGTGCGGAGTCCACGAACGGTGCTTTCGGATCCTCTACGTCTAATCGGAGAATCAATAATTCGTCATAAACACAATGCGGCGAGAAAAGAATGATGCATGAAATGCAATCGAGATCGCTCGTATTCGTTTATTTACAATTCCTGTGTTTAACTATCTATATGAATCTATATATGTCAAGAAAGTTCCATGATCCCTCTGAGTAATGAATTTTAACGTACTGGCCGCGAAGTGCTTGCGAGATGATGCTTATGATATATATATATATATATATGAGTAATAGTGGAATTTCTACCCTATTTTAACCCAATAGGAGAAAATATGGTTTTATCGTGTTTAAAGTACATTAAATAACTAGAATATGTAAATTCATATTTTGTTGACGTATTTCCTTCATTATCTTATTTAATCCTTATTATCTTAGTAGAGTAGAAATTTAAGTGGTGTGTGGGTGATTATGGTCATATATGCTATATATATATATGTAAATAAATATATATATATATATATATATAATTATGATGTTGCATGTTGTGAGATTGAATTGAAATAACAGATTTACTATTCTAACATGCTGTGTAATATCTTAATTGAATAGGTTCATAGACTAGGTAGGTTAAGCTAGTTATTCATGTTTCCTAATTATACCAATATTGAGTTAACATGTAATTAGGAAACATACCATAGGTTATATTATATTTTCCTAGGTCCAGAAAGTCATTTATCGACAACCATGATTTTCTTATGTTTAACTTAGGTGTTCATCCATTTTAATACACACAATCTATTATTTTGCTTATTTCTATATGAATTAATACCTAAAATAAGCTTAATGGATTTAATCTAGGAACCGTGTTCGGTTACTGTGTGAGGTACTATTTTTATTAAATCCATCACAAACCCTAGTATTTACCCTAATTTTTCCAGAATTTTTAAAGATCTCTACCTATTTTAAATAAATCGTTTCTAATTACTGTCTTTATTTTATTGACAAAAAATCTGGATAAATCGGTGAACGATCTTGGGCTGCCCGCTAACTCGTAGTCGAGCCACCACGTCGAAGACGATGCCGAGGCGTAACCATGAGCGAAGGCGCCGAGACGAGAGCGCCTCCACTTATCGACATGTGGGACCGAGGGCCCACATGTCGGCAACGTGGAAGCCGCGCGGGAGTTTTAAACCGGCGGCGACACCGGGGCCCACCGTCGGCGGCAAACGGAGTGACGGCGGCACGATCTTGGCGCGATTGACGGCTCGCCGTCATCGTCTTCCTCCGGCCGGCACTCGCACGGCCGAGGCTTAGCCGACGGCTAGCCGGAGCTAGGGTGCACTGTTTGGGGCGTTCTTGGGTGCGTTGGAATTAGTGAGCTAACGCGCATCTAGGGATGCCCTCGTCGAGGCCAGAAACGGCCGGACGCGGCAGAGCCATGCACGGCGGCGGAACCGGCTACCGGCGGACACGAGTAAAAGTCCTGGGGTCGATCTTATGGAAAAATAGTGCGCGCATGAGCATCAGCGGGCTTCGGGGAGTCTTACCTAGTGATTTTTCGGGGTCGAGGGCGGCCGAGGTGGACTGTCGACGAAGAAGCCGAACAGGGGAGGCGGCGCGCTCACGATGCTGGGGAAGACCAGCGAAACCCTGTACCAAAAGAGGGGAGCACGGTGTGAGGGGAAGACAAGCGAAGCTCACGGAGCAAGGAATTGCCGCGAAGCTCACCAGAGATGAGGAAATCGAAAAGGGGAAAGAACCGGGCTGCCGGCGATGGCGAGAGCGTTCCGACAAGCTCAGGGCGACTCCAACCAATTCCTTCGGACGGGAGCTTCACGAGGCCATGGTGAAGCCAATGCGAGTCAATGGGGAAGCTCGGGAGGTCTGATTTGGGCTGTCAACGGGAGGGTGAAAAGAGTAAGAAAAACGGCCAATGCGGTGGGGTTGCATATAGCTCGGTCCAAGCTCGGCTTTTGTCCTGCGGTCACAAGAGTGTGCGAGGCGGTCTCGGGGGAGTTCTTGCTCCGATTGGCTTGCTGGGGCGGTGGCTCACTTTCCAGCCAATGAGTGTCCGAGCCGGCGGCGAGATGGCTTCTTGTGGCGGCATTGCCACTGAGACGCAGGCGGTGCGAGCATCGATGGCGCGACCAGGTCAGCCATTGGGCAAGGTGGGCGGTGCCTAGCGGACCCTGACACAGCCGGCCCGACAAAGTGGCTCGGTCGGCCACGGCGCCAGGGAATGGCGGCGTACCAGTGGCAGGAGGTCACATCCACGCAGTTGTGGGCCCGCAAGAGCTAAGAAGACACACACAAGCAGCCAAAGAAGAGATCTCCGGTGATTTTGCGGTCATGGGCTGGATTTCGCCGGCGAGGAGCGAGCTAGCTAAAGCGCTCAATTTGCTTTCGATTTAAATGCTCACAAGAGAGGCGAAGAAGAGGCTGCCAAATGGGTCTCACCAGGGTTTCATTTGTTCAACAACTGAGTCAAACTCTCAATTAGGGCCTAAACTAATATATAGAATTTTCCTGGGATTTTTGGAGCAACTAATCATATTTAAGCGTGTATGAATATGTGTGTTTATATATACAAATACATATATGTATGTAAATATATATATATATATATTTATGTGTGTAAGGATGTTTTGATGTATGTGTAGTTATGTTCCCAATTTAAGGTCTATTAGAACTTCTATCCCAACATTTCCTAAACTTTGCTATAATTTAATAAAATCCTAAGTAAGATTTGTTAATTAGCTATTTGGTGATTTATTCAATTAAAATCATCAATTTCTAATGGCTTTTGAAATCTAGAAATTTGTGTTTGTGCCAAAGAAATTTAACGGGAATTGTCGTAAAGTACGCATCATTGCAAACGTGTTTAAAGATAACAAAAGTACAACTTTGGGCTGTTACAAAGCAGGGTTGGCCGAGGTGGCACAGCGATGTGGCCAGGGCGGGGCGGCGGGAGATGGACGGCGGCGGGCAGCTTCGGCAAGGGAGAGGCTACGCGGGTGGTGGGGAAAGATACCTAGTGGCCTAGGGAGGGAGAAGGAAGCAAGAGGAAGAGGAATTACCTGGCGGGGAGCTACGTTGGCGCTCGGGACGGCTTCGGCTTCGGCGGCGGCTGTTACCTCGAAAAATGGAGCTACGGGGGTGAGAGGAGGAGGGTGGCGGAGGGGCAGGGCCGGAGAGAACTTCACCTGGCCGGGTGAGGGAGAGGCAGTGAGCGGAGTGAGAGAGAGGTAGCCTCGGGCTGTCCGAGAGAGAAAAGTGAGAAAGAGAATAAGGGGAGGGGATTAAATAAGATTAGGGGAAGGGCAATTTAGGGAAGGACCAAAAAGGGATGCAATTTGGAGATGTCCAAACTAGGAAGGGGCAAAAAGGGAAGTCCCTTTAAGGAACAAATGACAAGTGGGGGCCACTTGTCATGAGGATAGAAGGAAAGAGAGAATTAGGGCTAGTGCCTAATTATAAAATAGATTATTGCTAAATTTAACCAATTTAATTTGACCAATTTTTATTTAAGTTTAAATTTTGCTATTTTCTAACTTACTAACTTAAGATACAATTATTGACTTTGAGATGAAATATTTTAAAAGTTAAACCATTAAATAGGTTTTTAGGAAAATGTAAATATGGTAACATGCACATTTTCAAAATGATTTTTAATTTGATTATTTGATTATTTTTCTTTTTGTGATGCTCTACACTACATGCCATGATTATGCACTTTTTAAAATTTTTGAAAATGGGGATGTTACAGTTTCGTGGATACGAATCCGCGTGTGAGATTAGAGTCATTATCCACGTTGGATTAGAGTCCTAGTCGGCTACGTCGACTTGGAGTTCTAATCGGCTACGAGTCCTAGTCGACTTCTAACGTAGAAGTCTACTGGTTCGGCTATATAAGAGGAGGTTGAAGGGGGTGGTACGGTAAGAGATAACACCAATCCAAGAGCTATCGGCTTCGCCACTAAAGCCCTAGCCGACGTGCCCTTCAAACATCCCATAAACCCTAACTGACACGCGCAGTGCTAGCACATTGGCGATCGGCGTTCCACCCTAGACATGTGGATACTATAGAGGCGTTACTGCGGTTGCTGCAACGCTCATCGGCTAGACGTCGATCGGCTAGTGACGACGGTTGACTGGCAACGACGATCTGCTAATCGACCATCAATTTACGAAGTCGATATCGACAAGCGACAAACATCGGCTGGTGATGACGGAGAAGGAGATTAGTTCGATGAGAATGACTACGTCCTCTACGACAGTACGTGCGACGCTTCCGCTGTGGTGATTGGCTAAGAAGGCCATCGGCTTGGAACGATCGACTACTTCCAGTACCTCGACGCGCGTTAAGTTGGGATCAACTTCTCTAACTCTCCTTCCGCTACAACTGGGCGTCAAAGGTAATGATCTGTGATGTGCTACTTGCATGATGTTCTGGATGATCGTGGTAGAAATTTTTGAAATTGCGCTAACGTAGCCTACCCGTTCCCCAACATGTTTGCCTCTCGGGTTGGCTTGGCTGTTAAGCTTGGGCATTCCTACTCCGTTTTACTCGCCACGCAACAGGCGACACCCTTGGTCTGCGCCCTTTCTTGACTGGGCGAAGGTCGGGTGAGACTCCGTCTCTCCTTCGCCTCCATTTCAACCCATGGTGTCAATTGCTTCGCTCCCCCGGGTTCAAGCGAAGGTCGGGCAAAGCCTTGGCTTTGCTTTGCCCCTGTCCTAGACCGCTATGTTTTTGCTTCATGAGATATCATAAGGGTCGTAGGGGTGGGTGTGCTGGCCCCACAACATTTAACACGCCAGCCCGTAAATCATTATATCTTATACAAATTAAAATGTTACACAATTAATACAGAATCAACATGTTGCACAAAAATAATGTGCCAACGCTTAGTCACAAGTGGCTGTATAAACAAAAATACCTTTTCTCCAACTGTAATGTAGTTGTGTAGTAACATGTAATTATAAATTTATTATTGTGTGTGTGCGTGTCAAGATATTGATCAATGTTACGTGTTGTATGAGGGAGGGGTACAAAAGATTTGGATATATATGGTAGTACTGAAGCATCTACACTAGTGGAGCAGCATGATGCCAAGCTTTCATCTTCTCGTTTTTCTCCGATGTCTCGGAGAAATTTCCTTTCCGCAGAGCATACAAGCATATTAAATATGTATCAATTTTGTATGGATAACGAATTCATATAGAGACGTAGCTTATAGCGCCCTTAGTAAAAGAAAACAGAAAAAAAATATGTTCTCGAGCTAAATCATATATATATATATATATATATAATAAATGGAATTTGATGCCCATAATGAATTAATTTATTTTTTTCCCATTTCCAGCATCGACTCAGCTAGCTAGCGTTTAGCCGACAGATCTATTATCCGGATTTATTAATTACCCATGAGTATATTTTGCCATGAAATTGCTTTTGTGCTAATACCACTCTACACTACTAGGGAACGGGCCTTCAGTCCCGGTTCGAAATCCTGCTGCAGTCCCGGTTCCTGAACTGGACAGCCTATACGGGACTGATCCCCCTTGGGCATCAGTCCTGGTTCCAACCAGCCGAGACTAATGTGCTACAAATATTTAAAAATAACTCGCGATATATGGGAGTAGTGGGACTCGAATTTAAGATCTCAAGACTACTCACTCACCCTTCTAGCCAACCCACCTCTCCACACGCTCGGATATAATTAGGATATGCATTCCTTTTAAATTTTCCTGAAATGAGGCATCAGTCCCGGTTTGTATTACAAACCGGGACTGATGAGCACCCATGCCAGCTGTTTTGTATCCGTCTGCCAAAGGACTTATTAGTACCGGTTCGTATCACGAACCGGGACTGATGTCAGAGCCCAACTGGAATTGAAGTCTTGGAGCCACAAACCGGGACTGATGCCACTATCAATATCGGTTCGTGTCCAACCGGGACTGATATGCCGGTATTAAAGGCCTATTCTCTAGTAGTGCTATGTGAGCAGCCTGATGGTAAAACCATCATGAAAACCGTCTGCAGTAGATCATTTGCACCCCTTCGCACCACGGGTTAAGTAAGATGGACGATTGTCTTAGAGGCGAAGTAAGTAAGATGCTTCTGCCCGGCAAAAGACGCAGGCGAGCTGCTTCTTTCCAGAACGCTATGTACGAAACCCTTTCATTTGCTATGCAGGAGCAGCAACAAACAGCCGAGAGAGGACATCTCCTTTCAGCGATCCAACGCGCAGGTCCACAAAGGAGGACGCTATGCTGTGGCTGTTTTCGCCCCTATTGGTCTGGTCACACGCTTAACCCTAACCGCTATTCTCTAAGATCGACTCCAAAACTTCCATGAGTCGACTCACACCACGGGAGAATATATGCAATATATATGTTCACAACTCACGGGTCGAACAGGCTCATCAAAGAGGTTTGACTAATGAAAGAGTTATCACTACTACAGAAATGACCTTTCATACCGGCACATCAGTACCGGTTATACATGAACCGGGACTGTCAGTTACATCAGTCCCGGTTCAACGTTCTCGTTCGAGGGGAACATCAAGATGCGGGCTGAAGACACCATCCGTACTAATGTTCTAACATCCATGCCGGTTGGTGTAGCCAACCGGTACTAAGAGGGCTAGGCGGCGAGTGCGCTTAGTACCGGTTTCTTATATCAACCTGTACTGATGCTCTAAACATCAGTACAGGTTGGTGTAACCAACCGGTACTAAGTTCTCGGGGTCTGCTTAGTACCGGTTGGTTAAACAAACCTGTACTGATGCTCTAGCATCAGTACAGGTTGGTGTAACCAACCGGTATTAATTTGAACCCCCCACACGGCTAGTGGCCTGCCCCACACTCTTCTTTTTTCTAGCTCCCACCTCGGCTTCAGTTCATCCCTGGTTTTCTTCAGTTCCTAAACTTTTGCAGTTCCTTGGTTTTTCTTCGGTTCATTATAACTTGTTTTTATTGATTTCGCATTGAATTTTGCAGTTCTGCATTGAAATTTGCTTTGTGTTTAATCACATTTGACTGCATTGGAATTTGCCATGTGTTTAATGGATCCGACCTTCTATCTTCCCCTCCCCTATATTTTCCCCCTCCATCAACATGGAGAACAGTACCGCACCATTTCGATCCCCTTCTCTCCTCTGCCACCGCCACCAGCCGCACCTCATTCCCTCCGCCATGGTTCGCCGCCTTAAGACCTGCAGGGCGACTTGCAATCCCCATCCTCCGCTGCAACATCCCGCCGCCAGCGCAGACCCATCCACCTCCACCGCCCGTGCCGCCCCACCCACATCCTCCGCCACAACCGCCCGTGCCGCTCCACCCACATCCTCCGCCGCAACCTCGCGCCGCCACCTTCACCTCCGCAACCTCGGCGCGCCCGCACCAACTGGAGGAAGCATGGAGGACTTGACGCCGGGCGCCTGCTCATCGCCGCCACCATATCAACCTCGCACTGGGAGGAATCTCCTTCTTTGCCGCCGCCGCTGCCACCGCCAAGCTTCTGTGATCGGACGCACATGGAGGTGGGGATCCCACGCCGCGTCGCCGCCTCGCCCTCCCCTGCGCCTCGTCCTCCTGACGATGACGAATCGACCGGGAGGCGCTGATGGCGGAGGAGGATGAGTAGAATATAGTTGATGTTTAGTTTAATTATGTATATAGTTTAGTTATTATGTATGTATGTAGTTTAATTATGTAGTATGTGATGAACTATTTTGTGATCGAATCAATGAGATCAGTGTTTAATTATGTATGTATGTGATGAACTATTTTGTGATGGAATCAATGAGATCAGTGTTTAATTATGTATGTATGTGATGAACTATTTTGTGATGGAATTAATGGGATCTGTGCGGGAAATGAGTTATGGTGAAATAGTGATCGTGCAATGAATTGTTGATATGTGCAAAAATGTTCATCGACAAATGAGTACAAGTATGAATCTGTGAAATGGGATCTGTGCAATGAAATGAGTTATGGTGAAATGGTGATATGTGCAATGAATTGTTGATATGTGCAAAAATGTTCATCAACAAATGAGTACAAGTATGAATCTGTGAAATGGTGATCTGTGCAAATGCCAATTTGCATTGAAGGACCGGCTCAAGAAACTAACCGGTATTGATTCACTAACATCAGTACCGGTTGGTTAGACCAACCGGAACTCGGCCTGCTTAATACCGGTTAGTTACAAGAACCGAGACCGATATTAGAGCATCGGTACAGGCCTTCCATAACATAGACCGGCTGAAGAAACCAACCGGTACTGATTCTCTAACATCAGTACCGGTTGGTTACACCAACCGGAACTCGTCCTGCTTAATACCGGTTGGTTACAAGAACCGGGACCGATGTTACAGCATCAGTACAGGCTGGTATCTTAAACCGGTACTAAGCAGCCTTATTTGAACAGTCCTCTTCCCCGCCTCCTCCCCACACACTGCCAGATCAAGAACATCGCCGGCCAAGAGCTTAGCTAGGCCAAGAGAAAGGGGGACGGGTGCTGCCAAAATTTTGGTCATCTTACTCCCAGCCAAGTTAACCAAGGTTAGTAACATCGTTCCTCACTACATTTGGTGTAAAATGGAGCTTCTTCTTTGCTTGAAATGTGAAGAAAATTTGATCTTTTGTCATGATCGATCAAGAACAGTGCAGCGCCGGCCAAGAGCACCAAAAAAGGGGGAGGTGCTGCCAAAATTTGGTCATTTTACTCCCAGCCAAGTAAACCAAGGTTAGTAACATAGTTCCTCACTACATTTGATGTAAAATGCAGCTTCTTATTTGCTTGAAATGTGAAGAAAATTTGATCTTTTGTCATGATTGATCAAGAACAAGGTCTTGGCCTTGCCAAGAGCTTCAAGAAAGGGGGAGGTGCTGCGAAAATTTGGTCATTTTTACTCCCAGCCAAGTTAAGCAAGGTTAGTACCATAGTTCCTCACTACATTTGGTGTAAAATGGAGCTTCTTCTCCTTTGCTTGAAATATGAAGAAAATTTGAGCTTTTCTCATGATTGATGAAATAACTAGTTGTGTAAGTTTGGAATTTGCTCGCGTTGAATGTGTGGATCTAGCTCAAATTTAGGTTTTGGTTCCATCGATCGATGCAGAATTTTCAAATAAATTTAATACTCCCTCCATTCCATTTTGTAAAGCATATTTTGAATTGAGAAAAGTCAAACTTTATAAATTTTGACCAACATATAATTAGAGAAATTAATGATCAACGTTTGTTTAATTTGAAATTTGCGAAATGTTAAAAAAATCATTATTGGAAAATGAGCTAATAGCTGCCTTGATGTAACATAATGTAGATGGACCGGCGATGGATGTACATGGACCGACGCACCCCGGAGTTCTTGCAGGGTTTGCAAGCTTTTCTTCGTGCGGCCGATGCATACACGAAGTCAGGCTACATATGTTGTCCATGCATAGACTGCAAGAATGAGAAGGAGTGGCCAAAATCCAGCCACCTTCACTTCCATTTGCTCTCAAGAGGTTTCATGCCAAACTATACCTGTTGGACCAAGCATGGTGAAGAGACTATACGAGAAGATGTTGAAGAAGAAGAAGATCGGGGGACAACAATATCCCGATCTTTGGCCAACACGGTTCTTTCAAGATACATTGGGGAGTTTGGCGATGATGACCTAGAACAGATGTCGCTTGATGGAGAGGAGAATACACCAATGAAAGACATTACGAAAAGTTCCAAAGACCTATGGGAGGACCACGAACACTATTGTACCCAAACCGCCGCGGGGCCACAAAAATTGCGTACCACGCTAGAACTCATGCAAATGGAAGGCGACCAATGGATTGTCCGATAAGGATTCAACGAGTTGTTATGCCTCATAAAGAAGTTGCTTCCAGAGGGTAACACGCGCTGAAACTACGTCGACGCCAAGCAAGTTGTCTGCCCTTTAGGGTTGAAGGTACAAAAGATACATGCATGCCGGAACGATTGCATCCTGTATCGCAATGAGTATGAGGATTTGGAAGCTTGTCCGGTGTGCAGAAGTTCAAGGTATAATACTAGGCGTGATGACCGAGGCGAGGAAGAGGGCAGTCGAAGAAGAGACCCCGTTAAGGTGGTCTCGTATTTCCTATAATCCCGGTTGAAGCGTTTATTCTGAGCAAAGCGCATGCCCGATGATGCGTTGGCACAAAGAAGGTCGTAAGGACGACGGAAGGCTAAGGCACCCGCCGATGGCTCCGGTGGAGGAAAGTCGATAGAAAATACCCGGACTTTCCGAGGATGCAAGGAACATAAGGTTTGGGTTGAGTACGGATGGGATGAACCCGTTCGGCGATATGAGCGGCGATCCTGACACTTGGCCCGTGACTCTATGTATCTACAACCTTCCTCCTTGGTCGTGTATGAAGCGAAAGTACATTATGATGCCGTTGCTTATCCAAGGGCGAAGCAACCTAGAAACGACATCGACGTGTACCTCAAACCGTTGGTGGAAGATCGCTAACGCCAGGACCAATGGTGTACGTGTATGGGATGAGTACAAAGAGAGCACTTCACCCTCGTGCATTGCTATTCGTAACCATCAACGATCGGCTGCACTTGGTAACTGTCGGCCTATCTATCAAAGGATATAAAGCCCGCATCCAAAGGCTTAGAGGATACGGACAGCAAGTATCTGAAAAACTCCCGAAAGGTCGTGTACATGGGCCACCGTGAGGTTCCTCCATTTGAAGCACCCGTTCTGACGGAAGGGTGAGAATTTCGATGGGACGAAGAGAACGTAAAAGCCCCTACATCGCGATGGGGACATTTGTATTTTCTCCGGTAAAGGATCTGAAAGTAGTATTTGGAAAGGGTCCGGTAGCAAATCATGTCCCTCTTGAACAAGGTCATACAAAGCCCATTTGGAAGAAGAAGTCAATATTTTGGGATTTACCTTCTTCGGAAAGACTTAGAGGTCCGCCACTCATCGGACTCCATGCATATCACGAAGAATGTCTGCGTGAACTGCTAGGCTTCCTAGATATGTACGGTAAATCAAAAGATACACTTCAAGCGAAAGGACCTGCATCTCTCGGGACTCGTGAACGACCTACATCCGAAAAAGAGAGCGAAAGGACAACATTACCTCCACCTGCGAGCTACACTCGAGCAAGGAAGAGAAAAAACATGATTAAGTTCTTTAACAATGTGAAGGTCCCTTCTGGGTACTCCTCGAATATAAGGAGACTCATCAACACGAAAGAGAATAAGATAGTACACCTGAAATCACATGACTGTCACATGTTGATGACACAGTTGCTCCCAAAGGGCGCTGAGAGGTATTCTGCCGGACTGGGTACGAGGGAGAATCGTAAAGCTGTGCTCGTTCTTCAACGCGGTGTCGTAGAAGGTCATCGAACCACGGAACTTATCTAAGCTGCAGGATGACATGGTCGATTGTCCGTCACCTTGAGATGATCTTCCTCCGTCCTTTTTGATATTATGGTCCATCTCATGGTCCACATTGTCAAAGAGATAGAAATTCTCGGACCGTGTTCCTGCATAGTATGTTCCTTTCGAGAGGTATATGGGTGTCCTAAAGAAATATGTTCGGAACCGGTCTCGTCCAGAAGGCTGCATTGCACAGGGTGTTGGCACAGAGGAGGTGATTGAGTTCTGTGTCGACTACATTGATGAGCTAAATCCGATTGGCGTCCCTGTTTCATGCCATGAGGGCAGGCTACGGGGAAAAGGAACTCTAGGGAGAAGAGAATTCTTTAGCGACGATCTACTTTCATTTAAACAAGCACATTTCACAGTCTTGAAACAAGCAACTGTAGTGGCTGAGTTTATCCATGAACATGAGATGATTCTACGCGACCAGTACCCAGAGAAGTCAGAAAAGTGGATCGCACTAGAGCAAATGGATCGTTTCTGTGGTTGGTTACAAAAGAAACTGATGGGCTCCCGAACAGACAATGAACAATTGAAACTCTTGATTCGGGGACCATCCATGACAATCGTATCATTCCATGGGTATGAGATAAATGGGTATACATTTTACACAACTGCCCAGGATAGCAAGAGCACCAACCAAAACAGCGGGGTTCGTATAGATGCCTTGGACAAAAATGGAAAGATGGACACCTACTATGGTTACATAGAAGATATCTGGGAACTCGAGTATGGACCTTTAAAAATCCCTCTGTTTCGGTGCCAATGGGTCAAATTGACAGCCGTTGAGATCAACGAGTACGGTATGACAACCGTGGACCTCAAGCAAGTGGCCTATAGGGACGAACCGTTCGTGCTAGCAAATGATGTGACACAGTATTCTACGTGATGGACATGAACAAAGAAACCGAAAAAGCGAATGACAGGCCTACTAAAAGCAAGAAGCGTATGACAAGCCTCACCAAGATAACAAGCGAAGCGAAGACTAGCGATCGCCCAAGGCGCCACGTGGTTCTCCTGTAAAAGAAGGATCATCGGAGTTGAGGGCGTCACAGATGAAGAAGAGTACAATCAGTTGGACGAGCTACCTCCTTTTATGGTGGACGTAGACATTACTATTTTGAATGATATAGAGGAATCCCCCTATGTACGACACGATCATAATGAAGGATCACTTGTAAAAACAAAGTATGTTAGCAAATAAGTCGAACCGTGTTATATAAACCCGTGTATGAATTATGATTTTTTATTAAGCAAGGAAGCAACAATTGAATTTATATAACAAGGGTTTGATGTATTAATAAGTATGATTTGTTGGAAAATAATAATGTAAAGAATATATGAATTTTTAATTTATTTTATTTTTGAAAATCATTTTAGTGTGGAATAAGTATGAGGTATTATTTTTTAGTAAGCAATGAATCAATAATTGAATTTATATAAAAGGTAAAAATTTATAATAAATTTTGAAAAATTAAAGAGATTTCAAGGCTCCCAACAGTTTTCTATAATTTTCGAGAAATTAATGGCAAATTAGTACCAATGACATGTGGGACCCATCAGAGATGGGCCCACATGTCAGCGCGGGCTCCCCGGTGCGATCACGCCGTTGTATTCTTTTATTTTTGGTGTAATCTGTCGAGACTAAGTGAGCATTCAGTCCCGATTTGTTACACCAACCGGGACTGATATGAGCAAGTAGTCCTGGTGTAATACACCAACCGGGACTGATGTGATGTTAGTCCTGTGTATGACACTTAACCGACCGATTCCTCATCATATAAATTCTAAAGGGAGAAGTCCCGGTTTTCCAATGTGATTTTCTTTAGTATCGGAATTTATAGTTTATACAGAATGTTTTGTACTTTTGATTTTTAATTTATGTTTTATACTTTTGACTTTTAATTTATGGTATATGAATGTATTTGTGAGGACAAATCTTATGGGTCCAAAAACAACATATATTATAGGAAATATACATATATTATACCATTATAATAATTTACAAATAATATTGGTACCCTGTACAATGTCCCACGGGTTACACAAAAGGTGCTAAAAGCTAATTTCTAATAATATACTAAATAACTAATAATTAATTTCTAGCGGACTAATCGTCATCTTCGTCGTCGTCCTCCTCCTCGTCGTCGGCGTCGGCGCCATCGTCGGAGGCGTCGTCGTCGTCCTCCTCCTCCTCCTCCGGATCGTCGTCCTCCTCCGCGACGACGTCCTCGTCATCGAAGTCCTCCTCGTCCTCGTCCTCGTCGGACAACTCGTCCGACATGGACAACTCCGCCGGGTAGAAGACGGACTCCTTCCTCGGCCGGTTGCGACGAATGCGCTTCCGAGGGGGACACTCGTCCTCGGAAGACGACGGCGGTGGTGGAGGCAGACCTGCAGGCATCGGTGATGGTGGTGGGGTGGAGTTAGAGGAACAGGAAGAGGCAGAGGAGGAAGACGCCATTGATCGAAGAGGAAGACGGTTAATTAGACAGAGGAAGATCGTCGGTTTTATAGAAGAGGCCTCTTGTCAGAGGCAGAGGAAGAGGCAGAGGCGGCTCCTCTGTTCGCGCCAACATTGCGTCGTTTCGAATTCCCACATAGTCCCGGTTACATACACCAACCGGGATTTAGGTAGTCCCGGTTGGAGACACCAACCAGGATTACTTCCCCCAAAATGGAGATCACGGACTTGTGGTTCCCACATGGCAGTGGTAGTAATTTGTCATAAATTACAAAGTATGTTACCAATTAAAACCGTATGAATTATGATTTTTATGAAGGAAGGAAGCAATAATTGAATTTATATAAAAGGTTAAAATCTGTATTAAGATGGTTGGAAAATTAAATTGTAAAGAATATGTGAATTTTAATTTATTTTATTTTTTGAAATCAGTTTAGTGTGGAATAAGTATGATTTATTATTTTTAGTAAGCCATGAAGCAATAATTGAATTTATATAAAAGGTAAAAATTTATACTAAAATTTGAAAAATTAAAGAGAAATTTCAAGACTTCCAACAGTTTTCTATAATTTTCGAGATATTAAATAGCAAATTAGCAATAAGATGTCTTGGCTGCGCTGGCTCCCGATTCAGCGCCTTTGTTTGGCAAATCAGTCTCGGTTGGTGTAATTAAGCGGGACTAAGGGAGATTCCGTCCCGGTTGGTGTCCTCAACCGGGACTAAGTGAGCATTCCATCCCGGGTTGTGATACCAACCGAGACTGATGGTTCCTAGGGCACTACCTAATGCGGGCGTTGGTCCCGGTTGGTGTAACCAACCGGGACTGATATGTGGTTAGTCCCGGTGGATGATACCAACCGGGACTGATTCCACCATCATATAAATTCTAAAGCGAGTGAGGTTGGAGGCATAACTGTTTTATCGTCTCCAACCTCTCTTGCCGACGCCGCCTTCAGCCAAATTTCCGCCCTCCTCTCCTCCGACGACCCACAGCGCCGCCGTCCTCCTCGTCACCGATGACCTGCAGCCGCCGTCCTCCTCGTCACCGACGACCCCGCGCGCGCTGCCGTCTTCCTCACCTCCGACGACCCCGCGAGCAAGGTGCTCCTTGTGCTCCTCTCTCCTTCCCTTCCCTCGCTTCTCAGCAAGGTGCAGGCCGGCAGAGCATGGGACAGTGAGTGTGGGCTCGGGCAAGCATGATGGAGGCGTGACACAGGCGGGCACGAGCGACTGGAGTGCGGTGCGGCCAACAGGAGCACAATCACGGTGCGCCCAGAGTGTTCGACGAAATGCCCAAACCTCGCAGATGGAGCCAGATTTCAGACTGGGGAGTAAAGTAGTTAAATTGCCAAATAATTGGTCCAAGATATAAATTTTACATGAAAAAATAAAACATAGCATGTATTTAATGGAAGACAATCTGACCTCTCAGATCTTGTTTATATGAATTTTGAGATGTATATGTATATGCCAATTTTATAGCAAATTTGAATTCTAAGATGTATGTCAATTAATTATGAAATGTAATGTATATACCGTCCTCAAATCAAGCGCGCTCGTCCTCATCTACCTCATCTTCCCCACCGCCTCCTCGTTGTCACCCGCTTATGTATAAGTATATGTGAAATGTGCAAGTATACTATTGTTAATCTTTTTCGTTAATTTTCAATGCCTTCTTATAGACTACAAAACTATGATGGCGGAACAAGGGTTTGATGGAGATGAGTTCATGAGAAGTTTGATTTCGGAGAAGATGGTTACGAGCTCGATGATTCCATCGAGGCCGCAATGCTGTCGTGGACTTAAGGCTCGTTGAGACCGATGAGACTCATGCCGAGGCACCGAGACGACCATGGTAATTAGATCGAACTTGTATATGCTGGTTCCACCATCATGCTAAGCCAACATTCTAACACGAGACATTATTGTACCATATTTTCAGATCACTCAATCGAGTAGCCAATCACGTCAGTGAGGTTCAAACAAGAAGTCGAAGGCAAGACATGTTATCACCGAAGTCGGCGATAACGGCCAACCTCTTGCACCCCTAGGGGCGATTGGGCCGTTCAATTCGGCATGCGGCGTCCACGTCAGGGACCATGTGCCAGTTAGCATCGTGAGATGGGATAATGTCCCTGAAGATACGAAGGACATGCTCTGGACCGACCTGAAGGAGACATTCACCTTCCCCCAAGGGACCGAAGAGAAGGTGAAGAGTTACACGTTCAAGAAGATGGCCATCGCATTCCAAACATATAAAAAGAAGTTGAACACGGAGTACGTCAAGAAGAACCGAATTCCTGATTTCATCAAGTACCCAAAGTTGCGAAATCACGGGATGCGTTAAGTGAACTACAAGAATTGAATGAAGGTCAAAGTCGACCGAAAGGAACAGCCGAATGCTCGAAGAAGCAATACCACCACCACCTTGGCCTCGTGGTTATCGCCAGCGATGCACAAATGGGAGAAGAGGGAACAAGAACTGCTGGCGAAGGGTGTCGTACCGCGACAATGGAATGGCCGAACGAGCGAAGAGCTGGTTCTATGCTCACGGGCGGCCTTGACGATGATGGAAACACGGTGTTCGGGAATGTGCCGATAGATGTGGCGAAGACTTGTAAAGTCGATCGAGAATCTTCCTGGGCACCTTCGTGCAAACAGGAGAACAACGAGCTTACAAGGGCCCTACAAAACCGGAGCACCACGGACGTACACGCAGGCGTTGGCGTGTTCCGTGGAAGATTGGGTTCGCTAAGGACGCCGCTACCTATAGGAGTCGGGTGAGAAGCAAGTCCCGACAGTCACAACAGCTCCTAATGCTTGAAGAACGCCTGAATCAAACACAACAGAGCATGAAAGAAGAGATCCAAAGACAGGTACAGTTAGCCTTGAGCCAACGGCTAGATGCGGGCCAGGAACCTCCTGCTAATCCGGATCTCATTAGTCCCTCAAGGCGGCGAAGCAGCTGTGCTTCCGGTGGGTTGCTGAAGCGGACTTGGGCCATCGGCTGTGGGCGACATCACGCAGCGGACACCTTGTGAGCTGCACGCCCAAGTGAGGAACATCTCTTTCAAGGCGGCTCACGGCATGGTCGACCGGTCGAGCAGTGGCCGGTCATCCATGGCCAACAGATAATGCCTTGGGCTACTCGTGGTCTCGGTGGAGGAGGTATGCCCAGTGGTGCGAGGACTGGACCTCGATATTCCCGGAGGTGACGGGACTACGGTTAGGAGAGGCATCCATAATTTCATCCAATGGCGGAAGAAGTACATTATTTTTCGAGAACACATGGACGTGTCCTCTCCAACACCTTCATCACCTCCGGCACACATAAGCGGTCCGTCATCACCTCCATCGTCACCGAAGGAGATGCCTCCCAAGAAGCCCGCCTCTGCACCAAGCTCTGACGCTAAACTCCAACTCCAACATCGCCGCCCAAGACAAGCAAGCCACCGCCCAACCGCCAAGAAGAGGACGAGGTCCACCCAACCCAAGAAGCTAGCTGCACTTGCAAAGCGGGCGACGATATGACGGAGGAGGAGACCGAGAAAGTAGTCGAGCCAAGTCACTAAATTTTTAAACCCAAGTCACCAGAGAAGAAGGTTCACTGGTGCGGAAGAATTTCTAAAAGGCTTGAGGACGGGAAAAATTTGAAGGACAAAAGGAAAAACCTCGTGTATCGACTCGAGCGCACATTGGTCAAGGAAAGGTCCAAGAAGAAGACGCCAAAGAAGACGACGCCATCGGTGATCGAAGGCCAAGGAGATGCAAAAATTCATCGAAGAAACCGGTCTTCACCCGAGCAAATATTAGGCGACATGCGATTGAAGCCGCAGGTTAGATGGCAATATACACCGGGCGCTTCCTTGGTCAGGCGTGAGGAGATTGGCCAGCTACCAACTAGGATGCGCCAATTCCATGAATGGTACCTGGATGCATTCAAGCATGGCCTAATGTCATTTGCCGTCAAGTACAAGGAAGAACATTTTTTTCACGGCGACAGTGAATTTTATGTCGAATGGCCAGTAATGTACGAGCTATACCAGTCAGACGCCATCGACGTGGCCATGTTGAGTTGCTGGACTCTGTAAGTGTCTTATTTAATTACAAAAATCCACCGTGCGGGCCCTTGCACTATACTAACTTGCAAGCCTAACTAATTTCTTCTTATGTAGAATGGAAATAGAAAGATGCAAAAGTGTTTGTACTCTCAACACAGGCTTCCTTGACCCTTTAGTTATCAATGAGACAAATGTTAAAATATCCCCTGCCGATACAGAGACCAACATATACAACGGGCTAATAGGTCAAAAATATCATTCAACGATACTTTTACCCTACAACTTTGAGTAAGTGTTTTCGTACCGCCTCGTTCTAATCTTTTTCCACAACACGATGTTAGAACTAATTAGTTACCTACGTTGCCATATATATGTACAGCTTTCACTGGATTCTTCTCATTATCGAGCTAGATCGTAGCATGATCACAGTTATAGACTCGCTGAGGAGACTAGTTGGAAAGTACAAAAACTTGATCGACATTCTCAACCGGTATTCTTGTTCTTTCCATTATTGTGCTCGTTCTACTCCATTTTAAACAAATTCTAATCATGTTCAATTTGCAATCACGTGTGTAGTGCATTCGCACGGTTCCGCATTAAAATCGTGGGCTTAATTCAACGAGGAATTCGATATTACACTTTCCTCTCGAGTATGTATGCCATCAGGGTAGCTTTTGAGTTAGTTAACTTCATTTCCATGCATCCATTTCACGCTGTTAGCTTTTTTCACCACAGGTCTGGCGTCAGCCGTCGGGCACCAATATATGCGGCTACTATGTGTGCCATATTATGCACATCCTGGCCGGAGATGCTACCGACTTGCAATGTACATCCGATTTCTCGCCGGCGACCGTGAGAGCGATCCAAGAACAACTCGTCGGCTGGATTTTCGATAAGGTCGTAAATCCAAGAGGTGAGTTTCATGTTCCAGCGGCAAATAGGTGGGGTCCTTCGATAAATACCGGTGAACTGTCGGGATCAACATCTACGGCTACCAAGAGCGATGCACATAAAAGATCACGATGAACGTTCTGTAATTAAAGTTGTAATGAATGTCATAGTGATACCTAATAGTTGTAATTAAAGTTGTTAATAAAAGTTCTGTGATTTAATTATCATTTAATTATGCATGATTGATTATATGTGCTTTAATTAATTGTGACTTAGCACACAGATATATATATAATATAATAATATTTGACTTAACACACACACACATATATAATATATATTACCTCACATATATATATATATATATATATATATATATATATATATATATATATATATATATATATATATTATTTATAGCTCAGTGGTGCTCCTTTCGAGATCGTTGGAGGAACCAACCGACCGAATAAAGAAGCTTTATCAAGATACCGATTGGTGCCTCCAACCGCATCGATCGGGCTTCAGCGAGGCACGGGTAAAGCCCGTGTGCTTTCGCCAAGACGTCGGAGGAATCAACCGGGACTGAACAGCAGCTTATCACTACCAGTTGGTGCTTCCAACCGGTACTGAGTGGGGCTTCGGCGAGGCACGGGCTAAAGCCACGTGTGGCCTCCAACCGGTACTGATACTATATCAGCACCGGGTGAGGGAACCGGAACTGATGCCATAGGGCATCAGATCCGGATAACTATCATCGCTTAAAACCGCATCGATGGCCGTTAGAACCGGACCGATAGCCGATCTGTAGTAGTGTATATATAAAAGGGGTATAAAAAAATAGTAGCAAAAACGAGATGTCTTCTTGTACGGTGGCAAATCTGATCGATATTACATAACTTTATAGTGGTACAAACAAAATTTTTTCCATAAAAATATTGAGACGATTGCACCTAAGAGCAGAGACCAAAGAGTATTATTTTTTTATCCTGCGTGCCACCGAACAACAGAGAAAGAAATGGGACAAACTACTCACCCTAATTAACCCTAGTCACCCTAACCTTAGTGTGGATCTCCCAAGGACGAAAGAGAAATGCAAACTGTTTGATGTATAGCAGATGCCTTGGAAAGGATCATAGAGGACGTGGTCGCCAACTTTGCCATATGGCTTTGGGATCTTGAGCGAGTACTTGACCGACCCTTTGCGAACGAGAGATCAAGTCAGTCTTCCACTAGTGCTGTCATCCGATCCCCAAAGAAGCCGACACGGATACATTGTGTCCCGATGGATGCTAAGCAAATGAATCTTGCAGGGTAAGCACCTACTCGTTCGTGCACCGCTTTTCTCAGTTCATCTTTTCTTTTAGAAAGAACCTTTTCTCTGTCTACCTCGATGAATGCCCGGTGTTCCCTTGGTTAATTCGTGGACACCTAGATTTGATCGTGCAAACACTACTAGAAAACAGGGCATCACAAGCGGTACATCACAAGCGGTTCGATGCACACCGCTTCTAATAGTTGCAACACAAGCGGTTCAATAGTTCAAGTCAGGAAACCACCTCTAGAAGCGGTTCATAATACGAACCCTTTCTAAAACCCAAGCAACAAAAGGGGTTCGTGTCATGAACCCTTTCTAAAGCCCCATGCACCTCTAGCAGCGGTTGGGGGTATGAACCCCTTCTAAAGCCCAAACAACAGAAGGGGTTCGTATTACGAGCCGCTGCTAGAGACCTATTTTTCGAATTGTTAAAAGGAAAGCTTGCCTTATCTCATCAGAGAACACGCGTGGGTGGGTTGGCTAGCTGGGTGAGGCGTGGGTCATGAGGAGGGGTGAGGTTCTAGGTTCGAATCCCACGTACCCTAATATTCTTTATCTTTTTAGACACCACTAGAACTGGTTCGTAGAACCGCTTCTGATGCTCCCGCGAGCATCGGTCGCGATTGCTTAGAAGCGGTTATATAACCGCTTCTAGAGGCTTTACGAACCGGTTATGAAGTTCAAATCTGCACTAGTAATGGTTTCTCTCGTTTTGAACTTTTGATGTAAGCACGTAGATTGATCTAGTGGAAGTATTGTTATATATTCATGCATGGTTAAATTGTTTCTTAAGCACACGTTTATATTGTATTTCCATGTTTGTGTGTGTGTCAGAGTTCTATTTCATACGACGTCATATATACATGTCCAAAGCAACTTAATACTTGTTGCACTGCTACATATAAGGACAACAGTGCCGTTCTAAACCGTTGCGCCGGTTTTTGAACCGGCATAATACAACAGGTACTTATCGCTAGAACCGACATAGATATATTTTAAAATATTTCTTTAACTAGCCTAACTCACCAGTGTTAGTTACGCTGCTATTGCTACCTACGTACTATGGTACAACCCTAACTAATTAACTACCTATTTACAGGAAGGCGGTGTTGTCATTGTCGCCGCTTGTCTACTCGGAGTCGGAGTAGCTGCCGATGTCATCATCATGGCTCGCCGCCTCCTCGCTGTTCTCGAGGGAGGTGCCCCTATTGTCGGACCCTCGGGTGAATCCGAGGACAGTGATGGCCACCTCCACCGACTCCTCCTCAGAGGAGCCAAAGGGGGGTCTCGTCATCCTCTAGCAGCTATAACAATGCCAATGCTAAACCATGCATGCCACAATAAAAAATGACAAAGTTAATAAAGAAGGTTTATAGCTGCTCAACCATGCCTTAGAAGATTTATATATATTGATAATGCCCACGTTGGGTTACAAAGTGCATGTGTGTATAACCACTTAAAACAAAAGGATCTATTAGCTATACCAAAATTCTCTTCTAAAAAAAACCAAAATTCAACTTCACCATGGAGTTAGTCCAATACAGGAAAACGACAAGTTTTCATCGGCCAAAAGAAGACCGATGAAAGTATTCCACTATTTTCATTGGCGAGAGGAAGAACGGCGAATTTGCATCTATTTTCATTGGCTCATAGGTCGATCCAACGAAGATAAGGGGGCCTAGCGCGGGCGGCCCACATTTTTGAATTTTTTTGAAATGTTTTCGTCGGCCAGGTCTGCAAGCCGATGAAAATAAATAGAACATGACACATTGGAAAATATTTTTTCTATACACCGACAAAAATACGGACCTGAGTACAGCAATGTCCAGCGCAACACCACATGTCTTATTTTCATTGGCCCAGCTGACAAAAATATGCCCGTTTCAGGCGACGCCATTGGCCCTGGTAAGTTCATGTTTGATTGGCAGACACATCAGCAACAACACATACAAGTAAGTCCATTTTCACTTGGAAATCATGAAAATGATAAAAAAATGACTAAAATTTGATTATTCATGCTTGTAAATATCAATTTGCACTTGGTATTGTTATAGTCTAGTCTTTTATGCTTGCTATGGTTCAAAATCGACCATTTATGTTTGCAATAGATGAAATTGACATTACATGCCAAAAATTGTCAAAGTTGGATCATTCAAAATTTTTTAAGTGCTTGTAAGTGATAAAAATGAAAATAAGTTATTCAATTTTAATTTTTTTATGCTTGTTATGGTTCAAAATCCTTGTAAATAACCATTAATGTCTACAAACTTGTAGATTTCACCATTTTGACTTGCATTGTGAAAATCTAGTTTTACATGCTTGTCATGGTTCAATATTGGTCATTTAGGTTTGCAATGGATGACATTGGCATTACATCCCTTGTCAAAATTGGATCATTCATGCTTGTAAATGCCTAACATTTATGGTCGTTGCTTTTAAGGAGGTTTTATCTGCTCACTTGGGGACAACTATTACTTTTTCTATATTTCAGCCTCCTCCTTTTTTCTTCCCGTCTTCGCATGTGGTACTTTCCAATCACTTTTTCTATCTCACAATAACAAATCTTGTAAAAAATCAATTCACTTTGGTATGTACAGGATTCGACGATACCACCTGCTAGAGTCAGTGCCCATGCTAGAGGAGAGGTTGGTAGTTCTTCCGAAACGCCATCACTTGGTCAATGCCTCAACTCAGGAGGCGATGACGGTAGCGGACACAACTTCCGAAAGCTAAACCCTACTGATCTTTTGAACTTGTTCGTGAATTTATGTGTGAACTCGTGGAATAACATGTGAACTTGTGCTTGTATGTAAACTTTTTCTTAGATGTGACCTAGCTTGTGCTTGTTGTGTGAATTATGGGAATTTATGAGATGAATGATGCTTGTGATGCCCTGTATGTGATGATACGATGACGTGGGATTTTCTATGAATATTTTAGAATTTTTTTACGAATTATAGGGATTTTATGTGAATTTCAGGATTTTTTCATAAATTTTCAGGGAAGTTTTTTTTTTAAAAAAAAACCCCTATTTTCGTCGGCCTTCTTGACCGAGAAAACATAGCACCATCTATGTTGGCCACAGAACAGCCAAGTATGTGGCACTGCCACGTGGCAGGGCTATTTTCGTTGATCTTGGCTGACGAAAATAGCCCTTACACGTGTCTTGTGGCATATGGTGCTGCCACGTATGCCTGTTGGCGTGTTGTTAATTTTGTTAGCTTGGCCGATGAATATACGCGCGCCATGTCAGCTGAGCAGGCGCCATGTCAGATTTAGAATCCTAATTTTATCCATCACTATGGCCGACGAAAATATATATATTTTTTGTTGGTTGCGTCCATGGATGTTTGATGGGCTATTTTTATCGGCAAACCAGCGAGTCGGTTTTGGCCTATTTTTGTCGGCTAGTATGGATTCCTGTGGGGGTCACTACCTGACTACCATGTACTCGAATGGTAGCTATTAACTACTCACTAGAAATCTGCTCTGCTCTTTGATGCTTTATTGCTTCTTAAATTTCAAAATGAATAAATAGTTTTCCCCTTAAGGCCATAACCATCGTCTACGAACCTACTGAAAATTCATTAACAATGGCTTTTAGAGCATAGAGATCAGATGATAAAATAAGTTACATAATATAGGAAAATTGGGATTCTAGGAACTTAGAAAGACTGAAGGGGAAAAAATTACCTACTGCCTATAGATTGCCACTTGCTGCAGCCTGCGGTGACGTAGTGACCCTTGCCCGTGATTTGTTCGCTGCCAGGCGCCGGCGTGCCGCTGTCTATTTTTTAATTATATTAAATGAAATATTATTTTTTAATTTAGAATAATATAAAATATAAAAAATTCAGCAAGTGACTAAACCGTGAATTCCTGTCCAGTTCTTATTACGAGGGCCAAGGAGATGTAGGCAGTGGGCTGAGTTCGGGTAAATCCGACCAGGGGGACAACGGCCTAGTCTGGCCCAACCTCTGACCCTACTTGTATCGAAGATGTTATTATTTTTCTACGAGTTAAAGGCTTTGACGTTTGGTAGCCAATTTTTATAGGTCTTACTATTTCTTCTCAAAGCTCTCAAAACCATTTTTTCTATAATTTTTTAATCCCTCGGATATCTTTATTGAGAAACTACAAATTTTCCAGCTTATAAATAAACACAGCTTACAAGCTGAAAATAACGCTGCCAAAGAAAGAAGGGAGAAATTTTATAATTTGTTTCACACTTATGTGGTAGCAAACAACAATTCGATGGCCATTTGCCATAAATGGGCTGAATGGGAATGGTTTTAGCGGTCTGGGTTAATTTGGATGGGTGTAAATGGGCTGAAGCATCAAACGTTTTGGAGTGGGCCGGTTAGGGTTGTAGAAGAGATGGTTTGGGGTGGGTTAAAATGGATTCTAAATTTTCGGGTTCTCAAACCGTGGATGCTATCGTGATCCCATCCCGTGGCTTTCCCCATAGCCTGCAACCTGTAGCCAACCTCCAAGCAATGCCCGCCTTCGCCAACTGAGGTGTGTGAGTCGCGCAATCGCTGCGTCGTCAGGCTGCTAGGATCGAGCATGCCGCGTGTCGCCATGGAATTAGCACTTGCCTCTACCCGTCGTTGTTGCTGTTCAGAGCCGTCCCTGTATACGCACTTGCCACCTCCAGGCTCCATTGTCGAGCCAAGTTTCATTCCGGTTAATTTGCGTGGGGTGCTTGCTAGCCGCTGCTGAGGTTGAGCTTGCCGCCAGCCCACCATCGTGCTCGCCGTGTAAGAGGATGAATGACCATGCAATAGATGATGTGTATGCGATAGATGGATTTGTATTGAGTCTCGTGGGCGTTTATGTAGGGTGTATGGTGGTTTGGATCACGATCAATTCTAGATATAAAGACGGAATCATATCAGAGAGATTACAATAAATTCTAACAAATACTATCCTACTAAATCAGTTGGATTCTTCCTGATCATATCATATACTATAACATCCTCCCATAGTCTAAGCAGGAGCATCATGCATGCTAGCTTGGAGAGAAATCCAACATCCCCTCGCAGTCGTAACAAAAGCATAGTGCACACTTAAGATTGGAGAGAAAGCCAACAAGTTTACTCAAATTGATGATATCTCAATTGATGTCGATAGGGTGGTAGCCGAAAGCGAGAGGTGCTTGTGGTTGTAGTCGTGCAGGGAGCTGTGTCGAGGTAGTTGATGTCAAAGTAGCCGCGCATGAAGCCGTGGGTGCAAAGATGCATCGAGAAGAAGACGATGACGCAATCGAGCGGTCATCGAGGAGGGCGATGCTGAGGATAATGCAGTTAGGTTGATTAAGAAAAGCGAGCAACATAAGACGTCCATCGGTATCTAGACGAGTGTAGCAGCAATAGCACATAGGGAGTCAACAACAGTAGCGGTAGTGTGTGGCGCAAGACAGGCGCGCAACATGACGACGACCGCATAGTGTAGATGGAATATGGAGAAAAAATGCATGTGCACGTGCAAATAAAATAGATTGCGACACTGGCGGCATAACTGTGGTAGACGAGACGAAAAACAATGGTATGGAGAGACTCAACGATGGTGGCAGTGGTACACGGCACAAGATGTGGCACATAGCATTGCAGTGTCTGCATGGAGTACACGAGAGTCTGTGCACGACAAGGAGAGGTGGCGGCGGCTCTCCTCAACGTAGCTCAAGAAGACCGATGTCGGTGGCAGGCGCGACCGTGGGCTTGGTGACAGCCTGCGTGATGGCGACCCACGTAACGACAGTTTGGTTCTTAGTGGTGTGACGGCTCATGCTCGCAGATGACAACGCTGGCAACGATAACGGCGGAGTCACCTCTCTACATATGAAGAGCAGCAAGAGCGGTAGTATCGGTGCTGGGGCGTGACGACCAGGGCGGCGGCCGGAGGCATGGCAGCGGCCTGTTGGTCGGCAGCGGAGGAGAGGAGGTGCCAGAGTTGTCATCGCCGAGCATGTGAAGTTCAGAGTCGATGAGCCATCGAAAGGTCATGTGTGGCGACACAGACCAATCTATGATTAGAAAAATTGATCTTGCAATTATAAAGAAAAACATATTTGAAGATAACCCGTAAAAACTCTAATTAGAACCAATGTAATGATCAGTTACGTGAACCCTAGCTAAAGGTTGCGCGACCCCTAGAAGAGATCATAGAGATGGGATCATACCCAAAGGGCCGCATGGCGAAAACTTTTGTGGATGACAATTCATGATTGACACCGCTCTGACCATGTAAGAGAATGAATAGCCGAATAATAGATGATGTGTATGTAGATAGATTTGTGTTGAGCCTCGTGTATGTTTATATAGGGTATATGGTGGTTTGGATCACAAATAATACTAGAGATGAAGATAGAATCATATGAGATAGATTACAATCAATTCTAACAAATTCTGTCCTACTAAAATAGTCAGATCCTTTCGTGTAGCCAGGGAGCTCCCCTCCTCTGTTTTGGGTGTAAGACAAGGAGGAGACGTGAAACTAGTTGACACACGTAGGATGTACCCGAGTGGATTGAAGTGGGTTGAAATGGTTTGGAAAAACGGACTGAAACCATAAAGGAATAATGGTTTGGTTTGGGTTGGACTGAAATACCGAGTGAATTGGTTTGGGTTGGGCTGTGACAACACAAGTTATCGGTGGTGGCGTGAATTGGGTATGATCTGGGTGTCACACCATTAGCAGGCCTGGCCATAACACACTTTACCAAATAAAATAATATACCTGCAACTGAAAAGTCCATTTTGCCCCCTCCTCGTGCTTCTTCCTCTTATCTCTGTCTCTCCATGTCTCACCTCCTTCCATTTTGTCCCACCATCCACTTACCTGTTTGGTGCCTCCCCACGTCGCTCTGGCTCCTAGCCACCGAAATTCACGAAATTTTGATGAAATTTCCTTGAAATTTAAATCCCTGTTGCCTCCAACGCTAGTGAATTGCCGGAGGGATGCAGATCGGACGGCAACGACGCGGCGAGTCGGTGGCCTTTGATGAAGAAGGGAGTCTAGGAGGGAGGGCTTAGGCCACGCACCGCTACCCTCCCCTGCCGGAGATCGAGCTTGGGCTTGATTCCCCGTCGCCGGTGCTCAGAGTGGAGGGCATTGCCAGAGCTCAGCCTTGGGTCATGCACTGTCGTAGAATTCAGGCTTGGCTCTTGTGCTGCCGCTGCTAGAGCTTGAAGTGGAGGGTGCTATTCGATGGTTCACAGGGGAGAGATGGTCGAGAGGGAGAAGATGAAAGAGGAGGGCAAAATAGACTTTTTAGCTGTGGATATATCATTTTATTTCATGAATCATGCAATGGTTTATGGCTACTGAATTGCAGTGTGCTACGCCATAGCTTGGTGTTAAATACAATGTCTGGAAGTTGTAGCTTTCAAATTGTAGTGCCTTGCTACCAAATTTCTCAAAGAGTAAATGCAATCTGGTTTCATTGTAACCAACTTATTTAAGAGGCATTGCTCGCCAACTCATTGTGATTAAAACAAACCAAAACAGGTACTGCTGAAAAATAAGACAAGAAAATTAAAATATTCTTTAATTAAAAAAATCGAAACTCCGATGCCCTGGCTGGAACTATTCCTTTTGATATGCCATTATGCCTGGATAATGTCTGGCCCACTTAACCTTATTTGGCCGGTCCAGTCATTGATAAGCTTAGCCCAGCCCAATACATCCAAATAAGAAACTAGCTGGATGTGAGAAAAAGGAACCACCTGTCAATCAAGGATAATATCACTCTAAAAAAAATCTATGTATAATACAGCCACAAACATGGTTCAGTTCTATACAGCCCTGAGCCCTCAGCTGACCATTACTGTCTAAACAAGCAGTGATAGTCAAGCTCATATTTATTTGCAAAATTTTTATTCCATCAAAATATACTACCATATAGGAGTACGTCTAGAACAGTGCGTGCATCCAATTTATTCTTCAAATCCCATCGTCCAAGGTGTGCTCAGCCTGCAATCTTCAGCTCGTCCTGGATGATCGCGGTCACTGCAAGGATGCCATTTGGACGATTCTGGTAAGCACGGGAGCATCTGCCTCTAAAACAGATTCGTCTCTATATTTATAGTCTTTTATTCTTCAGCAGAATGTCTATCTTAATCTCTAACTTTAAAATTTCTCTCTGCCAGCCTCTAAATCTAGAGACTCTTTATGTCAATCTTTACAGTTTCTCTAAACAGAGGTTCTACTGTAAAGGATAGAAATATAGAGAACGAATAATAATTTAGAATAGATGTATGGAGAGCCTATTTTAGAGCATCGGCTCAAGAAGCATCGAAGTTACGCAGATCACAGACATATACATGCATACCTCTCAGTCCAGATGATCTGACAGTGCCGTCCAGGTCGTTCTTCGCAACGTTTCTGTATGCAGATGATTTTTCTTGTGTCAGTGCACAAGGGTTTGTGAAAGAAACATAATTAAATCATATTCCCATAATTATTATCTCTAAGTAATATTTCAATACACATATTTAGAGAACACAAAAAAAAAAGCTGAACAACACACAAATAGGCCTTATATTTATGGATAAGATCATTAAAAATAAGCCTTATAAACTTGGACCGGCACTCGTTTACTCACATTTCAGTCAAGTTCCCAGTCAGCACAAGGGAGAGGATTTCCAGTGGCACCTTGCCAGTCAGCTTGTTCCCATTCAGCCGCCTGCAAGGACAGAAAATGATAAACAAATCAACATCAAGAAGAATTGTATTTACAACTTCTCTTTTTGATAAATCTAGTAGCAAGCACACACAAGAACTTCAATGTTTTGATATTTCCCAGAGTGGCCGGGATAGAACCACTCAGTGAATTCTTATGAAGCTCCAACTTCTCAAGGTTCGTCAGGTTGCCCAGCGTTGCCGGTATGGATCCTGTCAGGTTGTTCCCACTGAGCCTCCTGAAAACATCAACATAGTTTTGCAGTTCAGAAAACAGGAAGATTCCACCACTGTCTTTCAGTAATCAGTATCTGAACATTGTTGTAATGAAATCCATACAGAAAACGCAACGGGCTGATGGCGCCAAGTGAGTCCGGTATCTCGCCGGTGAGCAGGTTGTCCTGAAGATCAAGGCTGACAAGGCTACTCAGGTTGCCCAGTGCTGTTGGTATTGATCCGTTCAGTCTATTCCCATACAACTCACTGCAAACATGGTCAAATCAGTCTGCATAAACTTGGCTTTTGAGTGTAATTTGTGAGGTCTGCTTGTAAGTTGCAGCGCTTACAGGTACTGGAGGTTCTTTAGTCCTCCCAGCTGCGGAGTCAGAGGGCCTGACAAACCTGCTAACCCCAAATCCCTGCACAAGAAATAGATATTTAAAGTTCAATATACACAAGGTTTTCAGTTAAGTATCATTCGATACTCCAGAGTGATCCAAGAAGGCTAAATACGCGCAATCTGATGCAGTTCTCGTGAGTAAAAAGTTCTGAATCTTGCAGGGTAAACAAAGAAGAATGCTAACTTTCATCTATTTGCTGAGGAATGATTTTTATGCTTTCATAGATGGAAGTATATATATACAGGTCATAGACCAAACCAATAGCCGTTACTAACGGATTATACTTCAGAATTAATGTAAAATTAGATGTTCAGAACAAGGAGGAAAAGAAGAAACGGAAGCGGCATACACGCGGATGACGGAGTTCTCGTTGTTGCAGGTGACATGGAACCAGGTGCAGGGATTCACAAGGGTGGGATCCCAGCTCTGCAGCACATTGTTGGGGTCCTTCCATGCCTGCCTTTGCGTGTACAGAATGTCACCTGAAGATATCAACATCACAAAAATTAGCATACATCTTTCAGAAAAGGAATTCACTCAGCAAATATTCATGTATATGATCGATGACGTGGTATACATGTGGATACCTTCAGTGTTGCAGCTCACAAGGGTTGCAATAGCAAGAAGGCCAGTGAGCAGTGCTGCTGCTGTTGGTGCAAACTGGGCAGCCATTGCTGTAAACCTGAGATGTATTTGGCACACTGATTTGTCAAGAAAAGAGAGGGCAGAGGCTTTTTTCATATACAATTGTTCTGAGAGACCAGGAAAGGGTTTTCTGGCCCCCAAAGCTTTGAAACTTTCCTGGTCAGGTTCAGCTTTTCTCCTCCATTGACCTGATGCGCGTTGTAGTGATCTGAAGAATGATATGCCAACTAATTCCTGGATTAGATTTATCACACTGAGTTTCTGACCAAGGAAACTTCTGAAGAATGATGTGTCAATTAATTCCTGATTTATCATACTGAGTTTCTGACAAAGGAAAATTTTCACTGTAACCCTGGCAATTTCATTACTGATGGTGTGCAGGCTACACAGAAAAAGAAAAGTATGTAAGCATAAATTTTAGCAAGAAAATAGTTAAAAAATGACCAAATTGTGTCCTTTTAACGTAAAGAATTTATAATTGTTTTTTGGGTCAAAACTGCTGTAACAGCGTATAGTACAGATAAGCTTTTTTTTTCCAAAAAACTTCCTTTGTACTTTCATGTACCCGTTCACAACAGTGAAAATTCTAGAGTAATCATGTAACTTATACTATATTTTAGATTGTTTAAACTTTGAAATCGCAAATTCGGCATCAATTATAAAAACCCCAGCAAAAAAGCAATCACCGAATTGTAAAACTAGAGCTCTTTTACAGTCGGGGAGGAAGTATTCGAGGTAGTATATTCAGATCCAATCTTTCAATTAGAAGAATTGTGCTATCCTTGCTATTTTTTAATGTAGTATATTTAAATTATAAGTGGTCTGAACCGTTGGATTGAGAGAAGCTATCAACCCAAGGATTGAGTTTAATGTAGTGTAAATGAGCTCTAAAATTAACAGATGCTCTGTCACCATTTGAAAAATTGCATAATGCACTATTCCGAAAATTAAAAATACCATTTAAACCCCATGGATGTAATACCTGTGCACACTTTAAAATTTTCACTGCACAAAACTGTAATAAATCTCATAGATGTATGCTTCGTGTTCTCTTACAGTTGTAAGATTCCACCTCTAAAATTTCTGTTGGTACCTGCGAAAACCTATAATGTGATTTGAGGGTACAGTGCAATTTCCTCTAGCAAATGTGCTATCTCAAATTTTTGAAAATAAGTGCACGTGTGTTACAATGAAATTCATAACAAATGAGACATAACGATAGTCTTTTTTAGATAATGGAGACATAATATTAGATGACAAGTGTGCATATAAAACACAATTTATGGAAATCTTTATTCCCTAATCTTGTGAATTTAAAATACAATTAACTGCCCCACCAGATCCATACAATTGAGTAAAGAAGTTCTAAAAAAGGCCCGATTATGACGTTGACAAGGGAACAATGGTGGCTGCGGGTGCAGAACATCGACCGGAGGGGATAGCGGCCTAGTAGATAAAAGGGAGAAGGTGACGCCTATGCAAAAGAGGAGGGAAGGGAGCAATGTGGGGCCAATGTGAGAGAAGACGGTGGAGGGACGAACTTTGCAGGGTGATTTTATGTGATGTATATGGTGGGTGATTTTATTGGCGGTGGAGGACTATTTTATGACATCACATATGTTGGGTAATAACATTGAGGGAGATTTTAGTCGGTGACACTCTTTAAAATTTGCATTTCACCCCACGCCACTCTGGCTCACTATCATTAATTCAGATGGTCCCACATGTTTTACACACATGTGAAGAGACATACGAATTGAGTGTCATGGGCTGAAATATTCCTTTTAGTGATGCTTGAAGAGGACTCTATCATTCTATCAGATGTTATATGGTGGGTAATTTTAGTGAAATATCATACGTCCACCACTCACCACTAGCCTCTTTAATTAATATACAAAGAAGAACGCGTGATATCCTTTTAAGTTTTCTTTTGGCAAATTTTTGCAACAAGCACACACGACTACTGCATTGTTTCGATGTTGCAAACAGATCGAAGCCAAAAATATTAAGCCACTCATTGCATTCTTTTTTATAGGACTCCAAGATCACTCATTACATTCTTCTGTAGCTCCAAGCTGATCACAAGTCTCTTTAGACTGCCCAACGATGGTGTGATAGTCCCTTTCAGGTAATTCGCGGATAGCCCACCTGCAGAAAACGAGTACATTTTTGTAGTCAAGAGTTCACCGCAAGCTTTGAACATTCAGCATATAAAAATAAAATCAATGAATTAAAAATAAATCTTTCAACTAAATTAAGTACTCTCTCCATCAAAAAATATTTGTCGTTTTGTACATCGATACTGTCCCCAAATACAACTTTGTCCACCAATTAATATTGCAATTTGTTTATAAATCCCAATAAAGTTATAATGTTATGAAAGTGATTTTCGGGATAAATCAATATATATGATTTTTATATATCCAATCTAAATATTTAAAAAGATATTCACATTCCACATCTATCTCTAATATTAAAAGCCTCTAGTGGTGATCGTTGATGGTCGACATCATACTTTAATGAAATTACTTTCCATGCCATCTATTATAACAAATCTATCTTATCCATTAAAATTATCCACCACACCATCTATTGTAATAAATCTCTCCTATCCATTTAAATTACCCATCATGCTATAGGGCGGAGCCAGTGTACACTCAGAAAACACTCCCGCTCGATCGCTTGTCGGTCGCAATGCGTCACGCTATGCGCACGGTAAAGCTAAAGTTGCATGGCTGGCTCTCTCATAATTACGATGGTAAAATTTGGATTTTCTCGTAATAAAGCACGGACACTAGACCAATAGTTTTAAAAGTTTGGCTATATGTTTTGGAAACCGAGTATTTTCAACCGGAGAGACTAACCACTTCCAGCTGTGGACCACTTCACCAACTAGTAGATGTCCTTGTCCCTATGGGCTTTTGAAAAACAAGCCAATGCTTGTTCTTAGAAGGGGGACGCACTTGGTGCTTAAGCAATCACATCTTTTCTACAGAAGCTTCCAACGACGTGTGCGTCAACGTCCAAGTTTTGCAGTCAGAGTGCTTGAATGGAGCGTTCTGGCTATGTTCTTCTTTCAAGAAATTTTATATTTATGTAGAAATAAAGTACTTTTGATTCATGTAGACCCCAGAACACTTGTCTCATCAGTTTCACCAAATTAACCTTTCAAAACAAGGGACAAGCTTGGTAACATGTAAGCGCTTTTGAGATTTGTGGCAGTCACATGCTTAGTACTAGTTACCACTAGAAAACAACAAAAAAAACTACATGCCAAAATTCTATAGAAGTTAAACAAAATATCTTGAATGTAGTTAACCCCAAAAAGGCCAAAACAAACATGCAAACCAAATTTCTAGCTAAAAACAACAACAAACTAGCCGATTTATAAATATTTTGAAAAATTGATGTCAGCTTCTATGTGTACATATATTTGTTAAATATGAAATAACTAAACTTCCATTATCAAACTAAGTGGAAAAAGCTCTAACAAAACTAAATGGAAAAATAGTGTAGACTAATTGAAAAAGACAGTTGTCTGCTCAAAATAAAAAAGGCGACGGCTACTTAGCAAATCCATCCAAATAATTCTTTGGACTCATGCGTAGGAGCCTTTCGAAGAAGAGGAAATCAGACAAACCATCTTCTTCGTGTCGTCAGACAATGCCCTGAGGTTCGATGGGTTTACTAGTCTCTTTTACCGTTGTTGCTGATGATCATTAAAGCTCATGATTTGATCGCGGCTTTTAGATGTTTACACCAGTGTCATGGATCTTCCTTTCAACTCCTTAATTCGGCCCTCCTTGCCTTCCTTCCTAAGAAAGAAGACGCTATCACACTCAAGGACTACCGGTCCATTAGCCTGATCCATAGTCAGGAAGATCTTCTCTAAGGCGGTGTTCGATACCGTGTTCACGGCGCGGCGTGGCACGGTCAAAAGTTGCGGCGCGCGCCTGCGGAACGGGCCGCGCCGCAACGCTTAAACGAACGGAGCCTAAGATACTGGCCAACCGCCTAGCATCACACTTGGACAACCTTGTATCCGAATGCCAAATAGCAGGTTTCATGTTTCTGTGGTTTCCTTTTAAATGGTGAGGCCAGCCCTCTATATAGCAGAGCCCTTTAATTTCTTTCATTTCATCAAAGGTATTGTGAACTTGTATAGTTCACATTCTTTTGCTCTACCTATCCATTGTAGAGTATAAATAGTTCTTTTCACAATAATTATAAAGAGATGTATCCAAGACAACTTCCCCCACACCCATAACATCATTCTAGAGCTCCATCAACAAAAGGCTAGGTGTCGAAACCCGGCCATACAGACCGGACCCCTCTGTGCTTCTGTACCAGTCCCAAGGATCAAGCTGGTACCACAGTATTACAGAATGATAAACATCACCGTACGCTTATTACATTGAAATTAACATCGATACAATGAGGGCGAGTCGCCATTTATTACAATAAATAAATGATATAAAGCGAAGTAAATTAAAATCGTCGATCGCCCATCCAAACGCCACAGCATCGGACCGAGTCGCGGCTAGTAGTCTTGATTGCCCACGTCGAACTCGGCGTCGTAAGTCGCTTCTTCGGTTTCTTCACTGTTCGTTGGAATGAACAGCCCAGCGTGATATGCGAGGTAGTACGCGAATACTCAGCAAGCAAGGTCCTTATATAAATGATGCAGGATACAAGAACAGGGTAGGGTTGTTTTGCTCAAAGCCAATTTTATAAACTTTCCCTAATAGTTGGAAAACTGCAGTTGGAACTTAAGTTCAATTAACGACCCATTGTTTATTAGTTTAACACAAAATCAGCCCTCACGGCGTAAACTGAAAGACACTCACTGCCTAGCACTCACTGCCAACCCGCTACATCATTTAGATTATTAAAAACCCATGGGACTACACCAGTGGATCTTTTCCACGCCCGCTCTTGACCGCGAGCACGGCTATCATGATAGTTTAATCTCTGCAGAGAGGATACACTTTACCCATGGGATGGAATCACCTTTCGGAGACCCCAACGAAACCTTTGACAAGGTCCACCTAGATTTGAGCCTGCCCGCTAAGGATTCACCCCCTGGCAGCCTCCCACCAAGCCAGTGGCCCCCTCTTGCGCCTTGCAGGTCTGCAGTGGTAGCTAGCCACACCCACACCTTCAAGTGACACACTCAAGCCTAAGCTTTCCAAGCTAGTCACTAAGGCCTTACCATGTTAGCGCCCATGGTCAGATCTTGTTATCTTGGAATAGGCATTCCACCGAATGGAACGGTCCTTAGATGACCGAGGCGGCTACCGCACACCCGAAAGTGCCTCACGCAACTGGCCCAACTAGCAATCCACCCCAGGTCAACTCACGCCACGTTGCTTTTAGTGGATTAATTGGTTTTAAAAACCCTGACAGCCTCCCGCTGCCTCATTTTGCACCATAAGCCTAAATGATTTAATTCCTAGCTAAGATGCCCCTATCAACTTGGCCTAATTAAAACATAATATTAATCCTAGGGCAGCAATGAACAATAATATGCGCTAATTGATGATTAACACATAATAGGTCTTAGCTACACAAGTATGTACCGTAAATTAATTACACACATAGCATGCACATTTAAACATCTAATAAAAACTTTGCAAGAAAAATAGGAGCGATATGCTTCTAACTTGCCTTGGTCGGGATACGGTGGTTCGTCCTGCAGGTCAGCGACCACGTCGGCGTCTCCCTCGTTTCCCGCACCGTCTACGCACGCAAAACGAGAGCACACATAAACAACAGAAAATAATACTAAGTACAAAAGTTACCAGAAAATTACCGTGGGTAGATTAGGTTTATAGGAAGCCAATAAAATTAGTTTCGCGTGAAACGGAGTTACGGATTAAGAGATATAAATTGATGAAGGCATACTGTTCACATGAACAGTACCACGGGGTTGACGGGTCTCTTTGACCAGGGATAATAAAGAGAGGAAGAGCCACTGCTCTGGTTCTGCTTCAGCACGCACAGAGGAAAAATAGAGTGAGGAAAGAAGAGAGAGAGAAGAAAGAGAGAGAAGATGGGGCGGCGGCGGTGGCTCCTCGCGGCGGCTCCGGCGGCGGCGCCCGGCGACGGTGGCGACCTCCGGTGGCGGTGGCCCGACGGCGGCGGCGGCTAGCGCAGCGCAACGGCGCGCGGATCGAAGCGGCTAGCGGCGGCGTTCCATGGCGGCGTCTCCGGCGGCTTTGCGGCGGCGGCGGGCGGCGGCTACGCGACGGGACGGCGGCGGCGACGGCGGCGGCTGCGGCGGCGCGACAGGCGGACCTAGGCGGCGCGGCTTCCATCGGCGGCGGCGACTATCTGGCGGTGGCGGCGGCTAGGCGGCGCAGCTCCACGCGACGGCGGCGGCGCTCGAAGCGGCGCACGGCGGCGACCGGCGGTGGCTCCGGCCGGCGGCCCCAGCGCCGACGTCGCTTATTCACGGCAGCGGCGCCGGCGGCGGCTAGCGGCAAGTCGGCGTCGCTCCGGTGTTCCACGACGGAAGGAAGGCGACGACGGCAATGGCCTCACCCTTTGGCGTTGACGGCAACGAACGGCGATTCCTCGGCGTCGGCGGTGGGCTTCCGTCTGCAGCTTCTCCTACGGCGAAGAAGACAGCGTCCTGCGGCTTCTCGTTCCTTCCCTTGCTCTGCGTTGCGGTGGTAGTAGATGGATGGAGTCTTGGGTAGAGTTTGCTATCTGAAACGGGATTAATACGGGAGGTTGGAGATAAACATCCGCGTTTAAGGGAGTTCGTTTTGGAGCCAGCGCGGCTCAGTCGTGGAGGTCGTCTTGCATTGGTTTCGCATAGGCCGGGGTGTTGGGTTTGACCGCAGTTCAACATGGTCATGGTCTAGGATTAGAACTAATTAGATAGTCCTTATTTAATTGGATTAATTTCTTTTCTTTTCTTTTTTTTATTGTGAATTACGATGTACTATGTCTGTAAAAATAAAATAAGAGGACGTTACACTAGGGGTGCAAACTGGATACCAAATAATCCGAAATATCCGACATCCGTATCCGAAAAATGGGCTATTCGTATTCGAATTATCCGCATCTGAATAGAAAACGGATACGAATACGGATACTATCCGGATTTTTT
This sequence comes from Olyra latifolia, assembly GCA_036346145.1. Classification (NCBI taxonomy): domain Eukaryota; kingdom Viridiplantae; phylum Streptophyta; class Magnoliopsida; order Poales; family Poaceae; genus Olyra; species Olyra latifolia. The sequence continues at coordinate 14,155,543 of CM070533.1, forward strand.
TACTGGATACGAATACGAATACGGTTTCGAAAAATAGACCTGATACGAATACGAATACGGATATCCGTATTATTCCAGGCGTCCAGTCCACCATGTGGTCCATGCGTGAATGCGTGATGCTTACATGTGCATCATTATTCATATGATCTAAGCCTGTAAGCATTATGACCTAGAACTATTGTAATGGTGGAACAAGTATTGCTGTAATGTTATGTTGGGTTGTTGGCATGTTGGTTTGTTTTGTGGTTGATGTGCTGAAGTTGAAGGATATTCGTATCCGTCCGAATTGAGTAAATATCCGATCCGTATTCGTATCCGCTATGTTATCCGATTCGTATTCGTATCCGAGAGGTATCCGAATCCGAATCTGTATCCGGAAAAAAAAATATGAATACGAATATGGAAATGACGATATCCGATCCGTATCCGATCCGTTTGCACTCCTACAAAAGGCACCGTCCTTTTTTTCAAAATTGATTTTATTAAAGCTTTTAACTCTGTTCATTGGGATTTGGCTCGAGATGTCATGAATGGATCGCCATCTTGCCCGGTACTTTCTCCTCTTGGGTTCTCCTTATTGAACTACTAGGTTCAAGCTTCGAACACCGATGAGGGGTACACCAAGGGGAACCACTCTCTCTGATTCTCATCATTCTTGCTATTGACCCAATTCAAAGACCCATGCATATGGTGACGGAGGCTAGCATTTTATCTCCAATAAAATCTAAGCCCTTAAATGCGGACATCCCTCTTCGCCGATGATGCTGCCCTCTCCTCAACCTAGTGCAGGAAGAAATTTGTGCACTCTAAAGAATCCTTGAGTCCTTCAGCCAGCTTCTTAGTCACGAACCTAGGCAAGAATGCAGTCCATCCAGTCAGATGTGATATACTCGACATGGATGACATCCTATAAATCTTTCTAGGGGAACACAATTGCTTCCCTTGCTGCAACCTTGACCTCAGAGTTGCACTTAACATTGTTTCAGAAGATTCACATCCCCCCTGGTTGAGAAAGTGTGTGCTAGGCTCCCCAAGGGGAAGGCTCACCTTTTCATGGAAGCCCGCACCCTTATCTTAATCAAATCTGTCCTTTCCTTGATTGTCGGGACCTGGTTTTACTAAACCAAACCCCACTGTGTTAACAGTATGAGTCTTAAAGATCCATGCTTGTATCCATAGTATAACAAGAATAAAGTATCAATGCCAACGTTGCATTAACTAATAAAAGTAATTAGAGTGCGACAGATCCACTTATTACAATAGTTCAAGACAATAATAAGTCTTAACTACTGCAAATAAGAAGCAAATGAAAGATAGTGTCTCATCACGACCATAGACACACACTAAATAGGAAGCAACTAGTAGTCCTAAGCATCCTTTGGATAATCAGCAACGTACTCCTGATTATACTCTCGACCTGCTCGTGGAATAAGCAGCCCTAAATAAAAGTCGTGGTTAGCACGCAAATATTAGCAAGTCTTTTCTGGAAAGGGCCAGGCTAGGCTCATCCGAGGAAAGATAAAGGCTCATTTGCATAAAAACAATTAACTTATAAGTATAAAAGCATTTAATAAATCATAAAATAAATAAATAAACAATTCTCATAATTAATATTAACAATAACATAAACATGATATAACTCTCAATCTCAGTGTCTTATGTCTCAAGTTCTCATTGTCTCATGTCATAATCTCAACATAGTTCTCATCTCGTTCTCATTGATCATAAATCATAAATCATCTAGTAACGGCACACAGCCAGATAAACTTTACCCAAGTCAAATTAATTAAGGTGTAGCTACAATGTAAAAAACTACTAAGATACTCATAATCGGGAGCATGGCCATTCGAATGGGTTTACACTCTGTAAAGGTTGTATGTTTTTCCTGCAAGATATGATACTCTCCCGTCGAAAAACATCACAACAAAATCTACTAGAAAACTAACCCCAAACTTATCATGGCCATATCTGATAGGTCACACAAGTACCCCGGAATTCTATCCGAGCAATACACCGGCGATAACGCATCCCTCGGGACCTCACCTGTGGTGCAAATATGGTCACAATTCCGGCATTATTCTCCCTTTAGATTATACCACGTCCCATACAGGGCTTGCGGTCGCACGATAATTTCTCAGTTAAATCCATCACAATCATCGGTCCTTAGGGACCGGTGTGTCGACTCGGGTCACCCACTCCGAGTCAAATTAATTAGTTGGACAAATTTTAATTAATGAGTGAACAATCCCACCATAAACCCAAAATTCTCTAGTCCCATACTCAATTATCTAATAAGTTGGTTCTTTAATGATCATAGGAGTAAATCACTTCTCAAAACTAGCTGAGCAATGCTAAGCCATCTAAATTCATGAAAAATAGTAGCAAATTACATAATAATATTATCCTAAGGTTTTTTATGATAATGTGTGCATACCATATAAATGAACGACATGCACTAGGAATTTCTAAAGTAAATACACATAATTTCATTAAATAGTAATTTTAGAAAATCTAGAAATTAGGATTCAAGGGGAAAGATATGCCTTCCTGATATTTGGAAACTTGCTGAACGTCGGCGGCATCGATGGATTCTCCATCGTCGCCAACATGGTCTAACACACGCAAAACAAGAAAATAGCAATAAATACCAGAAACATTAAATAAATTAAAAAATTATATAAAAATTACAGTAAGTAGATATGAATTTTTTGAATTTTTAGAAACTAGAATCGCTGGAATTGGAGCTAGGATGAATTTCCAACGAAAATATGAAGAAACACTATTCAATTTAATGCAGAAAAGTAAAAATTTTACTGTAGCTGCAGCCTGCACTGTAGCATCGTAGCCCAATTTACCATATAGATTAGGAGGCTGTGGCTGGGAGATGGGACAGAGCGAGGGAGTGGAAACAGAGAGCTTGAGAGGGATGGAGAGGTTAGAGAGAGATGGAGAGGGGGAGAGTGGGCGTGCGGGGCCGGCGAGAGGCGGCGAGGCTAGGGTCATGTAACAACCCAAAATTTAGCCATGTGGATCTATACATGCATACAGTTATACACTACTCTTTTAAAAATTTCATCCTTGAATAATTTGAAACGACTACCTGTAACTTTGAAATGACGCCTCCAAGAAGAGAATCCACGCCCAAAGCGCTACCGTTGCCCGATCCAATGACACATGAATCACGGCCCGACTGCACGATTGGTGACTAGACCCGTTATCACCGACTAGATCCCCTGGCTCTAGCATCTAGATTAGGATTCCAAAAGAAGCTCAACGACTGCTTGTGACAGGACCGAAGACTGATGAACAGACAGAGGAGCACCGGCCACCAATGTCGAGGGAGGGAAAAAGAGGAAGAGGGGAAGGTGGAGTGTGGGACGCTCCCTCTCACCACCTGCAAGGGCTAGAGCAGGAGAGGAAGGGGGCCGAGGAGTGGAGGCCCTAGGGTTTCCAAAGGGCTCCTAGAGTGGTGGCACTATCAATCCCTTCCCATAGCTTTTTCTGCCTTCTCACAATTCAGAGATTTGCTCCAAGCATTGGGGCGGGCTGCCCCACAAGAGGGGGGGGGGTCGTCTAACCTGAAACTCCTATGGTTGAGGCAAGCGTACCGACGATCATCCCAAAAAACCAGCACAACAGAACATCCGGGTCATGGGCATAGCCTGGCCTCTCATCCCTATGCGCCCTACGCTAATTATCATCTCATAGGTTACAACAACGGCGCCACATATGACCTAGGATATAGAGTCCTCAAACTCAATCTTATCCACCTATAATAACTTAGAGTTGACGTCCGCATATTCAGTACAAACTCAAAAACTTACCGTGTTTAGTATTTATCTTTAATTTTTAAGATATATGTTAGATTTATACGCATTTGTATAGAATCATCAAATTTATCTGTGGTTTTTTGGAGCCGATATTATGGGCTAATGCGCGAGAAGTGGTTGCTTACCGTGCCTGGACCGACACGGGTTAGCCCACCTCTGTCCAATTCCTACAAGAAAGTGATTTATATAGTTTTCGTTTTTCAGCCACCGTTAGATGGTCTAGCTTGACGCAGTGCAAAGAAATTTAGGTTCCTTCGCGAGTGCAGGTCTCTGCAGGCTGCAGTTGCGAAGAAGAGTCAGGGGTTTAAATTTCAGCGAAATTTCACGAATTTCACTAATTTCGCTGGTGAATGAAATTTTTTGGGCACCCGAAATATGAATCTATTTATAGTTTTTAGATGTCTCGAGGATTTTGTTGGAGTAGTGCGGTGATGAGAGAACTATGTTATTGATAGAGCAGCTCAAGAAATGGCAAAACATTGTCAAAGGATTTAAATTCCAGCGAAATTTCGGCGAAATTTCACGAATTTCGTTGATTTTGCTAACGAACGAAATTTTTGCCCGGCCGAAATTTGAATCCTTGAGAAGAGCTCGCCGGAGTGGAGCCTGCAGGCGGTGAATGCATGCCATGAGCCCCGTGACCGACCGCCGGAGCTCAAGATGAAGAGGAGGAATAAAAGAAAATGAAGGTTCTTTGCTTCTTGTTGCCGTAGCTTAGCTAGCAGGTGCCTTTACTTCTCTTTGGCTGTTAAATATGGATTCCATTCTTTCCGTCTCTGCTTGAGGTAGAGGAATATAAAGAAGATGGAGACGACGAGGGCACCTGCTTGGCGTGCAGTCCAGCTGATTCTCACGCTTGGAGCCGACGCTAGCTGAACGGGCAGGAGCAGGACTGCGTCCAAAACCTCTTGCGTGAATGCAGTGAGACAAGACAGATCGAGAGGGAGAGGGACACCAAATACTCTCAGCACCTGCAATCGTGTGCTATTGTGAGACGAGGTACGTACGTACGCTTCCTCTGCTGCTTTCCATTCAGCTCAGTTTGCTACGTACCCTATTCTGCTGCATTTCGTTAGTAGCGTTGCTTTCCTCTCGTGTTCCTTTCATCTTCTTCTTCTGGTTGCTGTCTATGGATTGAACCGCCCTGATCCCTATTTTCTTCTTTGAAGCACAATTGGTTTGTCGATCGATAAGCAAACTCTGACCGCTGCTTACGGGATAATTAATTTGACGTCCTCGTTGCAAGACGGCTTCCAAGGTAAGACATGTGCTTTTGGGAATCTTGAAGCCATTCAATTGTTGAGCACCTAGCAACCATTCGTTAAGGAAAAAAAATATCTCTTGCGACGTGAAAGATTTGTGTTGAAGGGGACAAGGAGGAGCACAAGTCCTACGTAAACAAGTAGGGGTGAAAACGGTTCGGATACGGTCGGATATTGGGTCATACCGTATCCTAACCTTATATTTTAAATCGAATACCGGTTCGGATACGGTTTGAACAAATATCGGATCGGATACGGGTGCGGTAATGGATAACTACGGACGGGTAGAAAACGGATACGGTTATTATACGAATAGGTACAAAGCGGATATCGGATACTAAATCGGTTAGTACTTAAATTATATACGATTAAAGCATTAGATGAGAACAATCTAATTAACACGTGTTTATAACACATAGTCCAAGCATTATATAATGTATATAACATACATAATCAAAAGATTATATAAAAATTTAATTAACACATCACATCGGCATAGTCCAATTAATACATAAAGTTTAACAAATACATATGCTAGAACATGGAGTCCAATTAACATATTACTCGTCGACAAGAACATAGTGTTCATAGATACATGATCCAAAATAACACATAGTTTCAACGCTCAACATATCACATAGTACAAACATAGCACATAACACATGCATATATAGTTCCAACATAACACATAGTTCAAACATGAGACATAGTCCACATTAACATAACGTGATAAACATAAAATAAAGTTTATGCATGTATGAAGATCTCAACATACAACATCTCTTCATCTCCATAACATCATGCCACTATGGAATGCCATTTTATCATTCTTAGATCATTCGTTTTCCGTTTCTTCATTGACATCTATGTCCAATTGATCCATTTGAGCACATATGCCATCTAAGATTGCACCCTTCATGTCAACTAAAATAGAAAAACAATAAAGTAATAGTCACAATCAAATGCATTCATAAGTATAATACATAAATGAAGATATAAAAAGATAACAAATACCTTTATTTGAAGCTCTCATCCAATCTTTTGTGCAAATTAATGCCTCAACTATTTTAGGATCAAGTCGACCACGGAATGGATCAACTACACGTCCACCAGCATTAAATGCCGACTCTGAAGCAACCGTGGAAACTTGTATGGATAGTACATCACGGGCAAGACGAGAAAGAATAGGATATTTTGCCTTTTGCCCCTTCCACCATGATAACACATCAAAAGTTCCTTCACCATCACTGTACATAAGAAGTTCTTCATTCATGTACACTTGTAACTCTGACTTTTGCTTCTCATTATTTGTAGGGTGATACAACACATTAATATCAACCTCATCATCCTCATCATCCAATGAGCAACCCTTAGAGTTAGAAGGCAAACCATGATCCTTTGAAATAGATGCCTCATTGTCTTTAGATGTATGCATACATGAATATAATGCAAACAATTCATTGATCATATTCATGAAGTCTACCTTCTTCAACTCAGCCATCTCATGTCCATATATTTTAGACAAGTACAAATGAACCAGCTTATCCTTATACCTAGGATCAAGAAAAGCTGCCACAGACAAAGCTTTGTTGGTCATGTCCCAATACTTATCAAACTTGTCTTGCATAGCCTCGCCCAAGTTAGAAATTATGATCTCATCACTCTCACACCATTTGGAAATAGCAATCTTGATCTCACAAAACTTTCTAAAGAAAAGATTTGCAGTAGGATATGATGTGCCGGAGAAAAGCAAAGTGACATCATAAAACTTCTTCAAGCACTTGCAAATATGTGATGCATTCAACCATTCAGCCATGGTAGGCTTCACATGATCATATCTACCCTCATACCTAAGAGTAAGACGATCAAAAGTATCCTTATAATAAATAGCATCTCTTATCATGATATAGGTGGAGTTCCACCTTGTGGCAACATCCAAAGAAAGAGTCTTTCTAGTGTCCAAGTCACATTCTTCAGCACACTTTTGGAATGCCTCCCATTGTTGAGGTGATCTTTTTATGATGGATATAAACTCTCTAATATTTCCAAACAGCAGAATCAATTAAAGTTAACCCATCTCTAGCAACAAGGTTCAAAATATGATTGGCACATCTAACATGAAAGAACTTCCCACCCAAAACAAGGATACCTTCTGCATTATTAATAACATGATCAACAGCAACTTTGTTGGAAGAAGCATTGTCCAAAGAAAGGGCAAACATCTTTTTATCTAAATTCCAATCCAATACATTCTTGAAAAATGCATCACCCAATCTTATACCAGAATAACTGCCCTCTACATGCAAAAAGTTGATGATTTTTTTTTGCATTTTCCAATCATCATCTATCCAATGTGCAGTGACACACATATAAGCTCTATTTTGGATGGAAGTCCACATGTCCATAGTAAAGCTAAAACGACAAGTTAGCTTCTTAAACTGTGCATATAACATGCTCTTTTCTTCATTATAGATGTTCATGATTTCTTTCTGGACAGTTATACGAGATTTGAATGGAAAGGTAGGCCGCAAGGACTTGATAAAGCGAATGAAATAAGCATGCTGGCACATAATAAAGGGATACTCATGCATAATGATGCATTCATGCAACTTTCTCCAGCTATCTTTCTCATCATAAGTGTAAGTTGCAAGCCTTTGGTCATTTTGAGATAAGAGTTTTTGACCTAGTACCTGCTTGTGTATATTCTTCACATGGTTTCCCAAAGCACTTGTACCATTTGAACTTTCACATCTAGCTGTATGCCTGCAATGTTTGCATTTGGCCCAGTTCTCAATGTTAGTGTTTTCACCATCTATTGTCACCTTTTTCTGGAACTTCGTATAATGATCCCACACCCATGAAGTGCGCTTCTTTCCCTTAGGCTTTGCATTTTCTTCTTCATCATCATCATCTTCTTCGCTTGTTACGACATTTACACTAACACTTCCAGTTTGAGAGACTGTGAAAAGAAAAATGACAAACACATCATTGTAGGCAAACATATTATTATAAAACACTATTATATACAATAATATTGTTCTCTTGTAATTATACCTTTGGTAGGAATCACTGGAACTATAGCTTTGTTCTTTTCTGAGGTTATTGCTTTCATCGCGGATGCCATCAACTTACTTCCAGAGTTTGTGTTAGCCTTGTCGATCTTAGTGGATGATTCTACATTCTTTCCCTTCTCCTCTTTGCTCATCGACGGCGCCTTACGCTTGCTTGAGCTTGCACCACCCTTACTTTTGGTTGTAGGTGGCAGTGGTACTGCTGAAATATCACATAACCTTCGCAATTTCTTTGTTGGGCGTGCACTCATTGACTTCTTGCCTTGCTCTTGCTCTTCCATTTCTACCCATTGCGCCACATCATCAGAAACATCATTCGTGGACACATGCACATCCACAGAGTGGTCCTCCTCATTAGTCTCATGGCTCTTGTTATTAAAATCCGACCCTCCACCACTGCCATTGCCTTCCATTTTATGCAGTGCCCTATAGGCATAAGAAAAAAAAGAGTTAAGACTATTATTAGCAACCAAGGAACCAGATTCAGTTCAGCATTAAACAACATATGGGTAGAGTATACAACCTGAATTTTCTTCAGTTTGCAGATTGAACGGAGACGTACGGTGCCAGCAAATTGTCAAACCTGAAAACACCAACCACTGCACATCAGTATGACATAACTTTTTCCTTTTTCCTGTGAAAATTCCAATTTAACAGCTTGTTTGGATTTTCGAGATAAAAAACGACTCAATAAACAGCTTGTTTGGATTCTCGAAACATACATAAGCAAATAAACCCTGAAGAACATGGTCTAAATATCTACAGGAGGTTATTAGAACCTATAAACAGTAATTAGCACCAACCACAGAAGCAGCACAATATGCATTAGTGCATGCAAGTGGAAAAACCAAAACTTAAACCAAGTGATGTCCAAAAACACAGTAACACAATTTATAAACGTCAAAATAAGAAATTTATCAGATATTGTTAAAAAGAAAAGAATGACAAAAGGGGCCAGTATTGCAATGCTTTCAATCTTAATCTTCATGTCATATAGATATTTAAGACAGTATACTTCACAAACAAACTGATGCTCTGAACATTGCAGTCAATCCCAAAGGAGCTACGAATTAGTTCGTCAAGTTACTCAAACATTAAATCAGTGCCTTAGCACAATCAATATTACATATGCACATCACAAATACTAGAGTTTAAACCGAAAGAAATACTCCGTGACAAAAGTAGAATAAGACCTTCTGAAGACTTGGGATTGGTTAACAAGGCAAATTCAACCACTATTTCAAGCAACCACCAAGAAGTACAGATTGCACCAATGCAGTACGCGACCCTGCAGCATGAACCATACGAATAGAGCTCGGAGCACCCCACGCGGACCTGCAATGCCACCGCTTCCATCAGCGTAAGGCGAGAGTGAGGAACGGACGCGATTGAGCTCGGAGCAGAGGAAGGAGGATCGTACCTAGCTCAAGAGGGCACCGCAGACCCGGCGATTCGCTTCGTGGAGGGGAACCCGTCGTCCGCGGCGCTTCGCCGCGCGCCGGGCGAGGAGGCGCTGCCGGGCGAGGAGGCGCTGGCCCGAGAGGCGCGAGCCGCCGCGATCGGCGAGAGGCGCGAGCGGCGGGCGTGTGCTGCGCAAGGTCGCGCATGAGGAGGAGCTCACCGGCGCGGTCGGCGTGGTCGGCGAGGGAGGCGCGAGCCGGCGCGAGAGGCGCGAGGACGAGGAGGCGCGGGCCGGGCGGGAGGCGGCGGGCGGGAGGCGCGAGGGCCGACGAGGAGGCGCGGCGGCGGGGCGCGTGCCGGCGTGGGGTCGCGGCGGGGGGAAGGATCTCGCCGCGGGTCGGCAACCGGCGGGAGGCGCGTCGGCGGGGAGGTGGTGGCGGCCAGACGTGGAGTGAGTTTGGGTGGAGTGGCGGTTAGGGTAAAACGGGGAGTTAATTGGGCCTATTGGGCTGGCCGCCGCATCCGCGGAAGTGGGAGAAATCCCCAATTAAAATACCGGTATCCGGATAGATTAATTAAGCGGATATCCGAATCCGATCCGAATTTGTCGGGTACCAGTGCTACCAGATCCGATCCGAATCCGGTAAAAAAAATTCGGATATTAACCGGATCCAAAACCAAATCCGAAAAATCCGTTTTCTGAGAACCCGATTGCTAACCGTGAGCATGCGGATCGGGTATCCGTCGGGTAGAATCCGAACCGTTTTCACCCCTATAAACAAGTAGGACGCAGTTCGTTCCAGCCCGCCCGCGCTCGAGCGTTGGCTCGGCACGGGTTCTTGTCTAGGGCTGCAAACGTGCTGAGCTCAAGCGAACCTGGCAGGAGCTTGAAAATGCTTGACTCAAACTATTAGGATTTTTACACAATGCGATCAGGGAACGACACCAGAGGCCTGATATTTGGTAACGTAGTTTGGCTTGCGTCTATATCTACCGTGCAATGATTATGGGTGCTTCTTCCCAACAACGCGGCATACCGGCCACCCGGCGTCACAGCCACATGCCGGGTGTGACCCTTGTGCGCCTATACGCCACTATTTTAGTCGTTATAGATTACATCAGCAATGCCCCCTTTTATATAGGGCACAGGATTACAAAATCCGACTTAAACTCTATCCTACTCTGCCTATTATAGCTCAGAGTCCAAATGTAACCCTATTCATACACATATTCGACACCAACTCTAACACGAACAGAGCTCAAGTAAGCTTGAGCTTGACTTGTCTAGGATGATAACATACAACTTTTGTAGAGACAAAAGCAGAAGTTGAGTAAGCTCGAGCACGGGCTTGACTAGACTCTATTAAATACAATTTTATCAAGCAAAAAATAAAATTTGAATAGGCTCGATGAAGCTCGAGTAGGCTTGGACGAAGCTCTTGCTCATGTATACACCAAAAACATGATTTTATAGAGAATTAGCAAAGCTCGAAAAAGATCAACAAAGATCAAATGAAGCTCGAGCTTGGCTCACGAGCTTAAGGCTAGGTTTGATTTGAGCTCGTTTGGAGCTCGAGCAGAGCTCAATTCGAGCCTCCCGCGAGCCGGGCTCAAGCAGTTTGCGAGCCTCAAGATTTTCTTGCAGCCCTATTCTTGCCTTTCCTAGGATTTGATCTTAGGGCTAGAGTCAGATATACTTGCATGCATGTGTTACGGAGGCTTTGCAGCTTCTGACCTACATGTTTGTGTTTGTTTTAAGCACACATGCCTGCGTGCGTGTGGTGTGTCGTATGTGTGAGCGTGTGAGTTTGTGCGTATGTGTTGTAGCCATTAAAAGGTCCTAGGCTAACAAATTAAAATATTGTCCCTCCACTTTAACACTTGTCATTTTGAATATTGACACATTCCACAAAATACTACTTTGATAACTGATTACTATTGCTAATAAGTAAATTTTAGACATTTACAAACTATTTTGGGATATTCGTTTAATTTGATCTAACAATTTAGTGATCTCTTGCCTCTAGATGTTAAAATGATAAATACATTTGCACCATACATGCTTCATTTAAGCCTTTAAGGATTAGTTTGATGTTTGGATATTTGAGCCTTTAAGCCTTCTGCATGATAAATACATTTGCACCACTGCAGAAGTTGGATATTTGAGAAATGTCACTATATATGTCAATGATATCTAGGTCCTACATGTTATTGGCACATGAATGACAAATTTCTTAACTTAAAATTTTGCAGTGGCATCTATCTAAACCACCCTTCATTTAATGGCTCAGTGATCTCAATAAGTCAGTACCATATAAGAGCACATCGCACAAAACCAATAAAATTAAATAGTATTGAAGTTGATTTTCGAGACAAACCTATACATATTACTTTCACGTACCTAATCTAAATATATAATAGATACCCATAGCAAATGTTTAAAAAATCTGATTGCAAAGGAATATTTAATTGTTGATTAATTTTAAGTTAGGACAATTGTTCTCTACAATTAGAATCAGGAAATTAAGCCTATAATATACTCTTAAAGTTATTTAGATACATTCCAATGCATAGTTTTAGCTTTACAAAAATTGCATCACAAAGTTAGAAATAGTTAAAATATTCCATGACTTGTTTGCAACTCTTAGAAATACACCATTATAAATACAAAATTGGCTAAAAAACCCTTCCTTCTTCTCAATCTCTAGCCTTCTCCCCATATTTTACTCCATGTTCATCGTCGAGGTCTCCTCCTCTACATGAACTCAATGCCCTGACCATGTTTTCGGATCGGTGCCCTCAACATTCTTCCTCCCCGAAGCACCATCCTCCATGTCCCTCCACTGCAGTAGCTCGATGGCGACTCCATCGGCCGTAGAGGAGGCGACAATTCACAATAATTCTTCCGGCCATGGCAGCCATGGATCTGGCTCTTCCACCCTTCCCAAGCGTCAACTCTCTCTCCCAACCACCCACTCTCTATGGATGCATGGTCGCAATAATTTTCCAGAGTGCCACGCCTACTCTCGATGCCCTCTACTACACACGGTGAGTTCCATCAACGGATCCCCCATTGCCCTTCTCCACCCACATCGCTGAGCTCCATGGCTAGATCCATTGCACGCCTTTTGCATGGCCAGGGGAGAAGCCGTCGAACTGCTGCCACGAAAGAGGGAGGGTGCATTCTGCTTCTGCCATCTTGGAGAGGAAGAGGAAATCTTGGGTGAGGGAAGAGGGCAAGGGAGGTGGAGGAGAGGGAGCTTACTGGCGGTGGGTTGTTGGCCACCATATGAGCTGTAGGGAAAAGAAGAGAGGGGCAAGAAGGAGACAATGACATAACAGTTGGAAATTTGAGAAGGATAGAGGGGCAAAACTGTTAGATAATAAAATATTTCTAAGAGTTGTAACTAATTAGCAGTGGCATATTTACGATTTTCGACTTTGTAGTGATATTTCTCTAAAGTTGAAACTCTGTAGTGGCATCTAACTAACCACATACTCTATATCATCTGTATAAAGGCAACAAGTACAATGTGTTATATTTTAATTGCATGATTTCATATATTTATATGTATAAAATTTTTGTTTGCCATGCTACAATCAACTGCTACAACGGTGCAATGATATATTCTTGCTCTCTCTCCTCAACATTGAATGTCTTTCATAGCAAAACTTATAAACAACTAATGTCACCATATTGTTAAAGCTCTTTTGTGTTGAATGTGTCTAGGAGTTTGTGGAAGGATGTGGTTAACTTTAATGAATATAGTTCGGGTGTCTGTTTGCCTAAATAATGAATTGTATGTATTTTCTTTTAGTTTTTTATATTTACTAAGTAAAGTATATTTTAGCCTTTTAAAGTTATACTAAAATCTCACTTTGTACACCAAAGATGAAAATTACTTTTTCAGCTCATTTAACTTTGTTTGTTTGCATTTGAGCACCCATTAGTGCTAAAGTGGATCTCGATTAATTAGATTTTTTTTCAATAGCCAAAAATTTTAAATAAATGGTAAAAAATTGTAGAATATTTATAAAAATGTGAACTTAATTTATTTGCATTAAAAACATAAGGACCCCAAATGCATAATATACATATGTGTTTGGTGAACATTTGTAATGCAAAAAATATGTTAGATGTATCATGAAAGTCATAAAATATATCATGAAATTCAATTTGAGATAGCATATTATGGGCCCTCATTTTTTAAACTCATAGAAATTTTATTTGCAATTGTCTGAACTTATGAGTTAGTTTGATTTTTTGCTATTTAGAAAAATCCTATTTATTAATCATAGTCCAGAAAAATCCTTTTTATTAATAGTCCACGCCAGCATAAGCTTAGCACTTAATGAGTCTTCAAAAAAAAGCAAGGGTTCAAGTCAAAACGAACTTAAGTAAAACAAACCAAAACAATAATTTTGAGCATTGCATTGCAAAGTGAAATTCACTATAACTTTAAGTGGCCGCAGTGCGATTAACTCTTATTCATTGCACACCCCCTCCCCCTCCCAACAATTACAATTTATGTCAGGTTCAGATACATGTAGCCATAGTTTCAAAACTTTAGCTATAGATTTTTTTTAATATCTAGTTTAAGACACTAGGTTCAAATCATATGCATAGATTTGTCTCAAAAGTACTTTCATAATAATATAATTTTATTGGGTTTTATAAATAAGTCATCCAAATAAGAGTGGTCAACGTTTAATTTTTGGGACATGCATTTGTGACTAGAGGTTGTATTCGTTATGTTTTGCATTTCTTAATTAGCCATGCTTTGGAAGGTTCAAGATCAAGAAAATTCCTTGTGTGCCACTACGTAAGGCCCCAAACCTGTCACTGTAATCATTGAACCATGGCACCTATACGTGCCATCATATTTTCAATTTGTTCCCTTCTATGCCATTATTGACTATTCTTACCATTAAAGAGGTGTGCAAAGACAAGCTTATCCCTGCTTTTGTAACCTCGTGTATGCCACCACATGCTTCTTCTCCTCCTTTTCTTTCACTAAAACATGGGACCCACCCTGTCTCCTATCTCTGTCTTTCTTTTTCTCCTTTTTCCATTTTAAATTTCAAATTTTAAAACTTGAAATTTTTTGTCATATTTGAATGCGGATATTCTTCAAATTTTAAAAGTTGAATTTGATCAAATTTCAAGTGTAGAAAATTGACTGAATTTTTCATTTAATTTGAAAATTTGATTGAATTTCAAAAAGTTGAATCTGGTTTGAATTCCGAATTTTCTAATGTGAAGTTTGAGATGTAGAAAATGTAAACTGTGATATACTACCAAATTTGAATTTCAAAATTTAAAACATGCAACATACAGTCATGTTTGAATGTGGAAATTTAAATTTTCAAAAAAAGAATCCAACCAAATTTTAAATACAGACATTTGGTAGAATTTTTTGTTTTAATTTGAAGTTCGAATGAATTTAAAATGTTGAAGAGGATTTGAATTTTGAATTAGGTTTGAATTTTGATTTTTGGAACTTGAAATTTCAAATGCAGAAAACCCAAATTGTGATATTGTACCAAATTTGATTTTCAAATTTTAAAACTTGCAACGTTTGTCATATGTGAGTGCGGAAATTTTCAAATTTCATAAAATTGAATCTAGTGAAATTTGAAATGTAGAAATTTGTTAGATTTTTTAGGTTTTATTTGAATTTGATTGAATTTTAAAAAGTTGAATCTGGGTTGAATTTGGATTTTGAAATTTCAAATGCATAAATCTAAATTGTGATATTCAACTAAATTTGAATTTTGAAACTTGTATTACTTGGTCATATTTAATGTGAAATTTTTAAAATATTATAGCATTGAATCTTGTCAAATTTCAAATGCAAAAATTTAAAGAAATTTCAAAAAATTGAGTATGATTTGAAATTTGAATTTAAAATGAATTTTATAAATATTTGAATTTTTGGGATGTGACAATCTTCCTCACTTTTTCTCTGCTTTGAAAGCTAGGACGTGACCTGCTTTCTGTCAACACCCGTCGGCCCTGCATGCCAGCCATGTGAGGACTAGAGGGCATTTTGGGTATTATGGAGGGGTTGCCCATGGAGACACCTAGCCTAACGGTGTTAACAGAAGTGGTATATAAGGAGTCGATAGCAGAACGCAATGACATCTATAGTTGCATGGTTCAGTGATGGTAGTGATGGGTTTGGAGCCTTATGCAGTTGCACAAAAAATTTACCCTTCAGGATTACACACTATATAAGTATAGAGTAAAACCAGCAATGTTTTATTTCTTGCCAATGTGTACAGAGTAAACTTACTTGCTATAAACTTTGCTCAACATTCAGATCAAGTTTTAGAGTATTGTGGATTATCAACACGAAATTTGGTCATTGCTGGCACATCTCCTTCAAGGATTTATCTGATGGCAACCATATTATATTCTTTTGTTGGGTCATGTATCCAAACAATTCAAGAGATGGTTACAGAAGAGGCAAAACTAACACTGAGAGTCAAAGAAGAGCTTAAAGATCTACAACGAAGAATGAAACAAATACAATGTTTTCTTAGTGATGCTGAGCAGAGGAGTATTGAGGAGTCTGCTGTTAAAATTGGCTTGGTGATTTGAAAGATGCCATGTATGCAGCTGATGATATTGTCGACTTGGTTAGGATTAAAGGAAGAAAGTTAATAGCTGATCAACCTTCTACATCATCAAGAAAATCAACTGCATGCAGTGGCCGTTCACTCTTGTCTTGCTTTCCTAATATCTGGACGCGTCATGAGATTGCCGTTCAGATTAGAAGCCTCAACAAGAGAATAGAGAATATTTCAAAGGATAACATTTTCTTGACAC
Organism: Olyra latifolia; assembly: GCA_036346145.1. Taxonomy (NCBI): domain Eukaryota; kingdom Viridiplantae; phylum Streptophyta; class Magnoliopsida; order Poales; family Poaceae; genus Olyra; species Olyra latifolia. Next base: position 14,171,939 of record CM070533.1, read on the forward strand.
TTCAGAACACAAAACCAACTGGGCAAGTTTATGTAACATATCAGAGAAAAACAGCCCCAATTGTTGAACCAGTGCTTGTCGGAAAGGAAATCACATATGCTACCACTAGACTTGTGGAGTTGGTGCTACAACACAAGGAAAAGAAGGATTACAAGATTGGCATTGTTGGAACAGGAGGAGTTGGCAAGACAACACTAGCTCAGAAAATATATAATGATCAGAGGATAAAAGGGAAGTTTACCAAGCATGCTTGGATTTGTGTTTCCAAAGATTATTCGGAAGCTTCTCTTCTGAAAGAAGTTCTTCGAAATTTTAGTGTAAAACACAAGAAAAGTGAAACTATTGGAGAGCTCCAAAGCAAGGTTGAAGCAGCCGTTAGAGGAGAGAATTTATTTGTTGTGTTGGATGATGTGTGGCAACCAGATGTATGGACCAATTTGCTAAGAATTTCATTCCATGCTGCGGCTACAGAAATGATTGTAATAACAACTCGGCTTGATGGTGTTGCAAAAGCAATTAGAGTGGCAGATCTACACCGAGTTGAGTTGTTATCTGAAGATGTAGGATGGGAGCTACTATGGAAGAGTATGAACATTACTGACGAGAAAGAAGTGCAGAATTTGCAAAAAGTGGGCATGGAGATTGTTCGAAAATGTGGTGGTCTTCCTCTTGCAATCAGGGCTATTGCTAGTGTTTTGACAACGAAGGAGAAAACTGAGAACCAATGGAGAAAAATTCTAAGCAGCAATGCTTGGTTAGTAAGTAATCTTCCTGCTGAACTGAGAGGTGCTCTCTACTTGAGTTATGATGAACTACCACAAAATTTGAAGCAATGTTTCCTTTATTGCGCTCTGTTTCTAGAAGATTTTACCATGAAGCGTGATGCCCTTGTAAGGCTTTGGGTTGCCGAAGGCTTTATAGAACAGCAAGAGGGCCAACTACTAGAAGAAACAGCAGAAGAATACTACTATGAGTTGATCTATCGAAACCTCCTCATACCCGATCTTCCTTATTTTGACCAAACAAGGTGCAAAATGCATGATCTCTTGAGGCAGCTTGCTTGTTATTTGTCAAGAGAAGAGTGTTTTCTTGGTGACACACAAGCATTGGAGGCTATAGCATGTCAGAATTGTAACAGATGATGATATGGCTGTTTTACCTACTATGGATAAGTGGCAAATCACAATAAGAACTTTGATGTTTCACTGTGGCAAGTCAACAAGAGTTGAGGATGCAATATTCAAGGGATTTGTACATCTCCGTGTTTTGGATCTATCTAACTCACATGTACAAAGAATTCCAAATTATATTGGAAATCTGATCCATCTACGTCCATTGGTTCTCTCATAAACCTTCAGATACTGAACTTACAGAGGTGTGAATCTTTGCATAGTCTTCCTTTGGCAATCACCATGCTATGCAATTTGAGGCGCCTTGGTCTTAATGGTACTCCAGTAAAGCAGGTTCCAAAATGGATTGGGAAATTGGAATTCCTCAACGATTTAGAAGGATTTCCTATTGGCGATGGAAGTGGTAATTCTGATAGACAAGAAGGATGGGGATTAGAAGAGCTGGCTGGTCTTATGAAGTTGAGGCGACTTGATGTGAGCAAAATTGGAAAGATCAATTCATTGTAGTACAGATTCATTACTAGTCGATAAAAGGCATATCAGATCTTTATATTTATCGTGCAGTGAACATACAGCTGAACCGTACCTAGAACGCGATGTGAGCAACATTGAGAAGATCTTTGAGCAGTTAATCCCTCCACACAACTTGGAAGATCTATCCATTAGGAGATTCTTTGGTCGCACGTATCCTACCTGGCTTGGCGGTACAAGTATGTCTTCAGTGAAACACTTAATTCTCATGGACTGTATCTCCTGCGTGCAACTTCCTCCGATTGGGCAGCTGCCCAACTTGAAATATCTGAGAATTAAGGGAGCAAAAGCGACGACCAAGATCGGGCCTGAATTTGTTGGCCATGGTGTAGGTAATCTCGGATCCATGGAGGCAGTTGCTTTCCCCATGCTTGAACTGTTGATCATCGCTGATATGCCCAACTGGGAGGAGTGGTCCTTTGTTGAAGAAGAAGAAGAGGAAGGGGATGAGAATGGAGCTGCTGTGAAGCAACCAGGGGGAGCCCTGTTCCCTCGTTTGAAGGAGTTGGAACTTATAGGCTGCCCCAAGCTGAGAGCCCTCCCACGACAGATTGGACAGGAGGCCACTTGCTTGAGAGACCTAAAATTAATAGGAGCAACCAGCTTGAAGGCAGTGGAGGAACTCCCTTTCCTCTCTGAGGTTCTTGTAACCTCTGAATGTGACGGTCTGGAGAGGGTCTCGAATCTTCCTCAAGTGAGGAAGCTACGAGTAAAACGTTGTCCAAATTTAAGGTGCGTTGAGAGGTTGGACAATCTGCAGCAACTGTGGCTGGATGAAGACATGCGAGAGATCTCGTCACTATGGGTGCCTGGCCTTCAACAGCAGCACCAATTTCTGCATGGTGAGGACCTAGATGTCTACGCATGGTGATAAACAAATCACCGGTTACACGGCCATGAAGATGAGGTATCTAAACTACTCTGTTTCAATCATCCCTTAATTTTACCTTCAATTTCCAGAAACCATCAGATGAAGTCAAATGAGATATGCGTATTCTATATACCATGTGCACCATTGCCCTGTTTTTAGATACTTACTTTTGTGACAACAATTAGTATGTGATGAACTGCAAGCCTGACACGCTGTAGGAAATCATGGTTACTAGTCTCGCTCTGTGTGTTTATATTTTGAACTAGCAAAGAAACCCAATTTACCAAACCCCTAGCACTCTTATCGTCCTAACAACTGTGTGCATGCAATAACCTAAATATGCAGTTACAAAATTTCAGCCCAAATAGTGGCTTGTACAGCGAGATGCAAAAAGTTCTGTCTCCCTGATATTGGTCTTTGTTTCCTTCTCATTGTACAAGTAATTGTTTCAGATGAAATTTTGTCAAGAGCTTGAAGATAGCATACTTTACACTACCATATGTTTTCAGATTTTTTCGTCATTATTTGAATAATGTTTCATTATTTGAATAATGTTTTAAAGGTTGAGCGCAAATAATGCAATTTTTCTGATTTATTTTTTTGCAAAATCATCCGGCCGTACGGCAATTAGGCCTTGTCGCCCATTGGTTGAGCGGCATGGATCTATCTATGTAAAAATTGAAAGGGTCATCTAATTTTACAATATTAATAAAAAATATTGTTTTACCAACAATTCATCTCTCTATCCACTCGGTAAGGATAGTTAGGCAGGCCCGGCCAAATGTGAGGTGATCATAATCAGAACAACCTTAAGATTTGTTTAGTTCAATATTGAAGGAAATATACCTTGTCTTCATATTTTTTATTATAAAAATCTAATGTGCATAATCGTGCTTATTTATTTTAATTGCAGGTTGCTTACCCTGAGGTGCTGTGCAATTTAGTCATTGCCCATTATTTTATCTAAACTTTTGACCATACTTATTGGTCCGTGCAAGAAAAAAGGATAAAAAATTTAAATCACAAAAAAATAAATGTCAAAAACTAAAAAAAAAAGTGTAGTATGTGTGGGACTGTGTATTTAGTTTTCCTTTTATGAGTATATGTTTTCTTTTCCATTTTTAGTATTTTCTTTGTTGGTGGGTAACTCCGCCTATGTCATATGGGGCATAACATTTATTGGCTTAGCCGGTCCCAAGCCCGGAAAAAGGAGGAGGGATTAATTATGTATACATTATGAATCTTCACCCATACGCCTTGTCGACCTGCAGCTCATGCTCAACGATGTCTCGCATGCCGCAGTGTGCCTTTTGGCATCGTGTGGGCAAGAAAAAAACTTTACTTGCAGATGCATGTAGCCAAGAAAATGGATTCGATCTCAAATACACATATGATTCACACTGTAGTTAGCGACAGGAAATTAAATCTGAAGCGTAGTTATTAGTTATTTGCGTTCCACCCAAGCTAACCGTTGTTGTGCACAGGCCGTCGCACCTGGCTGCATCCTCTACTCGATCCCTCCATCTCTCTCTTGATCTTGAGATCTCGATTTCGATCTATTCTCAAAAATCCTAATTTTTACGGGAACTACTCTGTTCAACTAGAAGAAGCAATTTTCTCAACAAATGTGGCATCTATGGAGTTCTTATTTTATTCATGCTGGTTGTTTACAATTGCTCTCTTCCAAAAGGTTGTTTTATTGAAATATTGCTTCAGCTTTATCTAGCTCTTGAAAGGTTGTGAGGTAATATTAGGATTGTACTTTTACATAGTAAATAATAACCTTTTATAATACTAACATTCTACCGCTTGGCCCTCTGAGCCACTCCTGTGGGTGACTCAAAGGGCAAACCAACTGCCGCTGGCTAGGGTTCCTCCTCTAGTGATCGTCCTCACCACCGTCATCACAGGCGCGATGGCAGTGGTAGCCCCTCCCCTTTCTCCTCCTTTCCTCCCCTCTCTTTTCTTGCCTTCCTACTCCCGAGCTTGCCTGCTACCTATGGCTGCGGCTTGAGGGTTTCGCGCCAGTGAGGGGCAGCCTGTCCACGCCGCCACAGCTTCATCCTGCTCCTAGGTATAGGGCTCCTAGGTACAAGGCAGCCGTGCTCGCGCGTCGGCATGGCTGGCCGGAGCTGGCCGGATTCGGGCTGATGGAGGAGGCCCGACCTGTTCTGCGTCCAATGTAACACCTTGGCCTCCTTCAGAGTCTGGATGCAACTAACTCTAACCTTTGCTAGAAATTTTGGCAGCATTCTGGGGGTTATACATCCAAACACAGATTTTTCGCAACAGAACCATAACAAATCATAATGATAGCAAATGCCACTCCATGGCATTCTCTCTCTCTCTCTCTCACACACACACACACACACACACACACACACATATATATATATATATATATATATATATATATATATATATATATATATATATATATATATATATATATATATATATATATATATATATATCTAACTAACTACGACCATCACATATTAACATCATCTTCACGCATAAGCATAAACCAAGCTAGAACTTAGTTCCACACGACCAAGTCCATTCATACCCATCTTACCATGGTGGAGTTGAATAGTAGGGCAGGGTTCACAACTAGCCTAACATATAAACAAGTTTCATGTATAGGTCTAATACTTTAGTTAAGATATTAAAGTTAGCAACATTCAAGCCTTAGGGTAGATCACTAGTTATTTAGCTCTTAGAGTGATCACGGCTCAAGTGTTGAGCCAAAGGCATGCACTTTTCCCCTTCCCAAGCATGCTCCTTCAGGAATCACCTAAAAACATAAAGAGACAAACGTGAGTCGATGACTCAGCAAAGTACATAATATTGATAGCAAAAACACATCCATAAGAAACCATCAATATCAATCCATCCCAATCCAATTCATTCACTACATGCTTATCAATGCAATGCAAAATGATCCATTCTCATAGCACGCACCAGTATCTGAGCGTACACCCGTCGATGTCACGCTCGGTACTCCATCCCGTGGAGGTGCCCACCGAAGTGGGACTTCCCTGCCATCCCGTGGGGGGTGCCTACCTCTGTAAATCTTATTTCAAGAGCACTTATGGCTTTTTCACTGACCTGGCCTATGGCACTCAGGACTAGCCATATGACAATTCTCACCGCTTGCCTCGTATGCAAGCTTTTCAAAAAAACCATTGCAACATAAAACAAGAAATTGCCACTTATCAATACAAATCCAACATCACCATCAACCATCCATTCATCACAACAATTCCATCAAAATCAAAAGCAAGCGTAAATAGCACATCATACCATTCAATCGAATATTACACACATCGCATCATGTACTTGCCTCAGTTACCGAGGGACGTCGAGGGATGCTGTAGCGGCACCGACCCCGACCCAGAAAGAACTCCACATACACATCACCATCATTCATTCAATATATAAGCAACCAACACTATCAAGTAGCAATTAGCGCTATTCATCGATACCCTAATGTTTGATCCAAAACTAAAGCTCATAAGCCCTTAACAATTCCGGCGCACTGCCGCGCAACCGGAAACCAAAAACCGAACAACAGCACTGCAGAGGCCATATCTCCCAAACCACTTGGCTAAATCTCTCGCGTTCTTGGACTCCACGGAAAGCTAAGAACATCGCTCACATTCTTTATTACAGGACCGAACCCCGAATCTCAATGGAATCGGCCCAAGAACAGCCCCAAGCTTGCGACATCTTAGCCCCGAAATTAACCACCACATCTAGCCTCTAATCGACTGATTCAACCCATCCAAATATCTATAACAAGGGGATTAGCAGCAAAATCGTTACCCAAAAGAAGATCAAAGAGGACCACAAAGAAACCCTAGTCCTTCCACCACCACATCTTCCTCCTTGAGTCGGCCTCCCTTCCTCCACTTCCCCTCTTTTCTTCCTTGTCCTTCCCTTCTCTCCTTCCGCAGCCGGCCTCCTTCTTCCTCTTCTCCCCTTCCCTCTCTTCTTCTCCTGCTCAACACACCAAGGAGCAGCAGCGCCCCTGCAGTGCTCGGCTTGATGGCGGCCGTTGGAGACGAGCAGCTAAGGGGCATGGAGAAGGAGTAGCAGGGAGGGGCGACGCTGGGCAGCAGAAGGCGAGCGGGGGGGAGGGCGGCCCACAAGGGCAGAGAGGGGGGAGCAAAGGGGAAGGGCAGCGCATAGGGGCAGGAATTGGTGCCCCTGCCTCTGCTGCGTCCCCTCTAAATAGGGTGTGGTGGGCTGGGCTGGACAGCTGGCCCAATCCACTACACCCCTTTTCTTTTTTTATTGTATTACATCCAATGTGGGGCTTGGCTACTTGTCGACGGCCTAGTCCATAACATGGTGGCTAGGTCCGGCGCAGTGAAGGCCTCTGATGACCGGATCTGTGGCCGGATATGGCGTGCATGGCAACCCATCCCCGCTCCTCCGTTGCTTGTACAATAGGCGCGTGGCTCGGCCACCTCGGTCGGCGATGTGCATGCAGCCAGTTCTGGGGTATGGCTAAATGGCCAGATCTAGGGCATAGCTGCGCGGTGGCTAGTCCTTAGGGCATCAAGGGCGATACTGTTAAGAGGACCTTTTTCGGCCATGCATCTTGCTAGGTAGTGGTGGTTCAATTGGTAGCATGCAGCTGGTGTCTCGGTCGTGCATCCCTTGCAGTGGTGGCGAATGACTCTTAGTCGTTCATCCCATGAGGTGGCGGCTTACATGTACAAGGAATTCCAAATTATATTGGAAATCTGATCCATCTATGCTTACTTGACCTTGATGCTACCGACCTATCATATCTTCCAGAGCCCATTGGTTGTCTCATAAACCTTCACGTACTGCACTTATAGGGGTGTGAATCGTTGCATAGTCTTCCTTTGGCAATCACCAAGCTATACAATTTGATGCGCCTTGGTCTTAATGGTACACAGTAAAGCAGGATCCAAAATAGATTGGGAAATTGGAATTCCTCAGCGATTTAGAGGGATTTCCTATTGGCGATGGAAGTGGTAATTCTAATAGACAAGAAGGATGGAGATTAGAAGAGCTGGTTGGTCTTATGCAGTTGAGGCGACTTTATCTAATCAAATTGGAAAAATCAATTAGTTGTGGTACAGATTCATTGCTAGTAGACAAAAGGCATCTTATATATTTATATTTATGGTGCAGTGAACATACCGGTGAATCGTACCCAAAATGTGATGTTAACAACATTGAGCAGATCTTTGAGCACTTAATCCCTTCACACAACTTGGAAGATCTATCCATTGGGAGATTCTTTGGTCGCATATATCCTACCTGGCTTGGCGGTACAAATATGTCTTCAATGAAACACTTAAACCTCATCGACTGTATCTCCTATGTGCAACTTCCTCCGATTGGATAGGAGGCCACTTGCTTGAGAGACCTCCAATTAAGAGGAGCAACCAGCTTGAAGGCGGTGGAGGACCTCCTTTTCCTCTCTGAGGTTCTTGTAATCTCTGCATGTGAAGGCCTGGAGAGGGTCTCAAATCTTCCTCAAGTGAGGGAGCTATTGGCAGACCGTTGTCCAAATTTAAGGTGCGTTGAGAGGTTGGACAATCTGCAGTAACCATAATGCTAGACCCCAAATCCTAGCCCCATCCACTATTCACAACCCCATTTCACTTTTCATGTACCCAATCTCTATATTTCTTTCTATTATATTTTACTCCCAACCCTATTGCTACAGTAACAGGTCTAGCCACAGTGTTGAGATGGGTCTACCATTGTGGATGCCCTTAGGACTTGTTGCTCATTGGTTGGGTTTAGTTATATAAGTTTGCAACAGGTCATCCAATTTTATAATATTAATAAAAATATATTTAATTTTATAAAAAAAACTCCCTCCACTCAACAAGGATAGTTAGGCATGCGTGGTCAGATGTTAGGTGATCATGAAGAGAATAACCTCAAGATTTGTTTAGTTTAGTATTAAAGGAAATGTACATGGTAAAAGGGTAATTTAGATAGATATCACTACAAAGTTGCAAGTTTAAAAATTTGCCACTTCATGTGTCAATGACATGTGTGATCTAGACCTACATGTCATTGACACATGGAGCGGTAAATCTCTGATTTTACAACTTCAGAGTATATATGTGTTGGCGTCTGGGAGGCGAACCTCCGCAGGCCGATATGCAGGGAAGGGGAAAAGGGGGTGCGAGACCCGAGAGTGGCCCTGCCCCCTCAACCGAAGCCTTGTCAGGCGTTGCCGAGGAAAGGATGTGTTTGTGACATGGGGGGTCGACGAGGAAGCACGTTCGTCGGTGACGTCGGATGCTGACGCAGGTGTTTTTATCCTAGTTCGGGGCTCCACTGCCAGATAACCGCTCTACGTCCAGTCCTCGTTCAGTATCGAGCTTAAACGAGTATAGAGGGGTGAGGCCGAGCTCTGGAAAGCTCGGGTTCAAGTACAATAAGTGCTCAAGGCACTATGTGTGTTCCTACAGTGACTAAACGCGAAGAACTATCACCTAGAACTAGAGATCCTACACAGATGTAAGTGCTCCTATTCTATGGTGGCTGAGTGTTGTTACTCCGCGCGTCTGCCTCTCCTTTGGTTGTGGCATGTGCCCTCCTTTTATAGGCGGCTCCCGGCCACTATAGTCTGACTTCGGTTCGTTGTGAAGCACCGTATTATCTTCCAGTCACTGGCTGTATTCTTACGTCTTGTCGGGCTGTGGCGTGATGGATCTGTAGGGTCCGCTAGATATTTAGGCGTGTTTTCCCAACTCGCTGGGCTCAGCGCTCTGACCGCTACACAGCAATACGTGTCTTTCTCTTTGGAGGCGAACGGGCAAGCTGGCCGTTGATACGACTGACCACCAACCCGTCAGCGGCTGTGGCAGGCGCTCATCGGTACTGCGGTCGCATTTAACTCGCAGTGACATACAGGGCCCGTGGCGTCCTGCGCGCGGCGCGGCACAGTCCACGTTGGGGCCTGGCCTCCGCCTCGAGCTTTTAGAAGCTCGGGGAGCTAAGAGGCCCGGGCTCTGGAGTGGGGGAGCTCGAGCGCGAGCTTGCCAAGCTCGGGCGTGAGTTTACGAAGCTCGTGTGGGCCTTTCGCTAGGCCAGAGACAGGTAAATGGGCCGTGTCCCCACAGGCCTTGTACTTTTCCCGACAACTAGCCCCCGAGCCTCGAGTGGGACAGATTGTCCCGCTCAGAGGTTTTTTGGTAACTGCCTTTCGGCGAAACGTTGCGCCTCGCTCGCGCGGCCTTATTTCTAGCGGGAGTTCCAACCGAGCGCAGTTATGCACGTCGTTGTCTTTCCTTCGGTTTCCACGCCTTCGGCGGACAGACGACGGTTCGCCTCCCCACGTCGGTTATAAGACACAGTTTGTTTTCTCACGTCGCTTTCTTTTCCCCGTACGCCTTGCTGACTTTTCCGTACTCTCGTCTTCTCGCCCTTCAATCTTTTCGCTCTCCATCGTTCTTGCTCTCCGATTTCCTCCCACCGATGGCGCCCTTCACCTAGAGCCTCACCACTGAGGAGACCCTGATGGAAATGACCGTGGCCGGCTTCATCGATGTCGGCAGTTGGAGGGCGGCCGACACAGAGGTGATTCTGGTGCTCGAGGACGACGAGGTCGTCTCTTTCGAGCTTTTCGCCGTCCACAGATTCCGGGTCCCAGAGTCCGACTTCCTCTCTGCCATCCTTGCCCAGTGCGGGATCGAGTTGGTGAACCTCAATCCCAACTTGATCCTGTCAATGGCGATCTTCGTGCACCTTTGCGAGGCTTTGGTTCGCGTGGAGCCGACAGTTAGCCTCTTCCTAAACTTCTACGAGCTCATCACGATCGACAGGAGTAACGCGGCGGGGTGCGTCTACTTCAAGTTGCGCCATGACATGAAGCACGCGTATCCGTCGTTCAAGGCCAAGGAGAACGTCGATAGGTGGACGTCGCGGTGGTACTACGCCAAGGAGCTCGGCGAGTGCGGGCTTTGGTTCTCGAACAAGAACCCCGGGAAGCTGACACTGCAGCGCCCCGTGCTAGAGTCGGCGGAGGCTGTCTCCGCGGCCAAGATCTGGAAACTAGCCGGATAAGGACTGAACGGTTACGACATTGTAGCCGACTTCGTCAGGAACCGGGTGAGCCCGCTGCGAAAGCGAGTTCACCCCTTCTTTAGCATCCGCAGGTGGGATGACCTCACCCGCGAGGGCAACTCCTGTAAGTCTTTCTCGACCTTCGGCATTTCGCTCAATCTTTCCTCCGGCGTGTTCTAATGTTCCTCCTTTCTTCTGCAGCCTTGCCCGGGGTCGAAGTAGCCCGAGTCGTGGGACTGCTGTTGCCCACGAACCACAACGAGCCGTTGGGTTCGGGTATTCGGAATGTCCTCCAAGAAGGCAACGAGGTTCGTTCCTCCATGAGCCCCGGGCCCTTGGACCAATGTCTACAAACCGAAAATCAAGGACGGTCTTGGCATCCTAGACCTTCAAACATTCGGGCGAGATTGCGCCTAAGGTGGATTTGGCAAGGTTGGAAATCACTGGCCAAACCATGGGTCGGTACTAGACCACCATGCCATATGGTGGATAGGAGTGGCAACGAGCCGAGCTAGAGCAAGCTAGGGCCTGGCTTGGCTCGGCTTGATCACTGCTGGCTCGGCTCAAGCTCAGCTCGGTCACAACATGAGCTGGTGGAAAAGCTCGGCTGGGACTCGCCCAAAGCTCAGTCTAGCTCATGAGGGCTCGTGAGCGCTATCAACAAGATGACCGCCTCTCTGGGATTAGGGAATCGAGGGGTTTTGGGGGTTCGGTCACGGGAGGCTTTGAGGTTGAGCCTTTGTGGGCCTTTATGGGACTGTGTTGGGGGTAGGCCATAGCTGCAGACGGGCGGGTGGGCTAACTAATAATGATGATGGGCTGGACAATTAGCTAGATACCCACAAATCCACAAGCCATGAGCGAGCCAGCTCCAGACTCGACACGGCTTTTTTTTTTGACCGAGCTAGGGAAAAAAACTCAAGCTTGGGCTCGTTGGCCTACTCGCCAAGCCAAAACCGCGCTGCTCGCAAGTAGCTCGCGAGCTGCAAGCAATATTGCCAGCCCTAGTGGTGGACAAGGCCCTCTTTAAGGTAGAAGTGGTGGTTATTCTCACAATGGGATATTGGTTAATTTCGGGTACATAGTGCCCAACCTACATACCATCACTCGTCGGAAAAATAAAAGCGTTGAAGCAGCCTTGCATAATCAAAACTACATCCGTGCGGTTGCAGGCATTCACAATGCCGCCCAGCTTTAGGAATACATCGACCCCTGGGCTAAGGTCCAAACAATCGCCCTTGAGTTCTTGACACATCTAGGTCGGACGACATTTGTGTGGACAAAACAACCAACGGATATTACTCAGCTAGTTTAGCCCACGACATTCAACTCTAGGGTTCCATCCTAAATGCTAATGCAAAGATAAATTGAAAGCAAAGACGAAGAACAAATGTAAATTCTTCCTGTTGTCTTTAGGGCACGAAGTGATCCACACAATAGATATCCTCGCTAGGAAAGGATGACCATGCCAGCCACATCTGTATACAAGCCCAAGAGTCGACACTCCATCTTTGCCTTCATTGCTCTTACACTGCCCAAGTGTGAGTGGCCATCCTCAACCCTACCGCAACCTCGATGATCAGCTCAACTGATCTCAACTTCATAGATTGCTAGGGTAGTTTAGCCAAGGTCACGATCAAGATACAACAAGCCCATGCTCCATGGGCTCATCATCTACGTACATAGTTTGGAATGTGTAGAAAGAACACGATTGCTGAATCTTCCAAATAGCCTTCATGCAACCTGCACAAGTGGCAAATAGGATCTAAGAGGACATTCGCCTAGCTATGGGAGATTTCTCACCAATCGGCTAGTGTCTAACGTAAGCTGGGTCTAGGTCTAGGCCACCTGTTCTTCCCCTATAAGTCTTTCCTACCCGTGGATTAGGCGAGTCGCGCCTATTCCTTCGTGTACCCTCCTCCCTCTTTCCGTAAACCCCTCTTCTTTTATTGGAACGACTGTCTTATTGCTTAAAAAAATGTGTCATTAATTATGTTTTGTTATGCTCGGCTACTACTCATGCATATATATAGTAGCCCTAGATCGAATCATGGACGTGCACAGCGTCAAGAACAATCTAGTAAAGAACCAAGATAATGATGATAAAGAAAATGATTAGACGAAACCAACACCAAATTCTTTAACCATAAGCTAAAAAAATACAATAGGTTATCACTCTCTCCCAATCCTCTCGGACACTTTAGCAGCTTAGTGTTGCGTGTCTGATCTCAAGCACATAACCAGGACGGATACGGTCCTTAACACAAGTGAGACGAGCTGCTGTCGAAACTAACGCATAGGGTGTTAATCAGAGCCACCGCTTACGAGATTGAATCTCATAAATTACTTCATTGCTTGTATAATTCATAAAGGATACATGTCGTCCTTTTTATATAGATAACTGACTTAGACCATAAGAAAATAATTTAAACTAATCTCATCACTTTAGGAAACTAATATCATCTAATATCTAACTTTGAAAACTAATCTAATCTAATCTCTAAATGATAAGAACTACCAAATTTGTGTGCTACAGTACAGCACTATTCATACACGCCACACATGGTCCATGGAATGAGGCCCACTACACTTAGGATATAAGAAAAATCTTTTTTTTGAGAGAAAATCAGGGGGGAAACCCCCCCTGAAAGAGCACTTTATTAAAGCAGGAAAAGAAACAAAAACAGGAGAGCAGAGAAAGAGAGCGGGGGGGGAGGGGGGAACGGAGAAACCCTGGTAACAACAGGTTACCAAGGAAGATTAGAGCGCCTCAAGCCAAGAAAGAAAACAATCTCTCAACGTAGAACCGAATCTATGAGCTCGAGGCGCGCCTCGCCAAGAAAGATGGAACCAGTAGCGTCGGACTCAAATGAGCGAATTGAAAATGCAAATCATTCCGATCTTCCGAGCATCCAAGCAGCGATGAGGAAGGCCTCCATGAAGAAATCCTTGTTGGCAGTAGAGAGAAGAGAAGAAGTGATATCTTCGAGAGAGAGAGCCCATCCGCCCAGACCCAGCCAAGCTTGGCCCAGCAAGATAAGCTAAGAGGGCACGTGAAGAAAAGGTGATAGGAGGATTCCATCGCCTGAGAGTCACACATCGCACAGATGTAGATTCCATCATTGATATAGATGTTCTTTCTGAGCAGGATTTCTCTTGTGTTGAGTCTGTCGAGCGAAAGGAGCCAAGCAAAGGTTTTAACTTTGGGAGAACATTTGCTTTGCCAAATCCGCCTGTGGATGCTTCGGGAGGGGGCTCCTTTGAACACCTCAGCGTAGAATTTGCTGGCTTTGAAGATGCTAGAATTCCAGATGTAAGTCCAATCATCGTTGTCTTGGAAGACATAGAAATTGAATGCTCAGCAGGAGACTTAGAAGGATACCCAGTTCCTGGAGCGCTTCATTCGAAAGCGGCCAGTGGAAGACATCCTGAAGGGAGGCAGGGTGGATGAAGTTGGCAATCGAGCAGTTGGGTTGCCTTGCGAAGGTGAATAGGTGCGGCAAGGAAGTCCTAAGGATATGATCATGCCAGAGGTCATGCCAGAGGAGAATAGAGGAGCCACTGCCAACCTTGCATTTAGCAATACCTTTGAAGATGTCACTGTGCCCGAAAACATTCCTCCACCAAAAGGATCCCTTGGGTCTGATAGCATAAGGAACACGGCCATTGGGGTAGTGGTGCTTCCAGACCAACTGAACCCAGGGGATGTCCAACTTGTTGTAGAACTTATGAAGGTGCTTACAGAGGAGGGCCTGATTCTGCAATCTAAGGTTAAGGACGCCTAGGCCACCATTTCTCTTTGGCCGGCAAACCTTAGTCCACTTTACTAAGGCCTTAGAGCCATTGAGGATGCCATTGTTGCACCAGAGGCAGTTTCTTCTGAGCCTATCAATGTGCCTGATGACAGCAGCGGGGAGCTGAAGAGTGCACATGGCGTAGGTTGGCATAGCCGAGAGGACTGCATTAGCCATCTGGAGTCTGCCGGCGAGGGAGAGGAAATCCGCAAAGGAGCTTAGTCTAGAATCAATCTTCATCATGATGGCATCGAAATCTTGAATGCGGGGCTTGGTCGTTCCAAGGGGTAGTCCAAGGTAGGGGAAAGGAAGGGAGCCAACGGGACAGCCCAGAGTGTTGGCCAGGGTGGAGGCTAGGTCAGCATCCATGTTAATAGGGATCAGCAGGGATTTGGAGAAGTTGACTGTAAGGCTAGTGATGTTGGCAAAGTCTGCAAGGATGCTTTTAAGGGCGGAGAGCTCGTGGTGAGAACCATTCATGAAGAGTAGAGTGTCATACGCATACTGCACATAGGGAAATCTTCGTCAACATATCTGCGCAGGGGCTAGAGAGGGTCCCCTGTTGAAAGGCTCGGTTGATGAGGACTTGAAGGACGTCTGCCGCGATGACGAATAGGAGAGGCGAGAGGGGGTCACCCTAACGAACTCCCCTACCGCAATGGAACCAGCTGCCAGGCACACCATTGAGGAGAACGGCGGAGCGGGCAGAGCAGAGAATCTCCTCGATCCAGGCAGTCCATTTGGTGTTGAAACCCATTTTAGAGAGAGCACCCAGAATTGAGGAGTGGGCAACCTTGTCGAAGGCTTTTTCAAAGTCCAATTTAATGAGAACAAGCTCCTTCCTGGAGGACTGGCAAAGATGAAGGTATTCATAAGCCCAAGCTAGACAGTCCTGGATCGCTCTCCCCTTGATGAAGCCGTATCGATTCTTATGAACCAGACTAGTGATGACCGTTTGAAGTCTGGTTACCAGGATTTTAGTGATCAGCTTGAGGGAACTGTTGAGGAGAGAGATCGGCCTGTAGTCATTCACATGCTGTGGGTGATCCTTTTTAGGGATCAGGGTGATGAAAGATCAGTTGATGCTATCCAGGCTGATGCTGTTGCTGCAGAATTGCTGGCAGAGATGATGAAAATCCTGCCTGAGAGTGTCCCAGCATTTTTTGAGGAAGAGGTCGTTGAAGCCATTGGGCCCTGGCGCTTTATCTGACGGCATCAGTCTGACCGTATTGTCAATGTCGTCACTGTCAAAGTCCTCCGATAGCCAGTCAAGTTGGTCGTTAGGCTGGAAGATAGAATCATGAAGAGGCCAGTGAACACTGTCATCGATAGAACCCAATCTGTCCTGAAATTCAGAGAAGAGGAGCTGAGCTTTGCCCGTTATGGTCAGTTATGGAATCCCCTTGTTCATTTACGAGGGCTTCAATGAAGTTGTGCCTATGCCTATTGCTGGCCATTGCATGGAAGAATTTGGTGGATTCATCCCCTAAGGTGACCCATCTGATGGTGCATCTGTTCCTCCAATAGGTGTTTTGACACTTGAGAAGCCAGGTGATCTAGATTTTTAGAATATTTCTAAAGTTCCATTCCTGGGTGGCAAGGGGTCTTCTTTCTTCCAGGGCATCAAGGATGAGGATGCACTGATTTCAATTCTTGATAACCTGGTTAAGGCTACTCAGACGGTGGCTCCACGATCTGAGTGACTTTTGGAGGCTAAGGAGCTTACGGGAGATGAGATCAGCAGGGTTAACGGGGCTAGGAAGCTGCATCGAATCCGACTGCCAGGAGGTGGCAACCACCTCAGAAAAGCCTTCCAATTCAAACCAGAAACTCTCACAGCGGAAGACACTGGACTTCGGGATGATAGTTTTAGCTTCAACCACACAAGGGGTGTGATCCGAGATGCTTCTGGCCATCGGTTTCCAGATAGTGAAGGGGAAGATGGTAATCCAATTTTGGGAAGTGAAGCACCAATCAATTTGCTCAAGCAAAGGGGCTTGTTGCATGTTAGACCAAGTGAACTGACGGCCTTTTAAAGGTATCTCGACCAGCCCAACATCAGAGATGATCTGGTGAAAAGGTTGGCATCATTGATGTTACCCCCCTGACGGTTGCGGTTGGTCAAGGAGCGGTAGAAGTTGAAGTCTCCGACAATCAGATGGTTATCATCCGGGTCAAAATTGAGGGAAGAGAGCCAAGCAACAAAATCAGATCGCCTTGGTTCTGAACAGGGACCATACACATTGGTAAGCGACCAGGAGATACCATCCAGATTGGAGCGGAAGCCGATTGTTATGGCAAAGTCGTCATTGAAGATGACATTGCCGCTGAGCCTAGCTCCAGCCAACGCTATGAGAAGCCCCCCTGAGCTGCCTTGACATGGGCAAAAAGTAAATTTGGTGAATCTTTTGGGCAGCAGTCCCTTGATTGTTCAGGCATCAAAGTGGGTCATCTTGGTCTCCTGAATACAGACAATGTCTGCTTTACATTCGATGACCTTATTTCTGACAGCCCTTTTCTTATCATCAACCTTAAGTCCCCTGATATTCCAATTAAAAATAATCCAATCCCTCTTACAGCCAGTAGTTTCGTTCCAATTCATAGTGGTAGATGAAGGAAGAGAAGAGGCAGCAAGCAGGTCCACGCCATCTGCTAGAGCTGAGAGTCCAGAACACTGTAATCCCGGACATGGGGGCCCAGGAAGGCTTGGCTGGGCAATGAGCAAAGAAGCCCTTGGGGGCCCAGGAAAGCGGCAGAAAAATAGCCGAGATAAAGACAGGGCCACAGGTAAAAACAAAAGGTAACCAAGCCGAATCAGTTTCAGTACACAGCGACATGAGCCTATAGTGGCCAACAGTTTTGACAAAAGACATCCAAAAGAGACAACTTTGATTCCTAAGACGGCCCAAGGCCCGCGGTCCTCGACTGACGATGTTCTCGGTCATCTACGGAGATCTTCGAGCAGCTTGCTGATGGTCACCTCCTCCAGGGGGATGGCGCACAATGTTGAGGCTATGTACTGAATGGCCTGAAAACCAACAAAAGGGTAGACCGGGTTGGTTCTCTTAGCCTCAGCCAAGGTGGGAAAAGCTGTGTTACTAGAGGGGTGGAAACTTGTAGAGCAATTACCTTGACTGTGATGGAGAGATTTCCTTTTATTGGGGCTCCGTTCCTTGCGCATGAGGGGAGAAGCCAACTGGATCTTCTTCCCTTGAGCTTTCAACTGGAGTCTCAGGCTTCTTCTTGGGTTGACTAATCCAGTGGGCAGGTTGGTGAGGCCCTGGTCAATTTTGGCCCTTTTGGCTCTTCTAGAGTAGGTGAATTTGATTTGCCTGGGCACAGCATTAGTTGGCGCGCTAGGAGGTTCCAGTGCGGGGCAGAGCTGCCTGGTCTCCTGAGTCTGCTGTTGCTGCATGGCAAGCTGCAGCAGTTCCCTCCACGGCTGAAGAGAATCCTGAGCAGAGGAGGATTCTGGGGCATCTGATGAGGGGAGGGCGGCCTTGAGGAGATCCACGAGAGGCCGCGAGAGGAAGGCCCTGGCTGCTTCAACATCAAGAGTCAAGGTAGATCCTTCGTCCAACTGTCCGGTGATCCAAAGACCCTTTCTGTGCAGAGGAGCTACGATCTGCCTGATGTATTGAGCCTTTCCCAGAGTGGAGGAATCCTCGGAAACAACCATGGAGACCGATTGGTCCATCTGCTCATGATTTGGGAGCTGCTGGTGCGGCTGGTCAACCGGCCAGGCGATGTCAAGATGGGTTGATCCTGCTGAACCTGCAAATCCTAGGCTGGGTCAGGCTGAGGTTCTGAGGCCCATGCGTGGTCAGGAGCTGGTCCGTGCTGGGGGACAAACGGGTTGGCCTGAAAGGGGTGCGGGTTGCCATTGTCCGGCGGCGGGCCATCCTGATCTTGGGGCATGATATCAGCGAAATCTGGGTTAAGGGGGATCACCGGAACAGTCCAGGAACAGCCCAGTCCCCCAGGGGTGAATCCACACGCAGGATGAGGCTTCTGGGGATGTCTTCTAGATTCTCATACCTGCATCTGACCAAGATGTGAGCCAGGTTATTGCTGGTGTGATCCCAACGCAGAAAGTGGCCAAAGGCAGCCACGACAATCCTGATATTGAGCTCATTGCGATAATCTAGGGGAAAACCATAGAGCATAACCCAACCTTCCCTGTTGAGCAGGGCAGCTCTGAAGTTCCTCGCCCGGTCATGCTTGGTGAATCTGATCGTGAAACCATCAATGATGTGTGGGTTCCCCCAGAGCAGCCGGTCAGCTTGGAAGGCACTGCGTAGCTGGAACAAGCCAATCCCGAAGGCAAAGGGACTAGAACTTTGCACCTGAATGCGGAAATGAAGTTCCAGATGCTGCCTGATGTGCTGTCTGAAGTTGCGGTACTGATTGGGCGGGATCTCGCCATCGATGTCAACCGCGGCAATCCATTCCTCATGCCTGGAAGCAGGTGGCCCTTGAAGACTGACCACCGCTCTCTGGAGCCTGAACTCAGGCCCTTCCACCACCTCCGCTTCAGGGGGAAGAAAGAGGGAAGGGTTGATGGGGAAGGACGCCATGGCGCGGAGGTGAGGGGTAGCAGAGGCAGTTGCCGAACCAGGGAGAAGAAACACAATGCGCGAGGAAGAGGAGACGTTGTGGAGATCGTAGGAAAACAGGAAGGAGCAGGAGGCTCTCCAACTTCCAATCCGCGTGGGCAATTCCTTCCTTCGAGGCGAACGGACGGCTTTCGGTTGCTCCCGCCAAACATAAGGAAATCCCGGTCGTTCAATATTGGGCTGCCGAAAAAGCCCAAAGCGGGAGTGTAGGCTAACAGGTGAACCTTGAGGGTAGAAAAGCCGGTGCTTGAGAACCAGCGGCTTCCTCGCCGGACCGAGCTGAACAGGGACAATCACATCACCATTACACCTCTGCTGCACCACTCCGTTCTTCGCACCAACGCCGTCCAATCTATGTACTTGGCCAGAGTAGGCGACGGCACCAGCATGATGACCTACGGCCGGAGCATTAGAGTAGGCATGTTTTGAAATCCAATAGGAGGTCGACCAAAGCAGAGAGTTGGACAGCCTGGCGAAGGCAATATTGACCGGAACCAGGGAATTGTCCACCGAAACCTGAAGAACAGGAAGAACAGGCCGGGCGGAGATCCACTGCATCTTATTGCCATTCTTGTTAAAGTTGGGAGAACGCCCAAAGCAGCTGCGAGGGACCTGATCGAGAGGGCAAGCCATTGAACCAACCAAGATGGCAGGGCAGTTGGATCAAACCCGATCAAGAGATCCGGGGGGAGTTGATCCCAAATTGAAGCGAACCCTCTTGCCGAAAGGAGGCTTTGAGAGCAGTAAATGCGAAGAAGGCAGTTGACGGCGAGGGGAATTTAAGACGATATGCTCTGTGGCATCTCTTCTCCAGGGGAAGAAGTAAATATCAAAGAGGCTGGAGGTGAATCTTTGCCTGTCGCAGATAAGATGCCCCACTTCCCTGGAGGCAACTGAGATCCTGAAGTGTCGGTGAGAGGTGGGCTTGACGTGGAAACCGGCGGCCGACCCCCCAACAGCAGCCTGGATGGCCAGGGCAACTGAGGAGCTGTCCAAGCGAACAGTGTATTGTCAAAAAACAGCCAAGAGGAAGAAGGATCCCCTGGGGTTAGAGGAGGGATGATGAACTGCAGAGCCTAACCTGCTCTCAACCATCCTCTGGAAACCGCGACCCGGCAGGAGGTCTAGTTGAGGGGTCCGGAGCGGAGGACGGGCACCCATGCTCGAAGGGAGGAGAGACCGAGGACCCCGAGAAGGTCGCCGTCGACGACGGCGAGGCTTAAGTGCAGAAGCCTTGACAAGCGAGTGCTTAGCACCAACCAGGGTCCAACTTCGGGCTTCATCCTCCTCCCATAAATGAAGTTCTCTTTGCCATTTGGGGGCACCATCACGCCACAGGGCAAAGGAGAGCACAGAAGAGCCCAAAGAGATCAAACCAACGGAGCAGAGGAAAAAACCAATGAAACTTAAAGGAACAAGAAGGCGAAAGTGGAGATGAGAGAGCGGCAAAATCTGTAACAAGTCATCAGGCAAACCAAGAATGGACGGCAGAGCAGAGGCAACAGCGTCAACGGAAGGCCTGAAGGAGCAACGTTTGAAGATCACCACCAGAGAAAAAGGGCCATTTCTGTGCCGGGAAGAGAGGAGGGAGGCCCGGCGTTGTACTTGACGCAGAAGCCAGGTACCGTCCTTCAAGGGTGGGGAGGCCATGGAGTCCGCCTAGAAGCGACGCCATGAGAAGGAGCAGGGGAGGAGACCAGGAGCGGCGAGGTGGAGGCTGAGAGAGGAGGAGGGCAGGGGCGAGGGCGAGGGCGACTCTATTCCCATAAGAAAAATCTAGTGGTAAAGAATAACCTTCTCTCTAATCTTGTGCGCCTCTTGTTTTGGTTGAGTCGTTTTATGGTTTGGCTCTCCTAGCCACCCCTCGTGGGTTTATATAGCATCTCTGGAACCGGAATCTTTTTGAAAGAAAACAATAATATTGTTGATCAACTAGGATTCATATAGAAATTCTTTTAGCACACCATTTAAAATCCTAATAAGTTTCTAGTAGTAGTAATTTAACAGGATATGAGTCGATGATACTTGTGACTAGATACAGGAGATTGGCATGCTAATTTTTTATGACTGCATTGCAGAGCAAGTCCTAACTTCTATGCAAATGATCAATGAGCATACTCAGAATCAGGAACAATGCATCTTTTTTTAGGAAATTGTACAGTTAATTTTCGTTCTTCTTTCGATTCTTTACACTTCAGTAGGTAAAAATAAAACTTTCTGGTGATCGCGTATTATGCCTTTTGTATCAGCAAGCAGATGGAAATGAGAAACGCTCTTCTTTACTATTATTGGTGCTTCTGTTAAACATCCAAGAGTTTACAATCAGATGGTGCATACTTTCAATTCACAGGTACATATTCTGATTTTCTTTGGTTTTGACATATGCTCAAAACATATTGGATTGAGCATTTTGATATTTCAACTAGTAGTTCTGCTAAGTTTGATGATACCATACAAGTTGTTGGAAGCCTGAACAATCAATTTGTTTCCACTTCGTCGTCATCATCTTTCAGATGCTCCTTAAGACTCTGAATCTGAGGTTGGCAGTCAACATTCTCCCAGATTGAATCAGTGCTTGGCAACTCATACCCTTCAGGTCTCAGTGACAGCGCAAACTCTGGTAAATCAGGCAAGGACTGAAGTGCACTGCACAAGGAAAGGAGAGTATCACGACTAGAGTAAAAGAGAGATGAACAATTGATGGCCCATGCATGTCCTTGATCTAAATTGAACTAAACTATGATGTCAATAGGTTCTAAAATGCTTTTACGTCCTACGAAAGCATTGCACATGAACAGAGTTGCTCTTGAGATCGGAAGTTACCTATTCTTGTCTTGTTCAAAAAGATAACCATACATTTGGAATTTCTTGTATGCTACATCTGGAATTTTCTTGTGCATGTTCTTCATGATACCCCATGGTGGAGGTACTCTACATTCAGGTGAAGAAGAAAGTGTCATGTCATCACATATTTCAGTTCAAATTACCTTAATGACAATTTATCTTGCATAACTCTCAGACCTTGTGATAGGGTTTGCCAAGCAAAAGCTTAGACAAGCCCTCTTGCCATCAGCAAGTAGGTCATCAGCTGCGGAGAGGCAGCAGACTGCACTGATATGGTTGTTTGGTTCACTGCCTTTGTCGAGTACTAGAGCGTGGTAGTAATATGCTACTGCCTGATGACAATATGCAACATTGAGTTAATATAATATACCAGAAATGAGGTAATTCGCATGCTTAAGGAATTGTGTTTTATCTTCAGGCAACCTTAGCCTCTATGCATTTCCACTTAAGGAACAACAGAAGCTTCTTTCCATATGAGTCACTTGTGTCGCATCCCGATAGACAATAGTGAGCCTGAGAAAAGGGTGAGGTCAGGAAATAAGTTTAGTAGGAATGATAAATGATGCAGATGAAATGTTCCATTAGGTATGAGCTTAATTATGTACACTGACTTGTGAAAAGTAGCTGACTTGCTCACAGGCTAGCCTCCTCTTTACTGACAGTGTTGCCTTTTCACACTCAGAAGCCAATCCAAGCTGTATTTCTACACACTGTTTTCATAGTTGATCAGTTTATGGCAATTTAGGCTTCATATGCACAGAATATATTCAAGGAGAGTTTTATTACCTGAGCCAATGCCTGAATTGAGATGGCCTCAAGCAAACCTTCCTGCAAGTAAGAAGGAAAATCCTTCCTGTAATTGGAAAATCAGGGTGAAGTAAGAACTTGATCAAAAGGTAACATAAAGTTGACAAATTGTCATAGGTTTCTGCATTTCAGCTTGTGTGCATACTTGATTTGTGTTGGTATCTTAGCAAGTATCTGATGCACAGAGTAGTCTAAGCATCCTGATGCCCTGAGCAATGAATCGAGGACGTCCTTCTTTGCGTCTACTAATTACAAAATTCATCATTTCATTAATCTCACCATAAATTGCAAAAAAAAAGCCAAATTCACTATATCCAAAGTATCCAACCATAGAAGTATTCCATAAATAATGTAATCTCCTTAAATTGATATTAAAAGACTTTGTCATATTGTCCAAACAGTCTATCTCTGCGTGTACTAATAATTTTATTCTTCCATTGTATGATTAAAGCAGCTCAACTTCATATAACATATGTAAGCACTAAGTAACTAATTACACTAATATCTAATGTTAAAAAACGAACAGACCTTCTGATACCTTCCTCTCGCCTCCAACCTGACCATTCTTGGGAATGAGTATCAGGTTGGCCTCGAACAATGCAAGCATCGCCATCATATGGACAACCGAGAGCACTTCATACCATGCGCTCGTCAGACAGCACTCCTGAATAATATCCTTTTACTAGTCATAATTCATAAATCAACAACAACATGAATTAGTACATCACTGATCTTAAATTCTCACCTGATCATCATCTAACGTCTTCCATCTGAATTCCACTGATGCTTCAAGACGGCTCTCTACCAAAGGCAACAGCAATTTCAGTATTAATCTTTATCTTAACCATTAAAATTACATAAAAGGAGTAAGCAAAAGTTCAGACCTTTCATTGTTAAACCAAGAACAACCGGCAAGTACTCCTCAAGGGCATGTTGCAGTTCAGAAACAGCTGAAGCATCCTCATAATCTTCGCAAAAAGGAAGCAATGCAGCACAATAACATCAGTAACACTACTCATCATTAATCTAGTAACTCGACCACAAAATCAGCTATCAACATACAGATTTCTTCAGCCAGTGAGACGACATGAGCACGGAGCGTGGACAGGCGATCAACAAGTTCCTTAGAAACCAATCCTCTGAGTGCATGGACGATGTCGGTAGCCACCGGGATGCGAATGGTGGGCACGAACACGGCAACCTCCTGTATGATGCTCCTGCGCTTTCGCCCCTTCCCGCCTAGTGTGTATTTCTTGGGAATTGATGCTCCACACCCCATCTCTGATCTCTCTGTCAGTGATGCAGATGTTCTGATCGCCAAACATCCTATGGCATATCACGAGCAGATATCAGAAACCAGAACAACTTATGGGCAGGTGTACGAAAGAGAGAGCACATGGAACTAACAAATAACTGATGTAACTGAATCAATGCAGTGAAAACTGAAATCTACTGAACTCTGAATCAAATAGCTAAGGAATGATCAGGAATGCTGAATCATGGCACTAGCACAAGTTGGTAAAATGCAAATCCAAGAATTGGAGAACTTAGCGGCACAAATTTATCCATTTGATTATCAAGGGGGGCACCAACAAGCTCTGGATCTGCACTAACATCCTGATTCCTGATACTGCTGTCAACTTAACCAGATGCAGGCAACAGCACAGATGAGCAGCAGATCAGCAGGAAGATTAGAAACTAATGCATCCCAAGAACTCAATCAGCCAGTGATCCCCCACACTTACAATGTGAGCAAGGTCGGAGGCCAGGCAGACGCTTGCAGCCAAGTCCAAGAAACCTGAAGGCGACGAAAGACTGATAGAGACGTTTCACCCTGCAGCACATCGATACAAAAAATGTCAGCACATCGTAGGACCTGGCTTTATAGTCGGCGAAACAAGAGGCAAAGCGACCTTACCAGGAGAAGACGTTAATGGCAGTAGCCTTTGTTCAGATCGCATTGAGAGAGAGAGAGAGAGAGAGCTTGGCGTGTAGATACCGAGGAGGAGGAGGAGGAGGGCGAGGCGAGGATCACATGGCGAGGTCACAGGAGCAGCATCCGCCTCACAAGTGGAGGCTGTATTGAGGCAACTAAACTATGGTCAGCGTCGTGCATGGGAACCAGCGCGATTAACTGCTCCAATTATATTATATATAAAAAAGAGAAGGAAAGAGAGGACCAGGTGGCATGGATGGCCTGTTCAGCGTTCAGAGCTATGTTTTCTGACAGTTTGATGGGAAATTGGAAATGGAGATATATGCAAACTAATTTTGTTGAAAATTTTTAATAGAAATTTTATGATACACTAAAATTGAATACGAACCGTCAATTCCTCTCAATCTAACTTCTTAGATTAATTTCAATATTTTATACTACCGATATAGTATTTATACTAAATGAATCTCACACATCTTAGGTTAATTTCGATTTTTTATACTGTCAGTGTAGCATTTATACTGGATAATATATTTTTGTGAGTGATGCTCTCTAAACAAATTGTTAGATCTGAAATATATAACCACTATATTATATTGTTATTGTGCATATAAATTATCTTGGTTCATTCATTTTACTTAATCCAATGATACAATGTTCTTTTACCTTTTACCAAAGATAATGAATTTAGATCATGTATGCATATTATACCCAATGGCAAGTGAACTCTTACCCCGTAGAATTGCTCAGCTTGCCTTCTGAACAATTGGGTTGTGTGTGTGTGTGTGTGTGTGGGTGTCATTAGTGTACCAGGCAACGAACCAAATAAAAACTAGTCCTGAAGTAGTATAGTAAGAATTAATGTAGATGGCTTAGGTCAACCGGTAAATGGCCAATTTACAGTTTATGGTGTCAGTTCCTCTGTGGTATGTGGAACCTAATCAGTTACACTAGTCTTTACCGATGCCAGCAAGGTTTTGTAGATATGATTTAATCAAATATGCTTATGAGTAGTTCATATGGAGTATAAAAAATATAATAAATTGAAATTGTTTTCTGAAAAGCATCGCACTATTCGGAACACGTGAGTTTTTTTAATTCACATGAGAATTGAATTGTTTTTACGAAACTCATGTGAGAAATCCCCGTATTCCTAATGGGCTTGCCATAAACATTTTTCAATAAAGCTTCCTGAACCATTTCATTTCTGCACTCATGCTATTTGGCAATCATACCGGGGCGTATACATATCCATGATGTAGAGGCCAGAAAACATTTTTCATTATAAAAAAATTTGAAAATGATACCGGCCAACGGTGCATCTGTTACGCTATATGTTAAGACATGGCACGAATAATTTATAGCATAAATATCCCACAAAATCCACACAAATAAATTATTTAGGGTCTGTTTGGCAACAAAATATTTTCATAAGTTCGAGACAAAACCATAATTTATGAAAACACCGTGGTTTTCAAAACCTTGAGGTGTTTGAATGACCAAATAAAACTCCATGCCAAAACCATGGTTTAGTAGAAACTATGGTATTTTTTAGTATTTTAAACTCCACTCCTAGCAAAAGTTTTTATGGTTTGGTTCTCACTGGCTCTTGTGTTTGGTCAAGTTTATCATTCTAAAAAATATGTATCTAAATATGTGATAGTTTCATTGAATGCCTGAGTTTAATGGAGTCTGGTGATACCATAATATTTATATATACACAATTGCAAGCTCTATATATTACAAAACCAGAGTTTCCCAACATCATGTATCCAAACAGGCCCTCGAGTAGGACATAGTTGAAACTGAACTCAACTTTTAAGGATGTCAGACTAACCGAATTAAGATCTGGGACACTATCTTTTTAGGGAACCTGAACCCTACACCAAATCTTGTAGCGAAGATCATAATTAACAAATAATAATGTATGCTTTGCCACTACCACTTCCATCCCGAGGAGAAAAAATGGATATCCAATAAAATAGAGTTTGCAGGCATTGGGATGGAGATGTACAAAAGCAAGAACGGCAGAAAGGAGATGAAGTTCAAAGCTCAAAAGCCACTTGGGAAAAAAGCTAGCGTCCCAAAACATAGAAAGCAAGAACAGTACAGAAGGTGCTGAAGAAGTGCATGTAGATGCACCCCAACTTGGTCCATTATAAAGTACATGCTTTGGGATTTCTAGGTGCTAAGGTTCTTCTTTTATCTGTTCCTCTTCTACGAGATGCAAGTAGAGAATATTCTTTGCTTAAAAAATTATTTATTTTACTTTTTAGAGATATAGAATCCACTGGAAGAATGAATTTTTTAGAGGATGTAGTGTCAAGTGTCAAGGAATTTTAGAGGATGAAAAAAATATTTTTTATAGGATGTGATGAATAGTCTTATAGGGCGTGTTTGGTTGCCCGTCCGCACCCGGCCAGACTCACGTGAGCCAGATTTTCGTGCGTTTGGTTGCCTGCTCCCGCTCGAAGGCTGCATACGCGCATGCAAACAGCGACTCCCAGCCTGGCTCCGCAGAAAGCGGCCGATTCCACGGAGCCAGGCTCGCGCACGCAGCCGCCAGGTACGACTAACATACTAGTAACTGCTAACTCAGTTTGTACATTAACTTTTCAATCTTTCAAAAAATTTTAAAATTTAAATGACATCCAAATTCAATGAAACAAAAAAAAAATGAAACCGTAGGTTCAAGTACAAGGTATTGAAAAAAATTTAGATTTTTTAAATTTTTATTTTTATTTTTGTATTTATTGATTTTCTAGTATTTATTTTTTTGAATTTTTATTTTTTGTTTTTGAATTTATTTTGTTTCAGTATTTTAAAATTTTTCTCTTTTAAATTTATCCATCCCACTCCCCTCCTAGTGCAGCCAACCAAACAACATCTCTGCGCAGCCTGTTTAATCTCATACAACCAACCAAACAACATCCCCTGCATCACCTCAGCCTGGCTCCAACCAGCCTGGCTGAGCTGATACGGTAACCAAACACACCCATAGAGGTTTGAATTTTAGAGGACCTGTTAGGGATTCTAGAAGGGAAACATGAGTTTAATGTCATTCCTAATGGAATTCTAAAGAAATAAAAAGGGTAAGAATTACTTGAAATAAGTAATTTGCCTTGCATCATATATGGCTAGTGGCTAGGCCTTATATTCATACAGGAGTTTTTTTGCCCTTTGGAGTGATATCGTTGCCTCCATTTTTTTTTTCTCGTAACTTTAATACAAACAGGATTGTACTAAGCTTAATTGAGAGTAATAACATGCTAACTCGAATCAGGGTCGTCGGATCCACTGTGTGGGGCTGGGATCAAGGTAAGACGGTGAGTGGGACCGTGGAAGGCACGTCCCATTTAAACTCTTTTTACTTAAAAAAATTCCATCCCTCTCTCTTGCCCTTGTAGATTAGCTTAACCTGAGTTTATATTTGCTGACTAATGTTGTTTAGCTAGGCAGAGTTTCCAAAAGCGCAGCACAATAAAAAAAAAACCAAGGACCTGCCGGTTTCGACTTTCCTCAAAAACCACTTAAAATGGACAAAATTCACTTTCAAAAAGTTGAAAAAAACATGGTTCCCTGATTTAAAAAAAACTGAAACACGCTCGGCACATGCCAGAACGTGTTAGTGTGCACTGAGCACGGCTTGCGCATTCTGGCATGGTCCGGCACTAGCCAAGGCGCAGGCAGGCACCCAAAGCACCAGAGGAAGAAACAGAGTACATCCGCCGTGTGGTCGATGAAATGCTTTTTTAAAGGATATATAGATTTGATAAAAAAAACTATTTTAAATTTTATTTTAAAAAAACAAAACCAAACGTTTCAAACATATTAATGTTATTTTTAGGATTTATTTTGAGATTTTTACAGATTTTGAATTTGTGTTGGTTTAAAACCGCGGCTGCTCGGACCACACTGCAGCTGTTTGGGTTTACCATGATTTTCAAGTGGTATTTCACGGTTTTTTTTTAACATGTGCTTGTATTTAGGTCACATGGATTGGCCATTTGTAACCAATTAAAGTATATTTGGCAGATCAAGTTACCTGGATGTACACTAGCACACAGGGTTTCAATTTTTATGTTACCCCAAACCGAGGTGCCCCTAGTAGGGTCTTTTGGCAAAGAAGTAGAAAGTTTGAAAAATAAAATTTGGAAGTTGTTGAAACAAGAACGGTTTATTTGCTAGATTTTTCAAAGAAACCGATCGAAATCCTCGAAAAACCGAGTGAACTAGCTATCCCTAGAAATCCGATAGAAATCTAAAAAACCAAGCAAACCAGCTTCCCTTAGAAAAACCGATAAAAGTCCTTGAAAAACCGAGCAAAAATCTCAAAAAACCAGCGTCCATGAGACAAATTTGATTTTGAAATTTTGGATATGGATCGGTCTCAAGTCACGGTTTTACAACCGCTGTACCCGTCGGCATGGCCGAATTTCAGCTCGAAGCTAACCGGCTTTCCGTGACTTTCGAAACCATGTAACATGCATACAGTTACACAGTGACAGGGGGTCTAAGAAGGAATATTAAGATCTAAATTATAACCACTGCACTAGCTTATAACTTAATAGACATATACAGTTACATATACCGATAGATTATCACTAGAGTTACAGTGAGATATCTTTGGGACTCCAGGGGATCGATCACTTCGTCAAGGCATGGATACTATAGGTCCGCCCCTGTGCCAATTGCACGCAGTTACCTATTGTCAACATCGAAGAGTACTACGTGTGACACACACACTGTCAGGTCATCTCCTCTCGTCGCGGAGCACGTATGCATCACAAAGGGAATCTAGTTCCCTTCAACGTTTAAATAGATTTTTTTTACTGTTTTCTTTCGAAAGAGATTCTCTTTTTTATTTCTTTTAGAAAGTGATTCTCTCTCCTTTCTTCGTATCATTCCCTTTGAAAAGATATTACTGGAGACGGTGAAAAATAAAGAAAAAGGGAACGGGGAAAGAAATTAAATGGGAGAGGAAATAAAATGAAGGGAAAATAGCTGGAGATGGTCTTTCCATCCTTTGATCCAACGGTCCACGTACACGAAGACCACTGCATGCATAAACATGCAGCATGCAGCACAGATCTGATCCTCTCTTCGATTAATTTGATCGTGCATCATGCAGCACCAGATTGCTCCTCGTGCAGGCTTGTTGGGGAGATCGATCAGATGGGGCTGCAACTTGTAAATTAAGTGCAGGTACAACTATACATGTCTAGATCGAAGCCAGCCACAGTAATCGAGCGGGTACCCACGGTGCACATGCCCTAATAGATTATTTAGATAGACCCACTGGCCACCGTACGTGGCTATGCAAGGAGCACTGGATCCAAATGCATGCAGTCCTCTATAAAAGAAAAATATGGTTTTTCTCTCTGGAAATCTTGAAGATGCATGCAAATATATTTTTGCGAACATCGGCTTAGTTAATTGACATATATATTGAATTCAGTTGTAGATTTTGTTTTTCTGTGTGTTTTATGTTGAGCTCTCTTTTAGTATGAAATGTAGTGGCGAGATGATGAATATGTTATTTTGGGCTCGGCAAACATCAATCAACGCTACGGGAAAACGATTTGTTTTCGACGGTCACACATATTTTCGTCGGCCGAGAACAAACCGACGTAATTATAAATATTATTTCGTCGGCCCAGGGAAAACCGACGAAAATACGTATAGCTTCGTCGGCCTAGCCGACGTTACCCTCTCTACGTCCTATTTTCGTCGGCTCAGCCGACGTAGACATCTCCACGGAGTATTTTCGTCGGCACAGCCGACGATAATAGTTGGGCCACTGCACCGCGCTAAATTTTGAATTTTCAGGGGCCTATTATCGTCGGCTCGGCCGACGAACATAATAATAAAAATAATAATAATAATAGTAATTTCGTCGGCCTGGCCGACGAAAATAATATGAAAAACCAGTAAAGAACCACGTCATACGCGGGCATTATTTTCCTAGTATTTTCGTCGGCCAGACCGACGAAAATAAGTTCCACGTCACTGGAAATGTAATTTAGTCGACCGGGCCGACATTCATAGCCAAAAAAAATTACATTACAGCGAGGATGGACGGGCGTCGCGGCTGACTCGGCCTACACTTCACGGCCCCTACTTCAAGCCCGACCGCCGCCGCCGCCCGCTCCGCCCGCCGACGCCGCAAGCCCGCCGCCGTTGTTCGTCCGCCGCCGCCGCCGCCAGCGCCGCGCGCCGCCGCCGCCGCCGCCACCGCCGCGCCCGCCGCCGCCGCCCGCCGCCGCCGCCCCTCGCCCACCGCCATCGCCCGCACACGCCGCCGCCGCCCGTCAGCAGCGCCGCCGCCATCGTCCGCCGCCGTCGTCCGCTTCTCCTACGTGAGTTTAATTTTTATTATCAATTTGTGATTTTATTTGTGTAGATAAATATGTACGTTAATTATTATGAATTATGTTAATTACATAATGTTACGTAGGTATTATGAATTATGCAATTTTCTTAGTTTCTAAATTTGAGAATGTAATGATTTATATATGAGTAAATATTTGCAACATTGTATGTTAATATTCTTGCTATTGTTGAAGCCTAATATAATTATTGCTTATTATTTTATTTATGTTGTATCACTTCATTGGACGAAGGGTTAATTTTACTTTTCATAGCATTAACATTTAATCATTTCATACACACAAATGATATGTATCGAATTTAATTATTTTATACACACAAGTCACCCAACCTATACGTCACCCGTTCGGGAGCGACATGGTTCACATTAAGTTGTGAGCTTTGTCGTTCCGGAATTGTCCACGATTTTGGATAGCCTAGGAATGGACGGTTAAGCTTGGTTTTTATGACATGTCGTATAATTCGAATGATAATTTCGGCAGCGTAACCCAGTTGTTCTCCGATGCACATCAACCGGTCGTGTATTCGGAGAACAGCGGGGTTATGCTGCCGAAATTTCGTTCGAATTGTACGACATGTCATAAAAACTGGGCTTAACCGTCTATTCCTAGGTGGGTTTAGGACCTATCCTTACCTAGATCTCTTGTTAGGATGTGAACCTCACTTTCACAATTATTCATGCATTCAATATAGCATACAAAATGGGAGATGATCGTAGATGAATGTACGATGGTTGGACAAGCACTAGGGCACACACCCAAGAATGGATAGTTAAGACACAAGGTTTTGTGGATCATGCTTATTTCTCGTCTCCTGGTGGGGGGTTGGCGAAATGTCCATGTTCTAGGTGCCGGAACTTTGCTCGATAGTCCAAGCGTACTATGGAGCATCACCTATGTAAATATGGCTTCATGCCGGATTATCTGACTTGGTTCGAGCATGGCGAGTCACCAATAGGAGCGACGTCGAATTATGTCGATCAATCAGATGAGTCTGAGGATAGAATGGATGAGCTGGTCAATGATATTGCTCATCAATTTGAGGATGTCCCTGGGCCAGAGGTCGAGAAATTCTTTAGGCTACTTTCTGCTTCAGAAGATTCTTTACATGAGTCTACAGATGTGACACAGCTAGGCACTGTGACGCGACTCATGGCTATAAAATCGAAGTACAATCTCTCTGTAAGTTGTTACAATGATATAGTCGATTTGATTTCTGATATCCTTCCAAAACCTCATAAGATGCCGAAGGACTTCTCTTTGCTCAAGAAGTGTTGGCGGTTTGGGAATGTCTTACCAAAAGATTGATGTATGTGTTAACAATTGCATGTTATTCTGGAAGCAACATGAGGACAAGGATCGTTGTGTGTATTGCATGAAATCGAGATATATGGAGATGGTCGACGAAGAGGGGAATATGCAGATGACAACTATGCCAGTTAAGGTGTTACGACACATGCCCCTAATACCAAGGCTTCAACGGTCGTACCTATCTAGGACGACTGTGAAGCATATGAGGTGGCACAAGGAAGGCATCCGTGAGAACAATGGGCTAATGGGCCATCCTTCTGATGCTGAGGCCTGGAAGGCGTTGGATCAATATGACGCAGATTTCGCCAAAGACCCCCGCAATGTGCGTATTGGATTGGCGACTGATGGTTTCACACCTTTCAACATAAGTGCGGCCTCGTACTCATGTTGGCCCGTTTTTGCAATTCCTTATAATCTGCCACCTTCAATATGCATGAAAGATGAGTACGTTTTCTTAACCCTTGTCATACCGGGGCCTGACCATCCAGGAAAGCACTTAGATATGTTCATGCAACCCGTGATCGATGAGTTAAAAGAGTTATGGAATGGGGTAATGACATATGACAACAACAGAAAAGAGTATTTTAACATGCGTGGTGCATATCTTTGGTCTATTCATGATTTTCCTGCATATGGCATGTTCTCGGGATGGAGCACACATGGTAGATTGTGTTGTCCAATATGCATGGGTGACACAGATGCATTTCGTTTGAAAACGGTGGCAAATTCGCTTCTTCGATCACATCGACGCTTTCACGTCTCCTAATCACCCGTTCAGGACACAGAGCAATGCTTTCCGCAAAGACACGACCATTAGTAAAGGGCCACCGAAACGTTTGACCGGTCATGAGATTGTTGCTTGGCACAATAATTTAGTCAATACAGAGGATGGATATGAAGGGGTCAAAGAGACGCACAATTGGACTCACATATCTTGCATTTGGAGTCTTCCTTATACTCAATCCCTAATCCTCAGACATAATATCGATGTGATGCATCAGGAACGAAATGTTGCAGAAAGCATCATCAGTATGATTTTTGATTTCAAAGACAAAACAAAAGACAATATTAAAGCACGTAAGGACATGGCTGAGATATGTAATCGACCTACCCTTGAGGTGAGGTCAGATGAAGCCGGACAGACAGGGAAGCCACGTGCTCCCTACTGCCTCAGACCTGCCGAGAGAAAGGAGGTACTTGTGTGGTTGAAAGATGTCAAATTTCCCGATGGTTACGCAGCGAACCTAAGACGAGCAGTGAGCATTGTAACAGGCAAGATAAATGGTTTAAAGAGCCATGACTATCATATTATCACGGAAAGACTACTACCTGTAATGTTCCGTGGCTATCTGCAAGACGAAGTTTGGACAATGTTGGCAGAGCTAAGTTTCTTCTATAGACAGCTATGTGCTAAGGAAATAAATAAAACAATAATGAAAAAGTTGAAGAAGGACATACCAGTGCTTATATGCAAGATGGAGAAGGTATTCCCACCAGGTTTTATGAACGTAATGCAACATCTATTGGTACATTTGCCATATGAAGCAGAGGTTGCAGGGCCCGTACAGTATCGATGGATGTACCTAATAGAACGGAACTTGAAAAAACTTCGAGGAACTGTGCATAACAAAGCAAGAGTTGAAGGATGTATCGCAGAAGCATTCTATCTTAAGGAGATATCGTATTACGCGAGTACATATTTTGCAGATGAACACAACATTAATGCTCATATACCACTAGGGCTGGAAACGAGCCGAGCCGAGCCGGCTCGAGCCAAGCTCGTGAAAGCTCGCAATGTACCAGGCTCGGCTCGGCTCGGCTCGGCTCGTTTCCTGAACGAGCCAGAAGCTCTACTCGGCTCGGCTTGTAGCGAGGCTCGAGCCGGCTCGGTCTGGCTCGCGAGCCTTTGCGTATATTTGCTGATATGAACACCCATAATGCTTACAGCTTTTACAAAAGAACCATTTATGTATGTAAATCAATGATAAGTTGGTACAACAAACATAAACAAACAGTGTCGGTAATGTAAATTATCAGATAGAAACAATTAAACAATGCAATAAACCGAGCTTTCCCTTAAAAAGTTGCAAGATGCATTATAAGTCCACAAATTATTCCATAGGACCATAAACCCAGAAATTATTCCATAGGACCATAAACATAAATTTGTCCATAACTGTCACCATATAAGTCCATAATATAAACTATATAATTTATCCATATCTTATTACATAAATGCATCAGCTCTCTTTAACTAATGGCAAAAGAAACCAAATATGCTCGAAGATGGCCTGGATCATGTAGGTCTTCCTCAATCACCATACACTTCTTTCTTTCATTTGCTCAGGCTACATTAAACACAACACACAGATAATAATCAGCTATATGAATATAGTAGTGAATTATTTTTTATGGTGTATATTATATTTATTGTTTGCATTGCCCAACCTAGTTGCTTTCCACAACACTTTTGGGAAATTCAATACGTTCTACATTATCCTCCTCCACTTATTCCTACATGACCATAAGACAAAATAGTAGAGTTAGTACATTATGTAGGATGAATATCAAGTAACTCATAATATAACAGGGCATACCGCAGCCACGCATATAGGAGAGCTGTCATTTTGTTTTGGGCACCTCTTATCCACTAGATGCACACACCAAGCATTGAACCATCTCCGGTTTTAAAGAGCTTCAAAGTCATCTAGAACTCTACCTCCAAAGACTAAAAGTGGACTCAAGATATCTTGTGCTAGCAGGATGGTCAAGAATGTCCTTGCCATTTGTGACACGACTGGAAATCTATGTGTATTCAAATTCCACCAGTCAAGAAGTCTAAAGTTCTTATTATCTAGGCTCTCATTCTCCTCATCCAAATATATTAGCAATTCAAACTTTGATGGTTCAGTGGCAGTTGATCTCAAGAATGACTGAAATTGAGATGCTGCAGCGGGTAAGGTAGATGTAGAACCCATACCTGAAGAGGAAGTCTCAGCACGTGTCTTGGAACTCTTACTATGTCGATAGTCTGCCTCATACTGTGCATACAAATCCTCTAACTCAACCCTCACATCAGCTAATGCTTGGGTAGCTTTTATAGTTTCATACATCTCATTGAAGCACCAAACTATAAATCTCATCTTGTACCTTGGATCAAGAATTGTAGCAAGAACCATGACATTGTTCTTTTCCTCCCAATACTTGTCAAACTTTGCCAACATTGCAGCAGCCATTGTACTCAATTGTTCATCTCCAGAAATAAGTGCCTCTCTTAAAGCAATTTTCACATCAACTATGTATGGATAGAAAATGTTTGCTGTTGGATATGTTGACCCTGAGAACACATTAGTTACTTCAGCCAAGGACTTCAGAATTGGAGCTAATTTTTCATACAATACCCAATCAAATCCTGATGGTTGCCACTGGTAGTTTGCATCTATGTCCCCATAACACACCAAGGCATCTTTATACAGAATGCAAACTGAAAGCATTTTATAAGTGGAGCTCCACCTAGTTGCCACATCAAGACTCAACCCAGGGCCAATTTGTATTGCAAGAGATTTACAAATTTCCAAGAACTTGTGCATACGAGATGGAGACTTTTTTATATACTTCACAGATTCCCTGAGGTTGTTTATCAATGGTGCTAAGGGTTCCAATCCATCATTCACAACCAAATTGATAATATGAGCACAGCAACGAACATGAAAATACTTTGCAATGAACCGAGCAGGTCCTCTAGCAGCAAATTTAGCCATCAAACTACGTACTGCAGCGCTATTTGAAGAAGCATTGTCTAGTGTAATTGTGATAATTTTATCCTCTATCTTCCATTCAGCAACACAATCATAAACAGCTTGAGATATGACAACTCCGGTGTGAGGAGGATCTAACTCAATAAAATTCAGCACACGACACTGCATTACCCAATCTTTATCAATGTAATGTGCTACCAAGCTCATATAGCAAATGTTTTGATTTGAGGTCCACAAATCACAAGTTAGACTGACATGGCTCACACCTTTAAGATTCTTTCTAAGTGCCTCTCGCTCTGATTCATATAGCTTGATGCATTCATTTCTTATTGTTTTCCTACCAATAAATTGATATGATGGATTGAAGTATTTCAGAACAACATTAAACCATGTATGTTCTACCATCCTAAAAGGATATTCATGAACTACTATCATCTTAGCAATTAATCTACGTGCCTCATCATGGTCATACTCAGAAGGACTAACAACAATTGGTAAACCGGTCTCACCAGGACCATAATTTAGCTTTGCTTGAGCTTTCTGCTTACCCAGCTTATTCTGATATGGTGCACACTTTGGTATATGCCTTCTGAGATGAGAAGTGGCACCTCCTGGCATGTATGAGAAGAGCTTGTAGCAAAAGAGGCACTTTGCTTTAACACTAGTCTCTCCTTTCATTGTCTTGGAAGGAACTTTTACCTCCTTAAAATTTTTCCAAACATCTGATCGTTTGGTGGTTTGATTGGATGGCTTAGGAGAAGACTTGTGCCTTTTTCTCCCCCTTTTGCTTGTACCTTTAGTAACAGTACCATCTTCATTTGAGCTCAAAGAATCCACGGAAACATGTGATGGTTGCCTCTCTTGACCAGATGTTTCGCCATCACTATCTCCAATAATTTGCTCCCAATCAACATCATCGGCTCCTAAATCATCACTTGACAACTACAAAAAAAAGTAAGGAAAACATTATTATCATTACTATGACGATGTGATGCATGATAGTATGGCATAATTATTGAATTACAAAAAAAACATTGAGGCTAACCATGGTCCTCTCTCCATCTTCATGCATCGGTTCTGAGATCTTGATTCCTCTGCCAATTGGGGCAACAGTAGAAGAATGAGCTTTTTTATCTTTGGCGGTAGCGGCTTTGCCTTTTGAGGCAATATCTTTTTCATTGGAGGCAATTTTTTTGCCTTTTGCGGCAACAGCTAGCCTTTTCTCTTTCCCTTTGGCAGCATCAGTGGAACGTGACTCCACACTGTGTTGTTTCTCCATACTACAAAATACAAAGATTATTAAAATTTTTAGTGTTGGCCACTTCAATTAAGTAATAATGTATTAAAGTAAAGCAACAATCATGTAGCCCTTATTTTTGTTATTCTACAAGTGATATATACTCTGGAGTGCAAGCTCATCTCCATGGTAATTGCTAAGCTATATGAAGACACAAAAATTGAAAACTAAGTTGAAAAAATTAATGACCTTGCAATGTCGTCGTGGACTCGTGGATCGTGGTGCACTGATCGTGGAGTGTGGGACGTGTCGATCGGTCTTGAAGCTGGAAGCTGCACAGCTGCACGTCGTTGATTAGTCGTTCGTCGCCTCGTCGGCCTGCACTGCACCGCTGCACAGTGCACGTCGTCGACTCGTCGTTCGTCGGTCTGCACTGCACTGCTGCACGTCGTCGACTCGTCGTTCGTCGGCCTGCACTGCACCGCTAGCTGCACGTCGTCGACTCGCTGGTCGCTGCACAGGGCACAGCACAGCGGCGCCGCCGTCGTCGAACGTGCGGCTAGACTAACCTTAGCTGCGTGACTGCGTATGCGTGATACGTATACGATATACGTATTAACGTATATGTCTAGGACTCTAGGCTGTCCATCCGGCTTGGGCAATTGGGCCGGCTAGTGCCCCGTGGAGTAACTCGCAGACTCGCAGCATCTGGGCTGTGGCCGACCCATTGGGCCATTAAGCTTGAACGAGCCGCCCGAGCGGCTCGCGAGCGGCTCGGGCTCGGCTCGAAATTTTCACGAGCCAAAAGGGTGGCTTGGCTCGAGTATTTATACCCACAAGCCAAGCCGAACCGAGCCGAGCCACAACGAGCCCGAGCCAAGCCACGAGCCTCGAGCTTTTTGTCCAGCCCTATATACCACGGTACCACACATCTGATCACACCCCTGTCAGTAATCTGAAAATATTCCAATGGAATGGCAAAGCCGTGGGTGGTAGTTCTAATCACGAGCTGTCTCCGGAAGAATGGAATGCCGCGTTGTTGTATATGTACGCCAACATCGAGGAAATGGACAAGTATTTCAAGTAAGTACTTCCATTGAATATCCTCATAAATCTGTTGACACACAAATACTCAATATCCGTTGAATAATTTGCAGGTTGTTTGACGATCAATACTGGAGATCCGCAAGACAACCTACCCCTAAACAACTTGACAAATTACGACGTCAGGGTTTACATGGTGGTCCTAGTTTCGTCACTTGGTTTCGACAACATGTATTGTTCTCAAAACACTTAGCTATAACAAATTGTATTTAACTAATTCACTTAAAAAACTTAACTATTATTGCAGTGCATGAGGGAATGTGACGTACATGAGGACCTACGCCAATTATCACATGGAAGCACAACTGCAAAGAGTTATGGACGTTATGATGTCAACGGATGGCGCTTTCGTTCCACCAAATTTGAAGCAAAACACCCACAAGCAGCCACAACGAATAGTGGAATTGTTACTAAGGCGTATGACGTGAATGGTCGTGCCACCGAGTTTTATGGCGTTATTCAGGACATAGTAGAGTTCAAGTTCGGAGGGGCAAAAGACTTCAAGGTAGTCTTCTTTTATTGTGATTGGTTTAGCGTTGATCCCAAGAAAGGAACAAAACGTAACAACAAAATAGGGATGGTGGAAGTTAATCATGAGTCGCGCCTTACCGCCACGATCCATTCAGATCGCTCATCTTGTTGAACAGGTTTATTATATGTCATATCCATGCAACAAGTCGTATTTGGCACCGTGGTGGGTTGTTCATAAAGTCAATCCTCCTGGCCGGTTGAACACCCCTGGAGATGATTGTTATGTGGACAATGAGATCGATAACAACGGTCAAAAGGCATACCAAGAAGGAGACTTACCCAACTCATTTGGAATAGAGACTGGGTTGGCACTTGATCAAATAGTCGGCGACACTAATGATATTATTGTGGATGATACTCGCAAAAAGAAACGACAAAGGCGTGACTTGTGTACTCAAAAAAGGAAACAGCAGCAGCGTCAACGTGGTAGTTTGCATATTACCATTGAACCTCCCGATGCCGATGACTTCTAATCAGTGTAACGACATAAATATTGCATTTTTATTATGTAATCTTAATAGTTTTTTTGTTATGTACTAATGTCTTTTACATTTTCAGAAACAGGATGAGGTCGTTTGTTCATATTGGTGGCAAGTTGCTTTCAAAGGGCAAGAAGAAAGATGGATCTTCATCTTCAAAAAGCCAAGGTTCAACAAGCGGTTCTTTATTTATGGGCAGTAGTTCTCAGCAGAGTCGACGAAGCGCATTCCAGAGATGCCTTGACGACGCTTCGCGGGAGGTTGCTCCATCAAAGGAGGCTTTACCAGAGGTTGTAGTTGTAATTAATACAAATTTTCTCTTACATTCATATGATACTTACTTTTGCATCTTATTTGTACAGGTAGGGGAGGGGGAGAATGTGGATAAAGATAGAGGTGGGAATAGTGAAGAGGTTGAGGCGGAGGAGGAGAATGAGGAGGCTGGGGAAGATGGGGCTGGGGAAGATAATGCTTCTGGAGATGGTGATTGTGGTGATGATGCAGGGGATGAGGGGGAAGATGCTGAAACCGTCTTTAGGTAATAATTATTGAAGCAACACGCATTTATATATTTTATTAGTTATGCTTAACATTATGTGTATATTTCAGGTACAGGGGATCTAATTTGATACCTCCCGCAATTACAGACCCCAGGTCAAGAAGGGTGATCGTGCCACATGGAGATTGGTAAGGTTCAACTTAAAATTTGTTGAAACTAACTATTGATGATTGTATTCAACTTAAAATTTACTTGAAAATTGTATTTTGCAGGCAATGGATTGATGTTGCTTGGGAGGGTCG
This sequence comes from Olyra latifolia, assembly GCA_036346145.1. NCBI lineage: Eukaryota > Viridiplantae > Streptophyta > Magnoliopsida > Poales > Poaceae > Olyra > Olyra latifolia. Next base: position 14,212,148 of record CM070533.1, read on the forward strand.
GAATCGGTTAAGGCCTGTGAACTCTACATTAGGATCTCTCTGTCGGTACCACTATCCAGGGATGGTTGTGGTTAAAGGTGTTTCTCAGCCAGCAATGAAGTGGGATCACTATACGTTGGCTATAGATGGCCAACAGGGAAATGTTGCACAAAGGGTGTGGAAAGACTTTTGGGTAATGATATTGGTTGCACTTTATTTAATAGATTTTGACGTCTATACTAAATTGTCTAACTGATAATTTTTTCTAATTAGGAGAGGCACCGTTTGCCAGACGGTCAGGAGGACTTACTTGCAGCTAAAGCTAGGTATGTGTTTGACAAGGCTGCAACCAGGGTGACCAAGGACATGATGTCAAATGCTCGTATACAAGCGGTGTGCTTGTACTACAAGAAGATCAAAAAGGAGGACATGAACAAGAAGTTAGGTGCTTCACAGATCTACCTTCGAGAGGATGAGTACCTCGAGGTAGACTTGCCTTGGTTACGGAAATGCCCAGATGCATGGCAAGCGCTCTGTGCCTACTGGTCATCGGCAGCTTTCATGGAGCAGTCACGCAAGAAGAGAGGCAATCGACAGGCGGGTCCAAGGGTGACTCAGCGGTATGGCGTCGATGGACATCTTCGTCTCGCACGTCGAATGGTACGTTCGACATGGTGTAATTCTATTGTATTTAACTTCAGTTATACTTATGCTTACTAATTAACATTGAGCTATAGGAGGCTGAAAGTGGCAATGCTCCGAGCTACATTGAAGCATATATTCGGGGTCACAAAGGAGGTGATCCTCGCACCTGCAACAACTTTTGCGCTTCGTTAAATCGACGCAGAACCTGGTTAGTAGTATCGACGTGGTACATTCCGTTTAAATGCAATTCCATATTATTGCCTTAACTTAATTAATATTGTAGACACGCTACGGAGAAACAATGGTCGAACGTCATGGGGAAGAGCACGATTGGCGGAGAGAAGATGTCGATCTTGTGGCCTTGTACACAAGTAGTGGTGGTAAGAAACATGGCAGGTTTGCCATGTTCAATGGGGTCGTCGATTCGAGTGAAGCCTTAGGAGAGGCGAGGTCATCTCAATCATCCCAAAGCAGTGCACGGAGCTCACGTGAGGCAAGACTAGAGGAGGAGTTAAGGCAATAACGGGAGGCGATGAGGCAACAACAGGATATGTTGAGACAGCAACACGAGAGTGCAATGCAAACCCAAGCATATTTTGTTCAATGGCAAGCACAACAACAACAATACTTTTAAGTAAGTAAAGTTGTTTACGATTACACTAGAATTGATCATTTACGCTTAAAGCACTTGACATGATCATTTTCAATAAATTTATCAAATTTATATCATGCATGAAGTCGAATGGCAAATTTTGATGATCCATGCTTACATATAGTGATAATGGCCAAATTATGTGTACTTTTTATAAATTTAATCATTTAGTTTGTTAATTCGTGTCACAATAATTATATTTGTTTTTGTTCTTGTATCTATAATTTTTTTAGGATATTTTAGCTTCGCACCTTGGATCCGCTGCTGTGAACTTGCCTACATTTCATCCTCCTCCTGTACCTCATTTCTTTCAATCCCCGCAAATGGTATTTACTACTAACTTGTCATTTTTAGAACGTTGGTCTTTCCTGTGAAATTAACTAATAACCGCTTTGATTCCAATAGGGTTCAACAACACCGCCTGCTGGACCGAGAACAAATGTTGGAGGTAATGTTGCTAGTGGTTCGGGGACACCTGTCGACCAATATCTCAATTCAGGGGGTGATGCAGGTAGTGGCCACAACTTCCACACACCTCCAAGTTGAACAATGTAATTTTATGTTAACCGTGTTCTATGTGACTGCTTATCGTGTTATGCACTAATATGGAATAATTTGAACACTATTTTTAGTTCTATGCTTATCGTTTACGCCAATGCGATGATATGTGGTCATGTATAATTATTTGGACACTATCTAAAACTTTTGTGTATGTCAAATGGCGTTTACGCCATTTCAATGATATGTGGTCACGTGAATGTCAAATATGTATGTGATGATGTAAATGATGAATGTTATGTGATGGCATGTGGATGGTATAATTTATGTGAATTTCTAAGAATTTTCTGTGAATCGTGTGATTTTTCTGTGAATTGTGTGATTTTCTGGGGTTTTTTAGCTTTTCTGTTATTTTTTAAATATATATATATTTTTAAATCGGCGGTCGACGACAATAAGCAATCATAGGCTCGGTGTTCAAGATTTATTTTTCGCTTCGCCGATTTAAAAATAACTTCGCCATTATCACTTTCATTATTTTTAAATCGGCAGTCCGACGAAAATATATGCTTCCACGTCAGCTACATGTTTGCCACATGGCTAGATTTTCGTCGGCTTTGGCGACGAAAAATATATGGGCCACGCCACCGTTCCCTCACGCTTGCTCATCGGCGAAGTAATGTCGTCAGCCCGCCTAGGCCGACAAAAATAGTCTAATTTCGCTGGGTTCTTCGATTTAAATTATTCAGATTTTCATCTAGCTATTTTCGTCGGCTTAGTTTCGTCGGCCGGCCGACGAAAATATCCGTTTTCGTCGGTTTTTAGCTTATTTTCGTCGGTTTTTGGCCGACGAAAATAAATCGGATTCCTGTAGTGCAAAGAGGCGACCTCAAAGACCTTGTTCCCCGGCGGCAGTGGCAACCCATTCTGGCCGGCTTGCCGCCGCCAGCCTCCTCGGCGCTCACCTTCCCCGCCGGCGCCTTCTCCATAGGGGTGGAGCAGTAAGGCGAGGGCTCTTCTTCTTCCCCCTTCTCCTTCTCTTCCCCAGATCTAGCAGAGGAGCGGCCAGATCCGGCGAGGGGTGGGGCGCCCGTTGGGATGGCCTCCTCAGCTCCTCTCCCAGCTGTTCCTCCCCCTCCCTCTTCTCCTCTCCCTCTTCCTCCCTCTCTGGCTCCGGCGGTGCTCGGCTGGATCCGGCGGTGCGGCCGTCTTCGGCGGGGAGGCTGTCTCCGGTGGTGCTCGGCTAGATCCGGAGCAAGTGGCGGCCAGATCCGACAAGAGGGCGGTGCTTGAGGGCTGCGGTGGCCGGTTTCGGCGGCGCCTGGCGGTCGGTCGGCCACCCTCTCCCTCGCGGTCCCCACAGGGCAGTGGCGACCGGATCCGGGTTGTGAGCGCCCGGCGGCACGACACTCCTCTCTCCCCCATGGCGTGGCTGATCTAGCTCCGTGCTGCTTCTTCGGGCGTGGGCTATCTGGATTCAGCAACGGAGTGACTGGATCCAGCGTGCTTGGCGATGGATCGTCCCCCTCCTAAAGGCTAGCCCGGCGGTGGAGGCTGGGTCCGGCTCGCGGCGACCGACCCCCTCCCCTTCCGCATCGCCGCGTCTTGGCTTCTGGAGGGGGCCGGGCAGTTCCGGTCTTGGAATGCGTTCCGGGCAGTGGGCCGAGGGCTATGGTCCTCGGCGGTGTCTTCGGTGTGTGGCTCGCCTTCCTGGTGCTTGTGCTTGCGGGTCGGTCAAGGTTGCTGGTTCCTGTCGGGTCTGGGTTTGTCAGCTGTGGACCGCCTGGTGAAGTATCGTCACCCTCCCCCTCCTCTTTGACAGTGGCGTCCGTTCTTTCCTTGGTGGCTTGGGCTGAGGCGTCGTCGTCGTCCCCTTTTTTTGTGGCTGCAGCGTCCGTTCCTTTCCCTAGCAATCTGCTCTCATGGCTTCGGAACCGTCCGGTTCGGGTGGCGGCGGCGGTATGCACGTTTGTGGAGCGTCAAGGGAAGCGTCATCGTCGTCCCCCTCCTCTTCGTTGGCGACGTCCATTCTTCACCTTGGCGGCTGCGTCGAAGCGTCACGGTTGTTCCCTCCCCCTTGTGGCGACGGTGTCTGTTCTTCGGCTTGGCAGTCCTCAGCGGTGGGACCCCTCCCCTTTGGTTTCCTGAAGCGTTGGCGCCCAGCAAGTGGTCTCCGGCCGTAGCCCTGCTCAGCCTCCTCCTAGTGTGGCTCGCGGGGTGTAGGTGCTCCGAGTGAAAGCCTTGCTCAGCTTCTTGCTTGGGTCGACAATGGCGACGCCCTCGGGTGTCGTTTCCTCCTTGGAGGCCTCGTTGTAGTGTCCCTACCCCCTGGAGTATCTCCTTCGTGCTATTAGTTGGCTGGTGGCTATGACTGTGGCTACCCTGTTGTGGGCGGGCGTTCTCCTGAGCTGAGCCTCCCGCCTGGTGGTGGTGGCCTTCTTCTTCAGACCCTGCATGATCTAGGGTGCGGTTGGCGGTGGTAGTTGCTAGCGCTGTTGGTCGAGCATCCCGTGCGGCGGTGGTGGTCGATAGCCAAGTTGATCTTCGCGTTTGAACCGTGCATTCCTCGTGGAGATATCGGTCGTTGTTCTTCGTGCACCTAGCAGTGGTTTGCCGCGGAGGCGGTTGTTCTAGGTGTTGCGTGCCGGTGTATTGTGGCCATTGCTCGGTTGGGTCGTCTTCTTGCCCTCCCTCCTCTATTCTCTTTCTCCCTCCCCTGTACCGCTCTCTTTCTCTTTAATCGCTGTACAGTTTCTTCTCTTCTTGAATGGAATGGCAGAGCTCCTGCCCTTGTGTTAAAAAAAGTATGGAATATAGTAAGTTTATGGAAGTCAGTATTTTGTATTAGCATATATAAACATAATCATTAAATTAGAACGATTATGCTACACTTGCCATTTAGATGTAGTATATTTAAATCATGAGTGATCTGAAATTGAGAGGAATGAGCAATCTAGTCAAGTTTAATATAATATAATAGCTATTTATTTATCATCTAATCTAGAATCCTTTATAATATATAATCCATTTTCTTTTTTTTATCAATTACAATATAGCAAGGGAGGCCCCTACGGTATATATACTATCAATAAAAAATTATGCATTGCTCTTTTCAGCTTAAACTTTGATTGTTCTCATGATGTGGTTGAAGGATAGTAATTTTAGCTTTTGGGACAAAAGGATTGTTTGCGAGGTAAATCGTTGAAAATATGAACATGTAGAGCTTCGATAAGCTGGAACGAGTTCAATTTGGCTTTGAGAGCTTTGAGAGGCAAATTTAAGATTTTGAAGAAAGGCTTCAAAAAGTCGAAGTGTTTAGCTTGGAGCAACAGTAACAACTTATTATAAGTTGTGTATCATAAGCTGAAAAGAACGGGGATGATGCGATTGCAAATGATCAAATGCTAGTCAAAGGAGAGAAGCATGCCTACATGCTTGATCAGCAGCGTATGCTCTAAGCCAGTATACTATACTAAAAATTATATACCTGTTGTTGCTTTTGCTGAAGCAAAGCGTGCACAGAAGAATGTAGGTTCCCAAGCCGTTCCTGCATCGATCTGCATGCATGCGTGATCTCACTGCATACCTCACACAGATCACATCCTCCTGCTCAAGTTGACATGCATCAACATACATACATACATACATACATATATATATATAGAGAGAGAGAATAACTAGTATGCTATAGATAGCACGGAGAGATCTATGCTATCCACGAGGTTTAGCAATTCTGAGATCGAAATAGACGATCCGAACTGTCCATCTTGTTCATCTCGATAAAATCTCACTACATACCAAATTTCAAAATTTTTTAAATTTTTTTTACTATTTATTTCGTATTTTTGAAAATCGCTTATCTAATTAGCTGTGGACCCTCCAATAAATCCAGTTTTCAAAAATATGAAACAAATAGTAAAAAAAATTTAAAAAATTTTGAAATTTGGTGTGTAGCGAGATTTCATTGATATGAACAAGATGGACGGTTCAGATCGTTTATTTCGATCTCAGAATTTGCAAACTCGGTGGATAGCACGGAGAAATCCATGCTATCCATAGCACACTAGCAATATATATATATATATATATATATATATATATATATATATATATATATATATAGTATTGAAACTTAGCAAAGCAGTAAGCCAGTAACCATACATATATGATATGTATTTGCCATGGGTTCACGCATTAAGCCAAGTGTGCTGCCTAAGCTAATAACAGTCAGCTGGCTCAGCTCATTCGCAGAAAGATGATCAATTGCATGGCAAGAAACATGGTATAGTGATAAGGATGGGATCGATAAATTCCCCCGTCCCCACAGCTGCTTGCATAAGGATTCAAGGGATTTGAACTTTACTTAGCATATACGGCCACCAAGGATTTTAGTACTAGTTTTATATGTAGAGAGATCTTGCAATGTTTGGTCAGGTTCTGGCTTATTTGAGCTGGCTACTCAGGCACAGCAGCTCTAATTTGTGACCTCTCCTGCATTATCATAGGTGTGGAGCCAGCTGTTTTTTTATCTAAAACTAGCCATGTATGCTTCGCTAAAAAAGAGCGAAACCAGGAAACTCAACGGAGCAAAATGTAAAAAGTTAGGGCTATGTGCAAGAAAATCGAGAAACTTAAGGATGGAAACGTTTAAAAACTAGGCAACTTGAGGGGACAAAACATAAACTATGGGGTCAGCATATCACTCATCATCACTCACTGCGAGGATACAAAACCATGAAATTAGCTTGAGGGGCAAAACGTAAAATTTGAGGTGAGATCGTCACTTGTCACAGCGTCACAGCGTCACAGCTAGAGACGTTTTAGTAGCGATTCCGAAAAGTTACTCCAATATTTATTTTTATGGATTTTTTCACCAATAGCTCTGGAACTTATGTAGGAAGTGCTTTTTGCTTAAACTTGCTTGCGCTTCCTTTTCACACAGGAAAAATAACAAAAAATTGAAAAGATTTTGCCTAGTATTCACATAGCCCAAATGCAATGAATAAAGTTTGAAGCTTAGGCCCAAACCAATTGAACAAAAGCCGAAGCCCGATTCACGCTTGAACAAACTCTTGGGCTAGGCCTCACCACGCAGAATTTCTTCATAACCTTCAACAACTTCGACCTAGACTGGTGTAGCCCTCGCTCGGGTCGTTTGGAACGAAGTTATTTTACAGAAAAACAGATGGATGCATTTGAAAGGATTTTTTTCTTTGTGGAGTGTAAATTATCATAAAACTGCAAACTTGCTATAAATAAGTATGATGCATCACATATAGAAGATGACTATCGGCCCTGATTTTCAGACAAACGGAAGCCTTCGAGCCATCTGCGCTAGCCTAGGATCTATCTTGGTAGTACGACATGAATTACAAAATGCTGGATCATTTTATACTCACATAGATAAAACATTCATCATAAAAGTTCAAATACACAATGGCTCAAGTTTGTAAGGGCGACTAGACCAAATATTATAATACCAAAATGATCTCTTATCAGAGTTCGAATATGCGAAAACGAAAGTAGAAAAAGGGTCCAGGTTCCAAGGGCTACGCCATCCACCCGACAGGCAAGCTACTGGAGTCCCGCCTAACAACCGTCCTGCTCGTCAGCCTCCTAGACCTTCTTGTCCTCGTAGCACTCGTAGGGGTCCTTTTCTCCTCCATCATTGTCTAAAAGTGCGAGTGTGTGCGAGTGTAAGTGTGCAATCCAACCGAGCTCACCAGCCAACACTAGCCTAATGCATTTTAATGATACATGCCTTTTGGTGGGACTGGGGCTATTTATTTTCATAAAGCCAGAGTTGCAATAATCAATAATAATAAAAAAGTTAAGACTTAGCCATTTAAACAAAATAAAGAAGAACTGTGCTAATAATATGCAAATGTTCACAGCTGGGGGCTTTTCATGTTCACAAAATTCATGACTTTTACAGGAATCATATGCTTCACAGTAACATTTTTCTCAATATGTATCCTTCTCGGCATTATCCTTCACGGTAAGATCCATCATGGTAATATCCTTCTCGATATTATCCATCACAGTAATATTCTTCTCAGTAAGACATGTTCTTCTCGATATCATGTCCTTCTCGGTATAGTTTAAAATAAGGAGATTTTTAATTGTCGACACTTCGCACTCAGACAGAACTAGCACTCAAGTGCATGAGCTATTTTCTGTCTATACTGTTTACGTTGATAATCAGGACTAGCGACCAACTATAACATGGCACCGTTGATAGCAAGCTATATAGTTGCAATGTTGATAGGATTGATCCGTCATATCTATACGCAAGCGTTGATATACAAGATCGACCCATTTGAACTCTAGACTTATCCAGGTCTAAACAATTCCAAGGACTTATTAGTCATGGAGTTTTTAACTAGTTCTTAGGTTACCAATTGATAGGATAGGAATTATACCAAGGATGGGGCTGTGTATAATAACACTAGTAATCAAGCGGACAATATCTAGACTAGCTCTACTAGCTTTGATTTAACAACATAAATTGATGCAAAAAGCATAAAGCATGCAGTTTGATAATTAAACCAATATAAATTTAAGTAAAACATGGGTTAGAAAGATGAACTAGAGATATTGGCCCGCTTGATCGGGCATGTTGAAATCCTGATTCGGATCCTCGAGCTATTCTCCCGGTTTTTCCGGATCTAACGTAAAGGGCCAAATAGCACAAATATACTTAAAAAATGCTAAGAGAATGTAACACCCTGACTCCTACTGAACCCGAGATGCTACTAACTTCCTGATTTCTTAAAAATTTCGACAGCACCTTCCCTAAAATATGGACATCCACTCAGCAGACAAAAGAAGCAGTTTCATAACAGCATGATTATAATATCAAAATATGATACAACAGTCTATCAAATATTCATCGACAGACCATCATGACCACACCTCTTAGATTTCAACCCAGAAGATCACAAGCCTTAACTGCTTAACTTAGCTTTTAGATCTTACCAGGAGACCACCAAAGAATAAGTTAACCTTATTACATATTGCTCAAGACAAGTTTTCATTTAGTTAGCATTTAACCCAAGTTTCTGAATTCTTTTACTATTGCTAAAGTTAATGCTTAGGTAGTTAGGTAGTAAATTAGTAAGGTGCTAGTGGTGTGTCTACTCCCGCCCGCACTCAGTACAACGTCATGGATCACCTAAAAACATAAAAGAGTAAGAGTGAGTCTAGAGACTCAGCAAGCACATATTTAATCAAAGGAGCATAAATACATAACTAGTCAAAGGAGCATATGGAAATAAAAAATCATATCAATAGCATTGATGCACAGTCATTAATACAGGTCAACCATATCCAAACATGTATCCATACATGCCATGCACACATATCATCCATATCCGAACCAAACATATCATCCATATACGAACACAGATCCATGAATGCAATGCAATGTATGCAGGATGTGCCTCTTCTCTGTAGCATATACCGGTATAGTAAGGGTTCACCCGTCGATGACACCCTTATTGTCCCGTCCTGTTTCATACGGGGTCCAAACATAACCTCCACTCCCGTGGAGTGCTCCACTCCCGTGGAGTGCCTACTCCCGTAGGACTTAAGGCCCCAAGTCATGGTCATATGGCTTTCTCACCGACCTGGCCAAGGCACTCCGGACTAGTCATATGACCATCCACCGACTTGGCTCATGCACATGAATGCAAAATGATGCAAGCCCATAAACAATCACATACCACATTATCATCAAGCTTTAGCAAGTTTAATTCATCCACTCGAGATATATGCATAGATAAATCAATGGGTCTTAAAGAAACTTCACAATGATAAGACGAAACAGTACAAGTCACTTTGAATAAATATGCACTTGCCTCTTTACCGAACGAAGCCAATAGATACGAAGACAGCACCGACCCCAAAGCGATTCCACCTACACGTCAAGTATACCATAACCGTACAACAGCAAAAAAAACAAGCACCAAGCAATATAATCTCTCTTAATTTCCCAACTTCCGACATTACCTAACACGTTCATATCAAACACCATTTAATCCTTACCTTTCTAGGCCATTTAAGATTGATCCTTTCGATTGTCATATTATGTATCAAAATTGTTCATTAGTTGGATCAGCTTCATACCCAGCAATCCTTAAGCCGTAACCAATTATTCTCTAAACCTTTCTAAGTTATTTAAGATTAACCTTCTTTTTTGATTCTCATCTCATATATCATCTCAATTAATCATTATCTAAACCAGATTGTCATTAGCTTATTCAAAATCCCATCGCGACCTAAACTGGACAGCAACGTTCCAAAGGCTATACCTCCCAAACCGTAAATCCAAAACAAACGTTCTACGATCCTATGAAAAGCTAGAAGCATAGCTGACCTTTCTTACAACATGATCGAATTCTGACTCCTGCCACAAGCATCTCGTATATAAACCTCAACCTACTGCATATGAAATTCCATCACCTAGCTCAATTTTAACATTGCGGTTCCAAATCCTGAGGCGACAACAACTCCTACATCCAATAACAGACCCTCAGTATTAATTAACCAATGGCTACGCTAACATCAATTAGTAATTGAGCCTATTCATCGGTTCCCCAATGCTAAAATCACACGATACCAGCTAGTCGCCCGGAAACCGTAAATCTGGTAGCTCCGGACAGATAGCTTGCGAGGGCCATATCTCCTAAACCGCTTGGCCGATTCTCGCGCTCTAGGACTCTACGGAAAGCTTAGAGCATTGTTTATAGTTTCTTTAATATGGACCAACTCCAATTCTCGACTAAACCAATCCGATTTAATCGTCTAAACTGCTGCACAAGCACATTGAGCCGTAAACCCAGGATTTCCACCAAATTGATTTCTAATCCTCACAATTTATCCTCTAAGCTTGATAAGAAAACATTAATTTGCAGAGGAATATTATCAATTTAGTACCTCAAGTTTAGGATATGAAACCCTAGTTTCCTTTCACCACCTTCTTCTTCTCTTCTTCTTCTTCCCTTCTTCTACCCTAGGCCCGGCTGCTCTCTCCTCCTCCCTCTTTCCTTGGCGTCGGCCCTTCCCCTTCTCCTTTCTCTAGCCGACCCCTCTTCTCCTTAAGCCCGACGGCTTGGCGGCGGCTAGAGGGAGGGGACAACAACCGCAAGCAGATGGAGGAGGAGGAGGAGCAGCAGCGATGTGGCCTTGAATGGCGATAGGTAGCGGCGAGGCGCTTGGGGGAGGGGCGACGGTCAGTGACGCGGCCGGCCGAGGACGACAGTCTTTGCTGACTAGTGGCGGCGGAGAAAGAACGGCGGCGATGTGGACGCAGCAAGCCGCTTCTTTGCTCCGATGGGCGCCACAAGGGATTGAGGCGCCACGGCCTTGGTTCAGGAGGAAGGAGAGAGATTGAGAGAGAGACCAGGGTGGTGTGAGAAAAAGGGAAAAGCGAGGGTTCTAGAGCTCTCCTGGCTCGTTCCCGATTTTAGGGCGGTGGGGAGCGGGCCGGCTAGGCCAGGTCGGTCCACCTTTTTTTTTCAAATTGGTATTAGAGAGCATGATGCATATGATGCATCGAGTCTATATGGATTATCAAAGTTTCATATTCAATTTACTCATTTAGGAAGTTTCATGAATATGAGATATATATATATATATATAGAGAGAGAGAGAGAGAGAGTTTTGCTATCGTTAGTCGCGCCGTGTTTGCGAAATCGGTAATAGAATTGGACGATTCGAACAGACCATCTCCTTCGTCTCGCTGAAATCTCACTACTGACAAAATTTCACATTTTTTTTGAATTTTTTACTATTTATTTCGTATTTTTGAAAATCCATGATCTAATTAGTTGTACACCCTCCAATAATCCCGAATTTGAAAAATACGAAATAAATATAAAAAAATTCAAAAAAATATGAAATTTTGTCAGTAGTGAGATTTTAGCGAGACAAAGGAGATGGTCGGTTCGGATCGTCCAATTCGACACGATTTAAGAATACGACGCTAAGCACGGAAAGATCCGTGCTTCATGACTAACGATAGCAAAACTCTCTCTCTCTCTATATATATATATATATGTATGTATGTATGTATGTATGTATTGAAAAAAGACTTTGAATAACTAGTTCAACCTTTGTACTGTAACAAAACATTTTTTTTTCATTTTTTTGAAAATATGAACTTTGCACAAATCTTTCATATAGGTTTGATTTATTTCTGGAAATGGCGAAATTACATTGCTATAGATTGAAAGTAGGAACTTATATGAAAAAGTTTTTAAATTTTTTTCTAAAATCTAGCTCAAATTATGATTTATAGCAACATTTTGGAAATTCCCCAAATGGGATGTTACAATGGCCACCGACTTTCATGATATTTCTGAACAATTTCATAGGGACACTTTCAAATCCGAAATTCCAAAGACCTCCCATATCACCCAAATTAATGGAGAGAGTGAAAGTCCAACCAAATAGTATAGGGGAGAACCCACTGCTGACAAGTCGAAACCAAGTGTAATATCCCAAAATTCAACGCTAAGCCGCTCCATCAAATAACAAAGAAAGAAATGACCTATGATTCTGAAACAACGTCTCTAAGGAGGGTAGCTATGTTCATTGGCATCTGGATATGGAATTTTAACCTCGGAAATATCACATAATTCCAAATATGTTGGAAGACTCCTCAACAACGTCTATAACAATGTAGCGACACCCTTGCGCTTTGCCATTGTTGGACCCGGCTAAAGAAGCCAGAAAATGAGATTTCTCCTAGGATTGGCATTTCAACACCTATATAGCCGCACACTATTGTTGCAGGACATGCCGTGGTAGGTCATCATCAGGTTAGTCGAACCACCACTGGACCGAGCATAACTAGGGCCACCCTAGTCCACACACTATACACATCGGCCACACTTATCCAACTAGTCAACACCAGTCATATCTAAGCGACCTGGTGGCCCTCAAGGCCATGTCCCGCGCCGCCATGCGGCACAAGAGCGTGGCAATCCTTGGACCCTTAAGGGACCTATGGCATACACATCCGTCGGAGGATATGGATCGAGCGTGATATCATGCTTGCGTCCCACTACCCGTCGCTTGCCTCCGGCCTCAGCAGTGTCGTGGCCAGTGACCATGTCGTCGGCTTCACCATCCAACGATGCATTGGATGGGTTCTCAAATGGCGGAGCCAGAAAATTTCAAAGAGGGGGCTAAGAAAGAACCTCTATGACTCAACACTAAAAGCATCAAATTTCTAAATCATAGTATTATACCTATTATTATATGGTTATATCACTCATAGAACTTGATAATATACAAGTACAAACAATTATCTAATAGTTATGGCGGCATGTCGCCGTCCACCTATGTCACCGGTGTTGGACTGGCAGCGTCCGATATCCTAGAGTTGAGACCTAGAGGTGGCTGGAGGCTAGACTTCATATCTAGTGAGCAAGCGAGCAACGATCGCGATGGGGGATTCAAGCGATGAACAATATGGAGAGCACATTTGTTTTCTTTACCACTTATATACTTATTTCCTTTTCTTCATTTTCAAAATACAAACACTTTCTTTTTTGAGTCCTTTTATTTTGATGTCACATCTCAAAGCTCTAAAAAAAAGAGATCGAACGAATTGAACCTGACTCTCAAAACCACCTTGGGAAGCTCTCAAATAAGTAGATAAGACATACGTAAATAAGCTGTCAAGAACACTTTGGGCTTTAGCTAGATCATTGAACCTATTGGGCAAATGTATTACTTATGAATTATGAGCTACCTAAATGCTATATAGTATATCTCCTTGTTGGCCATGACCGGGACTCAAGCTCCACTGTGACCCGGCTGTGGCTCCGCCACTTCTCAACTTTCTCCGCCACCATCAGACAGGCCACACAATTGGGCGGAGGAGGACCCGCCGTTGCTGCCGGTGGTACACCCGCCACCGTTGCCGTATCGCCAACAGTGATGTCAGCAAGGAGGCATGGTTTGAGATCTAGGAGGAGAGAACGAGCCACCCACATCCACCGTGTGGTTGCTCTAAGGAGAAAAGGCTTATTATGACCAAAATGTATGTGCTTGATGAGCCTTGGATTGCCATCTCACGACGCATCATCTAGTTCTACATATCGACCGGACAAAGAACCACATACACACCGGGACAAAGCTTAGTTATGGCCATATTGGGCCGTGACCCTCTCCTCCCCCTTGGTAAAATAAAAAAATAAAAAATACTAGTATACATTAACAATTTTACCATCTTCAGGTTGGTCTAGCCTTCTTCAATATTCATCCAAGCTCGGCCACTACATACACACTACACAGTTTCATAGTTCATTAGGGTATATAGATGATCCATGCACCCATCTATACCTATGGTGCGATTTATTCTCGCAGCATAGATCCACAATTTGCAAGTACGAAAACATAACACAAACAGGGAGCACAGGTGTTGATGGCCATGGGTCCATGGATTATAAAGTCACCCAGACGTGCAAAAAAAAGCTATGCTAAAAGACTTGCATCCATGGTGGAAGAAAGAGAGCACTTTCAGCCAAGGAAAAAGTAGCGTCCATGAGATCCATTCATCGTACACACACATTCACACTTTCACAGTATCCGCTATAAATGTGCAGCAACTTCTTAATTGCCCGATCCGTATCTACGTCTGTGCCTTGACCATGAACAAGAAGTTTTCATGACAAACTGAATTCCAGTTCGGTCAAACTATCTTAATAAAATAACAAACTGAAAGTTTGGAAATCTTGGCCATGAATAGAAAACAGATTAGCTTGTGCATGTCTTCTCCGAAGAATCGTTGCAGCCAGATGACGACCATCCGCCCAGTGGCGGAGTTTGGATGTAAAATTAAGAACATGTATAATGCATAGACAGCTACAGTCTATAAGAGTTACCATGTCACCTATTTGCTGATGTGGATGAAAGAGAAAGATAAAGCGAAAAAAACTGTTTATATATTTATAGTCGACTGTAGTACGGAAACCAATGTAGTTGTGTGTAGAGATGAATTGTCCATAAAAAATGTGATTGTCTATACTATTGGATAGTTATTTTTAACGTTGTCTATAGGTGACATAGCAACTTACTACAGACAGCAGTTGTCTATAGACACTAGATTTGCTAAGTCTGGAGAGGCCAAACAAATAAATTATGCTTAAAATCTTCATTAACTGTGGCAACTAATAGATATAATTAAGCAAAATAATTTTGGAAGAGGGGCTAAGGCCCATGATGGCCCCAATGAAGCTCTACCTCTGCACTCACCTAACGAAACACCGCATGAATTTTAGTTATAAGCTGGCTTGCACGCTGTTAGATCTGTAGCAATGGCGTTCCACTTCCATCTTTTTTTAACGGGAGGAATATATCAAAACTTGAGAATATTACATTCCAAATTACACAAAGGTTTGAAGAACTAAAAAATGCAACACCAGTACAACCGAGACTAAACAAGGTTCTTCTCTCACTACTAGAGAAACAGCCTTCCATACCGGCTTATCAGTCCCGGTAAGATACGAACCGGTATTAATAGTAGCATCGATCCGGTTCGTAGTTCCAAGGCTTCAATCTGGTTAAATCGCTCACATTAGTCCCGGTTGGTAATACCAACGGGATTGATGCTCCTCCCATGCAAAGCTATTACTGCCTAGGCGGCATGGAACTCATCGGTCCGGTTGGTATTACCAACCGGATCGAAATAGTTTAGTCGGTTAGGTGTTACTGAACCGACTAAAGCCTCATTTAAGAATCTTTAAAAGGAATGCATATCCTAGTTATATCGAACGCGTGGGTGGGTGAGTTGGTTAGAAGGGTGAGTGAGTCACGAGATCTCGGGTTCGAGTCCCGAAGCCATATGTGCACATTATATTTTTAAATATATTTCTAACATCTATCCCGGGTTGAGAGCAACCGGGACTGATGGCTCCATACCACCAGTCCCGAATTGCCTATCCGGTTCCAAAACCGGGATTGATGCTGGTTTGGAACCGGGATTGAAGGCTCAATCCGTGGTAGTGTCTAACACCGATCTCTTCCGTCTCAACCCATCTTGCCGTAAAAGAGGAAGATCAGGCATGCTGGCAAAGCCAAGAACCAGCCCTCAATCCAGCAAAGGACTCTGTTTAACGTTTAGCTGCAACAACCAACGTATTGATAGCATCACCAAGACACATGGAATCGATACTATACTTTGAAGGAGCATTGATGAATCGTTCTTCGTAATTGGCAGCAGAAGCACAAATCCAGCACCACCACCCTTGAGACCATCAGAGAGACAGTGGTCCAGAAACCTACTTCGCCGACATCAGAGTTGTAGCCGACAACCTGGATTTCAAATCCTAAGTAGGCAAAGATCTCAAGCTTCACCCCTTTCGCAGAAAAAAAAAAAAAGAATAAGCACACCTAACCTCATCGATCAACACTGCCAGAGTTGACGCAGAGAAGAAAAACATCATCAGCTGCCTTATCGCCATCACTTTGGGAACCTATCTCTACTGTTAAAAGCCTCAAGTGATGGTCGATGTCACAAATTAGAGAAATTATTCACTATGCCATCTATTATAATAAATTCATCTTATGCACTAAAATTACCCACCATGCTATTCATACTAACAAATTCAGTTATTCACTTCACTAAAAATAACCACTGTGCCATTCATTGTAACAAATCTATCTCATCCATTAAAATTACCCACCATGAATATGTGATAACAAATTCATTTTATCAACTAAAATTACTAAACGCAATAAGCATACACTGAGAATACACTAACACAATCCCTCAAGACATATGAGCCGCTCTATTATATTCTTAACGGTAGAATTTAGATTTTTTCATCACAAACATGAGCACTCAGCTATATAGCTAAATAGCTTATCCACCCTAATAATAAACACTAACGCATGGACCCCAGCCAGCCACCCTATTCTCATGGATCCCTTCCGCGCAGAAGATCCAGGCGCACGCGCCGCGCCCAGCTCACACGGGCCATTCGCGCCCGGGGCCGCCAGCTCGCGCGTCGGTGCAGGCCATAACCACCCTACTTAACACCTTCGCCATTAGTTTAATCTCAGGAGCAAAGCACCATTAGCGTCCGTCCAAGCGGCACGACACGAGCAGCCGGTGTCAACATGACATGATTCCTTCCTCTTAAGACCATCTCTAATAATTTTTCCTTTACTTTCTTTTCTTCCTTGTTTCCTTACTCCGTATCCGTTTCCTTTATTTTTCACCATCTCTGGCAACATTCCTTTGAAGAGAGTGATACAGAGAAAAAGAAATAATCTTTTTCTAAAAAGAATAAAAAAGAGAATCTCTTTCCAAAGAAAACCAAAAATCTGTTGGAGCGTTGAAGAAAACAAGATTCTTTTTGTAATAGAGAAGTGTCCCATGACTGAACTCCGTTAGAGATGCCCTAATCCCATCATGCATGCTACATCCACAGACAGAGACACAGCAGTGCAGGCTGTGCAGCTCCATGCTCGATCTACCAGTACGGCTGCTCGCCGTTCATTCATCGCCGGTCACCTCGTTCATCAGTATGTACCATGTGAATGGTACGTTCCAACACACTTTCACACACATGATGCTCTCAGGAAGATGCTGATCTTGTCATTCTGCCGGTGTGCTTTGTTAAAAATCTAGGTCTCACAGACCGAGAGTTGGCTCCAGCGGCTAGCTGCACTGGTGAGCGACCGGCGCCCCACCGGGATTCAATCCTTGGATCACCCCAGGTTGCACCACAAAGAGAATTGAGCATTAGCTCAATTGATGGACAATTAGCTCAATTGATGGAGACGATCTTAGGGTATGTGTAAGACTGATCCTATTTTACTATTCACTCATTATTCATCTTTTATCTACGATCCTATTTTACTATTCACCTATGCAACTTAGCCCTATTTTTTCATCCCTACATATTTTTCTCTTATATTTTATTCCCAACCCTATTTTCACCATTCAAAACCCTATTTCTATAGTATTAGTATTAGCTATAGTGAAAGAATAGAGTCACCATTAAACATGTCCTTAGGCCATGCGTATCGTTGGTCCTATCCTGACCCTATTTTCAATCTCTCTTATATTTTATTTTCAACCCTATTTTTACTATTCACGGTCCTATTTCTACAGCGATGAAACCAGAAAATAGGAACACCATTGAACATGCCCTTAGAGGCGCTCTACACAGCTAGCTAGGCTCGAATCTAGACGTCAGTGAAATGCTAGAGCTCCTCCCTAATGCTAAAATAAAGTCATAGTTTTATGTGCAGGACAATGCAATAAAGACTACATATGCTCACCTGATAACCAGAAGCTACAAGGCATCTAGCAGCTAGCGGTGGGAGCGACGACGTTCATTCCCACCCACTTGGGATTTATAGTATGTTCAAAGTAGCTGAGTTGAATAAATAATTTGACTAAGCTGAATAATAAGCTAGACTTCGAAAGGTTTTTAAATCTACTTTTAAAGCTGGGTCACTTCGTTTATGTTATTTTTAAGAGTTTTTAGATGTGACTTCATGATTAAAAAAAGTTAGACTAAAAAAGCCAAAATGTTTAGGTTTTCAATTTAGCTATATTTAAGCTTTAAGCCTAAGGCTCCCTTCTCTTCAACTTATTTTATTTACTTATTTGACTTACCTGCTTATAAGCTGAGCTTCAAGAGTTTCTCAAGATAGCTTGAAAAGTTCGATAAACTTTATTTAACTTGTTTCATAGAGCTTTGAGATGTGATTTTAAGATAGAAAAAAACGAACTATAAAACCAAACCATTTGAAGATAAGTACATAAGCTGAAAAGAAAGGAAATTTTAATAAATTATACCATTTAAAAATAATACACCTGGCAGCAGCCAGCCAGGGCCAGCACAGCGAGCAATTACAGCAGTGAGCAGTATATATGCATAGCAAACTTTGCCAAATTTTTAAAAAAATATTAAAAATAATGCAACATCAAAGCGCAACAGAACTTGAAAAAATGGAACCGTATGTTCACAGGAATGGTCCACAAAAAGTTTTGCTTTTTTTCGAAATTTTAGATTTTTTAGATATTTTGAAATTGAAAAATCGTGAAGACAAAAAATCAAAATTTTCAAAAAAAATTCAAAATGAAACCGTAGGTTCATGGAAAGGGTTCATAAAAATTTTGATTTTTTACTTTTCATGAACCTATTGTTCTATTTTTTTAAGTTTCACTACATTTTTATGTTACATGATTTTCTAAAATTTAATAAAGTCATAAGTTAATCCTCACCTATAGTTGCTCTCGTATGTACTAAATAGAAAAGCAACGGTGTTCAAAATTATACACTTAAAAATCCTTTATTGACTTTTTAAAAATTTATATCAAATTGAGAAGCAATGAAACTTGAAAAATGGAACAATAGGTTCATTAAAATAGTCACAAAAAATATGATTTTTTGGAAATTTTTTGTCTTCATGATTTTTAAAATTCAAAATATCAAAAAATCCAAAATTTTGAATTTTATGGACCCTTCCTGTGAACCTACAGTTCCATTTTTTTAAGTTTTGTTGCGTTTCGATGTTGCATTATTTTTTAAAAAATTTGGCAAAATTTGCTATGCATATATACTAGTCACTGCTGTAATTGCGCGCTATGCTGGCTGTAGCTGGCTGCTGCCAGGTGCTGGCCGTAGCTGGCTGCCGCTTTCCAAATGGCGGCGGCCATGAGTGGTAAATTCATAATTTATATAAACCATAGTATAATTTATTAAATATTATTTTCAAATACTATATTTTATTAAAAATTCTGAAGAGAAGGGGCCTAAACCAATCCGTGGTAATCTCCAGGATTGACACAATCTGCCGTATTTGAGTAGAGTAGGCTTGTGTGTTGCATTGGAAAGCGTATGACCACACTCTCTGTGTGGTTGTCTGGTACACCTCAGCAAAAAAAAAAAAAAAAAATCTAGCGTATACATAAAGAGACAGTAGATGCACATACGCGTATACGCATACGCCTGTGTGGGACGTGAGTACGGTGGGCATCCTTGTTGTACTCCCTCATGAAAGAGATCTGGGAAGCTGGCGATGCTGCTGGTAGAAACACTGCAGAGCAGTGCAAGCTTTGAGTAGATTTCAATGAAAGCTAAGACAATCTCCAACCCATTTCCATCCTGTCTCATATTTCCGTCATGAAGAGAATCCTTTTCCTTCAATGTTTTAACAGATTCTCTTCACCGTTTATTTTTGGAAAGATTCGCTTTTTTATTCTTTTATTCCTTCAGAAAGAGATTATTTCTCCTTTCCCTGTATCATTTCCTTCAAAAAGATGCTTCTGAAGACCGTGGAAAATAAAAGAAACGAATATAGGAAAGATAACTAGAAAAGAAACAAAATAAAGAAAAAAATGGTTGAAGATGGCCAAACAGTCACCAACTGGAATGGCCCAACCGCTTGCCAGGTCTGGCACGATGTTTCACAACTGTTTTCACTGTTGGACGAGCAATATATTTAGATTCAATCAGGTATAGTATATTCAAATCATAAGTGAACTAAATCATCGAACCATAAGAACAAACCTTCGGTTTAAAGTAGGTAAAAGAGAAACAAAATATACGGTTTTTCCTGATTTATCGAGAAAAAGGACCCGACCCAACCAGGCCCTGCAACAACCGGTCTGGCCCGGTCGGTTCGAGTACCTAAAACCCACAGCTGAACAAAGCAAGCTGTATATGCGGAACACATGGTGCATGGCTGCGTGCAATGTACGATCAGAATGCGACAATCCAACGGCCATGATTAGATATCATATCAGGGAAGGCTGAGCCCAGGGCATATGCATAATGCATTCCATTTCCTGCATGGAGAAGAAGCTGACAACGCCGGCAATTGTCCGGCCACTGCTCACTGCCCAGTCTTCTGCTCACGAGTCACAGCAATGCCTCTACCAACTCTTCCAAGTCCCAACCCTTCAATGTTTATTAAAAAAAAAAAAATCCATGAGTGGCCACCGGCCATGTGGACTGTTCATGCGGTTCAGAAGAATATTGCACATTGTCACATTGACACTTGGAATAGAATGGTGACCAGACAAGCACTATGAATGATGATGAACAATGATCAAGCATGATTCTTGCATGATTAATGCATTATGGATGAACAATGATAAAGTATACGATTCTCATTCTTGCATGCAGGAGCGCTGAAGGTGATGGCAGGATTCGTGCATGGATCATGGATGGATGCTGGCTTGTGTTAACTCCCAAATCTGAATCTGGGAGCAGCTCATCTCCTAACTCCTAAGCAGTAAGCAGCTAGCTATGCCCCATGGAACATTTAAGCTGGTTCTTGAATGCGCCAGGGTGGTCGATTTGCTGCCTCTGCTGCCACACATCCCACTCCCCCCAACCCCACCCCAAATCACATGTGATTTTTAACTAACCTTGTAGCAAAGCAGTGCAGTGTGGTTCTTTACCCAGGCTAATGCAGCTGATACTGATGGCTATGCATATGTCAAAATCAGTAATGGAGCTAGGAGAAACAGAGTTCGAATACAAATCGAGATTTAAAAGTAGTTTTCACAAGTTCTTAACGGTTATCTGAAATGGTTAAAGGCTTGTTTACTGGATAAAATTCAGTGACAGTGAAGGGAGGAGATTACCAGTTCACCACCTATCACTTTCAGGAAAGAACGAAGAACATGAGGGGATGGATGGCTACCGAAGAGCCGTGCAAACCATTACTCTCTTTGGGAGTTATTGCAGGGATTGCCAACTTGTACTGGATGTATTCTTCAGAAGAAGAAATACGTACAGTGCTGACCCCTTCTCTTCAATGTAGGTACCATGTCTACACACTGAATTATGATTAATGAACGATCTCAGACCTGTACCATCGGCTAGCAATCAGTTTCATAATTAAGCAGGGTAATGCAATGCTGACACCCAATAGGATGAGCTTAACCAAAAGCGTTAGCAACTAATTACAATGATGCAATTGTAGGTAGAATATATGTCACACTACAGTATCTAGACAATGACAGCAGGTGCACATGGTCTGAAGTCTAAACCCTGAAAAAAGTTTGCTCATGAAGAAATTAAGAATTTAAAACTGGATAATTTGATATGGAAGAGTCACGCGCATTAGCAAATGAAGCTTAATTTCTTTGGATCGAAGATCAAATACAAGCTTTCGTTGTTCTTATTGATTTAAGCACACTAAAACCACTCATCATCTAGCAGTCTAAGCTATGGAGCAGACGAGCCCACACTGAAATTTACATGATCATCACAAGCATTGTACAGAGAGCAAGCAGGAGGTGAATTGGGAGGTTAAAGCACATACATACATACAGAGCAAGATCGATCATCACCAAGAACTCTGAATTCCTCCTGAGATCGGCGTTTGGGGCTTGGGTTGATCGCCGTCATGACCGCGGGAACACGCCGAGCATCTTCCCCCTGCGCAGGCACTCCGCAAGCTTCTTGGCGCCGTCCACCTCGGCGGCCATGAGGCCCTGCAAGTAGCCGCACGCGCCGGCGGCCACCATCCGCTTCCGGCACCGCCGTGACTGCGAGACAGCGAGCAGAACCAGCACCGGGTACCGCTTATCGACGCCCTGGGTGCTTGGGTCGAGCAGCTGGACCGCGTTGACGATGCTCCTCTCGTCCTTCTTGAATAGCTTGCGGTAGCCGCTCGCCGCGACGAGCGCGGCCAGCGCCCTCGCGGCGGCATCCCGCTCGGTGACGGCTTTGGCTTCCAGCATCCAGATTAGCCGCGGGACGGCGTCCCCGACCATCTTCCTCGCCTTGCCGCTGCCGACGTTGCAGAGCTCGGCTAACGCCATGGCTGCCTCCGTGCGGGTGTTGGCCTTGTCGCTGGCCAGCGCGGTGACGACGTGGCTGACGAAGCTGGCGGAGACGACTATCTCGGCGATGTAACGGAAGGAGGCCATGTTGCGGAGGAGCCCGAACGCCGGTGCGAGGCCAGGCTCGTCGCCGCGGCTGGACTCCAGGAAGTCCTTGACGCAGCCGAGGGCGCCTGCTTGGAAAGCCTCGACCTTTAGCCGCTGCCCCTCGTCGCTGTCGCTGGCCGTCAGGTTCTGGAGGCAGCCCAGCGCATGCTCCTGCGCGCGCGGGGTGCCGAGCGAGACGAGCTGCAGGAGCAAGGGGAGCGCGCCTTCCTCGCGGAACGCCGGGAGGATGTCCGGGAACGCCGCGAGGTTCCGGAGCACGCTCACGGCGGCGGCCTGCGCCGCGGGGGTGCCGGCGGCGCAGGCAGCGAGAAGCGCGGCCACGCCTCCGCGCGACGCGATGGCCGCCGAGGCGTCCCGCGACGCGGCGGTGAGAGGGTGCAGCGCCACGCACGCGTGCTCGGCGCCGGCGCCGCCGGACTCCAGCGCGCGGCAGAGATGGGGAAGCACGGTCCCCGACTCCTGGACCAAGAACCGGCACGCAGCGTCGGACGACGCGAAGGCGGCGAGCACGGACACGGCTTTGTCGCGGGAGGCCGGGAGGAGGTCCCCGGAGTCAAGCATCGCGGCGACCGCGGAGACGGCGGAGGACGCGGAGGACGCCGGCAGGGAGCCGACAGAGCCAGCGAGCGAGTCCAGCGCCGCGGCGCGGGAAACCGAAGAGCCCAGGCGGAGCCTGGGCAGCAGGCTATCCGCTCCATCACCCTCACCCTCACCGGACGCAGGCGAGACGAGCAGGCGCGCGTCGGCGGCGAACTGGGAGAGCGAGGCAGCCGACGACGAGAGCAACGAAACAGTATGAAGGTGCCCCAGGAGAGGGCCACCGCAGACGGAGAGCAGAGCGGATAACACGGAGGCGAGGGGCGCGAGGAGCAGCGCGGAGTGCGGGAATGCCGGGCTGGAGAGCGAAGCCTCGAGCGAGCCCAGGGAGGCGGAGATGGACGGCCAGTGTCGGCGGAAGGCCGGGGAGAAGGCCGCCGCGGCGGGAAGCGCCTCGAGCAGGCGGAGGCACTCCGCGAGGCCGTCGCCGGCGGGCTCGCCGGACTCCGGCGGCGGCTGCATGGCGCGGCGGGAGGCAGATGGGGAGCGAGGTGGCCGGACCGCGGGAGGCGGAACCGCGGAGGGAAATGGTTGCCGCGTGGACTGCGAGCGAAACTGCGCTGAATCTTCGCGCCACGAGACAACCACTCTATACTACTAGTACTACTATTTTTTTTTCCTGAGATACTAGTACTACCACTTACTCGTAGCTATTCTAATTTAGAGATTTTTAGAGAAAATAAAAAGGTTTTAATATGTGAGGTATTGCAAATTTTTTGAGCAAATTCGTATTTGTTCTAATTTTCCTTAAGAAAAATAAAGTTGTTAATACGCGAGGTATATTGTGGTGCAAGTTTGCAGTTGGTATTTGTTCTGATTTGCCTCAAGGAAATCAATCGAACGGTTGTGGAACGCATTTCTGGAAGCAATCTGTCACACTTCTTTCGTGGATGACGTGGTCGAATGTTTTGGGCTGTTGCAACGTGACGTGGAAAAATTTCTAAGGCAAAATCAACGGCGAAAATTTTGGTGACTGAGATAAATTACGAAATTATGTTACCCAGTACGAACAATCTAAACAAGCACCTAAATATATTAGGAAAATTTTCTCTGTTACATCGTAGAAATTTTCAATCCCTTCAGTATCATCACCGGAGAATCTCTTCCTTTATGCGCAATTGCAATTTGTGGGTTATTCCCTAGTGTGCCAAACGTGATGTTTTGTCTTTTTTTTCTTTAAGCTGCATAAACAATTAAAAAAGTCCAAAAAAACTCATTGTTGCTAAATACCTACTAATTTTATTCTAACTTTTTGGTTCTTTTTACGAAGGGTTAGTTGCATCATGCCACTATGAAGTTGGCTTATAGGAGTAGTACTATTACAAAACACGAAAATATTATCATACCATTATAAAGTACATATAGTATCATCCATGCCACTACTTCCCCTAAATTACTAAAATGCCCCTTATATCTTTTTCTTCCTTCTTCCCCTCTTCTTCTTCTTTCTCATCCTTCCCCGGCGACGCCGCTGGCGCCCATGCCAATCCTAGATAGTCGTCGACACCACCTTTGCCTCTCGATCCTCCTCCTCCACTTACCCTTGCTGTCGGACACCGCCGCCACTACTCTCCATGCACGCATGCCACCGCTGCGACTGTCGTCCTCCACCCTGCTGCATCTCAGCGCCCCCGCCGTTGCGCCAAGGCTAAGCAACACCACCGCGTCGTCCTGCCCATAGCAGCCAAAGCTACTGTCGCCGAGTCATTGTCTTTCTTGCGCGGTCGGCCATTGCCCCGAAACCATCGCTGCCGTTGGTTGCCGCCATCGCAGCCCACTCGCCGCTAGCACCACTGTGTGCCAAAGTGAGCCTCCCAAAGACCGCCCATCGCGCTTACTGGCCAAGCCGAGCCATCTAGCACAGCTATCATTGCATCTCCACCCGTGTGTGCGCCACATGACCCTAGCTGCCACTGCCCACTACGCTGCTCTATTGCCTAGCTGTCCCGCTTACTTGCGTCATTGTTGCGTCGGGCGCCAACACCGCCTGACACCGCTGATGTCAGTCGTCGTCATGTCGGAGCCCTAGCCACCATCCTCCATCTGTCACTGCCAAGCTCGCTGGAGAAGGAGGAAGAAGGAAAAGAGGGAGGAAGAAGAAGAGATAAGGGACATTTTAGTCATTTTAGGGTCGCAATGGTATGAATGAAACTATATGCACTTTATAATGATATGGCAATAATTTCGCATATTGTAATGACATTTCTGCTATATGCCAACTGCATAATGGCATGAATGCAATTAACCCTTTTATGAATAACCGTATAATAAAAAAAATTAACTTTTATTCAATATTTTAACCTAAAAATTAATCATAAAAATATTTAAAAATGTAGATCGAAAGTATTGAATATTTAAAAACACTCTTATTTTTTTAGGAATTTGTTGAAACATTTATACAACTTTAAAAAGACAAAATTTCACCAACTAAATACAAGGAACAACTCACAAAATGCAATGGCGGTTCACTACTAGAGAAACAGCCTTCCATACCGGCTTATCAGTCCCGATAAGATACGAACCGGTATTAATAGTAGCATTAGTCCCGGTTCGTAGTTCCAAGGCTTCAATCCCGGTTCGTCGCTCACATTAGTCCCGGTTGATAATACCAACCGGGATTGATGCTCCTCCCATGCAGTGAGCTAATGCAGCCAGTGGCATGGAAAGCATCGATCCCGTTCGTAATACCAACCGGATCAAGGTAGGCTTCACGAACCGACTAAAGCCTCATCTAAGAATCTTTAAAAGGAATGCATATCCTAGTTATATCAGAACGCGTGGGTGGGTGAGTTGGTTAGAAAGGTGAGTGGGGAGTCACGAGATCTCGGGTTCGAGTCCCACAGAAGCCATATGTGCGCATTATATTTTTAAATATATTTCTAACATCTATCTCGGGTTGAGAGCAACCGGGACTGACGGGATTGATGCCGGTTTGGAACCGGGATTGAAAGCTCAATCCGTGGTAGTGGTTGCCGCGTAATACCGAGATGCTTTAGTGACAGCCTAGAAGGGACCGAAGGTTTCTGCAGTGGCATACAAAAAATTTCCCAAATATATTAATACCAGTTTCTCCATAGAAAAAATATATTATATCGTCGCTATTTTACATATTTATGAAAAAAAATAATACGTGAGGTATTGCAATTATTTTTAGCAAATTTGTATTTGTTCTGCTTTGTTTAAGGGAAATAAAGTTGTTAACACGCGAGGCATATTGTCTTGCAAGTTTCCAGTTGATATTTGTTCTGATTTATCTTAGGAAATCAAACGGAATGGTTGATGGAACGCTTTTCTGGTAGCAACGTGTCACATTTCTTTCGTGGATGACGAGAGGTCGAACGATTTCGGTTTCACAGCCTGTTTCGGGCTGTTGCATCGTGACGTGAAAATTTGCTAAGGTTGCAGTGCAAAGTCAACTGTGAACATTTTGGTGTCTACGAACATTATGTTACTCAGTTCGAACAAGATAAACAATCATCTAAATATATTAGGACAAAAATTTTATATTCCACTACACACTATGATCGAGACATCTCACGCTTAAGTGCTACTTCATTTTATGGGTTGTTTAGTTTGTCCGTGAAATTTTGTTATTTCTAGGTAATTTCTAGGTAAGCTATGTAAATATTTCAAAAATTCCTAAAAAACATATTGTTATCAGATACCAAATACTTTCAATCTAAAAGTTTTTTTGGTATTTTTATAAATAACCGTGTAATCCCGTGCATGTCTGTAGTGACGCGTTTGCATGAGTGTGTATATGATGTGTTTTTTTACCCTCTTTAAAAAAACATGCCAACACCAAAGGATTTGGACACATGGCTTGAGATTTTGTTTGCAGCGCAAGAATTTTGTTAAAATTTTACAGGTAACCATATGATTCCAACAAGAATAAGAAAAAAAAATCATGCGTTCTAAACTAAGCATATATACCAACAAAAGGTCAAACAACTTGGTCGAGGCGGCGCTACACTGTCCTTAAAAGAATATTAGTACATTCGTTGATTAATCGTTATCAATAGAGTGGATGCATGCGCATTTCCAAATAGTGCTTGCTCACATATTAGTTAGAACATGTCTAGCAGGATCTTAAAAAAGAATCTTCTCTATATTTAGATACTCTCAGTCTCTATGTCAGTCTCTAAATTTAGAGATTCTCTCTTCGAGTATCTATATTCAGAGATTCTCTCTTCCGTCTCTATATCTTTTCGAGGATAGAGACTCTACTGGAGATTATAGAAATATAGGGAAAGAATAGTGGTTTGAAGAAGGAGATATAGGGATCCAAATTTAGAGACGCGGCTAAAGATGCCCTTAGTACCTATGCTTATCATATTATCACTGTCACTGTTTTGCTTGTGACGCAATAGGATTTTGACAACAAGCAAGCTCTATCAAGTATTCTACTGCATGCATGTATATATAGTGACAGTAGAACTGCCAATCACTTACTCTCTTCATTTATTTTATTTTTATAAGACATTTTGATTTGAAAAAGTCAAATTTTGTAAACTTTAACCAACAATTAGTCAAATTATATGTATCTTTAGTGTACAAAAGACGTATCAATATATTTGTATTTCAAATTGCTTTTGATACAATATTATTTCGTATAAATTGACAACATATAATAAGAGAATTTTAACGGTCAAAGTATCATTTAATGCCTATTTCAAATCAAGGTACCTCCTATATAAGAAAGCGAAGGAAGTATCTATTTGTTGGTGTGTTATTTCGTCTCTTGGGGTAGGCCAACAGTTTGCAATAATAAGGAAATGATGGTGACACCAAGGAAAGGCTTAAGGGAAAGTGGCTGGACTGGCCGGACTCGCATCACATGCAGCCCAATTCCACGTTGGTGTGTGGGGTCCACGTGTCATGGAGGCATATTTAGGATCATGTGAGGCTTTAATACTGCTGTTGGATTCTACTGCCATCCAAAGACTCCTTTCCACCTTGCTTTTTCTTTTTAAAAAAGAAAGGTTCTAAAGCACGATATTGTTCGATCAATGATAATTACATACATCAGAGCTTACAATTATTTGTGAGGGTCAATCCACCGAACACCACCTTATAAAAACATAAAAAAAATTAAAGGCTTTGGGGTATTTTAGAATAATTAGTAGACCTAGCTTAAATAGAAGTCTTTAATTAGAGCCGCCTCTGGACGCGTCAAGCCACTCGCTGAGAAAAAAAATAGCCACCGACGCCACCATTAAAGTTGTTCTTCCATACTCCATATGTTTTCTTCCGCACTCCGCTCTATTCTGGTCATCAAGCTAACCTGTTCATCACGGCTTGGCCGGATTCTGTTCCTCTGACTATAAAGTCACATGACTTTGTCACTGACAAGTGAGTCCATGCTACAGTGTGGCCTGCATGTTAGTGACAAAGTCACGGTGACGCCGACATCAAAGGATCTCGATTGGGCTTGGTCTACTCCGCTTGAAAATCTGCGAGCTGAAGCTGCGCCGGAATCCTCACAAAATAAAAAAAAATAGTGTCCATTATACAAGTATGTGATCACTGATAGACGGCACAGTTAACTTACAACCAGTCTTTGATAAAGTAAATATCACATATGGTTCTAGGCGTTGACCATATGCGGTGAAATTCTTATCCTAGGCAGTTCACGTACAGATTATATGTTATTTATAACCTACATTAGTAGTCTGTATATCACATACACAAACGATTTTCGACTCCATAAATCTGATGAAGGTTTCCCATGCTATTCATACAAGACCAAACATGCAGGCGTGAGTGGTGATTAATTATTCGATCGTCATAGCTCACGACTGCGACTTTGGAATATCTGAGACAGGGAGAAATGAACGAAATCAATTTCAATTTGGTTATCGAAGTCACGAGACTCCTTTTTAATTACTTGCGATGGCAATGGCTTCGACCTAGCTAGCTAGCCTTTCACTAACAGTGGTTAGCTAGCGTGATGAAGCATGCAAGATAATGCAATCGGCTCGATGCTGCAAGCTAGCTAGCTATAGGATCGTTTCGCTCGTAGTAGTTGGTACGGCCATGAGCTGACGAGACGGAGACACCAGTTAATTAACTCGAGGTCAGCTGGTTAGTTGCACTGGTAAGCGAAGCAGGTGCGTGTCGGAGATCCGGACAAGGATGTTTAACCTTTGACCAAGGGGCGTACGTAGTACACTAGCCTAGTCATCGTATGCATGCTTGATTTTTGGAAATAATTAAGGCGAAGCGTAGCTAGCATTGTACTGTCAAGCTACCCTAATTAATTAAGTAGGAGGAATCCAATACCGTATTTACGACCATGAAACATACCTAGCTGTACCACGTACTAGCAGCCGGCACCAGTGCAAAATACGTCATCACTGGCGGTTCTAAACTTACATCACTGGCGGTTTTCGAACCGACAGTGATTATGTGACAGTGATAATCGAGGATTTTCACTGGTAGGTGTGGAACCACCAGTGATATGCATTATCACTGGCGGTTCGTAACAGAACAACCAGTGATATTAATAATATCACCGGTAGAGATGAAAATGGTATGGATAATTTCCGACCGTCCGACCGTCCGAACCAACCCGGATAATGATTTCGATAATATTGTGGATATCCGAATGTTTTTAGGTGGATACAGTACATATACAAATAATATCCGATGGATAATATCCGAGCTTTTTTGGATAATATCCGATGGATATTATCCGTATAGTGAATATCCATCTACAAATCATCTCCATTACACTTCTCCACATGTTAGTATCTTTTTCTTAATAAGGCAGTCATACTCAAATACTCACATATCACCATGACTATGAGCCCACGAAGTTGACGCACAAAAAGTGACAACCATATGCATTTTCTATGCTTATTTCTCTATTATGTGTTATCGTGTATTATCTGAGAAGGAATATCCATATCCGATTCATATTCGTGACCGATATTATTCGTATCCGTATTTGTATCCGGTATTATCCGTGTCCGAATCCGTATCTAAAAAATAATATGGATACAAATACAATATGAGTGATTTCTGATTCGTATCCGATCCGTTTCATCCCTAATCACCGGCAGTTGTCGTTAGAACCGCCGTCTTCGGTGTATCTGGCTCCATGTAATTTTATTTTTAGTAATTGGCACTGAGAACTATGTTTGGGTGGAAAATGGATACGGACATGCGATCCTTATTACTCGAATTCGAAAAAGTTGTATTCGTATTCGTAATAAGGATTGTCCATATTCAGCATTTGTATTTGAAAAAGTTGTATTCGTATTCGTAATATCCGTACTTGAATTTGAACGCTATCTGTATTCCAAAAAAGATATTTATATTTGGTATTGACTTCTTGATTTGTATCGAGAATTGGATAAAAGCATGCATGTTAATTAGAATTAAAGGCATTATCAGAAATCATATTCGTAGTCGAGAATATTCGAATTCGTATTTTGGAATATCAGATTGTTCGCCTCTGTCGTAGTAAAGAGGTAGCATGATTAAAGGAGCGTATAGTCAATGAATTGCACCGACCAAGTTAATTTCCAGAAGGAAAACACGAAAATACTAACCGTGAAACACCGACGATATTAAATGGGGGCAGGGCATGCATGAACGAATCATATATACGTCCTTAATAACCTGCTTCTCGTCACGAGCATGCATTACCTGTACTACGTACTCATCATTTTTTTACACCTATGCATTATATGCAGAGAAATATTATAATATACTAAAAATGAATATGAGTCATCGTTTATATAGATCTAACGGTTTTGATCGATTTTGATTTTACTACCAAGGTAGTATGTATACTACAATTGAAGAACCACATAGGCGACTAGAAGGGGTGAATAGGAGCCAAGTTAATTTCGACCATTTCTTCGTAACACATCCTAGACTCCAAATGTTCAACAAATTCAGACAATTCTGAAGTATCAATTATCAAGCACTAAATCAAACTGGAACCAAGACAAAGCACTTAGAAATTAACTTAAAACTTGAAAATAGCTTTTCCTCCTCCCTCAGATCTTTTGGGCTGGATCAACCCTAGTGTTGGGCCGGACCAACTCTAGTGTTGAGCTATACCAACTCTCCTGTTGTGTCGGACCGAGCACTATTCACAGCCTGAGACGAAATGAAATTTTGCGCAATTCTTAATTGGAACATCGGATTGAACTTAAATTCAAAACATAGCTGTCGCGCCCCTTCTCGGCTTACCTAGCGAGAACGGTCGGACCTGCACTAGGCCCTGGATCAGTAGGCTAGTGCAAGAGTTACACACCGGAATCATTTCATACATCGGTGTCCAAATATTACATAACAACGATCATCCGATCGCATTAGTAGCAAACGGCATTTAAGCCTTAGTTACGCACCAAAGTTCATCGAGTAGCGAAATCTCCCAAAAGGCAACTTGCAAGTTCAAAAGAATAACAAAATCACACCAAAGAAATGTGTAACCACACACGATCGGTGGAACGACTAAACCCTATCTTAAGCAACTACTCCTGGTCCCGCATCGAGGATCTCCTTCCTCATGACAATCGTAGGCATCTTCCTCGACGGGCTCCTCCATGTCTAAAGATAGATATTTATGCGAGGTCAAGGTCATCCAAACACCGGCGAGCTAACACCCAACCCAATGCATTTAGTGATAGAGGTTTCAAAGGAAAGGCTGGGTTTATTTATTTGCATGAAAGCCGTTTGGAAATGAAAGCCTATGACTTAGCGACTTAACCAAATTCCTGTCAAATTGATTATTTATCATGTTTCCTTTTCAATGCACAACCAAACCCATGGCGCTTCCAAGCACTCGCCAAACGCTTCTCTTCCCACTCCCGCCATCATCTTCCGAGTGTGGCGACTTTCGTTAGGATCACATTCCCAAATAGTACCGGTCTCGCCCTAGCTGGGCAGCCACCCACGCTAGACTCACGGCTCTCAGAAGAATGGACCTAGATCATCCTCGGATGACGACATGAAACCGTCTTCACCTCAAGCATGGCGGCAGACAGGTACGCCTGCAGGTCGTAACTACCCTCGAATCCCCACTACTTGCACTACCGCGATGGCCGCGCGTTGTGGTGTTAGGAACTATCTCCCGCAGCAGATAGTCGATGGACGCCACACTGTGCATCCTCGATGCACCCGCTCGGGGAATCCTTGATTCAGCCCACCACCCACTAAGGGCCTCACCCTTATGCACTTCCTTCTTCGCTAACTCGCACCCTCCGTGTGAATCACACGATGTGGCGGAACCCTCCTTTGGGGCAGCGCCGCGGCATTACGCGGATCTCGCCAGCCCTCTTCCATGCACTACGATGTGGGCGATTAGCTTCTCAAATCACGAGCCCACCTACTTCATCTCTTACCCAATGCTGACCCCAGCATTGCGGACATCACAACCATACACACCGGCATGCCAGCCCAATTTCCAATTAACCATATTCAATGTGTGATTATGTCCGGTGAATGTCGGTGCTCACTGCTCCGAGGCAATTTTAAGCCTAAAATTAATAGTTGGACCTGAGCAATGTCTAAGCAAGATTATAACCAAGACTTAGGAGTCTAAATCAGTTTATTTAAATTAACCAAAGCTACCAAGGGTGATCATCAAAGCAATCAATAGTAAACCAAATGACGATGATTAATTCAAGACAACATCATCATGGTAAATTGATAGCGAGGTAAGTAAATGGCATGATATATCATGATTGAACAAATAGGCATAAGTACTTAAAAGGGCATGCGCTTTAATCATCAGAAACAAATACTTTAGAAATCAGGGATTCAATATGATATTATTGGATGTTAACTCGCATTAGGAAAGCGATACTCTCCTAGTAAAAGCAACACTATTAAGGATAGGTATTAACTTCGCACTAGGGAAAATCGAGATTCTCCTAGTAAAAGCAAACTCCTTTGAGGGTAGATATTAACTCGCCTTGGGAATTGAAGTCCGGTCTTGTGCGGAGTCCTCGAACAGTGTTTCCGGATCCTCTACGCCTAAACGGAGAATCAACAATTCATCATAAACACGATGCGGCGAAGAAAAGAATGATGCATGAAATGCAATCGAGGTCGCCAGATTCGCCATTTACGATTCCTATGTTTAACTATCTACATGAATCCATATATATATATATATATCGAGAAAGTTCCATGATCCTTCTAAATAATGAATCATAGCGAATGGCCGCAAGTGCTTGTGAGATGATGCACATGATACATGTATATATATGTGTAATGAAATTTCTACCCTAATTAACCCAATAGGACAAAATATGGTTTTATCGTCTTTTAAAGTACTTTAAATAGTTAGAATATGTTAACATGATACATGTAGCTAGTTATTCATGTTTCCTAATTATACCAATATTGAGTTAACATGTAATTAGGAAACATATTATAGGTTATACTATATTCACCTAGGTCCAAAAAGTCATTTATCTAAGATCCATGATTTTCTTATGTTTAACTTAATTGTTAATCTATTTTTAATACACAACATTCTATTTTTTCTTATTTTTATATGAATTAATACCCTAAAATAAGCTTAATGGATTTAATCTAGGAACCGTGTTCGTTATCGTGTATGGTACTATTTTTATTAAATCCAACACAAGCTCTAGTATTTACCCTAATTTTTCCGAATTTTAATGATATCTACCTATTTTAAATAAATCGCTTTATTTATCGCCTTTGTTTTATTTATAAAATCTGGGAAAAAAGGGTGAACAATCTTGGGTCGGCCCGCTAACTCATGGCCGAGCCAACCACGCCGAAGACGATTGAAGGCGTAACTCGCGAGTGAAGGCGCTGGGGTCATAGGGCGCCTCATTACCTCGACATGTGGGACCGAGGGCCCACATGTCGGCCGACGTGAAGAAGCCGCGGGAGTTTTAAATCCGAAGCGCCGACAAATGGGCCCACTGTCGCGACCACACACGGTGAAGCCGCACGGATCTTAAGCGCAGATCGGACGGCTCGCCGCCATCGTCTTCCTTCGCCGGCCAAGACGGCCGAGGCTAGCCGACGGCTAGCCGAGCTAGGTGCACCGCTTTGGGGCGTTCTTGGGTTCGGTGGAATCGGTGAGCTAACGCGCATCTAGGGGTGCCCTTGTCGAGGCGTAAACGGCCGGACGCGGCGAGCCATGCCGCGGCGAACCGCTACCGGCGGACATGAGTAAATGACCTAGGGTCGAGCTTATGGAAAAATAGCGCGCATGAGCTATGCGGGGTTAGTGGGTGCTACCGAGCAAAAAAGGTAGTCGGGGCACGGTTGGATCGGTGCGTCCCACGCGGGTCCGAGCAAGGAAGGCGGCGCTCCAAGATGCCGGTGAAGACCGTGAAAGCCTGGGCCAAAAGAGGGAGCACGGTGTGGGGAAGACAGCGGCTCACCGAGCAAGGGCTTGCCGCCAAGCTCACCAGAGATGATGATCGGCGCGTCCCGAGCAGTCCGGAGCAAGGAAGCGCGCGCTCAAGATGCTTTGAAGACCGTGAAGCCTGGGCCAAAAGAGGGAGCACGGTGTGAGGGAAGACAGCGGCTCACCGAGCAAGGGCTTGCCGCGAAGCTCACCAGAGATGATGATCGGCGCGCCCCGAGCAGTCAGAGCAAGGAAGAACCGGGCGGTCGGCGGTGGCGATAAGCGTTCGACGAGCTCGGGATGACTCGGACCAATTCCTTCGGCAGAGCTTCACGAGGTCATGGCGGCAAACGCGAGACAATGTGGAGACTAAGGAGGTCTGGTTTGGGCGGGCGACGTGAGAGTGAAAAGAGGAGAAAACGCCGATGTGGCGCGGTGGCATATAAGCTCGGTCCGAGCTCGGCTCTTGACCAGCGGTCGCGCGAAGATGTGAGACGGTCACAGAGGAGCTCTAGTGCTCATTGGCTAGCTGGGCGGTGGCTTGTTTCAAGGCGAATGTCCGAGCCGGGCGGCGAGATGGCTTGTCGGGCGGCATTGCCACCGAGACGTGGCGGTGCGGGGCATCGATGGCGCGACCAAGTCGGCCATTGGGCAAGGTGGGCGGTGCTCGAACTCCACGCTGAAGCCGGCCGACAAGACGGCAAGTCGTCCGCGGCGAAAGCAGTGCAGCAATGCGGCGATGGCAGCGTCGCGTCATGGTCGGAGGTGGGGTCCACAGGTCCAGCGACACACACAAGCCGCCAATTGAAGATCTTTCCCGAGATTCGGGCAGGGAGTGATGGTTGAGCCGGGTGGAAGGTCGGCAGGCCGCCAGCGTTGACAAATGCACTGCAAGGGCGAAAGGAATAGGAAGCGCCATGTGGGCCCTACCAGGTCAAATTGGTCAACATCTGAGTCAAACTCTCTATTAGGGTTTAAACTAATCTATGGATTTTTCCGGGATTTTAGAGCAATTTAACATATTTAGGCTTATATGATTATGTGTATACATATATATATATATATATATATGTGTGTGTATGGATGTTTTATGAATATGAAAATATATTCCCAATTTAAGGTCCATTAGAATCTTATATTTCAACAATTTCTTAAATAGTGCTATAAATTATAAATTCTTATGCAAGGGTTTATTAATTTGCTATTTAGTGCTTTATTCAAACAAAAATCATCAATTTCAAATGGCTTCTAAAGTCTAGAAATGTGTGTTTGTCACATAGAAATTTTACGGAAACGCGTCATAGCTTATGCAATGGTACGTATGTTTTCAAAATATTATCATAACTTTGGGTGTTACAAATCCTCCCCTAAAAACAAATCTCGACCTCGAGATTGATATTTCTATGAAGTTTAATAGGTAGGGGAATTCTTGACGATTTTCTCTTCTAATTCCCATGAAAGTCGTCCTCCGATTGATTGCTCCATTGCACCTTGCAAAGTCGAATGGTCTTATTCTTGAGCTTCTTTTCCCGAGTCTCTAATATTTGAATAGGCTTGACTTGATATCCCAAGTTGGGTTGTAGGGTGTCGTGGCAAATGAACTACTTCTCCTTCAGTTTTCTCAAACACTTTCGGAGTTGGGACACGTGAAACACGCTAGAACTTCTCCCAACTCCTTGGGAAGGTCAAGTTCGTAGCGACCATACCCTTACGAGACAAGATCGATAAGGTCCCACAAACCTTGGGGCCAATTTTCCTTGACTTGAAATCTTCTTGTTCCCTTGAAGGGTGAGATCTTGAGATACACATAGTCTCCAACTTCAAAGATAGGTCCCTCCGACGATGGTCAAGATAACTCTTTTGTCGGGATTGGGCAGCAAGCAATTGCTTCCTAATCGCTTTTGACCTTTGCTTCGCTTCTTGCGGTGTTCTTCCAAATACCGCCCTTCTCCGCACTCGGACCAATAAAGAGGGTCCTACATTTTCTTCCGTATAGAGCTTCAAAAGGTGACATTTGCGGATCGCTTTGATAATCGTTGTTATAAGCAAATTCGCATAA
The DNA here is from genome assembly GCA_036346145.1 of Olyra latifolia. Taxonomy (NCBI): domain Eukaryota; kingdom Viridiplantae; phylum Streptophyta; class Magnoliopsida; order Poales; family Poaceae; genus Olyra; species Olyra latifolia. Next base: position 14,248,869 of record CM070533.1, read on the forward strand.
GGTAACCATTTTTCCCATTCTGCCGGGAATTCCAAAGCACAAGCTCAAGCATGTCTTCTAGAGTTCGAATAGTCCTTCCGCTTGTCCGCCGGTTTGAGGGTGGTAGGTCAAGCTAAATGACAATTTGGTGCCCGAGGCACTATGGAGTTCTTCCCAAAACTTTGAGGTAAACCGTGATCCACGATCGATATAATTCTCTTGGGAACTCCATGAAGGCTTACTATCCCATGGCGATGAATAGTTCGCTAGTTTGCTACCCTTGTGAGTGGTTTTGATCGATAAAATGAGCTACCTTGGTCAACCGGTCTACTATTACCCATATAGAGTCATGTCCACTTCGAGACCGGGAAGTCCTATAATAAAGTCCATGGTCACTTCATCCCACTTCCATTCTCGATTTTGATTGGTTGCAGAACCTCCGCCGACGTTGGTGTTCTCGCCTTCACCGAACAGCAGGTATTACATTTGGCCACATATTCGCTACATCTCGCTTTCATTCGGGCCACCGAAGATTGCCTTCAGATCTTGGTACATTTTGTACATCCCGGTGCATGGAAAACGGTGACTCGTGTGCTTTTTTTAAGATTTCTTCCTTTAATTCCGGTCGTGAGGCACAAAGATCCTCTTCTCCATCCAAAGAATTCCTTGTTCGTCCTTAACAATTTTTGTTCAAACCCCTATTCATCGCCCTTCGAGCCTAAGGGTACCGGGATGATCTTGTTGCTTATCTTTGATACGGTCGATCGATCTGGCCGAACCGTGATGTTGGCTAATTCTCCAGATTTTACGAGATTCGTGCATAACTTATTCAATTCTTCCAGTAGCTGTTCTGAGGAGGTATCTTCCTGAGTATTCATGTCTTCTCCTGGGATCACCATCAGGAAGTTGCACTGGTTCTTTCTGCTTAGAGCATCTGCCACTACGTTGGCCTTGCCAGGGTGGTATAATATATTTAGGCTGTAATCTTTAATCAACTCTAACCACCTTCTTTGCCTCATATTGAGGTTGGCTTGGGTGAAAACGTATTTTAGGCTTTTGTGATCTGTGTAGATGTCACATTGTTTTCCCATCAGAAAATGTCTCCATAGCTTGAGTGCATGAACTACGGCAGCAAGTTCTAGGTCATGGGTTGGGTAATTGTCCTCGTGCTTAAGAATCGCCGTGATGCGACGCCACAACCTTGCCATCTTGCATCAATACACATCCTAATCCTTGTCGGGAAGCGCCACAAGATACTTCAAACTTCTTGGCGATATTAGGTGTGGCCAAAACAGAGTGGTGGTCAAGGGTTTTGAGCTTCGAAACCGAGTTCACAATCTTCGGTCCATTCAAACTTCCTTTCCTTTTTCAATAGCCGAGTTAGTGGTCGGGAAATTTTTGAGAATCCTTCGATGAAACGCCGATAATATCCTCGCTGCACCTAGAAAATGCGAATTTCCTTTACAAATGGCGTGTGTTTTCCAATTCATGACCGTGTCTATCTTAGATGGGTCCACTTTAATTCCTTCAGCAGATATAATATGTCCCAAGAAACCGACATCACTAATCCAAAATTCACATTTGCTATATTTTGCATATAGCTTATGCTCTCGAGTTTATCCAACACCGCCTCGTGTGCTTCTCATGCTCTTCGTCCGATTTGGAGTACACAAGGATGTCGCCAATGAAGACGACAACAAACTTGTGAAGGTATTCCATTAGGATTAAATTCATGAGGTTCATGAAATAGGCGGTGCATTGGTTAACCCAAAGGACATGACCAAATATTCAAACAGGCCATACCGAGTGGTGAAGGCTGTTTTGGGTATATCATCCTTCCGCACCTTTACTTGATGGTATCCAGATCAAAGGTCGATCTTGGAAAACGTGTAGCTCCTTGGAGTTGGTCAAACAGTCATCGATCCCGGGCAGAGGATACTTATTTTTAATAGTGACGGCGCTCAACGCCTCTATAGTCCACCACTAATCTTCGCCCACCATCCTTCTTATCCACAAACATGGCGGGGATCCCCAGCGAGATGAGCTTGGCGGATCAAACCCTTGCTTAATAAGTCGCCCGCTTGTTTCTTGAGTTCTTCTAATTCTTCCGAGTTCATCTTGAAATATGTTTTGTAGATTGGGGCTGTACTGTGTTAACTCTATAACAAACTCTACCTCTCGGTCAAAGCGGTAGTCCGTAAGTCATCCGGAATACGCCCAAATATTCTTGGACTACCTTTACCTTACTCGGGTTGTCTTCCTTGAGGTACCAGATGGCTCTACCCCATCTGTAGGGTTCATCTACCTTCCATACTCTTTCAAACACACCATCCTTTACAAGCCCGACTTCGCCATGCAATCTAATACTCCCTTATAGAGTCTTAGCCAATCCATGCCGATTATGACATCAACTCCTAATCCGCACATGACCATTAGGTCGAAATAGAATCCTACTCTTTCCTTCCTTATTTCTACCCATTTGCGGGACCTATAGGCCTTAAGTATCCCAACGGAGATCTAATGGTGAAGGGCTTATTAAGAGGAAAGGTTTGTAGTCGGTGCTTATCTACGTATTCTTGTGAAATAAAGGAATGTGATGCACCGTAATCAAATAAAACTTGTACTTGGGAGTCGTGAAGTCCAAACGCACCCACAAGTACTCCTTCATCTTCTTGTGCCGCTTCAGCTGATATTGTTGAGTCTCTCACGCCCCATACCTTGAGCTTGATTCTGCGGCTGGGCGACCTCTCGCCACGACCTCGCACAACATTCCTCGAGGTTTTGCGCGATTCGACTAGGGCGGTTAGCGGCATAGTGTCCAGTGGTGGCATAGGTAGCGCTTACTGTCATCCTATTTTGGGTGCTCGGTGCATTGCGGGAGCGATTGGTGCTTGAGTACGAAAACCAGAGATTCCAAAGACCGCGCCCACCCTCATAGCATATCCTCGGTTGAACATGGAAGATTGTCAGCCCAAATCTCTGAGGAGGTTGAGGTTTGAATTGTCCCAGACGGCTTGACCCGGCGACCGTCACGCTCAGCCATCTTGCGCTTACGCGAGATCCTCGCCTTCAAGTCCCTTTCCAACACCAAGGCCTTGTTGACTAACCGGTGGAAGTTTTGATACTCCAAAATCCTAAGGCGGATTTGTACCGAAAATCCATCCCTTCTAGGAACCAATCTATCTTTTCGGCTTCATTGTGGATGTCTTGGGGGCATATCTTGCAAGCTCATTGAACTTAGTAAGATATTCGAAATTGTCATCGCCCCTTGAGAGAGTCTCATGAACTCATACTTCTTCATCCCGGTGATTCCTATGGGTATGTGAAAATTTCAAAGCAAAGGATAAATTCTTCCCATGGAATGAATCCTTGGACCGGGGAACATAAGGCGGCACTTCAAAGATTATCACTTTGTTGAGCTTCATTCGGATCTCCATCTTCAAGCAGTTCATTTTCTTCCATTTCTTCTTCATCCACACCGCCGGGTGGCTACATAATTATCCCACCACACACCGCGGTTCCTACTAGCGGTGGGAGGCTAGCGCATTTTCTCCATTTCGGACATCCGATCAACTCTGTGTTCTTGGTCACAGTCGTAACCGGTCTTACGCTTCCATGGGATCGGTAGCTTGCGCGAAGGTAGGGGATTGGTTCGCATAAAGGCAAGATGTTTGGATCCTCATTTCGATTCTGTCACTTCTTTGGTTGAACAAATTACTTGACCCAACATCCGTGCTTGATAAGCTAAGACCGGGCCATGGTTGGGTCTCCGCCGGAGGAGGAGGTAGATTACCTCGGCCTCGATCATGCCACGGCCTCTAGGCTGCGCAAGACCACGGCTTGGCTAGCTCCTTGGCCACGAAGCCATCATGCCTAGATCTCCCCCTTGGCCACGGGCAGCTCCACGACCACGCACCATCTGCATGACGGTGATCCTTAACATTATAGCTAAATATGCATGCATGAGGCCAATTATCAAAGAAATCGAATAAATGCACCCACAAACGCTTGTCATTTAAGATACCCAAAAGCGCAATAGTCAAATCAGTTTTACATCATACCACAAAAGTACAATTATCCCGACACGGATACAAGTCGCCAATCATCTACTATGGCGAAACAAAAGACACATTTCGATCTAGGTCATCTGTCAAGCTAACTAGCTACTCAAGGGCGGGACGACGAGTGTAAACTATCACCGGTCTCCCAACCGGGTAGCGGTGGAAGTAGCCAGAAGTCCTCTAGCGATCGCCGAGAAGGCACAAAGAAGAACAGCAGATGAGGTGGCTCAACCGGGGAGCAAGTAGGTCCACGGAGGTCTCCGAGTCAAGAGTACTCTGCAAAGGACAAAGAGGTCGGGGGAAGTGTCGTGACGAGGAATCCCCACCAAGGCACTAGGAGGAAGACCCGCTTCCGCATGGTAGTCGCGGCGGTTAGGGTACTCAGTGGAGGAAACCGAGGACCCGGAGGGAAAGGAAGGGTCCTCGCTTTTTGCCGCGCTAACCGGGCAAGCGCGAGTCCTTTGGCGTTTACTCATCGCCGATCTGCGACGTAGTGGTGAAGACGCCGTCCACCACCCCGCAGCGGTTGTCCGCCGACGAAGAGAGTAGCGAGGAAGCCGATCTCCTCAAGAGCGCTGTCACGGTGTCTGTCTCCGCGCTGGAGAAGGCGCGCAACCCTCTCCAAGTGGTCCTCGGTGAAGGCGGGGCACCGATAAAGCCCGGAGAAGTGCGGCGTCTTTGAAAGGAAGGTCGGGCGAAGAAGTGCCCTCCAAGTCGTCGTGGTACCTCTCTCAGAGCCCTCAGACGCTAATGCCGCCGCATCATCGATAGCAGGTGCAAGTGGTCCCGGCGTCTCCGCCTCAGAGTCAGGCCATCAGTGTCCAGTGGTGGTAGCAGACTCGAACCTCTACAATGTACCCTAAGCGGGGCAGGGTACGAACGAGCCTCCAGAAGTAGCAAGGGCGGTCGTTAAAGCACAGGAAGTCCGACAACTGGCGGAGGACAAGAACCATCTGGCTGGCGTGCAAAGGGTCGTCAGAATCAGTAGGTAGCACGCCCGGAGAAAAGCCGTGGGAAACCCGCTCATCCATCTACAAAAACAAAAGAAGAATTCCTTTAAGTAAGAAATAGTATAGTTGTGAAAGTTAAAAGACAAGATATACAAGAGCAGTTTTGGAAAATTTTTTTTTTTTTTTTTTATAAACTATACGCAATCCTTAGCTAGCGGCAGGGTTTAGGGTTCCTACAGTCGTATGCTCTGATACCAGCTCTTGTCGCGCTTCTTCTCGCTTACCTAGCGAGAACGGTCGGACTGCACTAGGCCTGGATCAAGAGGGTTAGTGCAAGAGTTACACACCGGAATCATTTCATACATCGGTGTCCAAATATTACATAACAAATGATCATCCGATCGCATTAGTAGCAAACGGCATTTAAGCCTTAGTTACGCACCAAAGTTCATCGAGTAGCGGAAATCTCCCAAAAGGCAACTTGCAAGTTCAAAAGAATAACAAAATCACACCAAAGAATGTGTAACCACACACGATCGGTGGAACGCACTAAACCCTATCTTAAGCAACTACTCCTCGGTCCTGCATCGAGGATCTCCTTCCTCATGACAATCGTAGGCATCTTCCTCGACGGGCTCCTCCATGTCTAAAGATAGATATTTATGCGAGGTCGGTGTCATCCAAACACCGGCGAGCTAACACCCAACCCAATGCATTTAGTGATAGAGGTTTCAAAGGAAAGGTGGGTTTATTTATTTGCATGAAAGCCGCTTTTGGAAATGAAAGCCTATGACTTAGCAACTTAACCAAATTCCTGTCAAATTGATTATTTATCATGTTTCCTTTTCAATGCACAACCAAACCCATGGCGCTTCCAAGCACTCGCCAAACGTTCTCTTCCCACTCCCGCCATCATCTTCCGAGTGTGGCGACTCGTTAGGATCACATTCCCCAAAAAGTACCGGTCTCGCCCTAGCTGGGCTGCCACCCACGCTAGACTCACGGCTCTCTGAAGAATGGACCTAGATCATCCTCGGATGACGACATGAAACCGTCTTCACCTCAAGCATGGCGGCAGACAGGTACGCCCGCAGTCGTAACTACCCCGAATCCCCACTACTTGCACTACCGCCGATGGCCGTGGCGTTGTGGTGTTAGGAACTATCTCCCGCAGCGAGATAGTCGAGGACGCCACACTGTGCATCCTCGATGCACCCGTCAGGGGAATCTTGATTCAGCCCACCACCCACTAAGGGCCTCACCCTTATGCACTTCCTTCTTCGGCTAACTTCGCACCCTCCGTGTGAATCACACGATGTGGCGGAACCCTCCTTTTGGGGCAACAGACGACATTACAGCGGATCTCGCCGCTCTCTTCCATGCACTACGATGTGGGCGATTAGCTTCCTCAAATCACGAGCCCGGCCATTTCATCTCTTACCCAATGCTGACCCGATGCAGATTGCGACATCACAACCATACACACACCGGCATGCCAGCCCAATTTCCAATTAACCATATTCAATGTGTGATTATGTCCGGTGAATGCCTGCTCACTGCTCCGAGGCAATTTTAAGCCTAAAATTAATAGTTGGACTGAGCAATGTCTAAGCAAGATTATAACCAAGACTTAGGAGTCTAAATCAGTTTATTTAAATTAACCAAAGCTACCAAGGGTGATCATCAAAGCAATCAATAGTAAACCAAATGACAGATGATTAATTCAAGACAACATCATCATGGTAAATTGATAGCGTGTAAGTAAATGGCATGATATATCATGATTGAACAAATAGGCATAAGTACTTAAAAGGGCATGCGCTTTAATATCAGAAACAAATACTTTAGAAATCTGGGATTCAATATGATATTATTGGATGTTAACTCGCACTAGGAAAGCGATACTCTCCCTAGTAAAAGCAACACTATTAAGGATAGGTATTAACTCGCACTAGGAAAATCGAGATTCTCCTAGTAAAAGCAAACTCCTTTGAGGGTAGATATTAACTCGCCTTGGGAATTGAAGTCCGGTCTTGTGCGGAGTCCTCGAGCAGTGTTTCCGGATCCTCTACGCCTAAACGGAGAATCAACAATTCATCATAAACACGATGCGGCGAAGAAAAGAATGATGCATGAAATGCAATCGAGGTCGCTTCGATTCGCCATTTACGATTCCTATGTTTAACTATCTACATGAATCCATATATATATATATATATATCGAGAAAGTTCCATGATCCTTCTAAATAATGAATCATAGCGGAATGGCCGCTAAGTGCTTGTGAGATGATGCACATGATACATGTATATATATGTGTAATGAAATTTCTACCCTAATTAACCCAATAGGACAAAATATGGTTTTATCGTCTTTTAAAGTACTTTAAATAGTTAGAATATGTTAACATGATACATGTAGCTAGTTATTCATGTTTCCTAATTATACCAATATTGAGTTAACATGTAATTAGGAAACATATTATAGGTTATACTATATTCACCTAGGTCCAAAAAGTCATTTATCTAAGATCCATGATTTTCTTATGTTTAACTTAATTGTTAATCTATTTTTAATACACAACATTCTATTTTTTCTTATTTTTATATGAATTAATACCCCAAAATAAGCTTAATGGATTTAATCTAGGAACCGTGTTCTTCATCGTGTATGGTACTATTTTTATTAAATCCAACACAAGTTCTAGTATTTACCCTAATTTTTCCAGAATTTTTAATGATATCTACCTATTTTAAATAAATCGCTTTATTTACCGTCTTTGTTTTATTTATAAAATCTGGGAAAAAAGGGTGAACAATCTTTGGGTCGCCCGCTAACTCATGGCCGAGCCAACCACGCCGAAGACGATGCCGAAGGCGTAACTCATGAGTGAAGGCGCTGGGTCATAGGCGCCTCGATTACCTCGACATGTGGGACCGAGGCCCACATGTCGGCGACGTGAAGAAGCCGCGGAGTTTTAAATCATGAAGGCCGACAGTACCGGGCCCACTGTCGGCGACCACACACGGTGAAGCCGCACGGATCTTAAGCGCAGACGGACGGCTCGCCGCCATCGTTTTCCTTCTGGGCCAAGATTTGCCGAGGCTAGCCGACGGCTAGCCGAGCTAGGTGCACCGCTTGGGGCGTTCTTGGGTTCGGTGGAATCGGTGAGCTAACGCGATCTAGGGGTGCCCTTGTCGAGGCGTAAACGGCCGGACGCGGCGAGCCATGCCCGGCGGCGAACCGCTACCGGCGGACATGAGTAAATGACCTAGGGTCGAGCTTATGGAAAAATAGCGCGCGATGAGCTATCGCGGGGTTAGTGGGTGCTACCGAGCAAAAAAGGTAGTCGGGGCACGGTTGGATCGGTGCGTCCACGTCGGCGGTCCGAGCAAGGAAGGCGGCGCTCAAGATGCCGGTGAAGACCGTGAAGCCTGGGCCAAAAGAGGGAGCACGGTGTGAGGGAAGACAGCGGCTCACCGAGCAAGGGCTTGCCGCAAGCTCACCAGAGATGATGATCGGCGCGCCCCCGAGCAGTCCGAGAAAAGGAAGGCGGCGCGCCAAGATGCTTTGGTGAAGACCGCGAAGCCCTGGGCCAAAAGAGGGAGCACGGTGTGAGGGAAGACAGCGGCTCACCGAGCAAGGGCTTGCCGCGAAGCTCACCAGAGATGATGATCGGCGTCCCGAGCAGGTCCGAAAGCAAGGAAGAACCGGCGGTCGGCGGTGGCGATAGCGTTCGACGAGCTCGGGATGACTTCGGACCAATTCCTTCGGCAGAGCTTCACGAGGTCATGGCGGCAAACGCGAGACAATGTGGAGACTAAGGAGGTCTGGTTTGGGCGGGCGACGTGAGAGTGAAAAGAGGAGAAAACGGCCGATGTGGCGCGGTGGCATATAAGCTCGGTCCGAAGCTGGCTCTTGACCACGGTCGCGCAAGATGTGAGACGGTCCTGAGGAGCTCTAGTGCTCATTGGCTAGTGGGCGGTGGCTTGTTTCGCTGGCGAATGTCTCGAGCCGGGCGGCGAGATGGCTTGTTTCGGGCGGCATTGCCCGGCCGACGCGGGCGGTGCGGGGCATCGATGGCGCGACCAAGTCGACCATTGGGCAAGGTGGGCGGTGCTCGAACTCCACGCTGAGCCGGCCGACAAAGACGGCAAGTCGTCTGCGGCGAAAGCAAAGCCGCAGCGGCGGCGAAGGCAGCGTCGCGTCATGGTCGGAGGTGGGGTCCACAGGTCCAGCGACACACACAAGCCGCCAATTGAAGATCTTCCCGAGATTCGGGCGGGGAGTGATGGTTGAGCCGGGGTGGAAGGTGGCGGCGCCGCCAGCGTTGACCAAATGCCCAGAAGGGCGTAAAGGAATAGGAAGCGCCATGTGGGTTCTACCAGGTCAAATTGGTCAACATCTGAGTCAAACTCTCTATTAGGGTTTAAACTAATCTATGGATTTTTCCCGGGATTTTTAGAGCAATTTAACATATTTAGGCTTATATGATTATGTGTATACATATATATATATATATATATATATATGTGTGTATGGATGTTTTATGAATATGAAAATATATTCCCAATTTAAGGTCCATTAGAATCTTATATTTCAACAATTTCTTAAATAGTGCTATAAATTATAAATTCTTATGCAAGGGTTTATTAATTTGCTATTTAGTGCTTTATTCAAACAAAAATCATCAATTTCAAATGGCTTCTAAAGTCTAGAAATGTGTGTTTGTCACATAGAAATTTTACGGGAAACGTCATAGCTTATGCAATGGTACAGAAGTGTTTTCAAAATATTATCATAACTTTGGGCTGTTACAATAGCTTCCTTAGGATGTCTAATATCTATTCCTCCTAAGAATTAAGCCTATATTTTCCAAAGACTCAACTTTTTTGTTTTTCAAAAACCTTGGTGATGAACCGGGCAAAAACAAAATTTTCAATCTATGGCTAAACCTTCCAGGTTACTTGGATGAGTTGCTTCTAAATATGTTTCTGCACGTTTGTGACCTAGAGTTGCTCAACTACAGGTACAAAAACGAAACGACCAAGCTGCCTCAAGATTTAAGCCAAGAACGCCTAAAACCCAAAACCAAATTGCATCAACGGCCGAGGACTAGGAAAATCAAACCATAAGTTGAAGCCTTCTTGATGATTAACGAGGAATTATTACAACAAAATGATTGGGGAGGATCAGCACAAACCCATCTCGAACAAACCTTGAGTGATTTGGCTAAACCTATCTCCTAAAACTTCTCCAAAAGCCTATAAAATCCTCTCACAATCCTCACCTATTTCTCAGATCATGATGTCCTTATATAGTGGAGGCTCAACCAGCCATCCCACTTAGGGTTTTCTCTCATTACACATCGGGCTTATCCGAAACCCGTTAATTAAGACATTGGGTTTTGTCTCTCACACAGCACGATCCTCAAAACGGGTTATACGTGACACCCGGTAACCCGTTTCCATCCAACATCCTCTCCAAGATGAATCGAGACCTAAACCACTTCTCCTTGCTCTGCGGTTTCTCCGAAACCACCGTCCATCGCTTCCTCGGTTGCCAAGTCCGCCACACATCCAACTCCCCTTGGACCGAACCAACTTGCGCACCTTAAAGCTTTCTTCTCCAATCAACCTCGTCCACATGGCTAGACCCGATTTCGATCGACTCGCACAAACCCTTGATCACTTGAACTGACGTTCACACACTCCGGTCACCTACACACATGAGACAAGCAAACCATTTTCGCGGAAACAAGTATATCTCAACTTGATCCACATTAGTCCATGAACATCTACACTACATCAAACTATCATGAAAGTGACATAAAGTATATGCCAAACTAATCAAACCATCATGAAAATAACATAAAGTACATGTCAAACCAAAGCATTTAGCAAATCTAGCACAAATGACCATAAGATGCACCTAAGTCCCTACCAGGGTTTTGAAAACCGTTTCGGGACCCGAAACCGGTGTTTGAGCGGGGCGGTTTCTCGCCAAAACCGGTAAAAGCCGATGAAAACCGCTCACATTTCAAATTTAAACTGTCGGGAAACAGCTGACGAGCGGGGCGATTTTTGGACTGTTTTTTGCGGCTAGCCGGTCGGTTTTACCGGTTAGCCATCGGTTTTAGTGAGAAACCGGTGGAGAAATCAGTGAAACGTGAAAAATGAAAAAAATGAAATGAGGTGTGAAAAAAATTTAAAAAACTTAGAAAAATCATAGATAGGTGGGATATATGTCTTGGTAATTTGTTTAATCATGAAAAAAATTTGGAAGGACCTTTGATAAATATATGAGATCTAGAACATATCAATATGAAGTCAATAATCTGACATTGTGTACATCAATTTAATGAGATAAACCTTATACATGTTTTGCTCCTTCATCGATGCTATATATTCTTGTAATTTTATAGAGCCATGACACTTGTTTTGCCGTAGTTTGTGATATGCATAGTAATTTTTGGAAAGAAACATATATTTGAACAAGGAAAAAAATTTGGCATGACCTTTGCTAAATATTTGAGAATTAGAACATAATCAACACTGAATGAATTGCATACATACATATATTGCATTGCATATGATGATAGACATATCCAATGTTTGACAAGGAATGACATTGTGTTCGCTAAACATGAAGTACCATAGAAAGATGAATTGCAATACAAGCACTCCCTCAATATATATGGGACCAAATTAATTCATATGTTCATTGGAGATGATCCCAATCACGGTGAATAATTTTAGTACATAGTTAGGATATGTTGAGTGCTTAAGCCATACAATTGTAAACATGATCCTTTAGCACTTTTAGTACCATTGATCATCTAAAGTTTAATTTGCATAATATGAACACTATCAATCTAGTTAGCAAGTGTACAGGCCAGGCTTTCTAGAAACCAGCCCATCTGAGTTGTTGTGTGAGCTAATTTTTCAAAAAAGGTTTTTCACTTTTTGCACAACTTTCTTTGTAAAAAAATACCATGATAATAATGTAAATTTAAAAGTTTTCTTTGTACAGAATGTTCTAAAAAAATTCTAGTTTTTATAAATTTTTTTGAATTTTTTTAAATTATCAATTTCAAATTTCAAATTGGGCTGAGTAAAAATTGGCGGTCTCAAACCGCCACCCAGTGGTTTGGTAAGAAACCGCCGGTTTTTACTGGTTTTTACCGGTTTTAAGAACCCTGGTCCCTACACAATAGTGCACTTTAACATTTTTATGAATTTTTCCGTTGCTCAAATGGAAAGTTGTCAACATGAAAAAGGCAGGTCATGAAATTCTGTGCAACTTTAATATATATCTGCCCTATTATATTTACCACTGTCTACTTAAAAGAGCTCGATCCCTAATCCTTGCTTTGCTAGTATAAATCACAAAAGAAAGAAAAAAGACAGTATCGATCAATGATAAAATCAAACTTGGCTGATCGATTGTCATTTTTCCTCCATATGTACATGTGTTCCCGGACTTAGGGCTCGTATTACGCATGACCACGGGGGGTCAACGGTCAAATTAAGCCACATGCAATTATGTAAATTAATTAAGCGACATGCAATCAAAAGAAATTAGGAACAAGCTAAGCAACAGGTTAATATCAGTGGCTGGGAAAAAGAACGTGGACGACGTACGTCGACCGGCCATGCATGCAGGCCCATCGCTTTCCTTAGCGGAAGGTGCAACGGAAAGCTAAGGTAGGACGTGTATATATGCGTGGATCTGCATGTATAATGTAAAGACCGATCACGTCCTCGTGCATCATGCTATCTCCAATGGTCTCTGCAGCTCTGCATGGATGGAAAAGGAACATACAAGGACCACAGGACCAACCGATTGATACGTCCATCGCAAGCTGCAAAATCAGTGTTTAATTTGTCCCCTTTTGTGAATCTTTTGTTAATAGGGGCTTTTTTTTTTAGGGTACAGTGCGTGCAGCTAAGGTATGTAGACCGTTCATTTTACTTGATCCGATGGTAGAGGATCTCCTGCTGTGTAGCTAGCTAGAGGTGAGATGGAGTAGGTACGAAGATACCCGAGTTTAATCTTTATTGTATCCTATGAAATGTTGCGGATACAACATATGCAGCAACATTTTTGTGATATATGAAACTAGGAATTTTTTTGGGATAACTTTTTATGTGTGACTAGAAGCTTCCGGTCCTTTATGTGCCATCATGAATTGACTTGTCGTCATATTTATTTGGATATTGTTGTCTATACCATTATTGAAAATTTGTTTTCTAAGTTGTATAAATCCCAAAATAACATTGTTATCAAATATCCAATACTTTCATTATATATTTTGGTATTAACAAACATGGTATATAAAATATATAAAAAATTTTCAGTCAATATTTTAAGTGAGCACGAGTATTTTCGAGTTTTGCTTTGCATTATCAAAGAAAACTATGTGCTTCCTTACGGATATGAGGGACCTAACATGCATGCACATGAACAATCCCACCGAATAAGACAGGATCAGGATGCTCCTCAAAGCCCCAAGCAAATGAAAAAAAAAATCAACAACATTTTATTATTTTTGGAATCACCAATCAAGCAAACTTAAAAAAAAACAGGTAGAGGTAGTACTAGTATCTTAACCAAAACATGCTAGTGTTTGATTACCAAGAAAATATTCCATGCTAAATTGGTAACAGAGTGTGTGACAGCGAAATTAAAGTACAGCATCACAATCAGGCGCCATTGGCAATGACTTGCAAGAGAAAGGACAAGTACAGAGAAGAAAGGAGTACATAATTTATTTCATGCAGGGCCAGGACAGATAGATACATGCATGATGCGTACAAGGCATTTCTTGTCTACCTCTCTGGCATTCCTAGACGTTCTAGCTGCCACTAAAATTCAGCATGAGCAAAGAAAGAAATTAAGAGCGAAAGAAAGCCAACATGGATGTGAATGAGCATTCTATCTTTACAGGGGATGGTGCATGAATTAATAAGCATGATGCATAGTGTAATTGCCATTGCAAATTTTTTTTATTGCTTGATTGAATTAATCCAGAAGATGAGCTAGAGGGAATGGAGTAGTGCCGCTTTTTAGTGGCAATAAGTTAGGTAGGGACGGAGTGTTGGGCTGGGTAGCTGTGAACAAGTAAAAGTTGGCAAGAAAGTAGGAAGACAACAAAGAGAGAAGAAGAGAGAAGAAAAGGCTCTTTGCAAAGGGAGGGAGGCATCTGTTTTTGCCAACTACAGCATCTTAGAATTGGAGACAGCTATGTTGTGGCATCTAAATCGCAAGAAATGTGGGGCTAGAAGGATGGAAGAAATATCGGGGGAAAACCCGGTGATTTGTTGTATGCTGGGTTGTAAGATGTGCGTCTATTGGCAGGTTTTCTTTTCGGGTATGGAGGCAATTTCCAGTCGTTGTGCACTTGTGTTGCGTTACACCGTACTACAATATAATAGGTGACAACTATGCAAAAATATTTTCAGGTAATTTGTTTTATAGAGGAAGGTGATGATTAGTACGTCGAAATGAAAATGCTTTCAACTGATCATTAATTATATTTACTATCGGTTTAGGCAAGGTACAGTCGCCTAAAATTTGATGAAATTTAAATAAAATTCTCACCTTTGGATTTTCATAATTTGTGCTTCGGGGTGCCGATGATGGGTTAAGCCTAGGTCCCCCCCCCCCCCACATACACACACACAACCTCCCTCTCCCTAGCTTACTGTAACAGCCCAAAGTTATGATAATATTTTGAAAACACTTCTGTACCATTGCATAAGCTATGACGTTTCCCGTAAAATTTCTATGTGACAAACACAAATTTCTAGATTTCAAAGGCCATTAGAAATTTGATTGGTTCTAATTAAATTTTAAAAATCACCAAATAGCTAATTAACAAATCTTACTAAGGAATTTATTATTTATAGCAAAATTTAGGAAATGTTGGAATAAAAGTTCAAATAGATCTTAAATGGGGAATATGTTTTCATGTTCATAAAACATTCATACACATATATATATATATATATGAATATATGTATATGTATATATGTACACACATATTCACATAAAACCAAAAATGATAAATTGCTCTAAAAATCCCAGGAAAATTCTATATATTAGTTTAAACTCTAATTGAGAGTTTGACTCAGTGTTGACCAAAAGGAACCCGGTGGGACCCACTTGGCAGCCTCTTCTTTTACCCCTGCTCTTGTGAGCATTTCCCGAAAGCAACAGGTCTTTGCCTCGGCTAGCTTCTACTCCTCATGCAGCAAAATCCACCCTTGGCCGCAAAAATCACCCCGAGATCTGCTCTTTGGTCGCTTGTGCATGTCGTCTTGGCTCTGGCGGACCCAAATCGCTACCGGCGACACTCACCATCGGTTCGCCGCCGCTCATGGCGCCATGGCCGACCAAGCCACCTTGTCGGGATGGCCGTGACAGACGTGCGTGCACCGCCCACCTTGCCCAATGGCCGACTTGGTCGCGCCATCGATGCCCCCGCACCGCCGCGTCTCCGGCCGGCAATGCCGCCCGAAAGCAAGCCATCTCGCCGCCCGGCTCGGACATTCGCCAAACAAGCCACCGCCCAGCTAGCCAATGAGCACTAGAGCTCCTCTGTGGACCGCCTCACATCTTCGCGCGACCGCCGGTCAAGAGCCGAGCTCGACCGAGCTTATATGCCACCGCGCCACATCGGCCGCTTTCTCCTCTTTTCACTCTCACGCCGCCACCCAAACCAGACCTCCCTAGTCTCCACATTGTCTCGCGTTTGCCGCCATGACCTCGTGAAGCTCCCGCCCGAAGGAATTGGTCGAGTCATCCCGAGCTCGTCGAACGCTTATCGCCACCGCCGACCGCCTCCTGTTCTTCCTTGCTTTCCGGACCTGCACGGGGCGCCGATCATCATCTCTGGTGAGCTTCGCGGCAAGCCCTTGCTCGGTGAGCCGCTGCCTTCCCTCACACCGTGCTCCCTCTTTTGGCCCAGGCTTCACGGTCTTCACCAAAGATCTTGAGCGCCGCCTTCCTTGCTCGGACTGCCGGGGCCGCGCGATCATCATCTCTGGTGAGCTTGGCGGCAAGCCCTTGCTCGTGAGCCACTGTCTTCCCTCACACCGTGCTCCCTCTTTGGCCCAGGCTTCACGGTCTTCCCAAAGATCTTGAGCGCCGCCTTCCTTGCTCGGACTGCTCGGGACGCGCCGATCATCATCTCTGGTGAGCTTCGGCAAGCCCTTGCTCGGTGAGCCGCTGTCTTCCCTCACACCGTGCTCCCTCTTTTGGCCCAGGGCTTCGCGGTCTTCCCAAAGATCTTGAGCGCACCGCCTTCCTTGTTCGGACCTGACGGGACGCCCGATCATCATCTCGGTGAGCTTGGCGGCAAGCCCTTGCTCGGTGAGCCGCTGCCTTCCCTCACACCGTGCTCCCTCTTTTGGCCCAGGCTTCACGGTCTTCCCCAAAGATCTTGAGCGCCGCCTTCCTTGTTTCGGACCCGACGTGGGCGCGCCGATCCAACCGTGCCCCGACCACCTTTTTGCTCGGTAAGCACCCACTAACCCCGCGATAGCTCATCGCGCTATTTTTCCATAAGCTCGACCCTAGGTCATTTACTCATGTCCGCCGGTAGCGGTTCCGCCGCCGGGCATGGCTCGCCGCGTCCGGCCGTTTACGCCTCGACAAGGGCACCCCTAGATGCGCGTTAGCTCGCCGATTCCACCGAACCCAAGAACGCCCAAAGCGGTGCACCTAGCTCGGCCAGCCGTCGGCTAGCCTCGGCCGTCTTGGCCGGCAGAAGGAAGACGATGACGGCGAGCCGTCCGACCGCGCTTAAGATCCGTCGGCTTCACCGTGTGTGGTCGCCGACAGTGGGCCCAATTGTCGGCCTTCATGATTAAAAACTCCCGCGGCTTCTTCGTCGCCGACATGTGGGCCCTCGGTCCCACATGTCGAGTAATGGAGGCGCCTATGACCCCAAATACTTTCACTCTCGAAGTTACGCCTTCGGCACGTCTTCGACGTGGTTGGCTCGGCCATGAAGTTAGCGGGCGGCCCAAAGATTGTTCACCCTTTTTTCCCAGATTTTATAAATAAAACAAAGACAAGAAATAGAAACGAATTATTTAAAATAGGTAGATATCATTAAAATTTCGGAAAAATTAGAGTAAATACTAGAGCTTGTGTTGGATTTAATAAAAATAGTACCACACACAATGAACCTAACACGGTTCCTAGATTAAATCCATTAAGCTTATTTTAGGTATTAATTCATATAAAAATAAGAAAAAATGGAATGTTGTGTATTAAAAATAGATTAACAATTAAGTTAAACATAAGAAAATCATGGATGCCGATAAATGACTTTTTGGACCTAGGTGAATATAGTATAACCTATAATATGTTTCCTAATTACATGTTAACTCAATATTGGTATAATTAGGAAACATGAATAACTAGCTACATGTATCATGTTAACATATTCTAACTATTTAAAGTACTTTAAAAGACGATAAAACCATATTTTGTCCTATTGGGTTAATTAGGTAGAAATTTCATTACACATATATATACATGTATCATGTGCATCATCTCACAAGCACTTCGCGCCATTCCGCTATGATTCATTATTTAGAAGGATCATGGAACTTTCTCGATATATATATATATATATGGATTCATGTAGATAGTTAAACATAGGAATCGTAAATGAGCGAATACGAGCGACCTCGATTGCATTTCATGCATCATTCTCTTCTTCGCCGCATCGTGTTTATGATGAATTGTTGATTCTCCGTTTAGACGTAGAGGATCCGGAAACACTGTTCGAGGACTCCGCACAAGACCCGGACTTCAATTCCCAAGGCGAGTTAATATCTACCCTCAAAGGAGTTTGCTTTTACTAGGGAGAATCTCGATTTTCCCTAGTGCGAGTTAATACTTAACCTTAATAGTGTTGCTTTTACTAGGGAGAGTATGCGCTTTCCTTAGTGCGAGTTAACATCCAATATTATCATATTGAATCCCAGAATTCTAAAGTATTTATTTTACAATATTAAACTGCATGCCTTTTTAAGTACTTATGCCTACTTGTTCAATCATGATATATCATGCCATTTACTTACTTGCTATCAATTTACCATGATGATGTTGTCTTGAATTAATCATCTGTCATTTGGTTTACTATTGATCGCTTTGATGATCACCCTTGGTAGCCTGGTTAATTTAAATAAACTGATTTAGACTCCTAAGTCTTGGTTAAAATCTTGCTTAGACATTGCTCAGTCCAACTATTAATTTTAGGCTTAAAATTGCCTCGAACAGTGAACCGACATTCACCGGACATGATCACACATTGAATACGGTTAATTGAAATTGGGCTGGCATGCCGTGTGTGTATATGGTTGTGATGTCGCAATGCGGATCGGGTCCGCATTGGGTAAGAGATGAAGTAGCCGGGCTACGTGATTTGAGGAAGCTAATCGCCCACATACGTAGTGCATGGAAGAGGAGCGGCGAGATCCGCGTAATGCCGTCGCGCCGCCCCAAAAGGAGGGTTCCGCCACATCGTGTGAATCACACGGAGGGTGCGAGTTAGCCAAGAAGGAAGTGCATAAGGGTGAGGCCCTTAGTGGATCGGGCTGGGCTGAATCAAGGATTCCTGCACGGGTGCATCGAGGATGCACAGCAGACGCCATCGACTATCTCGCTGCGGGAGATAGTTCCTAACACCACAACGCCACCGCCATCGCGCGGTAGTGCAAGTATTGGGGATTCAGGGTAGTTACGACTGCGGGCGCACCTGTCTGCCGCCATGCTTGAGGTGAAGGCGGTTTCATGTCGCTCATCCGAGGATGATCTAGGTCCATTCTTCTGAGAGCCGTGAGTCTAGCGTGGGTCAAACCCAGCCTAGGACGAGACCGGGTACTTTGCTGGGGAATGTGATCCACAACGAGTGCGCCACACTCGGAAGATGATGGCGGGAGTGGGAAGAGAACGTTTGGCAGAGTGCTTGGAAACTGCCATGGGATTGGTATGTGTATTGAAATGGATATATGACAAATAATCAACTTGATATGGAATTTGGTTAAATTGCTAAGTCATAGGCTTTCATTTCCAAAACTGGCTTTCATGCAAATAAATAAACCTAGCCTTTCCTTTGAAACCTCTATCACTAAATGCATTGGGTTGGGTGTTAGCTCGCCAGTGTTTGGATGACACTGACCTCGCATAAATATCTATCTTTAGACATGGAGGAGCCCGTCGAGGAAGATGCCTACGATTGTCATGAGGAAGGAGATCCTCGATGCAGTGACCGTGAGTAGTTGCTTAAGATAGGGTTTAGTGCGTTCCACCAGTCGTGTGTGGTTACACAGCTGCTGGTGCGATTTTGTTATTCTTTTGAACTTGCAAGTTGCCCTTTGGGAGATTTCCGCTACTCTGATGAACTTTGGTCTGTAACTAAGGCTTAAATGCCGTTTGCTACTAATGCGATCGGATGATCGCTGTTATGTAATATTTGGACACCGATGTATGAAATGATTCCAGCTGTGTAACTCTTGCACTAGCCTACTGATCCAGGGCCTAGTGCAGGTCCGACCGTTCTCGCTAGGTAAGCCGAGAAGGGGCGCGACACTTACAAAGGTCGGGATCGGGATGGCAGGTCGCGCGCGGCACCACCTTGGGCGCACCCTCCCTCTCCCTAGCTTATAGAGGCCAGGATGGCAGGTTGTGACACCACATTGGATGTAAAGTTGGCAGAGAACGGTAGATGGTAGATTGACAAGGAGACGAGGATCGTTAGGAGGTGGCAGGAGACGGTAGCCACCAGAAACACGATGGAGGGCAGGGATGATGAAGGAGGGTAGGGTAGGGTAGGACAGGTGCACCTCACTAGAGAAGAGAAAGAATAGGAGAAGAGAGAAAGGGTGGGGAGAGAAAAAAAATGGTACAGGGCGAGGCAGGAGGAGCCGGCGGCACCGCTAATGTGATGGCGGGAGAGGAGCTGGCCGGCGGTGGCGCGAAGGTGCACAAGCTCACTTATGGTGCTGTTACGCTTGGGTTGATTGGGGCTCACGTGTGGTAGAGGAGGGTTGGGGTTTAGGTGGGGACAAGGGGGATTTGTACACGGGAAAAGGGATGAATGTGAACCGTTAATTGAACCATCAAAATCGACCAAGAGTTATTTTTTTTTCAGTTATTCCATTTTCGCCTTCACCTCGCTGCCTGCCGCTCGGCTCTTTTTTTTCAGTTAAACCCTCAACGCGCAAACCTACGTGCAGATCTGATCAAAACAACCGGATAGCGTTTTAAGAGTATTAGAACCTTCGATGTATTATTGGAGCCCAAACTTGTGCTATCTTAGCCCTAGAACCTGAAAGCTAGCTAGCTAGGATCTGAGCTCCACTAAACAGAGCTGCACTGAACAGTCACACCCATAGGCCATAGCAAGTTGGCTGCAGCCTCAGAGGTCAGAGCACTGCATGTTGTCCCCCAACAAAAACTCAAGATCCCAAATAACATGGAGATGGTTTTGATGCTTCATGCCTCTCTCTAGTTCAGTGCTTCCTCTGTAACCTACCCACCTTATGCCCCCACAGCATCTTGCACCTATATGTAGCAGAATGTTGCAATGGGCACTACTACAGAAACTCTCACCCCCATTGTAGACACCTCGCTCGAAAACTGTCTCAGATATGTCGTGTGGCAGCTGCCTTGTTCTTTATCACTTTAAATTTAGATTAGCCAAACACTTTATCAATTTATTGCCTTTTTTTAAAATGTTAGTTTTTTTGGGTCAAAACTCTTAAAACCAATTTTAACCATTTTTTCGACTTCTTCAGACCCCCTAATGAGGGTACACAACTTTTCATATTATAATCCATCGTTGGATTAAAGCGGAAAAGAATAAGGCGGCCTGAGGTACTGTGCCTTCAGCATGCATATAAGCTACATGGCTGATTACATCCTTGATGTTTTGAGACAAGGGAGTAGTAGGTGAATATAACTTGTGTATGACATCAACCGTTTATAAGCTCTTCTCTCTCTCTCTCTCTCTCTCTCTCTCTCTCTCTATATATATATATATATATATATATATATATATATATATATATATATATATATATATGTGTGTGTGTGTGTAGAAAAGCAGTTCAAGGCTCTATGATCCCATGCCCTATATTGTGCTTTGAGATTCGTGTTGTTTGACGTGTACATCTTTACATATTTACTAAATAAAATATTTGAGTTTTCAAACTCTGAAAAAAAATTAAATTCATCTTCTGTTTCAACTAGTTTGAACTATATTTATCTTAAATTCAAAAGTAGTTTAAACTGGAGTTAAATTTTAATTTTTTCAGAGTTTAACGTCTCAAATATTTTTTTTAGTAGGTATATAAATATACAAATACCAAACATCATAAATCTCAAAACACATCTAATGGTAATGGATCATGGAGCCTTATATATATATATATATATAGAGAGAGAGAGTTTTCCTATGGTGCTTCGCAAAGCATGGATCCCTCCATGCTTTTGGCTGTGTTTAAAAACCGAGACTTAAACGGTCGATCCGAACTATCCATCTTGTTCATCTCATTGAAATCTCATTACCGACCAAATTTTTTTTTTGAAATTTTTTAACTACTTATTTCATATTTTTTAAAATCAGTCTTATTGAAGACTCTACAACTATTTAGATAGTGGATTTTTATAAATATGAAACAAATAGCAAAAAAATTAAAAATTAAAATTTGGTCAGTAGTGAGATTTCAATAAGATGAACAAGATGGATAGTTCGGATCAACCATTAGAGTTTTAGATTTTGCAAATACGGCGCAAAGCATAGAAACTTGTATGCTTTACAAAGCACCAAAGCAAAACCATGTGCGTGTGTGTGATAACATAAAAAGAGAAGAGAGATTGGTTACAAAATTTTGGGTCATCTGTCATAGAGCGATCGAATGTGATATGGAAAAAAAATGTTATACATAAATAGCTGTCATTGTTTGAGTAGTCTTTATTGTTGCCGATAACATGACACATGTTAGTCAACAATCATTTTGTACCATTGTGCATACTCTTACAGAAGATGAGGAGCTCTAGTGTCTTCACATAGCTACTTTTTTCATTGATTTTTATGGAAGGCCCCACGGAAAGCAAATGTGTTAAGGATATATGTGGAGCACATGATTTTTCTCTAATGTTTCGTGGATGTTTACTAGTGGGAATTCATAAATTTGTTGTGCTCTAAAATAATTGATGATTTACCACTCTAAGGATTCGCAGTCGATTGAAACGGAAGGCTAGCTATCCTAATTGAAATTTCTGAATTTGGTTAGTTTTCACCGATTTTCCCCGTCCATTCCCGGCCCGTCCTGCAGCTGCAGCTCCGGCTAGCTGCCGTACGTAGGTACCTGCCCTCCATGCATCATCCATCCATGATCCATCCTCGTCTGCTAGCTTCGCCTTGCTCCCATCGACACGAGTGATGGCTGTTGTAACCCTAGGGTTTATCCCTAAGGGTATTATGGGCAAACCTAATTATGGAGGCTATATAAAGAGACACCCCTTGTACTAAAACAGACCTGGAATCAATAAAGAATATAACGCCTCTTTGCCTCTCTACATACTGTGTTCATTGTCTCTTGCGATTGCTTGATTGTCGATCATCGAGGGAGTAGACGACGTGATTTACAACACGTTATCAGCACGATCGTCTCCGGGAGCGAGGATCTACGAGCTACCTGCTACCTCGTCGTCTGCACCGACTCGACAATTTCGCATCTACGAGCAATCAGAGGTAACAAATCGATCCTGTAGATCGGTTTAAATCGTATTCTATAGGTAGATGCCTCGTCGTTTTCAATTAGCAGATTGAATCATGCATTGGCAGTAGCACTAGTCGGTATGCTAGTTTTCGCATCTACTTTTGCGTTGCCCTATTGGCCGCCGTCTCGTCGGCCACCGAGGTCGATGAACGCGCCGCCGCCGCCGCGCACCACGAAGCGCCGCCGCCGCCGGTGCGACTCGCGTCGCCCGCCGCAGTAGCGTATACCTCAATCCGCGGCGGCATCACCATCACAGGGTAGACAATGAGATGGAACGCAAGATACCATCACAAGGTGCCGGATCTTTCACGCCGTCGCCGCCGCAGCACGGGGGCACACGGCCATAGCCCGCGCCGACCACCGGGATAATCGCCGCGGAACCCGCCCATGGTGCAGGGCCGCTGCAACCGCCGCCGTCAGCCCGTGGGGCAAGGGCAAACCCAGCGTATACGGACGAAATACGCGCACGCGGCCGGAAAATACACGAAAACAGTGCCATGCACTTGCCTCCCGCGTTGGGCCACGCATGAGCTGAGCCTTTGGGCCACGCATAAGCTGGTCCTTTGGGTTTCCACGTAGAAATACGATCCATATACGCGCTTGTGGCCGGAAAAGTCATGCATACAGTGCTATGCATGGCTTTCACGTACTGCACCATGGTGGCCCATGCAGCGTGCTGCAACGGCGTGAGTGGCTTTTGGGCCAGCCGGACAAAGAGAAACGAGACATGTTTATTTACTAAAGAATTAAGGATAAATTCATTTATCGATTTATCACTGTTCATTCACTAAATTTGCTTCATATTTAGACCTGCAGTCCTTAATTAAGAGCAAATCCATGTGAATTAAATATTTGTTCTATTTGCTTTATAATTCGTTTAAGACCGGTAGTCTCAACTATTAAATGCAATTTAGAGAATTCTAGAATATTTTCTTGCAAACCTCATTGTATATTTCCTGTAGTAAATATATAATTACATGTGTAGGATATGTCTGACCTAAACAAAAGAGATTTCTCCCCTCTTGCTGTCGATGGGAGCAATTATCTGACCTGGGCTATGGATCTTCGGATCAACTTAGAAGCCCGCTCCCTTGGTGCTACGATTGTCCCTCCTGCAGAGGGTGCACCACCAGTCTCTAATCCGGTTAGGTACTCACCAAGACTACATGAGGCACCACATACACCCGGACACAAGTCCGAGTATATGATGGAGGACAGCCACCGGCACTGTGGAACTCCCCGAGAGCGCTATAACCAGCATGTGCAGACTCTCCCGCTGAGGCGCAGAGAGTGGGCGGAACTCGAGTTCCGTGATTTTAAGTCCGTGGTGGGTACAACTCGCCTCCATAGGTCGTTGCCAAACTAAGGTTACGTGAAAAACAGGTCTCGAGATGAGGAAATGATTAACAAGACCCTAGGGACTTTTCACCTTCCATGATGATACTCCAGCAGCGATGATCGTCGGCCAGAATTCACCGTCACTCGAGTTAATGCAAACTCTGCTGAAGCGGAGAAGCACGATGAGATCCTTATGAAGAATCATCATGTTAAGCCCTCTACGGGTCGAAGGGTGTGCGAAGCACACGCCAATGCTCGAGGGTCCTCCGTGAGCTGGCCGTAAGCGGGAAGAGGTGGAAAGGCGTCGTGGCGTAATCATGGTGGGCGTAAAAGCAAGATAAGGGAAAGGCTGGTGGCAAAGACAAGGAGGTTGCCCAGAGAAGCCTCATGAGACCAAGTCACACCACGCCGTAAGCCATGCTACAGTGTGGTGGCAAGGGCCATCGGTCACGAACTTGCCGTACACCAAAGCACCTCGTGGAACTGTACCAGAAGTACATGAAGAAAGACGGCGAGAAAGAAAAGCTCAGATCAGAGGTACACGTCACTCAGCTGGAAAATCCTTTGGAAGAGGAGAAGGGTGACAAACAGGAGGTCCCGTCAAGCCCGAAGATGAAGGACCCCACCTCTGATGATGAGGACGATCTTCTTGGTGTAGAACTGGAGGATTTATATGGAGATATGCAAGAGCTCAGTAGTCGCATCTTTGTCATGACATTATCCCTACTTAGTTTCTGGTTTGCTTATGTTCCTACAGAACATTTTTATTTATAAACTTGTAATAATTAGTCCTTTGTGTTCTATGTCCACAATAGTTCCTGAAGAACTTAATAACGTTATGGGTTATTTATCACTGCTTTCGATATGATGATATTATGCATGCTTGTGATACTTGAAAATATACCTTACTTGTGTGTATGTGATATATTCATATGACATAGAACCGCGTAGTGGCCAAATGGAGGAGGAAATCTGTCTGGTAGACAGTTGCACGACCAACACCATATTAAGGGAGATAAAGTACTTCCAAAACCTCCAGAAGAGGGATGGAAATATCCTAACGATTGCCGGTAGCAACGCGTGGATTGTGGGTTCCGGTAGAGCCGTGTTAACTCTCTCCATGGGCACAATGATCACCATCGAGGATGCTCTCTTGTACCCTGAATCGACTCGCACCTTGCTAAGTTTTAAGGACATTCGCATGAACGGCTTTCATATAGAAACCGATCATGAAGGTGGAACTAATTCCTCTGGTAACCTCTAAAGACGGGTGTGAGAAGCGGTGGTGGAGAAATTCCCTCTTTTAGATCGGCCTATACTACACCTACATCAAGCCCTCTCCTCATCTCTCTATGAAGGCTGAAATAACCACCCCGGACCAGTATATAGTCTGGCATGACCGTCTGGGACATCCGGACCTGAGTATGATGCAAAGAATAGTTAAAAATTCTGTAGGTCATACCCTGAAGGTATCTGATTTCCCAAAGCCTGAAGCTTTTGTGTGCCCTGCATGCGCCAAAGGAAAATTAATAATTAGAACCTCTCATGTTAAAGTCCAAAATGAGTCCCCGAATTTCCTGGAGAGAATTCAGGGTGATATTTATGACCGATCTGCCAAGAATGAGCCCATTTAGGTATTTCATGGTGCTTATAGATGCTTCTACACGCCGGTCTCACTTATGCTCGCTGCCTACAAGAAACCATGCGTTTGCTAAGTTAATTGCCCAAGTAATTAAATTGCGGCCGACTTTCTGAAGAAAGAATTAAGTCCATTAGGTTGGACAACGCCGCGAGTTTAGCTCGAGGCGTTTAATGATTATTGTACGGCCATGGGCATAACTGTAGAGCATTCCGTGCCTCATGTGCACACACAGAACGGCTTGGCAGAATCACTTATAAAGAGGATCAAGTTAATAGCCAGACCTTTGCTACAGAATTGCAGGCTCCCTACTAGTAGTTGGGGACACGCGGTACTGCATGCCGCAGAATTAATTAAACTCAGGCCGACTGCATATCATAACACATCCCCTATGGAACTAGTGCGTGGGCAACAACCAAGTATTTCCCATCTGCGTAAATTCGGCTGTGCTGTATATGTACCGATCTCACCACCGCAGCGTACCACCATGGGGCCACACCGAAAGTTGGGGGTCTATGTTGGGTTTGTATCTCCGTCGATTATTAAATACCTAGAGCCTATGACAGTGACTGCATAAGGCTAGGTACGCCGATTGTATTTTTGATTTAAGGCGCTTCCCAGATAGGGGAGATGAAAAATACCACACTAAGGAATACCGGAAATCAATTGGAATGCCACCGCGTTCAAGCCCTAGATCCACGCATTAAGGAAACCGAATCGAAGTTCAACAGATAATAGATTTGCAACAAGTTGCAAATCGGCTGCCAGATGCTTTCACTGACCATAAAGGCGTAACTAAGTCGCACATACCTGCAGTAAATGCACCGGAGAGAGTGGAGGTACCCCTGAAGACCACTCACGCCCCCCTTGGTAGAAAAAGGGGGAGCGATCCGGGTGCACCCGATTCGAGCACGCGGAGACGTCCGCATAAGCAAAGAATCGGTGCAGACTTATTACCCCTGTCAAGTGAGAACCAACGACCTGTACTCGTGGATCGACCAGTAGTCGATAACCACCCTGAAGGTGGTGGGCGCCCCGAAGGCGCAAAACCCAGTGACCATGCGCGCACCTTTCTAGGCGCTGGGAGAACGGAAGGGTCCTGTCCCGACGTGCTGGGAAATCACGCGGAGACGGATGATTTAAATGAGGAAATTTCCACAAACTATGTAAATTCAGGAGAATTATATAAAAGAAAGTCCACTGTTGTCGACATATATTTTGCCTCTAAAATTGCTGAATCCTTGGATTTAGACCCAGAACCTAAGACCATGGCAGAGTGCCGGAAGCGCTCGGACTGGGCTAAATGGAAAGAAGCAATTGAGGCCGAATCAAGCCGCTAATAAAAGAAAAGTGTTTGGCCCTGTAGAGCCAACTCCTCCCAAAGTACTCCCCGTAGGAGCTAAGTGGGTATTCCTCCGGAAGAGAAATGAGCATCACCAGGTGGTGAGATACAAAGCGAGGCTGGTGGCACAAGGGTTTATGCAGAGACCCGGTGTTGATTATGATGAAACATATTCTCCTGTCATGAGTGGAATCACCTTCCGATACTTAATATCTTTGGCAGCTTGTATGAACTTAAAAATGCAGTTAATGGATGTTGTGACCGCATATTTATATGGGTCATTAGATTCGGAAATATACATGAGAGTCCCTGAAGGGCTGAAAATCCCGAATCAGGGAGATAGAAATTTGTATAGCATCAAGCTGAATAGATCGCTATATGGATCAAAACAATCGGGTAGAATGTGGTACAACCGCCGAGTGAATTCCTCTGAAGAAGGGATACACAAACAATGATGACTGCCCTCACGTGTTTATAAAGAAATCCCGGTGGATTTTGTATTATATCTGTATGTTGATGACCTAAATATCATCGGCACAAAGAGAGGACATTGGTGAAGCTTAGCGCCACCGACGACGGAGTTTGAAATGAAAGACTTGGGTAAAACCAAGTTTTGCCTCGACTGCAGCTCGAGCACGCGTGTCGAGGATCTTTGTGCACCAAACTTCCTATACCCAGAAGGTGTTAGAGAAGTTCAACATGAATAAGGCACACCCCCTGAAAACCCCCATGGTGGTCCGGTCCCTAGAAGCGGATAAGGACCCTTTTAAGCCGAGAACAGATGATGAGGAGATTTTGGGGCCAGAAGTTCCCTATCTCAGCGCCATCGGCGCACTGATGTATCTGGCAAATTGTACTAGACCTGATATCGCCATCATGTAAATTTATTGGCGGATATCTGACTCCGCACCAACCGAAGACATTGGGCGGAGTAAAATCGTTTCTTAGGTACCTGCAAGGTACGCAGGATCTTGGACTGTTCTATGGAAGGAACGAGTCCAAGAACATGGTGGGTTATGCTGATGCGGGTTATATGTCTGATCCGCACACTGCTAAGTCCCAGACTGGGTTTGTATACCTTTATGGTGGTACTGCGATTTCTTGGAAATCCTGTAAGCAAATATTGGTGGCTACGTCCACTAACCACTCCGAGATCATAGCCTTGTATGAAGCCGCCCGAGAGGGCGTTTGGCTGAAAAGGATGGTAAACCACATCCAGAAGTCATGTGGCATAGAAACCATCGATACCCCCATTCCTATTTATGAGGATAATGCTGCTTGTGTCATGCAAATGAAATCGGGTTATATTAAGAGCAATCTCACTAAGCATATTGCCCCTAAGTTGTTCTATCCTCACGAACTCCAGAAGAGCGGTGAGATCGAGGTAGTTCAAGTAAAGTCTAATGAAAATCTGGCAGATTTGTTCACTAAGGCATTACCCACCTCAACATTCCGGAAACTTGTTCACGGAATAGGTATGAGGTGATTTCATGAGTTGTAGTGTTCAGGGGGAGACCCCGAACAAAGAATTATAGGTATCCTATAGATATCTGCATCCTGAAGATGTGCACGTCCTGAAGACAGAAATATTGTACTCTTTTTCCCTTATATGAGTTTTCCATGAGGTTTTCATAATAAGGTTTTTAATGAGACAATATCACAATGCAGCATACGTGTGCAGTGTACTCTTTTCTCCAATCCTTTTTTTCCATTGGGTTTTTGGATGGAGTTTTTAATGAGCCATTGGCATATCGCGGTTTGCCCAAGGGGGAGTGTTGTAACCCTAGGGTTTATCCCTAAGGGTATTATGGGCAAACCTAATTATGGAGGCTATATAAAGAGACACCCCTTGTACCAAAACAGACCTGGAATCAATAAAGAATACAACGCCTCTTTGCCTCTCTACATACTGTGTTCATTGTCTCTTGCGATTGCTTGATTGTCGATCATCGAGGGAGTAGACGACGTGATTTACAACAATGGCAACCACCCACCCGACACGCCACGTCCGCCCCCTCACATAACCACTACCACTGCCTCGCGCGCCCATGCATGCATGCACGCACGCAGACGCAGCCGAGACAGGTCGGTCCGGACCCATGCATGCGCTCTGTGAGACCAAGGTATTGATAAGTTTTTAATCTGAGATTGTGTGTTTTGATCTTTGTTGTAATGAATTTGATTTGGAGGCATTAGGATAGACAAGTTTTTATATTTGAAACTATGTGCTTTGAACTTTGTCACAAAAAATTTGATTTGGAGGCATTAGAATAGGGAATCAGACCACGAGGCGGACCGAGCAACGTTTTGGGCCAAGCCGGTCCGGCCGGGCTGAACCAAGCTAAATGGAGCGTCGGACCAAGCTGTAGAGAAGGTCGGTTCACCATAGCTCTATGCTCGACCGAGTGCGGTCCACCGTGCATTGTAGACTGGACCGACACGTGTAGCTCACTATTTTTTTTATATTTTTGGAGGCTTTCCCGTGCTCAAAAAATTAAGTGTTATATATGAAACTTGTAAATTTCATGACGCATCTTTTTCATGTTGACAAGTTTTCCATTTGAGCAACGGAAAAATTTATAAAAAATATTGAAGTGCACTGCTTTGCAGGGACTTTGGTGCTTGTGGTGATTTGTGTTAAAGTTGCTAAATGCTTTGGTTCGACATCTGCTTTATATTAATTTTATGATGGTTTGATGTAGTGTAGGTATTCATCAACTAATATGGATAAAGTTGAGAGATACTTGTTTCTGAAAAAATGGTTTGCTCGTCTCATGTGCGCAGGTGACTGGAGTAGGTCGACGTTGGCGAAGGGGATTGAGGACATGGATGAGTGATCCATGGTCTAGGTGATCAAGGGTTCATGTGAGTTGGTCGGAACCAGGTCTAGGCATGTTGACGAGGTTGATTGGAGAAGAAGGCTTCATGGTACGCAAGTCAGTTCATATCAAGGAGAGTTGGACGCATGGCGGACTTGGTAGCTAAGGAAGCGATGGACGGTGGTTTTAGAAAAAATCGTGGTGCAAGGAGAAGTGATTTAGGTCTCGATTCAACTTAGAGAGGAAGTTGGATCGAAACATATTGTTAGGTGTCATGTATGACCCGCTTTAAGAACAATGCCGTGAGAGAGAGAAAACCTAGTGTCTTAACGGGTTTTGGGTGAGCCTATGTGCAATAAGAGGAAACCCTAAATGAGATGGCTGGTTGAGCCTCCACTATGTAAGGGGGTTCATGACATTAGAAATAGGGTGAGTATTTTAGAGAGGATTTTGAGACTTTTGAAGAGGCTTGAGGAGATGAGTTTAACCAAATCACTCTAAGATTGCTGGAGATGGGTTTGTATTGATCCTCCCCAATCATTCCACTGTAATCATTCCTCGTTAATCATTAAAATGGTCTCAACTCATGGTTTGATTTTTGTGCTCCTTGCCTCCAATTCAATTTGGTTTTGGGTGTTCTTGGTATGAATCTTTGGAAAGTTTGGTTCTTTCTTTTGGTGTTTATAGTTGAACAACTCTAGGTCACAAAACGTGTAGAAACATATCTAAAAGTAACTCATCCAATTAGCTTTCAAGGTTTAGCCATAGATTGAAAAATTAGTTATTGCCCGATTCATAACTTAGGTTTTGAAAAACACAAAAAGGTTGAGTCTTTGGGAACTATAGTCTTAATTCTTAGGAGGAATGGTATTAGGCATCCTAAGGCTATGTGTCGAATTTGAGCTCAATCCGACGTTGCAATCAAGAATTGCACGAAATTTCGTTTCATGTCGGGCTATGAATAATGCTCAGTTCGATGCAACACTAGAGTCAGTCCGACGCAACACTAGATTCGGTCCGACACAACACGTGGCGTGGTCCGCCGTAACATGTGGCATGGTCTGACAGAAGAGAGAGGGGGAAGGCTAGTTTAGGGTTTCGGTTAAATATCTTGATGCTTTGCTCTTTTTAGGTTGGTTCTAGTTTGGTTTGGTGTTTGATAATTGAGACTTGAAAGTTGTTTAAAATTGTAAACGTTTTGATTTTAGAGACGCGTTGTGAAGAAAGGATCGTAATTAATTTAGCTTCTATTCACTCCTCTATAGTCATCTGTCAGTCCTTCGCGCTCATTTTCTGCCTCTGCGTCCGTATGCGGCGGCGGCTAGCTACCTCCAGCCACTGTTCATCTTCTTCCTTGGTCGCCGTTGCTGTCGTCGCCCCAGGGCCCCAAAGACAATCAGATTCGGAGCTCCCTAGCTAGCTAGCTAGGGACCGGACGGCGGCGACGAGGACGTACGACGAGACGAGGCGAGATCTCGCCGCGCGGCCGGCGGGTCCATTCCTCGCGTACGACGTCGCCGGCCGGGATGGATGTTCGATCCAGTGAGCACGTTCGTGGGCATGCACGCGCGTCCCTTTGGCCGCACTACGTACGTACCGATCGATAGGCAATGGGTGGAGTGGTGGTTGGATTGGCCGGCCGGTTTGGCCCCGGGGTATTTCGGATCGCACCGATGCGTCCACGTCGCATTGTCGGCGTCCGCTTTACCAGCTGCTCGCTCGGCGGTGATGGAATGATGGCTTGTTGGATCGGCCTGTCCGTTGACCTGTCCTCTTCCTTTTCTTTGGATATCGCCGGGTGCAGGTACGTGATGGCTTGCCGGTCAGTCAACTTGTGCTTGCCAGCTAGTACCTGTTGCAGAGCGTCTAAGGACATCTCCAATGATGGAGCAAGGCTCGTACTATCATTTACCGCCTGCATATATAAAGGCACTCTAATGGGCTAGCTATAGCACACACTTTTAAAAATTAATTTGGTTCACATGTAATAATCTTCATGTGTCTTGTAATGTGTTATAAACTAACTCTTGTGAAGAGCTAGCTCTTTTCTCTCTTCTCCCCTTCTCTCCTCTACACGAGCAAAAAGCTGATTTAGAATCTAAAGAACATGTACAATGCTACATAGGGGTGGATCCAGGATTTAAACATTGGGGTGCACACTTACATAGAAAACTTTCTAATGTCATATAAAAATAGTATGACATCATAAAATATTATAAAATTAGCACATAAAGGTAACATTTTCTAAAATTACAACATAAATTTAAAAAATTATACATAAATCATAAAAAGAAATAGCATGTTAATGCTTTTATGAGTTATGGCCATTCTACAAGCAATTGCATTGTTGCACAGAGCAGTGAAGTTGACATATATTAGACAACCAAAGTGAGGTTGTTAGTACATACACTGATGCACAAAGCCGCAACAAAAACATACCAGTATTCAGTAGTAGTTCAGAACTAGAGTTTGAGAATTTTGAATCCCAATCTCTTCTTAGGGAGTTATTAATTTAGCTGGATATAGTGAGGTGTAACGGGCTAATGATTTGGATAGAGAAGTTGACCTATAAAATTGAGATTTGGGCTAAGAATCAGTACAAAACTAGGTCATGTTTGAATATTAAGTCTAATACTATGTAAAGGGGTGTCTTTTGTTTCAAAAATTTCACCCCATTGGATCCGCCCCTGATGCTACAGAGAAAATTGTTATGTCACCTATAAATGACCTTGTAGACAACTAATAGAATGGGAATAAACAACCATCTTCTTTATATATATTTCTTTAAACTCATAATTTATCTTACGTCCATACTTAGTTGACTACAGAATTATAGACGGCTAAATTCTCTATGTGCTTCTCTCTCATCCAAATCCTCTTTTATCCTATGTGGAAAAGCTTATAGATGGCTTATAGATAATTAAGGACTGAGGTAGAGCTCTTATAGCTAGCTAGGGTGGCCTTGTTAGAGATGTTCTAAGGGATCTCTCCATCTCCATGGAATGGATTTGACATACACAAACATTTGACATTGTTTTTCAGATTTTTTTTTTCTAACATGTTCTATGTTTGTTTAAATTGTTTTATGTTTTTTGAAATACCTTTGATTTTGGTATTCAAATGCAAAATTTTGGATTTAGAAGTTGAGGAGCTCAATATACTTGTATTTGATTGCTCAAAAACATTTTTGGATTTTTTTCCTAGTTTATTTTGTATTTGTTTTGAATTTGTTTACCAGCGACAATATGCGAAAGTGCTTTCAAACTATATATCTTAAATTTACAGTGGCATAGAGAAGAGTCTCCATTTGTCAATAATATACCGCATAGCCATCACTTTTTATGGTGTTCTAGCGCCAATTTTCCTTTTTTTTAATTGCTTCTAGTGACGATGGAAACAAACAACCTGCCTGCATTCCACCCCTGTGTCTATGCCCCTGAGGAAGACAATACATCTGGAATCAGAGCGAGTATATTAATTATGTGAACAAGCCTGTATAAATCTTTTTTTTTTCAAGAACCCACAGAAGATGTCTCATGTCTGTGCCTTTGTATATTAAGAGCATCTCCAACATATGCTCTAAAATCAGGTCTCTATACATCCCCTTCTAAATCACTATTCACTCTCTATATTTCTATCCTCTTCAATAGAACCTCTATTCAGAGAAACCATAGAGGCTGACATAGATAGCCTCTAAATTTAGAGACCGGAAGAAAGAAACTCTAAATTTAGAGGCTGGGATAGAGATTCTGCTAAAGAACAAGATTCTAAATATAGAGAAGATGCTGTTTTAGAGGCCGCAGAAGTTGCTCTAAGGCAATGTTCTTTTCAGCGTTTGCGTTTGCTTATAAGCTGAAAATTTATAGCTCCTCGATAAGGACATCGGAGGGATCAAAAAATTATAGAAAAATGGTTTTGAGAGCTTTGGGAAGGAATAGTAAGACCTACAAAAATTGGTTACTAAACGTCAAAGTGTTTAATTTGTATGAAAATAACAAATTTCTAACTTATAAGAAAACGCAAACGCTAAAAAAAACAGTGTATAAGAGAACACATGCGAATCCTGCAGTGATTAAGAGAGTTCATCTGAGGAGGCCATTACCTCGCGGAGGTTCACATAGCCTGGGATTTGACACTGGATGCGACAGGGATGCATATGGGATGTTGCAACCTCAAGCGTTTCTGACAAAAGAGAAAAAAAAAAAAGGTAATAATCGAATCGAATCATGTGAGGCGTCGACATGGACGGACGCGAGATTTGGAGCTATGGCCTCCTCCCTGTCTGCTCCACACTCACCAGCGCAGGCGAAGCTTCCGATATTCAGAGCGATGGGCTCCTCACAAAATCTTACAATTGTATCGGCTCAGATATATGGTTTAATAGCTCATCTGAGAGCTTTGGAAAGCGGCTTTAAGAGAGTGGAATATTTAGTTCAATTGGGATTTAAAAGATTTAAGAATTGATGTCAAAATTTTTTTAAAAAGATTTTGATAAGTCGAAGCGTTTTGATTTGAGGAAACGACCATAAGATATAAGCGCAAGCTGTAAGCTGAATTGAACACTCCGAATTGTCTCAAGGGAGTTTCGAAAGATGAGGAAAAATTTTGGACATGAGATCTAACAAATTCCTTCTATTTTAGATACAGTTTCTCTGTATCTCTTTGTAACGAACATAGGTATGAAATCACGAGGGGATGGCATCTTTAAAAATTCCTTTCCGTTTCCTTATAGGATTGCACTACGCATCTTTGATCGGGTGCTTGATCTTAAACGCCGATTTTGCAACCGATAGATCTCCCCTATGTAGCTATGATCGACGGCAGGATGGAGGTTAAAATCACGAGAACCTTGGAATTCGTTCTCTAGCATCTATCATTGATACTTCCTCCGAATCAGAATATTTCGTGGATCTCAAAAAAAAAAAACCAGGATATTTGGCATCGTTGGTTTATTTTCCCCTAAATCCTCAGAATTTTTTATGAACAATATTTGTACGTATATTGATGGCCGTGATGCCATTTGGCAAAGAAAATTTTAGTTTCTCAGTGTCACCTCTACTTTAGTAAATCCTGCAGGGGTTAGACTTTCTCTAACCCATTTGGCAAAGAAAGGATTCTTTTTTCCGTTCTTAAAACGCGGTGTGTTCGAATGATGATCGCTTTTAGAAAGAGATTCTCTCTTCTTTCCTTATATCATTTTCTTTGAATGAATGTTATTGAAGATGGTAAAAAATGAAAGAAACGAATACGAGAAAGGAAATGGGAAAAGCGAACGAAACAAAGAAAAAAATGGTTAGAGATGGTCTAAGTACAGCTAAGATGGCCGGGAGTTGACAGCTAACTGCAAACTCCACACGTTACAACTGACAACGAAACGCTTGACCTGATAGCTCCTTTGAACTGCTGGAACATGAGATGGCGACCCAAGAATTACCAACCATATGTCACTGCCAAAAAAAAATCGTACAAATTGAAATGTCTAGCTGCTCAATCAAATACTTCTACAAGGTTGGCTGATTTGATGATATGACCAGCTTAACTTGATATAAGTTTTCCAGATTTCAGATCTACTACTTCTAAAACCGGCAATCAAAATTCAACATCGCAAACTTCCCAGCCATAGCAGAAGAGGGCCAACATGAAATCCTAAATAGATGAACATGAATGTGAGCACCCGAAAAGGCTTACATAGTATGCTGTGTTATGATCAATCTGCCCAGATACAGCCATGACTTTAAGAGTTGTAATTTTGAAGGAAAACTAAAAGTGTAGCACCACTCCAGGTTAATAGACAAAACAGAGGAAGAGTGATATTAAAGAAGTTTAGGCAAAAGGAAGGTCAAGAGCAACCCTGGACTGTACAATACGTAATGTTTAGAATATCGAGATGAATTCTGGCGCATCCACCCTTGGTCCAGCAAGTGTCCTGTAAAGATACAGCTTCTTCACCTTGCCATTGTTAGCATCTTCATCTGCCTCATCGATAGTTGCCTCTTCCTTCATGACCTCGACATTGAGGTTTGGCATGTTTGCTGCAAGTGACTTGCAACCCCCCAGTGTGATGTTACACGACGACATCCAAAGTGAGCGCATTGCTTCGTACTTGTGCATGCCTGCAAGAAGAGCAGTGTCACCAAATGGACAGTCCCTAATTTCCAGCTTCTTGAGATTCTTGCAACCATTAAGCACATAAATCATGCCACTATCGGTATCTCCTGCAAATGCTACAGAAAGCATCTCCAGATTCTCAGCATACATGCCAATGTACAAGAACACTTTGTCTGTTAGAAGGCCGGACATAGATAGCCGCCTAAGGTGTTTGCATGACTGTGCGACTGCCCCAAAACCCTCATCCAATGGCTTGCTTGTCATGGCATCTGCTGGCCTAGGCTTGAGAATAAATAGTCTGAAAGACATGAGTCGTGGGCAGTTCTTTGCCACGGTACTCAGTGCAGCATTAGTCATACGTCCACAAACGTAGAGCACTAAATTCAACTTCTGACAACCCAAAGATATGGCAATCAGCCCTTCCTCTGTCAAAGCACTTCGTGCTTGAACATTAACATTTGCATTTGCAGGTAATACCCTCAACTGTTGGAGCTCCTTACAACAGTCAGCTACAACCTTCAATCCTTCATCACCAATGTGATCTAATACCTGCAACCAAGGATAAGCCTAAGTAACTTAACTATCTGGTAAGAAACAACCAGTGGGTGCATTGCAAATGAAAGAAACATATAAATGACAAATTTAACTATAATAACCCATATTATCAGTACAATTCGATGCAATTGATGCACTATGCTCACAGTTTTATTTGAAGAATTGTTAAAACAACCCACACATGGCCACATTTGCTATCACACTTGAGGTCTGCATTAGTCACCTACTGAAGTTATTAGTCCGCATTGGCACTCTATTCCAACATCCGTATTTCACCAACATGAATCAGATCCATAGCAGTTCAATCAAATCATCAACTGTCATTCTCAAGTTACCAGTATCATATTGACATAATGTTGAAAGGGGCAACTTATCTGATGCATAGTACAATTAACAATGCAAAACCAAACACTATAAACCATTGTAGCATTACAGAAGATACCAACAAAATGTTTATTTTGAAGTTCTCTTGCATTTGTTCAGTTGCCTCATCTTGTTGGTTTTTTAGGAAAATATATTTATTGCTGAACTGTCGCGGTGTGGCACTTTCACTTTGGCGTAAACATATTTGTACAAACTTGATAGTTCAACATTTAACAAACAAATGCATGGTATTATTCAACTTTGTAGGTGTAATTTGCATTTGCTGACCTGTAAAAACCTAATGATTACTACAAAGTTGAACAAAAATGCATTTCAATTTGTTAAAATATGAAATATTGCTTGCTAAGTGCAACTCAAACCATAAGTGCATTGGCAGATACTAACTAATTGCAGTTGAGCATGTGTTGTCGAAGTGGAAGTTCCAAATAGCTACATGACATTCCATATGCACGGCATAATTCTCAACAGGGAAACACTGTAATGAACCTCACAAGAAATGCATTAAGAAACTCCTGTAAGTTGGCAATCTAATACAACCATCAAACTGAAACTCTGAAAACAAGCATTTGGTAATTTAACAAAGGGGGATAAATTTCTAGCAGTACTGCTAGTAAGACTTACGCATAAGTTTTGGAGTTTCCGACATGGACGAATAACTTCAATAAGATCAGCACTCCGAACCGCTGGAGCATGGCTAAGGTTCAAGCATGTTAAGTTTTTGCAAACAGAAGAAATTACTGGAATGAACATATCCGTAGCATCCCAAAACCCAGATAAACTCCGCAGCAAACTGCATTGTCGGAAAGCATTGAATAGCCTGATGTATGCACCAGCATTATTGCCTTGTGCAAAAGATCCTGTACCTAGATCCACCAGCTTAGATTTGCAAGAAAGTATTCTGGCTAAAACATTAAGTGGAACTGCATGATTCATCCTCAAGCTTTTAAGATTTGGACTCCTAGTAACAAGTTTTTCCAATGCATGAGCATCCACCGCTCCAGTCAAGCAAGCAAAATTCAAGGATTCTAGTGATGTAGAAGACTCCGGGAAACAACTAAGCCAATGGGTCCCTCGATCCTCCACCAAACTCCCTTGTAAGTCCATTTCCTTGAGAAACCTAAAAGCGAAGAGTTACAAATAATGTAAGATGGCTTGGATTAACCTAAAACATTTCTGTAGCAAAATTAAACAGATAGAAAAGCTGCGAAGATAAATTTAGCTTCATACAACAGAACATACGTATGGAAATTGTTATCAGGTACTAACATTTCAATGGTTATCCAGGTAATCAAGTTTATGAATGATACCAGCATTGGTGTCTCTTGTTGCACTGACTACCGTTTATTCCCTTAAAGATGATATCACTACATATGCAGTACTGTTGTTATTATCGGTGACATTCTCAGCCTTATAAAAATAAAACCTCAAAGTATTCAGTCATCCTTTAAATTACAAATAATATGAGATATTTATCGTTAGCATTTTTCTCATGTTTTCAATGTTCTGGTGATTGCACCTTGTTATATGTCATTTAAAGTTACTGGTAAAAGAACCTTCAATTATTTCATAGTCCATAACTCCATATACAACTATACAAGTATACATCATTTAAATTTACAGGTAAAAGAACCTTCAAGTATTTCAGTTATCAAGATGCAGCACTACCAAACCTTTAGTTCATAATATAAGCGAGTTTCTCTATCTTGTCTCCAAAAAAAGGCTCCAATTGGATACATAAGAAGATAGGCTACCAACTATATGCATGCAGTCATGGAGATTATATAAGCAAAAGATGCTTTGCTAGAGAAATAAACAAGAAAGGGAAACCACTCAAGCAGAAAATTACTACCCAATTATAATCCTGTACTAATATAAACAGAATTGAAGTAACACCCCTTGACGTATAGCATCTTGGCTGTTAAATAAGGTTTCTGCTTAAGAAGCTGCATTGTGTTCATCATCTCAATGATGGTCCTTAGTCATAAAATAGATAAATCCTAGCAAACAAATATACAACGGAAACACAAGTTCCATGATTTGATGGAGATAGACCAAATAGTAACAATCAATAACTAATCAGATTCCTATACTCAAGAAGAGATTCAACTGAAATTGTAGATAACTTTTCTGACAAAGTTTATTGTGTGAACAGTTTCCATTGGGCTAAACATATATATATATATATAGCCCAATGGAAACTGTTCACACAATAAAGTATACAAGTTTCTTGATCTTATATAAAATGTAGAGTACCACCATAGACTGAATAGCAAGAAGATTAAAAATCCCAACACTAAATTGAATAGAACAGTAGTTGATTGAAACAGCTATGCTGGATGAACTAAAAATCCCTGATATATTCATATTCATTATATAGTGAAAGACATGTACATTGAACAATGTCATCATAACATTATAATATTAAAGCTTGTATAATTTTCACCTGCAATTGGTTGCAATAGCAGCGAGTCCATCAGTACTGAACCCCTCGCAGCTAACAAGGATAAGAGACTTAAAATTGGGGAAGGAGCGAGCAAGCAGCTTGAGGCACTCATCAGTGACAACCATTCGCTTCAACCGGAGCTCCTCAAGACCAGGGCATGCATGGGCACACGCGTTCACCCATGGCTCTGCCGTGGCACCCCACCCCAACGGGACATGGCTGAAGGCAGCAAAGTGTGGTTTACCTTTCACGCTCAGTGACCGCAGGCGGGGGAAACGAAAGTGTACACGCTCAGGACGCACTGCATAGCAGTTGCATACAAAGACCGAGCGGCGACTGAGGCGCTCAATGCGGTACCATGTCCGGCACACCAGCGAGGCGGCGTTGCGGTCACGGTGCGATGTCACAAAGCCAAGAATGTGCTCCACCACTTCCTCTGGGAAGTAGGCCATGGTTCCTTCTCTGAGAATCCTAATAAATCCCCATTACTTGTACAGTTTTCATTTGTTACTTGTTCACAATCACACATACATAAGAAACGAAAGCCTATATCAGCACTGGGTAGCCACCGATGATCATCTGCAGGAGTTACCGAGTTAGCACGAATTAGTACTGGGCTATGGGCTAATTTACTCAAAGCAGTACTTGATGCTAATTCCAAGAATTAACACGAGATAGTATGATCATGGACCGACATGCAGAGAATACCATAAGCTAGCAACAGCTCACATGAATTTGTGAATGGTATCTTTCGATAAACAGAAGTAGTCCGAAAAAAAACACGAAATTACACCTCATAAACCGGGGAAATCGGAAAGCTTTTTGCATCCCTCGAGACAAGACTCCCAAATCACGATACGAAAATATTTATATTTGTCTGAAATAAAACCAAAGCCCTCAAGAAAACACCAAGGATGCCAAAGAATGGATTTTTCCCAAACAACCCCTCAACCCAAAGTAGAACAGATTTTCAGATCCAGGAGCAAGATCGACGGGCCAATCCGAACAAAGGCGGCGGCTTTGGCTCCCCAATCGCACCAAGAAACACCTAAACCCTCCCCCGAACAAAAGATCGCCCCCAAGAATCATCGCAGGAACTAACGATCCCAAAAAATCGGACCAGAGAAGGCGAGGAGGAGGAGGAGGAGGTGGAACCTAGAGGGAGAAGCCGATTCGATTCTTGCTACAGAGCACAGACTGGTGGCTCTCGGACGGAAAGGAGCGCGGCCGCCTCCCCGCTCCCTCCCGGACGGACCTGGAGTCGACAGCTCCTCGTACTCGTGGCGCTTCTCCGGTGCTGTCCGGGCATGTCTGTCGCCGTCACTTTCTCTGGAGTCTGGTCATCCAGACATCCACTCCACTGGACATCTTTGTCGCAGCGACAGGGAAAGGACGTTTTAATTCCCGTGGGGAAATGCGCGGAAGTTTCTAGTAACCTTCGTGCAAATGTTCAACCTCCGGAATCCTCTTTTCCTCCGTGAATTCGGGTCAGTTATCTCTTTTTGATCCACGCAAGCCAAGACTGAATTATTACGGTCTTTGAAGTACTAAAATTGGACGCAAATTAGTTTCTTGACGAGCCAAAACACTGTTTCATTTGTGTTGGGTTTTTACCGATCACATGGGAACGAGTTTAGCGTGGATCCGAGGAAAAAAGTTTACTCCAGGCTGTGGGGTCAGGGCCTCGGAGTTAGCATATACGATAGTATAGACAGCTACTGTTTATAACAGGTTGACATGTTATTTATAGATAGCGTTATAAACAATCCATACAACGGTATAGACAGCTTATTTATGAGTAGACAGTTTTTTTTTCACACACAACCTATCTTGGTTTCTGTGCTAAAGTTAAGAGACAGCTCAACTCTCTATGCATCTCTCTGTTATCCACGTCATTTTTTGTGTTACATAGTAAGGCTTAGAGACAACTGACATGAACCATTGAACATGCTCTAAGAACATCTCCAATAATAAAGTCAAGTACTACCTATAAGTAACCTCCATGTCATTTATAGAAAGTATGTAAACAAACTTTTCAATGGATTAGCTATAGTATACTCTCAAAATTAAATATAGGTACACATGTAACAGTCTTCCTTTATCTTTAAAAACGTTATAGACTGACTCTTACTTAAAAGCTAACACTTGTCTCTCTCCTCCTCTTCTCTCCTCTATATAAGCAATAAGCTAAGTTGGAAACCTTATAACTAGCTGAGGAGGTCTTATTGGAGATGCTTTAACAAGATTTATATGATTACTCCCTCTGTTGGAATTTATAGGGCGTATTACAGATTTGGATTTGTTGTTTAATACAGGGCGCACACAATTTCCAATGTTATTTTAGTGAGATCTTTCCTATAGTACCCTCATTTAAAGCATGCATGTATGCGTGTGATTAAGTTTATTTGAAGCATTAATTGCCTCCTCCATTGATTAAGTTGAAGGGTAAATTTGTAAGTTGACCATTGCTCTTGGTCTCGGAGCTCATCTCTAATACGCTTTATAAATTCCAACGGAGAGAGTATTTACCAGTTGGTTATCAACACGATTATATTAGGATTATATGAGATT
This sequence comes from Olyra latifolia, assembly GCA_036346145.1. Taxonomy (NCBI): domain Eukaryota; kingdom Viridiplantae; phylum Streptophyta; class Magnoliopsida; order Poales; family Poaceae; genus Olyra; species Olyra latifolia. Next base: position 14,290,863 of record CM070533.1, read on the forward strand.
ACTCAGAAGTTATCGGGATCGCTTGACCGTACAAAATACATGGCAGATTTATCCTGATTGAGTTAATCAGGTTTGGTTTTTAATGTAGAAAACAGAAAATTTTTCCACATAAAATCAGTGCATCGGATAGCTCGTAAAATGCACAGTTTTAATATCTAAGTTTTGCGGCACTGTAGATTTTTTTTTTTTGGCAAATATTTTTCTATCGTAAGATGCATGATATATATTTCACCTTTTTTTTGGCTGCATCTAGATTCGGAGCATTATCGAGTTTTGCAATTTTGCTTATGTCACACCGGGTATTTCTCAGCAGTATATGGAATTTCTTCACATAAAAGTTTAAATTATCGACGAGATAACACAAGTGACGGAGGAGCCTGGCGAACAAGCAAGGAGAAGCAGGAAGGAAAGAGCGTGTAATAATGGGTATAAGTGCTGTGTGGGCCTTAGTGGACTGTGGGCTTAGCCCGTGGGCTGCTGGCCTGCAGCCTTGTAAGGAGAACTTGTTACAAGCTACACTCCTCCTGGATGAATCATCCAATCGAAGAGAATGACAGAATCTCCTCCTTTTTTCTCTCTCTCTCTCTTTATTGTTTTCCGCTTTTTCTGGCTTAAAATCGCGTAAATAAAATTTTAAAAGGTAATATATGGCTGTGGGAATCGGTGCAGTCTTTGCCTAAAAAAAACTCAAGTGAGATATTGAGCATGTTCGGAGTGGATTGACTTAGAGCATCTCTAACAATAAACTATAGAACTTGAGCCTTATACTTAAATATAGGAATTCTCTAAAACTTTTCGATTTACAAATATATAATGACTCCAATAAGAAGCCCTAAACACCACCTAATTAACCTGCCCATGTTGTTTGTTGGCTCCATACGAGCACATCGCAGAAAGATTGCTTCGTGCGGACTTGTGAATCCACGACAAACTCGTACATGCAAAACCGGCGGCTGCGTTTCTTGCAGCATATACTCGGTGGCTGCTTTGCATGCAGTTTACCGCACCATTGCTTGGCTTGGAACGTGCGTGTGTCTGGGTTCGTACGTGCGGCGGCTAGCAGATCAAGCAGACGCGTGGTGCTCAGCAGATCAAGCAGAAGTAGTGGCGCTCAGCAGATGAAGCAGCGGTTTCCTTGGTTTTCTTGCTGCGCGTCGAGGGTGCGAGGAAAAGTCACGAGAAGAGGGCGAAGAGTATTTGGGGCTAGAAATGGCGTACACAAATATAGGTACTTTAGTCAAGGCCCTAACCTATTTTAAGAACTTTTTTGAAATAGAAACTATTGTTGGAGCTGGTTTTTTTAAGAAAATCCCTATAATTAAAAATAGGTATCCATATAGTATCTCTTGTTAGAGACGCTCTTAAGGTTAAAGTTTAAGGCTACCTGATTTGAAAAGCTAAGCGCTTTGACTTTTTCTAGTATAGCTTTGTTTTATTATAACATAAACAAAACGAACCAACTTTGAAAAGCAAAATCAAAAGTCTCTCAAAGTTCAGCGTAACATTTAGCTCGACCAGCTTGTTCATTATGAGCTATCCTGAACATCTTCATAGCAATGTGGACCCTATCATCGGGGTCTGATAAAGCTGCGAGTGAAAAAAAGGGGTCTGACAGGGTTCGACCCACTTTCATTTTCTTTTTTTCATTGGATACAAGTATGGCTTTGAATTTCGGTGGTATAGATGGACGGGATATGGGTAGGATAAAAATTGGCAAACGGATTTTAACCCCCCCCCCCCCCCCCATTTTATTGTTCCTCCGTACAAAACCTTGGCCTAACAGACCCAAAATTGCCATTTTCGGCTTCCTCTTAGCAATGTTTGCTACCTAAAAAACAAACAGAGGCACTTAGGGAAGAATGCTAATATGTAATCAGAGCAAAAAAATATCGGACAAATGGACTAATAAATTTGTTATTTTCTTTTGACTAGCCTTCATTGTTGCAATGAAGGCACAAGGGTCGGGAGTATCTGAGCCAGATGGCAAAGTGACTTCCATATAAAAAATCTGCATACGGAGCCGCCGATAGGTTTACGGTTTTAAAACCAAGCTAAATTCAAATCAAACTCAAAATTAAAATTGGTTGATATTGTCCGATTATCGATCAACAGCCCATCCATCCCTTTTCTATTGAAACATGTCGATTATCAGTCAAAATTGATCGATTTTCAAATGACAAATTGACAAGTTTTGACAGCGGATTCAAAAGTTGAAAACATGATTTGCTCGGTTTTTACCGATTATCCAGCAATATCGATCCACTATCAATCGACAATCCAACCGATCTCTACTCTGTCGGATGGCAAAAAAACTGAATGTATACAAATATATATTATTCTGACCACTTCCACCCAAACATAAGCCATACCGATTGGTTTAAGGTTTCAAAACTGAGCTAATATTTAAGTTCAAACTCAAAATAACGGTAATCACTTTTCTATCGAAACGGTCAATTATCCATCAAGATCGATCAATTTTCAAATGACAAGCTGACAAGTTTTGTACTTAAGACTCGAAAGCTGATCCTAATCGACTAGCAATCAACAACCTTGGATTCAAAATTTGATCGATTTTACTTATTATCGATCGATTTTCGATCAATATATTTTTCAGGAAACGCTTGCCTCACTCCTGTACAGATCTCTTATGTGGGGCCTCAATCCGCTTACCGGTGAAGACCACCTGTGAACACAGCACTAGTCTCTGGACCAGTACGTTAGTGCATCACATTACATAGCCGGATCATTTCATACAAGCAGAAGACTTATATTACAATTAGTACCTGAATTAAGCCCGAGGGCTAATAAATATTACATCGGCGCATTGGCCCCAAATATCCAAGATTAACAAAAGATCAGAGTGCGATACAGAATCCAAAAGAGCCTCTTGCCGGCTATGCCTAAGCAATCGACTGGAGAGACGTCCTAAGCCTTGTCTTGATCGTCAGCGGACACCTGAGCTTTGTCTTCAAGGCAGGCATAGTAGTCTTGCTCGTACTTCAATCACCTAAAAGAGTGAGTGTGTACGAGGTCAGTGTCATCCAAACACTGGCGAGTTAACTCCTGTCCTTAGATGCAATGTAGTGATACGGGCTTTATGGTGGAGGCTTAAGGTTCCTTTTATTTGCTCAAAGCCAATTTTGAAATAGAGAAGTATGAAAGAACCTACACCTAGCTGATTTTGAAAAACTGCATCCCCAAAAAGATGCGGGATAAAGTGATAATAATATTAGGTTTTATTTTTCCCGGAGCTATCCGGCTCTGTCTTTCACACTCATTTACCAGACACACTGCCACACAACACCATTAACCCCGCTCATCTCCCCCAACCAAACCCACCAACCACACCGCCATCTTGTCCAGGAATTTGACAGTTCCCGTTGCGGACCTTCACTGCCAGGTTGTCGGTCTGCGCCAGTGTCGGTCTAGATCACCCTCGGTGATCGCGCTTCCAAGATGTTCTCTCGGCGGTGGTCTGCTCCATACACGCATCGAGTCCCTATACCGCGCTCCGCGCGATGGCCACGCGTTGTTTTGGAACCACCCCGTAGGTGGCAGCGCCCCGCCGCTACGCGTGTTACTCCGCGCTCCTCCTGGACCGTCATCCAGCACCATATTACTATACCGAGTACCGTGCGACCACCTTAGGTCGCGCGTTGTGTCGGAACCACCACGTGGGTGGCAGCGCCCCGCCGCTACGCGTGTTACTCCGCGCTCCTCCTGGGTCGTCGCCCAGTACCAACTCATACACAACCACTCAGTTCATTTATTAGAGGAATGTGTCAACCGATGAGTTTTGGCTCATTGGGACGGGCATTGACATACCCGACTAAATTTGTTTTATGACCTAAGTAAGTCTAAGAAAATTTTACCCAAGACTACAAAGTCTAAAATTCAAGTTGTTTAGTGGACTAACAAGGATTATGATTAGCAAGGCAATCATATTGGCAGATAAACAATCATCAACAGGGCATGATATTTCATGAATAGCAACATAGGAATTTAGAAAATCATAGAGCATGCATGTTAATAATTTAAACAACATAATTTTTGGAAAACTAGGAATTGAAGCATGATCTAGGGAGATTAACTCGCCTAGGTCCTGACACTGGTAATGGTCTTTTTGCTGCTCTACGAAACGTCCTTCTGGCTCCTCAGCGTCTATTAACGAAACATATTTGAAGAACAATAAATAAACTAGCAATGTATAATAAGAAAACATGATGCATGAAATGCAATTTGCTTGGCTTAAGCGATCGAGGACTGGCGTTAAGTCTTAACTTAGATATCGAAAAAGTTCCATGAGCCTATTAAGGTTCATGAAGTTACATTAGGATCACGGAGGCGAACGATAGAAATAAAGTATGATGATGATGATGATGCGGAAATAATAATGCCCATAGAATTTTACCCATATGTTGGCAATTAGAAGTATACGAAATGAAATTTTGTTTGAAGTATTTCCTTTATTTTATTAAAATATGAACTAGTTATATGATTAGGGTGCGAGTGTATGTATGAGAGTGTTCAGTCTAATACAAGAGTCTCTAATTATAATTTACTTGTACCTCTATTAGTATCTAATTTGGGGAATTTCAATTAAGCTAATCTCTAAGTTAATTAACTATTATAGACATGGTGATATTTAAGGGGCTAATTTGCCATTATTTGGAAATAAATCTTGATCGGTGCTAACCAATATGTTTCAAAGGGTCCAGAGAGGTTTTCTATATTTTCTGAAATTTTCTCATAATTTTTCTAGCTGTTTTGAACACTCTTCATAATTGCGTGGTGGCTACTCTGTTATAATACTTAATTAAACGAATTACTATAGTTATAATCATTCCAAAGATTGTCTACCGTATTTAACATTTTTCCTATGTCCACATCAATGTATAATATTTACCATAAATTTTCTAGAACTATGGGGAGTCCTAAAGTAATTTTATACACTCAACAACATTATCCGGGTATCATCCTTTTTAAGGATTTGCTATAATCTATTCATGGCTACTATTTAGGGATGAAATTATAATAAACCAGATAAACCATGATAGACTATATTTTTAAATAAACCAGTAAATCATCTAGGATGATAAGCCTCATAACATTGTATTTGTATAAGTGTCCTTTTTGCCCTTTTATTCTTAGGGTAACTAAATAATTAGGGGCTTCTCCCTAATGTGCTTTGGGATGTGTGCTAATAAATATAATGCTTGGTCGTAAGCATATCTGCCCTTAAATATTTTTCCAAATCTTTTTAAAGTATTATAAATTACAAAGTTATTATGTTTTAGTCAAAGTTCCTAACTTAAAGAAGAGTTCTTGTATTTGTATTATTATATTTTCTCACTATACTGTTTGGTTTAGTATTTTTCCTAGGTTATATACCTTCTGAGGTATTTATAGAAAAAGTTTTATAAATTTTCAACATCATTTACTATTTTAAATAAATCCTATATGTGCAGTATAGAAATTCGGTTAATTGCTAAATAGGGGCCTTGGGCTGGCTTGGGCCGGTCTCGGGCGGCATTGCGGGCAGCACAGAGATGGCCCAACAAGGCCCATCTTGCAGCCCATGCGAGAGCCACGGTCGAAGGCGGCTTTCCAGATTGTGCAAGGTTTAAATGGAAAGCGTAAAGCTCAGGTTTACGCCTCCGTAATATGACATGTGGGGCCAGGGGCCCACCTGGCGGTCTCACAGCGGTGGCCACTGAGGAGGATTCCTTCCTCCACGGGCCGGCCGGTGCTGCAGCCATAGGCGGCGAGGACGGAGATCGTCGCCGGCGAGGGGCGGCTAGGTGGCACGGGGGCCCACCCAAAATGGGATCCCCGTTGGCCGGCGCACCCGAGGGTGGCCTCGGCGAGGCCGGCGGCGGCCCGAGGCGGCGGCGCGACGCGGTTCAGCGGCGGCGGTTGAGGCGTGACACGGCGGCGGCGCGGCACGGTTCGGCGGGCGGAGGGGAGGGTGGTTCGAGTTATAGAGGGGCTAGTGGCTCCTCACCGTGGTACCGGTGACGGGGAAGAAGACCCGAGGCGGCCCGGCGTCGTGCTCCGCGGTGGAGTCGAAGGAGGTCGTCGGCGCTGGGGCAAACCGGCGGCGCGCATGCAAGGGCGAGGTGGGGCATAGGTTAGTCATAGTCCGTAGATGGTCGGGTTGCAAGGAATTGGACTCATGCTTACCGGAGGTGGAGAAATCGTAAAGGGGGCGATTCGGGAAGCTTTTGGCCGACGGCGAGAAGATCCCTAATGGCGGCGAGTCCCGGCGGCTTTGTCTCAATTCCTTCATGGACTTTGTAGGGGAGAGGTTGGGGAAGCTTGGCGCCGAGTATCGGGCCTTGGCTCGGGCTATTGGCGGCGAATCGGGACGCCGGAGTTGGGTGATTTTGGGGAACGGGTGCGGGACCGAGCGGAGGCAGATCGGACGGCGTTTTTCCGGGTGAGTTCGAGAGTGAGCGGGCGAGAGGGCACGAGCGAGTGGGAGTGAGGGGTTTTTGGGGTGTGGGGAGGGGAGAGTTGCGCCGTTTGTACGCCACGGCGTGGCGTGGCACTGATTCCCGGGGCGACGAGCTGGCAGTGCTCGTCCGCAGGGACACGGGGGACGGCGCCTCGTTCCTGTCCACGTGTCGGGGGCACAGCACGGGCGGGCGACAGTGCGACACGCTCGCTCACGGAGAGAGGGGAAGGAGCAAGCTGCGTGTGGCAGCTCCGCTGGGGAGGGAGAGGAAGAACTGACGGGAGAGAGAGAGTGAACAGGGAAGAGAGAGTGAGAACAGTGGGTGAGAGGAAAGTGGGACCTACTGCTCAAATTCTTATTTTCAAGATTAAATTTCAAAAACGGGTTCAAGGATTTTAGGGGAAATTTCTAGGTATACTTGTATATGTACATATGTATGTGTATATACATATATATAGGTGTATGGATGTTCAAGGAGATTTCTTTAGTGTCTTATGGATAAGACGGATCTCTCAAATCTTATCCATCGAAGTTTGCAAATTCGAGATCGAATAGGCGATCTGAACCGTCCATCTTGTTCATATCAATGAAATCTCACTACACACCAAATTTCAAGTTTTTTGAATTTTTGTAGTATTTGTTTCATATTTTTGAAAACTGGATTTATTGAAGGGTCCACAGCTAATTAGATCAGCGATTTTCAAAAATACGAAATAAATAGTAAAAAATTCAAAAAAATTTGAAATTTGGTGTGTAGTGAGATTTCATCGAGATGAACAAGATGGACGGTTTGGATCGTCTATTTTGATCTCAGAATTTTCAAAACCCATGGATAGCACGGATCTCTCCGTGCTATCCATAGCACACTAGCTATTCTCATGTTCAAGTATATCCACATATATATATGAATATACAAATATATACACCTATTTATATGTAGATATATGCAAGTTCTTAAGCTTTTATATGCATTGATTTGGGGTGGCGGAGTTTGGTAAATTCTTAAACCCTAATCCATAATTTGATCAATTAGGTTTTTAATTTAAAGGAATTTATTATGAGCATAATTTTTAAATTGGGTTTTATTACCAGGTTAAGTAGGAGTGAATTTCTAATTGAGCTAAAAATTCCTAGATTTAGGCAAACGGGTAGAACCATAATTTCACCTAGGCTATTTGGCCTTGTAGGCATAGTTGGTTATTTGGTTTGTTACTATTCAAATCCAAAGATAGATGATCTTATATAAAATACAAGTCCGTTAATTAGGCTCGAATATTTCTTTAAAATACCAAAAATGCATGACGTAGTTTTGTATTTTGCATTTTTGGCAAGAAAAAGTTTTCTTGCACTCAAGATTTTAAAGTTTTAAAATTTTGCCCAAATTGGGCTGTTACACTTATTCCGTCACAATTGAATTCACTACGAGATAACCGGGATTTCCCTAAGTTTTATTTTAAACTTGCATCTAGCCTAAATGCCCAAAAATGTCTAAGCCGACGGCACTTTTCTTTGACGCCATATAAACGCTATGGAAAAAAGCTTTGCAGGCGTTTCTAAGCATTCTAGGGCATTTTTAGGTGCCTTGATATCAATGTCAGTGCTTATCGTAAGATCCCGTGTATGTAAACATGCACCGTTAGTCTCTAATTTTACGGTACTATTCACGTTTAATTTTTAAATTATTACCTTGGACCGACGTTCTTCAACCTCAGGTGTGTGAAAACTAATATGCTACGGTTCAATTACAAGTGATTGTTCCGTGTCGCATGGCGGTGGATGGGATATGGCTTGCAGCATTACCTTTTGCTGATTATTACTGTATCATGTGTTTGATGCTTTGTAAAAGTAAGTATATAATAAGTTGGGATAATTCATTATATGCCCCCAAGTTGAGTGGCCCTCTAAGATTTGCCACCATGTTGAGTGTAATACATTCTTTGTCCTAAAGTTCAGCAGATAGTCAATAAAAATGCCATTTTTCAATTATTTGGATGAATTTCATCACATCAGGATGTTAATTGACCCTTTTACCCCTCTCTCCATCTCCCTTCAATCTCTTTTTTTTCTCCCTTGTCTCCTCCCCTCCTCTACTCCTCCATCAAATCCGCCCCGTCATGGCTCCCGGCCGACCGCCACCTCCTTCGCAACCCATCCCTGCCCTCATCCTCGTCACCACACCATACCCCATCCATGCGCCATGCCTGCCAATAGCCGGTGCATTGCCGTTGTGCTGCCCGCCACCTACATTAGTGCCAAACCTCGCTGACTTCCACCCTTGGAGCTAGTCCATGATGGCCGGGAGACCCTTTCTAGTGACCCCTCCCTCTCCGTCTCCCTCTCTAGCAATCCCTCCTCCCTCCCTTTCTTCGACGATACTAGGACGGCGATGGTAGAGGAGGTGCTGCAGTGGAGGTCGGGGATGGCTTGGGAAGTGGCTTGGCGAGCAGCTCGCCAAGGAGAGAAGGCGGCGTCGAGGTAGTGTGATGGCACGGCGAGGTTGGCACGACGATGGGAAACCCCAGGGCGGCAATGGTGGAGGAGGTATTGCGGTGGTGGCCAGACAAGGGCAAGCGGCAACGAAGGAGGAGGATGGCTCAGGGAAGCTCTCGAGGATGCTCCTGAGCTACCCAAGGCGGCATGGCCGATGTAGGGAGCGGCGGTGAATGGATGAAGGAAGAGGAAGGGGGACTCATCCGTAAATTGAAGAAGGAAGAGTAGGGGCTAGAGGCTGGCTAGCTGGCCCAAGGAGGGGTAGAAGGGTCATTTCACATCCCAATTTGATGAAAAGCATTCAAATAATTTGAAAAGTGGCATATCATTGGCTATCCGGTGAACTTTGGGGCAAATAAATATATTACACTCAACATGGTGGCAATTCTTAGAGACACACTCAACTTGAGGGCACATAATGAATTCCCCGGCCCTGATAGGTTGAATTCTTCTAGCGGTAAAATGCAATGCTCCCAAGATATATATGTGTTGTTCAATGCTGACCAGACGACGGTATTATTCAAATGCAAATGCAAGCATGACAAACAATTTTATTCAAATACAGGAACCCTCTTGCGCATAGTTTAGGAATCACCGCTGAATCGAACGCTAGAAATAATTTCTTAATTTGCTCTTGTTAATTTGTGCTGCCGATCGACCATCCAATGAAACAGCATGAATTTCTATATTTTTTTTCCCTAATACGGAGTAGAGTCTATGTTCATATAGATAAAACAGTGAAGCGTGACTGTTGGCACGAAAAGATGTTGTTTACAAAATTTTACCAGATGGTACTGATACAAATTAAACGAAAATCGGCAATAATTAATCAGTTTTCTCAGACCAATTTTTAGTCAAAATTTGGATTTGCCGAAATCCCTGGAATTTCGGTCTCTCAGCAAAATTTCAGACAAAAGTTTTTCAACTTCAGATGCACCAAAAATTTTGAATGATAAATTTTGGCGATGCAATTTTCCATATTTTGTTGCCGATGCATCCATCGATCCATCTCGACAAGAATTATGTTTGATATGTTCATTGCGATAAACTGACGTATCAGCTCTCCATTTTCAGCCAAAACCATATGTCCGACTTCTCAAAACTGCTTAATTCTCAAAATTCTTGAAGCCCACGCCTTGCCACACTACAAGATCGATGCACAAGGCTTAATTTAGTTCTTCCACTTAATTTATTAGTACTACTATGAAACGTCCATTTCGTAATTGATTCAAAGCCGGTGTCGATGCTCTCACCTACCCACGTACGCAAGCATGCAGCATGCACACACACATGCACGTACACATTCAGCAAGAAAACGTACTACGATTTAATTGAACTATTAAGTGGCTCGATCGTCAGCCGTCTGAGCGTGACCTTAATTGTCACCACTGCCTCCCCTTGACATTGACCTATGATATTCCACGTTGGTTTCTACACGCTAATAAAGCCCCTTGTTTTTGTTCGGTTAATTAGACCTTCTCCGACGCTTTTCCCTCTCTCTTCGTGAATCCAACAGATTTTCTTTACCGTTTCCTTTTAAAGGGATTTTCTTTTCCATTTCCTTTATTAAGAGATTTTCTTTTCTTTCTCTATATTATTACCTTCGAAAGGATGATGTTAAAGATGGTGAAAAAATGAAGGGAATGAATATGGGAAAGCAAATGTGAAACAAAACGAAATGAAGAAAAAATAATTAGAGATGGTTGCGTGTACGTGCATAGCTCGATTGGGGTCAACTTTGGAGTGCAGCCCTAGATCTTAATTCATTGTCTCTCAAAGTCCAGAGGATATATACAGTAGCACATAGTGACATAGTATCTGACCAATTATTAGAATCATTTTCCTTTACTTGTGAATCAATAAGTTCTAAATACACACGATAATAATCCGAGTAACCTCCCAAAAAAACAGAATAGTCCTAATACAACCACCAAATCACACTCCCAATACATGCACGTATCTAGCTATATATATACACCGTATCTTCCTATCCTCATATGAATATCTTTGGAAACTTAATTAGCCAAAGTATATATAATAATATCGTGATCTTGGTAGCGTTGCAAGCAGATGCATGCGTATGCATGTGCTCGAAATTAATTTACGCACGTTCACATCGATCGATCGATCCAGCCAGTCGTCAATCGTCATGGATGTGTAGCTATAGACTTTCTATCTTGGTAGGTAGTTAGAAACGTCTCGCCATTCTTGACTCTGCTTCATGCAGATATCTCTCGCAAGTAAAACCGCTCGATCGACTTCGGTTCCAACGATCTCGACCATGTCAACTTTGGGGTGCAGCTGCCAACAACGACAGGATCCATCGGCAATGTTATAGCTGCTAATAATAACCTTCTCTCTTCAAAATGTTGCTTAGTCTATGACCATGTTTCGCGTACGTAGTTTTTTTCCTTAAATTATTTAATTATCCTTTCAAACGTTTTGATTTTTTTTGTGTTTTCTAAAGACCTCTGTGTCACAGCATAAACATTCTTAAACCTGATTTTTATCATCAGTTTTGGGTTTTCAAAACCACTGATCAAAGAGGTCAAAGTTCAGTTTCAATAGATTATCATATAATTTGAACGCTGCATAACATGGCCTATGTTTTGAACCGGTTCATTTTGCTGCGCTTCTTGTGATCTTCACGTCCTCAGCCACGCCGGTGGTCCAATATCTCGATCACCCAAATTTGCCCCGTACGTGCAAATCATATATATGAAACCAGGTGATTCTTGACAGGATAGACGAATCCATGCCAAATAGTTGCAAATTTGACATAGTTTTTGCAATGGACATTTGACTTATTTTTTTTTTCCCTGAGGAACTATACATGATTGAAGTCTTGAACTCTTGATCGTGATGTTGGTGCACCAGCAGTGAGAAGTGACATACTGACATTAAACAGGTTGTTTTTCCTTTTTGTTTTTTTTATGCAAGGTCAGTTACCTAGATCTTTTTCTTGTCTAGGCCATGCCGGCTATATAAGTTTAAGTAGTATATTTAGATCCAACGTTTAATTAGAAAAATCGTACCTTGAAATCTAGTATATTTAGATTTGGATCACGAGAAATAAATGACTCACATTTAATTTGATGTACGATAAAAGAGCCCTAAATTTATGGTGCATCACGGTAAAGCACCAACATATATATGACAATAATCATCTTCAGATTAATTACAAGAATAATCTTCCAAGCTAGCTTATATGCATGATGCAGGGAAAGGACGTACTTTGGCCAGATTGTAATTGTCTGATAGATTTCTTCTTCATTTTTTAGATGGATGCTTAGTGTTTTATTAATTGCACCATGATCTGAACAAATTATGATTAGTTTACTCCGTTGCCTCCTTTAGACTCTTTCAGCTGACAGATAGGGCCACTTCATCAGTCACACACTATGATGCATGCATCCAAAAATAGGCTTAAATTAGTGCTATATGGTGCACGTATTTTGACCCCAAAAAGGGAAAGCTTTGTTTCACGCACGCGTTTAGCCGTCCTGTCAAATAAATGAAGCTAGATAAAAATAGTGTACTTGCACAAAAGCCCAAATGGTTTCTTGAATTTTCCTTTTGGGGTTCAAATGAATCCTCCATCTGATATACTAGAAAAAATTGCGCGCCCTGCGCGCACGTTTCGGCTATTGTGTTGGACGCTAATTGTGTGAATTTCTTTAGAATTTATGAACAGTCCATACCAAAATTGAAACATCATAACTTTGTGCTATCTATATAATCCATTCCAAGAGCCCATTTAGCCTGCTTGGTAGGAAAGAATGAGATTGATGCATGAATGTGCATGCATGCATCACCGGTCGTATTAGCGATTTAGGAATCATTGGGATCTAAAAAGCAAGCAAATGAGAACGGAGGGAGTAGTACATCATCAGACTAATAATACAGAATAATACAGAATACTCCCAGAGCAATAATTAAGTACATGGTTATATTCGGGGTTACAAATTACTGGGATCTAATACAGAATATTCGGTTGGGCGCAAAGTGCATGGTTAAATATAACCTCAAAAAGCATTGACATCAGAACATCATTACAGTTTAAACAGACCAAATAAAAGAAAAGAGCCCATAGGTCCTAATTTTATTAAGAGGAAATACAATAAGGATGTCCGATATATATGAGACTAAATTACATTAAATATATTCAAACTCATAAGACTCCTTTATTCACTGAATTAAACGATGTGATATTCATGATCGATGAGTTGAATGGACTCTCTTGCCTTCTAGTCAAAGAAAAAACCATGGTAAGCTATATATGTGTAGCATAGCTAATGAGGTCAAAATTTCAAATGTGTGTTATAAAGAACAAATGTGTGCTAAGAAATTATGAGAGGAAATATGTCTAGTTTAATATAAATTTGTAGGCAAAAATATGGACCCACCCATGAGATGGTTTACTCATTTTTCAGTTATATATTATGCATTTAGGCTTAGTCTCATTTAAATTCCTAGACGCAAGAAGGACTGGGCATGAATTGTAAATGCAAATCGAATGCGGACATCGGGGCATCCTACTTGAAGAAATCATTTTGTGCAAGAAACTCTTGAGGACCGACTATGTTCATCCTATTAGAGGAAGGCCAATTCATTCAATGTCATACAATACAATAATTCTAAAAGTGAGAACACATGATATGAGAAAGAAATACCCATCGCTTTGCAGTGCGATCATTGCCATCGTCATCACCGTCACCTTTAAGTAAACATTTAAGTTGAGACTGAACATCATCTCTTTCTTCTATCAATTCCTTCAGTTGTTTTTCCAGTGAAGAATAGAAAGATAAAATAAACAGAGTGCATAAGAGACTACTGAATCGCATCCTTGTAAAGCTTACATGAGAGGAAAAGTAGCTTTTAATCTATGCATCCTTCTCTCTGAAAACTTGAGCATGAGTAATGCAAGCGGTTGGCCTTGGAAACTTCAGGTAATTTTCTAATCTTGCAAGCTCTCTTTGTAGATGCTTCGCTAATGCCTTGAAATAAATTTTTTAAATACTTGTGCAAGAAAATTGTGCAACTTCTAACTGTTACTTCTTTCACATCCAAAGCTCAAACGATATAAGAATAACATGATATGCCTCTAACATTAAGTCTTAGATACTACCCTATATATTGTTATATTATGAGAACAAAACACAAATTGTTTCATTGAGAACAAAATCATAATAATAATTAAACATGCATGTTGAAACAAAACAAAAGTATCGAAGCACTTACAACCAAACTTTACCTCCATCGAGCAGTTGCTCGATTTTGGATTTAACCTCTTGATTAGCAGTTTCTAATGTGATTTGCTTAAAGCTCAAGATTGTGATCAACCTCGTATGCTTCCAAGCATGATATCGCTAATGAGCAGTGCAGAAAAAAAATACTAAGGCAATTAGCTTCAGATTCTTCCTTATGACGAAAATTAGAAAATTTATACATATAACGATGGCTTCATCTTGTAGCAATAATTTGAATTGAACTGACAAAGGCACCTTCTAATCCTTTACTATTCCAAATTCCAAGAAATTAGGTAGCCCACATGCAACATACAAAGATCCAAAGGAAGGCCATTTACAGAGAGCAAGACATCACAATTACAAATGAAGGTTTTCCTATAAGTTTTAGCAAAATGCAGATATATTGTTATATATGTAAGGAACATTTTCATTTCATCGATAAGCATGGAACCTTGTTCTTTTAATGAATTTTGACATATCTGAAGAGGAGAAGAATTGAATCAAACAAAAAAGAAGAGCATAATATTTAGCTGCATACGTGGAACTGCAGAGTTTAGCGTAAGTTATATGTTTTGTAAATTAACAAAGCCAAAAGCTCAGTGTTTTTGCAAGGAAATAGAACAGATCGGTTACACATCAAAATGTCTCAGTACCTAAGGTGATCTGAAGCTCTTTGGCTGGAATTTGTGAAAATGATATAATTCTCTTGCAGCATGCAGATTGAAGCTACACAACAACGAAGGCTCTCTGTTAGCGAACATGCACATCTTTTAGCTTACATCGAGTACCGAACAGGTTGGAACATACTCGATTTGATTAGAAAAATAACATTATGGTCTTATGTAACTGACAGAGCAGCACATCATTAAAAAATAGCCACACATCGGGTAGCCAATCCTGAAGAAGACTTTGGGTATACATACGTAATGAAGTGAAATACCTTGATCATACTGGATATGTAAATAGTGCTCTAAAAAATATACAGAAATGGTCATGACACTATTCGGAGGGCTACAGATGATCACTTTGTTTTGATGGAAAACATCATGTCTTTGCTATCGGATGGATAAGAGGAGATAAGATAATTAAAAGCGAGCTAGAATTCTTATACCTTCGAATCGTAAGTTTGTCGTCAACAAAAACCACCACAAGTCATCATACTATACTCAGTGTCAATTCGAAGACCTTAAATTGGCATCTCCTTGTTTTCCAATGAAGCCATGCAGAAAACATCAGAACATAAATGAGATTTTTCAATGAAAAAAAAAAGAAATTATCAGCAAACAAAAATAATTACACTGAAAAGGCCATGAGTACCATCTATAATGTCAAGCCTTTGTGGGCAACATACGTAGAGGAGCACATTTAATTTTAACTTGGTATAATAAAATAAGAAGCAGAACCGTCCGAAGCAATAAAATGGCTTTCTACGGTACACAACACCATAATCGATCGAACAAAAATCAGCGGATTAATTTTTAATGCAAAGACGGACATGGTAAGAAGATGAAAGCGATAGAGCAATATGTAAGAAGGGTAAAATATATACCGGTATGAAACCTTGAACGGTATGCAATCCATAATTGCATATGCCCAACCGTGTCAAATGTCTCGCTAAAATGCAGGTGTCCTTAATCGAGAAACGTCTTATGATTAATTAAATTCCCCCAATCTAATTGGGTGTAGTGGTGCTATTGCTTACGGGCTTTTTTTAGAATTTTTTGACCTCCCTGTTGACCGTGAGATCCCCACTCAATCCTTATCTCTGTAGCTAAGAATTAACCTCGATTTATCACAAAAACAACGGCAATGCCGAGCTATTCTTTGTAATTACCATAGCTAACGGCGGAAGAAAGTTGATGACTTACCTGCGGCGGTGTCTAGTGCGGTGTGGATGGAGCCGTCGTGGAGCGGGATGAGGTTTCAATGTTGTTGATGTAGGCGTCGGCGCCGTGGGGAACATGGTACCGCCGGGGAACCAAAACTTGTCCCGTCGACGCGAATCCAGCCAGTGCACCGCTTTTTGGACGGTGAGCTCCTTATGCAAAGATGTTAGCGAACCATGCGACGCTGGTACGCCGAGAAGCCGAGGCGCGTGTGATGGCGGCGCCGGCGGTGCAGAGATGGCGGTGGCGATGAAGATGGAGGAGGACGGGAGCGGGTGGGGAGGAAAGCCGTTGTGGCGCCAGACGCCAAGGAAGCGAGGCACATCGAGAGAGGCGGCGGCGCGGCGAGGAAGGAGGAGCGGCCGATATCTCGCGGCGCTTGGGCTTACCGGCGGTGGCGTGATCGGCTCTAGGATGGTGGATCTGGTGGCGGTGGTGGCGGGGACGACGGATCCGGCGGCGGCTTGTCGAGACAGCGGATCCGGTGGTGGCGGTGGCGGGGCAGACGGCTCGGCGGCGGCGGCTGGTCGGGCATGATGGAGCCGACGATGGGATGGCTCCGGTGAGGATGGAGGAGCGGCGGCGACGGAGGCGGCCGACGCGAAGCGCAGCCCTCGGCGGCATGGACACCGAGAGCATCGCGGATCGGGCGAAGCGGACGGACGCTGGGAGGCGAGGAGGCGGGAGGTAGCTACGGCCGATCCGGTGGCGGCGGTGGCCGGCCGCCGCCGACGGCGGCTCCGCATGATGGACGAAGCGCTTGGCCGCGATCATGAGCGAGGGAGGAGAGCGAGGGCGCGCTAGGGTTCGGTGGGCGGAGGGCGGCGGGTTGGGTACTAAAAATATGAGGGCCTAAAAGCAAAAAGCGAAGCGATGCCCGCTGATTGGTGATCGGAGGGCATGACGATCGGAGGACGCGCACGTAAACGGAAGGTCGAAGGGCCTTTTGCATTAGCAATCCGGCTTTGAAGGCTGGGTTGCGAGCGGACGGGCGGATCGAGCCGGAGGCGTAGATCGGACGTCCGGTGTTTTCTAGATGACATGGACAGCCCAGCTTGCAGGATTGGTTACCCCTATAGGTAATAGATAATATGCATGTATACGCGTGCGTTAATACATAGATTAACATAGGTTGTATTGGGGACTACACACCACCCTGCTCGGCGGTCCCCTAATCCCTAACATCCTTGTCACAATCTTATGCATGCAAATTGTCATAAAGAAATATAAAAAAATTGAAAATATTAGCTAGCACAAATTAAACCAATTAATCTACAATGTACCAATTTTTCTTTGAAAAATCTAACTTCGATCTCAGAACAAAAAAAATGCGCTGAAAAGTTAGCTGAAAAGGAAAGATGAAATAATTAATTACTATCCTACGTTGGATTATTATGTAGCAGAATTCTTGATTATGCCATGATCATCGGGTTGCTCCACATTGAGGTGTGTTTCTTTTTACGTTTGCTTATAAGCTGGAAATTTGTTATTTTTGTACAAGTAAAACGCTTTGACGTTTGGTAGCCAATTTTTGTAGATCTTACTATTTCTTTTCAAAGCTCTCAAAACCATTTTTTCTATAATTTTTTGATCCCTCAAAGATCCTAATCGAGGAGCTACAAATTTTCAACTTAAACGCAACCGCCGAAAGAAACACTACCTAGTGCTTAGGTACGGGTCAAAATAATTAAGCACCATCAATTACAATCAATGCACTCATCTGCATACTTTTATTACATATGGTTTACAAACCAGAACTACGCATAGTTGTAGTAAAAAAAAGAGTAAAGACCGTACGTAGTTCCTGTGTCTTTAATTTAGGCTGCATTCCTAAAATTATTTAATGGTTAGAAATTTGAACACTTCGAGCTCTAAGAAGCGGCTTCGAGAAAGTTGGAAGGTTGGTCCGACTTGGCTTTAAGAGTTTAAGAAGTGGATTCAAGTAAGAAATGGTTTCGAGTAATCAAAATGTTTGATTTAGAGACAGTTTTATACCAGTGTTTTGTTGTAGAGTTTGGACATTCATCGGCTCGTGACATATGTTTCATATATTTGATGCTATTTATGATAATTGATTGTTTTACCAGGCAGGTGATTTTCTCGGAGAGAAAAATTGTTTACAATGTGACTAGTTTTTGGAATATTTTGACAAAGAAATTAAATTTCTAAACTTTGTTGCCTTCATAAATGTACTATGAAATTTCCTAGTTATTCCCCACGAGAAAAAAAATGGTGACAACCTATATGTTTGTAAGCAATACCTTTTCTTATAACATAGAAGAACTAAGAGTATTACTTAAATAGTCCATAAATTAATCTTGTACCTTCAAGGTGAGTCCAAAAAAAGTCTTTAAACTTTCATAAATAGACATATGGCATAATCTACCCAAACCTCTAGAAGTAACCAACATAGGCATATGCATGGCTGAAAAATCTTTCATACCCATGTACAATGTTTTCTCATCAATATCACTCATACGAGTCTAAAAAAATATCGTTCATACGCAAAGTCGGTTAAAACCATACTACTGATTTCATTTAATAATAAATTATCGTTATGTAATGTGCTATACACCATGTCAAGCGAGGACACAACTAACTCCATGAATGTAAAAGCGCAACCACTCCTAAAAGTCCAGAATTCTAGATGTCTTTTTTTTTTTTCTACGTGTTAAATTTGATAGTACTCCCTCCGTTTAAAAATATAAGACATATTTTGATTCTAAAAAACTAAGCTTTGTAAGTTTTGACCAATAATTAGTCAAATTATATAAATCTTTAGTGTACAAAGTTGTATCAATAGATTTGTATTTCGAATAGCTTTTAATACATTATTACTTTATAGCAATTGACAATATATAATAAGAAAACTTATGATTAAAGTCAAAATATGTCTTATATTCTTGAACGGAGGGAGTACTTGCTATCTTTATAAAACTTAGCAAAAAACAATGCAGTAGGGGGAAAATCACATTTTGAAAAAGACAAAGTTCCATAAAATTCAAGGATATCCCATGCATGGACGATGAAAGGGGAATAATCAAGGCGAGAAACCACGGAAAAAAAACGAAAGAAGAGTGTCTTGACAGATTGGCTCTGGCTCGTTTCCTTCCTGTCGTGCTGTTCAACGTTCAAACCCTTCTCCTCCCTTTGTCCAGTCGCGAGTCGCCATTGACGACCACCTCCGCCTCCTCCCCTCCCTTAAATCCCTCCTCTCCCCGGTTCCCTCCCATCCCATTCCCATCCTCGCCTCACTCCCTCCAATCCAGCCCCGCCACCGAAGCGAATCCGCCAGCGTGAAAGATTTCCAAGAAGCCATCTTGGAATCCAGCAATAGGCAGCCAAGAACCCAAGAATTGTGCAGCACGGGATTCCAAGAATCTTAGCGAGGAGCGCGAGAGGCGAACCCAGGAGCCGAAGAGCTGCAGAGGGGAAGAATTCGTTGGGATTAGGGAGCGGCCAAGATGGTGAGGCTGCCGTACACGACGGCGCTGACGACGCTGTTCAGCTACGGGCTGCTTTTTGCGTTCGGCCAGCTCAGGGAGTTCTTTCGCAACCTCATCGATTGGTTCAAGGCCAAGAACGTCAAGGTGGGCGCGCGAATTGCCTCGGTTTCAGGTTGGATCCGGAGGATTCCGCCTAATCTTGGTTGGTTTGCTGATTTGCCCTGTTTGGGATTGACGCAGGGGTACGCGCCGATCTGCCTGGGACTCGAGGATTTCTACGTGCGCCGCATTTACCTGCGGATCCAGGTTCGTTCGGATTTTCGATGATTTTGTTAGAAAATTTGGTGCGTTTGAATAGTAAAATCTTGCGCCTTTATGTCAGCATATTGCGCGTTTTGCTTCATGATTAGATATATCTAATTTTTTCCAGTGTTTTGATAAATTGTTGTGTGATTTGCGAGGGCTTTGTGGGGATGAGTTGAGCGATTGTTGGTTTCTGGAGGCATTTTAATTGCGTATTCATGAAACAATGTATAGTTTGGTTTATGGATACGTTGGCAGCACACTGGAAAGCAATGGTTGTTTAGAATTCAGGCATTTGCTTATATTTTGTAGTTAAATGTGGAAATTTGGATGCAATCTCTGATTTTCCAATCTTATAGTACTTGATTTCAGTGAAAACATTCTTGGCTGGCAATGCAATGTGCTTGTTTCTTTCATGGCGTTACATTGTTACCTGGCGCTAACGAACAATGAAATTAGGAGCAAATTTTCTTCATCTGGAAGTTATGTATTTTGAAATGACCAGTGTCATTTAGCATGACATGTTTCTTCTTTTTCTTTTGGGCATTTCAAAGGAGTTTGGACAAAAGGAAGAAGTATTACTGATATATGCATATTGAATGTTGGTAATCATGACATATTCCAATAACGATGATAACATCATTATTTGAAATGGTAGCATATTTTAGTCAAATTTAGGCTAATTGTATTGTACTAGTCAGTCTTGGATTGGAATCCAGGCAAGTACATTTTCTCAAGAAAGATGGTTGCCTTCATTAGTTTGTTGTTGATATTATTCAATATTAATTCTTCTGCATTTTTGGCTTCACAGGATTGTTTTGGTAGGCCAATAGCAAGTGCACCAGATGCTTGGTTTGATGTTGTTGAGCGCTACTCAAATGACAATAACAAGACATTACAGTAAGCATTTATTTTAATAATTTTTTTAAATTGTGGGAAAGGACACCAGCTTTAGCAATATACTTCAATAATACTAAAATAAATAAAATGAGAAAAAAAATAATTTTTGACTATGTCTTATGCTCTTATTATTGTTGCAGACGTACCTCGAATACCACTAGATGCCTCAACCTAGGATCCTACAACTACCTTGGATTTGCTGCTGCAGATGAGTACTGCACTCCACGTGTTATTGAGTCTCTCAAGAAATATTCACCAAGCACATGCAGTGTTCGCGTCGATGGTGGTATGCCTGGATGCTCGTCATCCTTTCTTTTCCAACAAAGTTTGAAGAATTGCATGTACCAAATTGATCCCTTTTGTCTGGAAACAGGCACAACCAAACTTCACACTGAGCTGGAGGAGTTAGTTGCACGCTTTGTTGGAAAGCCTGCTGCTATCCTATTTGGCATGGGTTATGCTACAAACTCAGCCATCATTCCTTGCCTAATAGGAAAGGTTTGTTCAAATGCTCAATATATGCAGAATATCCAAGAAATAAGAACTTGGCTAAACTGAGCAAAATTTGCCTGTTCACATTATTCCAGGGTGGGCTCATAATTAGTGACTCATTGAACCATAACTCAATTGTCAATGGTGCTAGAGGATCTGGTGCAACTATCCGGGTTTTTCAGCATAACTGTAAGCTGTCTGTTGTTATGCCTTTCAAAATTAGAAAAGCAATGTTCAATGCTATGATTCACAATGACTTATCCTTGCCATTGTGCTACATGCAGCCCCTGCTCATTTGGAAGATGTCCTTAGAGAACAGATAGCAGGTGGTCAGCCACGGACACACAGACCATGGAAAAAGATCATTGTCATTGTTGAGGGCATCTACAGCATGGAAGGAGAATTGTGCAAACTCCCTGAGATCATAGCTGTCTGCAAGAAATACAAGGTCCTTGGAACTTTGTTCTATTCTAATTTAATTTGCACATAAAGCTATTTTCTGTTCTCTCAAGTCATTAATATGCTCCATCAAGTGCGACAGTGAGAATTGAGCATGTGCATTATTCTTTTCTGTCAAACAGGCTTACACATATCTGGATGAGGCCCATAGCATCGGTGCTGTTGGGCAGTCTGGCCGAGGTGTTTGTGAGCTCCTTGGGGTTGAACCAGCTGATGTAGATATAATGATGGGGACTTTCACAAAGTCGTTTGGATCATGTGGTGGATATATTGCAGCATCGAAGGTATGCCTTCAAACAGAATAATATTACTGTGGTACTGGTACTTTGGACTGCCTTGAAGATTTGCTAATTCTTCTTGCTTGAACTTTCAGGAGATAGTTCAGCACCTGAAGCATAGTTGCCCGGCTCATATCTATGCTACTTCGATGTCACCACCAGCAGTTCAACAAGTTATTTCTGCAATTGAAGTTATTCTTGGAGAGGATGGCTCCAACAGAGGTACCGAGAGAGCTTCCCACCCCCCTTTCTTCGTTCACCCTTTTCGTCTATCGCAATGTTCGTAATGTCGAGTGCTACTATGAATAATTGTTTGGTTGTGATGTCTCTCAGGTGCCCAGAAAATTGCACGCATCCGTGAGAACAGTAATTTCTTCAGGTCAGAGCTCAAGAAGATGGGATTTGAGGTTCTTGGTGACAATGACTCTCCTGTTATGCCCATAATGCTGTACAATCCAGCTAAGATTCCCGCATTTTCTAGGGAATGCCTTAGACAAAAGGTTAGTTGTGGAGTTCTCTTATGGAATGCTATTTGTCTTCAGAAATGTTATAGTAGCTAGCAATCTGCATGTACTCACTACATCCACTAGTTGCTTAACAGTTAACACTCCCTATTGCCTTGCAACTGATATAACACCCACATTTCAGGTTGCTGTTGTCACTGTCGCATTCCCTGCTACACCACTCCTCCTTGCAAGAGCTCGTATCTGCATTTCTGCTTCACACACTAGGGAGGATCTGATAAAAGCTCTTGACGTGAGTTCTTTCTTCATATACATAAATAAACATAAATAGAGTCCAATTCACATTGTTCTCACCTTTGTGGTTCACTTTCAGGTTATAAGCAGGGTAAGCGATCTTGTAGGCATCAAATACTTCCCAGCAGAACCTCCGAAGATTGCCGAAGCTGATCATGCTAAGCTGGAATAAGGATGCACCTCGAGTTACCTCATGAATGAATCAAGTTGTTGGAACCTAGTGGTGAAGTTATCAACAATTATTATGGAAACAAGCGCATCTCAAATGGTTTTGTAGACTTGACTTGGGATTTTGTCGATACATGAGAATCCAGAATGTCTTCTTAGCTGACTACTGTTTGTTGATTGTACAACTATCACTCCAAATGTGTATAGTATAGCTCGAAGCTTAAGTGTTCTATTGTTAATCCATTTTATTTATGTAATATAAGATGGAAGCAATATAAATTTACAGAGAACTTCTCTAGTGATTTTCTGCATGTTGCTTAAGTAACCACTGACAACTATGAAGACCTGGTTTCATGTCTTACCCACATTCAGTATGATATATGAAACAACCTTACAGGTTGGTCACTGGTGTATTGTCTTGTTCATTAGCCGCCTCTTTCAGGCTGCATGTGCAATTACAATTTATAAATGGCAAGCGTTTTGAGTTTTTCAAGCTGCATCATGCTCTGGGAAATAACTGGCAGCTAACAACGACACAGGATCAGTTTTAGTTTCATCCACCTGGAATTTTTTGTTGCAATCATGTTCGGAGTGGCTAGGTTAAATTAATAAACTGACTTAGCTAAATGTTTAAGTTGGATTTCAAAAGGTTTTTGAATTTGTTTTCTCTTTTGTTTATGTTATTTTTAAAAAGCTTTTAGAAGTAGCTTTGTTATATATAAAAAAAGAAAGCTACACTAGCTAAATGTTTTTAAGCTAAAAGTAGGATATTTTGAGGTGGGTCTTGCATCTTGGAAGTGGCTTAGCTTAGGCTTAAAGTCTAAGGTTAGCTGAATTGAAAAGTTAAATATTTTGGATTTTTTATATTTTTTTTATAATGATGACACCTCTAAAAGATCTTAAGAAACGCAAACAAATCGAACCAGCTTTGAGAAACAGATTTAAGAACCTCTATGTCCAGTTAAAGGGTAATTAGATATACCCGTCATCATCGTAAAATTTTTTTAATATATCACTTTTGGTATGCTTAAGTGGTAATTATAATATATTCCGACGTATCATAGTTGAGAAAAATTCACGGAGTCCTTCATTTTTACTATATACATATTTCTATAAAAAAGACTATACACAAATCATGCTATTAAAATGTGGACTTTGGTTTTTTTTTCACGGAACTGAATTTGGAGTATCTTATAATTGTTACTAAGTATAATAAAAAAGATAAAAGAATTATAAAAATACTAGCCGAGGCCCAACGCTTTGCTACAAGAAAAAACTATAAGAGAGCGGGTCATACGCTTTCGATTGGGTAATTTTAGTAAGAGTAAATTGCACCATAAGTATTTAAAGTTGTCCCGTGAATCGACTTAGGTCCAAAACTTATGAAACCATATATTTAGATGCATGAAGTTACGTTAATGTTTCGATTGGGTCCAAACGTGGTTTGCAGAGAGTGGTTCGATGATGTCAACTGCTATGTCACTGCGCATGTGTGCCCTCATAGGATGGTTTCGCTATGTAGGCAGCCATGTGGCATTTTCTTTTTAATTTTTTAAACATGGTCCCACGCCTCTCTCTCCCCTTTGCCTCTTTGGCCCGCGTCTCTCTCACATCTCCCTCTGCCTCTCTATCTCTCCCAATAGTGGTAGAGAAGACAGTGACGAGGCCTCGGACCGGCTGGTGCGCCGACGCACCTTCACGGTGTCCTGCCTCCTCCTGCCCTCTCTATCTCCCCTCCTTTGCCTCTCTCTTCCGTCTCTCTCTTGTTCACCTCTAACTACCTCTCCCAGCTGTGGCATTGAAGGCGGCGGTGGCGAGGCCTCGAGCTAACTGGTGTGCTGGCGTGCCACCACGACCAAGGATTAATCTTTCAGTGGAGCAAAAATTTCATCCTCGGATGAAAAATCCCGATTCTGCGGAATTCCAAAATTTCGGATGAAAAACATCAAACACGTCGGCAAAAATTGGCCGAATTTGAATACATTTTGAATATTTGACAAAAAAAATCAAAACCGAAAATATTTGACTGAAATAGGCTTTTTTGCTCTAGGCCAAAATAGGCGAAATTCAAGAAATTTCGACGAAATTTCTTGAAATTTAAATCACCCTATCTCCTCCTCGTCCTCTCCTCTTGTGCCTCTCTCTCTCTCACTCGCTCCCCTAACTTTCTCTCCCGGTGAAGACGACGGCTTGTCTCGGGCTGGTCAGCGGCTGATGTGCCACTCTGGCGCCCTACCTCCTCCTCTCCCTCTCTCTCCCTCTCTTACAAAGGTCACCACTGTGGCCTTTTGCATCCGTCCACCTCCTCGACAGGCCAGTCTCTGCGAGGGAGCTGCCATGTCTGATGCCGTCCATGTCGCCGGCCGCCGCCTCCGCGTTGGTGCGTGCTACGGTCGTCGCCTGGATCTGCGCCTCTCCCTTTGTTGGATCCACGTCGCGCTGCTCCGCGTGTCCTGTGCCGTCTGCCATCGCCTGGATCTGCCTCATTGCTGGCAGTCATCGCTGTTGCCTTCCTACTGGATCATCGTCACCGCGCCACCCCGATCGGGGCTGGCCTCCACCTCCAAGCCACCGGCCTCCCCCTCTTCTCCGGTGGCCTCGACCTAGGAACTCACTGCCACCACTGGAACTGCTCGTCCCAGCCACCGTAGAACCTCGCGCGATGCCGCTCTCGACCACTGGATCACAGCCCTCTCTGTCATCGCTGCAAAAGGACCTTGTCGGTGCCGCAGACGAGAGAGAGATACGCGGGAGGGTAGCGGCTCGCCGACCAGCGGCGCGACACAGGCGTGGGACGACCGCTGCTCCTTCTATGCTGCTGCGCACCTGTGTGTGGAATGGTGACGAGGGAGGGAGAGAGGCATAGGGGTAGAAGGCTGATTGCTCTGAGGTGATGGAACAAAGAGAATGAGAGAGAAAGAGAGGGAAGAAGAGAGGAAGAAGATGACATGTGGACCCACATTGGAAATAGATAAAAGAAAAGAAAAATGCCACACTGACTATCTATGTGGCAAAACCATACTCGGAGTGCTGTACATGTGCGTTGATGTGGCAGCTCAGTCATCAAAACCGCCCTTGCAGCTAATTGAAACAACAAGGTAACTTTGTGTACCAAAATATATCTGATTTCATGAGTTATGGATCTAAGCAGAATCACAAGACAACTTTAAGGAAGTGCAGTACAATTTACTCTTTTAGTAAATTAGATGGATTTGTTACAATAGATAGTGTCGTCGCTTATGAAAAATATTAACAGTTGAAATTTCTTACCAGAGGGGATTGGTAAGTCCAAACTTTTACCAGCAAAATTTTGGTATTTTTTGGATGAAAAAATTCAAATGAATTTTGAAGTTTTTGAACCTAAAACGAAAAAGGGAGAAGATTGGCATTTAAATGATTCAAACCCATGACCTCTCAAATACTAGTGGAGGAGGCTTTTGCACTGAAGTGGCCTGGCTAGACTAGGGCTAGAGTCGAGCCGACCTTGAGCAAGCTGTATGTGTGCAGGCTCAAGTTTGAATCGAATCCACAGCTTGAGCGAGCTATAGGTATGCAGGCTCAAGTTCAAATCGAATCCACACCAGCACGAACTCGAGACTGATGGTAGCTTGGTTAAGCTTGAGATCGGCCCGGTTTGACATGAAAAATCACCTAATACCTCATTTTGCATGTTTTTCTATAGGAAAAAAAATACTACTAGTACTTTAGCAAAGATTACTATTTACTACAACAAAATTTTAAGTCCATCCATTTTTAAAAAAATTGCAAATCCATGCTCTGGGGGCTATAGACACTCGGATGAAGGAAGACAGCCGTGCTACCCGTGGAGCCATGCCCCGTGGTGGAAGATAGCCGCGCCACAGACGGACTGGAGTGTGCACTCGTCACTGCGTCTACCATGGAGCCATGAAGGAAGACGGTGGAGGAATGGTGTCCTAGAGGAGTGGTGTTTGTGCTGCCCGCCTCTCTGTGGGTGTTGTCCGGGAGGCCGAAGGAGTGGTGGTGTTGCCATTATTGCGTCATGTAGATCTAGGGTTTGAGGAGAGGGGTTGGATTTAGGGAGAGAACTGGAGACGTGGTATGTGCATGTGTATGAACTGGATTTGAAGGGACAGGCAGTGGGAATGTGGGAGGGTCAAGGGCTATTGTCGATGTTTCGGAAACAAGCCTCCACATTGAGCTTTCTTGATATTGTGAGGCAAAGATACCTTCTTTTTCATGCAAACAATGGATATCTTGGTCACGAGAACTCGGACACACCAGCAAATTTTTATCCAGATTTGGACCTCTCGGGATTGGGGATAAGAACCCTACATCCAATTTATATACTTAATAAGGAGAAACATGCAAATCAATACAAGTAACAAAAAGCGAAAAAGAATTGATAAAACAAGGCCTAGATTAGATGTGTTCATGGATATCATTGGGTGTAGATGAGTAGCTACGGTGTGCCTACAATTTCTCCTTATTAAGGAAGAAATCCATGTGTATTGTGTGCGTGACTTTAGATCGACGAAGCTTATATATATGTGTCAAGTGTTCTATCCTTCTTCCTTGTCCTTCCACGATGCATATCCTGGTGCTAATATAGTGCATCAGATCAGCTTGTGACAAAATACACCTGATTCTTGGTAGATATGAGTCTTGTCCATCTTTCTAAATGTGGATAGAAATGGCATTACCTTTTTCCACATGTCATAAGCTTTTGCGAAGCTTTTTACCATTAGGAGTTAAGCAGATTGTTCTGTCACGTTGCATGATATTGTTCGCATGGGTGGCACGTAGCAAAATGATTTTATGCCAAGTTTGATGCCGGAGTGCCGCATGGGAGAGTGATTTAGCTGATGTCTCTAAGAGTTGCTTGCTTCAGGTGCAATACAAGTGGTGGGGTGGGGGCGACCCATTTGGTGGCGTGAGTGTCTTATTTTGGGCATTATTAGTTTTTTGTGTTTCGCAAGGGATGATATTTATCGATAATTTGGAAACAAATTTCTTGCCGACCTTATTTGTTGATTGAGGAATCAAATAACCCCTTTCTACCAAAGAGTTTTTTTGTCGTAGATGCATAGATTCGCCAAGATGAAGAGATCAGACACAGAGATTTATTCTAGTTCGAATCTCTCGAAAAGAGATAATAACCCTACTAAAATCGCACTTGTGTGTTTGTGTTATTGTGATGAGATTGGATCTCGATGTGTGTCGGTGCCTCCCCGTCACATGGGAGGGTATATATAGCACATAGTATACGCAGTTCGGGTTCTACATGATCTAGAAAATCTATCCGAATAATTTAGAGTCCTACCAGATTTACAGATATATTCTATAAATATTCTAACTTGCGTCTCAAGAAACATCTATATCTGAAGGCTTCGAGCTTTGGATATGGAAGAATTCCCAAAACGGTGGGAGTGTCAGGCCGATCATCCTGATGTATCTCTTTAGGGCCCATGATGACACATCCAACGACTTGACCCATAAGCAAAGAGTCCTACTCCCGAGCACCAATCGCCGAGGTATCAGTCCGAGCTTGCCATATTTACCTTATCCTTCTGGGTATGCATCATAGGGGTAAGTCATATTTGTGGCTCAACCTTCAAGGTATTTTATCCAATTCCCGATATCTAGGCCCCGAGGATCAAGTGAAAAGCTATTTGGTCAGGCCTTCTCCTTGAGCCTAAAAACTTGAAGGAGAGATTAGAAAATGGTAGCAAAGCACTATTACCTCATTCGGGCAAGCCGTGCTCGGGAATGAGCTTAAATCACCAAGCACAAGCTGAACTCACCTGACCCGAGTAAGGAATGGGTGGATAACGCTTTCTCTCCAATGGTTATATTGTCCATAACACATATGGTAACACCCTGCGGGACTCTCGCCACATGCACTGGCCCATGATTTGCGAGCGTGTCTTTTTAGGCGACACAGTTGTGTCCCTTTGGTTTCTCCGTTTATACTATAAATAATTGTGCACAGTGAGAACACTCTTCACTTGCTCTCATTCTTCTCATACTAGGAACATTTAGTGCGAGAGAATCCTCCCGATCTTCCTATGCTTCCTTCTTCTTCCCCTATAACCTTCGATTCGCTCCCATGGGAAAATTTGGTCCGAGCTCAATCACCGCCGAACACCTAGATCGAAAATCATGGCGAGTGCCCGGAGCGAAGGAATACCTAGAACCAGCGGAGGATGAGGTCGTCTCCACCAAGCTCTACGCCATGCACGGTTTCCACACGCTAGAGAGTGACTTCGTTGCCGGCGTGCTCGTGCACTGTGAGTGCGAACTCCTTAATCTCAACCCCAACTCTACCTTATCCTCGCCATCTTCACACACCTTTGTGATGGTTTCTGGGCATCATGCCCATTATGAGTCAATTTCTTCACTTCTACTCTCTTTTCCACACCGAGAATAACTCCGCAGTCAGCTACGTTTATTTCTGGCTGCGCTCCTCATCCCCCTTTTCCTACACATTACGACCCTGAAGGACTCCATCTCTAGATGGGCTGAATGGTGGTTTTACTCAAAAAATCCATGAACAGTCACCTTTGCTTCCATGGAGAAGTTCCGATCAAGAAAAGCATGCGTAATCCTCCCATCTAAGCTGACGAGAAAAAGTGGTTCAATCTGATCAACGAGCTTACCTCCTGTGGGCTCATCGGTCAGGCGATCATGGAAGACTTCCTATGGAACAAGGAGAGAGCATCTATTCAACGAGATCACCGGCTGGCAAGAGCTTACCCGCGAGGCCGACTCAGGTACATTTTACCCTTTCCACCATCCTTTCTTACTTAGGTAGTGTTCTTTATCCTGCTCACGTCTTCCCCGTCCTTCTCAACTCCTAGAATTACCTGGGTGGAAGCTCAGATGGTTGAGCTCTTTGGTGCTTAAAAGGAACGAAAATCTTCCTCCTCAGTGCTACGCGTTAAGAACATCTGAGAGCGCTCCGAAGTGGTACACAATCTTAACTGCCTCTCCTTTCTATGCTTTGGAAGCCTTTAACTCATGCTCGAGCTTATGACCCTTACAGGAGAGGGAGGACAAAGAGCACTCTCTGATTGGCACCAGAGCACAGGGAACGGGGCCAAAAAAATAGACAAATAAGGTCCTTGCTCGAAGACGCATAGCTCTAGTTCCCCACAGAGCAAGCAAGGCGTTCAATCAGTCAAGCCACCCTCAAACCCCTTCCAACGGGGTGAACGGAAGACTTACCTATAGTACGCCGACAAAGTTGAGGTGTGCGAGTTACGACTTTGGATAAGAAACTTCATTGCGAATTACGACTTTGGATAAGAAACTTCACCGCAAGAATCCCGAGCTCATGAAGCATCTTTCCCAGCTTGCCGAGAAGCGCAAGCGGGAATTTTTGGAGGAGGAGAATGCCCGGCTATGAGCCATACTCGCAGCATCAGCAGAGGCAGGTTCGAGCTCAGCGCCTCCCACCGTCCAAGGGGATGAAACTGAGCAGCGACGATGACGAGCCCTTGGTTCGGAGGGTCCATCGTAGGACTATCGAGGCTGTGGCCTCGAAATCCTTGGATTCAGAGGAACCCAATCAGCCCCTAAAGACCACAGGAGTATGGGAGCAAAAGCAGCTCGCCCCCCTTACCTGAGCGAGGATCAAGAGGAGGCTTCTTCTTTGGCTGCAGGGATGCATATACGAGCAGCTTTTCTTTCTGCTTGACTGGTGTCTCTTACCTTTGTCTCTTTTTTTCTTCATAGATCACTAGGACCACCGTCTCGATTTCGCAGCTATAGCAACAAAGATTATCACTTGCGCTATGGACCGTGAGTTTGTGCTTATTGCAGATTGCATCATGACAGAGGATGGCATGGAGGACACCGAAGAGAACCCCCTGCCTTCTGCCAATGCTCTAGGACCAGTAGAAGAGGAAGCCTTGAGCACGGAGCATGCTCGAGACGAAGTCGTGGAGCCCTTGGAGGAAACGTCACCCTAGGGAGTCCCTACATCTATCGTCTCCGATGATGTCGAGCAGCCCCGAAGCATACAAGATGCTCAAGGGAAGGCCATAGGACCTCTTGAGGTGACTCCTACTTAGAAAGAGCCTTCCGCTCACACTCTTGAGGGTCTCAGGCAGCCCCTGAGCGTGTAAAGTGCCTGTGCTGCCACCACCGAAGTTCCGAGCATCGCCTGCCAAGCTGGTCTCCTCACCCTTCCTTAGAAGGATTCAGCGGTAATGGTCAGCCCTAAGCATGGAGTCACGGAGGATGATCCCTTCGCCTCACTGCACGAGGAGAATGTCCTCACCTAGTTCCAAAGCAACCTCTATCTTTGTCTCCTCGCCCAGCTCAGTGCTCTAAGGTAGTAGACTCTCAATTTTATGTTTCTTTATATTTCATCTTTATTCGGGTCAATAACTACTATCTTTGTCTCTCGTAGCTGGTAGAAGACACCTATGCTGATTTTCAGACGCGCATGGTAGCTCCCGAAGAGGTCGCCAAGGCCCATGCTGAGCAAGAGGCCAAGATCATGGACTTGGAGGCCTCTTCGGGGTTCTAGCCTGCTTTGAAGTCAAAGTTGGGCATCTTGAAGCCCAGGTAGGGGCAGTCGTGGCGAAGAGCAAGGAGGTCATCACCGTATTGGAGCAGGAGCGTTTCCAGTCCCAGTCCTTAGAGGCAAAGGTAGAAAAACTCACCAAAGCTTCTTAGGAAGGTTCGGGCTGAGCCAAGGAGTGCCAAGAAGCAGCGAGGCGCTTGTGGCTAGAGATCCAGGTGGGGCGCCATGCACAAATCCTGGTCCTGAATCTCCATACGGAGCTCGACAAACTGAAGGAAATGCTCTTGGTTCTGGAGCAGGAGAAATTGGACTGGATTTAGCGACCTCCCCTTAACAGCTTTGTAATCTTCTTTGTAACCTGGTCAAATAAAAAATAAAACTAATTTTTATGAGATAGTAGGTACTACCTAAATTTTACCTTGGTCATTTCTTGGTTTGACGTTACTTTCCTTTACCTTGCAAAAGGGAGCAAGAAGAATATAAATTTTGACAAAAGTAGGTACAATGCAAAAGTAAAACTTGATTTGGAACAGCATGATCCTAACCCTAGCCCCTATTGTGACTAAGTCTCGTGCACCTAATTTGCAAGCATGGACTTAGTGATAGGAGAGGTAGCGGCAATCTCTGTCCTTTAAATTGCGAGCATGGGCGGGGACACTCAAAGAGAAGAAAAACACATCATGCTTCGACCTATCCCACCTAGTGTCCTAGCCCATGGACCTAGGTTGCGAGCATAGCTTTGGCAGGTAGGGGAGGTGACTCACGACCATGAGGCGTTTAGATTGCAGGACGATCACACTCTTAATCAAGCTAGGTTCTTGAAACGACCAATAACGGGGGCCTATGTTTGATAGCTTATTTAGGCGCATACCCTTTGTTGGTGAACACAAGGATGAAATATCTGTGATATTTGCAATCGTCGTGTCCCATGATCCCAGTTCGGCTAGAACTAAGAAAAACCGCTTGCTCAATTCCTGCACTATCCTGACGCCGGGGTCCCCTTGCACGAATTGGTGCTCAGTTTAGCATGGTCACCCCGAGCATTCTTGATAACCAAAAATAGAGCAAAAAAAAGACAATGCTAAAAGAAAAACTAATAATTAAAAGGAGAGATTACACGTAGAACTTTTGAAGCTGGTCTATATTCCATGTGCTAGCGAGCTGGCATCTGTCTTTCATTGCATGGCGTACAGCACCCGGTCATACTGTTTAAACAACCGTAAGAGGACCCTCCCAACAGAAGGATAGCTTGTTGGTGTTTGAAAGGTCTTGAATTCTTCACAAGACCAGATCACCGACTTACAAGGTCCTTGGTTGTACCGCTTTTGCCGCATGCTTGCGAAGAGCTTGCAAGTAAGAGGAGGAGTGTAATAGAGCTTGGTTGCATGTAGCCTCCAAGAGGTCGAAGTCGAGAAGATGTTCTTCCTCTTGGTTGATGTCGTCAACCATATTTACCCTCAGAGAACCTACCAGAATTTCAGGGGGCAAGACGGCCTCTGCACCGTAAATGAGCTAGAGCAGGGTTTTGTCTGCTGCTCGATTGGTCATAGTGCATACCGACCATAGGATGGAAGGGAGCTCGTCTACCCATGCCCGTCATTGACTGGTTAGATGCTCGAAGACCTGCCTTTTCATGTCCTGGGTTATCTGTCCACTGGTGCGTTTGACTACGAATGTGGTACAAAGGCAATGCAGATCTTTGTTTCAATTCGCTCACAATACTCCTAGAACAGCCCACTGGTGAAATGCGTCGCATTACCGGTGATAAGACGGTTTGGGATCCCGAACCTGGAGACCACGTTGCTATGGAAGAACTTCGTAGCAACCTAGGTCGTGATGGTCGAGACCGCCTCAGTGCACTTGGTGAAGGTATCAATTTCAACGAGAAGATACTTGAAGCCCCTCTGCCCTTAGGGGAACGGTCCCAGGATGTTGGCTCCCTATGTCAAGAATGGCTAGACCAACGAGATCTTTTATAATACATAGGCCGGTTGATGGACCTTGTGGGCGTACAAGTGATCACGATGGCACAAGTATCGGCGAGGGCAGTTGGCCAATTGTACATCATCCGAAAGGCCTTCCCTACTAGGGTCCACAAGGATGAGTGTGCTCCGCAAGTTTCTTCATGGATTTCTCTGAGCAGGTACTGCCCTCCTCTTGAAATACACACTTGGAGAGGACCTCGAGCGTGTCTTTGTGATATAAGGCTCCTTCGAACAGTTTGTAGGGTGAGGACCGCCTAATTAACCTAGAACGATCACCCGACTCTTCTGGCAGGACCCTATCCACGAGATGCCGAATAAATGGTGTCATCCAACCTTCTTTGTTCTCAAGGAATGAGATAGTGTCACTTACTTGTGTTGACTCCACCTTGGTGGGTATGGAAGGCTTGTACAGGTGCACGACGAGCACCCTTGTGGTGCTGCCTCCTAGGAAGACACGAGCTTGGAGACTTGGTCGGCCAAAGCATTGTCTTTTCTGGGGCCATATAGTACTTTGAAATTCTTGAAGTACTTCTCCATCCTCCTCACGTCGAGTAAATAATGGGCCATCGATTCATCGGAGCACTGAAACTCCTTACTGATCTAGTTGACGACCAATTGCGAATCCTATTTGACAACTAGCCACTGCATGTCGAGTGATTTGCATGCCCTAGCCCGACCAAAAGCCCCTCATATTCCGTGGCATTGTTGGTCACCGTGAAGTGCAATTGCACAACATACTGAAGGTGCTCTCCCTAAGGTGACACGAGCACAACTCCAACCCTTGAGCACTCGTAGGTGCAAGATCCGTCAAAGAAATTGTTTGGCGACCACTATCCGAGGGATCGTGCTTTGGGTTGGGCTTGGTCGTGATTTGTCTACTCCACAACAAAGTCTGCCAGCACCTAGGATTTGATCACCGAGCAGGCTACGAAGCAGATGTCGAACTCGGAGAGCTCCATGGTCCAATTAGCTATGCGCCCGCTTGCATCTTTGTCATTCAAAATTTCGTCAAAGGGGAAACTGGTTAGCACCGTGATTGTGTGGGCTTGAAAATAGTGCCACAGCTTTCGGGACTACATGAACAAAGCGTAAAGGAGTTTCTAGACCTTAGGGTATTGCTCCTTCCACCCATGGAGAACTCCACGCACGTAATAGATTAGTCACCGGTTCCCATCTCGGACCACAGTCAAGACAACGTTGATGGCCTAAGGGGTAGTGGCGATGTAGAGAGCAGAGCCTCTCCTGCTCTGAGTGTGGTCAGGAATGGCGGGCTAAATAGGTACCACTTGATGTCTTTAATTGAATTGTTCACCTTCTCTATCCAGACGAAACCATCGTGCTTTCGAGGCACCTTAAAGAAAGGCAGACCACGCTCGCCCAATCAGGAAATGAAGCGGCTTAATGTCACCATACGCCTAGTGAGGGCTTGTACTTCTCTCACGTTAGAGGGTGGGCACATCCTTTCTATGGCTTCGATCTTCTCTGAGTTTGTGCCCACCCCTGCCGAACCGACCATGTATTTGAGCACCTTTCCCGCTTGCACACCGAAGACACACTTCTCTAGGTTTAGCTTTATTCGGTGCTTCTTGAGGTTACTAAAGGTTTCATCAAGTTCTAAGATGTCGCTAAACTCGAGCATAGTTTTGGCCATGATATCATTAACATAGATCTCCAAGTTGCGGCCTATTTGGTCGGGGAACATTTTTTGCATTAGGCGCTGGAAAGTTGCTCCAGCGTTTCTTACACCGAAAGACAAGAAAGTTACCAAGCGGGGTGATGAAGGCTGTTTTTTCTTCATCTTCTGGTGATAACATGATCTTGTGATATCCTAAGTAGGCATCTAGAAAACTCATCAACCGGGCTTCTGCTATAGCGTCAACAAGTTGATCGATGCGTGGAAACATGAAATTGTCTTTGGGGCATGCAGTGTTCAAGCCCGTGTGGTCTACACACATGCGCCACTTCCTTCCTTTCTTCTGAAAGATGATCGGATTTGCCAACCACTCTGAGTGATGGATCTCATGGATTAACCAGGTATTAAGGAGCTTGTCGAGCTACTCCCTAATTAGAGCTTGCTTCTCGGGGAGAATCGCTTGAGTTTTTGTCGCACTGGCTTCTTGTCAGGCTGAACAGCCAGCCTATGCTTGACAACCTCCCTTTTGACACCGGGCATGTCGAATGACTCTTATGTAAACATGTCCGAATTTGCTTGAAGGAAGGTGACGAGCTTGAGTTCCTATTTGGGGTCCAAGACAACCCCCAACTGTATGACCTTGGTCGGATCTGAGTTGGAAAGGGGGACTATTTTGATCCTATCATCGGACTGGAGGGAGATCCTCTTGTGGGACGTCTTGGGTTCTTGTTAGGCCCACACCGAGGGAGCTGAGCAACCATGCTTAGCGCCTTATCATTGCAAGCTTAGGACGACCTTGGCGTTTCCCCTAACGGTGATCACTCCGTTTGGATCGAGAATCTTGATGCTCTCCTAGGCGCGGTGTGTTGCGGCCATGAATTTCACCAGCGTCGGCCTACCCAGAATAGCATTGTAAGGGGTCTCAAAGTCGACCACCTCAAAGGTGACCAACTCTGTCTGGACACCCGGACGTCACGAGCAAGACGATTTGGCCGAGCGGCTTGGTCGAGATCCCTGGTACAATCTCGCGAAAGAGGATAGCAATGTTTTTGATCTTTGACCTAAGGACCTATATTTAGTCCAGTACCTTAGCCGTGATGAGATTGAGGGAGCTACCTCCATCAATGAGCACGCGCCCCACCCTCGTATTGCTGATGGTCAGGCTTACTACCAGTGGGTGCTTCTGGGGTTTGGTGATCCTAGGAGGGCAATCCTCTTTTGAGAAAGTGATTGCTAGCTCAGTCCATTTAAACTGTTGGAACAAGCGAGATCCCTGGTTGGTATGGTACACCTTCCGTTCCGCTTCCTTGATGTGTCGCTAGGATTTGTATGCGGAGAACCCCCCTGAAGATTACGGTGATACGATTTTGGGGCTCCTAAAACTCCATGTCGTCCTTATCGTCAGTTGCCCTTTTCCCCTTTCTATCAACTTTCAAAGCGGGCACGGTGGCATCTTAACCTTGTCCTCATAGGACATCTCTAAACGGGCTAACCAGGTGTGGCAGTTACGCAAGTCATGCCCGTAGAATTCATGGATCGGGCAAAACCTGTTGCTCTGGTTTCCACCCAATGGCCCTTCATTGCAATGTAGGGGAAGTCGAGCCCCCGTGCCCCTTCCTGCATTATGAGGTCGGGGCTTTCGCTCCTGCTATCACCGGCGTGCTGGGGACTACTGCGCTTGAATGATGGACTCGTAGTCGAAAGGTTGTGCGATCACATCAATAACGCCTGACAAGGTTTGCTTCTTTTTCTTTTTCTTAATCTTCTTCTCGAGCGAGGAGGTTCTCACCTTTTCAGAGATCTCCAGGCCTGGCTGTGGCGGCAATGTTCGCTTGTCGAGCATCCTTTTCCATTTGTCTGCCTCGTCAGCATCAGCATATCAATCGGCAATGCAGAAAAGCTCGCTAGCTGTCAGATTCGGATGGATCTCCAGATCTTGAGTGAACTGAACAATATCCTTGACTCCAAACTTGAATGCTCGTATGACCGTGGGATAGAATTGTGAACTTTGGTGAACCTTTGGACGAAGTCGCACAGAGACTCCCCTTCGGTCTGGATCACATGCTCAAGGTCTCTTTCTCTGCCTGGTCGAGCGTAGTAACTTTGAAAATTTGATCTAAGTGCTTCGTTGAGTTGAGCCTAGGAGTGGATGAACTCCTCTCTTTGATTGAAGAGCCAAGTTCAGGCTGCCCCCTTGTTTTCTTGCCTGTGTTCGTTTGCGAGCTCGCGCATGACCACTACCAGTGCTTGTAGCCTTTCTTGCCTGATGAGAACTGAACCCGAAGGGCGTCATTCCACGAACTGGGCCTCTGATGCGCAAATTGGTGAAGGCGGAGGTGTATGGGCGTCATTGCGGGGCCTACCCCTGGCACGCTATCGGATGCTTGCCAGGGTCCTTTCTAGAAAGGACTCGAGGTGAGCTCGGGTGGCGTAGCGGGCATGCTGCGAGGCCGCTTCAGAAGTTCTCCCACGAGCTGGCGATTGCCCTGGGTAGCCATATTGACACATCTGCCAGCACGATGCAACTTTGTTTTCAAGTTCTATGTGATCTAGGATACCTAGCC
This sequence comes from Olyra latifolia, assembly GCA_036346145.1. Classification (NCBI taxonomy): domain Eukaryota; kingdom Viridiplantae; phylum Streptophyta; class Magnoliopsida; order Poales; family Poaceae; genus Olyra; species Olyra latifolia. The sequence goes on from CM070533.1 coordinate 14,328,443, forward strand.
CAGCATAGAGCTCGTCAACATCCCCATCAAACATGGGGAAAATTTGTTCCGACAAGGATTGAAACGGAACTGGCTCGGGAACATACTTGGAGTTTGTTCCATCGTGACGGTCATTGCGCCGGTCAGCGGGAGCATGGTGAACAGGCGAACGCTCAATGTCTGACATCTCCAGGATTCCTTCAGCAAAGGATATGTTGGTTCTCACGGACGGTACCAGCTGTCGACGATTGGGAAGGAGATTCCTTGACGAGCTTACTTGTTGATTGAGTGACCAAACAGCCTCTTCTTGCCAAAGGGCTTTCGTCGTGGATGCACGGATTCGTTGAGATGAAGAGTAGATTAGACACAAAGATTTATCTTGGTTCGGGCCTCTCGAAAAAAGATAATAACCTACTCAGTCGCACATGTGCGTTTGTGTTATTGCGACGAGATTGGATCTCAGTGTCTATTGATGCCCTTCCCCTCCTATGGGAGGGTATATATAGCACAAGGTAAATACAATCTGGGTCTTCCACGATTTGGAAGACCTAAACGAACCTAGAATCCTATTAGATTTATAGATATATTCTATAAACATGTTAACTTGCCTCCCAAGAAACATTCATATCTAGATGGCTTTGGGCTCTTGATATGGGAGAATTCCCAAGATGGTGGGAGTGTTGGGCCAATCATCCTAATGTATCTCTTTAGGGCCCTTGATAACACATACAACGATCCATAAGAAAAGAGGCCTACTCCCAAGCATTAATTGCCTGTGTATTAGTCCGAGCTTGCCATATTCGCCTTATCCTTTAGGGTACGCACCCCAAGGGTAAGTGTTGTATGGGCCCAACTGTCATGGTATTTTATCTAGTCCCTAACAACATTTTTTATGTCTGAGGCGACTATTGTGACAGGGATAAATGACTACGGTTTCATGCGTAGATAAAAATTTAATGGCCAAACTAGGAAAATGAGCTTATTCCTCAATAGCTATGGGGGCATAGGTGGATGGGCTACCATGGTCAGGGCAATGAGCATTCGAGCCAAAACCAAGCCCCTCGAGATCGGCTCAATAGAGAATTGAGCTCGGACTCGGCTCGAGATCAGCTAGATTATGGTTCAAGCTCGATCCGATCTCGATCCAAGCTTGAAACATTCTTGAGTGGCTCGTTGAGCCCGAGTTTTTGGTCTAGCTCTAGGCTGGAAGATAGAACAACGAGAGCGCTAGGAACATCAAGATGATTTGTTATTACAAATATCATTGGTGTTTAATTTCAGTAAACTGACATACTACTACCACCACCTAGGGAAAATCTTACCAGAGGGAACTAGTAAAATTTTGGTAGGCAAAATTTCAAGTTTTTTAACCCAGCATTTTCATGACTCGAACTGGTGATCTCTCGAATACTAGCGAAGCCTTCCCACTAGGTTACAAAGAGGCCCCACAATGGAATAATTCGAGAAATATCACTCTAAAGATCCACAATCCATAATATGCTACTCCTCGAGTCACTCACATATGGGTTTAGGACTGTCAGCACCCGCAAAACGGAGTCGAATCCCTGCTGTGCTTTACCTGTACTAGTCCATGGATCAAGTAGCTAGTATACACAGATATAAAGTTTGGATCATCATCATTCAACAAAAAGATAATTATTACGTCAGAGTCGCATAATTATTACAAAGTTTAGGCTCCATGGCCTAGCAGCAGAAATTAAAATAACATAGTTCAACTCTAAATGGAAAACCCAACGCGACACCATAGGCACGTCTGAAGATTGTGCTCCTAGACATCTGAGTAGTCTTCATCCTGAACTCCTTCAGCGAAGTCTACATCTTGGTACACCTCCTCGTCGACGTAGGGGTTCTGAGGGTCGCAACCTGCTCGTTGGAATGAGCAGCCCCGCATAAAAAGGCGAGAGTGAGTATACTTTATACTCAATAAGTAAGGCTGGCTAAATGCAACTAAGGCTTAACAAAGGGAAGGTAAGGGTTTATTTTCCATAAAGCCAGTTTTGCAAGTTTTTGCCTAGGATTTTGCAAAATGTTTTGAAATGTGTTGAGAAAAAAATATTTGAATCATTTTCTTTGAAATTCTAGCCTCAACCGGTTTTGCCCAAACCTGGCTACTCACGACACCCACCGTGCAAACACCCTCATCGCTCACAGCACCTACTGTGAGGAAAAAACCAAAACACACGACTGCAATCGTGGTTTTCCTTTAAAACACCATTGTGAAAACAAATAAATAAGAAGTACCAGTGAGGCAGCTCTCCGTCGTCCGTCCTTGACCGTGGACATGGCTATCATGATAGTTTTACACTCTGCAGAGGTTACACGCTTTACCCATAAGACATGACTCTCTCCTGTTGGAGGTCATCACGGTAACCTCGCCCTACTCCACCGCATGGGATATCCAAACTAAGAGTTCGAAGGTTATTCAGTCAGGGCCTGCCCATACAAGCACTTATGGTCGCACTGTTGTACTTAGCTCATCTACCTCAACGAATTGGTCCTTAGAGATCAGGGTGGTTCTCACACTGGGCCCGAATCTCGTGCATACTGCACCATCCTTGCAACCATCCTCCCCGATTAGGTTTTATAAAACATTTTCTCCGATAGCACCCACTATCAACTAGCCCATTTACAATATCAAATGAGAACACTAATTGTCCTTTTCAAATCACATGATGAAATTGATAATTGATGGTAACAACCATATGATTAAATGTTCTACAATGAGCATTACTAAGCAGATGCAAAACCTATTCAAGGGTGTGGCATTACATAATTTAATTAATAACTAAGGCAGCAAGGAATATTTTATAAGAATTATTTATTAATGGGAATTTAGCTAAGCAACTAAGTAATTATTGTTTTCTATTTAACATACATGCTAGTTGTTAAATTCTAGTAAAACATGTTTGCAAAACTTGGGTTCAAAGGATTCAACACTTGCCTTCATCAACGAAGTGGGTAAAATCCTCCGCTACGTCGGAATTAAGACCCTCGATGTTTGAATCTAACGTAATAGAAAAACAATAAATAAATACCATGCGAGTAAAATAACAGAAAATAAAATGTATGCCAATGCACATGAAATTTTATAAAACAGTAGGTCTTGATTTTACAAACATTGTAAAATTTATATCATAATTTTTGGAATTATAAAATTAAAGATATGAAATTAACAAGTTTCTGTTTTAATTAAAATAGGAAAAGAAATTCTCCTTGCTGACTAGGCCAAGGCTCGGTCCACCGCGGTCTAGCTCAGAGGGTGTGATGGCTTCAAAGCCGGCCAGGCTTTGGCAACCTAGCATCGGTCCCGGCAACGCTTGCGCCCTGGTGAGAACAGCCCACGTGCGTGCGACGACCCAAGAAGAAGGAGCGGCCCGACAAGCGGGAGAGGCCGGCGTAGGGAATCGGCCCGGCTCAGGAAATCAGCCCGAGCGGAGGAGGAGATCGGCGCAGGGAGGCGGCCTGGTCCGGTGCGACCCGACAGGTGACCTATAGGTTGGGCCCACCTATCGATGACCCAAAACAGGGCAGTGTGGCAGCGGTGCTTGGGAGATGGCGGTGACGGCAAGCGGCGGCGCGACAACGACCGGCGGTTGGGGGGAAACAAAGAGGGAGGGGCAGCGGTCTTAGTGGCAGCGGCGGCTCGCCGGGAGGAGGTCGGCAGCAAGGGCAGTGGCGGCGTGTCACGGCCGAACGGCGTCGACCGGCGACCGTCAACAGGGCAGGAGAGGGAGGCGGCGGTATAGGGAATCTAATAGGGAAGGTTTCGGGGAGGGAAAGGGCACGGGGCGGCGCGGCGACATGGCCGGCCATAGGGAAGGAGGAGACACATGGTGGCGGGGCTCATTGACGGCGCTCCGGCCAAATTGGCTGTGAAATAGGGTTCTCGGGGGTCTAGTGATGCTAGAGAGGGGATAGGAGGGGTTGATTACCGGCGGTGGTGGCGAATTGCAGAGGAGGCAGTGGCGACGGTGAATGGTGAGGCAGAGCTTCGGTGTTGCAATTTGGTGAGCTCGGTCGACGATTCCTGCGACCGATGGGCAAGATGAGTTCAAGGGAGGGAGGGGAAGGATGTCCTCGAAGGGTTCGGCCAAAGAAACTCACCCGGCGACGAATTTCGTGGAGAGGCAAAGGTGATGAAGAGACGACGACATGGGGGGTTTATAGGGATTTGGGGGCGAGGTTTAGGGAAGGGGGCACGATTTGGGCAGGAGGGGATCCTCTGAGGTCGTGGAAATCGATTTCATTACGAATTGGAGGATTTTAGGTAGGATTCCATAAGGGGAAAGGAGATGAAGCTTCTCTCTGTCACGTTGGACAGAGGAGGAAGGAGGAGTTCGAGGGGGCTTCAGCCAGGAAAGTGAAGGGAAGTAAGGAAGGAAGGAAAAGAAGGAAGGAAAAGAGAAGAAAAGAGAGAAAAGGAAAAGAAAATAGGTAGGGTCTATTTATAAGAGAGAGGTAGAACAGGAAAATAAAATCAATTTATTTATCTAGGCTTCAGATTATAGGTAAATAATTATTTTAATGATCTAAATGCAAAATAGTATTTAACAAATATAAAATTGGTAAAATTAATATTAACAATTTATTTTGCAGAAATAAACCTCTTTGCAAACTTTAAATATAAAATAACACATTTGTAATTAGATTTTTAAAATTTTATTTTATCAAGCTTTTTAATAATGAACATACTCATTTTTAAATGTTTTTAAATTTTCAAAAACTTCATGCTATGCAACGCATATGATTTTGATTTTGAAAAATAAGGATGTTACAAGGACCCACATGTTAGTGGCATGTGGGGCTTGTCCTTTTGCCCACCACTTGATCTGCACTAGTCCCTGGATCAGTACATAAGTGCACACCATTCACATAGCCGGATCATTACATACAAGCGGAAGATTTAAATTTCATAAAATACCTGTATTAAGCCCGGATGCTATTAAGTGATTACAACACGGCACATTGGCCCAAATATTCCAAATGTCCAAAAGATCAGAGTGCGGAGACCCAAAAGATGCAAAATAATCTCGTGCCAGCTATGCCTAAGCACTCGACTTGAGAGACGCCCTATGCCTCGCCCTGATCATCAGCAAACTCTTGTCCTTCATCTTCATGACAGGCGTATCCTGCTCATACTCTCCATCTAAAAGAGAATATGATTGCGAGATCAGTGTCATCCAAACACTGGCGAGCTAGCTTCCAACCTAATGCAATTAGTGATAGGGATTCCAAAGGAAAGGTTGGGGCTCTTTTAGTTGTAGAAAGCAAGTTTTATAAATCAAAGCCTATAACTTAGCTTAATTTTAACCAAAGTTCTACTAATCAACGTTTTTCATTTTTATTCCACGACAGTTTCTATGCACACTACCAAACGTTCCCATACCACGACAGTTTCCATGAACACTGCCAAACGTCTCCAAACACCCGCCATCATCTTCCGGGTGTGGCACACCCGTTGTGGATCTCACGCCAGCGAAGTGCCCGTTCTTCCCTAGCCGAGTTGCCACGCCCGCACTAGAGTCACGGCTCCCTGTCACGTAAGACCTAGATCACCCATCAGGATGACGACCTACTCCTGTCTTCACCTCGGACTAGGGGTTGTCCCTGACGCTATCCAGCCAATCAACGGGCCCCTAAGTCCGCACTACCACGCGATGGCCTCGCGTTGTGCAGGAACCCCAATGGGCAGCATAAAGCTACGCGAAAACAACTCGCTCCTTTGCCGGCACAGCCAGCTTAGCTTACGCCAAAGACACCGAACTCACGTTGTGCAGAACCCCTTAGGCAAAGATAAAGCTATGCGAAACAACTCAAGGCTCCGACTGGCACAGCCGAGCTTGGCTGCCTAGCACCATCTCCGTGATCCAGCCTTCCTTCAAACCATGTAGCCCAGCTACATCACACCCATAACCATAACCCGGAACACATCCGTGTTCCCAATCCACACACACTGGCATGCCAGGCCCAATATCCAGTAAACCAATGTTGGTAATATTCATCATGTCCGGTGAATGTCGGTTCACCGTTCCGAGGCGACTAAGCCTAAATTAATAATTGGACTTGAGCAATGTCTAAGCAAGATTTTAACCAAGACTAAAGAGTCTAAAATTGTTTTATTCAACCTAACCAGGTTAACAAGGGTGATCATCAAGGCAATCATTTCGAAGTCAAATGATAGATGATTTATCAAGGCAATATCATCATGGGAAATTAATAACAAGAAGTAAAGCATGGCATGATACATCATGATTAAACAAGTAGCCATAAATACTTGAAAGAGCATGCAACTTGTAATTGTAAATAAAATAATTTAAGAAAACTGGGATTCAATATGATCCTTTTGAATGTTAACTCGTACTAGGGAAAGTATACGCTTTCCCTAATAAAAGCAACACCTAAAGGAAGGTTGTTGACTCGCACTAGAAAAAATTGAGATTCTCCCTAGTAAAAGCAAACACCCTTTAGGGTGGAAATTAACTCGTCTTGGTCCTGTGGGTAGTGAGGGTTGTCCTGTTGATCTTCGAAGTGTCCTTCGGGTTCCTCGGCGTCTATTAATCGGAATAATTCGGGAAACAATAAATAAAACACCAACATTCAATAGGAATCATGATGCATGAAATGCTTTCGCTAAATCTAGTGATCGGTCGAGTGGCGATAAGTTCTATCCTAGATATCGAGGAAGTTCCATGATCCTACTATTACATATAGTTCACAAAAGATAACAGTAAAGCGGCGTTATGAAGATGATATGCGTTGATGCAAAATTCTACAATAATAATCTACCCATAGATTTAGGAAATAAATGTATAAAGTGAAAATAGATTTTGTTTGAAGTATTTCCTTCATCTACTCTTCTTGACATTAATTTTTTGCTATAATAAGGGTTTTGATTGTGTGGAAGTCATAATTTATAGGTTGTATTTACTTGTATAGGTGTACGATATGCATATATATATATATATTATATTATATTATATATATATATATATATATATATATATCTTAACCATGAATTAGTACAATTTTGAGATCCAAAAATATAAATCTAACTATCATTTAACGCTGGTGATTTAACAATTTTGGTTAGGTGTAGTAATTTTGGATTAACCAATATCCAGGTAATCTAAAAAGTCATGGTTATTAATCAAGCCAATAATAATTGACTAGTGATTTATAAGCTATAATATAAAGTTTATATTTTCTTAAGTCCAGAAAGTTATTTCATGCCACACATGATTTTCTCAGATTTTGTTAAGTGTTAATTCAAATTTTTATTAGCAGAAACCCTTTTTTTGCTATATATCCAATATAGATTAATACCCTAAGGATAAACCAATGAATTAAATCCTGGAATAATCTATGGTTACTGTTTATGATTATATTTTTAGTAAATCCAGCATAGGTTCTGGTATTTATCATAAATTTTCTAGCAATTTTGGAGATGTTTAGCTATTTTTAATAAATCAAACTTATATTCTGCATTTGTTTTAAAAGGATAAATCCGAGAAAATTCGATGAACGATGATGGGCGACCGCTACTCATGGTTGGCGAACCACGCCAAGGCGATTTCAAAAGACGATTATGCGTGGGAAGACGCACCATTGCAAATTGCGTTCAAGAAGCTCGACATGTGGGCCATAGGGCCCACAAGTCGATGACACAAGATTTTAACGCTGCTGATTTAAATCGACGGCCACAAGACGATCTTGGCATCGACGGACGGTGGACTTCATCTCCCACCTCCGGGTTGCGACGGCGAGCGACGCCATGAAACCGGCGATGTCTTGGCGGCGCTGGAGAGTTACTGAGAGCCTCAAGGGGCGATCTTGGGCGCGAGGGTTCTGCGACGTAGCCCAAGAACATGTCGCTCGACCCTCGGCGGCGGCGCAAGAACGGCAGCAAGTTTAATGACGCGGAGAAAGCCTACGAGAACTAGTGGCTGCGGCTCTATGAACCCATAGGGGCAAAACTAAGGAGTGCATGAGTGAGAGGGGGACCTAGGGATTCTTACCGAGCACTAGGCCGAGGCGGAGGAGGCAAGGATCAAACTTGCGACAAGGAGGCCGAAACGAGGCGAAACAGAGCACACGGTGCCAGTGAACTCCGATGATCCTGCGGCCCAATTAACCTGGGCGAAAGACGAATGATAGTGAGGTGATGCTCCATGAGCAAACGATAGGCATGGGACTCACCGATGAGGGAGAAATCGAAAAGGGCGTGATTCGATGAGCTCTCGGGTTGGTGGCGGTGGCGGGGCTCTTGCTGGTGAACCGAGGGCTCTGGGATCAATTCCTTGGGCAGGGAGCAATGCGGGATTGTGGCGGAGCTAGTGGAAGTGTGAGTAAGACATGGGGAGCTCGGGTTCGTGCTGGTGACGGGAGTGAGGGAACTGTCGGACGAAGAGCTCCGGTGCGGGGGTTTTAGGCTCGGTTCAGACGAGCCTATGGACCAACGGTCACGCCTGAGTCTGTGGCGGTCGCAAGGCCTGGGCGGTGGCGTGCTCGCGAGCGGGGCTCGGATTGGTCCGAACTCCCGATTGGGCGCGACGGCACGCAGCGACACGAAGTTCGGTTTGGTTCGTCGACGCGACGCCAAAGGCGTGGTGTCGCGGCGATGTCGAGGATTGGGCAATTGTGGGCGGTGCCGGAGTTGCCTTGCGCAACTGAGCCGACAGGGCGGCGTGTCAGCAGGACATGTCAGGCAGCGGCGTTCGGCATTGGTGGCGTGGTCGCGTCGGCGCAGGCTCGGGTTTTCCCGAGACCAGAGCGACGCGCATAAGCGACCAAGGAAGGGCCTTCTAGGGGATTGCGGCGGTAGCGCGATCTCGACGCCATGAGGTGGTCGCCGGGCAGCTGCAGTCCAACTGCTCGGGAAAATGCCCACAAGGCAAGGAAAAAGATGAGACTGTCTAGTGGGCCCCACCATGGGTCAAATTGATCTATATTAGATTTAAACTGTAATTTAGGGTCTAAACTATTTTTGTGTAATTTTTGTGGAATTTTTAGTGGAAGTTTCATCCATATTATGAATATATACATATATATGTCATGTGTAAATATGGGTGTATATATATATATATATTTATGTATGTACTTTTATATATATATATATATATATATATATATATATATATATATATATATATATATATCAATATGGTTTAAAGGTGCATTATGCGTAGTAATCTATATGCATGCATAAGTATATTTTATGTGGACATTTACTTGTGTTCTTAATTCTCCTTTATAAACATTCATTTATGTATATTCATGTATAAACGCTACATATAAATTTATTTATATATTTGTACTAAGTTTTATCGATTACTTAGGTGTGTGTGTATATATATATATATATATATATATATATATATATGTGTGTGTGTGGAAGCCAAGGGAATTTTTAAGGAATTATTTGTCCTTTACTAAATTTCTTTTAGCCTATCCTTATCTTTTATTACATTTTTTTTTTATTTAACATGGTAGGGACAAATATTGAGTATTACCCACCAATATCAAGTATCTTAAGTCAGTTGTTAGCTTAACAAGATTTCATAGGTCCACATGTGAATTTTAAAAGGATGATTTTTACAGGAATTTTCTGCAACAAACCGTCCTTATGAGAGTGATTTTGAAAATATAAATATACCGGATTTTGGGCTGTTACATGGCACATGAGTGACATATTATAAATTGCACATCTTTGGAAGTGACATATAATGAAATCTCCCATCTAGCAATAGTGCCGTTAGACAGCATGCTTCTATGCGTTGCCAAGTTTGACCAAATTCATTCAAATTCAATTTTTTTTTGGCCGGTGCAAACTTTTAGCCTGTCGGTAAACCCAAATTTCACCGAAATTTCGGGAAAAAGTTTTGCATGCCACCGCCGCTGCCAACACTAGACTTTTTAAACAGTAGAAATAGATATTCGAAATGTGTATATAAAAACCAAAAAGTGTTCTTTTTGGTGCAGCCACTTGGCCTTTTTGAGGCCGTTTCTCAAAGATCTTCAAGATTCTTACCAATCTAGTTGGACCAGCCATTTCGCCTTTCGAAAGCTACTTGTCGAAGCGTTCAAAGTCCAGCATTTCTATAATTCAGTCATTTCAACAATTTGGCCCAACTGAAAAGAATATGCTAAAATTTGCATAATTCTAAAAACGCGGTAATATGGAAAACGTATGATTGAGATGTTTAGACATGTTGAACGTAACAGGATTAAGAATCCACGTAAATTGTTGAGGCAAAATTTTGATTGTACCACAGTAGAAATAGAAGTTTGAGATCTAATACTAATCGAGTACATACGGAATGGAGATACGAAGAAGAAGAAAGTTGAATGGGATTCTCAAATGATTATAAAAAAGTGGTTAGACCTTATATTTGAATTCCTCCAAAATTTGGAGTAAAAAATTCACGTCCTATGAAATTCCTTTATAGCATGAGAGTGACTTCTGATTAGACCTCCGATTTGAGAAAAAAAAAATCTGCGAAAAACAAACATATGACAAAAATTATAGAAATAAGTCTATTTTATATACCTGAATTATCAAGAAAATCCATTTAAGCCTCTAAACTATAAGGCCATTTATTTTACATATCTCAACTATAAAAACCGACACAAATAACCCCTAAGGTGGTTTTCAATGATGGTTTTGGCATTTTAAATTGGAAAATGTTTATTTCCCCCTTAAGTTATTGAAAAAATTATTATGAACAGCATAAACAACAAAATAACATTGTTTAAACATATTCAACATGGGTATTTTTTAATAAAATTTTGAAATGGGTGTGTTCCCGTTTATGTTTGAAAGTATATTTTCTTGAATATTTTGGAAACACAAAAAATATTCTTTAAACACAAAAAATATTCTTTGTTGTTTAGGGAGCTTTATAATATTTTATATAACTTGAGGAGCACAAAATAGACTTATTCGAATTAAAAAAAATACAAATCACGGCTGAAAACCGCCTTAGGTGGTTATTTGCTTCGGTTTTAATAGTGGAGGTATGTAACTGGACGGTGTTATAGTTTAGGGGGTTAAGTAAACTTTTTTCGTAGTTTGGGTATGTAAAGTGAACTTAATCCAAAATTATATCAAGCTTATTGAGGTTAGGAGTGAAAACGGATCGATAGTAGTGCAGGCAGTATCCGTATCCCAGACATGGCAGCGAATTGCATCGATTTTAATACCGTTAGATATGAGTTCGGATTTGGGTCTACCCGGTTTTTGTTCTTCCGAATATGAGTGAAGAATTGTTGACTTTCTTGTCTTTCCTCCAGTGAGCAGGGTGGAAGACCCGGTATCTTCGTCGCATCTTTCACATCGATGACAGCCCTTGCAGTAGCTAGAAAGGGTCTCCCAAAATAATAGGCTCAGCTTAAGCTACTTTGACTTTGGTTCGGCAATAAGTCAAAAAACCTGAAGTACTATTACCTAGAACCCAGGTTTCTCTTCCTATCCCTGAAAGCCAAATATAGGCTCTGTTCCATTTGGCGGCGGCCGGCGGCTAGCGGTCGACGGTTCACTACAGTAAAATTTTTTATTTTCTTAGATTATCTTTTTAGGCTCATTTAAACTTTTTTTAAAAACTTATAAATTTGTTACAGTAGAACCGCCAACCGCCAACCGCCAGAAACCGCTGAAAGAAACAGGGCCATAGGCTAAATATTGATGCGAAGTACTCACAAATGCGGGTCGGTTTTGGGTACCGGTCAGTAAATTAATTCAGTTACCCGGCCCACTCCCAGGCCCAGCCTAGCCGGCCGCCCGGCTGAGTCATGGCCTGCCGCCTCCCAGGCCCAGGCGCCCAGCCTCCCAGTCCCTCCCATCCTAACCCTAGCCATCAGCCGGCCGGGGGCCGCCGCCCCGACCCACGCCGCCTCCCGCCCCGACCTGCGCCGGCTCCCGCCCTTCCCGCGTCGTCTCCCGCCCCTCCCGCGCCTACCTGCGCCGCCTCCCACCCCGACCCGTGCCGCTTCCCGCCCCGACGAGGGTAGTGCGCCGCCGCCGCCTGAACCCGCTGCGAGGGCGCCGTCCATCACCCCCTCCCAGGTTCTCTCCTGGAAGCAGCGAAAGGTCCTTTTCTTTTCCTTATCCCTAATCGGAAAGTTTCTCTGTGTATCGCCATCAATTTAGGGCTGCCGTTTTCTTTCTTTCTTGAAATTTCCTGTCGATCCGGCAAATAGCTAAGTGTAATGTAAAGCTGTGATCTTTCGGGGTTCCCATTCACTAAGACATGAAAATAACTGGTGACTTGTAGGCTCATCCCTTGATGCAGCCGAATATGGGGTGAATATGTGACTTCTCGATGTTATTGTAAGCCGGTTGTTAGTGTATTAGATTTAACATGCTAATCTTTTCGTTGCATATGCAGTAAGCATTGTGTTAAATCACGATTTTCACGCCTTCATGCCAAGATTAGAAAAAAGCTGTAAAACTATAGTTAGTTATTGCGTATGCTATCCTACCTAGCTATTTTTTACTCCGAATATTTAATAAGAATAATTTGATTTTGTCTAAACAAAAAAGCTATCAAAACATAAATACGGTATAACAATTTTGAGAAGTGTATATAACAATCTCTGAGTTTTCATCTCATGAACGTTACATGCCTGTATTTGATCTTCTATTACTGACTCATGATGTAACCTTTTTCTCTGATTTTTTTGAGTCATCTAACTAGTTAACTTAATCCAAGTCACTAGTTAACTTAATTTTTTGCTTGTACTTATAATCAAATGTCCAAGAGAAACCTTAAAATTTTACAGAGCTTTAGATTCAAAGAGTAAAATAGAAACCTTAATTGAAGATATAAATGCTATGGAGATGAAGGATAATGTTGAGACTTGAAATCTTGATGCATGCATGAACTTTATTTTGTGTGTTAATTGTACTCTATGTGTTGGACTATGTATTAATTGGACTCTATGTTGCCATGTTGGAGCATGTGTGTTTATTCGACTCTATGTCTTGTATTGTGTATTAGTTGGACTCTATGTGATGGATTATGTGTGTTAAATGGACTATATGTTGAACTATGTGTGTTTATTGGACCCTATGTGTTAGATTGTGTATTAATTGTACTTTATATTGGAGTATGCGTATTTTTACTTTTTAGGATTCTATGTCTTATATTATGTATTAATTGGCTCTATGTGTTGTTATATCTGTGTTAGTTGGATTATTTTTATCACATGTTTTAATCCTAGATAATTTGCATACTATCCGACTAAGTACTCGGTATCCGTTTTCTACCCGTCCGTATAATATCCAATATCTGTTTTCTACCCATTCATAAATACCTATATTCGTATCCGTATCCTACCCGATTTTGCTCTTCCCGTATCCGTATCCAAAAAAAAAATTAGGGTATGATACGAGATGACCTACTACCCGACCGTAACCGACCAGTTTTCACCCCTAATTGAGGTGGCACCTTGAAATTGGGGGCGTTGTTGGTAGAGGGCAAGACAAGCGTGAAGGAGGGGTTAACATCGGTGTGAGTGAGGTGATTCTAGGCGGCCTGTCGGCAGTGGCACCCTTTGGAGCCCATGCTAGCTAGGATTCAGGAATCATGAGGGGAGATTGAGTGGGAGCTTGGAATTGGAAGGGCGGCATGGCTTGGGCGGGGGCATGGAGGAGCACAATCCAGAGGAGAGCGGCATGAAGGACAGTGGATCAAACTAGGGTTATAGTGGAGAGATATGCTAGTGAGAGAGTGACAGGGGAAGCGAAGGAAAATATTACGGGGTTTTTGTGAAAAATTCATAAATGAGGAAGAAGGATCCCATCGCTTTGCATCTAAAACATTGAGATAGGACCCAAAGATTGTAGTGGACTATTTGCACCAAATATGGAATTTACATAGAATTTTTATATTTATCATGTTATTTTTAATCATGTCCCGGTCTGTTAAGTCTTTCCCTTTTCTTAGGTCATGTCGGGAGGCCATGTTGGGGTGCCCCGATCTGTTAAGTCTTTCCCACTTCTTAGGCCATGTCATGTCGGGATACTCCGGTCTGTTAAGTCTTTCCCTCTTCTTGGAAATGTCGGGCTATATGCCAGACTCGTGGCCCGTTACTGTACGTGACATGCTTAACGGGCCATAGGCCAGGCCGCGCTGGGCGGCCTGTTGGCCAATTCGAGAAACCCTAGATCACGTAAATGCCCTTGCGCCGCCTGCTCCCCAGCTGACCCTCCTAGTCTTGTCTCCACACCAGCGACGACGATGGCCTTGCTATCCTTCCGTGCGCTGCCACCGTTCTCCTCTCCTTGCCTAGGCCGCTGTCGCTCTACTCCCCAGAAGACGCGGCTGTGAGCTTCCCCTCCACTAGGCCTCCGGCGACTGCAGCAGGTACCCCTTGCACATCCATAGCTGCCTCCGCTGCCCGGGTGGTGGATCCGCCAATGATTTTATCCAAATGACCGCTTGTTTAGGTCCATTGAAATGGGGGATTCATCCGTTCTCTAGTTGTGTCTGTTGTCGAGTGGAATGTCTAAAAAAAACCAGTGTGTACAAGGGTAATTCTGCGCTGATTTCTGAGGGCCTTGTAATTAAATGGTTTAGCGGCAAATGTCTAGTAAGATGTTACCAGTGGCCATATGGGATTTGAATGGATTAGCTGCTCAATCATGCTGTTGGATGAGTGAGGAGATTTTGCCATGAGAAAGGAACTCTTCGAATTCTCAAGTACTAGGGCGGCTGATCGCATTTATTTCATTTGTTCCCTGGTAATATCGTTGTAATTCTGTTCAGAAGTTTTTTCAACCCATGATTTTTAGGGATCAACTGGCTAGAGTGGTACAAATCAAATCTAGGAACTTTGTAATTCAGAATGTAGAAACCCTACACTATACTCATATATCCCCAATTTTGTGATTGCGTCCACTATCGAGTAGAATGTCTAAATAAACAGTACGCGCAAGGGTACTTCTGCGCCAATTTCTGAGGGCATTGTAAATAAGTGGCTTAGCTGCAAATGTCTAGTTTAATGTTACCTGTGATCACATGGGATTTGAATCAATCAGTTGCCCAACCATGTTGGTGGCTGAGTGAGGAGATTTTGCCACGAGAAGGGAACTCTTTGAATTATCAAGGTAGGGCAGCCGATTGAATCCGTTTAATTCGTCCCCTGTTGGTAGGTTTTATTTGAATCTGGTTTACGATTATTGACCCTTTGTAAATTTGTATTACTGTGGTTGTTCTGTAGAGCAGTATTTACAACTCATGATTTTAGTGACAAACTAGCCACAGAACAGTAGGAAGCAAATCTAGGAACTTTGAAATTTAGAACATATAAATCCTAATTGTACTCGTACATCCCCAATTTCAGTGGTGGTGTTACCAAAGAAGTCCGAATAAATCGTCTGGAAAATGCGAAATTGATTTAAATTTGGTAAAAAATAATCATGAACAATTGGGTATTTCTAATATCATAGTTGTACTTCTTTAGCAATTGTACAACTGAGCTATTCATGGATGCAAGACTCCTAGATTTGCCTCAGGATGCACCAAAATGGTTGTAGATGTTATGATGATGGCAAAGTCACTAGTGATAATTATTTCCTAACTTATTTGTGTGTGATCTTTGTTCGATGGCTAACATCTGGAATGATGACGGTAGAAATTTATTAATTTGTTTACATCTCTTTGTGTATGGTGAGGCTGTGGCACTGCGCAATGGTTTGTGTTGTCAATAATGAATTCTTATTATACTAAGGTGTCGTTCTCATCAGCTTATTATTTACCTTATCTACTTATCTCCGAATCGAAAAGTCAAACGCTTTGACTTTTGCAGTCTCTCTTTTTTTTTTTCTATCTTGAAACCACGCCTCAAAGTTCTAAGAAATGACTCATCGGATTTTTCAAACTATGTCGGGAAGTTCTTGAAGTTCAGTTTATAAACAAATAGAAAGATAAAAAGATAAGCTGAAAAGAATAGCTCCTAAAAAAATAGTCCACCATAGAGAAACTATATAAAAAGATGATCACCATGTACTACTGAATTTCTGATATCTTTTGATTAGGTTGGAAGGATGAAGAAGGGACTACATCCTCAGATGCAGTGGATTTCATACGTAACGCAGAGTGGCAGGCTGATCAATATTATGATGACCAAGGTCAACCATACTGGCAAAGTGTATCATATGAGGGCAAAGCGTCAAATGGCTCAAAGCTTAGGTCAGATTGCAAAGTTCAAACGCCGGTATGAGCAGCAAGCCGAGGAAAACGAAGACAAGTAGGCTGTGATTTGCTAGGAGATATAGATTCTCTGTAGCCTTAAGCAGATTCCTTGACTGCAGATATTTTACATAAGAAACTGAGTCTGGTTTTTTTAATGTGCTTCCACCTCAATAATGTTACCCTTTTTCCTTTTGTCCCCTCGTTATTTATGTTCACTAGAGCCATGTATGTTGCTTTATTCCGCCTTGAAGCCTCAAGAAAAGTGGCTAGCGATATATTTCCATTTTGACGTATTAGATTCAAGCTTTATCACTTCTCCTGAAATCTGTTTGCTGCTCTTGTGCGTATGTTGTTTTCTGTTACAACCTACACATTTGTGTAACCTGATGCGTCCTGCCCGTTTTGCATTACTTTTGAAGGCAGTGACCACCTTGTGAATAGTTGGGATTTTTATTAAGTTGTAATTAGCAGGACATGCCAAAAGAAATGTCTGTCAGCCTCTGAATTAACATGCCTCTTTTTTTAGAGGAAGGAATTAACATGTAGCTTGTTTAAGTTTTAAGTACATGAGGCATCAATTGTGTACGAGAAAAGTACTGTATCGTTATGGAATGATCGTATGAAATGTGCAGTGAGTAGAACGGATAAAGTACTGTATTCTTAGGAAAGATCATATGAAACGTGCCTTTGCCTAACGGATAATATTCAGTTATCCATTTTCGCTCCTAAAAAAATTGTCCATTTTGGTGTGACATAGAAGCAAGAAAAAATGTTCAGTTGGACTACAATATTACTTGTTCTCGCATATAAGAGTATTCATGCTTAAGACTGTCTCTAAACACACACACATGATTAGAGATAGCCTTTAACTACTATGTATAAGAACTACATCTAAGATATAAACATCCTCCCTGAGACTATTGTAGATGCCATAACATGGTTACTAAGACAAATCGACCATAATGGATAAAGAGTACTTCAAAGGCGACGACTGCTAGGGTATTATGTGATAGTCGATGGGGTGTAACTATGTCCGCTCAGGTTCGATCCCTACGATCAAATCAGGTCACACCACAGGCTGCTCTTGTGCATATGTTTTTTTTAGAAAAAGACTGAAGGGTCTCATAGTTATATATTACTCAAAAGATATGTGCTTAAGCCGAAACAAAAGCAAAGGAAAACCAAGCAACACTGCTCTTGTGGGTA
Organism: Olyra latifolia; assembly: GCA_036346145.1. Classification (NCBI taxonomy): domain Eukaryota; kingdom Viridiplantae; phylum Streptophyta; class Magnoliopsida; order Poales; family Poaceae; genus Olyra; species Olyra latifolia. The sequence continues at coordinate 14,345,842 of CM070533.1, forward strand.
TGTTGTTTTCTATTGCAACCTACGCCACATTTGTGTCAACCTCGTGAATAGTTGGGATTCTCGTGAAGTTCTAATTAGCAGGACATGCCAAAAGAAATGTGTCTGTTGTGTGTCCTCTGAATTAACATGCAGCTTGTTTTACAGTTTTAAGTACATGAGGCATCAATTGAGTAGAACGAGAAAAATACTGTATCCTTATGAAATGATCATATGAAATGTGCAGTGAGTAGAACCGATAAAGTACTGTATTCTTTGGAAAGATCCCATGAAATGTGCCTTTGCCTAATGGATATTCAATTATCCATTTTTGTTCCAAAAAAATATCCATTTTAGTGTGACGTAATAGAAAGAAAAAAAATGTTCAATTGGATTGTACAATATTACTTGTTCTCGCATATAAGAGCATCCACAATTAGGCCTGTGAGTAAAACCGATAAAGTACTGTATTCTTAGGAAAGATCCTATGAAATGTGCCTTTGCCTAATGGATATTCAATTATCCATTTTTGTTCAAAAAAATTATCTATTTTAGTGTGACATAATAGCAAGAAAAAAAAAGTTCAATTGGATTGTACAATATTACTTGTTCTGACATATAAGAGCATCCACAAGTAGGCCTCTTAGCAATGTCTTTAAGCACTCTCTCACATGTTTAGAAATAGCCTCTTAACTATTATGTAAACAGAACTACCTCTAAACTAAAGGCATCCTCCAAGCTGAGGCAACTTCTAAGCATAGAAAATATTAAATTATTGTCTATGGCCAGTGGGTCTAGTGGACTTAAGCTTAAAAATAATATCACCTCTAACTAATATGGGTGGCATAACAAAGTTACTAAGACAAACTGACCACAATGGATAAAGAGTATTTCAAAGGCGACGACTACTGAGGGTCGTGCGTAGCATACGTGACTTGACGCACACCAGTGGCCCAATCTTTTGATAGATTATACTTTGGCGGAACGAGGACATTCACGAGACAAGGCTTTCAATCCAGCGAGATTGAATCCTTGCAATGGTTACACTCACGCACTTGTCGTTATCAATTGTGCTCGCGCTCGATTGACCTCGCCACAAAGGCTAATTCCTGCACGCAATAGAAGAAACGAGCAAGAACGAAATACAAAACAAACAATCTAAAATATCAAATCCAAAGTTGAGGTTATCTTTCACTAGATCAGGTCTACTCGACACTACCCAATGAACAAGTGTTTCGCATGCAGTAGAAAGCAAATCTAACAATAACCTAAAGAACGAGAAGAGGGGGTGGTTGTAATAGCCCAATTTAAAATTTGCCTACAGGATTAAAATAGCCTAGGTGAAATTTTGGTTCTACCCGTTTGACTAAACCTAGAAATTTCTAGGTCAGTTAGAATTTCACCTCTAATTAATCTAGTATTACAATCCAATTTAGAAATTTTGCCCATAATAAAACTCATTAAATCCTAAACCTAATTGAGCAAATTGAAGTTTTAGGGTTAAGATTTCACCCAACCAAATAATTCCAAACCAATTCTCTTAATTACAAATGAACTAATATCTATATACACATATTGGTGTGTGTGTGTGTGTGTGTATATATATATATATATATACCTCCGCGGGCCGATGAGCAAGGGAAAGGTGGGTGCGAGGCCTGGCTGCCCCGCCTCGATCAAGCCCGGCTTGGCCGGACGCTGCCGAGGGAAGGGACTTTGGTCCCAGCGCGGTCGGACGCGTCGAGACCGGACGGGGATGATGATGACATTGGTGTTTTTATCCTGGTTCAGGCCTCTACTGTCGGATAACAGCCCTACGTCCAGTCTCCGTTTAATGCCTGAGCTTAAACGAGTACAAGGGGGTGAAGTCCGAGTTTTGGGAAGCCCGGGCCTCGAGTACAATAAGTGCTCAAGGCACTACGTGTGTTCCTACCGTTACCTATATGTGGAGAACTACCGCCGAAGACTAGAGCTCCTACCCGAGTGCAAGTGCTCCTGTTCTACAGTGGCTATCTTCTGGGTGTGTGTTACGTGGGGTTGATGGTGATCCGATGGCCCTCTCCCGTTGCTGTGACCTGTGCGTCTCTTTTATAGGCGATTCCTGGCCACTGTAGCTTGCGTCGGTCCGTTGAATAGTCGTTACCTTGCCATGCTGGGGCGTACGAAAACTCACCGGGTAATCGAGCGTATCTGTGCCCATGCGGGCGGTCGACGGGACCTGCTACCAACCCGCCGGTAACCTCCGCTAGGCTTTCCTCGGTACAGTGCACGCATTTAATTCTCGACGACCTCCGGGAACGAAGCGTATCCTGTCCGCGGCGCGGCGCAATCTGCCTCGGGTCCCGAACCCTGAACTTCGGAAGCCCGGGAAGAGTGAGTGGCTCGAGCTTACGTGGCGGGGAAGCTCGGGCGCGAGCCTGCCAAGCTCGAACGCGAGCTTGCTAATCCCGGGCTTACTTCCTGTGGGGCCGAGAGTAAGTCAGTGGGCCGTATTTCCATGGGCCACGTACTTTCCCCAACAGCTAGCCCCCGAGCCTCGAGCGGGACGATGGCGTGCCACTCAGAGGTTTATTTGGCAACTGCCTTCGGGCGAAATACCTGCCCTTTCACGCGCGCGGGGCCCCCACAGTCTTCGGCGGGAATTCCAAACTAGCGCGGTTATGCGCGCCGTTTCCTTCTCCTTGGTTTTCGCGTCTTATGGCGGACAGGCGACGGTTCGTCTCCCCACGCCGGTTTATTATCAAGCAGTTTTCCCTTTGCCGCTTCCTTTACGCCTTCTTGTGCTGTCTGCTCTTCTCGCCTTCTTGTGCTATTTGCTCTTCTCGCCTTCTTGTGCTATTTGCTCCTCTCGCCTTCTTGTGCTATTCGCTCTTCCGCCATCCTTCCACCCTCCGATCTTCCCTTTCTGATGGCGCCCTTCACACGGAGTCTCCTTACCGAGGACGACCTGAAGGGGCTGGAAGCCGCCGGCTTCATCGAGGTCGGCGAATGGAGGGTGGCCGGCGATGAGGTGGTTCCCGCGCCCAAGAGCAAGGAGTTCGTCTGCTTCGAGCTTTTTGCGGTTCACGGGCTCCGGGTTCCGGAGTCCGGGTTCCTTGACGCGGTCCTTACTCAGTGCGGGATCGAGTTGGTGAACCTCAATCCCAACTTGATCCTATTTTTGACGATCTTCGCGCACCTCTGCGAGGCATTCGTCGGGGTGGAGCCGTCGGTCAGCCTCTTCCTCAACTTCTACGAGCTGACCACGACCGGCGGGAACAATGTGGCGGGGTGCGCCTACTTCAAGCTCCGCCGCTACATGAATCCCGTATACCCAGTGTTCAGAGCCAAGGAGAACGTCGGGGGGTGGGCGTCGCGGTGGTATTACGCCAAGGTGCTCGATGATTGCGTTCTATGGTTTGCGAACGCAAACCCTGGGAAGTTGACGCTGCCCCGGCCTTCGCTGGAGCCGGTGGAGGCGGCCTCGGCAGCCAAAATCCGGGATTTGGCCGGCCGGGGGCTCAACGGCTACGACATTGTAGCCGACTTCGTCAAGCACCGGGTGAGCCCACTGCGAAAGCGGGTTCGCCCTTTCTTCGAGATCCGCTGGTGGGACGATCTCACCCGCGAAGGCACTTCCCGTAAGTTCCTTCCTTCGACCTTGTAGTCCTTTGCCCGAGCTTTCTTTGGGCACATTTCTGATGCTCCCACTCTTCTCTCTGTAGCTCTACCCGAGGATAATGTGGTCCGGGCTGTGAGGATTCTTCTGCCCGTGCACCATAACGAGCCATCAGGCTCGGGAGTCCGCAACGTCCTGGACGAGGTACGTACTCCCGTGGGCTTAAACGCCCCTGGAAGCGGTCTTCTGTGGGCGCGGGCTGATGTCCCGTGACTTATCTCACAGGGGGAAGCGTGAGAGGAAACCAAGCCCGCCGAACCTGCGCCGGTGGCGGCTTCGGGAGCTGTCAGCTCGATGGCCGGCGACGACGCGGGCACCCTGGCGCAGAAAGAATAGGCCGCGAGTAAGTGACCGCCCTCGAAGAAACTAGCTAGTCGCTTCTCAGGCAAGATTGCTCGTGTGGGGCGGGGCCCCGAGCCTCGATTCTGTCCCGACCCAGCCGGTTTGGCAGTTCGAACTCGGGACTCGGCGGTCTTGATACCCAAACCGGCGCCGAAAAGGCGCTTACTGGTGCCGATGACGACTCGGACGACGGGTTGGCCGAGACTAGAAATTATTCTAGCCTTTTAACAATTTACTTAATAAAATAGAAATTATTAAAAATAGTTTTACGACTCCAAAAATTCTAGAAATTTTTTTGTTAAATACTAGAAGATACCATGGCTTTAGTAAAAATACTTAGGAACAGTAAGTCATTTTTAAACCTCTGCTTAATTCAAGAAACTCCTTTTAGGGTATTTCATAAATAGCCTTTCCATTCAAATAAATTATTTAATGAACTCCTAAAATCATGAAAAATTTCCAGAGTAGCATAAACTTAGTTTAGAATTTAATTAAAGTTATTATATAATTTTTGCATTGTTATCACTCCCTGGATAATTTGTTAAAGTTTTTAAACTAATTCCCCTAAGGATTTATAATGCAGTAACTGAACCTGAATTATTTTAAATATTAAATGAACTCTTTTAAATTCCTAAATTTTACAAAGACACTACTAACCATCAAAGAAATTTACCAAAATATTGAATCTTGGTTTAGCTTGGTAATTATACATAATTACCTTGTTAGAGTAATGTAAAACCTCTCTTAGGAAATAATCTTTCACTTTTAAACAAAATTCTACTAATTAGACCATAGTAGCAGCAAATTATTATTTTTGAAGGAAATACTTCTTACAAAACTGTCTTCCGTGTACAACTATTGGCTAACCTATGGGCAAACTATTAGGGGTAGCATTATGCATCATTGGCATATCATCTTCATAACGTCACACCACCGTTATCTTTTTGTAAGTTACTATATAGTAGCAGGATCATGGATCTTCCTCGATATCTAGGTTAAGACTTAACGTCAGTCCTCGATCGCTTAGCTAAGCGAGTTGCATTCCATGCATCATGTTTTCTTATTGCACATTGCTTCTTTATTTATTGTTCCTTGAATACGTTTCGTTAATAGACGTTGGGGAGCCAGAAGGACATTTCGTAGAGCAGCAAGAAGACCTTCACCAGTGTCAGGGCCCAGGCGAATTAACATTCATTAGATCATATTGATCCCAGTTTTTATTAAATTATTTCCTTTTAAGTATCAATTGCATGCTTTTAAATTATGAGTACCTACCTTGTTGAATTCATGATATATCATGCTTGTTTTATTGAACTGTTGATAACCAAAATGATTGTGTTGATGATCATTGATTAGTTGAATTACTACCTGATCGCCTTGACGATCAATCCTTGAATTACCCTGGTTTAGGAAGAAAATAATTATTAGATATTCACCGGACATGATTATACAATGACAAGGATAAATTGGATATTGGGCCTGGCATGCCAGTATGTAGTGTATTTGGTTGTGGTTATGGTTCTGTACGGACAGGGTCTGATACAGTGGTGTAGCAGAGGCTATGAGAGCGGGAGAAAGAAGTTATCTTGGGCAGGGTGGACCCAGTTATAGGGTGGAGTGCAGGCTCGCCCTAGCAGGAGCGTAGAGACATATGCGTAGCGGGAGAACGCTGTCACTAGGCTGATGGGGTGGTTCCAACACAACGCGTGGCTATCGCGCGGTAGTAGGAGTCGGGGGTCACATGAGGTGGCTTGCGAAACCAGCCCTTGGACGGGGAACCCTACTCTAAGAAGGTTCGGCTTGGGACGTCACCTGAGGGTGATTTAATCACTTACTGGACTGGCAAATCCAGTAGAATTGTGGTTCACAATGGGTCGCCAACCCGGAATATGATGGCGGGAGTAAGGAGATGTTTGGTAGAATGCATGGAAACTGCCATGGGATGTGATTTGTATTATGGTCGGGAACTTAAAACTCGATATTGACACATTGAAAGTAGAGCTTTGGTAAAAACTGCTAAGTAATAGGCTTTGATTTAAAACTCTAGCTTTCTGCAAACAAAACAACCCCCAACCTTTCCTTTGGAACTTCTACCACTAAATGCATTAGGTTGGGTGCTAACTCGCCAGTGTTTGGATGACATTGACCTCGCACACATAAACTCTTTTAGATGGTGAGTATGATCAAGACAAATATGCCTGTCATGAAGACGATGAACAAGAGTATGCTGACGATCAGGACGAGGCTTAGGGCGTCTCTCTAGTCGATTGCTTAGGCATAGCTGGGAAAAGACTCTTTTGGATCTTTTATTGCACTCTGATCTTTTATTGTTCTTGGAATAGTTTGGGCCAATGTGTCGTGTTGCAATACTTTGTAGCCTTCGGGCTTAATTAGGTACTTAATGTAATATAAGTTTTCCGCTTGTATGAAATGATTTGGCTATGTAAATGGTGTGCACTAGTGTACTGATCCAAGGACTAGTGCAGATCAAGTGGTGGCGAAGGACAGGCCCCACAGTGGTGGCCATATAAAGTATGGCGGCCAAAGAGGGGGTATAAACCAGATCAGGTCGCATGGGACCCATCCCCACCAAACCCTAGGGATACACGGGCTTTGGGCCTAAAGAAAAGGTGGCGCAGCACATGGCATATTCTGTTTACTGCCTTGTTTCAATGATTCCTGGCGCTCTAGACAGAATTTGGCAATGCGATTAGATGCGTTAGAAAACTTATCTCCTAAGCTTTCAGTAGAGTGGTAAAACGTCAAAAACAGACTCTGTATGTGGCCTGGACGTCCGTTTGATGGCAGACTACTTACAGACAGCCGAACTGGGCCTCCTAGAGACTTGGGCTTTGTGGGGCCCAAATCCCAGTAAGGATATTTATCAGAAAATGCCCCAAATGCCAACTGTCTAGGATTTTAGTTGCATTCAAAAATAGTATAACCTGTTTATCTTTTTTACATGTTACAAAATATTTTACAGCGGAAGTAAAGATACGACCTAGTAATTTATAATAGCAAAAGGAAAATAGATGCCCATATACCATAGGCAAGGCCTGAGCATATGGTAAACCCTAGACATCGGTCCTATACAAACACCAGTCTTCACCATAGATGTCCATTTCTGAGTAGAAAGTAAATCCTGTTCAAAGAAATAGACAGTTTGCCCATATAATATGGGTAAGTACTAGCCGTACTTGCAGGTTTCCATTGGAAATAAAATATTAACTATATGCAAAATGTTTCAAAGAAAGGTAAGGTTATAATTTAATGTGGTATAGAATGCAATATTTTAAGACTTAGCATCAACATTTCAAAATTGTTTTCTAAAACATTTAAATGAGTTAGTAAATCGTTATCTCTTTTTTTTTCATCCTTAACTCATCTAACAATCATTATCTTTTCTTAAAATTCATGGATTTATTTGACTAGAATAGGCATCATCCAGTTTGACATAACTTCATATACTTGAAGTAGGATTCATTAATGAATTTGTTATCAGCTCAGCAGAACCTGCCCAGCTTTACCCGTAAAATGACCGATAATATGGATGGGTGGTATTTATGTCATTTCTATTCAGAATAGTCTAAGTTTTGCAATGTTTCGTACAAGGCGCAAACATTGAGGAAAAACCCTGGCGATATTGGCCTCCGCGCAGACACAGCCGGTAACATGTGAATCACTTGGCCTAATATCTCAGAACCTGGCAAATGCCTGGCCTCTGCATGATCATTACCGATGGCTACTCGGCTAACATCCCAAATGCTCAATATTGCAAAAACACTAAAGCAATACCTTGGCCATGCAATTACCATTATGGTAATTCATGCCTGTACTTTTCAATTTTTCCGATCTCCTCTATATCACAATGTCTATATGACAATGATGATATTTATCCTACCTGTTGAAATATCTAGATATCTAGATTTTCTTATACTAGGGTATTATCAAGTTTATCCATTTAAGGTGGGCTTTTGGTTGTGTAGCTTGGATTAACTATTCTACATGAAACGACAAATATAATAATTCAAATAAGGGTATTTCAAAAATAAATAACTACAAATTAATGCGATAAATAAGCAAATAAAGAAATTTAGGAATTCAATATGTTTCAAGGATAGGAAAACCTTCCTATTTTTATAACAGGTTCCAATATTTGTATATTAGGCTAGGTACTCAAATATGCAGATCCCTTGATTGATCAATTTTTTTCAAAATATTCATTAAATTCCTCAAATCTGGACTCAATTTCTTCTTGATTGAAATTCACAAGATTTTCGTATTCTAATATTTCGAGATAAAAAGTCAAATGAAGATTCAAATGAGAATACAAACAGATATAAACATAAAAGGAGTAGTGGATGATTTTTCCTAAAGGTGGAAGTGGGATGACTAGGGTTTTGGAGGGTGATGGATTGTATGATTTTTAGGTTTTTCTTATCCAGATTTTTGGAAAGAATATTAAGGATTCACCTTATCTTTTGTTTACCCGAAAAGAGGGGAGATATCTTCAGGAGTAGGAAGTGGTCTCCAAGGTGAATTGGGTGTTTGGGCAGCATAACATGGTGAAATCACAAGCAGCATTTTTTTGCATATAATATATTTATGAAAATTGGAATTTCTATTAAGCCTTATATTGAAATTATGAATAATAATTATGGAGAAATATTTTCTACATAACATATTCATGGAAAATTCATATATGATCAAATGAATACATCGTAGGGTCAAAATCATATTTTAATATCAAATTTTGGATTATTTAAATCAATATTTTTATTTGACCTTATATTGCAAATAATAGTAATAATTAGAAGAATTGATTTTGGCATTATAACCCTATATGGAAATGCATATATGAGTTGAGTAGGACATGTAAAAATTGCTAGCATAATTTTATATCAATTTTATATGGGTTTTAAAAATTGCTAGCATATATTAATTAAAGAAAGGGTTTTAAATTCAAATTTGAATTTCTATGGGTTTCAAAAATGATGTAAAACATTATTTTGAGCAACTTTTGTATAGGAGGTTTTTGCTAATTTTGCTTCTAAGTTCTTCAATTTAAAGAATTTTCAAAACTGGACAGTGAATAGTGCCTAGAATTAGGGTTCTTAAGGAACTTGATTCAAGATTTTCTAATTGGGGAAATTTAGGGCCAAATTGACGGGGGGCTTTGCTAGAGGAGGTTACTAGGAGTATTTTGATGCCTAGATTGTGAGTTATGGTGGTCTATAGTGATCTATCATCATGGTGGAGCGGTGGCATGGCTAGGGCAGAAGAAGGGTTTTCGATTTGTGGCTCGATTGTGCGAATTGAATGGAAATTGGGCCTATAGGGGATACCTTGAGGGTAGTAAACAAGGAATCCGAGCTTCGATTGTTATAGAAATAGCTTGGCACCGTGGGGAGGCAAAATCAAGGTGGAGGCAACGGCAGCGGTGGTGCTACAACGTGTCCGGGGGTCGGTGGTAGCTTGACCTAGCTTCGGGGTGACTCCACAAGCATAACTCCTATTGGCGTCGGGGGCGGAGGAGCAACAGAACAGCCTGGTACCGTGCGACAGTGGTGTTTCAACAGAATAGGGCGGGGGCAGCACTCGAGATTGATCATTCGTGGGGTGTTGGTGGGTGTTGAAGCTTGGATGATGATCAAGGAGGTGAGGGAGATCATCTATTTATAGGGTCTCTATGTCGGTTATGGAGATCACCGGATAGGGCAACAGTGAGGGTTATCTCTGACGAGAAAGTTGTGGGTGGTTGATGTGGTTCTAGAGCAAGACAATAGTTGTGTATGATTCTAGAGGGTAGAGGAGTATTTTGGTTATAAGTTTACCAGGGGTCATGAACTGAGATGGTGGGCAGAGAGGGGAATCAGTGGGGCGGCGGTGGATTGAGCTCAACTCCGGCGAGATTTCAAAGGGATAATTTGGTGGCTGGGGTGTAGATCAAGGGATTCTCATGGTTCAGAGAGGAAGAGGGGTAGATATGCTAGCTGGGCTGTAAATCAGGGAATTCTCATGGTTCAGAGAGGAAGAGGGGTAGATATGCTACAACTTTGCTGTGGGGTGTGAGGCGAAATAAAGAATGGAGAAGGAGGTCTAAGAGGTAACGGGGATGCTAGCTTGCAATGGTGGTGTTGCGGTGTAGCGTCGAAATCTCCCAAATTTTCTAGGCAATGATTGTGCTTCATGATCTAGAAAGATAGAGGAGAAGTTTATCTAGGTTAGGTTTCTTGGTTGGCACTGAGGTGGAGATAATGTCTGTAGAGGCGATGGCGATGGATGAAATCGGTGGCAGCGCTGTTCCGGCGAGTGGATTGCTGTGGGCACGGACTGAGGAAGGAGATGAGTCAGGGCCGTTGGATTGGGGAGACGTGGAGCTTTAGAGACCATCAGATCGGCTTCAAATCCAGCAGACAGGGCGCGCACAGGACTGGACCGAATCGGTGTGGCTGACAAATAGGGCCTAGTGGCAGGCGGGACCCAGTGGCAGTCAGTTCAACTAGGGGAAGGATGGGCCAATATGTGGGCCTGGTGGGCGGGAGAGGCCGATAGGTGGGCCTAGCATGTAAGAGAGGGATGGGAGCTGATAGGTGGGGTCAGCTCTAAGGGTTTTCTCCCAGGGAATTTAAATAAGGGATTTTTAGTAGGATATTAATTCCGGAGAAGCTTTAAAAATTATATAAAAATATAGGGGGTTCAGAAAAATGTGAGAAAAATTTCTATAGGTTAAGAAAAAGATGAGGGATCTTCCTAGAGCATAATAATGTATTCCTTTTTAAGATTTTATCTCAAAAATTTATTTGTGTAATTAAAGGCTTTTCTATTAGGAGAATAATTCCATAAATCTAGTTTTATTCCTAGAAATTCATGAAATGCTCATAAAAATATAGAAAATTAGCCATAGGCTCAGTAGAATAAGGGGAACTCAAATATAAATAATATTTATTATTTTATCGAATAAATAATTGTGGTAAAATAGAGATGAGGTATTTTCCTTAAGGATTAAATAAACATCAATTTGAAAAATTCCAAGAATTTGAGGGGTGATTCTAGGGACTTAAAAATGACTTTTCACGAAAAAATTTTCATACCAAAAATAGGAGAAAATTTGGGTATGTCATAGGCTTGGACTTCGGCTTGGTTGGACGTATAAGAGGTTGTTGGGCCTTGGTGATGATGTGTTGTACCTCTTGTGTTGATCGTGAACGGCTTGGCCAAAGGATTCAAACCCATTTGATGTTCTTCTTATCCCTCTAGCGAAGTAGGGAAAGTAGTCAATGTAGGAGAAGTAGTGGACCTAATGGATGTAGTTGAAGTAGTACAAGCCGTGTCCATATCCTTGTAAGTGATGTCCTCATCATCCTCTCCTTCTTAAATCGAAGTCATCCTCGACTACATGACATTCTTTTCTAAAAGGTTAGTAGCAACAGTAGGTAGAGGAACATTTGTAGCTAATAATACAGCACCCTTCAATTTAATTTTTGATTTATTTGCACAAGGGTCTTTCGTCTTAAGTGCAATCATATCTTTAGCTACATTATTATTTTCTCTTGTATCACACTCCTATTGCTTTCTTTTAGTTTTGTCCTCATCAATTTTCGACAAGTCAGCATGAGTCATTGGATGTAACACAATTTTCTTTCCTTTAAAGGTGAAAGCATAATGGTTGGTTCTACCATAATGAGTAGCATCTCTAACATATATCCAAGGCCGACCTAGCAGAGAAGAGCATGCTTCCATAGGTACGACATCACAGTCAACATAATCATGATAAGAATCAAGAGTGTCGCACAGTTTTATTTCCCCTCACCTTATTGCAATTATTAAACCATTGAATGTAGTATGGTTAGGGATGATTTTGCGTGGTCACCAAGCTTCTCGACCATCTTATTATTTGCAAGATTGTTGCAACTATCTCCATCGATGATGACGTGCACCACACTCTTTTTGACAATGAACCTTGTTTGGAAGAGATTGTGGCACTGATTTTGCTCATCGCGCCTGGGTTGTGCATTAAGTACACATGTGACAACAATACCCAGATACTTCTCCGTCATCATAGCATTCAAAATATCTTCCTCTAGAACGTCCTCTCCTATAGGGTTAGTTGCAACAAGATTCAATTCATCGTCATCATCACTAGCACCAATATGCTTACCATTATTTGTTACAATAGGAGCACATCGATTTGGACAATCCTTCATGATATGTCCTAATCCCTTGCAACAGAAACATTGCACATCGCGTGTCCTTCCGTGGAAGCCACCGATGAAGCGCTCTTCGTAGGCGCTTGTAGGGTAGGTACTTTGCTTGATGTTGAAGCTTGTGACGGTGGTGTAGAAGTAGTGGAATGCCCGCGCAAGCTAGATGAAGAAGGATAGGCAGCAGGAGTCGTAGGAATTCTTAGTGAAGGTATGGATCATTCTTGTCGGGACCCGAAAAATGGAGTCGAATCCCTGCTGTGCCTTACCTGTACTAGTCCCTGGATCAAGTAGCTAGTACACACAGATATACAGTTTGGATCATCACCATTCAACGAGAAGTACTTTATTACATCAGAGTGCATAATTATTACAAAGTTTAGGCTTCATGGCCTAGCAGTGGAAATTCAAATAACATAGTTTAACTCAAATGGAAAACCCAACGCAACTCCACAGGCATGTCTGAAGGATGCGCTCCTAGACATCGGAGTAGTCTTCATCTTGAACTCCTTCAGCGAAGTCCCCGTCCTGGTATACTTCCTCCTCGGTGTCGCATCCTGCTCGTTGGAATTAGCAGCCCCGCGTAAAAGGCGAGGGTGAGTACACTTTATACTCAACAAGCAAGGCTGACTAAATGCAACTAGGGCTTAACAAAGGAGAGGTAAAGGTTCTTTTGCATAAAGCTAGTTTTGCAAGTTTTTCCTAAGGTTTTATAAAATGATTTGAAATGTGTTGAGGAAAACGAATCTTTGAAGTATTTCTTTAAAAACTCCGGCCTCGACCGGTTTTGCCCGAACCTGGCTACTCACGGCACCCACCGTGCAATTACCCTCATCGCTCATAGCACCCACTATCAGGAGAAAAATCAAAACACACGACACCGATCGTGGTTTTTCCTTTAAAACACCATTTAGAAAATAAAGATAAGAAGTACCAATGAGGCAGCTCCCCGTCGTCCGTCCTTGACCGTGGACACGGCTATCATGATAGTTTTACACTCGTTAGAGGTTGCACGCTTTACCCATGAGAGGTGATCTCCCCTAGGAATCACCCAAAGGAAAAAGAACATCACAAGGTCTTTAACCGATATTCTCCTAGCCTGGCATTCCCTCTAAGGATTCCACCGCAGCGCTAGTTACTCTAGTTGGCTGAAATCCCCTCTTGAGCCTACAGAACAACACCTATTGCCTACTCCACCGACTGGAATGCCATAACTAGAAGTCTGAAGGGTACTCAACCAGGGCTTGCCCACACAAGCACTCAATGGTCGCACTGTTCTACTTAGCTGGTCTACCCTAAGGAATCGGTCCTAAGAGATCAAGGTGGGTCCCGCACTGGACCCGAATCTCGTGCACGCAGCACCATCCTTGCAACCATCCACCCCAATCAGGTTTTGCAAAACATTTTTTCCAATAGCACCCACTATCAACTAGCCCATTTACAAACGAAATGACAACACCAATTGTCCTTTCAAAATCACGTGGTAAACTGGTAATTAATGGTAACAAGCAATTAATCAAGTGGTTCACTATGAGCATTACTAAGCAGATGCAAAACCTATTCAAGGATATTTCAATAATTAATCAAAATTAATAATCCTAAGGTGGCAAGGATATTTTATAAGAATTAATTATCAATGGGGATTTAGCTAGGCAATTTAGTTATTTGGCATTTTATATAAAATATACATGCTACTGTTCAAATTCTACAAAACTTGTTTGAAAACATGGGTTCAGAGGTTTCAGCACTTGCCTTGATCGACGTAGTGGGGAGGGTCCTCAGCTGCGTCGGAAACGAACTTGGTACTCGGGTCTAACGCAACAAAAATAAATAAACAAATAAATATAATGCAAAAGGAAAAACAGAAATTTAAATGTATGTCAATGCACATGAAATTTTGTAAAACAGTAGACGATGATTTTACAAACATTTTAAAATTTGTTTCACAGTTTTTGGATTTATAAAATTAAAGATATGAATTTATTAAGGCTTTGACTTTATTAAAATATAAAAGGAAACCCTCGGGTTGGGCCCAGGGGAGCAGCCCACGGGCTCGGCTCGATCGGGCGAAGCCCTCACAGCAAAGCGCCCGGCTCGGCAGCGCGCCTGCCTAGCGGAGCGAACCGCCCTGGCCTGCAAGGCTGGACAGTGGAACGGCGGCGGCAAGCGCTAAAGAAGCGGGTCGCGGGCTCAACACGGACGCCCACGGCGCGCCTTGGTAGGCGTGGCGAGGTTCGGCCGGTCGCGATTCGCCCAATATGAGGGCGGCGCGACGCCCAAGTCTTGAATCGGGCGGCCGTAGCCTGTGGAGAAGGCGCGGGAGGCGCGCCCCACGCTGAGGACGGGCGAACGGCCCAACATGAAGGAAGCGCTGCCCAAGACGGGCTCATGGGGAGCGGCGGTCCAACTTGAGCGAGGCGCGGGCGAGGCTCGAGTGGGTTGACGGCTGGCGAGGCCCGGTGGCCGACAGTGGGGCTTCACCTATCGGTGACCCGGGCGAGGACGGGCGGCGCGATGGGCGGCGGCCGGTAGGGGAGAAGGAAGAGGGCGAGGCGACGACGGGCGGGTCGGCTGAGTGGGAGGCCGGCGGCGGCGTGTGGCTCGTGGGCGCCCGCGGCGGCGCGCGCGGCGAACGGCGGCGGGGGCTAGGATAGTGGGGTGGGCGAGGACGGCGGTGGTAGGGATGCCGCAGGGCGGCGGCGGGCATGGCGCCGCCGGAGAGGCTCGGCGGAACCAGCGCGGGAGGGAGGAGGCGTGGTGGCGGGTCTCTCCGTGGCCCTACTGTTTTGGTCGAGGGGAAAACTTTCTAGGACCCTAGGGGTGCTAGAGAGGGGTAGAGGAGGGGAATTTTACCGGCGGCGGCGACGAATTTCGGCGAAGAATAGGGACGGCGGTGGTGAGACAGTAGCACCTTCGGCGTCGAAATTCGGCGAGCACAGTCGACGATTCCTGCAGCTGAAAGGCGGATAAGTCCAGGGGCGGGAGAGGAAGGACGTCCTCAGAGGGTTCGGCCAATGGTGCGCACCTGGCGACGAATTCCGCGGAGAGGCAAAGGTGAGACGGGCGGCGGCGGCTGGGTTTTAAATAGGGTTTTGGGGAGGGATTTCGGAAGGGAGAGATCGATTCGTGTAGGGATTGATCCCCTATGATCATGGGAACCAATTTTTCCGGTTTTATAAAACTTTAATTAACATTATTATGCAATTAGGTTTCGGAAGGTTTTGATTTTTGCAAAAGCTTTTAATTAGGAACATACTCATTTTTAAATACTTTTAATATTTCCAAAAGTTCTCATGAGATGCAATGCATATGATTTTTATTTTTGAAAATGAGGATGTTCCAAACCTCCTCCCCCCACCTAAACGGAATCTCTTTTCAAACAGATCCAGGAACTCTGCTCGGAGATCTGCTTCATGCTCCCAGGTTGCTTACTTCTCAGAATGATTGCTCCACTGCACTTTGCAAAGCTTGATCACTTGGTTTCTGGTTTGACGAGCAGCTTCTTCCAAAATACGAACCGTGTACTCTTGATAAGATAGATCCTGCTGCAGTTCCAATTGTCCCAAGGGCATCTGCTCTTCCGGAACTCTCAAGCATTTCCTGAGCTGAGAGACGTGAAACACGTCATGGACATCTGATAGTTGAGGAGGTAGCTCTAGTTGATAAGCCACTTCGCCTCTTCTAGCCAAAACCTTGAAGGATCCAATAAATCGAGGTGCTAATTTTCCACTAACTCGAAAACGTCGCACTCCTTTCATTGGCGAAACCTTCAGATACACAAAATCTCAGCTCTCAAAGCTAAGATCTCGGCGGTGATGATCAGCATAGCTCTTTTGTTGGCTCTGGGCCGTCTTCAATCTCTGCTGAATTACTCGAACTTGCTTGTCGGCTTCCATGAGCAGATCCGGTCCAAAGACCATGCGTTCACCCGTCTCCTTCCAATAAAGAGGCGTTCTGCACTTTCTCCCATAAAGTGCCTCGAACGGAGCCATCTGCAGACTAGACTGGTAGCTGTTGTTATAGGAAAATTCTGCATAGGGTAAGTGTCGGTCCCAATTCTTTGCATTCGCCAATGCACAAGCTCGGAGCATATCTTCCAGTATCTGGTTAACTCTTTCCGTCTGCCCATCCGTTTGCGGATGATACGCGGTGTTGAAGTTGAGGTTAGTCCCCATCAAACTGTGCAGCTTTTCCCAAAATTTTGAGGTGAATTGAGTTCCTCTATCAGACACAATCTTCTTCGGCACTCTGTGCAAACAAACTATCTTAGCCAGATAAAGTTCTGCCAACTTATCTCCTGAATAAGTAGTCTTCACTGGGATAAAATGTGCTGACTTGGTCAAGCGATCCAAGATGACCCATATGGAATCATAACCTGCCTGGGTCTTCGGTAACCCCACTATAAAATCCATTCCGATTTCTTCCCACTTCCACTCAGGGATCCTTAAAGGTTGTAGCAATCCTGCGGGTCGCTGGTGTTCTGCCTTGACTCTTTGGCAAGTGTCACACAAGGCTACAAACTCTGCAATGTCCCTCTTCATTCCGGTCCACCAATAGGATCCTTTAAGATCAGAGTACATCTTGGTACACCCGGGATGTATCGATAATTTCGTGTCATGGGCTTCCTTCAGGATGGTCTCCTTTAACTCCTTATTGGGCACGAAGATTCTTTTTCCAAACCAGAGCACACCTTCATCGTCTACTGAGAAACCAGGTGCTTTCCCTATGCCCATTCTCTTTCTGATTCCAGCGACTTCCTCATCTTCTTTCTGAGCTTCCTTGATTTGCTTTGGCAAAATGGGTTGCATCTCCAGCATGTTGGTACACCCTTGCTCTACCAGACCCAAATTTAGCTTCTCGAATTCTTTCCACAAGGCGGGTTGGCTCTCCGAAAGCATCAGGTTATTCCAGCAGCTCTTCCGACTTAGAGCATCTGCTACCACATTGGCCTTGCCATGGTGGTAGTGAACTCCAACATCGTAATCTTTGATTAACTCCAACCATCTTCGTTGCCTCATATTCAAGTCAGGTTGAGTAAAGATGTACTTTAGACTCTTGTGATCGGTATACATCTCTGTCCGGTTTCCAATTAGGTAATGCCTCCATATCTTCAGAGCATGCACCACAGCTGCTAATTCCAAATCATGAGTCGGGTAATTGGTCTCATGAGGCTTTAGTTGTCTCGAGGCATAAGCCACCACTTTGCCTTCTTGCATCAACACACATCCAAGACCCAATTTTGGTGCATCGCAATAAACTTCAAAATCCTTGTGTATGTCCGGCAACACCAGCACTGGAGCTGTGGTAAGTCATTTCTTAAGCTCTTGGAAACTCTGTTCACAAGCAGGAGTCCAAACAAACTTCTTATCCTTCTTCAGTAGTTGAGTCAGCGGCTTGGCTACTCGGGAGAAGTCTTCAACAAACCTTCGATAGTAACCAGCCAAACCAAGAAACCTCGGACTTTGGTTACTGTCTTGGGAGCCTTCCATTCTAACACATCCTTGACTTTGCTTGGGTCAATTGAAACTCCTCCGGCTGAAATAACATGACCAAGGAAAGCGACTTCCTTTAGCCAAAACTCACATTTATTGAACTTGGCATAAAGTTGGTGCTCCCGCAGTTTTTCCAAAACTCGTTGTCGACGATTTGCGTCGGCAATGTATTTTATGGGGCAATGCGAGAGATCACAACTACGATGGTAGCATAGGGAGCCGAATTTATATAGGTTCGGGCCCTCGGGGCGAGGTAATACCCTACTCCTGTATTCGTGGATTGTATTATGGTGGAAGCTGATGATGATTGCAAGATGTGGGATTGGATGATCAGATAGGGGCCCCGGACCCCCTTTATATAGTGTAGGGGGTCGGGTTACAGATAAAATCCCTAATCCGGGTTTGGAAGATACAGATATAACCGATCCGGCTACGTCTATATCCATGTATTCGAGTAGGAAACGAATCCGTTTCCTTGTAGATCGTGCCGGGCCGCGCCAGCCTTCAAGCCGGCCTTCTGGAAGACCCAATTGGTTCGGCCCAAAAAGGTGGTACGCCCAGTAGTGTATCTTCGGATACCCAGGGCCCATGTTTTCCACAGTAGCCCCCGAGTGCTTCGAGACTGGGTTGTCTTGATTCAGGGCTCAGCCTGCAGTCCTTCTGATGTTACCCGAGTGACGTCACCCTTCGTCTGACTGATGAAGTCTGCTTGCCGAGTAACCTGCTGATCAAACAACACAGTTGCAAAGAACTCGAGAAAATTCTCAAGTCATTAAAGATGCCTGGTACCCAGCCCGACGGATCGGTATGCTGGCTAATGGCCTCACGGAGAGGCATACCAAAAAAGCGGACGTTGCCGAGTGAGCAGTGCCACCCAGCGTTGTCCTCCCTGTTACAAATTATGACATTCAAGCCTGACTTGCAGAGCTCGACATTCGGTCCAACATGGGACATGTCACAACTTACGTAGGGTGTACAAGCGCCCCGATTCGACTAGTGCGGATTCAAGCTGGTGATCCCCGGAGGAATACGCCCGCCTCCAAGTTGAGGTCCTCCTAGTGGTGTTTGCCTTGACGACAAATGATCCGGAGATGTGCCACTGAGACCCAACTGAAGAGGTAACTCTTTGACGCCTAATCTGATTATAAAATCAGACCAGCCATTGATCCCAGGAGGTATGCCAAGAGCTGAGTTAAATTTTGTCCAAGTGGTGCTTGCCTTGATGACAAACGATCCGGAGATATGCCACCGAGAAAATTTAGAAGAACCTCCGATGTGCGGCCCGGCTAAAAGCCAAACAGACTACCGTCCCCAGGGGGCACATCAAAAGCTGGGTTGCGACTTTGGGAAGCACCCAATCCTCAGATTGAAGACTGGCAAAGAGCCCAACAGGGGCACGCTATTTTCCCGACTAAATCGGCCCGAGTGACACCTATACCCGAGTAAAGTTGTGCACAGCTTGCGGCCCTCATGGGGCATGTTCTCAGGGACTTAAGTCCGGGCCCAAGTCTTGAAACAATGATTCTAGGGCTTCATTTTCTCCCGCCTTGCGCGGAAACGAAACGTTGCCCACTTCCCCTTAAGTGAGACACGCCGGAGATTCAAACCGGTACGCTCATACTGTGCGCCCAAATCATTCGTCTCCCCGAAGCACTTCTGCTAGGGTTTTTTGCGATTCCGCCGCCATCCAGCAACCCTAGCGCCGCCGCCATTGCCGAACTCCAAATCCACCACATTTTTGTGGCGGAGGACTAGGCGACTTCCAACACCACCGATGATTGGCTGCGGGCCCTGGTTGACACCGGCGTTCTCCCAACGCCAGAGTTCATCGACTGGTGTGACGCCGCGGGTGAGTCCTCTCCCACTCCTGACCAAGAGGAGATCATCGTCTTCAAATCCTTCTTCTCCCATGGGTTTGGACTCCCTGCTTCCTCCTTTCTTCGCGGTTTACTCAACTATTATGGGATCGAGCTCTTTCACTTGAATCCCAATTCCATCCTTCAAATTTCTATTTTTGTTCATCTCTGCGAGGCTTTTCTAGGGATCGCTCCCCACTTCGCCCTTTTTCGCCATCTCTTCTTTTTGAAAGCCTACCCCACCGATAATGCCCCCATGGCTGTTGGCGGGGCCGGATTTCAACTCCGGAGCGGCCTTAAGAAGGAGTATTTCGCCTTGCCGCTTCGGACTTCTTTGAAGGGGTGGAACCAGGAGTGGTTCTACTGCTCCAATCCTCCCCCTAGTCTTCCTTGTTTTGACGGGAGAAAGCCCCGAGCTTCCCCTTCTTCTTCTGAGATGGATTAGGTCACTGAATTACTCGGCTTGATCCAACGCCTTAAGGAAGAGAGGCTGACCGGCGTTGCAATAGCTATCTCTTTTACAAAGCGCCGCATCCAGCCTCTCAAGGAAAGGGTCCGGCTCGGTTTTGAGTACACCAGGCCATCCGACTCGACTCGAGAAACGGATGTCCCGATCTCAAATTCGGACGCCATTGACCGCCTTTCCGAGTTCTTCGCTCCAGGGACTATCTTTTCCAATCAAGGGAGTCCCAGGAGCTTCTCCTTCAGCAACCTGCGGCCAGAGGTAAGGGTTGAGTATATTTCATTTTTTGTATCAAATGACTTTACTCCGATGTTAACTCGAGGGGGTTGCATTCTTGCGTAGGATCGCCAGGCCTTCGTATCTCTTGCTTCGACTCCCGAGGCCCCCGCCCATAAGGGGGAGAAACGCCCGGGTGAGGAGCCTGAAGAGGCTCCGTCATCGAAGAAGGGCAAGGGTCTAGCCTCCGTGAAAGGAGACGCCCTGCCACCTGCGGGGCGCAGCCAACGAAGTTGTGGGCCGAAGATCGGCGAGACTCCCAAGGACAGAGCAAGTCAGCCAACGCCTGATCGCGGGCGTAGTCGGGCAACTCGTCCTCCGAGGGCAGGAAGCAATGTTTCCCCGAGGCGGGGACAATCTCCCTCCCCTCAGACTGGGCCGAGTAGCCCGCCCGGTGCCTCCTTAAGCAGAGCTTCCGCTCAGATGGGCCCGGTATCAAGATCAAGACTACCAGCCGGTAAGCGCAGCCCCGCCACCGTTTGATAGTTTTTCTCACGTTCTCATCAACTGAAGCACTTCTCCATTCCAGGAAACCGTCAACAGAGGTTCCATCGGATCGCCCAGCCAGGCCAGCATCAAAACCCGCTGAGCCAAGTTGGGCAGCTCCTCCTCGATCAGCCGACGCGGTCACCCCACCGGCAGAGCCGGCAGAAGCCGCACCGGGAACCAGGTCCGGGGAAGGAGCTGGTGCCACGGCCCCGTGCCCGGAGCCGACCTCCAAGGGCGATGAAGGGGCTGAGCCGGCGATAGAAGAGATCCCTCGCCAGCCCCTGCCTCTCCCAGAGGAGGCCGAGCCCAAACTCTCAGCAGGTTGGAGGGACCAGGCCGGGAACTGGGTCCTTGTTGACGACGAAACCGAGGAAGAAACCAAGAAGGCTTTTTTTGAGCACACCGCTGAATGCGGCAGAATGGCCAGGGTAAGCCTTCCTAATTAACAGAGTAGATTTTCCCCGCGTAGAAGTAGGATGATGGATATTCTTCCCCTTTGCAAGAACTTGGCGTCTTCTCCGAGAGGAAGACTAAGTTCCTCAACTACTTCCTCCCCCAGATAGAACGGATTAAGTCCGTAGAGGGGGAAGTAGTTGAGGTCCGAAACGGCCAGCCAAGCAAATACGAGAGTCCGCAGGTCGGATTAGAGAGTCGCAGACTAAAAGTTCGACCTTGCGGGCTCCCTTCGGTGTAAGCACCCCAACCTAGGTTAGGATTCCACTTACACGTGATCGGTTGACAGCATGCTCCACACCATATGCAGCGCGTGACGCCAGAATCGCCAGTCTTGAAGCAGAACTGTCGAAGTCCCAGGACCAGAGGCTGGCCCTGGAGAAAGCAGAGGCAAAAGCCGTCACCGAGTTGGAGGGTAAGTCCCTAAACCCGACCGGCTTTGAGCCTCCGATGTTCATACAGTTGAATAACTGTGCGTTCTCTGTTTTTGTCAGAGCACAGGAGGAAGACACTAGCATAGTATGATGTTCTTCAAGAGAACGCCAAGGCCGCGGAAGCATGATATGATGAGCTCTCGGCGGCGGTGGAACCCACTCGACGCCAACTCTATACTGATGATGTCGAGCCGAGCTCTCGGGCCGAGCTGATCCAGAGGTGGACCGAAGCCCCCAAGCAGCTGAAGGTGCGGCTCAAGGAAGTCGGCCTGACGAGCTCCAGTCAAGTGCTGGGCATCATCAAGTCGCACTATCCTTGAATCGAGCTTGACGCTGTCAAGGATGGCTTCGCCCGTTCCGAAGAGGAGGCGATGGCGCTGCTCGAGGAGGTGAAGCCGACTGCCGAGTGCCTTCTAGATAATTTAGAGTTAGATTTCCTGTAAAAATGTAGAAACTCATAAATTATCCATGTAAATGATTCCAATTTTTAATCACGGCATACGCTAACCGCTCTTTCTCCACTTAAGTCACGGTTCTGGCCCGAATAGATTGCATTCCTTTGTTAATTGGAACGACATACGCTGGGCCTTGACACGGACTTAAAAGAGAAGAAACGATTAGGTACTGGTTAGGCGCAGACTGCTCCTAATTAGGTATAGCCCCTGGCTTTCTATCTAGTCGAAATCCGACTAGAGAGCAAGTCAACTTATCCTCACTAAGAGAAGGGGTGCGTGATTGCGCACCTAATTAGGTGTAACCCCCGACTTACTACTTAATTGAAACACAAATAAGTAGCAAGTCAGAAACTGAATTGCGTAAGCATAAAAGACAATGTGAGCGAAAACTTATCTTTATTTAATTGTAAGCATGGGTTACAATAGTCGTCGAGTTTAAAACCGATGTAATTGCTTTGTGTTCCATGAGTTGTTCCAAAAGAATGTTGTTTTCACGCTTTGGCGAGCCCCCGGGCGTACCGCCAAGTGACGTGAGGACATCCTGATCTGCTTGGAGAAGAACATCGAGCGCCTCCTCACTTGACATCTTCACCAGGCTTGATGCCTGACTTAGATGGCTTCTTGTTCGGTAGATCGTCTTCGTCGCGAAGAGTGGTGGCCGTCTACCGGATCTCATCCAACTCGACAGCCGCCTCAACCGACTGGGCGAAGTCGCAGCTCTCCCTATCAAGGAGGTGGGAAAACTTGACATCTCCACGGACCGTGATTACGCCCGTGGACCTGGCATCTTCATAACCAGATAGGTGTAGTGTGGGATGGCCATGAACTTGGCCAAGCCCGGCCTTCCCAAGATCGCATGATATGCGCTCAAATCGCCACCTCGAACCGAGGTTTTCCGTCCGCAATTATCCCGAAAAGTGCCAAAGGTGACGGAAGAGTGATTTTCCGATTGGCACCGGCGAGGTTCCCGGAATTATACCATGAAACGGGCGATTTGTCTCATCGGCGCGCCGCCCTGGTATATGCATTCGCCGAGTCTTGGCGAAAAGGATATTTAATCCACTTCCGCCAACCAGACCTTGCGCAATGGACGCCCCATACCACAGATCCGTGATGAGTGGATATCTTCTCGAAAGGGATCGTGGTCCGGTGATCTGAGCGATCAAATATGATCGAACTTCGATCATCGGAGATACTCGGGGTCACCGAATAGCTGCATTGATCTCCCGATCGGTAAGCTTTTGCTTACGCTTGGAGTCATATGCATCCGAACCCCCGAATATGTAGTTGAGCTCTCGCTCAGTTTCTTGGTAAGCGTCGCCCTGAGGAGGGTCACGCTTGTCGTCTTGCTTGGCATCTCTCGGAGCGTCGCTGTTGTGATCCTCAGCGAACTTCTTCAAAATGTTGCAGTTCTTGGCCTCATGCTTCCCGTTTGGATGGAAAGGACACGGCGCGTCCAAGACTTTATTGTAGTCGCGGGTCGAGGCGGCCTTAGCCATCCCTGATCCACGGCCGCCACCATCTCTTCACCCTTGCGCTTCTTGTCTTTCTTGGAGGATGACTCGGGCCTATCCTTTTTGCCTTCATGCTTGCTTAGGTGATCCTCCTGACGCTCGACTAGAGCATCCGAGGCGGTAGTGTATCGATCCGCCAAGGCGAACATCTCCTTGACGGTGGTCGGGGGTTTCCGAGACATCTTCTTGATTAGATCGGGGTCGCGAACTCCTTTCTGGAAGGCCGCGACGACGACCGCCTTCGAGATCTCCCGGATTGTGTTCTTCTTCTTGGTGAAACGCCGAATGAAATCCCTTAACGACTCATCTTTTTTCTGATGAATCTGATAAAGGTCCCACTGGGTCCTAGGCTTCTCGTAAGTGCCCTGGAAATTGGCAACGAATTGGTCGCAAAGCTCTCCCCAGGAATTGATCGAGTTCTCTGGAAGGCCCACGAGCCAGTTCTGAGCCGGAGGGGTTAACATGACGGGCAAATAGTTTGCCATCACGTCGTATCCTCCACCCACGGCCTTGATCGCTAAAGAATAGATCTGCAACCAAGTCTCGGGGTCCCGTTCTCCATCAAATTTCACAATGCCTTTAGGGTTGAACCCCTCGGGCGCTTTACTCGACAGAGTCAGGAGTGAATGTTTTGATCCGTCTAATCAATCCTTCCGCGGGGAAGGAGATCGTCGGGGGAGGTTTCGACGCGGTGGAGTACGGCGCCGATCTTCGTCTCGCTCCCTGCGCCGGGCTTCGATGTCAAGGCGTAGGTCGCGGCTTGCACTCCGGCGGGCGTCTTGCCCACGGCTTCGCGTGTGCCGACTGCGCCTTGTACTACTCGTGGCAGTCTGGCTTCTGGCCGAGTTGGCCGGTTGATCCCGAGTGCCTTGGACAGCCGCTGCCGTCACCATGACTTTGATTTGTTCCATGATCGGCGTTGCGGGGTTGTTCTCCCCAAGCAAAGGACGAACATTGTCCAGGAGGGTCTTACAAGCGAGGATATTTTGCTGTGGCGTGCGGAAGATCGAGTGATCTCCCATACAGACTTGAAACAGTTCCTCCCGGACTTCTCGTGCACAACCACGTAATTGGTCGCGCAAGTCTTCTCCACCTTCGCGATTTGGTTCGGCTCCTGCCTCCCCCGTGGGGCGCCGAGCCGATCCGGAGGCTTGGCCATCTAGCACGTAGACACCGCGGAAGTCGGGGAACCCATTGACGCTCCCTTCCGACTCGGATTCCGAGAAGGAGAGGCTCAATTGATCCCGATTCGTTGGCTCGTCGATTGCAGTGATTATGACTCCCACCTCTCGTGCAGGATCTCTGGTTAGAAGAGGATCCGACTGAGTTTCGGCAGAACGAATCTGCTGGAATCTTTCAGCTGAATTGACCAATCCGAATGGCATACCCACTCAGGAATTTAACCTGGCAAGAGTTGTCCCTGAGTCTTGGCTCAGAAAGCTCGTCCCAGTGATCATGTGCCGTGTTCCGCCCCTTGGCCCAGATTGGAAATGCCGGTGTGTCATCCGATGGACAACAGCGGCCAAGTTTCCAGATCCGAACGAGACGGTCCACGACTGAGGGATTGTGACCCCCGACTGGATCTGAGAGCGATCCAGGCGAGGAATCGGATCGCGACTCGATCCTTCGTCAGCGCAAAGGGCTGGCAAGGAGAGAACCGGTAGATCCCGACCGAAACCAAAGGGAAGCCCCGCGGTAGGCCAGTCGGAATCGTCATCATCAAATCGGATCTCCTCTGGATTGAAATCCAGGAAAGAGATCCCAAAGTGGTGAGGCTCGGCCGGAGTCGCGTACCACCTCCCCCGATAATGTGTGGACCGAACGAAGTTCGGTTCACACAACCGAAGCTCTCCAAAGTCACCGGCGATGAAGCCGAGATCCCCGAAGATGAAGCCTTGGCCAGGAGCGTAGGTGAAGACGAATCCGCTAATGGAAGCCATCGAAGTCGATGTAGTTGATCGTGACGCTAGCCCCTACCTGGCACGCCAACTGTCGACGATTTACGTTGGCAATGTATTTTATGGGGCAATGCGAGAGATCACAACTACGATGGTAGCACAAGGAGCTGAATTTATACAGGTTCGGGCCCTCGGGACGAGATAATACCCTACTCCTGTGCTCGTGGATTGTATTATGGTGGAAGCTGATGATGATTGCAAGATGTGGGATTGGATGATCGGATAGGGGCCCCGGACCCCCTTTATATAGTGTAGGGGGTCGGGTTACAGATAGAATCCCTAATCCGGGTTTGGAAGATATAGATATAATCGATCCGGTTACGTCTATATCCATGTATTCGAGTAGGAAACGAATCCGTTTCCTTGTAGATCATGCCGGGCCGCGCCAGCCTCCAAGTCGGCCTTCTGGAAGACCCAATTGATTCGGCCCAAGGAGGTGGTACGCCCAGTAGTGTATCTTCGTATACCTAGGGCCCATGTTTTCCACACTCGTCGCAAGTGTTCTTCATGCTCTTCTTCATTCTTCGAGTATACTAGTATATCATCAATGAACACCACCACGAACTTGTCCAAGTATTCCATGAACACCTTATTCATCAAGTTCATAAAGTAAGGCGGAGCGTTGGTCAGACCAAATGACATCACTGTAAACTCATACAACCCATAACGAGTCGTAAAAGCTGTCTTTGGGATGTCCTCTTTTCTTATCTTGATCTGGTGATATCCTGACCTTAGGTCTATTTTGGAAAACACACAGGCTCCTTTGAGTTGATCAAACAGATCGTCGATCCTAGGTAAAGGGTATTTGTTCTTGATGGTCACCTCATTCAAGGATCGGTAGTCCACGTACATCCTTAAGGTTTTGTCCTTCTTCTTGACAAAAATTACTGAGGCTCCCATGGTGATGAACTAGGACGAATGAAATCCTTTCCTTCCAACTCTTCTAATTGCTTTTTCATCTCGACTAGGAGATTAGCAGACAATCTATAGGGTCGTTGAGCTATTGGTGCCATACCAGGAGCTAGCTCTATGATAAATTCCACCTCTCGGTCTGGTGGCATACTCGGGAAATCTTCAGGGAAAAAATCAGGAAATTCTCTAGCAACTGGGACTGCTTCCAAATCTATTCCTGTCAGCTGGTTTAAGGAACTTGTGGCTCTTGAGCTGAGGTTGGAACAAAACTGGGCAGTTTCTCCTTCACTATTGACCAAAGAAATGGCTCGGTTGGCACAGTCAATCTGTCCTTGGTACTTGGTCAACCAATCCATGCCTAATATCACTTCCACTCCTTGCGATTCTAGGACAATTAAGTTCGCTAGGAACTTCACTCCACTGACTTCTAATTCTAGTCTGGGGCATACTTTGTCAGTTTTCATAGTCCGACCAGGGGACTGAATATTCATGGGGTTCCTTAGGTTTGTAACATTCAACTTATTTAATTCCACAAAACTTTATGCAATAAAGGAATGCGATGCACCAGAATCAAATAGAACTGTGGCTGGTACTGAATTAACAAGGAACTTACCAAGCACGACATCTGGAGCCTTCTGTGCCTCTTCCGCAGAGACATGGTTGACCTGGCCTCTGCCAGCAGGTGCAGTCTTCGGGGTCTGCGGCGTTCCTCGACCTCTTCCCGAAGGTGGTGCGCGAGATGCCGATCCAAGATTGAACGGCACTGGAGCCACCGTCTTCTTCTGCGGACACTGGCTAGCATAGTGTCTCCACTGATGACAGGTGAAGCACTGCACACCTTGATTCTTGTTGTTTTGAGGGGTCTGAGCATTTGGGAGCTTGACAAGAAGTCTCCTCAGATGGGCGAGGTTGAGAAGTTGGAGTCCTCTGAACTTGCTGTTGCTGCGGAACTGGAGGCCGGTTGGACTGAAACTGGGTGAACCTGGGCCTAGAGTTGCTTAAGGCTTGATTGTGTTTCTGTGCCATTTTCCTTTTGCGCTTCTCCATACGCTGGCGCTCAATGTCCTCAATCACCAATGCTTTGTTGACCATTTGCTGAAAGGTAGCAAAGTCATTGGCGGCAATGAGAGCCTTAATGTCTGGATCCATGCCTTCCATGAACCTCCACATCTTGTCAGACTCATTAGCTACCTCTGTAGTGGCATAGCGGGCAAGATGGTTAAACTTGTTCAAGTACTCAGTAATGGACATATTGCCCTACTAGAGATGATGGAATTCCTGCCTCTTCATTTCCATGACACCCTTGGGAACAAAGGAAGCGTTGAAAGCTTCAGAAAATTCTTCCCAAGTGATAGCATCGACATTCTGGTGTGTAGCCCTGAAGTTGTCCCACCAGATAGCAGCATCTCCTTGAAGTTGGTGTCCAGCAAAATTGACACCCTCATGATCAGCACACTGAGTCATGTCCAGCTTTCTCCTTATCTCACGAAGCCAATCCTTCGCAACAAGAGGCTCTACGGATCCAGTGAACACAGTTGGCCTTGTTCTCATGAAGTTGCCAAATCGGGATTGAGGTTGATATGGCTGTGGTTGAGCTTGCACAGGAGCAGCAAGGTTGTTCAAGTTGTGAGCAATGGCCTGAATAGCTTGCAGATGCATCTCTAGAATCTGGTTAAGCTGAGGGGGATGAGCAGGCGGTGGTGGCAAATTCTGGTTCTCTGGAATAGCCAGGAGTGGGTTGGCGAAGGGGTGCATTCCTGCTGCAGGTTGAGCTTGAGCAGCTTGTCCAACAGGAGGTGGGTTGGGTTGGTCTGTCCCACTGCCCTGACCATGGCCAACAAAGCAAGCAGGCTCGGTGTCCACCATCCGACAAAGAAATTTTGAAAATAAGGTACGAGAAGGGAAACCAGGGGGGCACTAATGGGGAGGTCACAACATCTATGCAATCAACATCCAAATAGCACACCAAAACACAAATAATTCAAAACATTCTTAGTTCAAAACCAAAATTTGAGAAAGCTACATCACAAAGGCCGATGTAGTCAGTCTCTTAGAAGATCTTTAGAAAGCTAACATAATAATAAAAACGTTCTACAATTCTATCCCTACAGGGGGCCTAAACTTAGGGTTTTACTCAGAATTTGGGTTCTCATCGAACACACGCTCCATGGGCTCCTCTTCATTGTCTTCTGGGGTCTCGGCCCTTCTGGTCGTGAAAGAAGAAGGCCCTGCCGAACTGCGGCGTGGAAGAACTCGTCGAATGGCAGGGGTCGGCGGAGATCGAGTTCTCTTGCGGGTAGAAGTGCTTGGAGTGAGGCCCTGAGTTGGCAGCATCTTAAGGTCGGGAGATCCCATGAGGACTAGAGAGGTTGGCAGCTCCGGTTCAGTTGGAATGGCAGTGGACGTCGGCGGAGGTGATGGTGGTTGTGCAGCCTTCAGCTAGTTGATAGTCTTGTACGCCTTGGTCAACTTGCGCTTGTAGTACTCCAGCTCTTCCTTGTAGCCACGAAGCCCTGCATCGTAACCTCGGATGGACTCACTGGTGTGATGCTCCAGTGGGTTTACAAACAAAGGGTTGTTGCTCCGGTACTGATTGGTATGCTCTCCGTTCAGGTTGAGTGGATACCAACGGTAGGGAGAATTCTCCACCTCAGCAGAGTTGCGGGCTGAAAGATGAAGAATAGCAACGTAGGCAGCTTCCTGTAAAGCTTCATGCTGCAGTAGGCGCTCAGCGAAGCTCCTCACAGGACGATGTTCCTCCGATGATTCAAAAGGATGAGCAATGAGATCGACCCTCCAGACTCGCTGTCCAGCGCGATTGAAGGCCTAGAAGCACTTGAACTCCGGTGTCTTGTGATAACCCAAGTGCTCGATCAAGTTAGTCAGCTCAGCGACGAAACCATCCAAATCCTGGGCGAAGGTGAAGACAAGGTTCGGCATCTACAGATTTTGGAACAGGAAAAGGTTGGTTAATCGATTTTAATAAAGAAGCGATTTGTTCGTGGTAAAAAAGATGAGGATTTATCAACAAGGATTTTGGAAAATAATTCTTATTGTAGAAATCCTTAAACTACTCTAACTATCTAAGGTTTATCCTACAGACAGGCTCTGATACCAACTCTGTCGGGACCCGAAAAACGGAGTCGAATCCCTGCTGTGCCTTACCTATACTAGTCCCTGGATCAAGTAGCTAGTACACACAGATATACAGTTTGGATCATCACCATTCAACGAGAAGTACTTTATTACATCAGAGTGCATAATTATTACAAAGTTTAGGCTTAATGGCCTAGCAGCGGAAATTCAAATAACATAGTTCAACCCAAATGGAAAACCCAACGCAACTCCACAGGCATGTTGACGGATGCGCTCCTAGACGTCGGAGTAGTTTTCATCTTGAACTCCTTCATCGAAGTCCTCGTCCTGGTATACTTCCTCCTCGGTGTCGCATTCTGCTCGTTGGAATGAGCAGCCCCGCGTAAAAGGTGAGGGTGAGTACACTTTATACTCAACAAGTAAGGCTGACTAAATGCAACTAGGGCTTAACAAAGGAGGGGTAAAGGTTCTTTTGCATAAAGCTAGTTCTGCAAGTTTTTCCTAAGGTTTTATAAAATGATTTGAAATGTGTTGAGGAAAACGAATCTTTGAAGTATTTATTTAAAAACTCCAGCCTCGACGGTTTTGCCCAAACCTAGCTACTCACGGCACCCACCGTGCAATTACCCTCATCGCTCATAGCACCCACTATGAGGAGAAAAATCAAAACACACGACACCGATCGTGATTTTTTCCTTTAAAACACCATTTAGAAAACAAAGATAAGAAGTACCAATGAGGCAGCTCCCCGTCGTCCGTCCTTGACCGTGGACACGGCTATCATGATAGTTTTACACTCTGCAGAGGTTGCATGCTTTACCCACGAGAGGTGATCTCCCCTAGGAATCACCCAAAGGGAAAAGAACATCACAAGGTTTTTAACCGACATTCTCCTAGCCTGGCATTCCCTCTAAGGATTCCACCGCAACGCTAGTTACTCTAGTTGGCTGAAGCCCCCTCTTGAGCTTGCAGAACAACACCAATTGCCTACTCCACCGACTGGAATGCCATAACTAGAAGTCCGAAGGGTACTCAACCAGGGCTTGCCCAGACAAGTACTCAATGGTCGCACTGTTGTACTTAGCTCGTCTACCCCCAAGGAATCGGTCCTTAGAGGTCAGGGTAGGTCCCGTACTGGACCCGAATCTCGTGCATGCAGCACCATCCTTGCAACCATCCACCCCAATCAGGTTTTGCGAAACATTTTTCCCGATAGCACCCACTATCAACTAGCCCATTTACAAACGAAATCACAACACCAATTGTCCTTTCAAAATCACGTGGTAAACTGGTAATTAATGGTAACAAGCAATTAATCAACTGGTTCACTATGAGCATTACTAAGCAGATGCAAAACCTATTCAAGGATAAGGCAATAATTAATCAAAATTAATAATCCTAAGGTGGCAAGGATATTTTATAAGAATTAATTATCAATGGGGATTTAGCTAGGCAATTTAGTTATTTGGCATTTTATATAAAACATACATGCTACTGTTCAAATTCTACAAAACTTGTTTGAAAACATGGGTTCAGAGGTTTCAGCATTTGCCTTGATCGACGTAGTGGGAAGGATCCTCAGCTGCGTCGAAAACGAACTCGGTACTTGGGTCTAACGCAACGAAAATAAATAAACAAATAAATATAACGCAAAAGGAAAAACAGAAATTTAAATGTATGTCAATGCACATGAAATTTTATAAAACAGTAGAGGATGATTTTACAAACATTTTAAAATTTGTTTCACAGTTTTTGGATTTATAAAATTAAAGATATGAATTTATTAAGGTTTTGACTTTATCAAAATATAAAAGGAAACCATCGGGTTGGGCCCAGGGGAGCAGCCCACGGAGCTCACCGAGCGGGCGGTTTAGCACAACAAGGTGGCCTGCCGTAGGGCGCTGCCCAATGAGCGAACTGCCCAAGCGGCGCTACAAGGCGCTGCAGTGAGGTCACGGGCAAGACAGCAGCGTTAGGCCCACGGCGGCGGCTGGCTGGTGGCGCGGCAGTCCGGCTCAGCGTGATTCGCCCAACATGGGGCGGGGCCCGACGCCCAACATGGCATATGGGGGCGCGCCCAGTGGAGAAGGCAGGCGAGGCGCGCCCACGCGCGAGATCGGGCACGACGGCCAGCATGAAGCGGTTTCAACCGACGGCGCGGCGCGGCGAGCGGCGCCTGGCGGAGCGAGAGTGCGGGCGAGGCCCGAGCGGGCGGCGGCTTTGGCGAGGCCCGGTGGCCGACAAGTAGGGCCTACCTGCCGGTGAACGGCGAGGGACGCGGGCGGCGTAGCGTATGGGCGGCGGCGGCGTTTGGCGGCGCGGCGGCGGGTGGGGAGAAGGGGAGGGGGCAGGCGACGACGGGCGGGTCGGCTTAGAGCGGGAGGCCGGCGGCGGCAAAGACGCTGCTCGTGTCGGCGCCCGAGGCGGCGCGGCGGCGGCGAACGGCGGCGGGGGGCTAGGATGGTGGGGTGGCGAGGACGGCGGCGGTGTGGGATGCCGCAGGGCGGCGGCGGGCATGGCACCAGACGGAGAGGCTGGCGGCGAATCCCGGCGCGAGGAGGAGTAGAAGGCGGTGGCAGTCTCTCGGTATGGCGCCACCGTTTTGGCCGAGGGGAAAACTTTCTAGGACGCTAGGGATGCTAGAGAGGGCGAGGAAGGAATTTTACGGCGGCGGCATTTATTTAATTCGGCGAAGAACGGGACAACAAGGTGAGACAAGAGCACCTTCAAGGCGTCGAAATCGGCGAAACACGATTGATTTATTCTGCGGCCGAAAGGCGGGATAAGTCTAGGGGAGGGATAGGAAGGACGTCCTAGGAGGGTTCGGTCAATAGTGCTCACCTGGCGACGAATTCCGCGGAGAGGCAAAGGTGAGAGGGGTGGCGGCGGCTGGGTTTTAAATAGGGTTTTGGGGAGGGTATTGCGGAAGGGAGAGATCGATTCGGGTAGGGATTGATCCCCTACGA
Source organism: Olyra latifolia (assembly GCA_036346145.1). NCBI lineage: Eukaryota > Viridiplantae > Streptophyta > Magnoliopsida > Poales > Poaceae > Olyra > Olyra latifolia. The sequence goes on from CM070533.1 coordinate 14,378,386, forward strand.
TCATGGGAACCAATTTTTCTGGTTTTTGGGACAGAATGATTATAAATTCCATAATTTTGATTTATCTCAATTTTAAATTATAAGTAAATAATTAATTGATGATTAAATTGTAAAATAGAATTTGCAAAATAGTAAAATTATTATCTACCATTTACTGGTTTAAATAAACCTTTTTATAAAACATTATTATGCAATTAGGTTTCGGAAGGTTTTGATTTTTGCAAAAGCTTTTAATTAGGAACATACTCATTTTTAAATACTTTTAATATTTCCAAAAGTTCTCATGAGATGCAATGCATATGATTTTTATTTTTGAAAATGAGGATGTTACAATTCTTGTTGTCCCTATACCTCCCTTTCAGCTTTACAAGAAAGATAAAACAGGCGAGTGATATTATGATATTCTTTATACTCTAAGATATCTCTGATTTCTCGATTTAAACCTCGAAAGAATCTTGCCATTTTTGCATCCTCATCCTCTTCTACTTTACAATGTAATAAACCAATTTGTAACTTCTGATAGTATTCTTCTACAGATTTATCACCTTAGTTCAAATGCTGTAATTTATTCAACAGATCTCTAGCATAGTATGAGGGTACAAATCTAGCTCGCATGAGTTCTTTCAAAGCATTTCAATTGTTAGGAACATTAGTAGATTGTTTAATCTTATGCCACCAATATATTGCAAAGTTAGTAAATTCACCAGTGGCAAGCCTAACTCTATGTTCTTCAGGCACTTCAAAGTAAGAGAATTTTTTATTTGCACTTAATTCTCATTCTAAGTACTCATCAGGATTGTAATGACCAGCAAAGGATGGCATGGTAAATTTAACTTTAGAGAAAGCATCATTAGCATTACCATGAGGTTGATAAACATTACCATTGTTACCTCCCATACCATTGCGATTATAGCGAAGGTGCTCACATAATTGTGCATCACGGGTAGCAGCTCGATGATTCAGGTTATCAACACTCTCATCATCCTCTAGGTTGTCGGCAACTTCATGGGTAGCTTGTGGAAGCGACAGCCGCTCAAGTTGTTCCACTCATCCAACGAGGGTAGTAATGCTCTGCTCGACCGCTCCATTTGAGTTTCGCTATCGATGACATCTTAGCAAGTGTCTCATCAATGCGTCCCAATGTGTTCTGGTTTTCATCCACATACTTCGTGAGCTCACTTTTCTGAACACAGTCGCCTTCTTCTGAACATGTGTGCTCCGATCCTGCCATGATTAGTAGAAGATAACAAAGAACACAATATATGAGTACTTTCTATCAACTACTAGGTGGTAGACAGATCACTCTCGCTCAAGCTACTTACCAAGCACATGCAGGTTGTTTACCACTGTGGCAGACAGTACAATTTGAGAGGCTGGTTCGTGATAACTTGTGACAGCGAGGGGCTCACGATTGCAAAGTCGACCTGTATTGATTTGGAAGATGGTGGAGCTCGGAAGGCTATGTATATGTGTAGCAACAATTCAAAATCAGTATACAAGGCTAAAAATTAGTCCAAAGTAAAACTCAATGTGCTGGCCTAGCCTAGACCTAGACTAAGTTTAAGCAAACAGCTAGAAACACAATGGACTATTTAACAGGATGCACAACAGGAAATTTCCACTTGTTGCTTCTCTTTTTTTTCTAAATTTTCTTACTTTTCTTAAGTATGGCTCTTCTTTGTGCACCTGTCTTTTTTCTTTTTTATATATAGTGCGGCTTTTTTATGCACTTGCATTTTTTTTCAGCACGTCTCAACTTCAAAGTAAGAGCAGAAACTTTGTGTGGTATGTACGAATCCATAAAACTCTGAATTTGTACACAGTGGCCAAATAAAAGTTGTGGGGAATCTTCTAAGCTTTCCAAAACATTCAAGATCATCTAAAACGGAGTTCGAACGAAGGAGTTATGGTGAAAATATAGAACAGAATCATAATATATCTAAACTGTGCACCTCAATAAAGATAGAACAATATCTCATAGATAGGAACAGAATTTGAGGATTCTGTTATTGGAAATGCCAATGTCGGATCTTATAGGAAATTTCGACAGCTTTCCAACGAGCACAAGAACGTGAAAATCTGAGTTTGTATGAACAAGATATGATGAAAATACCGAACTGGACAGATTGGATCTATATGCCGTGACAACAAACAAAACGAGATGGAATTGGACTCGGTGTTAAGATACAAAACTCAAATAGACCAAGACTAGAACTAAAACTAGCACACAATAACAATGGATTAAAATTTAAAGATGTAAACTAAACGTCTAATGGTGATAGCTTGGAAAATAGGTATGACGATAAACACAATATTTTTGTAGGGCAATTTTCTAGGCTCTAGGTAGTGGATGACGATGAACAAAAGGGATACAATAATACCTGATGGGCAACCAGGGCTATGATACCACTTGACTCACGCCAGCGGCCCGATCTTCCGATAGGTACTACTTTGGCGGAATGACGACGTTCACGAGACATGACTTCCAATCCAATGAGATCGAATCCTTGCAATCGCTACACCCACGCACCTGTCATTATCAACCGTGCTCATGCACGATTGACCTCGCCACAAAGGCTAATTTCCTCATGTAGTAGAAGAAACAAGAAAGAACGAGATGCAAAACAAACAATCTAAAATATCAGATCCAAAGTTGAGGTTATCTTTCACCACGTCAGGTCTACTTGATACTACCCCAATGAACAAGTGTTTCGCATGCAGCAGAAAACAAACTTAACAATAATCTAAAGAACAGAGAGAGGGGGTGGCGACCATATAATGTATGGTGTCCAAAGAGAGGGTACATACCAGATTAGGTCACATGGGACACACCCCCACCAAACCCTAGGGATACACAGGCTTTGGGCCCAAAGAAAAAGTGGCGTAGCACCTGGCATATTCTGTTTGCTAAATTGTTTCGAAGATTCCTAGCGCTCTAGATGGAATTTGGCAGTGGGACCAGATACGTTAAAAATCTTATCTTCTAGGTTTTATGTGGAGTGGTAGAACATCAAAAACGGACTCAGTATGTGGCCTGGGCATCCGTTTAAAGGCAGATTGCTTGCAGACGGCCAAACTGGGCCTCCTGGAGACTTGGGCTTGGTTGGACATGGAAGAGGTTCTTTATCCTTGGTGAAAATGTGCTGTACCTCTCATGTTGATTGTGTGAATGGCTTGGCCAAAGGATTCAAGCCCATTTGATGTTCTTTTCATCCCTCCGGTGAAGTTGGGGAAGTAGTTGATGTAGAAGAAGTAGTGGATAGAGTCGAAGTAGTAGAGGCCATGTTCATATCCTTATAAATGATGTCCTCATCAGTGACTCCGCTCGACTTCCATCCTAGGATTAGAACTAGGTCACATTGCATGCGATTTTGAGCTTAGATTACGACACACACATGCATGCATGTGGAGTAGTTGTAAGGTGCATGTGTGCCCGGACCAAGAGGCCCCCAAGCCTTTAAGCTAGGTTCTAACATGTGTGTGGTTTAAGTCTATGTGCATCCCTTATACCCTTTTAAAAAAGGGCTTTTTTATGTTCATACCACTGCAAAGTCCTAAAATACCATTAAAATGTTAGAAATCTGGCAAATACTATTATAAAGTTAGATTACTCACAAATATGCCATTACAGACTTTTATGCCCTCTCATTTATTCAAATTTTCATCAATTTTGCACTCCCCTCTTCTTCTTCTCCTTCTCCTTCATTTGTCCTCTTCCACGATGAACCCTCCGGTGATCCTCTGTGCCATCGTCAAATCTGGTTGGCCGCTGGTCTAAGACGTCTACCCCCTCACTGCTTATCAATCCCAAGCCCACACCTCTCTCTCCTCCTCCCATCCTGCCTCTCGATCTCTTTGTCATGCTCGCATATTCCCCGTGTTGTGACCTTGCTCCCTCGCCATCAATCTCCCTGAGCCCCTGCCTCCTCCTCCCCTACAGCTATCTCTGCTATGGCCACATCCAAGAAGGTGATTCTGAGGTCCTTTGTGTGCGTATCTATATCCAGGGAGGCGGTATTTATCCTGAACAGATCACATCCAAGAAGTGTATTGAAGACAAGGCCCCATATGAGGTTTGGCGCGGGAACAAACCAGCAGTGCAATTCTTTCGTATATTTGGTTGTGTTGCCCATGTCAAGAACACTTCCCCAAAAATAAAGAAACTGGATGCACTACTACAGATCTAGCCGTCAGTACCGGTTCACAACGGCCATCAATACCGGTTTTTGAACCCAGATAGTTATCCGGGATCGATGCCCCATGGCATCGGCCCAGTTCCTCACCCGTCTTGATATAGTATCGATGCGGTTGGAGGCCACACGTGGCTTTAGCCGTGCCTCGCTGAAGCCCCATCGATCTGGGTTGGAGGCACCAAGCTGTACCGAGTGTGCACCACTGAGCTATAAATAATATATATAAATATATATATATATGCGTGTGAGGTAATATATATTATATATGTGTTTGTGTGTGTTATGTCTAATATTATTATTATTATTATTATTATTATTATTATTATATATATATATATCGTGTGCTAAGTCACAATTAATTAAAGCACATATAATCAATCATGCATAATTAACTGATAATTAAATCACAGAACTTTTATTAACAACTTTAATTACAACTAATAGGTATCACAATGATTGATATATATAGTACACATACAGTACACATAACATTCATTACAACTTTAATTACAGAACGTTCATCGTGATCTTTTATGTGCATCGCTCTTGATAGCCATAGATGTCGACCCCGACAGTTCACCGGTCTTTATCGAAGGGCCCCACCTATTTGCCACTGGAACGTGAAACTCGCCTCTTGGATTTACGACCTTATCGAAAATCCAGCCGACGAGTTGTTCTTCGATCGCTCTCACGGTCGCCAGCGAGAAATCGGACGCACATTACAAGTCGGTAGCACCTTCAGTCAGGATGTGCATAATATGGCACACATAGTAGCCGCATAAATTGGTGCCCGACGGCTGACGCCAGACCTGTGGTGAAAAAAGCTAACAGCGTGAAATGGATGCATGGAAATGAAGTTAACTAACTCAAAAGCTACCTTGACGGCATACATACTCGAGAGGCAAGTGTAATATCGAATTCCTCGTTGAATTCGCCCACGGTTTCAGTATGGAACCGTGCGAATGCACTACACACGTGATTGCAAATTGAATATGATTAGAATTTGTTTAAAATGGAGTAGAACGAGCACAATAATGGAAAGAACAAGAATACCGGTTGAGAATGTCGATCAAGTTTTGGTACTTTTCAACTGGTCTCCTCAGCGAGTCTATAATCGTGATCATGCTACGATCTAGCTCGATAATGAGAAGAATCCGATGAAAGTCGTACATATATATGGCAACGTAGGTAACTAATTAGTTCTAACATCGTGTTGTGGAAAAAGATTAGAACGAGGCGGTACGAAAACACTTACTCAAAGTTGTAGGGTAAAGTATCTTTGAATGATATTTTTGACCTATTAGCCCGTTGTATATGTTGGTCTCTGTATCGGCAGGGGATATTTTAACATTTGTCTCATTGATAACTAAAGGGTCAAGGAAGCCTGTCTTGAGAGTAGAAACACTTTTGCATCTTTTTATCTCCATTCTACATAAGAAGAAATTAGTTAGGCTTGCAAGTTAGTATAGTGCAAGGGCCCGCACGGTGGATTTTTGCAATTAAATAAGACACTTACAGAGTCTAGCAACTCAACATGGACACGTCGATGGCGTCTGACTGGTATAGCTCGTACATTACTGGCCATTGGCATTGTCGCCGTGAAAAAAATGTTCTTCCTTGTACATGACGGCAAATGACAGTAGGCCATGCTTAAACGCATCCAGGTACCATTCATGGAATTGGCGTATCCTAGTTGGTAGCTGGCCAATCTCCTCACGCCTGACCAAGGAAGCGCCCGATGTAAATTGCCATCTGACTTCTGCAGCTTCAATCTGCATGTCGCCTAATAGTTGCTCTGGGTGAAGACCAGTTTCTTCGATGAATTTTTGCATCTCCTTGGCCTTCTGATCAGCTGATGACGTCGTCTTCTTTGACGTCTTCTTCTTGGACCTTTCCTTGACCAATGTGCGCTCGTAGTCAGATACACGAGGTTTTTCTTTTTTGTCCTTCAAATTTTTCACTGTCCTCAAGCCTTTTAGAAATTCTTCCGTACCAGGCTGAACCTTCTTCTCTGGTGACTTGGGTTTAAAAAATTTGGTGACCTCAGCTTTGACTACTTTCTCAGTCTCCTCCTCCGTCATATCGTACGCCCGCTTTGCAAGTGCAGCTAGCTTCTTGGGTTGGGTGGACCTCGTCCTCTTGCAAGCTGCTGGGCGAGCTAGCTTGCTTGTCTTGGGCGACGATGTTGGAGTTGGAGTTTCGCGTGCGAGGCTTGGTTCAGGAGACGGGCTTTTTCTGGGAGGCATCTTCTTTGGTGACGATGGAGGTGATAACGGACCGCTTATGTGTGCCGGAGGTGATGAAGGTGTTGGAGAGGACACGTCCATGTGATCTCGAAATATAATGTACTTCTTCTGCCATTGGATGAAATTATGGACTGCCTCTCCTAACTTCGTAGTCCCGTCACCTCCGGGAATATCGAGGTCCAGGTCCTCGCACCCTGGGCATACCTCCATTAAACACACGGCAAATTCCAATGCAGTCAAATGTGATTAAACACAAAGCAAATTCCAATGCAGCACTGTAAAATCCAATGCGAAATCAATAAAAACAAGTTATAATGAACCGAAGAAAAACCAAGGAACTGCAAAAGTTTAGGAACTGAAGAAAACCAGGGGATCCTACGTCTCCGTGGAGGCTGCTCGATCACACTTGAGCCGGGGTCTTTTTCAACCCTTCCCTCACCGGTGTTGCATAATGCACTCGCCGGCTTCACTCCTTTGATTTCTTCCCTTGCGGAGGCGAAATCGAGCCTTCACAAACTTGACATGGCGCACCACACAAAGCTCGGTGGCTCGTGACCAACTCCTAGCCGTCTATAAGTCCTCAACCTTCAAGAGTAACAAATGCCCACGAAAAACGAACTTGGAGATGACCACAAGTGCTCAAAGATCCAAAACTTGCTCAACTTGCACTCAATCCTCCTCACAACTCTTCCCAACCCTTCTTCCAAAGGGGATCACCTAGATCGAAGAGTGGAGGGGTCACTAGGGCTCAAGAACACACTAATTCTACAAAGGAATCACCTCCAAACCCTTCTTCCAATTCTCACTCAAACCCTCCTCCCAACTCTTCCAAACCCTTCTCCAAAGGGGATCATAAAGGTCTAGAGTGGAGAGGTGCTTTGAGGCTTAAGAACAATGGGATAGCTCAAGGAATGGTGGTACAACAGCTATTTGCAAGTGGGGAGAGAGAGGGGGGTTTAAATAGAGCCTCCTAAGAACTAGCCGTTGGATGCAGGTCTACGCCGGACCGGACTATTCGGACCCTAACACCGGACTATCCGGTTTGCAGCAACTAAGGAGTAGAAACTCAGCGTTAGATTTGGTCCGGACTGTCCGAAAGACCGGACTATCCGGTGTTCTGGACCGGATAGTCCAGTCCTAAAATTAGGACAAGCACAGCCCGACGAAAACGACCATAACTTTTGACTCTGGACTCCGTTTTGGGTGATCTTGGGTTCTACGGAAAGTTAAGAACGAGAGCTACACAACCAACAAGGTCTCACACCTCAAATCCTAAGGGATAAATACAGAACTCACAAAGAAGGCAAGGAAGACCTACAACTCTCACTTTCCGACACCACCAACACCACACTCTCTCTAGGTTTCACAAGGATGGATCACTTGAGCACTTGACATATCTAGAAGTCATTCTCCATTGCATCCCTCTTAATAGTATGGCAATCCTTAGACTCAAATTAAATCAAAGATAATACAAGTGTAGGATAATCACTTGCCGTCTTCTTTCTTCATTTTGCATGATGACCTTCACCAATGGATTAATGAAGCCTTCGCCTTATCCAACTTGACTCGATTCACCTCATGGGACTCTCGTCCCATCGATCTTGACTTAATCCTCAACTCTTGGTGACACCGTCGTCTCGTTGACCTCGGCCTGACCATCATCTTTCAACATACCTTGGTCATCACACACTCACAGGACCTATTTCTTTCCAAATCACTCATGAAAGGCATTAGTCCCAAAAGTTCAATGGATATGAATAAGTTGATATTTGTGAGGAATTAAGTACAACAAGTGTTTCATATAAATATGCACAATATGAGTGAAAACACTTGATAAGAGAAAGATTCTCCACTAAGTGCAACATGATGAATATGTAATGGAGCTAGATGCACTAGAAAGATAACTGCCAATATGATGAAATAATTAAACCATGGCAAGGACCACAATCTTCACTTAATGATCCACATGATAAAATATATAAGAATTACATATGTGCAAATAATATTCAAGCTAGAGTGAAGTTGTGGAACAATTTGTATTAAACTTCACTAAGTGATGTGCATGAGAAGATATATAAACAAGACAAGCATGCACCAAATCAATATATAGCAATATGAAGTTTAACTCTAATTAAGACTAACATACTAGAAACAAGTCACATATTGAACTCAAGTGAATAGATATACACAAATTGATATGACATGAACCAATGTGCATATATATAAGTAATATGTTACATGAAGTTCAATATGCACTTGCGTAAAAGGAATGCAATAATAAATATAGAAGGGATACCGAGATTGCATAGCTCATCTTTGCTTATTCACTTGACCTAAAAAATTCCTCCATTTGAATGAGACTAAAATGATCTTATCAACAAACTTGTTAGTCTCACAAGATAAATAAATACTTACTAGAGGTTTGACATTAGACAAGCACTAAGTCAAGCATTTACATCAATTTATCATTTACAAATAGTTGTCACTATATTTGTTTGTCATTAATCACCAAAATCACTTATGTGTCTATATGTGTCTATATGTACTTTCATCAGCCCCATGGCAACATTGCCCCGGCTGCAAGCCACCATTGCGCCCCGTCCTTCTCCTCTTTCCTTCCCTCTCTGCTCCCTCTTGCTCTCGCCTACTAGAACCCCAGAGCAAGCCGCAGATGCAAGCGAAACCCCCTAAAGCCACCTTGTGCCCCTAGCAAACCAGGCCGTAGCTCAAACTCGTGGCCTTCTCTGTTTCTCCCATGTTGTGCCCTTCGGCACCTCGATTCCTCCACCATGGTGCATTCCAAGCCACAATATTGCAGCCATGTCGTCCTCACATCCTCCTTATCCACGTCTCTGAAGCAATTGCCCGGAAATGCACTAGAGACCGTGCATTCCACGAAGTCCTTCCCGTCGGGCCGAAATACCCTCTTTTGGTTTCTAGCCGCTCTGGTAAGCGACTCATTGATTCCTTTAGCATGGAGCATCCTCAGGATGTTTATAACATTCTCCATCTCTCAATTTTGCACGTCGACCACCGGAATCCTCTTGCAACGTGTTCCTCATTTCAGGCGTCGCCGTCCTGCTCGTCGCTGGCCGCCTCCGGTGCATCTCCACTCTCTTCATGGCTGAAGGTACCCTCTTGATGCCCTTTAGATGATCTAGGACTCTTGCGTTAGGCCGTATTTGCCGTAGCTCCTCGCCACTGTGCTCGCCTCCGCCGGTCATCGTGGGAATCCGCCGCACCGTTGCTTGGCCGCCCCATCCGACGCGCTGACGACGCCCACGAGTGCGGGTCGGCACAGGGATGCGAATGCTGCTAGTCGCTCTCACCGCCGTGCGCTCATTCGCCGGCGTTGCTGAGCTCTAGAGCCGGCCATGGCGCACTACGCCCCTGACCAGGCTCTAGGAAGGAGGAGGTTAGTGCTTGCCATGTGTGTGAGACCTACAGGTTGGACCCACCCATTAGACATTAGAGCCCATGACATGTGGGGTCATGGTCCCACCTGTCAATAAGTAGACGCGTAAACCAAGGAACACGCTTTCACCTGGCCATTCGCGTATATAAGATAAGCCACCATGCAATTATGAAGAGTGTTAAAGATAACTAGAACAATTATGAGGAAATTTCAGAAAATATAGGAAACCTCTCTGAAGCCGTTAAAAATATTAGTTAGCACTGATCAAAATTTATTATCATATAATGGCTAATTAGACCCTTATATCACTAGGTCCTTAATAATTAACTAAGGGATTAACATAATTTAAATTCTCCAAATTAGGTACTGACCAATGGCACGATTAAATTATAACTAGAAACACTTGTATTAAAACTGAACACACTTGCTCACACCCTAATTATATAACTAGTTCATACTTTAAATAAATGAAGGAAATAATTCTGACAAAATTATACTATTAATATTATTTTCCAAACTATGGGTACTGCATTAACATCCGCCCCGAATCATTTTTGGGCGAACCCTTAATTAATTAACCACTAGGGCATTAGAGATAAAGGCTTATATACTTATATAAATATTAATATATAATGTTACGGAGGTCATTACCATAGGTGATTACCCAAGCCTAAGTCAAAACTCCTACGTTATTAGCAAGGAGACAACAGTGCTAGTTGGCCTTAATTTGGATAGTCCAAATCTATATTCATAACAATGTCTAATTTATGAGTATTCTTAAAAGGGGAACTTACCATCTACTAAAACTACTACTTTTCCTAGCAAAATAAGGGTGATGTTTCTATAAATACTGCAGAAAATATTACCTCATGAATAGTGCTAAATCTCAATTGTAAACAATGATAGAGATTTCTAGCAATACTAAGCCCATCCTAGGACTAATAGTAAATGCACTAATGGGATAATTCATTTTATGTTTACGTATTTAAAATGCAACGATATTTCCTTAAATACCTTAGGAGATCTTTAACATAAGAAAAACTTTAGACCCATAGGTTTATGATCATTAACTTGGTAAAAGAACACGTTACCCGCTTGGGACTATTTCACAATATTGTCAAATCAGTTGATTCGTTAACTTAAAATCTAATGATATATTTTATTATCGGGAGCCACTTGTTGGTCACATTTGTAGGTATAGCAATTGTCTTCTAAAAGCCCTAAGTTAGTACTATCAGGTGATTATGATAACCTAGAACCTTTTCATAAATTAAACCCAACTTATGTCCTATTTTCCATCTCCATATAAATTCCAAACTATGGGTATACACATATGATCGTTCATCAAATTATTGCATGATCATACACATCTTAGGCATACGTATAGCAACCCTGAATTATCCTTGGTATCTATTAATGTCGGATAGCTCATGGAATTTCCTTGACAACTAGAGAAGCTTATTTAGGAATCTCAGTAGAAAGAATCGTTGCCCAGATAGCTGCGACCTTCACCACGTTTGCATTTCATACATCATGTTTTCAGCATACTTTGGTGTTTATTGTATTTGCTTGGCTCTTCGTGATAGATTCCGAGGACCCCGCGGAACAGCTAGAAGATCAAGACTTAGGTTTTGGAATACACAGGACGAAGGCGAGTTAACATTCATTAGATCATATTGAATCCTAGTTTTCTAAAAGTATTTTACTTACAGTAACAAATTGCATGCTCTTTAAGTAATTATGTCTGCTTGCTTAATCATGATATATCATGCCCTATTATTATTTGTTATTGCTCTACCATGATGATCTTATCTTGATGAAATCATCTGTCATTTGACATTATTATTGATTGCCTTGATGATCACCCTTGATAGCCTGGTTAGGTTAAATAAAATAATTTTAGACTCTTAACTCTCGGTTAAAATCTTGCTTAGACATTGCTTAAGTCCAATTATTAATTTTAAGCTTAGTTGCCTCGGAATGGTGAACCGACATTCATCGGATATTGTGACATAATGAACTTGGTTAACTAGAAATTAAGCCTGGTATGCCAATGTGGGTGTGATTAGGAACACGGATATGTTCCGGTTTATGGATAAGGGTGTGATGTAGCTAGGCTATGTGGTGTGAAGAGGGCTATCGGTTCCGATATGGTGCTGAGAGGGACGCGGGGCAACACGTGTACTGCCGACCGCTGCCGCATGGTGGTCCCGCCACAACATGTGCAGGGCACATGGAAGGAACAATAGTGAGAGAAGGAAGGCTGGACCACAGTGAAGGTGCTAGGCAGCCAGGGACGGCTGTGCTAGTCGGAGCGTGAGTTGTTTTCGTGTAGCTAAATGCAGCCCACTGGGGTTTCTGCACAACGTGAGTTCTAGGCGTGCTGGGCAGCCAGGGAAGGCTGTGCCAGTCGGAGCGCGAGTTGTTTTCACGTAGTTTTATGCTGCCCACTAGGGTTCCTGCACAACATGTGGCCATCACACGGTAATGCGGACTTGGAGCACGCTGGCTAGTGTCAGGGTTAACCCCAATCCGAGGCAAAGACAAGAATGTGTCGTCATCGGGACGGATGATCTAGGTCTTAAATTGCAGGGAGCCGTGACTCTAGAGCGGGCATGGCAACCCGGCTAGGGAAGACCGGGCGCTTCGCTGGCATAAGATCCACAATGGGTGCGCCACACCCGGAAGATGATGGCAGGTATTTGGAGGAAGCTTGGGATGGGTATGGACTGTGGTATGGACAATGATATGGATTGTGGTAATGGAATGGAACTGAAACTTGAATAATTGATTAGTACAACTTTGAGTTAAAACTGCGAAGTCTTAGGCTTTGGTTTATAAAACTTGCTTTCTGCAAATAAACAAATGTCGGGACCCCCTTGGTGGAGGCGGGTCCCGCCTGTGTTTTACCTGTACTAGTCCCTAAATCAAGTAGCTAGTACACACAGATTTCAGAATTTAGATCACAACCATGACGATTAATTTACATATTAAATCAGAGTGCGCAATATGGCGTGGTTACAACAGTTTGGCTCAACGGCCTTACAAGAGCGGAAGTCTTTATTTTACAAACTGTGACTCCAAAGAGATAAACCAAACAACCCCACAGGCAGAGCTGGAGGAGCGTAATCCTAGGCGTCGGGGTATTCCTCGTCCTGGACTCCGTCGGCGAGGATGTAGACTTCGAGATCACCATCTTCTGGGTCATACGGGTACTCCGAACCTGCGCGTTGGAATGCGCAGCCCCGTGGTAAAGCGCGAGGGTGAGTATTGGTGCAAGTCAATTGACATATGAACATGCATGGCTTAGACAAGGGCGGTAGGGCTTGGTTGCAGAAAGTGAGTTTTAAAATAGTTTGCCTAAGGTTTTTAAAACAATTTAGAAAAGAAGTGAAATAGTCAGGTCAATTGATAAAATATTTAAATCATTCGGCCCCAATCGGCTCTTGCCTGAAAACTAGCTCACACGATGCAAATCGTGGCTTTCATCCAAAACATTTTCCTTATGGCTTATCCACCGAAGGACCATTCCCTCTCAACGGTTAACCACTGTAGGGACAAATCCCAAATGTCGGCTAAACCACTGAAGGTATCTCCTCATGGCTAACCACCATAGGCTCCCAAAACAAATCGGAACCTGCCGGTTTTCTTCTTTAAAACGTTGAGAAAGAGAGGGAAGAAAACTACCATTGTGGCAGCGCCACCGTCGTCCGCCCTTGACCGTGGGCACAGCTATCTAGATAGTTTTACACTCTGCAGAGGTTGCACGCTTTACCTATGAGAGCTGGTTTTCCTAGAAATCACCCAAAGGAAAATGATCACCACAAGGCCTTTGACAATCTAGCTCTTTAGCTTGGCATCCCCTCTAAGGTTTTCACCGCAGCGTTGGTATCCCCAGTTGGCTGCAGCCTCCTCTTGAGCCTGGTAGGTCAGCGATACCTCGTTCCTACTCCACCACACGGGATGTCCAAACTAAGGGTTCGAAAGGTACTCAGTCAGGGCCTACTCATACAAGCACTCATGGTCGCACTGTTGTACTTATCCTTGACAACCACAAGGTCATGGTCCTTAGGAACTGGGGTGGTTCCCACACTAGACCCAAGTCTCGTGCTCACCGCACCAGCCAATCAATCAATCCACCCCAATCAAGTTTTGCAAATATTTTCATAAGCCCCTAGGTGACATACCCACCACCTGGCACTAACAATTTTCCCACAGCAGCACTCTGCTACTGCTAATCAAATGAGCATTTCCAAACAGAGAGATACTTTGAATCAAAACCGATATTAATTTAGGAGTGGTTCATTAATCATGTGTCAAGACAGCCATTAAGGACTAATAGCACGACTAAGCAAGATTAATTAAGCTAATCAAGGATAGGCAAGTAATTAGGAATTAATTAACCTAAGGTTGTCAAGAATCAAGATTAATGACATAATTAAAGTGTATTAGGTTCTTAACTAAACTCCTACCCAAAATGACAGTGTTGAATTAACATAGCCATGTACATTTAATAAACATCTAAGAAAGCATTTGTAAAACTAGGCATCAATGTGATCGAAGGTAATTAGGGGGGATTGTCGACAATGACTTGCCATGATTGAAGTCCAGCTAACTCTTGGCTTGGTTTTCAATTCCCGAAGCGAAATCGACCGGATCTAGCGATAGCAAATAACTCACATTCAACACATTGCATGAAAATATGCATGCAATAATACAGGAATGATTATGCATGAATGTGATAAAGTAATGCTTGCATTTGCTTTAAGATTTTGGAAAATTCATTTTACTTTTAAAATGGCATATACCATTAAGGGTGATTGGATAAATCACTATCTATTGAATAAAATAATACGGACAGTAAACTAAATATAAGATAAATGAATCAACATTGTTTTTTTATTTTATTAAAGCATTGTACAAATTCAAATTCCATTTTAAATACATTTAAATAATTAGCATAATATTTAATGCACTATTTTATACCTAGAAAATTTATAGGAACTATTTAAAAATATGCATGCAATTATGTAAATGACAATTTTAAATGGAAGGGCGCATTTTTATGAATTTTTAGAAATTTGTTGCACTGGAATTGGATTTATATTTTTGAAGATGTAAAAATAACAAATTTTACTGCATATAAAAAGTAGAAAATTAATTAATCGGCCCGGCCAGCACAGTGCCACTCTGCCCGCCCACATCGTCGCCGCGTGGCACGCCCGCCTTGCCGTGCCACTTTGCCCGCGTGCACACACTGGACAAGCCGTTGTCGCTCCTGCCCCATCACGCTCTTGATGACCAGCCGCCCCGTGCAACCCTTGTCGTGCATGCTTCTGCCCCGCCATTGCTTTCCTGTCCCGTCGCCACCCGAGCCATCGTCCTCACTCGCTTAGCCGCACCCTCGCCCTTCTCTCTCACTCTCCGGCACTCTCTCTTACTCCTTGAGCGCCTCCTAGGGCTATAAAACCTCGGCAAGGCTCGCTACCCTGCTTTCCCCCTTCTGCCTCTGTGCCACCGTAATGCTCATCGCCCGAATTCACCTACTTCTCTCAGTCTCATGCCCTAAGGTTGAACCCCTACCTCACTAAGCCCCTGACCTCCCTCGTCTTCCAAGCAACTGACCCGCGAGCGACTGACGCTCCCGGAATTGAAGTTTTCCTCCCCGCTAGTGTTCTATCGCTAGAAACACCCCCTTTTTTGATTTCTTCCTCCTCGGTGAGTCTTCTTCCAATTCCTTGCACCAGAAGCATCATCGAGACCGCCCTAACGTTTCCCCTCAATCAATTTTGCAAGATCACCTCTGGTGTTGGTTCGCGCCGATGCCCCTGTTTGAAGCTCTTCGGTCTCCCTGTCATTGGCCATCACCAAGCTTTCTCTATCCAATTCCTCGCTCGGTAAGGTTCCTAGCAACCTCTAGACCCTCCCCGGCCAAAAATCCGAAACAAAACCCCCATAGGGTCGCTTTATTTCATTGCTTTCCGTAGCGTCGGCCGCCTCTGGCCATGGTGTTGCCATCACGGCCCATCGCCGGTGGTTTCCCTGGTGACCCGTCCTAGCCAAGATCACCCTAAACCGAATGCGAGCTCGAGTGCCGCCCCTAAGGCCTCGTCATGCCGCCGAACCTGCGCTGGAACCTCACCAGAGCTGGGCTGAAAAACCACGATGCATGGTTCACATTTACTGTGAACCATGCCACTGACATGCAGGGGATTTATTTTTAAATCACTGTGCACATGTGACCCTGCTGTCACCAACCGGTGGGCCCTTAGACCTACTCATCAGGTTTAGTGGAAGCGTACTCCTGAGAGTACGTCTTCCCCGTTGGTTGGCGTCCTCGTGCGAGTGCACGCATAGGCAGGCCGCTCGCGGGCCAGTTGGGCCACGCATGCGCTTTCTGTGTCGATAATGCCGGTCTTAGCCCATTACTGTTCTGGCTAACTATTTAGCTTTTTTTATTATAGAAAATCCAAATAATGGTTTTGATTTATTAAAAATAGTTATGGGCTGAATTAAAATTTAACAAAATTCTAGAAAATACTAGAGATCATGACAACCCCAAGAAAATTTTAGTCCAACACAATAACCGTAAATTTACCCTCCGTTAAAAACTAAGAAGCCTTTTAGGGTATTTATTAAATGACTTTTCTTTTATTTTAAATAGATAATGAGCTCCTAAATTATTGGAAAAATGCTAGTAAATCTTAAATATTAATTAGAATTTAAATAAGTTTATTGTATAATTTTAGAGTCATAAATGCTCTCTCTGAATAATTTAAAATTTTAATTAGGCCATTTCTCTATATATTATTAATACAGAAACCAGATCTCATTTATTGAAAATATTTACTAAACTCTTAAATTCCCCAAAAATATACAAAAACTTTCACAACCTGAACATCAATTATTAAAATATTAAAAACCTATTTATCATGCCTTTCTCTATCATAGTGTTTAATAAAGACAAAGAAAACTCTTTTCTTTAATATTAATATTGCTGGTAAATTAAAAATTTAAATCAATTACTCCATAGTAAGAAGCATCCTTAACTATTTTGGAAATACTTCAGACAAAAGTATTTTAAATCTTTATACCATATTTACGAAACCATATTTATAGGAATTACTGCATCTTCATCATATGTCATCCTCATGTCATTCACCTTCGTTATCCTAGTGGAGATTTATGAACCTTTTAAGGCTCATGGAACTTCTTTGATATGATGTTTAGTTCCATGTCGACCCTTCTGACTGGTAGATAAGCGCGTTGCATTTGATGCATCATTCTTTGTGGTTGCACGTGGTGTTTATTTTGTTGAATTATTACGTGTTAGACGCTGATGAGCTGGAAGGACCCTTTGAAAAATAGCAAGATGACCCCCTTTACTCTTGAGACCAAGGCGAGTTAACATTCATTAGATCATGTTGAATACCCGGTTTTTAAGTATTTCATTTAAATTATCAAATTGTATACTCTTTAAATTATAATGCCGAGCTTAAACGAGTACAAGGGGTCGAAGTCCGGGCTTTGGGAAGCCCGGGCCTTGAGTACAATAAGTGCTCAAGGCACTGTGTGTGTTCCTACAGTTACCTGGAAGCGGAGAACTACCGCCGAGAACTAGAGCCCCTACGAGAGTGCAAGTGCTCCTGTTCTACAGTAGCTATTCTCCAAGTGAGTTGTGTGTATGCGGAAGTGAAGTGGTCCTGGTTGTTGTGGCCTGTACGCCCCTTTTATAGGCGCCCTCCGGCCACTATAGCTTGCGCTGGTCCGTTGAATTAGTCGTTGCCTTTTTGCTATGCCGGTAGCGTACCGAATCCACCGGGTAATCGAGCGCAATCCTCCGATCACCGCGCCGGACCGCTACCGGTCAGCACGTGTCTTTGCCCATGCGGACGGTTGACAGGACCGGCCGCCAACTCGTCAGAAGCTGCCGCCAGGCGCTCCTTGGTATAGTGCGCGCATTTAATTCTCGGCGACTCACGGGGACCCGGCGCGTATCTGTCATGGCGCTGATGATTTGCCTCGGGTCTTATTCCTTTGTACCTCAGAGTCCTAGAGGAAGCAAGAGGCCCGAGCTTCCGAGACGGGGAAGCTCGGGCCCGAGTTTGCAAGCTCGGGCGCGAGCTTGCTGGCCCCGAGCTTGCCTCCTGTGGGGCCGCGGGTAAGTAAGTGGGCCGAACCTTCATAGGCCACGTGCTTTCCCCAATAGCTAGCCCCCGAGCCTCGAGCGGGACGAAGACGTGCCGCTTAGAGGTTTATTCGAATCGCCTTGGGCGAAATGCTCGCTTTTTCCGGCGGGCCCCTACCGGCCGGCGGGAATCCCAATCGGCGCGGTTACGCGCGCTGCTTCCTTCTCCTTGGTTTCCACGTCTCCCGGCGGACAGGCGACGGTTCGTCTCCCCTTGCCGGTTTATATCAGGCGGTTCCTCTTTACGCCGTTCCTTCTCACGCCCTCTTGTACTACTCGTTCGCCTTGTGCTAATCGCGTTCCTTCGTCTTCCTCCTTCCTCCACCTTTCTGCCATCTCTCTGCTCCGATCCTCCTCTTTCTGATGGCGCCCTTCACGTGGAGCCTCCTTACCGAGGACGACCTGAAGGGGTTGGAAGCCGCCGGCTTCGTCAAGGTCGGCGGATGAAGGGCGGCCAGCAGAGAGGCGGTCCCTGCACACCCAAGAGCAAGGAGTTCGCTTGCTTCAAGCTCTTCGCGATCCATGGGCTCCGGGTTCCGGAGTTCGAGTTCATCGACGCTGTCTTGAGCCAGTGCAGGATCGAGTTGGCGAACCTCAACCCCAACTCGATCCTATTCCTAACGATCTTCGCGCACCTCTGCGAAGCGTTCGTCGAGGTGGAGCCGTCGGTCAGCCTTTTCCTTCACTTCTACGAGCTGACCACGACCGGCGGGAGCAATGTGGCGGGGTGCGCCTACTTCAAGCTCCGCCGCGACATGAAGCCCTCGTACCCAGGGTTCAAAGCCAAGGAGAACGTCGGGGGTGGGCGTCGCGGTGGTACTACGCCGAGAAGCCGGTAACTGTCGATTATGGTTCGCCAACGCGAGCCCTGGGAAAGTGACGATGCCTCGGCCCACACTGGAGCCGGCGGAGGTAGCCCTGGCGGCCAAGATTCGGGACCTGGCCAGCCGGGGGCTCAATGGGTACGACATCGTAGCCGACTTCACCAGGCACCGAGTGAGCCCGCTAAGGAAGCGGGTTCGCCCTTTCTTCGAGATCCGCGGGTGGGATGACCTCACCCGCGAAGGCACTTCCCGTAAGTCTTCATCCTCGACCTTGCAGTCCTTTGCCCGAGCTTTGCTTCGAGCGTGTTTGTAATGTTCCCGCTCTTTTTCCTTTGTAGCTTTGCCACAGGACGACGTGGTCCGGGTCGTGGGGCTTCTCCTGCCCACGAATCACAACGAGCCATCAGGCTCGGGCGTCCGCAATGTCCTGGACGAGGTATGTGCTTCTTCGGGCCCAGGTGCCTTTGGAATGGTTTGCTCGTGGGCGTGGGCTGACGTCCCATGATCTGTTTTTGTAGAGGGAAGCAGGAGTGGAGGCCGGGCCCGCCATTCCCGCGCCGGTGGCAGTTGCGGGAGCCACCAGCTCGACGGCCGGTGATGACACGAGCTTAGCTCCGGCGCGGAAAGGTCAGGTCGCGGGCAAGCGACCTCCTTCGAAGAAGCCAGCTGGTCGCTTCCCGGGCAAGGCCGCCCTCGCATGGCGACAGGCGCCCCGAGCTTCTGATTCCGTTCCGACCAGCCCGGCCGAGGTTCCGAGCTCGGGATTCGGTGGTCTTGCGGATACCCAAACGGTGCAAGAGGCGTCGGTTGGTGCTGAACGATGACGACTCGGACAACGAGATGGCCGAGGCGGCCGTCGCGGCTGCACGTAAGTTGCTTGCGCTTTGCTGATTTCTCCTGTCTCCTTCCTTCATTTGTTATGGCTCCTGGGCCGATCAGGCATACTCTAATTCTCCCCGGTTTTCAGACCGCCCCCCAAGCGGGGAACTTATTCGGTGCGGCCGAGGCAAGGGTCCGGAGAATGACCCGTAAAGGCAAACCCGGCCCCCGTGTTGAGGCCCTTCGTCCTCCCGCTGGTGGCACGCAAGGACTTGCGCCCCCCGGCCGCGCTCGTGAAGGTGGAGACCTATGACGGCACCGAGCGTCTGGCGCCGATCCGTGTCGAGGGACGGACCTCGACCGGGTGGCGCCCGATCGACATCCGCGGCATCCAGGAGATTTTCCACAGGAGTAACATACATGTTCCCCCACTGGACGCGAGCGACACCCTCCTCCTCGGCTGGGACTGGCCCGTCCGGGTCATCACGGTCGCTAGCGTTGTTCCGGTGCGGCTGTGGAGCGTGGCTTTGTTGACTGTCTCGGGGTAGATCTCAGCGACGCCAGCGTGGGTTGAGCACCACCTCGGGCTTGCCACATGGAGCCGGCAAGACTCCATCCGGCTCCGACCAGTCCCCAGCCAGACGCTCGAGGAGTGGCTGGCGAATCGACTGGGGAATGGGCCGATGGTAGATGCCGCGGTGCAGACCGATTTCCCCCCCGAACCATGCCTTCACGCCGTTGGTGCTGCCGGGTTCGTAGGGGAATCGGCGGAGCCGGCAGGGGGAGCTCGCGAGGTTGTGGGGGAAGCGATCGAGCCGGCGGTAGGCTCGGTCGTGCTTGTGGAAGGAGTGGCCGATCCTGCGGGAGATTCGGCTGAGCCCGCGGGAGGAGTGGCCGAGCCTGCGGGAGGCTTGGCCAGGCCTACAGGAGGGATGGCCGAGCCTGCGGGAGGCTCGGCCGGGCCTGCAGAAGGGGTGGCCGAGCCTGCGGGAGGCTTGGCCAGACCTTCAGAGGAGGTGGCCGAGGGGCCAAGCAGCTCGGGCGATAGCTCGGGCCGCCAGGTCGCGGTGCTCCTCGCGCCCATGGACGTTTCGCAGGTTCGGTATGAGGTCGTAGCGGCGGCAGTCGCCAAGCGGGTTAGTGCCTCCGGGCTTGGCTTTTATTGTTTTGTGTCTTCTCTGCTTCAGTCCTTCCCTTCCTTAGCCTATCCTCTGGGTGCAGTTCTACCGCGAGGTTGTTGACATGGCTTGCTCATTTGAGGCTAAACACGATGCCGAACAAGAGGCCTTGCGGGCGGAAGGCGCGCGGTGGCAACGGGAGCCAATGCCGCACGTGTCGAGCTTGAGGAAGCTCGCTCGAGCTCAATCCAGGCAGTGGCTCTGGAGGCTCGAGCCGCGGCGGCTGAGGCGGCCTTAGCCGTGGCGCGGGAGGACACCAAGGAGGTTTCATGCCGGTCGCTGGAGGCCCTTAAGGCCGAACGCGACCGCGCCCTTGAGCTCGAGGAACGCCTCCGGTCAGTGGAGGCGTGTCGCGTTGCTAAGGTCGCTCGCGCAGTGGAGGAGCGCGACCTCCTCGCCGCGGAGCTTTCACAGACGAAGTCCTCTGCGACCGCGACGGAGGGTCTGCTGAAGACCCACCAGGATACCATGCGGGACCTGGAGGCTGCCAACGAAGCCTTACGGGTCAAAATGCAGACTGCCCGGGCCAGAGAAAAAGAGTTCCTCGATCTCCAGGGCCAACATGACGAGTTGCTGGCCGAGCTTCGGAAGCTCTAGTGCTTGCCTAAGTCGTAGGCCTTTTTTCATTTTTTTTCTTTTTGTTGGGCGGTAATCCGGCTTGCCCTTGTAAATACCCTTTATTAATGCAGTTGACTTGTTTTGACTTCTTTTCTTCGTTACTTCTTCGGTCCGCCTTCTCCCTGGAATGCCGAACGTCGATTTGACTGTCGCGCCATGTCCCAAGGGACATTCGCGTTCGATCTTGAAAGCGATTCAGCGTCGGGCGCTTCCGACGCCATTACTCCTGGGATCGCTTCAGCTTCCCGAATCCCGGCTATAAGAAGAGACCAATGCGACGACCACTTCTCATTCTAGACTTCTTTCTTCCGTACCTTGCCCTCTTGCTTCCATGGCTCGTGATCCAGAGTTGGCGGAGCTTTGGGCGGACTTCGACCTCGCCATGGCCGAGATCGCGAAGGAGGAAGCGCGCGCCCGCGATGTCGCCAGGGTCGAAGCGCTGGTTGAGGTCGTCCCGCGGCTCCGCGGGGCCTTTGATCCGCTCGTGGGGGCGCTGGTCAGTGCCCGTGCCCGCGACGCTGCTGCCGCCGCGGCTTTGATCGAGGCTGCCCCGGCACTTGCCGAGGTGGCCGACGTGGTTGTCGGGTTTCTGGGGCCCTTCCGCTGGGACTCAGTGTAACTGGCTTGTAAGCCATCCCAGAACCTTTTTAATAAAGTTGTTTATGGTTATCACTGCTTCTCTTCATTTTCTGTTGTCTTTCCTGCATGCAAACGAACGCTAGTAGTCGTGTAGGCAAGAAAGGATTGAAAACGCAGTATAGTCCTACCGATCCTAGCCCCCGAGCCATGTCCGTGCTTCTGAGGAGAAGCCCGGGCGTGGCTTTAGAGAATATCGGAAGTCCTTGATTGGGTATCTGATCCTAGAGAATCAACTTTTTAAGAAATCGATCCTTCGAAAAAATCGACCCTTAAAAAATCGACCCCAGCCCCCGAGCCATGCCCGAGCTTCTGAAGAGAAACCCGGGCGTGGCTTAGAGAGATCAATTTTTAAAAAATCGACCCTAGCCCCCGAGCCATGTCAGAAGCTCGAGGAGAAGCCCGGCGTGGCTTAGAGAAATCAATTTTTGAAAAATCGACCCTAACCCCCGAGCCATGTCCGAGCTTCTGAGGAGAAGCCCGGGCGTGGCTTAGAGAAGATCAATTTTTCAAAAATCGACCCTAGCCCCCGAGCCATGTCCGAGCTTCTGAGGAGAAACCCGGGCGTGGCTTAGAGAAGATCAATTTTTGAAAAATCGACCCTAGCCCCCGAGCCATGTCCGAGCTTCTGAGGAGGAGCCCGGGCGTGGCTTAGAGACCGTATGCTTTGAACGAAGCTTGTAGCCCTAGCTCCATCTCTTTGCGAGAGGTAGAGTATTGGACTTTAGAGGTATCCCGGGCCTGTAGCAGGTTTATGCGGGCTTATGATATAGGGCCGGAAAGCCCGTGCCCGCGCGGGATTTTGCGTGGTGCGATGGATATCGGCTTACCCGTGTGCAAAGGAATCCCGGGGGTTGGCTTCTGCGTAGCCACTATTCTGCCGATGCATACTGGAACAGCCCGGACTTTCTCCCAAGCCCGATCATAAGTTTGGGTCACTGGGGTTAGTTTTGGGGGCTCTCTAGGGAATGGTAGGATGGTCAAAGGGAGAGAGAGAGAGAGGGAGAATGGAGACTTACGACTTTTTCTCAGGCGTAGAACCTCCGAAGTTGAACGATGTTTCCGGAGCTGTTGAGGGCTCTCCCATCCGGCATAGCAAGTCTTACAGCCCCCGGGCGTGCGGCTGATACGACCGTGTACGGACCCTCCCATCTTGAGGTGAGCTTGTTAGCATGAGCTAGGTTCTGAACTCATCTTAGAACCAGGTCGCCTACTTGCGAGGTCAGGTGCAGCCTTTTTAGCCGCGTCGTCGTCGCAGGATTCTTTGATGCTGCCGCCGCAGATAGTGCTTGCTCGGCGAGATTGAGATAGGTCGAGGTCCAGCAGTCACTCCTCGTCGTTGTCGATCTGTCTTGCAAAATCAACACGGGCTGAGCCAAGTCTTAGCTCGGCGGGTAAGACCGCTTCCGAGCAGTATACAAGCCTGAATGGGGTTTCGCCAGTAGCCCGGTTAGAGGTTGTCCGGGCTGCCCAAAGCACGGAGGGTAGCTCTTCTACCCAGTTGTGACGTTGCTCGGCAAGAGCGTCGTACACTCGGCGCTTAATGCCCTGCATGATCTGTCCATTCGCGCGTTCGGCTGCACCATTACTCTGTGGGTGAGCTACCGAAGTTAGGGCGACCTTCATGCCGAGTTCTTCGCAGTAGTCCTGGAAGAGCTTGCTTGTGAACTGCGTCCCATTATCAGCGATCAGATTACTCGGGACGCCAAACCTGGTCACGATATTGTTCCTAAGGAACCTCTTGGCCGTTTGGACGGATATGCTCGACACTGGTTCAGCCTCGATCCACTTAGTGAAAGTGTCAATGGCGACGAACAGGTGCGTGCACCCCTTTAGGCCTCTAGGGAATGGACCAAGTATGTCCATCGCCCATGTTGAGAACGGCCAGGTTAGCGGGATAGTCTGCAGCTCATATGCGGGCTGGTGGGATACCCGGGCATGATATTGGCAGGCTGGGCAGCGTTTTACTAGCTCTCTCGCGTCGGTCAACACAAGGGCGATGAGTACCCTATGCGAAGGCTTTACCCACTAGGGTTACGAAGAGGCATGGGCCCCGCAGATCCCGTCGTGGATGTCTTGGAGGAGAAATTTGCCTTCTTCCCGGGTCACGCACTTGCAAAGTACGCCGTTAGAACCCCTCCGGTACAACAAGCCTCCGAGTAATCGGTAAGGTCGGGCTTGTCTTTGGAGCCAGGATTTCTCAGCTGTGTCCTGTGGCAGTGCCCCATGCGTCAAGAACTGGACGAATGGCGTCATCCAGGTGTCGGGCTACTCTAGGAACAAAACGGTACCGATCGTTTGGGTCGAGGCAACCGTCTTCTCGAGGGCCTCTTCTCTGGAGGGAATAGAGGGCTTTAGTAGGTGCTGCACGAGCACCCCCGCCGGGGCGGTTTCTTGTGAGGAGCCAAGCTTTGCGAGCTTATCGGCCAGGCTATTAGCCAGTCTGGGAACGTAACACACTTCAAAGGTCGTGAAGTGCTTCTCCAGCTTTCTCACTTCTGCCAAGTATCGCGCCATTGAGTCGCCGTAACACTGAAACTCCTTATTTACTTGGCAGACGACCAACTTCGAATCCCCTTTCGCTGTTAGTCGCTTTATGCCGAGCGCAGTGCATGCTCGTAGGCCGGCTAGGAGGCCTTCGTACTCCGCAGCATTGTTCGTTGCGGAAAAATGGAGCTGTACTATATGCTGAATTTGTTCTCCGTGGGGGGAGATGAGAACAAACCAGCAGCCTGATCGCTCGAATTGAAGTGACCCATCGAAAAACATGGTCCAGTGCGCTTCTTGGCTTGCGAGCTCAGGCAAGCCTCCCAAAGGGTCGGCCGGGCCGGTCCACTCAGCCAAGAAGTCAGCCACGACTTGGGATTTGATCGCTGTTCGGGGAACGAACTTGATGTCAAATTCACCAAGCTCGACTGCCCACTTTGCGACCATCCCGTTCGTGTCTGGGTTCCGAATGATGTCCTTTAACGGGAAACTCGTTGGGACCGTAATTGGATGGGCTTGGAAATAGTGACGCAACTTTCACGAGGCCATAAGCAAAGGCGTGCATAAGAGCTTCAACCTCGTGGTACCGCTCCTTAGGCCCGTGAAGTACCTCGCTTACGTAGTAAGCGGCCATTGCTTGCCTTCGCGTTAATCGCTAGTCAAAGACTTACGACTGCGGGGCAACCGCCAAATAGAGGAGTAGAGCTTCCCCGAGCTTTGGCGTGGCTTGGACGGGAGATGTCGACAGGTAACACTTTAGCTCGCTGAAAGCGGCCTCAGCTTCTTCTGTCCATTTGAAGCCATCGTGCTTGCGCAGATCTTCTGAAAAGGTGCCTCGCGTTCGCGAGACGAGATATAAATCTGCGAGAGCCGCCATCCGCCTTGTTAGGGCTTGCACCTCCTTAGTGCGGTTGGCGACCTCATATTCTCGATGGCCTCGATTTTCTCGGGGTTTGCCCGATGCTCGCTTTTCCTATCACGTAGCTGCAACATCCTGCATCGACACCAAAGATACAATTTTGAGATTCACAAACTTGATGCTTTCTAAGATTAGCAAAAGTTTCCTGAAGGTCGGTCACGTGGTCCCGTGGGGCTTTGCTTTTTACAACAACATCATCAACATAAACCTCTACGTTGCGCCCTATCTGATCAGGGACAGTTTTCTGCATTAGTCGCTGGAACGTGGCTCCCGCGTTCTTTAGACCGAAGGACATGGTCGTGTAGCAAAAGGTACCAAAAGGTGTTACGAAGGCAGTCTTCTCTTCGTCTTCCCTTGCCAGCGCAATCTGATGATAGCCGGAGAAGGCGTCCAGGAAGCTCATGAGCGCCGAGTCCGCCGTTGCATCGACCAGTTGGTCTATGCGTGGCAGGGGAAATTGTCTTTGGGGCAGGAGGCGTTGAGGTCGCGATGGTCAACGCACATTCGCTACTTCCCGCCCTTCTTCTTGACGACGACTGGATTAGCGAGCCAGTTGGAATGCTCGACTTCTCGGATGAAGCCGGCTTGGAGGAGCTTGCCATGTTGCTCCTGGATGATGTCGGCCTTCCATTTTGGGAAGCGCCGAGGGCTGTCTCGATGTGCTTTTTGTCAGCTCAACAGCCTAACTCAGACTCGATGACCTCCCTTGGGACCCTGAGCATGTCGGACGGTTCCCACGCGAACACGTTTGCGTTAGCCCGGAGGAAGGTGACGAGCTCGAGTTCCTATTTGGACTCGAGGTTGACCCCTACGTGGACGACCTTGGTTGGGTCATCCTCGGAGAGGGGGACTGCCTTGGTGGGATCCTGCGGTTGCCGGGCCACCTTGGGGCGGACTGGCGGCCGTTCGGCCTTGGCCGGGCCACGCTCGGGAAGCTGTCCGACCATGGCCAAGGCGCTCTCGTCGCAGGCCATCGCGGCCTTGTGGCTGCCCTTGATCGTGATGACCCCGTGAGGGGCCGACAGCTTCAGGCAATGGTAGCTGTGGTGGGTGGCCACCATGAACTTGGACAGCGCGGGGCGTCCAAGGATGGCGTTGTATGGGAGCTCGGAGTCCACCACCTCGAAGGTGACGTACTCCGTCCGGAAGTTCTAGGGGGTCCCAAACGTCACGGACAGCACGATTGGCCCGATCGGCTGTAGGGACGACCCAGGGACAATGCCGTGGAAAGGAATGGCTAGTCCTTGATCTTGGACCGCGGGACCTGCATCTGCTCAAGAACTTGAGCAGTGACGATGTCCAGGGAGCTCCCGCCATCTACCAACACGCGATCGACTCGCGTGTTGCTGATGGTGGGACAGAGCACCAGCGGCAAGCGCTAGGGCCTGGTCATTCCGGGGGGACAATCATTCCCGGAGAAAGTGATCGACTGGTGGGACCACCGCAGGGGTGCGTCCCTGGGCCTACCCTTCTTGAGGTGGTAAACCTCCCGGGCAGCGGCCTTAAGCTCGCATCGCAAGCTATAGGCAGAAGCGCCGCCGAAGAACACGGCGACATGTGCGCGAGCCTCCTGGAAGGCGTCGCCATGGGCGCCCTGAGGCGCCCGGTCGTCCGGCACCCCGTGATCGGGGAGCTCGGGCATGGGCCCACGCCCGGCGTAGAAGTCCTCCAACCGCGCGGCCCACGTCCTCGAGTTACGCAGGTCATGGCCGTACTGCCGATGGAGAAGGCAGTAGCGGTTGTTCAGAGGGTTAGCCTCGGGCCGGCCGGTCCGAGGCCGGGAACTTCGCCCCCTCGCGCTGCGCCCGGCCGTTCCGCCACTGCCGGCGGGTCGGGTTGGCCATGAGGCGGCGCTTCAGAGGAGCGGGCCTCTCGGGCTCTACCGCAACGACGTAGGCGGGGGCGGCAGGCTCCTTCTTCTTCTTCTTCTTCTTGTTCTTCTTCTTCTTCTTCTTCTTTTCGGCGTCACCCTTCTTGGCATCGGTGCCAGTCCGGGCCGCCGCCTTCTCCTCCGTCCTCCCTCTCTTGCGCTCCATCGCCTCGGAGGCGTTGATGTATCCTTCCGCAGCACGAAACAAATCGGCTGCGGTATGGACCGGATGGAGCTCAAGGTCCTCGGTGAAACGGGTATTCCGCACTCCCTTCTTGAAGGCCTCAACGATGGCCTCGTCGGAGATCGACGGAATGGTGTTAAGCGCTTGGGCGAACTCATGGACATAGTCCTGCGAGCCCTCTCCGCCCTTTGGACCACAAGCTTGAGGTCTGGGGCTTTCGAAGCGCACGTAGCGTACTCGGATGTTTGTCCGGGCGCCTCTGCAATTGTTCCCAGCTGCGTATCGAACCTCGGCGCTGGTTGAACAGCCAGGTTCGGGCCATTCCCTCCAAGACAGTAGGGAAGTAGTGGACCATTACGGCCTCATTACCGCCTGTAGCCAGGATGGCGGTAGTATAGACGGCGAGATATTCGTTGGGATTCTTGCTCCCGTCGAACTTCTCGATGCTCCCGGGCTTGAACTTGCAAGGCCATGGGGCCTCGCGCAAAGCTCGGAAGAAGGCCGGGCATCCATGGGCGGCTCCGTTGTTTCCAACAGGAGGCCTCCCGCCCGGAAGCGGCCCGAGGCGGGAAAAAACTCCGCTGGGGGTACGCTGAGGAGCGCCGTCTGCTGTGGATGTGGATGCCTGTCAGCGCGATCGAACGCTCTGGCCTCGCCGCCTCGAGGAGCCACTGGTGTGTGACTGGGCCTAGAGGTGCTTGCCGAGATCCCCAGCGAGCTCCTCTAGGCCGTCAGCAACCGCGGCGCCTAGGTCGGCCATGGTGAACGCCATGGGTCTTTCTCCAGTCACGCATGACTGGCATCGCTTAACCCTTGCCGATCGCTTGCAAAGACTGGGTTGGTGACGGTGGTGGTGGGCGCTAGCTGTCGGCGACTAGGAGGCGAGCCTCCGCAGCGCCAATAAGCAAGGAAAAGGGAGTGCGAGGCCCGAAGAGGGCCCTGTCCCCAGAACCGAGGCCCGGCCGCCTGGCCGGACGCTGCCGAAGGAAAAGTCCTAGTCCCGACGCGGTCGGGCGCGTCGAGACCGGATCACTGGGGGAGATGACACGAGTGTTTTTATCCTGGTTCAGGCCTCCACTACGGGATAACAGCCCTACGTCCAGTCTTCGTTTAATGCCGAGCTTAAACGAGTACAAGGGGTCAAAGTCTGGGCATTGGGAAGCCCGGGTCTCGAGTACAATAAGTGCTCAAGGCACTGTGTGTGTTCCTACAGTTATCTGGACGCGGAGAACTACCGCCGAGAACTAGAGCCCCTACGAGAGTGCAAGTGCTCCTATTCTACAGTAGCTATTCTCCAAGTGAGTTGTGTGTATGCGGAAGTGAAGCGGTCCTGGTTGTTGTGGCCTGTACGCCCCTTTTATAGGCGCCCTCCGGCCACTGTAGCTTGCGCTGGTCCGTTGAATTAGTCGTTGTCTTTTTGCCATGCTTAGCGCATCAATCCACCGTAATCGAGCGCAATCCTCCGATCACCGCGCCGGACCGCTACCGGTCAGCACGTGTCTTTGCCCATGCGGACGGTTGACGGGACCAGCCGCCAACCCGTCAGAAGCTGCCGTCAGGCGCTCCTTGGTATAGTGCGCGCATTTAATTCTTGGCGACTCTGGGGACCCGAAACGTATCCTGTTCGCGGCGCGGGATGATTTGCCTCGGGTCTTGTTCCTTTGTACCTCAGAGTCCTGGAGGAAGCAAGAGGCCCGAGCTTCCGAGACGGGGAAGCTCGGGCCCGAGCTTGCAAGCTCGGGCGCGAGCTTGCTGGCCCCGAGCTTGCCTCCTATGGGGCCGCGGGTAAGTAAGTGGGCCGAACCTTCATGGGCCACGTGCTTTCCCCAACAGGTCCAATTATATATTTTAGATTTAGTCGCCTCAGAACGGTGAACTGATATTCGCTAGACATGATAACATTGATACTAGAACTTGGATAATTGGGCCTGGCGTGCCAGTGTGTGTATGGTTGGGTGTTGTGGTCGTGGATTGAGGACGAGGTCCTGTATTGTGTTGAGAAGGAAGGCTAGACCACGGTGAGGGTGTTTGGCTGACTAGAATGGCTGTCCAGAATGGCTGTCCAGGTAGGCATGCGGGTTCTCCCGCGTAGCTATATGCTGCCTAGGAGGGGTTCCTGCACAACGTGAGCCCCGGATGTGCTAGGCTGACTAGAATGGCTGTCTCGGGCAGAGCGCGAGTTGTTCCGCGTAGCTATATGCTGCCTAGAAAGGGTTCCTACATAATGCATGGCCATCGCGCTATAGTGCAAACTTGGGGCCTGCTGTCACAATAAGCGTCAGGGTAAACCCCTAGTTCGAGGTAAAGACAGGACGAGTAGTCATCCGAAGGATGATCTGGCCATATGTCGCTAGGAGCCGTGACTCTAGGGATTGGGCCTAGCAACCCAATACTAGGGAAGACCGGGCATTTCATGGGAGTATGCTCCACAACGGGTTGCCCACCTGAAAGATGATGGTAGGTGTTTGGTTGACGTGTAGTTTGGGAATGGTTTGTGGTATGGCAATGAAAACTAAAATTTGATACATTGATTAATAGAACTTTGGTTTAAACTGCTAATTTGTAGGTCTTGATTTATAAAACTTTCTTTCTACAACTAAAAGCCTCAACCTTTCCTTGGAGCCTCTATTACTAAATGGATTAGGTTGGGTGTTAACTCTCCAATGCGGTTTGATTGCGCACTAACCTCACACACACTCACTCTTTTAGACGAAGGAGTTGAGCCAGGAGTGTACGACTGCCATGAAGACGAAGACTCCGCATACGTTGACAATCAACAGGAGGTTTGGGGCTAGCCCCAGTCGAGATAGGGCTTAGCCGGCGATGATCTTTTGCTTCTTATGTTATCTTCCGCACTCTAATCTTACATATGGAACTTGAACTATTTGGTCCAACGCGCCAGTTGTAATACTTTAAGCCCTCAAGGCATAGTACAGGTATTTGCTACTAAGTCTTCTGCTGTATGAAATGATCCGGCTTTGTAAATGGTGTGCACTAGAATACCTATCCAGGGACTAGTGCAAATCATGTGGTGGGCAAAGTGGACAGCCCATAAAAACTCTTTGGGGGGAAGGGGTTGTTTGGTCCCTCAAATCAATAAGTAAGCTCGATAGAGAATCTATTTTTGAATGATCAACACAATGTATATTGGCTTTCCTATTATACCCTTTGTATGTGTGTATAGCCTTCCTCACGTGGACAAGGGGTGACCCCCCCACACGTCAAGGAAATGGGCCCCCATAGGCTCCGGTGGCTGGGAACACGCTAGGTAATAGAGGAGCAGGGGTGAGTGACAACAAAAGAGAGTGGCTATGAGTAGCGGATCCTGTCGGAGTAGCCGTGATCCGTGAAGAGAAGCCGAAACAGGAGTAGTGTTAGCGCCCAAATCCAAGCGGCAACTGATGGCATTGACGAACTAGAAGTGGCGGCAGATCAAAACAGCAACAACAAGGCCTCTAGAACTGGTTTTGGAACCGGTTCAGGCCAATCGGGATTGGTGCCCTTGGGTTTCACTCCCGGTTGTACCAACCGGTACTAGTATGTGTCACAGCAAGGGGCGCCCAATTGAGCTGTGACACCAGTACCAACCGGTACAAAGGCAGTACCGGTTGGTAGGTTTGTATATTAATCCTTTTCAATGTATGCAGCCAATAGCTAGCTATATATATATATATATTATAATTATATAATGGAGCCACTAACTAGCTATATATATACATATGTTATCACATTAATACATTGATGCACATAGATTAATCACAATTAAATGATAAATAAATCACAAAAATTTATTAACAACTTTATAATTACATTTACAACTGATAATTACAAAGTATACATGGTCGAGAGCATTAATTAGTTCGATCAAGTCTACAAATCAAATAACATACAGTAAATTATGTCATCTTCTGCGTTTGTCGCCTGACTTCCTTGCATCACTCTTGGTAGTCGTCGATGAGCCCATCAGTTCACTAGTCCTAATTGACGGTAACAATCTATTGGAACTATCGTGAAACTCGCCTGCTGTACTTATGACCTCTTCAATAAGGAAGCCGACAAGTTGTTCTTGGATCTCTTTGATTCGGTGCAACGAGAGAGCGGAAGTATTACCGTCAATGTCATGTCCGACCTGTCATTTAAGAAATTACGTGAATTAATCAATCCTTTTATTATTTGTACAAGATCGATCAATGTGAGGAGTAAGCTACATATATCATTAAGCATTAATAACTGTATTTACTCACCGTCCGGGAACTTTTCAAAAAATCTGTAGCAGTATTGTCGCCACCGTAGGTGTGCATGTACTGACAAACATAGAAGCCACATAAATTGGTGTCCGACTCCTATCTGTGACACTGTGGTGAAAACAGTTGCAAATTATGAAATGAAAGAAAAATTAAAAAGATATAGCATTATGATACACGTACTTTCCCCGAAGAAAATGCTATATATACGTACTTTAGTGTTGAATGTAACATCAAATTCCTCCAAGAATTCGCCGATGGTTTCTGCACGGAACCGTGCGAATGCACTACACATGATTATGAAGTGTACACAATGGTTAGAGTTCGAATCAATCGAAGCAGGTAAAACTAGTGTAGAATGAAAGGAACCAAAATACCGGTTGAGCATGTCTATAATGTTTTGGTATCCTTCTACCGGTCTCCTTTGTGAGTCCATAACCTCGATCATGCTAGAATCTGGCTTGATAATAAGAAGGATCCAGTGGAACCTGGTCATATATATGTAAGCGTATACAATTAGTTGTCACATCATGTTAGCAAAAAAAGATTAGAATAGCTCGGTATGAAAACACGTACTGAAAATTGTAGGGTAGAAGTATATATTTCTTGTAGTTTTGTGAGACTAGAGCATTGAATATGTTCTCCGCTGTGTCCTTTGGGTGCAGAGCTACGACCTTATCATTGTCAACTAATGGGTCGATGAAGCCAGTGTTGAAGATGTTCAGTTTCTACATCTTTGTACCTCTATTCTACATAAAACTAAATTAGTTAGGCTTGCAATTTAATAGTACAAGGGCACGCGTGGTGAATTATGCAAATAAGACACAGAGTCTAGCAACTCAACATGGTGACGTCGATGGCGTCTGTCTGGTATAGTTCATAGATGACATTGAAATAGACCCAAAAGATACCGTCACCGTGGAAAAAATCATGCTCATTGTACTAGACGGCGAACATATCTCTGCCATTCTTTGACTCCCTTAGGTACCATTCGGGGAATTATCGCATCTTAGTCGTCAGCCTGGCCACCTCCTCAGGCTTAACCAATGGGTTGCCCAGTTCAAACAGCCATCTATGTGGTGCCACTTCAATCTTGCCCTGGCCAAGAAACTGAGATGCCGTAATTCCAGCTTCTTTCAAAAATGCCCCCATGTCTGTTTCCTTTTGGTCATGCGGCTTCTGCCTCTTCTTTTGTACGATAGCCTTACTTAACGTGTGCTCGTAGTCGGATAGAGGCCTTGATGGATCCCCCGTCTGCTTGACTGAGCACATATTCGAGTAAAACTTTTTTACTGCATCATCGATTGGATCCTTCTTCGGAGGCTCTGCATGTTTAAAGTGTGCAGTCATGCTGGCGTTCACAATCTTGTCAGTCTCCTCATCTGTTAATTCGTACGGCAACTTTTTCAGTGGAGCCAACGGTAGAGCCAGCTTCGTGGATCGGGTAGACCGCCCCTTCTTGGGAGCTGAAGGAAGAGGTTGCTTTGCCGTCTTCGTCAGCAACTTCCTGGGTGGTGCTGACGGTGGAGTTGGAGTTCGGCGTGGTGGAGTTGGAGTGCATGCAGGAGACATTGGAGCTGGACTGCTACTGCGTGCGGGAGGTGATAGAGGAGGCAGGCTTCTTCTGCCTGGATTCGACTATGGGTGGTCTCGCCGTGGAGAGGACACCACATCACCATCTCGAATTATTTTGTATCGCTTGTGCCAAAGAATGATGTTGTGTATGGCATCTCCAAGCCTGGTGATCCCGTCACCTCCTGGAATTTCAAGCTCATGGTCCTCATACCCTGTGTATACCTCCTCTATCGAAACCTTGGCGTAGCCCGGCGGTATTTCTCTGCAATGGATAACCTGGCCCGGCTCTACTGGGTAAGTCATGGTGTAAGATGCCTTCAAGGAGAGGTTGCGTGCTTCAATATATAGCTCACAACTTGTCCGCTTCAATATGTCATCTACAGGATAGTGGCCAAGGTCCGGTGTAGGGAGCTCAGTAGAAGCGCAGCTGCTATGCCTTTGGGAGGGGCTAATGGCGTCTTCAGGAACACTGGCAGCTGCCTGATGACGGCTCAAGGATGCTGCCACTTCTCTTCTGATCTCTTCTGCTATGCTCGCCTGTGTTGCGATCAGGCGTACTTCAAGCTCATAGACTTTTCATGACTGTCGCACCTTGCTTCTATATCGACTCCTATATGTCTCAGCGTCCTGTGCGAAACCAGTCTTCCATGGAACCACGCCAACTCCCCGTGTACGTCCAGGGTGCTCCGGGTTTTCTAGGGCCCTGGTGAGCTCGTTGTTCTTCCTGTTTGGCACAATGGTGCCTTGGGAGGAATCCTCATGCGCTTTTACAAGCTTTTCCCCCAACTTCTCTCATGCTCGGCGTAATCACCAAGCTGCCATCATCGGCAAGGCTGCCCCCGTGAGCGTAGTACCAGTGCTTCATTCTTTCGTTCCATTCAGCCGTTGCCGGTGTGATATTATTCTGCATCAGTTCGTCCTCCCTCTTCTGCCATAGGGGTATCTTCTTCAGGTAACCACCGGTGCCGAGGCGGTGGTGGTATTTCTTCTTCTGTGCATTCAACCTATTCTTTGCACTACTAGCTTGCCCTTATTCTGATAGCTTGTACTCGACGAATGCGTCCCAATGATCCGCCAACTTTGGGAACATGTTAAAGTAGGGCGTTAAGTCCTTCTTCACATATTTGTTGCTCATGTTCTTCTTTCAAGTCTGGAATGAGATGGCCATTTTCTGCAATGTATATTTCTTCACTAGCTCTTTGGTGCCTTTGGGCATACGCATTCATAGGAGTTACCTCGGCGACCTCGGTGGCCTCGCCGGACTCGCCGGCCTCGTCGGGCACGGGTTCATCTTCGCGGACAAGTGGCTCTGCCTCGTAACCAGGCCAGCAACTACCTTCTGCGATAACATCCATCAGAAATTGTTGGTCCTCATCCTGATTCATGTTACCGCAACCTGGTCCCGCCATCGTGACTTTTAAACTAGAAGGCAATGAAAAGTAATAACCCATCAGTATCCATTGTTTGAATACCGAGACATAAGTTCGATCCCAACGATGACATGAATTTTACAAAAAGAGTAAAGGGACAAATCATGTATTCATGTCGACATACATTATATATACATACATCATATATATATATATACACACATCATATTTGAATATCTTCAGCTTACATCATACATAACATTTCAATATCTTCAGCATACATTATACATAAGATTTGAAACTCTTGGCTATGCATCAAAATTTCAACCCTAACTCCGCTCTCTTCAAGCACATGCATGAAGGGCTTCCCAACGCCGCATCGCTGTCCACCACCAATGAGAGTAGTAGGTTAACACTTCAAATTTCGAAGGAGTTGCCCTCCAACGTAGGAGTTCTCGAGATAGCGGAGGAGTATATGAATAATGTGCAAGTTTCGACCAATCTACGTGAAACTCAAGAACATATACATGGCATACAAGGTGATCACTGATCACTGCACAAACCAGCATAAACTTCATGTTTAATCAACTTTATTGCTCTCAGATCAAAGAAATAATGGGTTGCTAATTGTATTAGCCCTCCAACACTATTTCAGCACAATATCATGGATAAAAATGATCAAAAACTAGTGGATTAGTCCATTTCAGCACTGATCACTGCACAAACCAGCATAAACTTCATGTTTAATAAACTTTATTGCTCTCAGATCAAAGAAATAATGGGTTGCTAATTGTATTAGCCCTCCAATACTATTTCAGCACAATATCATGGATAAAAATGATCTAAAACTAGTGGATTAGTCCATTTCAGCAGTGATCACTGCACAAACCCGCATAAACTTCATGTTTAATCAACTTTATTACTCTCAGATCAAAGAAATAATGGGTTGCTAATTATATTAGCCCTCCAACACTATTTCAACATAATATCATGGAGAAAAATGATCTAAAACTAGTGGATTAGTCCATTTCAGCATTGTATCATGGAATTGAACTTACTAGGTCAAAATGTAATGCTACAGTAATAAATAATGCCCAGCCCAAACACAACAGAATGGTAACAGGAGCAAAGCTCCAGGAGTAATGCACAGAAGTGCATAACATCCAGTGCTGAATCAAATCAAATCCACAACTACACTAACAGTGCTGAATCAAACCAAAACCACCAATTTACCGATCAATTTCATCTCATACAAAGCAACCATCATTGAGCAATAATCTGAATATCTCATAGGCATTCAATCGAACACCTTGGGGACGGAGGTTGCAGGTGGCGGCAGAGAGGAAGAGGGAGGTTACCTGCGGGATAGGGCGGCGACAGCGAGGAGGATGGGCGCCGCTAACGAAGGCAGAGGTAACGGCGCGCATGGGTGCCCTCCTGGATGGGGGCGCAGCGACGGCGAGGAGGACGGGAGGCGACGTGCGTGTGGTCGTTGGAGCCGGCGTGCATGGGGCCGTCGGAGACGCGGGGTCGTCGTCGAAGGAAGGGCACTAGAGTCCACAGCCGACGGCAGCGCAGGGGTCGTCGGAGGTGGCGGTGTTGGAGCCCGGAGCAGGTGGCGGCGCGCGGGACATCTGAGGGCAGCGGCAGCAATGGAGGAGGGTTGTTTACTTGGGGACTTTGCGTTGGGGACTTAGTGTCGGGCACACAGCAATAGGATATATTAGGGGAACCAGTCACGGTTCGTGGCACCAATCGCGACAGGAGAGACTCCAGTCGCGGTTCGTAGAATGAATTGTGACTGGTTCCTACCTACCAGTCGCGGTTCGTGGCACGAATCGCGACATGTGAGACGGCACCGCAACTGGCCAAGTCTCCAGGGCCCTCCAGTCGCGGTTAGTGGCATTAACCGCAACTGGTTCCTCCCTACCAGTCGCGGTTCATGGCACGAACCGCGACTGATTCCTCCATCAAAAAAGAAGGCAGCAGCGCGAGCGAGGCTCGAACCCGTGACTGCACGGGGAGCCCGCGCTCAAGCGCACGCTGCTAGCCAGGGGAGAGGAGGGCGTTTTGTTCAACGTTTGTGGCCGCGTATCTCTTTTGTACCCTAACTAGAAAGAGGAGAGGAGAAAAGGATGTGGTCACTGACATGTGGGCCCATCTCTAGTGGGTCCCACATGTCAGTGGTAGTAATTTGCAATAAATTACTCGACAAATTATAGAAAATTGTTGGGAGGCCATACAAAGTAAATAAAAATATCATAAAATTCATAAAAAAGTGAAATTTGACATATATAAAAAAATATGAACTTTTTAGAAACTTCTAGAATTAAATTATTTTAGAGGGTTTTTTATTGATTAAATATGTCTTCGAGGGCTATTTATTGTTGGGAGCCCATAAAAATGAGTTGGTAGCCCATGAAAATGAAATAAAAAATATGACCAAATTCAAAAAATGTGCAAAATTCAAATATGCTATCAATTTATTTGATCTTTTTAGAAACTTCAAGAGTGAAAATTATTTGAGAGGGTTTTGTAATGTTGGGAGCCTATACAAATGAAATAAAAATACGAAAACATATTTATAGATTATACACATGTACCAACAACACGGTACGTCTCTTAACTATTTAGAAACTTTGTTTTAACAAGTGTTCCTTCCTTGTGATCACGGCGTATGAACGGAGCTTCCTCATTGTCATTCAGGACACTTATGTCAACATCCATCGGGGAAGAAGGCAACTCATCGAACTGATTATACTCTTTTTCGTCTGTGACGTTCTCGACGCCAACAATCCTTCGTTTGCCTGGAAGAACCACGTGGCGCCTTGGCTGATCGCTAACGGTAGTCTTCTCCTTCTGATTCTTTCTCTTCGTAGACTTGTCTTTTTTCTTCTTTGGTTTGCTAGACATATCCATCAAATAAAATACCTGTTTGACATCATTGGCGAGCACGAACGGTTCGTCCCAATAGCCGGTTTGTGTTAGATCCACAGTTGTCATACCGTACTGGTCTATCTTCACGCTGCCTGCTGTCAGTTTGACCCATTGGCACCGAAACAAAGGGACCTTCAAAGGTCCGTAATCGAGCTCCCAGATCTCCTCTATAAAACCATAATACCTGTCCTTCTTCCCATCATTATCCATGGCATCTATACGGACATCGCTGTTTTGGTTGATGCTCTTGTTATCCTAGGCTCTCGTGTAATATGTGTATCCATTTATCTCGTACCCTTGGAATGTCAAGATTGTACTTGATGGTCCTCGAGCCAAGCGTTTCAACTATTCATTGTTTATAGGCTTGTTTATTAGGTGCATTTGTAACCAACCCCCAAAACAAGCCATGTGTTGGACTGTGATCCAAGCCTCTGACTTCCCCAGGTATTAGCTGCATAGAATCCTCTTGTGATTATGGACATACAGAGCCACTACGATTGATTGTTTCAAAACTGTGAAATGTGCTTGCCCAAATTTGACAAGATCATTGCTACGGATTTTTTTTCTCCTTAGCGTCCCTTTTCCTAGTAGCTTCCCCTCATGGCGTGAAATAGGGGCCCAATTAGATTCAGATCATCAATGTAATCGACACAAAACTTAATAACCTCCTTTGTGTAAAAACTCTGGGCAATGGAGTCTTCTGGACGAGATCTGTTACGAACATAATTCTTTAAAACTTCCATGTATCTCTCGAAAGGGTACATGTTGTGTAGGAATACTGGTCCGAGCATTCCTATCTCTTTAATAAAGTGAACCATGATATAAATCATAATATCAAAGAAGGATGCGGGGAAGATCATCTCAAGGCTAACCACACTTTGAACCACATCTTCCTCCAGCTTGGAAAGTTTTGTTGGATCGATTACCTTCTGCGATACAGTGTTGAAGAACGAACACAGCTTTATCATTGTCCGCCGTACCCAATCTGGCAAAATACCACTCACTGCAACTCGAAGCAGCTGTGTCATCAACATGTGACAATCATGGGATTTCAGGTGTATGATTTTATTCTCTTTCGTGTTTATAAGTCTTCTTATGTTCGATGAATACCTAGAAGGGACCTTGGCACTGTTAAAAAATTGGATCCATTATAGGAAAACGATTTGTTTTCGACGGTCACACATATTTTCATCGGCCGAAAACAAACCAATGTAATTACAAACATTATTTCGTCAACCCCCACAAAACCGACGAAAATCGATATAGCTTCGTCGGCCCAGCCGACGTTAACATGTCCTCGGCCTATATTCGTGTAACATCCTTATTTTCAAAACCCTAAAATCATCTGCGTCATTGCATTTGCATAATTTCAAAATGCATTTTAAACTAAGCTTTTAAAAATAAGTATGTTACCTTTTAATATTTTAATCTTTCTAAAAATAATATTTGCAAAAGATTGTTTAAGAGAAAAATGAAACTAATTAATTTGTTTGAGGTTTATTCACAAAATAAAAATGTCTATGAAACCCGGATAGTGAGTTCTCTGAAATTCATGATCCGTGGATCACCAAAATTAAAATTTCTATTTTCTTGTTTGAAATAATTATTTCCAAAAACCTAATATTTTATTTTTATATCAAATCCTAATTTCTCTCGCCTAGTTTCCACCCGTCGATCTCTCTCTTCCTAATTCCCATCCTATTTTCGGTTCGCGGGAATTCGCCGTCGAATCCCTCATCTCTTCACCTTCCTCTCTTTTCCTTCAGCACTTCATGACGCGTGGGTCTCACGTCACTGATTTTCTCTCTCATTTGGCAGCCCATTTTTACCCTCCAATGAAAAATTAACTTTTTACCCTTGTCTTCCCCATTAAGCCACCTAACATAATCTCTTTCCCCTCCCTCCCAGCCAGCAGTGTTATCTGCCTTTCTTCTTCCTCTCTTCTTCCTCCCCCACCCAGCAAACCAGCAGCTTCCCCCCCACCCCCTTCCTCAGCACCGGCCATCCCCTCCCCTTCCTTCTTCCCAATAGCAGCGCCCCACCCTGCTCCCTGCAGCCGTCCTCCTCCCTGCGCCCCAGCTTCCTCCCCTTTCTCCTCCTTCCCCAACTCCAGCCAGCCCTCCCCCTGCTGCATCCTCTCCTAGGTGAGATTTTGGTGGGTAAAACCTCTTCTTCTTCCTCTCATCTTCCTTCCCTCCCTCTCCCTTCTTCCTTCCTGCAGTTCTTCCCCTTCTTCTCTGTTTCTTCCCCCTTTTCCCTGTTGTTCCCTGGCTGCGCTTCCCCCTCCCTGTGCAGCTGCGCCTCCTCCTCCCTGTGGTCCTCTGTGCTGGCCGCCCCCCTACTGCCCCTCCTTGCCTTCCCCTTGCAGCCCTGCATGCCTCCTCTCTGTCTCCCCTTCTTCCTGCAGCTGCGCCCTCCTCCCCTCCTTGCTGTTTCTGCGCTGCAACCTCCCCCTCCTCCTTGCTGTCTTTTTTTTTTCCTTCCTTCCTACCCCTCCCCCTTTCCTGTGATTGCATGCAAAATGTGTGTAGGATTCAGATTCAGAATGCAGGGGGCAGCAAAGGAGCAAGAAGGGCAGCAGGAAGAAGAAACGCAAGAGGCAGAGCAGAGACAGAGAGAGTCTCTGTCTGTTTAGGGTCATGTTGTTTTGTTTTCCTTGCTAAGGCCGTCAATTATTCCTCGATTGCCCGATTGCTATGAAATAAGCTTAAATGGATAGATCAGGATGTGTTCTAGCTCCCGTGAAATTTTCATAATTTTCTGAAGTATATTTTATTTTCTGCATATTTCGGACTAAAGGAAATGCATATTATCAATGTTTTAATTGTTTATATATACCTTTAAAAATAAGTTAATATTTCTGAAAATTATTAATAAACATAAAAATATTGTTTAATATGTAATTGGTTTATTTACAGAAAGTTTTAATAGAAAGAAAATGATTTACCTAATTGCAATTAATCATATATGCTTATTCTTTTAGGATAAAAATTACTTTTAAATTTTCCTAAATCAATTCCAGTAATATCTATTCAACTATTGTGTAATTATTTTATTTTTAGAAACATTGGTTCAAAATAAAATATTTTATTTAATTGCATCCAACTAATTACAATGCATTACTATATTATTAGCTTATGTCTTTTCAATAGAAATAAATTTCTAAAATTAATAAAAATAAATTGAAAATCACATTTTTTTTCATATCCATGCATGCTCATTTATTTGTTTGTGCATTTTTCCGGTGATTGTCGCATTCGTGATTGTTTGATTGCGCGTCATTTGCGGTCGGTAGAATCCGGAGAGTTCGGACCTGAAGCTGAAGACCAAGGCGGGCAGCCGCACGAGTTCAATCACGGCAAGTCTTTCCCCTCTAGAATCCTAAATTTTAGATTTCGCCTAAACGGCTAATTAATTAAAATATGCGTATTTACCTTAGAAAGTCCCGGTGCATGCCGTTTATTTATAGGTTATGCACCTATTGCCATGAAAAACCTTAGGATAAATTGTATTACATATTGTCCTATTGTTTTTAATTATTAATTGGCTTAGCAATGCTTAGTTAGACATCTGGGGAGTAATTCCCACTGTTAATTATGGTTATATTCCTGGTGAGAATTATGTATCGGAGAATGATACCGGTGAACTTGTGTATGGTAGGCATGATTACTCTTTAATTAAAATTTGACCAACTAATATTTGGGATCGGGAGCGGATGGAATGTATGGTGGGTGCCTTCGTGCACGAGACTTGGCTTTGTGTTTGGTTGCCACTCCGAGACTAAGGACCGATGATTGTGACACGCTTAACTGAGAATTTTCCGTGCGACCGCAAGCCCAGTATGGGACGGGCCTGATCTCGAGGGAGAGTAACTTCGGTGTTGTTCACCGTTCTTGCACCGTAGATGGGATCCGTGGGAACCATCGCCGGTGTACTCTCGGAGACTTGTGAACCTATCATTTCTCCGGGTACCTGTGTGGATATCAGGTACAACCGTGGCAAACTCAGGGTTAATTTTCTGAAGGGTCTTGTTACGGTACTCTTGACGGGAGTATCAGATCTTGCGGGTAAAGCGCACCACCTCTGCAGAGTGTAAACCCATTCGAATGGCCGAGCTCCGGCTAAAGAGCGACTCACGGTCTTTCACAACGAGCTTCACCTTAATTAATATGACCCGTAAGGTTTTCGTACTGTCAGTGCCGCTAGTAATGTGCTTGGTTGTTGAGAATGGGACAGTGTGCCGAGACACTGAGAATTATTATGAGACATGAGACAGGAGACTTGAGACTGAGAACTTTGGTATGTTCAATCATGAGAATTATTAATTATTTATTCCTGTATGTTTTCTTAAATGCTTTTATACTTCTAGTTTAAACGCTTTTATGCAAAATAACCCTCAGCTTTCCTAGGATGAGCCTTAACTTGGCCCTTCCCAGGAAAGACTTGCTAGCATTCGTGTGCTAACCCCGTCTTTCATGCGGGGCTGCTCATTCCAACGAGCAGACCCTGATCCTCAGTGCTACTACCCGGAAAGTGGAGAACATTGAAGACGAGGACTATCCCGACGCCTAGGACGCTACTACAGCTCGCCTGTGGGTTTGATTGTTGTATTCTGTCTCTTCCATTTGGAGTTATGGAAGACTGTTAAGACTTTCGCTGTTTTAAGGCCTTCGTGCCATTTAGCGTACTCTGATGCCATTTAGCGTACTCTGATGTAATATTTATTCAAACTTGTAACGGCAATGATCCAATGTTCTGAAATCTATGTGTACTAGCTACTGATCCAAGGACTAGTACAGGTAATACACAGAAGGGGCCCGACTCCGTTTGGCGGGTCCCGTCAATTCGTCGGCTAGGCCGACGACAATAGTTGTTTCAATGCCCCGCACATAATTTTGAATTTTCGGGAGCTATTATCGTCGGCCTAGCCGACAAAAATAATCCCGAAAAATAATTAAAAAAGACACGTGTAGGGCCCGGATGGTATTACCGTCGGGCCGGCCGACGGTAATAATAGGAAACATTACCCCTCACCGCGTAAAAAACCCACGTCATACGGCGGGCGTTATTTTCATCGGCTTAGCCGACGAAAATACTGAAAATAAATGCCACGTCACCGGATGCCAGTATTTTCGTCGGCCGAGCCGACATTAATATTATTTTCGTCGGCCCGACCGATGAAAATAAAAGCCACGTCACCGGACGCCAGTATTTTCGTCCGCCGGGCCGACATTAATAAGTGGAGTAAATAAGTCCCTCATCAAGGCTGAAGATCGTGCTCACGCATGCTACTCGATCCTAGTCCGTCCGCGCGCGCCGCCGCTGCCCTCGCTCGCCGCCTTACGCCGGCCACATCCGTGCCGCCCAACCGCACCGCCGCCGCCGCCCACCGCCGCCGCCTTCGCCCACCATCGCTTTATGTTCGCCGCTCGTCACAGCGTTCGATCACGCCGCCGCCGCCGAGCTCGTCGCCGCCGCCTTCACGCCTGCTCGCACCGCTGCTTGCCCGTCTGCCTTCTTCGCTTCGCTTATGCCACCCGCGCCGCCACCGAT
This sequence comes from Olyra latifolia, assembly GCA_036346145.1. Lineage (NCBI taxonomy): Eukaryota > Viridiplantae > Streptophyta > Magnoliopsida > Poales > Poaceae > Olyra > Olyra latifolia. The sequence goes on from CM070533.1 coordinate 14,421,642, forward strand.
GTGTTTGCCGCCGATTGCCGCTCCGCCGCCGCCGCCCTGCCACCGCTGCCCCACGCCTCGCCGCCACCCCCACACGCTTCGCCCACGCCGCCCACGCGCCGGCCTGCCCCAAGGCCTTGCCTGCCCTGCCTTGCCTCGTCCCGCCATCCGCCTTTCTCCTACGTGAGTTTAATTTTTATTATCAATTAGTGATTTTATTTTTGTAGATAACATAAAAATTATATCACATTCATGTGTGGTAAATTATTATGGTACATTTATGTAAATTTGTATGGTACAGTCATGTAAATTATGAATTGGTGAATTTAATGAATTGGTTGATAAATATGTATGTTAATTATTATGATATTTTCATGGTAGATAACATAATGTTGCGTAGGTATTATGAATTATGCAATTTGCTTAGTTTTTAAATTTGAGAATGTAATGAATTATATATGAGTAAATATTTGTAGCATTGTATGTTAATATTCTTGTTATTGTTGAAGCCTAATATAATTATTGCTTATTTTATTTATGTTCTGTCACTTCATTGGACGAAGGGTTAATTTTACTTTTCATAGCATTAACATTTAAGCATTTCATACACACAAGTGATATGTATCGAATTTAATTATTTTATACACACAAGTCACCCAACCTATACGTCACCCGTTCGGGAGTGACACAGTTCACATTAAGTTGTGAGCTTTGTCGTTCCGAAATTGTCCACGATTTTGGACAGCCTAGGAATGGACAGTTAAGCTCGGTTTTTATGACATGTCGTATAATTCGAACGGGAATTTCGGCAGCATAACCCAGTTGCTCTTTGATGCACATCAATCGGTCGTGCATTCGGGGAACAGCAGGGTTATGCTGCCAAAATTTTGTTCGGATTGTACGGCATGTCATAAAAACCGGGCTTAACTGTCTATTCCTAGGTGGGTTTAGGACCTATCCTTACCTAGATCTCTTGTTAGGATGTGTACCTCACTTTCACAATCATTCATGCATTCAATATAGCATACAAAATGGGAGATGATCGTAGATGGATGTACGATGGTTGGACAAGCACTGGGGCATACACACAAAAATGGATGGTTAAGACACAAGGTTTTGTGGATCATGCTTATTCCTCATCTCCTGGTGGCGGGTTGGCGAAATGTCCATGTTCTAGGTGCCAAAACTTTGCTCGACAGTCCAAGCCTACTATGGAGCATCACCTATGTAAATATGGCTTCATGCCAGATTATCTGACGTGGTTCGAGCTTGGCGAGTCACCAATAGGTGCGACGTCGAATTATGTCGATCAATCAGATGAGTATGAGGATAGAATGGATGAGCTGGTCAATGATATTGCTCATTAGTTTGAGGATGTCCCTAGACCAGAGGTCAAGAAATTCTTTAGGCTACTTTCTGCTTCAGAAGATTTTTTGCATGAGTCTACAGATGTGACACAGCTAGGCGCTGTGACGTGACTCATGGCTATAAAATCGAAGTATAATCTCTCTGTAAGTTGTTACAATGATATAGTCAATTTGATTTCTGATATCCTTCCAAAACCTCATAAGATGCTGAAGGACTTCTACCATTCGAAGAAGCTATTGGCCGGTTTGGAAATGCCTTACCAAAAGATTGATGTATGTGTTAACAATTGCATGTTGTTCTGGAAGGAACACGAGGACAAGGATCGTTGTGTGTATTGCATGAAATCGAGATATATGGAGATGGTCGACAAAGAGGGAAATATGCAGATGACAACTGTGCTAGTGAAGATGTTACGACACATGCCCCTAATACCAAGGCTACAACAGTCGTACCTATCTAGGACGACTGCGAAGCATATGAGGTGGCATAAGGAAGGCGTCCGTGAGAACAATAGGCTAATAGGCCATCCTTCTGATGCCGAGGCCTAGAAGGCATTGGATCAATATGACGCAGATTTTGCCAAAGACCCCCGCAATGTGCGTATTGGGTTGACGACTGATGGTTTCACACCTTTCAACACAAGTGCGGCCTCGTACTCATGTTGGCCTGTTTTTGCAAATCCATATAATCTGCCACCTTCGATATACATGAAAGATGAGTACCTTTTCTTAACCCTTGTCATACCGGGGCCTGACCATCTAGGAAAACACTTAGATATGTTCATGCAACCCGTGATCGATGAGTTGAAAGAGTTATGGAATGGGGTGATGACATATGACAACAACAGAAAAGAGTACTTTAACATGCGTGGTGCATATCTTTGGTCTATTCACGATTTTCCTGCATATGGCATGTTTTCGAGATGGAGCACACATGGTAGATTGTGTTGTCCAATATGCATGGGATGACATACATGCATTTCGTTTGAAAAACGGTGTCAAATTCTGCTTCTTCGACTGTCATCGACATTTCATGTCTCCTAATCACCTATTCAAGACACAGAGCAATGCTTTCCACAAAGACACGACCATTAGTAAAGGGCCACCGAAACGTTTGACCGGCCATGAGATTGTTGCTTGGCACAATAATTTAGTCAATACAGATGATGGATATGAAGAGGTCAAAGAGACGCACAATTGGACTCACATATCTTGCATTTGGAGTCTTCCTTATGCTCAATCCCTAATCCTCAGACATAATATCGATGTGATGCATCAGAAACGAAATATTGCAGAAAGCGTCATCAGTATGATTTTTTATTTCAGAGACAACAAAAGACAATATTAAAGCACGTAAGGACATGGCCGAGATATGTAATCGACCTACCCTTGAGGTGAGGTCAGATGAAGCCGGACGGATAGGGAAGCCACGTGCTCCCTACTGCCTCAGACCCGCCGAGAGAAAGGAGGTACTTGTGTAGTTGAAAAATGTCAAATTTTCCGATGGTTACGTAGCGAACCTAAAACGAGCAGTGAGCATTGTAACAGGCAAGATAAATGATTTAAAGAGCCATGACTACCATATTATTATGGAAAGGCTACTGCCTGTAATGTTCCGTGGTTATCTGCAGGACGAAGTTTGGACAATGTTGGCAAAGCTAAGTTTCTTCTATAGACAGCTATGTGCTAAGGAAATAAATAAAACAATAATGAAAAAGTTGAAGAGGGACATACCAGTGCTTATATGCAAGATGGAGAAGGTATTCCTACTAGGTTTTATGAATGTAGTGCAACATCTATTGGTACATTTGCCATATGAAGCAGCGGTTGCAGGGACTGTATAGTACTGATGGATGTACCTAATAGAACGGAACCTGAAGAAACTTCGAGGAACTGTGCATAACAAAGCAAGAGTTGAAAGATGTATCGCAGAAGCATTCCATCTTAAGGAGATATCGTATTACGCGAGTACATATTTTGCAGATGAACACAACATAAATGCTCATATACGACGGTACCACACATCTGATGACACCCCTATCAGTAATCTGAAAATATTCCAATAGAATGGCAAAGCAGTGGGTGGTAGTTCTAATCACGAGCTGTCTCCGCAAGAATGGAATGTCGCGTTGTTGTATATGTACGCCAATATTGAGGAAATGGACAAGTATTTCAAGTAAGTACTTCCATTGATTATCCTCATAAATCTGTTGACACACAAGTACTCAATATCCGTTGAATAATTTGCATGTTGTTTGACAAATCAATACTGGAGATCCGCACGACAATCTACCCCTAAACAACTTGACAAATTACGACGTCAGGGTTTACACGGTGGTCCTAGTTTCGTCGCTTGGTTTCAACAACATGTATTGTTCTCATAACACTTAGCTATAACAAATTGTATTTAACTAATTCACTTAAAAAACTTAACTAATATTGCAGTGCATGAGGGAATGTGACGTACATGAGGACCTACGCCAATTATCACATGGAAGCACAAATGCAAAGTGTTATGGACGTTGTGATGCCAACGGATGGCGCTTTCGTTCTACCAAATTTGAAGCAAAACACCCACAAGAAGCCACAACGAATAGTGGAATTGTCACTAAGGCGTATGACGTGAATGGTCGTGCCACCGAGTTTTATGGCGTTATGCAGGACATAGTAGAGTTCAAGTTCGGAGGGGCGAAAGACTTCAGGGTAGTCTCTTTTACTGTGATTGGTTTAGCGTTGATCCCAAGAAAGGAACAAAACGTAACAACAAAATAGGGATGGTGGAAGTTAATCATGAGTCGCGCCTTACCGGCTACAATCCATTCGTACTGGCTCACATAGTTGAACAGGTTTATTATATGTCATATTCATGCAACAAGTCGTATTTGGCATCGTGGTGGGTTGTTCATAAGGTCAATCCTCCTGGCCGGTTGAACACCCCTAGAGATGATTGTTATGTAAAAAATGAGATCGATAACAACGGTCAAGAGGCATAGCAAGAAGGAATTTACCCAACTCATTTGGAATAGAGACTGGGTTGGCATTTGATCAAATAGTCGGTGGCACTAATGATATTATCATGGACGATACTCGCAAAAAGAAATGACAAAGGCATGACTTGTGTACTCAAAAAAAGAAATAGCAGCAGCGTCGACGTGATAGTTTGCATAATATTACCATTGAACCTCCCGATGCCGATGACTTCTAATCAGTGTAACGACATAACTATTGCATTTTTTATTATGTAATCTTAATGTTTTTTTGTCATGTACTAATGTTTTTACATTTTCAGAAACAGGATAAGGTTGTTTGTTCATATTGGTGGCAAGTTGCTTTCAACGGGCAAGAACAAAGATGGATCTTCATCTTCAAAAAGCCAAGGTTCAACAAGCGGTTCTTTATTTATGGGCAGTAGTTCTCAGCAAAGTCGACGAAGCGCATTCCAGAAATGCCTTGACGACGCTTCACGGGAGGTTGCTCCATCAGAGGAGGCTTTACCAGGGGTTGTAGTTGTAATTAATATAAATTTTCTCTTACATTCATATGATACTTATTTTTGCATCTTATTTGTACAGGTAGGGGAGGGGGAGAATGTGGCTGAAGATAGAGGTGGGAATAGTGAAGAGGCAAAGGCGGAGGAGGAGCATGAGGAGGCTGGGGAAGATGGGGCTAGGGAAGATAATGTTTCTGGAGATGGTGATTGTGGTGATGATGCAGGAGATGAGGGGGAGATGCTGAAACCGTCTTTAGGTAATAATTATTGAAGCAAAACGCAATTATATATTTTATTAGTTGTGCTTAACATTATATGTATATTTCAGGTACAAGGGATCTAATTTGATTCCTCTCGCAATTACAGACCCTAGGTCAAGAAGTGTGATCGTGCCACATGGAGATTGGTAAGTTTCAACTTAAAATTTGTTGAAACTGACTATTGATGATTGTATTCAACTTAAAATTTACTTGAAAATTGTATTTGCAGGCAATGGATTGATGTTGCCTGGGAGGGTCGAAATCGGTTAAGGCCTGTGAACGCTACATTAGGATATCTCTGTCAGTACCACTATCAGGGGATGGTTGTGGTTAGAGGTGTTTCTCAGCCAGCAATGAAGTGGGATCACTATACGTTGGCTATAGATGGCCAACAGGGAAATGTTGCACAGAGGGTGTGAAAGAACTTTTGGGTAATGATATTGGTTGTACTTTATTTAATAGATTTTGACGTCTATACTAAATTGTCTACCTCATAATTTTTTCCAATTAGGAGAGGTACCGTTTGCCAGAGGGTTAGGAGGACCTACTTGCAGCTAAAGCCAGATATGTGTTTGACAAGGCTGCAACCTGGGTGACCAAGGACATGATGTCAAATGCTCGTATATAAGCGGTGTGCTTGTACTACAAGAAGATCAAAAAGGAGGACATGAACAAGAAGTTAGGTGCTTCATAGATCTACCTTCGAGAGGATGAGTACCTCGAGGTAGACTTGCCTTGGTTATGGAAATGCCCAGATGCATGGCAAGCGCTCTGTGCTTACTGGTCGTCGGCAGCTTTCATGGAGCAGTCACGCAAGAAGAGGGGCAACCGACAGGCGGGTCCAAGGGTGACTCAGCGGTATGGCGCCGATGGACATCTTCGTCTCACGCGTCGAATGGTACGTTCGACATGGTGTAATTCTAATTTATTTAACTTCGGTTATATTTATGCTTACTAATTAATATTGAGCTATAGGAGGCTGAAAGTGGCAATGCGCCAAGCTACATTGAAGCATATATTCGGGGCCACAAAAGAGGTGATCCTACGCACCCAGAACAGCTTTGCAGTTCGTCGACGACGCAAAACCTGGTTAGTAGTATCGACGTGGTACATTCCGTTTAAATGCAATTCCATATTATTGCCTTAACTTAATTAATATTGTAGGCATGCTATGGAGAAACAATGGTCGAACGTCATGGGGAAGAGTACGATTGGCGGAGAGAAGATGTCGATCTTATGGCCTTGTACACAAGTGGTGGTGGTAAGAAACATGGCAGGTTTGCCATGTTCAATGGGGTCGTGGATTCGAGTAAAGCCTTAGGAGAGGCGAGGTCATCTCAATCATCCCAAAGCAGTGCACGGAGCTCACGTGAGGCAAGACTAGAGGAGCAGTTAAGGCAACAACGGGAGGCGATGAGGCAACAACAGGATATGATGAGGCAGCAACACGAGAGTGCAATGCAAACCCAAGCATATTTTGTTCAATGGCAGGCACAACAACAACAATACTTTCAAGTAAGTAAAGTTGTTTACAATTACACTAGTTCAAAAGAACATTTCATGCCTACAATGAGTATATTTTTACTATTTGTGTAGACTTTATCATTTAGGTTTAAATCGCTTCATAATGTCAGTTTCGATAAATTTATCAAATTTATATCATATGTGCTAGATATGTTTTGTAAATGCTTCGCGATGCTTGACCATGCATGTGGAATGGCAAATTTTGATGATCCATGCTTTTATGTAATTTCCTATAGAATTGATCATTTAAGCTTAAAGCACTTGATATGATCATTGCCGGGACCCGCCAAACAGAGTTGGGCCCCTTCTGTGCATTACCTGTACTAGTTCCTGGATCAGTAGCTAGTACACACAGATTTCAGAGCTTTGGATCATTGCCGTTACAAGTTCGAGAAATAATTACATCAGAGTACGCTAACTGGCACGAAGGCCTTAAACAGCGGAATTCTAACAAGCAGTGGAAGTCTTAACAGTCTTCCATAACTCCAAATGGAAGAGACAAAATACAACAATCAAACCACAGGCAAGCTGCAGTAGCGTCCTAGGCGTTGGTATAGTCATCGTCTTCACGTTCTCCACTTTGTAGTCTTGACCTGCTCATTAAATGAACAGCCCCGCATAACAAGCGGGATTAGCATTTGACTGCTAGCAAGTCCTTCCTAGGAAGGGCCAGGTTAAGGTTTATCTTAATAAAGCTAATGGTTAATTTGCATAAAACCATTTCACTTAGAATTGTAAAAGCATTTGAGAAACATATATAAATAAGTATAAATTCTTATGATCAACAGTCATATCATAAACTTTCTATTCTCAGATCTCAAGTTCTCAATCTCATAATTCTCAGCTCATAATCTCATTCTTCAATTCCCGAATCTCAAATCTCCATCTCATATATCACACTCATGATTCTCATCTAGCAAAGGCACACACGCCGGAATAACCTTACCCAAGTCATATTAAGAAGGTGATGCTACGTTGCGAAAGACCGCTGAGACGCTCTTTAACCGGGAGCTCGGCCATTTAAATGGATTTACTCTGCAGAGGTTGTACGCTTTACTCGCAAGATACGATATCCTCCCGTCGAAGGATATTATAACAAAACCCTCCAGAAAATTAATCTCGGGCTTAAACACGGTCGTACCTGATACTCACAGGTACCCAGAGAAATGCTTCAGCACAAGTCCCTGGCAATACCCCGGTGGTGTTTCTCAATTCTCTCTCTGTACTTCTCAATTCATTCACCGTGCAAGGACAATGAGTAATCCCGACATTTCTTTTCCTTTAGATTAGGCCTGTCCCATATCGGGCTTGCGGTCGCACTGGTTTATCTCAGATAAGTGTGTCACAATCATCGGTCCTTAATCTCGGAGCGGCAATAAACACAAACCCGATACTCGTGCTCACATGCACCCACCTTACAATCTGTCCGCTCCCGATCCCATTTATTAGTTGGTCAAATTTTAATTAATGATGAATAAACAAAATCCCACCATAAACCAAAATATCAACTCTATTATCGTATGTGTATTGTGTGGAATCGGATCCTCAATAACCTATCTAAGCATCTCTAAGCATCTAATATAAAAACAGTGGGTGATATTAATATAAGTTATCCTAGGGTTCAGGGTTTATCGATAGACGCGTATGTCGGATGGACATATGCACGGGGTAGAACTATTCATTCATACGACATTTTAATTCACATAGCAATTTTGGTAAAACTATAAAATTGGAATTCTAGGGAAAGACTTGCCTTCGGAGTAGTCATACTCTTGCGGTGCGTCGACGATGTCAAGAAATTCTCCTTTGGCGTCCGAACGTTCTATCGCACATGAAATAAGAAAAAGCAACCAGTAAATAACATATATAGCAATCTAATTATAAAAATTATACAAAAATTACCGTAGGTAGATATGATTTTTCTGGATTTTTAGAAACTTGAATCGCCGGAATCGGAGATCGGATGAATTCATAGCAAAATAGTGAAGGATCACTATTGCTAAAATTCGAGAAATTGAGAAAATTACTGTAGATGCGGGCTGGCTACTGTAGCTTTGCAGCCCACGTGAATGAGGATAAGGGGGCTGCTGTGTGGTTGAAATCAAACCACAGAGAGAGTGATGGGTAGAGAGAGAAAGAAGAAAGAGAGAAGAAGAAGAGAGGAAGAAGAAGAAAGGAAGAAGGGAGAGAGGGAGGAGGAAGGAGAGGTTGGCCGGGGGGTGGTGGGCGGGCGGCGGGGGTGAGGCTCCCATGACGGCGGTCTCCGGCGAGGTCGGCCGACGGCGGCATCAACATGCGGAGGCGGCGGTCGATTCTTGGCCGGAGGGAGGCGGGGTGTAGGAGGTGAGGTGCAGCTCAAGGCAGGTGGGCCACCGGCGGATCTGCAGGCCAGACACGGGAGGTGGAGGAGCTGGGAGGCGGCTTGTTCTGGGCGGCGGCCGTGGCGGCTCACCGGTCAAGGCTACAAAGCGCGACAGCTCGGTGGCACTAGGGTCGGGATCGGCGGCGACGCGAGGGAGGAAGAGCTGAGCAATGGTGCCGCCAGCCGGTAGGCAATGACGGTGCAAGGCGGCGACCACACAATTCTTGGTGCAACAAGGCACAACCGGCGTAGTCTTAGTCGATGGTCGCCATGGGCACAGAGACGGTGGCGTGGTTGCTGCTAGGAGACAACGGCGTGGGGCAGGATGCAAAATAGAGGAGGAGCAGGGCGGCTACCTCGGCGACAACGACAACTGCTCCTATGAGGGCAAAGCTCGAACCAATGCCATCTCTTTGATGTTGCCGACGCTAGTTGTTCTTGTGCTTGATGGCTATTGATGGTAGCAAAGGGGAGTTGGGGAAAAATCGTGATTGAGGTATTGGGCTATGATGTTCAACGGTGGTTTGGCTGTGTTGAGGGCCTGGGGTTGTGCTTCGGCTGCAGAGTGGAGCTTTTCAATTTGGGTTGCACTGTGGGCTGGGTTTTGCAGGTGTACGGGGAGGATGCCTCCCGTACGGGGTTCAATGGCCGGCGGTCAGCACAAAGCACTTCTGCCTGCATGCTGGCCACGTCTAGGCTAGGCATAATCATGAGGAAGATGAGAACGAACGGAAAGGGAGAAGCTCAATCATGAATAATCATGAAGAGGATGAGAACAGAAGAGGATGAGGACGGAAGAAAATCATGAAGAATCATGAAGAGGATGAGAACAAAAGGAAGAAAGATGGAATTTTTGTTGTATTATTATTTTATGAAAAGGTGAAAATGTAAATATCTGTAATTTTAAATTAAGTTGTTTCTTTTTAATATACTAAATGGATGAGAACGGAAGAAAGGAAGAAAAGTATACTTTTTCTTCTAATATTAATTTCAGGAAATATTAAAATTTTAAGTAAATGTAATTTTAGGTTTTTGGAAATAATTATTTCAAACAAGAAATTTCAAATTTTCGAAATCCCCGGATTATGCCTTTAATAGAACTCACGGTCCGGGTTTTATAAACATTTTTATTTTGCGAACCAAACTCAAACAAATTAATTAGTTTCATTTTTCTCTTGAACAATCTTTTGCAATATTATTTTTAGAAAGTTTAAAATATTAAAAGGTAACATACTTATTTTCAAAATCTTAATTTAAAATGCATTTTGAGAATTATGCAAATGCAATGATGCAGATGGTTTTTAGGGTTTGAAAATAAGGATGTTACAATCATTTTCAATAAATTTAGCAAATTTATATCATGTGTGCCTCATTTATTTTGTAATTTTATTTAGTTTGCTAATTGGTGTCACAATACTTATATTTGTTTTTGTTCTTGTATCTATAATTTTTTTAGGATATTTTAGCTTCGCACCTTAGATCCGCTGTTGTTAACTTGCCTATATTTCATCCTCCTCCTGCACCTCCTTTCTTCCAATCCCCGCAAATGGTATTTACTAGTAACTTGTCATTTTTAGAACGTTGGTTTTTTCTGTGAAATTAACTTATAACCACTTTGATTCCTATAGGGTTCGACAATGTGACATCCTAATAAATTTATTAGTCTGTCACTTGGTTTATAAAAAAGAAAATAAAAGATTAAAACATAAAAAAATAATAGGAAAAGGCCCTAACAGGCTTGGATAGCTTAATTAGGCCCTAACTAGGCCCAAAACCTCCTCCATCTAGTCCTAAACCCACTAGGACTCATATTTGACCTTAAAGACCTAATTCTAGCCCAATTCAAACTCCACCCATAATTAGGGCTGACCCTAGCCGACCCAAGCACTATTTAAACCCCCCTAGGGTCCCCTGGTCGGCCATCACACCCCAACCCCCGAAACCCTAGCCGCCGCCTCGGTTTTCATGCAAAACCCAAAGCAAATCGAGGTAATTCTCCTATTCCAGTGCCCAGTCACCAAATCCAAGGCCAACACGTTGTAGAGCTCGTCGCGCGGATCAATTTGACTATATGGAAGTCCCCTTTTGGTGGAGAATTGAAAGAGATGCCACACCGAAGGTTTGGCCGGAATAGTTGCCGCCGGCGAGCCACCGTCGTCCTCGGATCCCGCGCCGGTGCGCAAACCCACGCACCGCCGCCACCAACTCAAGCCACCCGTCCCCTCTTGTCGCATGCGAGACAACGCAGCCGCAGCCGCCGCCAGCGTGCGCCACGCAGCGCCAAGGCCAATTGCAGCGCGCCATCGTCCCTCGTCCCCGGCGTGCAGGTTCGCCAGCAGCAAGAAGATCGCCAGCCGCAGCTGTCGCTCTCCGGTTCGTCGCGCGCCGCCGCGTCCCCGCCATCGACACGCCAGTATCGCGCGCAAGACGCCACCAACCCGCGACACGTGCCTCCCGCGCGTTTGCCCTGCGTCGGCCAACCCGGCCGCCGCCGCCATAAGGCCGACCACGTGTCCCCGCCGAGCCGCCGGACCCGCGCTAACCGCCAGCCCGCGCCGGTTCTCCCGGTTTCCCCACGGTTAACCCGGTTTTTCTTTTCCATCTTTTCCATTTATGCCAAATCTTCCCCGAATTGTTTAGGGAGTTCCCGAACTCCGATTGGGGTGATTCCAGAGCCTAAAAATCAAAAATAATCCCAAGAATTTTATATATTTTTACCGTACTGTTTTATGTATGTTTGATATTTATTGCTGTTTTATTACCTTTCTCGCGTAGAACCGACGTGCACCTGCTGCCCAGGAGACGTTCCGGAGCCATTCGAAGGAGGAGATCCAGAACCTAACTTCTTCGAGGGCAAGCTAGATTCATGTTGAATCCCTAGTTTGCTAAATTTTAATTATTTCATGTTTACTTAATTTGCATGCTTTAATTATCACCATATGTGTCGGTTTGCTCCGATTTCATATTAGTACTCTACTGATATGACGTAGCCCTCCATTGTTAGCCTATTTTGGTACTGTTTTACTAGCCTATCCTTGTGTAGATGCTTAGCCTTGCTTCTGGGATTGGTAGTTGATAGGTTTCACATATTATTAACCGGCGCCTGTGGAGTCTTGGCTTCGTGGTGCTGTTTTGGATAAACCTAATCAACTAAAATCAACGTGGTGTGTGTTGATTTGAAGAGACCCAGAAGAGACGGATTTTGGGCTTGTGGTTGAGACGTGCAGGTCTCCTCTGTCATATAAGGACCGTATACTTGTGACTACCAAACCGAACCTGAACCGTCAGACCACTTGTGCCTTCCGCCCCGACTTATTAGTCGGAAACCTAGTTTCCGATGTACTCGTAGTGGACGGACGTGACTTGCTATCACCGGTTCCGAATGGTTTAAATTGGGGCTAACCTCATACGGTGCGCTATCAGGTCCGGCTGAAGGAGTGCGCATGACTGTCGGCCTGGTCGAAGCGTAGCGTGTGGGGCGCGAAACCAAAAGAAATGGTACATTAAGGGGCAGGTGAAAACAGTGAACGGTTTTGTACCGTTTCTCCCTCGGGATGAGACGGGGCTTGTGGGGAACGTGTACACACTTTGCAGAGTTAAAACTATCATGGTAGCCGTGCCCGCGGTTATGGGCGAGGGAAAGGCGTTTTCACAGGGTAGTTCAATGTGTTTTAATTAATCAACTTGATGGTAGTGTAGGCAGGGATTGCCTCTCTTTTGAGCTGGTTAGCCGTTTCTATGGCTATGCTCATTATGTGCTGAGCTGGTTAGCCGTCCTTTGGCTACGCTCGTGTGTTATCATGTGTTCAATGAATCAAGATTAAATAACCAAGTAGATAGGTGTTGTATTAGCAAAATAACCCAACCCGTCCATTGACCTTGCATTCAATTATTAAGGACTGCTTGCTGGGTAGCCGTGTACTCATTATATGGATCACGGATTATTTATTTAGGAGAAGATCACGACATCAGTGCCAGTTGTGACCAGGAGGGTCAAGGTGATTAGCTACGCGTTCCGGGTCAACCTCGGAGTATCGTCGCATTTGAAGTCTTCCGCTGTGTTTTCTTTATTGAATTATGTCCTGTGCAAGACTATGTAAATGTCTATGTCAACTGGATGATATTTATGCTATGTAAACTGTTAATTTCTAGTTAAATTCAATGCCTACGATGATATTCCAAATGTCCTTGAGTGCAATACTAGCTATGATCTTTTGGGACTAGTATTCGGTCACTCAAGCTGGTAGAAATACCGGGGTGCACGACAGATAACACCGCCTGCTGGACGGGGAACAAATGTTGGAGGTGATGTTGCTAGTGGTTCGGGGATGCCTGTCAACCAATATCTAAATTCAGGGGGTGATGTAGGTAGTGGCCACAACTTCCACACACCTCCAAGTTGAACAATATAATTTTATGTTAACCGTGTTCTATGTGACTGCTTATCGTATTATGCACTGATATGGAATAATTTGAACACTATCTTTAGTTCTATGACTTTTGTGTATGTAAAGTGGCATTTACGCCATTGCGATGATATGTGGTCATGTGTAATTATTTGAACACTATCTAAAACTTTTGTGTATGTCAAATGGCGTTTACGCCGTTGCAATGATATGTGGTAATGTGGATGTCATAATATATATGTGATGATGTAAATGATGAATATTATGTGATGGCATGTGGCTGTCATAATTTCTGTGAATCGTGTGATTTTTCTGTGAATTGTGTGATTTTCTGGGAATTTTTAGCTTTTCTATTATTTTTTTAAAAAATATAACCATACAGATGGCGTTCAGCACTTTATTTTCGTCGGCCTGGCTGACGAAAATAACTGGCCACGTCATACCTGCTTATTTCTGTCGGCCAAGCCAACGAAATTACATCGCCATGTCACGCGCCACCTGTTTGCCACAGTGGGACATATTTTCGTCGGCCAGGCCGACGAAAAAAAATACGCTACGTCAGCTCTACGCCTGCAGGAGCACATCGGCACAGTAATGTTATCGACTAGCCTAGGCCGACGAAAATAAATTAATTTCATCGACAGCCGACGAAATACGTTGTATTTTTGTCTAGATATTTTCGTCGGCGCAGTTTCATCGGCAGGCCGACGAAAGTAGTGTTTTTTGTCAGTTTTTGGCTTATTTTCGTCTTTTTTGGTCGACGAAAATAAATCGCATTCCTGTAGTGATCATGCTTCTTTTCTCTTCCTTATTTAGAGTGTAGCTCGCTGGATGGAGGGAATGCTGTCCTTTTCATCTCTTTACCAGATGTAGGTCGTTTTTGAGGCCTAATAGTTTCAGGTCCTTTCTTCCTTGGAGCGTATATTTTGATTTGCCGTACATATCCATGTAGCCTAGGATGTTCACACAATTACTCTCCGTGATATACATGAAGTCAAGTGAGTGACGGACTTTTAGCACTTTCAAATAAGATAAGTCCCAAAATATTGACTTCTCCTTCCACATCGGTGCCTGGCCTTCTTCAGTTGGGACAGGTTTGCTACCAGAACCTTTTCCAAATACTACCACATCGTGTGATTTTTCTGTGAATTGTGTGATTTTCTGGGAATTTTTAGCTTTTCTGTTATTTTTTCAAAAAAAATATATAACCATACAGATGGCGTTCAGCACTTTATTTTTGTCGGCCTGGCCAACGAAAATAACTAGCCATGTCACACCTGCTTATTTCCGTCGGCCAAGCCGATGAAATTACATCGCCACGTCACGCGACACCTATTTGCCACAGAGGGACATATTTTCGTCGGCCAGGCCGATGAAAAAAAATGGGCCACGTCAGCTCTACGTCGGCAGGAGCACATCGACACAGTAATGTCGTCGGCAAGCCTAGGCCGACGAAAATAAATTAATTTCGTCGGTAGCCGATTGAATACGTCGTATTTTTGTCTAGATATTTTCGTCAGCGTAGTTTTGTCGGCAGGTCGACGAAAGTAGTGTTTTTCGTCGGTTTTTTTTTTGCTTATTTTCATCATTTTTTGGTCGACGAAAATAAATCACATTCCTGTAGTGATCATGCTTCTTTTCTCTTCCTTATTTAGAGTGTAGCTCGCTGGATGCAGAGAATGCTATCCTTTTCCTCTCTTTACCAGATGTAGGTCGTTTCTGAGGTCCAATAGTTTCAGGTCCTTTCTTCCTTGGAGCATATCTTTTGATTTGCTGTACATATCCATGTAGCTTAGGAGGTTCACACAATTATTCTTCGTGATATGCATGAAGTCAAGTGAGTGACGGACTTTTAGCACTTTCTAATAAGATAAGTCCCAAAATATTAACTTCTCCTTCCACATCGGCGCCTGGCCTTCTTCAGCTGGGACAAGTTTGCTACCAGAACCTTTTTCAAATACTATTTTCATATCCTTTACCATAGCAAATACGAAAGATCCATTACGATGCGGGGGCTTCATACGATTGTCTGCTTTCCCATTAAAATGTTTATCTTTCTTTCGTAACGGGTGCTTCGTCAGAAAAAACCTGCGATGGCCCATGTACATAACCTTCCAACTGTTTTTCAAGTACATGCTGTCTGTATCATGTAAGCACTGGAAACAGGCTCTATATCCTTTGTTACTTAGACCTGATAGGTTACCAAGCGCAGGTCAGTCGTTGATGGTTACCAATAACATTGCGCGTAGGGTGAAGTACTCTGTTTTATACTCATCCCACACTCGTACGCCAACGTTCCAGAGCATTAGGAGATCCTCAACTAATGGTTTCAGGTACACGTCAATGTCGTTTTCAGGTTGCTTCGGGCCTTGAATAAGCAAAGGCATCATGATGTACTTTCGCTTCATACACAACCAAGGAGGCAGGTTGTAGATACATAGAGTCACAGGCCAGGTGTTGTGGTTGCTGCTCATATCGCCGAAAGGATTCATCCCATCTGTATTCAACCCAAACCTTATGTTCCTCACATCCTTTGCAAAGTCCAGAAATGTTCTATCGACTTTTCTCCACTGGGAGCCGTCAGCGGGGTGTCTTAGCATTCCGTCATCCTTACGCTCCTCTTTGTGCCAACACATCATCTGGGCATGCGCTTTATTCGCAAACAGCCGCTTCAATCGGGGGATTATGGAAAAATACCACACCGCCTTAGTGGGGGTCTCTTCTTCTTACGTTCCCCTTCTACCTCACCTGGGTCATCATGCTTGATCTTATACTGTGATGCCTTGCACACCGGACAAGCTTTCAAATCCTCGTGCTCCTTACGATAAAGGATACAATCATTAAGACATGCATGTATCTTTTGTACTTTCAATCCTAAAGAATAGACAATTTGCTTGGCTTCATACGTAGTTTTAGGCAATGTGTTATCCTCTAGAAGCAACTTCTTTATGAGACATAATAACTCGTCGAATCCCTTATCAGATAACCTATTTTTCACCTTCCATTGCATCATTTCTACTGTGATGCACACCTTTTTTATGCCTTTTCCGCAGTTTGGGTACAACGGTGTTCTATGGTCCATCCATAGGCATTGAAACTTTTTGAACTGTCTTTCATCATCGTAGTCTCCCTCTCCATCACGCACCATTTGATCTAGCTCATCATCACCCAACCCGCCCAATGTATTTTCGAAAGAACCGTATTGGGCACCGTCCAAGATATTGATGTCCCCCTCTTCTTCTTCATCATCTTCCTGTATAATCTCTTCTTCACCATGCTTGGTCCAACAAACATAGTTTGGCATGAAACCTCTTTAGATCAAATGGCTATGAGGCTGATATGAGTTTACATACTCTTTTTCATTCCTGCAGTCTACGCACGGACAGCATATCCCAGACGGATTGTATGCGAAGGCCGTACGAATAAAGGTTTGCACACCATCAATGAACTCCTTCGAGCGTCGGTCCACGTTGTACATCCATAGCCGGTCCATGTACATTCGGTTTTGTCAACTTAATTATTTGCTAATTTCCATGTAATATTTTACCACATAATTCACAAAACACAAATTTTTCCGCAAAGTAGAGATAGGTTAGCACTAGATCCAAAATTATCAACTAGTATATTGAAATTTTTCCACAACGATCATAAAATTTTACCATAAATTATAGCTGTACCATGAAATCAAAACCTAAATTAGAGCTCGATCCAAAATTAGAGCTAGATTAGAGCTACATCCAAATTTTTTAACATCAAGATTCAAATTTTTACGC
Organism: Olyra latifolia; assembly: GCA_036346145.1. Classification (NCBI taxonomy): domain Eukaryota; kingdom Viridiplantae; phylum Streptophyta; class Magnoliopsida; order Poales; family Poaceae; genus Olyra; species Olyra latifolia. The sequence continues at coordinate 14,438,803 of CM070533.1, forward strand.
AACGACCATGAAATCTTAACTTAAATAAGAGCTAGATCATGAAATCACAACCAAAATATGAGCTAGATCCAAAATTAGAGCTAGATCCCAATTTTCCAACTTCAAGATTCAATTTTTCCGCAACGACCATGAAATCTTAACTTAAATATGAGCTAGATCATGAAATCATAACCAAAATATGAGCTAGATCCAAAATTAGAGCTAGATCATGAAATCATAACCAAAATTTTCAACTTGAACATTCAATCTAGCTAGTACTTCATCATCCATGCAAAACTCAAGTTTTTCTCCAAATATAGACCAAAGAGGCAACTAAATTTAACATAAATCAAGTGAGGATGATGTTACCAACCTTGCAGCAATTGGATTGGAGTAAAATCACCAAATTTCAAAAAAATTTGGGCAGCACCTCCCCCCACAAAGTTGATGAACAGCCACCAAGCTCGCGCTAGCTCCTTTGCTCTGTTCTGACCTGGGCCCGCAGGGGGGATGGGGAAGAAGACAATTTAAATGGTGGGAACGGGTCTTGAACCGGCTAGTAACACCAACCGGTTCTAGAGCTCCTGTCCCGGTTTGTAATACAAATCGGTACTGGATTTGAGGAACCAGTACCGGTTTATGGTACTAACCGGTACAAATTAGCCACCCTGGCCATGTGGCCGTTGAACTGGTACTGGCGTGAACATTAGTACGGGTTGGCACATGACCGGTACTGATAGACCGGTACTGATGTGTAGTTCTCTAGTAGTCATGCTTGGGGCCCGTTGTTGCAAAGAGCGTCAGGGTAAACCCCTAGTTCGAGGTAAAGACAGGGCGAGTAGTCATCCGAAGGATGATTTGGTCATATGTCGCTAGGAGCCGTGACTCTAGGGATTGGGCCTAGCAACCCAATACTAGGGAAGACTAGGCACTTCATGGGAGTATGATCCACAACGGGTTGCCCACCCGGAAGATGATGGTAGGTGTTTGGTTGACGTGTAGTTTGGGAATGGTTTGTGGTATGGGAATGAAAACTAAAATTTAATACATTGATTAATAGAACTTTGGTTTAAACTGCTAATTTGTAGGTCTTGATTTATAAAACTTTCTTTCTACAACTAAAAGAACCCTCAACCTTTCCCTGGAGCCTCTATTACTAAATGGATTAGGTTAGGTGTTAACTCTCCAATGCGGTTTGATTGCGCACTGACCTCGCACACACTCACTCTTTTAGACGAAGGAGTTGAGCCAGGAGTGTACGACTGCCATGAAGACGAAGACTCCGCATATGTTGATAATCAAGAGGAGGTTTGGGGCTAGCCCTAGTCGAGATAGGGCTTAGCCGGCAATGATCTTTTGCTTCTTATGTTATCTTTCACACTCTAATCTTACATCTGGAACTTGAACTATTTGGTCCAACGGGCCAGTTGTAATACTTTAAGCCCTCAAGGCATAGTACTGGTATTTGCTTTACTAAGTCTTCCACTGTATGAAATGATCCGGCTATGTAAATGGTGTGCACTAGAATACTTATCCAGGGACTAGTGCAAATCATGTGGTGAGCAAAGTGGACAGCCCATAAAAACTCTTTGGCGGGAAGGGGTTGTTTGGTCCCTCAAATCAATAAGTAAGCTCGACAGAGAATCTATTTTCGAATCATCAACACTATGTATATGGGCTTTCCTATTATACCCTTTGTATGTGTGTATAGCGTTCCTCACGTGGACAAGCGGCGACCCCCCAAACGTCAAGGAAGCGGCCCCCCATAGGCTCCAGCGGCCGGGAACACGCCAGGTAATAGCATGTACAATGGTTGAGACTACAAGAGTCTCTAACCATTGCCATGTCACCTATAGACAACACTACAGATAACCCATACAATGGATGGTCAAATGTGCATGTTCTCTTTGTAGTCTACGTATTGCTATTCCATTCTTCAATAATCATTTGAGTACATGGCTACATGAGAAATGTTTAATTAGTTGATAATTTAAATACATTAACATAATTGAATTTTAAAGGGTAGTAGAACATAGAGATTAAAAAAAAGATAACTCGTACAAAACTAAATATTTGAATTGTTTCCAAAGCATTGCCAAATGTGTTCAACTAAATCCTTCTTTAGTTGCACATGTGTTGGTCGAGCATGAATAGCAGAATTTCTGTGTAGTACATCCGTGAAACAAATGTTAGGTCCATCGTTCACTTCCGGTGGTAGAACAAAGGATGTCCCTGCAGCCTCGTTCAAATCCAATGTTGTGGTGACCAATTCTCGTTCATCTTCAACGATCATATTATGAAGAATGATACAAGCTTGCATTATTTTGCCAATAGTAGCACATTTCCAGAACTGTGCTGGGCGGCGCACAATGTTAAAGCGAGATTGCAACACACCAAATGCCCGCTCAACATCTTTCCTTCCCCCTTCTTGGTGCTTTGCAAATAATTTATCCTTCTCTAACTGAGGGAGCGGTATTGTCTTTACGAAGACAGCCCATTCAGGATATATATACCATCGGCAAGATAGTAAGCCTTATCACATTGCCTCCCAATTACAGTGAAACGCACTTGTGAAGATTCCCCTTTTAGTGATTCAGTGAACAATGGTGACTGATTAAGCACGTTGATGCCATTGTTAGACCCCGCAACACCAAAATATGCATGCCATATCCGAAGGCCTTGCGAAGCAACTGCTTCAAGGATCATAGTAGGAACACCATGATCACCACGGGTAAATTGGCCCCTCCACGCGACAGGACAATTTTTCCATTGCTAGTGCATATAATCTATGCTCTCTATCATACTAGGAAACCCACAAGATTCATCAACTTTAAGCAATTTTTCCAATTCATCACTAGTAGTGGGCGCAAGTACTCGGGACCAAAGGTTTCAATCACCCCTTGGGCAAACTTTCCTAAGCATTCCAATGTTGTGCTAGGACCAATCATTAGTACCTCATCAAGTTGATGAGCAGAGGTGCCATAAGCTAACATAGGAATTGCAGCCATACACTTCTGAAGTGGTGAGAGACCTAGCCGATTACTAGCATCTCTCCTATCAGTGAAATAGGAATCCCATTGGCCGAGAGCACTTACAATACGTAGGAAGAGAGGCTTTCTCATACGAAATCTTCTACGGAACATCTCGTCGGTGTAGATAGGATGATCGGTGAAGTAATTCTCCATAAGCCGCTCATGGGCAGCATCTCGTTCCCTTCGTATGTACCTCCTCTGACCACTTCGTCATCGACGACGACGTGATGATTCCTCTTCTTCCTCTATCTTTTCCTTCAACTTGACACCGATCCGATTGGCAATCGAGTCTAAGGCATCTTGCTCACTGAAAAAATCTTCAATAGTGTACAACTTGGTTGGATCTACAACGTCAGGATCATCTAAGGAAGAATCAGATTGAGAAGACATGATTTGGATTTTTTTTATGGGCTCTCTAGATTGTTTGCTCATTGAGTCACTGTTCATGGTCATATATATATATATATATATATATATATATATATATATATATATATATATATATATATAGAAGACGTGAACTATAGACTAACGCCCATGTGAACTAACGTCCATGCGAAAGCAAGCATATGTGAACTAGAACGCCCATGTGAACTAGAACGTTCATGCGAAAGCAAGCATATGTGAATAATGCCAATGTGAAAGCAAGTAGATATCAGACCAATATCAACAGCGCCCAACCGAACCGAGGTGGTGTGGGCTGTTACAGCACCCAACCGATGGCAACCAGCCCAACAAATATTTAGTGCAGACTTCTGAAAGATCATGTCTCTTTAAACTGCCAAAAACAATTCGGAGACGTAACAGTCCAAGGCAATTAGTAAACTCTTAAACATGCGAAACAATGTCTAGAATGCAGGAATTTCATAGAAAGTTAGAAACAGCTCAATCCCACCAACGATGAATATGCTTAACAGCCAACAACCTTCCTTTCTTGTGCATGACTGGTAGCTACAGGAATGATGACAATCCACAAAGGAAGAAATAGTTGGTACTACCTTGCTGAAATAAGTAAAACTACAATATATGTTGTTGAACTTTACGGTTTCCTTCATTTGGCACCACCATGACTCAGTGTGTTTCTAGTTACACCTCAGAAAGAGAAGATCATAGAGCTCGCTGCATTGAGCTCGATACCTGAAATATATTTTGTTACAGTAAGCTCATTTTTACAGAACCATGGTGCTAAAATAAAACAGATACCAGCTGTTTGGTAAAATTGACAGTAACAATTGACCATAACAAATTTGATATATTGGAATTAAAAAGCACATATTCTACCACTTTTTGCAAAGACATAGTACATTACCAGTTTGCTATAAACATCCATGCTTACCTCAATCACTTTCCAAACAGCTTATCACTTAAAAACTAGATTGCTTTTATGTGCTCGGCCTTCATGTCATCCGTCATTGTACTAGTGTCACTTGTCATAAGTGCCATATAGGTATCAAGCATTTTTGACTCCTTTTCGATCAGTTTGCCTGCCTTGTTCTCCTGTGAGGCTAGATGATTGAGTTTCGCCGATTCCAACTTTTCAGCGGAGATACGTTGTTGTACTTCCATCAAACTACTACGATTTTTGTTAGTTTCAGCCTGCGCATTTAGGAACTTATCAAGCTCTTGCAAGTCTGATTTGGCCTCCTTATTCTCCTCAACCTTGCTTCTTTTGGTCATACGCTCAGCCTTGGCTGCTTTGTTGCCTTTCGGACATGGGATGTCATCAAGATCTCCAATGCAATGTATATCGACCGTCTCTCCTGCATCTGCAATTTTTCTTTTGTTATCATCACTAAGAGCCCTGTTGTATGACATCCACTTAAGATTATCTCTCACAGCCTTCCAAATAGTATCATAAACAAACTGTCCTCCATAGTCTTCTGCATAGAATCGATGAGCCTTGTCCATCAACTGATCATCAGATTGTCCACTTGAATAAATATTTTTAGCTTTCGTCCAAGAAGCGTGGAATTGATTAACCAACTTGTTCAATCTATGACAACGATCCTTTGCTTGCTTCCACTGTCTGTGCCAACTTTTTGGGGTGGTTTTGTTATACGATGTCAAAACATCCTTCCAGTACTGGTCTTTTTTTTAGTTATTGCCCATGATAGAATCATTTGAATTGTTCAACCAAGCGCTCATCTACATTATTAAGACTCATAGTAAACCAGATGTGCATATTAAGTTAAATACAGTACAAGATAACAAAAGATAACATACCAATCTCTCGTCCTCCTCAAGTGTCCAATTCAAGCGCTTCTCTGTCCTGCCCTCTACATCATCGTCTCTGTTATCAATGTTGATAGGTTGGAATTACACATTGAATGTATGTGGACTACCTTGTGATGTGTTTGTTGGTGGCGATAAAGGAGTGTAGTGCATGGTGCCACCAACAAAGTGAGAATTTTGTGACATTGGTTGATGAGGGCCAGGTTGTGGAAAAGGGTAATTGTATGGATTCTGAAGGTAATTAAGAAATCCCCCGGGTGGGCGATAATCCTCTGCCCTACAAAATAGACAACCAAATTCTAATATAAGATGTGTTTTGTTCTACATCATTCCATGATCAGTGTGGTTGCTAATAATGACTAGCAAACATTTTCTAGCCTTTCCTGAGCTTTTCATGAAGAATTCCAGTGGCGAACACTTATTGAAGAAACATTTCTATGGTTCTTGCACCAAACATGACTAGCGGGCACATATTTTTTCCCCTTAACCTACTGATCCATTGACTGCTCTAATACATGCAGTTGAAGTTATGAATTTTATCAAGACAATAATATTGAAGAATGTAAAGGAAAGGGAGATTACTAGTTTGTTGGATCTGATGGAGATGGCTGACATCCTTGCTAGACGGGACCAGCAATGGTGGCGGTCTTCATGAAATGGCGTTCAGCAATGGTGGAGAGGCTCGCAGCAGCGCCCTGGAGAGGATAGAGGCGGCACGGCTAGCTCAGTGGAGACGGTTGAACGCAGCGCCCGTGGAGAGGCTCGCTGCGGCGCCCTAGAGAGGATGGAGGTAGCGCCGACCTTGATGGGGGCGGCGTGGTGGAGATGGAGGCGGCGCGGTGGAGTTGAGGGCGGCACGGTGGAGATGGGGGCGGTGGAGATGGGGGCGGCGCGGTGGAGCTGGGAGTGGTGGAGATGGCGCGATCAAGGCGGAGATAGAAGCGGCGGTGGAGACGGGCGGTAGAGATGGGGTGGCGCGTGGAGCTAGGGACGGTGGAGATGGGCGCGGTGTGGCGGAGATTGGGGCGGCGCGGTGGAGACGGGGGCGATGGAGATGTGGGCGGCGGTGGAGACGGGCGGCGGAGATGAAGCGGCGGGCGGAGATGGGGCGCGCGGTGGAGACGGGGCGCGGTGGAGATGGGGACGGCGCGGTGGAGACGAGGGCGGTGGAGATGGGACGACGCAGTGGAGACGGGGGCGGCGGAGATGGGGCGGCGCGGTGGAGACGGGGGCGGCGGAGATAGGGCGGCGCGGTGGAGATGAGGGCAGCGTGGTGGAGATGGGGGGAGATGCAGAGATGGGGGCCTCAGAGATGGGAAGATGGGTCGGGCGAGGGAGAAAATGGGAGAGGAGAGGTGGCGGCACGGCACCCCGGCCAGGGAGGAGACGGAGGAGGAGAGGTGGCGCGCAAGGGAAGAGATGCGGAAGGAGAGGTCGCTGTGCAGCACTCGCGCGAGCAAAGGAAAGGGGAGGCGATGATAGAGACGAAGCAAAGGGCGTACTGGATCACGATAGAGACGGGATAGAGTCGACTATCGGGCGCTGCGTCGTCTCTACATTGTATTTATTGCCTTGATATCGCTGCTACCGTCGACTCATGTATGCGAGACGATGTTATTCTGTCTCTTCCTTCTCTCTCATCCACCTCAGCAATAAAGTGACGTGGCATACCATATAGACGGCTTAGAGACGGCTGAGTTGTACCATTGTACATGCTCTAATAGAGGAGCGGGGTGAGTGACAACAGAAGAGAGCGGCTATGAGTAGCGGATCCCGTCGGAGTAGCCGTGATCCGTGAAGAGAAGCCGAAACAGGAGTAGTGTCAGCGCCCAAATCCAAGCGGCAACTGATGGCGTCGACGAACTAGAAGTGGCGGTGGATCAAAACAGCAACAAGAAGGCAGCCAATCAGTGCAGGAAGAGTACAAAATCACGACCAAAGTGGTTGTGGGTGAGGATGGTGCAAGTGCAACGCCAACGAACCCCAACCCTAGGTTAGCTCTAAGCCTCAAATTCTATGTTATAAATAGTACTTGTATTCATCTACAGACCAATAGTCCAGTATAAAGTGTTGCTTATAGGTGTGGCCAGGGGTGTACCTTTCGTCACAGTTAAAGAAAAGGCCTTGGCACCGTCGCTCTTCCATCTATGCCTTGGAAGCATTGCCCTTGGGTGTCATCCTTGTCGGGGCGTGCTTGTCATATAGGTCCGAATGCCATAGTTTTGAAGGGAAACGGGTAGGCTACACTATTGTAGTTCAAAAATTTCTACTATAAACACTCAGGATATTATACAAGTAGAAGATCACAGATAGTTATCCTTGACGCACAGTTGTAGCGGAAGAAGAGTCAGAGCAGCAGAGTTCGACACCGCTCTCGTCGAGATATAGGAAGTAGTGTCCACGTCGAGCCGAACGTCTCCTTCTCATTGATCACCATCGCAGCAACGATGTACGTGCTAACATAGAGGAAGTAGTCGATCTCGCTGATCTTCTCCTTCTCACCGATCAGCGCCGCAGCAACTGTAGCAGCACCTCTATGGTATCCACATGTCCAGGAGCAAAACATTATGCGCCAATGTGCTAGTACCGCACACGTGTAACTAGGGTTTGTACGAGTCGGTAAGGGACACGATAACTAGAGTTACGTGGTAGCGAACTTGTACGTCTGCGTCGCCCCAACTGCCTTCCCTTATATGAAGCGCACTAACGGGTTTCTACGCTAGAGGCCCATTAGGACTGTAATCCTACGTATCATTATCCGCGAAACCTACTAATAAATCTAATCCATTAGATATGTTCTAACCCGTTAAGTGTATAACCTGTTAGTGTAAGTGGTCGTGGCCCTCGGAAACTCTTTTGCGAATCGCAAGTCAATAGCGGTTCCTAACTAGACATATTGATTCCCAAATATACAGAATGATTATGTCGGCTGAACATTGATATATTTACATACCGATCGCTTTGCCGTACAATACTAGTCAAGTTTGAGGCGAGATACGTGTCACCCTTATGATAGCTCGACCATTCATTAGATCTTATGATATATTCTAAACCGTGATTAACTCTTTAATCACATTGACATGACCATGCACTTTCTAATCCAATCATATCGAAGGACTCAGAGATATCTCTCCTATTATTAAGGAGGGACAAATTTTATTTTAATTGCTCACGCCCTATATAATGTTTTATAGTATACCCAAAAGCTATCTTTATAACTACTCAGTTATGATATAGCTATTGATAATACCAAAGTGTACAATTACGCATGTTAGGATTCAATGACGATCTTAAGTCTAAAAATTACATAGGTAACTAAGATTCAATGATGATTTTAGATCTAAGTATCATATACGTATACTATTCGAAACTACAGACTGATGACATATGTATTAGCCTATGTAAGATAACGTGTCATGAACCTGTGTAAGATAACAATCTCAGTAGTATCTCAGAGTTTGTCTATCTAATACCATGTTTTCTAACATATGTATATGTATAGATATCTGTATATCTATAATATAAGAAACATTATCATAAATCAATACATGTGCTGATCAAATCATTACTGTCTCATATAAAAATATGAGACCAGAGATCATTTACAATAAAATCATATGAACATTGTGTCTCATAACTAAGTCGTACTTAATGAACAATGTAAACGATGTTTATTCATAAAACTGATAACATATTATCTAAAAGTATATAAACATACACGTGATACAACCATCTTACGTGACTGTCTTTTTAGAGCTTATCACTAACAGCGCTGGTCATCTAGGTCGGAATGCCGCAGTCGCGCGTGTGCTACTGTGGTGCGGCGAGATGAAAGGACGATGTTAATTTTCTCCTTTAGCTCAGCGGTGAACATCTCCACCTTTTGATCTTGGCGCAGATTAGTACGAGGAAGTAGGACTTCAAACTCCGTCTGGCAGAGCTGCTGCGAGCACAGGTTGATGAGTTTCTTGAATCACATCCACGTCAGAACGCTTCTCTCCTACTCGAGCAGGATGTACCAATGTTGGGCTTTCCCCCGCAGGTGGTACGTCGCAGTACTGACCTTGTCGCCCTCCATTGTGTGATACCCGTGAAAGAACAGCTCACAACATTTGGGCCATTGGACCGGATCTTCAGTGTTCGTAGATGGCCAATGATCCCACTGTCGCTGTTGCCGAGATGCGCCAGCAGCACGTAGATTGGATCAGCCGGTGCCTTTCTCCTCGTTGGCTCCGAGTGCTGCACTGACGAGGTCCTCCATCTTGGCGATGCGCCAGATTGTCCCAGCCGACCACGCAGCATGCTGCTGCGCCGTGGCTTGGTCAGATTCTAGGCCGGCGTGCCACTGAACCTGACAGCCTTGTACTTCTCTGAATGTGATAAGCTATTTATGACATAGTTTTTTCAACATTTATAGCCTTCCAAAGCAGTAACTCATTTTCAACACGCATTGCATTGCAGTAACCCAGATTTGCAGTAGATTGCAACCCTTTCATTTTCTTTCAGAATTCACTGCATATTCATTCAACCACAAATGTGCATATTCATTCATTGACAAACTGAAAAATACAAACATACCAAATGTACTAGATAAATGTTACAACATTGTACAGACTACAGATACAAGTTCACAAACACCATTTAAGTGTGCAATCTCCGCATGTAGCCTTTCAATATTGGCCTGCAATCTCTGGATACATCTACGAACATTGTCCCACCTTCGAACCACTTCATCCACTTCTCATCCTCTGCTTTCTAATCCTTCTGCATAGCATAAACAACAGGAGCATTGATAGCAGCAACACCCTTGTATCAATCTAATTAGCTGAGAGGATCAATCCCTTCTGCATAACCACCGTCTATGGATTAAACGTGGTGGCGTACAGCTCCAAGGCCTCCAAGGGGCTGAGGAAGAGGCCCAGCCGGTGTTGCTGCCCTAGGGTTTGAGGTGGGGAGGAATCACCTAGAAGGGTCAAGCCTTGGCACAGCAGGTGGTGGGCAACCGTCGTGTCTCCCCAGTGAAGTCGGCAGCAGCTCCCCAGTTTTGCTTGTTCTGTTCCTTTGGTTTTGCTGCTTTACTCAATGCATTCTCAAAAGCTTCTGTTCCCTACTCTTCAAAGCCAATTCATTAGGGCGCCCAGCCAGCAATACTGTTGATTAGAGGTCAGCGCTGCTAAGTTTTTCACTCCAGAATTTCAGTAGATGCTTGCAGATACTCCGGATACAGTGCCAAGCTCAACCTGGCCATCAGCAACCTACCAAGGGTGTTGCACAACCAAGGTTCCATTTCAACTACATTCAGGTGATATATCATGTGAACAACCAGCTTACACAATAGTGACAGAAAAGAGAGGAATGTCATCACTGCTGTCCTGGCAATGATAACATGTGAAAGAGCATACAGGAGAGAAGACCCCTAACAGTTCTGGATGACACCTGCAAACAGAAATTAGCGTTGGAGGGTGGCATCAGAAAGGTATTTAGTTCTCTTGTTGCCAGAAAAAAAAAAGTGAAGAGTTTAATTTGTGGGGCTAATGCCTGGCAACGAATGCAGGTTTCCTCATCTTCAGGGAACAACTACAGATTCTTGATTTCATCAAGTATTGAATTCCTGGAAGTCTACTAAGCTGCCAAGTTTTACAAGCACAGCCAGAGAAGTGATCTTATCTGCAGTCTCAAAGAGCAATCCTCCAGATATCTCGTCTGCAAAGTTCGTTGCAAACTCAATCTTTTCCTTGTAACCGGCTGCACCATCCTTCTCTGCATGCATAGCTTAGAGTTCACCCTCACGAACCAGAACATTTAGTTGGCAATAGCATTAAGAAGCCTTCCTGAAGATAACAGCGCACTGTAACCCACAGTGATTATTTCCTCAAGTCTCTAGGACACGTCACATTCATTAGCCACATCATGTGCCTCTCATCGGCAGAAATGTGGATAGCAGAATCGACCAGATAAAGCAAGGACTATTTTTGAGCAAACCAACTTCGATCACTTTACACAGATCATCTGTTGTGAAACTGCCACTTCATGTCCTGAAGCATAAAATGCTTAATCTATGAAAGGGGCATCTTCCATGAATGCAGAGGGCTGCTTTGGATCAAGAAGGATACATTCGCCAGGATACTGGTAACCCATGGCCATCTTCAACCATATCTTGCAAATCTTGTCCTGAAAGCCATTAGGATGTGGAATTGTAGAGAGCAAGTAGCTCTGTACACATTTAAGCAATGACTGGGATATAGATCTCCCTGAGATGCAATCTTAATTAATGAAGAACGGAAGTGGCTGTCACCAACAGCAAACTTACCGTTCATAGATGATGGTGACTTTAGGCAATAGGATTTATGGTTATAAAGATGAGCTCAAGGATTGGGTGTTACTGTAGAAACTAAAGCTAGTGCTAGATTTGTCCTCAAAGGTCTCAACATTCAAGGATCCTTCAGTCATGTCCAAAGCTACCACCATGTGTGCATCCATTTCTCATTCTGCATGGAATTGAAAAGCTCAACAGGATGTGGTTGTGTCCTACCCAACTGATGTCATCAGCCAACTTCCTTCTTTTACACAAGACAAGAGTTGTGCCAGTAATTGTTTTTACTTTAGATTGTATATCCATTGCAATAGAAAGATTGCATCATCCACAGTTAGAGACTAAGACGGTAGGGAAACTTGCATCTGGAGATCTCTATCTTTGTACTGAGGAATGCCAAGAGCTGGTCAAGTGTGCAGTACCCAGCGAAATTGGACAGCAGACTTGTAATCTGCTGACAATTCAATGTGGTTCTGTATCCTGCACAGGTTGGTGCCCATCAATCCACCCTATTTGCTACCCTTGGCAGGAAGCTGAATCCTGCTTTCTTGTAATAACCACGTTGGCATAGCTGTCAATTATTAGTAGTACATTGTATAGGGTGTTTTCTGTATTTTTGCCTTCACCAGTACATTTATATATATGGCCCCTTTGGCCCATTGTAATACAAGCTGCCTATTTGTAACATCAATTTCTGGCATAGCACGACACAACCCTGGCAGAATGTAGCTCTCTATGTGACGCACATTGGATAAGTCATACAGAAAGTGAGCAAAAGCAATGACAGGCCTCTCATCATAACTCAAGGAATTAACGATAATATTTCCATAATCATGGACACATAAACCTCCACTTTTGCATGTCTGTTAATCCAATTTGTCACTGTTGTCTTCCGTGAGGAACCTTTCTAGAGTTCTCTCTATACTAGGAGGCACAAAGAACCAGTAAGAAGATAGAAGGTCCTACTACCAGCTGATGAAACATGAAATGTACTTCTTGTCAGATGCAATGCACAATCTGTCACATTGGCTAGCTCCAGACATGCTCCAGAATGAGAGAACATTGTTGCTGTCTACATACATCAGTAGGGGAATCGACATCATGCTTGTATCAGAAAAGCAGTTTTGCCAATTGTCTGTGACAAAAGCTAAAATTAATTTCCAGGTAAGGCTCCTCATGTAACTTCTTGACAAAATTAGACCCCTCGTTGCATTTTGCATACCATTCAGGGATTACGTGTGACACCCATAAATTCAAGCACACTATTGTACATGCTGTTGTCAAAATGAGAGCTAAGAATGTAGGTTCCATGTGTCGACGGATTCTTCAGATCCACTCCAGATTCCTGTGCTTTCATGTGGATAGTCCAGGAGGCTCACCAAGTTTGCAAACTGTCTTCTCTGAAGTGTGAGATTCACATGGCCGATATCCTGAGCAAAAATTTTGACTTTGATGCCCGACCTAGTTGGTTCAAAGTTCAAACAATGGGACTAGTGAAGAATTGACCAGCAGGAAGTTAGCATAGATGGTAGTGACCCTGGTAGTGCATCAGCTGTTAACTTCACAAGTGCTATAAAAGCACAGAGGAAAGTGCGTGGGACATAGTCTGGAATTCCCTTGTTCCACGGACTGTCGAATAATACTGCCTCGCTCGGTGATGCAAGCAGGAAGTCTGCCTGAATGATGATGGGAAAGTCTGTTTCCATTTCAGTAGGAAGGAAAGCAAAGACACCAAATGATAACTGATTCCCACTGGACAGACGCTGGCCATGTGGGAAGGCCAGCGTGATGACCCACTCATCGATTTCAGCTTGTTTGTCCACTTCTGCTTCCACAATTGCCTCATCCATCCTCTCCTTTCCCATTCTTGTGAGATGATAAAATGGAATGTGTAAGAACTAAGAATCTGCGTGCATGTTCTTCCTCACTTGGTAGTTCTATAAACTGGATGCTGAAATCTCACTAACACTGCTACTGTTGGGATTGCAATTATCTTCCCAAACAGAAAGTTGCCTGATCTTTCACAGAAACACTAGAATTTCACAATGCAAGCTTGACAGCTGCTGCTTCACCGCATCAACCTTCTCACTCTTCAAAGGCGAGATGATAGCAGTTGTTGGAAGGAATTTGGAACACCCATATATCTATTTATGTCTGCCATATTAAGTCTCGATTCAACCCACCCAGGAACAATGTATCCAATATTCCATTCAGTATAATGTTTTCCATTGAACTTTATCTGCTACCATAACTGAATATATGGGCTGGCTCAATATCAGAACACGCTCTTGAACCCAATATAATCAACAGAAACATGATATCACAAAATCTTTGAGTATAATATAGACAATAGGCTGAAAGTTAACCATGTGTAGTATCTTCCAAATAAAATGTGTGGCGATGATGAATTGGATGAGAAATAATAAAAGCTGAAACAAATTTGGGCATGCATGGATATTTTGGCATCTTGTCTGGCTAGGAATGGATAACTAGCCTATTCCAGCAATAGCTTGAAGAGGCAGGGTTAAACTGGTGCATCTTACATTTAAAGCATAAGAGGGATCCACATTCTTGATAAAAAGAACTACACTATTTTCTTAAATTCCTTTATAACATTTATAAGTGAGATTTGCTTCAGTACTCCACCATTAGTTAAAAATACTAAGGCTTGGTTCTCTTCAGCTTTTCTTATCCACTTATTTAACTTATCTCGTGCCTTCGAGAATTCCCTGAGATAGCCTCGAGAGCCAGGTGCCCTTTGTGTGACTTGTTTTAGAGAACTTTTAGACACGCCTTCGAGATAAAAAAAAAAAGAATTCAAAAATTAATAAAAAAGTCAAATAAGTCAAATAAGTTACATAAATCTGACTTATTTAACTTATTTATGTGCTTATTTGACTTATTTGACTTTTTTTTCTTATTTTCGAATCGGTTTTTTTATCTCGAAGGTGTGTCTAAAAGCTCTCTAAAACAAGTCACATAAAAGACACCTGGCTCTCGAGGCTATCTTGGAAAATTCTCGAAGTTACGAGATAAGTCAAATAAGTGAATAAGAAAAGCTGAAGAGAAGGGGACCTAAGTTAATAATGGCCTTATGGGGATCAACATAGGCACATTCAATTAATATTGTGATCCTATTAAAACCCCCACCCAAATCAAAGGCTACAGCAAACTCATCATTTTTCGCACCTATAAGGCCATAACCACTGCCAATTCAAAGTGATTCAACATGTGAGCTTGCAAACACAGGTCCTACACTGCTCCATGCATTTTAGTATGCAACATCAAAGTGCCGTATATAGAGGTAGCTTGTGGGGGGCCTGTAAAAGAAGGTAGATCAATCCATTCGAAAAACAATGCTTCAAATGATAAGCAGTTAAGGTATTGCTGCATGCCATATTGCCATAATTATTAAGGTGTAAAGTCGAGCCGAGTTGAGTCGCTAAGGGACCCTTAATTATTCCAGTATTCTAAAAGCCCAGTTATCACCGTAAAGACAACTATGAAACCAGGTGTATAGTCTATTCCAAATGTCCAGTTATCACCGTCAAGACAACTACGAAACCAGGTATATAAAACCACTCCCAAAAAGGTACAAATAACCTATAGATTGTATACCAGCATGGTTTTGAAGGTGACTATCAATTAGCCACATGAGAGGGAGTGAGTGTGTGAGAACAAGAATCGAAGTTATTTGTTACTCCCTCATACTTCAAATAGTAGTCGTTTTAGACATGCCCTAAATCAAAGTTTTAAAACTTTATCTATGCAAATCTTTTGAACTACTTGGATTGGATACATAAAAATCATACACATAGATTCATCTCAAAAAAACCTTCCATAATATCATATTTTTTTATGGATTTTATAAATAAAATGCAATGGTAATTAGTGGTCAAAGTTGCATTTTGAAAACCGTGTCAATGTCCAAAACAATTACTATTTGAAGTATAGAAGGAGTAATTCATTGTAGTTACCAATGATAGCAATTCTATATCAGCATCGGCAGAAACAGGCACAACCCCAGGTTACGCAGCCAAAACTACCATTAATAGCACTATCAGGGTTGACATTTTCCTGTTTTTTCAAAATTCATGTTTTTAAAAATTCAGTTAAATAGTCGATAGTGATGTTAGATATGTAGATATATGCGTCTAATATGGGCTTTCCTTGTATATGGAGTTTTCTATTATGCCCCTTTGTACATGTATATATGCTGGCCTATTGGCCCCAGATGAATACAAGTGCTATTTGTAACATGGTGTCATAGCATTTCGTACTAGGGTTAGGGTTTATCTCACCGGCATTGTACTTGCGCTGTCTTTTTCACCACCACGCTCATCGCCGACTTTTCGTCTGTCGCCGACTTTCCTCCATCTGGCTGTCGTTCGTCTTCCGATGACGTCGGGCCTCTACACCAAAACCGCCATCCTCACCACCATGGACCGACAGCGCCGCCACCACCAGTTCATTTTGCTGTTTAACTAGATGCATTGTCAAAAGCTTCTGTCCCCACTCTTCAAAGCCAATTCATTAGAGCACCCAGCCAACAGTACTATTAAATATCAAAGAACAGCACTGCTAAGTTTTTCACTCCAGAATTTCGGTAGATGCTTGCAGATCCTCCGGACAGAGTGCCAAGCTCCAACTGGCCATCAGCAACCTACCAAGGAAACTCACACAACCAAGGTTCCATTTCAACTATATTGAGGTGATATATCATGTGAAGTTGTGAACAACTACCTTACACAAAAGTGAAAGAAAAGAGAGCAATGTCCTCACCGCTTTCCTGAACATGATGACATACAAAAGAGCATATTCAGAAGAGAGAAGACCCGTAACAGTTCTGGCTGACACCTGCAAACAGAAATTAGGGTTGGAGGGTGGCATCAGTAAGGTATTTAGTTATCTTGTTGCTGTAAAAAAAAATGAGAAAGTTTAGTTTGTTGGGCAAATGCCTGGCAACGAATGCAGGTTTTCTCATCTCCAGGGAACAGCTGCAGATTCTTGATTTCATCATGTATTGAACACTGTCTTCCTGGAAGTCCACTAAGCTGCCAAGTTTTATAAGCACAGCCAGAGAAGTGATCTTATCTGCAGTCTCAAAGAGCAATGCTCCAAATATCTCGTCTGTGAAGTTCGTCGCAAACTCAATCTTTTCCTTGTAACCGGCTGGACCATCCTTCTCTGCATGTATAGCTTGGAGTTCACCCTCTCGAACCAGAAGATTCGGTTGGCAATCACATCAAGAAGCCTTCCTTAAGATAACGCTGCACTGTAACCCACTGTCATTATTTCCTCAGTCTCTGGGACAGTCACATTCATTAGCCACATTATGTGCCTCTCATCGGTAGAAATGTCGATAGAGAATCAGCAAGACAAAGCAAAGACTATTTTTGACCAAACCAACTTCGATAACCTTACACAGATCAACTGTTATGAAACTGCCACTTCACAATGTGAGAGAACCATTTTTTTGGACAGCCTTGCATATTGACCGAACACTGATACAGCCATATATGCTATTAAGTATTGCTCAAGACCAGGAAGGTAGGCTTGTAGAAGGGTACCAAACAAACAATGGCTGAGGAAGCTTGTCAAACAAATCCTTGAGCAATAGATCGTCAGGAATGAAAACATCCGCTTTCTTCAATAAAATGATCTTTCCATCTGAACATACCGGAACCTTGACACAACCAGAAAGAAATTTCTCGTTGTTTTTGCTGCTAGAAAGCTGAGCAATCAGCTTAGATTGCTCACAGACTGACCTGTTTTATGTGCTCCATGATTTGCAGTAGTTTTCAGCACTAGCCACTAGTGCCAAGCCTGACACCAAGAGCAACCGAAAAGAAATCAATAAACTGTCTGTCATAGTATTTCTCCAAAATATGTAGCTGAAAGCCAAAAAGATTGTCCCTATCACAAAGAACACAACTAGGTGAATTCACCCATTCTCCACTGTCCCTTTCATTTGGTATCCAAACCCAACGGCTTGTGTTGTCTTCAGACTTACAGATACAGTCCACAGGTAAATTTAGTTCTGGGAAATAGCAGAACTATCTTTGTGTTTCCTCAGATGCTGAGAAACAAGTTTATGTCCACATCTAACATCCAAAGTAACTCCAATTATGGCAAGTTTGTTAGATATATATGTATATAGGCTTTAGGTCTTTTCTGGGCTTTCCTCTTTTGCCCCTTGTACTGTGTATGTATACTGGCCCTTTGGCCTTGAGATGAATACAAGTACTATTCATGACATGATATCAGAGCAGAAAGCTAGGGTTAGGGTTCTCTCAAGCCGCCTATCTGTCCTAGCCAAGTAACCTCTGCCGTCAAAAGAGCCAGAGCAAATAACTCGGCCTCTACCCTCGAACACTCAAACGAGAAAATGCCTTTTGCTTCCTAGTCTTCCAAGCAATGAGAGAATCACAAAGAAAAACACAATAGGCAGAAAGGGACCGGCGATCAAAAGGATCCCCAGTCTAGGTATCATCAGAGTAAGCTTCAGCTGTAAAGAGTTGGGAGGTAGAAAAAAAAAAAGACAACGGAAGATAGTGTCACACAAATAGCGCAAAACCCGAAGAAGATGACTATAGTGGAGTTGAGTAGGAGTAGAGACAAACTGACTCAAAATATGAATAGCATAGGAGAAACCAGGACACCAAGGTAGACAAGACTACTAACGAGGTGACGATACCGAGTAGGATCCGAAAGAGGTTCTCCATCGGAGCTATTGACGGCAGAGGTTACTTGGCTGCGCTGTTTACTTGAGGACTTCGGTGTTTCAGTTACTACGCCGACTTCTCTTTTGTTTAACAGCACAGGAACTATTGGTATTACCCGTGATCCGGTGAAGCATGATCTCACCAAGCATAAGATGAATACAAATGCTATTCATGACAAAGTTCATCTTTGATTGAGGCTAATATCTGAACCATAAAATGCTTCATCGATGAAAGGGTCATCTTCCATGAATATGGAGGACTACTTTGGATCAAGGAGGATACATTCACCAGGATATTGGTAACCCATGGTCGTCTTCAAATACATCTTGCAATCCTCGAATCCCTTAGGAAGCGGAGTTGTAGAGAGCACGGAGCTCTGAATGCATTAAGCAATGACATGTGGGTAGCTTTGAAGATAGTTGAAGTATCCTTGGGAATGTTGAGACTTGAGAACGAATCTAGCACCATGAGAACAAATCTAGCACTAGCTTTAGCTTCTACAGCAGCACCCAATTTCTTGATGAATACGCTACATGTCAGGAACACGCTCTTGAACTCAATACCTAAGTTGTAATATAAAGACAATGTATTGAAAGTTAACCATGTGTAGTAACTAACAAAATAAAAACGTGTGGTAAAGATGAATTGGATGAGAAATAATGAGAGACGAATTTGGAGCTGAAACGAATTTGGGCATGCAAGAATATTTTGGCATTTTGTCTGGCTAAATAGCCCATTCAAGCACTAGCTCAAAGAGGAATGGTTAAACTAGCGATTAGTGAATCTTGCATTTAAAGCATAATAGGGATTCAAGTTCTTGATAAAAAAAATACAATAATTGCTTAAATCCTTTTCATAACATGTATTTGTGGGATTTGCTTCAGTAGTTCACCATAGTTAAAAAAGTAGTTAACATAGTTCATAAGGGGTAAAGTAATTAACCAAGTTAATAATTGGCTATTGGGGGACCAACACAGGCACATTCAATCAATAGTGTGATCCTATTAAAACCCCAACGAAAATCAGAGACTACAGCAAACTCATCATTTTTTGCACCTATAAGGCTTAACCACAACCAATTCAAAGCGATTCAACATGTACCACAAAACATCCAAGTGTCGTCTATAGAGGTATCTTGTGGGGGACTGTAAAAGTCAATCCTTCCAATGGAGAAACCTTGAAAAGATAAGCAATCAAGGTATTGTTGCATGCAATAACTATTATGTTGGTAGTTGAGTCTAAGTCGCCAATGGACCCTTAACTATTTCAGTATACCAAATGTATATTAAATTGTAATGACACGTTAGTATTGAAAATTAAATAAGCTAAGCCAATAAATCTAACCTATCAGTACTGAAGCTTTAATTTAATAGCAAAATTTTGAACTTCCAAATATAGTTCGCCAAATGGATGACGAAGTTGCAGCTCCAAATCGGGGTCCCGACCAATATCTTGTAATTCAGAAATGCTTTGCTTCACCTGCGGCAAATATTATAAAATATTATTACAGAATAAAAATAGTTATTATTGCTATATTTAGGAATACACACCTTTTCTGGAACATAATCAATCTCATGCTCTATAATGCTTCGTAAAGATTCAATAAAACTTTTGCCAGTCTGTTTAACAGGCCTTTTGTAAGCACTTCTCCGCTTAATCCATCTTGGTATATCTTGCTCCCAGCTGATAGACTTCTGTAAAAATATTTGAAGGTCAGCTAGGATCTGTGCTTTTTCTGGATCCTGAACTGGAGCTGCTTGACCAAGGGGTTGCACCAAAGTATACATGTTCAGAGCCAATATGTTTTCAAATCTTTCTCTAACAGTTAATAACGCACTCTGCCTTAGCACATCCATCCTGCAACATAAAGTGAAAAAGACTAATTTTTATTGCAAACAGATTAAAGCGAAAATGGATAATTTTTTTATGAACAGTTAACTACACACTCTGCCTTAGCATATCTACCTTACAATAAATATATTAATAATTATTATGTGCAACAGGATTTGATAAAATTTTATTGCTAACCGACGAAAAAAGGAGGATTTGGTAAAATTTTATTGATAACAGACAAAAAAAGGGAAAATAGCTAATACAGTCAAATAAAAAAGTAAATTGCACGCTAGGTCCTTAAAGGTCTCCTGCATATCCGCTAAGGTCCAAAACTCCCAAAATTCTATATTTCCGTGCATGAAGTGAAGTTGATGTTTAGATTAGGTCCAAATTGGTACGTAACAGACGGTTCGATGTCATGGCATTCCCAATCATCATCACACATGGCCACATTGCCTACATGACATCCCTTTTTTTCCCTTCCTGGCCACATTGCCTACATGACATCCCTTTTTTTCTCTTCCTCTCTTCCTCCCTCTTCTCCCTCACCATCTCTCTTCTACAACCCCTCTACCCTCTTGTTAGAGATATATTAGGACATTTTAGGAGTCCTTTATATAGATTAGATCATTTGTTCTTATCTAGGCTTTCCATGCCCTATCTAGGCTTCCAATTTACCCAATATATACAGGTTGGCCTACAGATCAGTATACATCTCATATTCATACCACTGTATTGGAGCCAAGGGACTCGAAACCCTAGCTCCTAGCCACCGCCATCTTCCGCCATCCCTGCCCCGAGAAGAGCAATCTCCGATCTTGGGACGACCACTTGATCCACTCTAATGCTCGTTGTCCATATCTCTGTCAGTCTGCATCCGGGCAACTGCTTGTCGTCCACCGTTGTTGCTGTGCAGATCCACGTCATCGATCTGCTTCACCGATGATGCTCTAGTCACCGCCTTCTCAATTCGTGGGTTGCCTTCATTGTCCGGAGGCCGGTGTTAGTATTCCCGGGCTGTTTGGATCTGGCTCGTGGTTTGTCACTGCCTCCTTTGCACGGGGCTGCTCCTCAATCGCCGGGTCTACAGCCGCTCTTATCTCTTGAGCGGCCGCTACCTCTTCTGCCCTGTAAGATCCAGTTGCGCCACTGCTCTCTGATGCTGCTATGGGTCTTCTCCTCGCAGGCCTTCTACTCCAACACCTTCACCCAAGAGGGGCTCTATTGCTGCTTCATATCTACACCTCTGTGGCGCTTCAGATCTACACCTCTACGTTTATCTCTTGCCATCAACACCGCTCAGTTTTCTCTTCTAGATTTCGACATATTATCAAAACAGGGCTACAAGCTCATAGGTCTACACACTACGACGACTACAACGACATCTGCAACACCGGACTTCGGAATTTTTTTTTATTCTTATTCAGATGCAATGCTATTGCATACGCCTTGCATTTAAGGGGGCTCTTAAGAGATATATTAGGATATTTTAGAAGTCCTTTATCATATTAGGATAATTAGATCCTTTGTCCTTATCAAGGCTTTCGCTGCCTTATCCGCGTTTCTCATGTACCCTATCTATATACCCTATATATATAGACCCTTGACCTACAGATCAATAAACATCTCATATTCATAACACCCCTCTCCTTCTATGTTGGCCAGCGCACATAGCAGAGCTACAGAGGGGAGGAGAGGGCGTAGCAGCATTAGCTATGGCTGATGGCCCATCGTCGCCACCCTTCTCTCCTCTCTATCTGCTCCATCCAACCGACGCAAGAGTCGTTGGCCGACACCATAGTGGCTTGACATGGTGAGTAGTGCTAGGAGTTGGGCCATGCCGGGCCGACAAGGCCCGGCGTGCCGGGCCGGGCTAGCACGAACTTACATTAGTTAGGCCCAGCACAACCCATGGGCACATCGGGCAGCCGTCGGGCCGTGCTGGCACGGGCACAGCCCAAGCTTGCACACCGCACGCGGCGCACCCTGCAAGCTGCAGCCCATGCAGCACTGCGGCTTGGTGCTTCGAGCGTTGGACCGATGGATTGATGAGCGACTACTAGTCTATGTGGGACTTGGGAGTTGGTCCGTTACGTGCTCAAAAGACGCAGGCTTTAGTGCAGTATGTAGGCAGGCACCAAACGGTTCCCGTCCTGTCATATGAAGTGCTTCGGGAATGATCACTATGGTTGGGTGCTTGGGGAATGACCAAGGTCCAAGGTATTCAATGACTTACCACTTACCATCTCTCACATGCAACTAATGGCAGTGGGTCGCCTAACATTTCGGGTGGTGCCAACCCAAGCATGGCACGGAACACCAGGCCAGGCCGGGCCGCCCGTTGTGCCTGGCCACTGCAAACAGCCCGGCACACTAGTTCAGGCCGTGCTATCCCAGCCCATACATTCTCGGGACGTGTCGTACTTCGGGCCATATTTTTGGAGCCGTGCCCAGGCTGCCCAAACTGGCATGGCCCAACTACTAGCACTAATGGTGAGTGTTATCAATATGAGATGTATATATAGGGTACATGAGAAGCCTAGATAAGACAGAGAAAGCCCAAATAAGACAAGAACTTTAATACTATCCTAATATGATAAAGGACTCTGATAATATCCTAATATATCTCTAACACCCCACCTCAAATGCAAGACGTATGCAATAGCATTGCATTTGAAAGACAACAGACTAAAGAAAAGTACCCCCTCAAATGCAAGGCATATGTAATAGCATTGCATTTGAACGGAAATACACTAAAACACTAAAAAAAATCCGAAGTCCGAATCTTGCAAATGTCGTCGTAGTCATCATAGCATGCAGTCACAAACATATGTCAAAATCTATAAAGTGAACTCCCATCTGGCGACGTAGATTGTAGCCCAAGAGACAGCAGCGCAAAGAAAACGCAGTGACTCAAAGAAAAAGACAAAACTGCAGCCAAGAAAAAGAAAGGACACAAAGATGGATGATGGATAGAAATTTGTGAACTCTCATGGCATAGACAAATTCAAAGAGAAAGAAAAGCAGAGGACTTTGGTGCACAAAACGAAAACATGGACTAGAAACCCAAAGAGACAAAGGAAGCAGAGGAAAAGCTATTGGAGAAGGATCCAACGAAGCCTGAACACGAGATAGCACTGGAAAAAGGATCCAATGCTAAGCTGAGCTGAGACCAGAGCAAAGGCTGCAGCAGAGCAAGGCAAATGTTGGAGCTTGAAGATGCCACGCTGCAGCAGCAAGAGCACCAGGAGAATGCAAAGCACAGTAGTTGATCCACGAGCTCGAAGCCTTTGCAGCCATCTACATCTTCTTCTCTCCAACAAGATCGTGCCGCTGCTTGTTTGTCACCGTTGCAAGGCTCTTCATCACCGGCTGCACAACCAACAACACCATGGCTCTTCGTCGTCGTCACTGCTTGTTGCTGCAAGGATCCTCCACGGATGCAGCTTATCGTCCTCGCTGCTCATCGCCGGTGCCTCGCCGCGGACGCCTCTCATCGCCGACGTCTGCTGCTTGGATCTATCCGCCGCTCCTTGGATCTGCTCCGACGCCGCCACTCAGATTTGCTCGTCAGCCGCGTCGCCAGCTTCCGCCACTCGTCTCTGGTGCTCGCCGCTTGTCGCTGATACCCGTTGCCTCGTTGGTTCGGTTGATGTCCTCATGGTGCCACTTGTCCTCTTACCGTTGTCATGCTGCACCAAATTCATGCCAGGAGCAGCAAAAGCACCAGGAGAATGCAAAGCACAGTAATTGATCCATGAGCTCGAAGCCTTTGCATGCATGCCAGGCGCTTGAAGCAGGGACGACGACCAGATGCATAATGCAGACGAGCAGCAGGAGCTTGGGGCGTCGTGCTCCGCGTCCGATGAGCAATAGGGCATCGACGACGAGCGGTGAGCTCCGACGACGAGCTGCGGAAGCCAGCGACGAGCGGCGACGAATCCGACGATGAGCGGCGTCACGGAGACGAGCGGCGGCGGATCCATATCGATGCAGATGAGCAGCAACAATGATGTGCCCAGAGGAAGGCGACGTTCCCGTCGGCAGCAACGAGCGACGCGCAGCCACAAGCAGAGCAGCAAGTCAGCGGTGGCAAGACGGCGGGCTCCGACTTCGGCTTCAAGATGGCGAGATCCGAGCAAAACTATCCGGGCAGAGAAGGGATCCAACCTGCAGGACGCGAGCTACATGCGGCCACGAGCTAAGCACAAGTTGGCGTGCTCCGACAGTAGAGCGACGGTATCCGAATCTGGCTGTGGGCGTCGGCAATGGCGCTCCTAGGCGACGACAGAGGGGCTGCCCCGTATAGAACAGCAGATCCGAGGCTGTAGCCCCCGTACGACGAGCGGTCGACGGCGCAAAGGAAGCCGACAAGGTGACCGCCCCCGAGATTGGAGATTTCTCCTCCCGGGGGCAGCTGCAGCGGAAGACGTCGGCAGCTAGCTAGGGTTTCGAGAACCGTAGCTCTGATACCATGCTATAAATATAAGATGTATATTGATCTGTAGGCCAAGGCACGTATATATAGGGTACATGAGAAACATAGATAAGACAGAGAAAGCGCAAATAAGAGTCCTATCCTAATATGATAAAGGACTCTGATAATATCCTAATATATCTCTAACAGTGAGGACGGCGTTGCGGTCTTGGGCGACGACCAAACATCATGGCGGACGAGTACACGGCGTGGGCCCTGCGCAGCACGGGTCATGGAGATGAATGACGGGGCATGATTCTTTGATAGGGTCGGATTTGGAACATAGGCGAGCAACGCTTGTGGTCGAAGCTAACGGGGTTAGGGTTGACATTGTGGCGATGCTTGGTTTGTCGTGGAGCTTGAAGCGGGCAGCCCAAGCCAGTGGCGGGGCCACCAGCGGCCCAAGAATGATCAGGATTACTGGGAGATCCCGGAGCCTTCCCTATAAAAGGTGAATCTCAAGAAGCTCACCATGAAGTCTATGCGGGAGGTCGTTCACTAAGCAATCCAATTTCCCGGTCCTTGATTATCTGCATTACTCGCAGTCAGGCGCTTTTGTCCTCCATGACGCGAAGCTTATGCACGAGTGCGACATGGGCCTCTGATATGAAAAATGTCGCCCGTGCAAGATCCTGCATAACAGGGATGATTTCTAAGTCAAACCCTTCCTCCTGGCTAGCCAAAGAATGCAAGGAGAAGTCGGCTGTCGAGGATCGTGCTGTTAAGAAGGCCCGTGCAATGCTGAAGAAAACGGGTGTCATGCGATGAACAGGAGTGAACCAACTCTGGCCTACGGTAGATCATTATTCTAAGGGATCAACACGTCCGTGACCAGAAGCACATGGTGAACCTCGAGTATCCCCTAAGGGACCAACACGCCCGCAGGTAGTAGCAGGCTAGGGATCTCGAGCAGCATACCACCTTCATTACCGTGAAGCTAAAGACAGACCTGAGGGATGCACGCGGCCAAGCCAAAGAGGCAAGGGGCATTTAGTACAAGCACCTATCTCTCAAAGACAAGCTGGAGGAGACAGAGAAGTTGGCCCGAGCCGAGTAGGAAAAGGCCGAGCTGCTAGACAAGCTCTTCGAGAAATAAAACCTGCGCCAAAAACAATATTGAAGTATTTTTGTAATGTAGTAAACTTAATTTACCTTGTAATTGTTAGAGGTACAAGTGTTATAGTAGGAGATAAGAGTTCTTATTATAGTAGGAAATAGAGTTCTTGTCCTATATGTTATGAATAGCACCTGTATTCATCTGGGGGCTAATAGGCCAGTGTATATAAACGTACAAGGGGCATAATAGGAAACCACATATACACAGGAAAAGACCCACATAGTGGATCAACAACACTGAGTTTGCAGAGATAAAAATTGTGCTGTTGTCAAGTCTAGGCCTTTGTGAAAAAGTCAGCCAACTGAAGCTCTAAAGACACATACTGAAGAGCCACAACCTTCTCCAGGACCTATGACCTCATGTAGGAAGCATCAACACCAATATGCTTAATAAGCTCATGCTTCAACAGATCACGAGCAATGCAAATAACTCCTGTGCTGTCAAACAAAAGAGGGGTCCGTGAAGAAACAGAATCACCAAAATCCTCAAGCAACCAACGCAACCAAGTAACCTCTGCCGTCAAAAGAGCCCATAGCTCGCAACTCAGCCTTGGCACTCGAACGAGAAACTGCCTTTTGCTGCTTAGTCTTCTACGCAATGAGAACCACCAAAATAAACACAATAGGCAGAAAGGGACTGACGATACAATCTGAGGGATCACCAGCCCAAATAGCAACAGAATAAGCATGAAGCTACAAAGTGTTGGAGCATGAAAAGAAAAGACGAGAGAGAGTTCCACAAAGATAACGCAAAAACGAAGATGACTATAGTGGAGCTAAGTAGAAGCAGAAACAAACTAATTCAAGATATAAACAGCATATGAGATATCAGGACGAGTGACACCAGGTAGACAAGACTACCAACAAGGTAATGATACCAAGTAGGATCCACCAGAGGTTCACCATCACTAGACCGAAGATGAACATTAAGGTCCAACAGAGTCTCAACTGTGGATGATCAGTGAGAGAAGCCCGATCAAGAAGATCCCAAATATAGTTCTGTTGGAACAAAAAGAAACCCTCTGTTGTAGAAGTAAACTCAATTCCAAGGAAGCAACGAATAAGACCCAAATCAAACATGCAAATATGCTCATGACGACAAGCCTTGACAAAATCAATGTACCATGGATCGTCACTAGTAATGATCACATTATAGACATAGAGCAGAAGAGTTCGACCATGAGGTGAGGTATGAACAAAAAGCGCTGGATCATGATCACGAACAGAAAAACATGCTACAGTGACCACCGAAGAAAAATGCTGGAACCAGGCTCGAGAAGCTTGCTTCAGCCCATATAAAGCACGATGAAGGCAAAGAACCATACCTTCAGGAACAAACTTCGAGTACCTCAACTCATGCTGCGAGCGAAGGAAATCAACACATCGAAACGGGGGACCTAGCTCGATATGGCCTTCAGGATCTTAGATTCTGTCATCGCTGAAGTACTCGTGACAATCTTTAACATTGTCGAAGACACAAGTCCCGGCCATACTAAGAGTTCAGCATAACGAAGGATCTCAACATCAAGATGCTAATCATCCCCACGGGCAGTGCCAAATGTCGATGACTAGGACAAGGTTTATCTGACAAGCTTCTTCGGCCCCTTTCAGAGAAGAGGGACTTTCGAGACATCAGAGAGACGAGACACGAGAATTAGACTGGTTCGAGCCTTCACTAGGAGGAATAACCACCCTACTCTAGTGAGTTCACTATGGTGGTATGGATTACAACGATGTGCACATAAGTGTTCTATGTTCACCTTCCATAAAAAAAAATAAGATTTATATAGCACCTATACAAGAGGAACATGAGGTAACTGCCTGCAAGTACCCAGGATTCAATTCCCGCTCGACGTGGCGTGCATTGAACTATTGAAGGGATCAAATATCATGCGCTACTCTCGAATAATGGGAGCACCTGTTACTCCACGTGGTGCTGTATCCTTCCCAATAGGTCATGATGGTTAATTCCCTTGACCAGGTCCCAAACGAGTAGGTGTCTTACCCATGTCTCGCCAGGCTACAAGTAGCAAGGCTTTACGAGCAGCGACCAAACGAACTGGGCCTCATGGGCAACTCCTCCAAGAGTACACAACCTAGTCGAGACATTACGACCAAGCCCAGGCCTGCTCATGAGAGGGTTGACTAGTTAGCCGGACATTTCAACCAATCCCCAACAGTGCTGCCTAGTAGCAACAACGAGGACCATTGAGGCAATGCTCGTAGATTCGCCGCATGGCGACCGATTGAGCCTCCAAATGATCCGCCACAAAACGACCAATTGGGCCTTCCAGAGTACAGACCCTGGTCGAGACAGGATGTCCAAGACCAGGCCTGCTCGTCTACAACTAGCTCAGTCTCTACAAGCAGGAACCAAAGGCATGAGATGGTTGACAAGTTAGTCGGACATTTCAACCAATCCCCAACAATGTTGCCTAACAGTAGCGACAAGGACTATCAAGGCGATGTTCACAGATCCGTGACACGGCCAGCGATTATGCTTTGCCGACGTTAAATTGGGCAAAAGGAGCTAACAGCTCACCGACAGGCCTAGAACCTAGGTTGGTCTTGACGTTAAGACGACCAATGTGCCCAAGCGCTCCTCTAGTTTGCCTATCCCGACGATAGGAAAATCAAGCAGAAGAAGAGGAAGAGGTGGGGATATAGAGATAGGGAATAAAGAAGAGGGCAGCCGACTAGCGGCGACCCCTAGCAAGTGCGCCCAAGCGCATGTTGACGAAGCAAAGAGCGGATTAATCAAGAGCTAAAGCTAGGATTTAACCAACCATATACAGTAAAACCTCGGAATAATTTGGTCACATCAACTATTTTACTTCTTTTATTCCAACAAAGAGAGGAGAGAGAAGGTAGAAGAAAGAGAAAAGAACACGAAATGTCCAAAAGAGAGCCACGTGGGTGGGTGACACGATAATCCACGTCATCAAACCGCCCCTCTGCATACCACTTTGAACCAAATCAAAACATCAACGCAACTTCATGCACTAAAATATCCAACTTTGGGAATTTTGGACATCAGCGGAAACGCAGGACAACTTTCAGAACTAAGGTGCAATTTACTCCAAATAGAACATAAACATGCTAATATATAAATGTTTGATAGTATTAAACCAACAAGCAACTTCAATTATATTTGCTCGAGCCATCATCCATCCTTCCATCATATAAAATCATTTTTTCCTAATGAAAAATAACAGCAATGAAGAGAATAACATACCCTGTCAAACTTTTACTTTTCAACTTGTTGCAAAGATCTTCAACTTCAAATGTAAGATGATAATGTTTATCAGCTATATCTTCAAGTAGATATCCCAATCTACTCCAACCATTTAATCTTTTCTCTTCAGTTGCTGACCAACAAATAAAGTAAGAAAAATTAGACAGTTATGAAACTATTTATATTTGTCACATATTTAGTACAAAATTCTTACCCGCCAATAAAAATTTCCATATTTTTGTAATTATTTGGTTTTGTTCTTTACAGATGAATATATGCTTCCCATCTAAATTGGGGCAATAGAAGCCTCGATCCTCAAGTGTTTGAAGTCCCCTAACCAAATTCCTAAAAAATAGCAAACAAGTAGCAAATACATATAAAAAACCTTAAATCAAATTAAAATTTAGTTAAAAATAAACAAAAAACATATATGTCATACCTAATTATTTCAATAAAATCTTCAGTAAATCTTCTCATCTGAAAAACTCTATCACTTCTCATAACAAACTGGGAGAGTGTTGATACAAATGGAGGACATGCAAGAAATGTGTACCCACTATAACTCCCAAGCCCTGAACCGTGAGCTTGAGGTCTCATTATGTATGGGCAGCTAACCAAAATGAGCCGACTATACAACCCACGGGCATCCTCCCCATCATATAAATTGAAGGCCACAATATATGACTTGACGGATACATCACTGAAACTATATTGAACGGACCCCTCATAGTATTTTAAACAATCACCAGGCTTACCTGCTACCCTAACATTATTATCAATCACAATTATGCTTGTCACTCCATCAACCTAAGGAAAATTCATAAATTAAAAAAAGCTTAGAAACATAAGCAGGAAGACATGAAAAAAATTTCAAAAACGTAAAGTTACACATTATACACTTTAGGTTCTCTAATACGGGTAATGATCTCCTACCTTACTCAAAATTTGGCGGCCACCTGCACCGGCACGCTCAAATCGTGAAAAAACCATATCTTTTCGCAAAGACTATATTACTGGAGAAACAACCTGCAAATAATATAGCCTAAACATCATCTGAATCACATGAACAACTTCATGAAGATCGATGTGACAATAACATATTAAATAATTCAGCATTTTACAAAAAAAAAAACACTGGTTGCTGCATCTCAAATATTAGGCATTGTTGGGAAAAATATAAAAACACGAGTCTGGAAAACCAATATGATATTGTACAAAGTACAAAATGAGTTACATGTCAATTTTACATCAATGTGAACTATACAAATAAAAAGTTGGTGTGTTGCGTAAAACTTCTGGTTTTTTTTCAGAACCTAATGAGACCTACAACTTGTACCTAACCAAGATCCTATAGCTAACCTTGTCATATATCACCTGACTAGTATGATACCCGTGTGTTGAAACGGAAGCAAGAAATGACAGATATTTTTCTTAAATAGGGTGCCCTCCATTTCAATTCAAACAAACAGAAAAACATAGTGTCTAGCCAGTTCGGTCCTTCTAAAGCTGACACCAAAGCCTTCCTAAAGCACAGAGAAAATCCACGAGAGGTTCATACTAAGAGAGCTACAACCGAAGTAGAAATTACAACAACATAGAAAAAGTAAATCAGATTCACAACCCTACCTATAAAATAAAAGGAAATAGCTCAGACAAGCTTTTGAACAGTCTTCAGCATGAACTCCAGGACATTATAACTAATTTTCCATCAGTTGCACCATCAAAAGCTTTGGCTTGCATTTGCTCCCTAAGCATCTATTACGCAAATCTCAGCTAGTGTTCAGTGCTAGTCTCCATGAAAGTTTCAATATCATCAACATGCAGGGCCTGCTCAAAGACTAATATTTGTGCAAACCATGTACACTATAGCCAAAGGTGAAAGAATTTTCATCTCATTAAAACAAAGGGAAAATTGGCTACATGCCACTGAGAAAATGGTGGTTATGTCAAATACCCTGACAAATCAACCCTTTTCTATATATGCCACTGCAAATTTGAGCGCAAATTCGGGATATGCGGCCTTATGACACTTTAGTATACTTCTGCTGATAAAAAAATAAAAAAAACAAAGTAGAAAAATAAAAAAAAAAGTTTGGGTTAATTAGATATACACCACTGCAGAGTTGGAGAATAAACAAAACAAAGTAGAAAAATAAAAAAAAAGATTGGTTAATTAGATATATGCCACTGCAGAGTGGAGAATAAGAGAAGCCACCACTTAGTTCGTATTTGTAAATTTCCCATTATAAAGTCGGCAAAATTGGATCTATGCCACTACGCGAATCTCAAAACACCTTTTAGCGTATACAAAGCCTATATTTGCGTATTATGGCCATATTGCCCCTGCCTTCTTCTTCCTCCTCTACTCTCTCTCCTTCCCCCTCTCTCCTCTCCTAAGTCGGCGAGCATAGGAGCTCGTCCCCAACTCTGACCTAGGGTAGCGCAGCTCGTAGCTTTGCACCCAAAGCTTGCTCCAAACAACCACCCCCACTCCACTCAAATATTTCATTGAACATCAATATAATACCCCGGCCGTTGAGATTTGAGGCCCGTGTGGCCCATGTGATTAGTTGTGGTGGAATAGTACCACCTTGCTAGTTTAGAGAGTTGCAACACTATATAATGCCAGATGAACAAATATAGCGTCCCGAGTTAATCCTTTTGGGCAAAGCGAGGCTGAAAGCCCAAGAGTGTTGTTATGCATATGTGGGCTAGCACCTTAGGTGAGCTAGGCTCAACGCGAATTTGGGTCACGGTGCTACATAAGGTCCACCGACCCCAATAAACATAGAAGCCAAATCCCCCGGGTCTTCGCGCTGTAGAGTGACCATAGGTACTTCTTCAACATGAGGTTGGCGAGGAAGGTGCGTACCTAGCCATGGTGGTCAAACTTGGGTTCGAACCATCGCTGCATGTGCAGCACCAACCATCCCATGCCAAACACAACCATCACTGGCTTGCACCCGCCGCCCTCCTCCACATCGCCTCCGTAGAAGCGGAGGCCACGGCGCAACAGGCGGAGCCACAGGCCAATGGCGCCAAGCATAGTTGCGGCCATCGACGAGAGGAGCAGCACGCACGCTACGCCGTCGCCAAGGCCTTACAGGACGTCGTCGTCACCACCATGTACACCACCTCGTCGGTGTTGTCATCCCCAGGAACTCGAAGTGGGAAGATTACTCATCCTAGGTCTCGAAGCAACAAGAGAGCTTGTCCTCGACGTCGCCGTTACCGATTATGACATCCCAATTTTTATTAAATAAAGAAAAATGGAATGTTTTAAATTTTCAAAATTTTGAAATAAAATAATATGGTAAAACTAAGATTTAAAAGCCAAGGGCATACAAAATTACGAATCTTCAAAATATAAATTAAATCTAATTTTACATTACTTTTAAAATTCTTAATCGCTTAAACCTTATTAATAAATAGTTAAAAGAAAATAGAGAAAAGTGTAAAAGAAAAGAAAAGAGAAAAAGAGCTGAAAAAGAAAATAGAAAACCCCCGGCTAGCACAAACCCCCCTCCTTTCCCTCCCCGACCGCTTCTCCTCCCCATCTCTCCCTTCCTCCCATGCACTGCTCGGCCAACTCGCTTTTTCCCCATCTCTCATGTGGATAGCCTCCTCTTCCTTCCGAGCCGTCGCCTCCCATAGCCCAAATTTAGGCCTACCTCACCCTCCTCTCTGTCGCCTCTACCTTGTTTCACTGCTTCGCGCTCGAAATACAAGATAACATGCACACCGCAACGCACACCGCCCCACGAGCACATCGGACCGACGGACGCACACGCTCGACCATACTGACGCAACCACACGCTCCTCTCCCTGCTGCTTGAGTGGCCACACACGTCGTCGCCACGCCCCTAACACCGCGCCGACGCCTCAGCCTCCTCCCCGAGGCCACGCTACACAGCGCAGCACGACCCAGCGACGTGCCTCGCTCACGCCCATAGCTAGCTCCCTCCCACGCCCCTAGCGCCACCTGATCACTACGCGCCATTACTCCCTCACGCCCCTAGCTAGCTCGGCCGCTCAGCTAACCGGCGACAAGGCATCATTGTCGTTGCCTCGCTCACCGCCATTGCCGTCCGCGACCTCCCATGACCACCCGGACCCGCAGGCAAGCTCCCTGACCCACCACCTGTGCCTTCGTCCCACCTTCGGGCAGTATAAAGCCCAAGGTGCCTCCTTCATCGCTCTCCCCTCCTGACCAATTCCACAACCGCGCTCCAGCACAGCCTCCTGCCTCCTCTGGTGAGCCATCTCGCACGAACCTAAGCTCGGATAAGAGCTCTCCCTCCCCTCTACACCTTCCCCTCTCTAACCGGGCTCTCATCCCTTGCAACTTAGATGTGGCCGAATACGTGGCAAGATGCCACGTATGTCGGTGAAGGCTAAGCATCAGCGCCCGACAGGACCTCTACAACCTCTAAAAATACTGGAATGAAAGTGGGAAGAAATAACCATAGATTTTATACTAGGGCCTCCCTGCACCAAATCAAGATGTGATTCCATATGGATCATTGTGAACCGACTGACCAAAGTAGCTCACTTTATCCTGGTCAAGACCACCTATACAGGGGACAAGCTAGCGGAACTCTATATGGCTGAGTAGTTTGCCTACACGGAGTTCCTAAGAGAATAATCTCGGACCATGGATCCTAGTCCACGTCCCAATTTTGGGAGAAACTATACAGTGCGCTCCGAACCAATCTGTCATTCAACACAGTCTATCATCCTCAGACAGATGGACAGACTGAGTTAACCAAGTACTAGAGGACATGCTAAGAGCTTGCGCCCTGGAGTTCCCTTCAGATTGGGAGAAATGGTTGCCTTATGCCGAGTTCTCCTATAACAATAGTTATCAGGCCAGCTTGGGAATGCCTCCATTCGAGGCACTTTATGGACGCCATTGCAGGACACCATTGTAACTGGTCAGAAGCCGGTGAGCGACAAGTCTTCAGAAAAGACACCTTATACGAGGCGGAAAGGATGGTGAATATTATCTGAGAAAGGCTGTTAGCTGCCCAGTCACGGCAAAATAGTTATGCTGATCACCGTCACCGGGAACTCTCCTTCGCACATGGCGATTTAGTTTATCTTAAGGTATCACCATTAAGAGGAAATCCGAGGTTCCAGCAGAAGGGCAAATTGGCGCCTAGATATATTGGCCCGTACCAGATCATCGCCAAGAGAGGTCAAGTGGCCTACAACCTAGATCTATCCACTCGGCGATGTACACAACGTGTTCCACGTTTCCCAACTCAAGAGATGCCTACGGATACCTAAAGTTGAGCATGTCCCCCAACCTTCAAAACCAATGAGCAAAGACCTCACTTTCCCAGCCTACCCAATGCAAATCCTCGACCCCTCCGACAGAGAACCAGAGGCCCGACAGTCAAGATATGCAAAGTTCAATGAGATAGCCAATCTGGACGACAAATCACATGGGAGCCAAAATTCCAACTTCGCCAAGATTACCCCCACCTATTCAAACCTTAAGCTGTCAAATCTCGAGGTGGAGATTTATTTTTAGGGGAGGATTTGTAACAGCCCTATTTTAGTCCTTGTATCTATGCATGCATATAGATATATCTTGCACTTTTTGCATAAGAATTTTTAAAGTTATTAAGAATATATTTATGCATGATATGTGCATAGATAGGTTTAGCCATAAAAACTTGCTAATTTCTGGGACTTAAATATCTCTCTTTTGGCAAATTGGGTAATAACAACCCTAATAAACATTTCACTTATCCCAAAATTCAAATTTGAAACCTAAGCCTTTGAATCAATCCTTTTGCATGCAAACCTTCCTATTCATTTTCCTAAATTACAAACCCCATTTCCAGACACTATCTAGCTCCCCAATTCAATTCAAAATTTGTCAAATTCAAATGTCTCAAATTAAGTTGTGCCAAAATGGGTTCCCCTTAGTGGGCCCAACCCATTTTTGGGCTTGGGCCACTTCCTCGACACAATTTAGGCCTCTACCACCAAAAGCCGAGCCGACGGCTAAGCTCGCCTCATCGAACCCGGCCGCACGGCCTCATGGCTCTACCACAAGACTGCACGGATCGCCGAGGCCCACCAGCCCGAGCCGACGCCGTGGCTCGCCCATCAAACCCGGCCCGCCCCGCTTCCTCATGCGCTCTACCACAAGATCACAAGATGGATCGCGATCCAGACGCTGCCTCTCACACGCCTGGCCGCCGCCGCCGCCACGCCATCCCCTCCGTGGCGCCTCCGTCCTGCCCGCATCACCATGTAGCAACATGTTCTGTGGTGCTCAAGGCCGCCCACGCCACTCAAGATTGACTTCGCCCCGCATGCCGCCATCAAGGCCAGACACTGCCGTCGCTTCTCGCTCCGTCACCCTAGCGTGTGATCACAGAAGACCGGCTATCGCTGCCATGACGCTGCGTCTTCTCCCATCATTGGACCTCTGTCGCCACCAGATCGCTCGCCACCTTGGCCCGGGTCCCTTGGCCGCACGTCACGCTCGCCCTTTGCTCACCCCTCTCTCGCTCCCTGAGTGACTAGCCGGCTACAAAAGCCCCTGAGCTCACTCTTCCCCATTTTTCCCCTGTTCCGCCTTCGCAGCCGCACTCCAGCACTCGGATTCCCCCGCGTTTAGCCCTCTCGCCCCCTAAGCTTTCAGTAATAGTTCACTCACCCCCTCACCTTCGCCGTCCTCAAAAGGAATCAACCCGAGATCCCCAGAGCCCGCCGGCGATGAGATTTCCTCACCACCAGCCGAAAATCCCCTTTTCCACCCCCTTACGATTGCTTCCACTCAGGTGAGTTTCCCACCGATTCCTCCTATCCAGAGCATCTACTAGAGCCAACTCACATTTCTCCCGACCTAATTTGGGCAGATCACCGTCGGAGCTCCCCCGCGACGGTGACCCATTTCCGGCTATCGTCCTCGACCCCGTCGCCAACCAACTTAGACCTATCTCTGGCCCAACCAAACCCTTAGTGAGCATCCCCTTACCTCTCTGATGCTCATGATCCTCCCCGTAGGTTCGCGGTGATTGTTTCCATCATCGCCACCGTCTCCCGTAGCTCGCCGCCGGTATCGCCCATGGGGCCACAGGTGTGCGAGTGTTAACTGATCATGACGCAACCCAAAAGCCACATAACCTTAGCCTGTAGCGCTGCCACATCGTGGTTTCCGTTTGCCGGCATGGCCGCACCGAAAAAGACGACATGAGCCGTCCTATCTGCACCAAGATTCGCGCTAGCTCCCACACGCTTCGTAGATGAGTCGCTGACCTGCGAGACCCGCATGTCAGTACGTTTGAATCCTAGCTGCGCGCATTGGTGGCTTATATGCCACTGACAGGTGGACCCACGGTCCCACTGTCAGTGTTAGTGAAAGTGGAAAGTTAGTGGTGCGCTTCAGCTGTGAGAAAGTGTAGTAGAAGAATACGCCATCTACGCAACAGCTCTCAGGCCAAGTCTTAGTGGCCCGGCTCGTTATGTTTAGCCGATTTTTCAGCCATTATTCATTCAAGAAATTCTAGTATATGAAAATGGATTATTAAAATTAGCTAGACTATCCCAAAAATTCTAGAAAAATGGTGATAAATACTTGGTGACTTGTTGGATTTAATCAAAATATCTAGATGAATAGTAAAGTAGATTCATGCCTCTGTTTAGGCTAAATAGTTCTATTATAAGGATTTTACTTTAGTGAATAAACACAAAAAATGAATAATTATAAAAGAAAATGGTAAATGACCTAATACTAATCTAAGAAAATTGTAGAAATCACTCGAAGGCAGTCTAGATCTAATAAAATTATAACCTAGCCCAGTAAGCCCTTTTAATCTGTGTAATTAAGAAAACCCTTCAATTAGCAATTTAAACTTGGTTTTCCACTTTAATAAATTAGTCATTGATTTCCTAAAATGATGATAAAATTCCAGTGGAACATAAAAATGATTTAGAATTTTAATAAATTTATTGAATAATTTTAGGATCAATATTGCTCTCTGGATAATTAAAATAAGCAATTTAACCAATTTCCTTATGTATTAATAAAACAGAAACAGAATCTGATTTATTTTAAATATCAAATGACTTCAATTAAATCTCAAATTTTTACAGAGACATAATTAACCCTTAAGGAAATTACTAAAAGTATTGAAACATAGTTAGCATGGTATTTATACATAATTACCTAATTAGGATAATTAAAGCCCTCTTTTAAGTAATTTTCTTTTACTGTTAAAATAAATTGGAGTTAATTGAAACACTAGGATAGTAACTCACCAGAAAATTCGAGGAAATACAACAGACAAAAGTTATTTTTGACCTTATATGCTATATTATTTCAATTAGGGTATTTACTGCATCATCTTCATCATCATCATCATCCACTTATTGTCGCACACACCACTATTATCTTTTCGTAGAACTTCAAGCATACATAGACTCACGGAACATCCTAGATACCTAGGAAGGATTTCTTTCTAATCACCGATCGCTAGACTAAGACATTGCAACTCATGCATCATGTCTTTCCATGCATTTGGTGTTGTATTCATTGCTCTTCGAGTACGTTTCATTAATAGACGCCAAGGAGTCCCAAGACCAGTTCGAGGAACACCCCGAGGACCCCCTTCACCCCCAAGAACAAGGCGAGTTAACGTTCAGTTAGATCATGTTGATACCCAATTTATAAAGTATTTTATTTATAGTATCAAATTGCATGATCTCTTTAAGTATTTATGCCTACTTGTTTAATCATGATATATCATGCCTTGTTGCTTACTTGTACTGTTTTATCATGATGATCTTGCCTTGATGAAATCATCCTCCATTTGACTCTCATAACGATTGCCTCGATGATCACCCTTGATAGCTTGGTTAGGTTAAATAAAAATGGTTTAGACTCCTAAGACTTGGTTAAAATCTTCTTAGATATTGCTCAGGTCCAATTATCAATTTTAGGCTTAGTGCCTCGAAATGGTGAACCGACATTCACCGGACATGATGACACGAATCACGATAAACCTGGATAACTAGAAATTGGGCTTGACATGCCAGTGTGTGGGTGATTGTGAATGCGGACGTGGCCCGGCATGTGGATAAGGGTGTGAAGTAACTCAGGCTACATGGTGTGGAGAAGAGGGCTATCCGTTCACAAACATGATGCAGAGAGGAGCACAGAGCCACATGCATAGTTGCCAAGAGCTGCCACTTGCCTGCGCGAGATGGTTCCGTCTAGGGTTCCAAAACCGGCGAAAACCGGTAAAAACCGGCGGTTTCTCGCCAAACCGCTGGGTGGCGATTTGAGAAACCGCCTATTTTTACACGGCCTGTTTTGAAATTTCAAATTTGAATTTAATATTTGAAAAAAATTCAAAAAATCTTATACATTCTGTAGAAGGCAAAATTTTAAATTGACATTATTATCATGGTATTTTATGCGAAGAAAGTTATGCAAAAGTGAAAAACCGTTTTTTGAAAAATTGGACTGGTTTCTAAAAGGCCTGGTCTATACACTTGCTAACTGATTGTTGTGCTCGTTTTTTCCTTTGTCACCACCACCACATCGAACTCACTCATTGATGCTCGTTTTCCTGCTCGTTTTGCTACCGGGTGTTGGCTTTCGGCTTTCGGGTCACCAAACAGTTTTCAAAACCTTGATTCTATTCCTTTTTCACACTAGTTTTGCGTAATCACTAGTTACCATGTATGACTCAATTAGCATGGAGTCATGGACGTGGAGTCACGTGGGCACTATCTCGTGCATATGTGACCACTAATTCCTTGTCAAACATTGAATACGTCTATCATCATATGCAATGCAATATATGTATGTATGCAATTCACTTAGTGTTGATATGTTCCAACTCTCAAATATTTAGCAAAGGTAATGCCAAATTTTTTTTCCTTGTTCAAATATATGTTTTTGCTGAAAACTACCATGCATTTCACAAACTGCGGCAAAAAATGTGTCAAAACAAGTGTCATGGCTCTATAAAATTAAATGGACATATAGCATCAATGAAGGAGCAAAACATGTATACGGTTCATCTCATTGAATTGATGTATCCAATGTCAAATTATTGACTTGATATTGATATATTCCAAATCTCATATATTTATCAAAGGTTCTTCCAAATTTTTTCCATGATAAATAAATTATCAACACATATATCCCACCCATCTATGGTTTTTTCCAATTTTTTAAAAAATTTTCAAACCTCTTTTCATTTTTTCATTTTCCACATTTCCTCTGATTTATCCACCGGTTTCTCGCTAAAACCAGCGGCTAGCCAAGAAAATCGCGGTTTATCGCCAAAACCGCTTCGTCATTACCGCTTCCGACAATTTGAATTTGAATTTGAGCTGTTTTCACTGGTTTTTACCCGTTTTTAGCGGTTTTTGGTGAAAAACCGGCCTGCCCACACGGCGGTTTCAGGTCCGAAACGGGTTTGTGAACCCTGGTTCCGTCACAACATGTGCAGGGCACACGGAAAAACGATAGCAGAAGAAGGAAATGGTTATGAATGAGTGTGGATTGGCCGGATCCGAAGTGACTCCTAGAGTAGACCGAACGGGTGTGCAGTGAGGCACGCAACGGGAAGTCACTGACTGTGGATTTGGTTTCTAGCACCACAACGCGTTGCCATTGCACGGTAGTGCGGACGTGGGGCCAGTGGCTTGCTAGATAGCATCATGGTAAACCCCAGTTCGAGACGAAGACAGGCTCATGTCGTCATCCGAGAGATAATCTAGGTCTTACGTCGCAGGGAGCCATGACTCTAGTGTGGGCTTGGCAACCTAGCTAGGGAAGGACGGGCACTTCATGACGCATAAGATTCACAATGGGTGCGCCACACTCGAAAGATAATGGCGATTTGTGGAAGCTTAGGATGGGTATGAGTTGTGGATTGGTTTCAAGAACCCTTAAACAGAACATTGATTAGTAGAACTTTAGATTAAAATTGTTAAGTCATAGATTTTGGTTTGTAAAACTAGCTTTCTGCAAATAACAAACCCCAATCTCTCCTTGGAACTTCTATCACTAAGTGTATTAGGTTGGGGGTTAACTCGCCTGTGCCGTTTGATTGCACACTGACCTCGCACACAGTCACTATTTTAGATGATGAATATGAGAAAAACCCCTACGCCTGCCATGAAGATAGAGCCTAGGAGTACGCTGACGTTCAGGACGAGGCTTAGGGAGGCCCCCAGTCGTGATAGCGCATAGTCGGTAGGAGGAGTTTATGTTCTTTTGATTATCATTGCAGTTTGATCTTTTATTGTTCTTGGACTATTTTGGGCCAATGTGCCGTGCTATAATACTTAATAGCCCTCGGGCTTAATACAAGTATTTAATTAAATTCAAGACTTCCGCTTGTATGAAATGATGTGGCTATGTAAATGGTGTGCACTAGCATACCAATCCAAGGACTAGTACAGATCAAGTGGTGGGAAAGGACTGACCCCACAACGATCTTCTTGAAAATAGGATAAAAATACTTTACCTAATTAAATGATGACCCCATGCTTTTGTATTATTAAAATGGTTGCAAATGTGTGGCTTGATTAAATAAGGCACTGGGTGTGAATGCCAGGATTGGGATTTTATATTTCCCCTTAAATGCTTCTGACTTGGGAGGACCCGATTGAGTTGCATAATGCATCCTTTCCTAGACTTTCGGAGTACAGTTGTACTCACACTTGCTGTTTTTCTCCTTTTAATTCTGTAACCCTAGTCAAGGAGCAGCAAGCCCACGACTAGCAGTTCGACGACGCCGACGCAGACTCCGAGGATGAAGATTATGAGGATAGAATACTAGGGCACTTCTACTCTCTTGATGCCTGTGGGAGTTTTGAGTACTTGTATTGTTGTTTTGGGTACCATGTATTATATGCTACCAAACTCTGTGTTTCGGCATGCGCACCGGCATTTGTGAATGTACCTGGATTACTCCCGAGTTATGTAATAATATAATCCCACTGGTAATGTATCGCTCTATTTTCACTGTATGTACTAGCTGTGATCCTAGAGACTAGTATGGAATACACAGAGGGGTTCGGTCCTTTTTGGCCGAGTCCCGACACCAATGTTGATGACGGCGCAGGGGGATTACAAGAGCAAGGGCAGGGAAATGTTGGCTTGGGGCTAGCACTTGTTGCTGAGCAGCGAAGCAAGGGTAGGGCCGACACGACATGGCGAGTAGGGGCGGGGTCTACGACCTCCAATGGAGATAGAGAGGAGGGGTGAGAAAGAAGAAGATGAGGGCGATGGCAATTCTGACGTAAATAGTGTATGAAGGCAAGGGTAAAATGGTTTGGTTTCAAAAAAGGGTGCCACATGGCTTCTATAATGGCATTTTTCCCAAATTTCGCCAACTTTATAATTGCAAATTTACAAACACAAACTGAGAAGTGGCATTTCTCTGATTTCCCAACCCTACAATATATCCAATCAACCCAAAAACATTTATGGTACCAAATACAAGTGTATTAAGCTCCTCAACGGATGAAATCCACAATGCAACATTTGAAATGCCAAAAAAAAATAAGTTTTCAAAAAAAAAATTCAAAACAAATACAAAATAAATCTTAAAAAAAGAAAAATATTGAGATGCTATACAGTACATGCCATGTGGACAAATCTAGTTTAAATTATAAAAGAGAAGGTACACTGAATGCAATCAATTGAAATCTCTAGTACATACATAATCTTAGTAAGGCAACCCAACCAAAGTCACAGATGAATATTGATACCCATTTTGGGGGTTGAAAGAAGGTAGCAAATTCAGAAATATCAGTGAGCAAATCTTCAATATGCAGATCGAAAATGCCTAGGCACAGATTAACCAATTATCTCAGTCCAGTCTTCTTTCTGGGAGAATCTGATATAGCTCTAATTTGCAAATTAATTTGTTAGAGTGAGTATTAGTGCAAAGTGCAAATCTGCAAGTACAGGGACATGTTAGGTAAACAAAATAGATTGGCCATTCAACAAAAAAAAATAGATCCTATTATTTCAGATATCTTGTATTGACTAGTGTGCCCGTCCGTTGCAATGGATTTGAAAAAGATCTATACGTGTTCAAACTCTATATCTCAGCTCATCGTCACGTTTTTTTAAAAAAATATCAACCCACCAAATTTAAACACGACGTATTACCGGCACTCACCACAAGACACTTTTATTAGTATAGATAGATTAAGCAGTTACCCTGTCATCATGCCTACACTGTTTTAAAGTCGCGCGATTAGTCGTCGACTAGCCGGCAAGTCGGTCCAGCATCCTGAGTTGGTGGCAGCGACTTGACTCATGGCGCTAGTCATGCGACCAGCCGACTAGTTGGCGACTAGCCACGGCTAGTTGGGGCTGCCAAGTCAGGCGAATACCAAACCAAAGTGTCAATTTTGGGCTCGCGCGGTAGTAAATCTGTGGCACTTTCATGCCGTGCACCTACGCCACTGCCCCTCATTTGTGCAGTGAGCCATTGACTCATTCATCAAGCAAAAACTAGTCCCCAAAGATGCCGTCATCGCCGCCAGGTCAAAGCAGCGCCTCCGCCGCCGGTAAATCGCCGCCGAATCCATGCAAGCACTTCTCCTTTCTCTTCCGATCTGCTTCCTTCCTCCCTCTCCTTCCTCTCCCTGTCTCCCACCTGTTCTAATCTCTCCCCTTCCTCTCTCGCCCGCTCTGATCTCTCTCCTTCCTCTCCTACCCACTCTAATCTTTGGTTCTTGCAAGCACTGTGCTCATCCCGCTATGCCCCTACTCCTGCAGTCCTGCTCTGTGGCTTTTGCCTCTGCTTCTTGGTCCTGCTTGTACTCTTCCAGCACTCCAGGTTCCTCTCCACCTTTAGTTTTTTTACTGCAGTAGATGAGTAGAGGCTGGTATTTCTAGAAAGTATAGTCAACAACTCATAGTCAACTAGTCACGACTAGGTCGGCAAGTCAGTACCCTAGCGACTCAACTTTCCGACTCACAAACCTTGCATGCCTATTGACTAATGTCTAGATATTTCACTGAATAACACCAGGATTTAAAATTAGAGTTTATTCGAACAACTCCACAATATAAAAGGCCTATTTCAACATACACCAGTAAGCCTATCCAAGCATGGCGTTTATGCACAGATGAGAAAGGGAAAGTAAAATACTCGTTTAGATTAACAAGAAATCCCTACAGAGGCAACCTAGGAGGGGGGATTTGTGAGGTATAGGAGGCAGAAGAGCCAAACCTGGATGTCTGATTTTGTTGAAGCGAAGGGGGAAAAGCCGCGAGGCGATGGGAAGGATCTAAGAAGGGAGGTGAGGCCGGCGTGGAGCGCAGCGGGGGAGGATGAATGCGGCCGCGGGAGGCCGCAGTGGAGAGGCCGATGTGGAGCGTGGGGAGAGACCGCAGGTGGTGGCCATAGGGGCGGGAACTAGGGTTTGAGTGGCCGAGGCGTTGATGCCGCGGAAAGCCGGCCGCGGAAGGGGAAGGGGGAGGAGCTGCGGCCGAGGCGGGAGTGCAAGGGAGAAGAGGTCACCGCGGTGTGGAGGATCGGGGAGGGGAGGGAGCAGGGGGTGACGACCGCGTAGGTGGTGAGCGCTGCGGCGGGGAAGATGAAATGCTGCCTCGCGAGGAGTGGGTGCCGCAGTGGGGACGAAGGGAGGGGACATAGAAGGGTGCAGGGGTGGCGGTCGCGTAAGGGTGGGTTTTTTTTTGCGTTTGCTTATAAGCTGAAAATTTGTTATGCTTTGACGTTTGGTAGCCAATTTTTGTAAATCTTACTATTTCTTCTCAAAGCTCTCAAAACCATTTTTTCTATAATTTTTTGATCCATGAGAGGTCCTAATCGAGGAGTTACAAATTCTCACGAACGCGAATCAAGAATCAAGAATCGCATGAATGGCCGAAAGAAACACTGCCTAGGTGGTGA
Organism: Olyra latifolia; assembly: GCA_036346145.1. Lineage (NCBI taxonomy): Eukaryota > Viridiplantae > Streptophyta > Magnoliopsida > Poales > Poaceae > Olyra > Olyra latifolia. The sequence goes on from CM070533.1 coordinate 14,482,663, forward strand.
GTGCAACGCAACGGCGGTGGGAGGGCGGCGGGATGCGTCTGACGCTGGCTGGGAAAAGAAGCTCGAGGCTCGTGGCTCGGCTTGCGCTCGACTCCGCTCGGAGAGGCTCGGCTCGTCTCGAAGTAGAAACAGAGCAAGCCAAGCCAGCCTTTCCGCTAGACCTGATCGCCCCTTGGGCCGGGCTGGACCAGGTTGTTGACCGGGCTTGATAGGACCAGTGCTCTGCAGCCCATCCTGGCCCGATTTATTTTCTGCACACTTGAGCCTAAGCGCAGCCCCAAAGCTCGGCCAAAAGCCTGAAGCCAGACGGCCCAGTCCGCACTTTACATGTAAAATTTTGTTGAGCAAAAGTCCGAGCCCGGCTCCATGGTCAAGCCTGACCCGGTCCGTCCCAAAAAAATTGGGCCAAGTCCAAGCCACATCACCGACTACCCACGTCGCCACTCGTTAGGCTCATTCAAGCCAGTTGTTTGCCTAGCCTCCAAACACAAGGCCACTGAACCACTAGTTTGCCCAACAAAGCCCACGAGCTAGTTCATAACAAGCAAGCCCATGACCGTTTTACATAGGTCAAGGTCCATGCCTCAAGGGTTTCGAGCAATCAAGCCCCTGCGTTCATCTACTCCCTACAGCTCTGTCTCAGCCATCGCCTTCCATCCTCGCTCCCCCTCCCCGCCACTTGCTCCAAGCCGCTACCCCTGCTCTAGCCACTGACTTGCCTTCCACCATCTCCATCTATGGAAGCCGCTACCTCCACGTCATCGGTTGTGGAGGGTGCTACTAGGATCGAGGCACAGCGGCATAGGGGAAACCTCCTATAGCCGCACACCTATTGCCCCATTCGTCCCCCTACATTTCTCTCTTTTGTATTTTTTTTTGGATTTGCTGTTTGTGGCATTGGATTTAATTGGAATAACGAATGAGTAATTGCAAGATGTGCGTAGTTTCTCATGTACTATTTCATTTTAATTCTTCTTTGTTTATGTTCTTTTAAGGCAAGATCAGTGGTCTAATTTCGTGGTTTAGTTTTGTGGATTAGTGTAGTTCAGTGAAATTGGGCAAGAAATTTGCAGAAGGGTTTGATTCCCCTTTGTTTCTTGGATTTTTTTTATGACAATCATATTTGATTTGCCAAACTAGGGTGTAAGGTTTAAAGACCCTCTATGTATGTGAAAGAATTTGGTGAAGTTTTGGTGATGATGACAATGGGTACCTCATCAATTGACAAAGCCAGGATGACATCAAGACTAAGGATGAATTAGGATGAACCCGAGTACTGAGAACGGTACATTTAGATTCTCGAAGGGCCTTGTATGTATTTGCTTTGTTTTTTTAGGGGTTTGAGATGTTTCTGACGTGTTTAGATCAGGTTTTGTCCATAGAGCACACTAGCGTGGTTGCTTTGCTAGGGTATGGGTGCCATATGGTACGGGGTACCGGACAGCACCCCATCCTATTTGGTCTAGAAAGTTGTGTTGGGGAGTCCTGGTGCACCGTATGGCACGGGGTACCGTACGAGGCGCCAGACGGTTTTGTCCAGTAAGTCTGTCTTGGCTGCCCTAACGCACCATATGGTACGAGGTACCGTACAGGGCGTCGAATGGTCTCATCCAATAAGTGTGTCTTGGCTGCCCTGGCGCACCGTGTGGTATAGGGCGCGGAAAGTTATGTCCAAAAGGCGTCTTTGGACGTCTTTGGAACGCGGTATGGTACGGGGTACCATATGACATGTCGAACTGTCTAGTCTAGTAAGTTTCTGGGAAGGCTATGTCACAGCCCCCATATGGTCTAGGAGGGTCCGCACCATACAGGATCCATGCGTCCCATATGGTACGGCGCGTGCGGTACCATATGGCGCCAACAGGGCCTGTGCTGAAATGGGTCCCAAATGCTAGTTTTTTTAGTGTGGCTTATATGAGGACTTAGTGTACCCTTTTGTTTCGTGCTGAATCACTGCATATCCATTTTGGGTTTTATGTCCAATAGCAATTATGGGCCACATGAGATGTGGGTTTAGTGGTGATGGGCCACGTATGACGTGAGCTTCACGGATACTGATCCACGTAGGATTAGAGTCCTAGTGGACCTTTTTGGGCCTCTAGCGTAGAGGCCCACTATGGAGCTATATAAAGGAAGACGGTGGAGGCTGGAGAGACAGACCAGCATTAGGTTTTTCTCCTCCACCGAATTCTAGCTATCATCTCCTAGGTCGTGTGCGCCGACGCTAGCACGCCGCGGGCGGACGTATTCCTCTCCCTATACGTGTGGACTACGTAGAGGCGCTACTTTTGTGGCACTGATCAGAACGATCGCAAGAACGAGACGTGATCGACTACTTCCATACAACTACATACAGAACGATTGAACCGGCTTCATCGACTTATCTTTCGCTGCACTGCGCGTTAATTGGTATCATTTATGATCATCTACTTGCAGGATTTCCTAGGTTTGCGCCGTAGATTTTTGATTCGTTCTAGCGTAGCAATCCCATTAATGAGGACATCACTTGCAAGAATACGGACGTGGTTTCTACTACTTCGACTACGTCGACTAGTCTTCCTACTTCGCTGGAGGGACGAGAAGAACATCCAATGGGCTTGAATCCTTTGGCCAAGACGTTCACACCATCAACACGAGAGGTCCAACACGTCATCACCAAGGCCCAACAACCTCTCCCACGTCCATCCAAGCCCAAGTCTAAGCCCAAATCTCCAGGAGGCCCAGTTAGGCCCGTCTATAAGTAGTTTGTCTTCAAATAGACACCCAGGTCACATACGGAGTCAGTTTTCGACGTTCTACCACTTCACAGAAAGCTTAGGAGATAAGCTTTCCAACGCATCTAGTCCCACTGCCACATTCTATCTAGAGCGCAAAGAATCGTCGAAACAAGGCAGTGAACACAATCTACCAGGTGCTGCGCCACCTTTTCTTTGGGCCCAAAGCCCGTGTATCCCTAGGGTTTGTTAGGGGTGGGTCCCATGCGACCTAATCTGATTTGTACCCCCTCTTTGGCCATCATACTTTATATAGCCGCCACCCCCTTTCTTCGTTCTTTAGGTTATTGTTAAGTTTGTTTTCTGTTGCGTGCGAAACATTTGTTCATTGGGGTAGTGTCGAGTAGACCTAACCTGGTGAAAGATAACCTCAACTTTGGATCTGATATTTCAGATTGGTTGCTTTGCATCTTATTCTTGCTTGTTTCTTTTATTGCGTGCAGGAATTAGTCTTTGTGGTGAGGTCAATCGAGCGCGAGCACGGTTGATAACGACAGGTGCATAGGTGTAGCGATTGTAAGAATTCGATCTCGCTGGATTGGAAGCCTTATCTCGTGAATGTTCTCGTTCCGCCAAAGTAGAACTTATCGGAAGATCGGGCCACCGTGCGCATCAAGTTGGTATCACAGCTACAATTGCCCGATAGGTATCATTGTTCATTTGTTTAGATTAGTTTTTGTTTTCATACCTAGAGTCTAGAAAATTGCCCTACAAAAAAATTGTGTTTGTCATCACACCCGCTGTCCAAACCATCGTCATTAGCCTTTGCATCGTTCATGTTAGTTTGCATCTTTGAATTTTAATCCATTGTTATCATGTGCTGGTTCTAGTTTTAGTCATGGTCTAGTTTGAGTCTTGCATCTTAAAATGAAGTCTAATTCCATCTCGTTTTGTTCGTCGTCATGACGTCCAAACTAATCTACTACTGTCCAGTTCAGTATTTTCATCATATATTCTTCATACGAACTCAGATTTTCACGTTCTTGTGCTCGTTGGAAAGATCACAAAATTTCCTATAAGATTAGGAATTAACTTTGCCAATATTAGAATCCCCAAATTTCACGTCTATCTATGAGATATTTTGACATCTTTGTGAGGGTGATGATTTTAGATCTATTACGGTTTGGTTCTATATTTTATTCATAACTCTTTGGTCCGAACTCCGTTTTAGATGTTCTGGATGTTTTGGAAAGCTTAGAAGATTCCCCACAACTCTGATTTGGGCAAGTTTTGCAGATTCAGAGATTTTATGGTGCTTAATTGCCACACAACATTACTACTCTTGCAGCCTAGTTGAAACATGCTGCAAATTAAAAAGGAGCATAAAAAATGCACAATAAAAAAAGAGAAAAGAAAAGGGCAAGTGCACAAAGAAGAGCCACACATAGAAAAAAAATCAGAGTTAAATAAGAGTAGCAACAAGTGATAATTTGTAGTGGTCCATCTTGCAATATAGTCCATCATTTTTCGACTTGCTTGCTTGAGCTTAGTCCAGGTCTAGGCTTGGCCAGCACATTGATTATTGCTTTGGACTAATTTTCAACCTTGCATACTAATTTTGAATTATTGCTACACATACACATATAAGCCTTCTAAGCTCCACCATCTTTCAATTCAGTACAGATTGACTTTGCAATCATAAGCCCCTCACTGTCACAAGTTATCACGAACCAGCCCCTCGGATTGTACCGCCTGTCGCAGTGGTAAGCTACTTGCAAGAGCTTGGTAAAAAGCTTGAGCGAGAGTGATCTATCCACCACTTAGTAGTTGATAGAAAGTATTCATATATTGTGTTCCTTGTTATCTTCTACTAACCATGGTAGGATCGGAGCACACATGTTTAGAAGAAGGCGACTGTGTTCAGAAAAGTGAACTCATGAAGTATGTGGATGACAATCAGAATGCGTTGTGACGCATTGATGAGACACTTGTTAAGATGTCTATCGACAGGGAAACTCGAATGGAGCGGATCGAGCGAAGCATTACTGCCCTCGTTGGACGAGTGGATCAACTTGAACGACGACCGCTTCCACAAGCTACCCATGAAGTTGCCGACAACCTAGAGTATGATGAGTGTTGATAATCTGAACCATCGAGCTGCTGCCCGTGATGCACAATTACGTGAGCGCCTTCACTTCAATCGTAATGGTATGAGAGGTAACAATGGTAATGTTTATCAACCTCATGGTAATGCTAATGATGCTTTCTCTAAGTTAAATTTACCATGCCATCCTTTGCTGGTCGTTACAATCCTGATTAGTACTTAGAATGGGAATTAATTGCGGATCAAAAATTCTCTTGTTTTGAAGTGCTTGAAGAACATAGAGTTAAGCTTGACACTAGTGAATTTACTAACTTTGCATCATATTGGTGGCATGAGATTAAACAAACTGCTAATATTCCTAATAATTGGAATGCTTTGAAAGAACTCATGCAAGCTAGATTTGTACCCTCAAATTATGCTAGAGATCTATTGAATAAATTATAGCATTTAAACCAAAGTGATAAATCTATAGAGGAATACTATCAGGAGTTACAAATTGGTTTATTACGTTGTAAAGCAGAAGAGGATGAGGATGCAAAAATGGCAAGATTCTTTGGAGATCTAAATCGAGAAATCTAGGATATCTTAGAGTACAAAGAATATCATAATGTCACTCACTTATTTCATCTTACTTGTAAAGCTGAAAGGGTTCAAAGTGGTCGGAGACTTCCAATCTATCACTGTGGCCACCTTGGAAGGATCGACCTTAATTCCATCGGCGGAGATGATATGCCCTAAGAAATTAATGTCGTCCAGCCAAAATTCACACTTGCTAAATTTGGCGTATAATTGGTGCTCTCGAAGCTTGTCTAAGACCAATCTTAGGTGCTTTGAATGTTCCATCTCATTTTTGGAGTAAACCAGGATATCGTCAATGAACACTACGACGAACTGGTCCAGATATTCCATTAGGATCATGTTCATCATGATCAAATAGTGGGCGAGGGCATTGGTAAGTCCGAAGGATATAACTAAAAATTCATACAACCCATACCTGGTAGTGAAAGCTGTCTTGGGTATATCTTACTTTAACTTGGTGATACCCAGACCAAAAATCAATCTTAGAGAAGCACCTGGCTCCTCTTAGCTGGTCAAATAGGTTATCTATTCAGGATAGGGGATGTTTGTTTTTTATGGTAACCGCATTGAGAGCTTGGTAATCCACTACTAGTCGATGACTTCTATCTTTTTTATCCACAAACATGGCTCATCATCCCCACGGGGATGAGCTCGAGTGAATCAATCCTTTGTTCATTAACTTCTCCAGTTGCTTTTTGAGCTATGCTAGTTCCACTGGGTTCATCTTGAAGTAAGTTTTATAGATGGGTGCCATGCCAGGTACCAGCTCACACTACACCATGACACAATATCGGAGACTAACTGTCAGTCGGGAAAAGTAGCATATGCCATCCAACTGTGTGTTGGAAATTACTATTCCCGACTGAATGCAAGTGTTGGGAAAAGCTGCATCGGGAAAGGCCTTTACCGACTAACACATTTTTGCCGACTGATCGTCAGACCGCATTTTGAAATTATTGCCGACCAACATAGTTTTGCCGACTGACCATCCTATGCCGACCTTTGTTTTTTCCCAACATATAGTTGGTCGGCATTGCACAGTATTGCCAACTGATTGTCAGTCTAGAGTTTTTGTATTTTTAAATTTTTCCATTAAATTTTCCTGCTGATTACGACCTTTAGCGATGGACGCGCAGACACGATATCGATTTTTGCCGACATACAATCCGCCGCTATTTTTTTGCTCAGTTAAAAAAATAAATTTAAAATAAAAATATTTGAATTAAACCTTCATCGTACATCCATCATTCAAAAAAATCTCAAAGGAACAATCATTCAACATAGCTATATTATATATTTCATACATTCATTCAAGTATTCAACCATCTTTCAACCTATATATAGATCAAAGTAACTGATACATCAATCTCGCATATATATAATAACCTCTTTTCATTCGACCATCATATATTCAACATTAGTTGCTAATAATAACAGATATAGCTTCAATAAATGTAATGAAACTAAAACTTCAATAGGCAATGACATATATATAGCTCGAACTAAAGTTCTTAGACAGTGACATATAGCTCCAAGAAAACATTCATTACACAGTGACATATATAGGTCCAATGTAGGCACAAACATTTCTTGAAAAGATTAACGGCTAACATATAAAACAGAATGATCATCTATCACACATCACACTTTATCAAAACATAATAGTTTGTTTCGCATGAACTAAACAAGGTGTAGAATCCCAACTTGTTGCATCCTTCAAACTCTACCTGCAAAAGGAACATGTTACTGATTAAATGAAAAAATTAGTTGCATAATTCATAAACATGATGGAAGCACAAGTCTCATATAATTGTTGGGATAAAAAAAATAAATGCATAAGAAAGTTTGCATAAGGGTACAGACTATTAAAATGTTCGAACCAAACAAGCTAGCTGGTAGACATCTGTTACGAATGCATATTAGTATTTGTTAGGTATATGGTTCAGTCCAGTCCTAAGGATTTCATAGGAAAAAAAAGCTGAAACAATCATGAAAGGCTATGTGACAGACATCGAGTCTGGAAACATAATGGCCATCAACTTGTGCTTTGAAACTATTAAATCATGAAAGGCTATCTGACAGACATCGAGCCTTACCGTTATCTGAGTTTATTTTAGTTCAATAGTTTTCCCTTTATATTTCAGTATTATGTTATGGGAGTGCCTGAGTGCTGATTTCCAAAAAGAAGGTATATAAACCACTTTATTACTTTATACTTCACAAAGAAGGCTATCCCCATCACATTTGTTTAGCACTTTGTTGGAAAACAATCATGTGTTCATGAACTTGTGAAAAAGTTCATCACTTAAATTTACCTCTATAAAGTGACATATAGTACAAGGGGAAGCACACATAAGACAATTATCAACCATGTAAATAGAAAAAGGAAGATCCAGCTTGTTCTAAATGTACTCAATAAAACAAGTAATTGATAAAGACTAAACAATAACCTTGTTCTAAGTTAGCAAGATCCAGCTTGGACTTTGCACTTTGCAGGACTTTTACTTTTTAAGCCAGTACAAAGCTAAGTCCCATTACATTGAAAAATGTATGGCATGACCTTATTGAGCTTATTAAAAGTCCAAGCCCCAAAACAATGTGCAAAGACCATATAACATGCATAGGTCTTGCAAATATCAAGGTACACTAAAGGATATCTGTGCAATCTGAATAAAATGCTCAGAGAAATTTTGCAAGTCCAGTAACTTACTTTTGGGTTGCGCAAGGATCTGAAGACGTAGCATCCATGCTTGTTATAAGATCTACCACATCATGTCCTTCTTCCTGACATAAGGACACAACAAATGGATAAATACTTTTTATAGGTAAACTTAGATGCTTTTATTGGCCTTGCCCTTAATATCATAAAAATGACCTGTCAATAAAAATTATCTCTACAGATCTACCAAACCTTTTAAACATAAACACAATTACCAAAAGGTCCTGAAACAATCATTCAACGATTTGATTTGAGTAGTGAGAGACTTCGATGGATCAAACAAGATTCAATTTGCAGAAGACAATTTTTTTGGGCATTTGCATAGCTGCAGAATATTTGTATAACTAAGTGATCTTTACTATGATTTGCTACAGATTAGCATAAAATTGTCCAAAACAATAGCCTGAAAAGTTTAATGCCACTGGTAAGTTGCAACAGGGCATCTAATATTGGTATTGGCCATGGGATTCAAAATTCTTGACACTGACCTAACGCAAAAGCCTTTATTATATAGAACATATATATTGGAGACTCACTATCTCGAATGCATACTCTACACCATTTGTTTGTGTGCAGAATTTTCCAAACCAGGGATAAACACTGAATTTCTAAGCACATTGGCAATATATACATCGAGACCGTAAGCCCTCCATCTTTTAACAGCGATGCAGGTTCAAATCAAAATTCACGAGCGCTAATAAAGCATCTAATCCAAGGAAGAGCCTAACCTCCACTCAATCATCCCCACAAGGTAGTAGTAGTCGTTTTTTATCTCATCCTTGTACACACAGTTGAACATGAGCGCCACCAGCGACATGATGACCACTGGGATTCGTGACCCCAAACGCATTAGTTCCGAGCAATCCAGCCCCAAGCGGTCAAGAAGCCCAAGAGTTGAGGTCCAAAGGGAGCTTCTGGGTTAGGTAGTGGAATCAAGCGAATCGGACAAGACGGAGAGGGAGGAGGCGGCGGCTCTGGCGTGGGAGGTAGGGACCGTGACCTGAGGAGGCCGCGCTGCGCGAGGATCGAGGAGGCGGCGGCTCGGTGCGGAGAGGCCCGGTGATACGCCAGGACAGCGGGTGCGTGGAGGGGAGAGGCTGGTATGAGGAGATCCTACGCGGCAAGGGGGGAAACCGCTTGAAGAGGGGATTGGGGAGGGGAGGGCAAAGGGATGGGAAGGAGGTGGCATCGCCATGGACGAATTTGCCGAATTGGATCATGGGAGGAGGCGGGTGGCACTGCGGTGAGGGAGCTAGGGTTGCTGGCATCGAAGTGGCTACCGGCCGGTTGCATTGTACAATACACCATTAGATATACGTTGAATGGCTGAGATTGTAAGTTGGTGAAACCACCACCGCCGCCGCCACCACCATAGGAGTCTTTTTATTAGTACAGATAGATATCTAACGGCTTAGATCTAAATATACTACACCTGTTAGTATATACTATCACAATATACCTATAGTATATAATTGTCGTACAATATACACTTTCAATGGACGGTCGGATCTAAAATATACTAAGGCCCTCTTTGATACTCTATTTGGGTTTGTTTTGTTTTGTTAGGAAAAAAGTTGAAAGCTCTCAAAACGAGCCTTAAAAAGTTTAAAAATTCATAAAAAATATTTTTGAGATCTTTTAGAAAAACTACACAAAGTCCCACAAAACTACTACAAAATGATACTTTATATGACTTGTACAAAAATTACAAATTTCAGCCAAACAAAACGAAACGAAATGAAACAGACAACTACAGAAGAGGGCCTAATAGTATATATCACCTGGTTCAATGTGCTGTAAAATAGCCCATCTTTTAAAAACTTTTTATTATCAATATACTAGTACGGTGCCCGTGCGTTGCTACGAATTTTTAAAATGAAGCAATTAATATAGTAAGGCACAAATGGAGGCAAAGGAGATGAGCCAGCGAGATACCGGAGTCCAATTCTCATGGAGAGATGCTAGATGGGTCAACGAAATTTGTTAATTTTTAAAAATTTAATTAGTTGGGGAATTAACCATCAAATCGTATTTAATAGTAGTAGAGATCAGTCTAAATTTTTTATTAGCCCGGTCTTTTAATAACTTTTCACTTAGCGCCAGCACGCCACATGAAACCTCGTGCCGCTATTTCTACAATGCCGACTCACATGGTGTTGATATATAACTACCGACTGACAAGTGGACTCCTAAAAATAGTATTACCGACACACAATTAGTTCCTAAAAATATACATTATAGCCGACTTACAGGAGGACACAAAAACCATTATTACCGACTAATGGTCCATCGCAAACTAATACCGACCAACTGCAAGTCCGCAATAATATAATATTACCGTTAGATGACAGACGCTAATTCTGTGTCATAGTGTAGTGTCAATGGCGAACTCATCTCCCAGTCCGGGGGCAGTCCGGGCAGGTTCTCTGGAAACACATCTAGATATTCCTTCACTACGGGCACTTTGGCGGGATCTTCTTTCATGAACCATATGGATCTTCCCCATCTGATTGGAACATCAACCTTCCAAACAGCGTTGTAACCTGGTGGTCTGACTAGCCTAACCTCTCTCTTCTCACAATCTAGTACCCGTTTATAGAATGATAACCAGTCCAGTCCATTCTAATGATAAAGTCAATCCCCATGCAGGGAATGACAATTAGGTCGAACCTAAACCCAACCCCATCTTTGGAGATATCTATCCACTGGCAGGATCTGGTGGCTTTTAGGATTCCACTAAGTGATCTTATAACCACGGGCTTATTAAGGAGAAAGGTTTGTAGCCCATATATATCCACGTATTCCTTAGATATAAATGAATGAGATGCTCCGGAATTAAAGAGAACTTAGGCAGGATTATAATGAATGTCAAATGTACCTATTAGGACTCTAGGGGCATCCTTAGCTTCCTCCATGGAGAGATGGTTGAGTCTCCCACGGCCGTAAGTTGGAGGGGCTGATCTTGGTGCAACTGATCCTCTTCCATGGCCTGTAGCAGATAGGCCCCGAGGTGGAGCGAAGTCGAATCACGGCTAGGTGGTGGTCTTCATTGCACATTCATTTGCAAAGTGACCCGGTAGATGGCATTTGAAGCATGTGCGAGCAGCCTTGTCATTTGCTAACCATCCCTGTCGGAATGAACCTGTCGGAGTGGGTGCTGGCCTTCTTGTGGCAGGAGGGGCAGGTCGGCTACCCTAGTTTGATATGTCTGGGCGGGGTAGCTGTCGGACCCCAAATTGGGAATCTAGTGCCCCTTATGCATCACTAGTTCAGGATCAATTCTAGTGAGCACAAGTAACTTCATCAGTGAATATCAAATCCATATCTCAAATAACTATGAAAGAAATAATTATTAATAAATATCAGAGTTGCGATCTTATGATCAAAACTTACATTTAAATGCTTTGGAAGCTAAACTCTTCAATAAACTGTAGCAAAAAATAGAATATCTTCAGCGTAGCCACATATGCCCACATGCAATCGACTGGGGTAGCACAACCTAATTCACGCCTTCATCGTAAAACATCTTATTGACGTTAGCTCTTTTCTTTGCAAAGTCTTAATACTCCTAGGAGGAATAGGCAGCCCACAAACAAAGTTTGCAAGAATGAGTATAAATGAATACTCGGCAAATCCCACACAGTGGATTAATGTAATTTTATCACTTATATGCGAGCTTAGTACAAAGGATAGGCCACAGGGTTATTTTGCATAAACAGCATTTAGCAAAGACATAATAAAGTAATAGATTCAAAAGCAAGTAAGTAAATCATTTGATAAACAGCGTTTGATCCATAAGCAATAGCACACAGCCTGAACACAGCACAAAGCTCGATAATTTGTACCCAGCAGTAACCACATTGACAACCCACCATTTGTATTTTGAAAACATTATATCTTGCTCAATACAACCAAACATTTGTTCATAACCGAGAACACAACTATTCGAATAGTTTTTAACACCCTGTAGAGGTTGCACATCTTTACCAATCAGAAACAACGCACCCCAACGTCTGTTAGGACGGAGACACTTGTAACCTAACAGTCACGAGACCAAATTTAAGCAAGTGGCCATCCCGATGACTATTGTACCACCCAGAGCTAAACATCTGGATCACTGGGCTACACACAGTTAGTATAGCAACATCGAATGGATGATGGCCCTCATAAACAGCACATCTCCCCTAGATGCCTCAACATATAATCGCATCTCCTAGCTTGCCATAAGGTGCCACAAGCTCACACTTAGTAACTCAACTGCTAGACTTAACCAAAGTCAAGCTCATGGTTTGTACTATATTTTATCTGGCATGATTTTACAAGATTAAGTCCTTAGGGATAACTAAGGCAAGACTACCTTCTAGATTTGCATCATAGCCCCGCAACATATGCTACCACACCCACACATTACCACTTGTCTTAGTCAAAACACTCACCCAGGTTGTTAAAAATTTGCAACACATGCAACAATCACATAAGAGTAACGCATGCTAAACCAATATGGAGCAGCACATGTCTCCCTTAAGTAAAAGCAGCACATGCCTTTACTCTTAGTTTCATATCACTCATTAATCAAGATTAATTAAACCAATCCTAGGTAATGTGCATGACTGAGCAAACTAATAACGACTACCATCCCACATAGTATCATCACTATCCAATTAAAATGATGACACATCAAGGTTACAAAGGATAATTGGTAATACAATATTTTAAAGGATGAATATAATTCAAATTGGAATAATTAAATTCTCAATAAAGTAAATTAAACATAGCAATGCAATTTATAAATTAAATTCATTTTTTTTGCAAATAGGATCATCATGATCAATTACTGTGTGTAACTTGCCTTGCAGGGGTATCTCATATACTTGGTCTGATTCTTGATTCCTCAATACATCTTCACCGACAATCCTTAGTACAATATTCCACTACACGAATAAACAACGAAGAACCAAATAAATCCAAACAGTGACAAAACAATATGCAAAGTCAAATAAAACTTATTGAAAAATAATTCATAGTTTTATAATAATTTAGAATGAATAGAATTAATCTAAATGAGAAAGCTATAGACAGTAGAAGTTTGATGAATGAGATGGATCGACAAAGGACAAAGGACAGGACGAAGAATAAACAAGAGAATATTCCTTGATATTGGATTAATCAATAAACTAAGTAGAGAATGACAATGATCTGAAATAGAGGAATAGGACGTTTATGACACATGGGCTCTCATGTCATAAACTAAACGCAAGTGAATTAAAATCATAGACAGAGACTAGATTAAGGTTTTCTATGTCTCATGGCATAGACAATTAATAGTAAAGAAGTGATTAACCCTGTTAAATAGGATTAACAACATGGCTAAGTGTATAGGTTATATGATAAAGGAATAACCTATATTACAAATCTACGACAGTTTAGAATTAACGACAATAGGATTAACGTTCTCCTTGGCCTTGAACACCGGGTACGCGGGCTTCATGTCGCGGCGAAGCTTGAAGTAGGCGCACCCCGCCGCATTGCTCCCGCCGGTCGTGGTCAGCTCGTAGAAGTTGAGGAAGAGGCTGACCGACGGCTCCACCCCAACGAACGCCTCGCAGAGGTGCGCGAAGATCGTCAAGAATAGGATCGAGTTGGGATTGAGATTCACCAACTCGATCCCACATTGGGCCAAGACGACGGCAAAGAAATCTGACTCCGGGACCCGGAGCCTGTGAACGGCAAAAAGCTCGAAGCAAACAAACTCCTTGCTCTCGGGAGCGAAAACCGTCTCCTCGCCGGCCGCCCTCCAACAGCCGACCTCGATGAAGCCGGCGGCGACCAACCCTTTCAGGTCGTCCTTAGAAAGGAGACTCCGCGTGAAGGGCGCCATCAGAAAGGAAAAAGATCGGAAAGCGGAAAGACGGCGGAAGAGCGGAAGAATGAAGGAGGCAAGAAGAGCAAATGGTGCAAAAGAGCGTAAAGAGAAACAGCGAAGGGAAAAGCCGCCTGATATAAAACGCCGCGGGGAGACGAATCGTCGCTGTCGCTGAAGACGAAAACCAAGGGAAAAGCGAATACAAGATAACCACGCTTTCGGTTGGGATTCCCGTCGAAGCCAAGGAGATCGCGCGCACCCCAATCATTTCACCCAAAAGCAGTTACCAAATAAACCTCCGAGCGGCACGACTTCGTCCCGCTCGAGCCTCGGGGGCTAGCTGTTGGGGAAAGTACGTGGCCCATGGAGATACGGCCTACTAACTTACCCTCGGCCCCACAGGAAGTAAGCCCGGGCTTGGCAAGTTCACGCTTGAGCTTGGCAAGCTCACACCCGGGCTTCCCCGTCCCGGAAGCTCGAGTCGCTCACTTCGCCCGGGCTTCCGAAGCTTAGGGCTCAGGACCCGAGGCAGATCGTGCCGCGCCGCGCACAGGATACGCCTCGGTCCCGAAGGTCAATAAGAATTAAATGCGCGCACTGTACCGAGGAGCGCCTAACGGAGGCTACTGGCGGGTTGGCGGTAGGTCCCATCAACCGCCGGCATGGGCAAAGACACGTGTTGACCGGTAGCGGTCTGGCACGGCAATCGGGAGATACACTCGATTACCCGGTGGATTTTGTGCGCCCCGGCATGGCAAGACAGAAGAGAACGACTATTCAACGGACCGACGCAAGCTACAATGGCCGGGCGCCGCCTGTAAAAGGGGGCGCACAGGCCACAACAAAGAGGATCCGGCCATCTGCACACGAAGACACTCGTCTTCCCCCGGCACAACACACACTCGGAAGATAGCCATTGCAGAACGGGAGCACTTGCACTTGCGTAGGAGCTCTAGTTCCCGACGGTAGTTCTCCGCATACAGGTAACTGTAGGAACACACACAATGCCTTGAGCACTTATTGTACTTGAGCCCGGGCTTCCCAAAGCCCGGCCTCACCCCCTTTGTACTCGTTTAAGCTTGGCATTGAACGAAGACTGGACGTAGGGCTGTTATCCGATAGTGGAGGCCTGAACCAGGATAAAAACCCTCGTGTCATCACTCTCCGGGCTCGATGCGTCCGATCGCATTGGGAGCAAGTCCTTTCCCTCGGCGGCGCCCGGCCAGCGGCCGAGCCTCGGTCCAGGGGACATGGCCACCTTCAGGCCCCGTACCCACCTTCTCCTTGCTCATCGGCCCGCGGAGGCTCGCCTCCCGGTCGCCGACAGTAACTATTCATGTCATAGAGAACTACCATAGCAAATATGATTAATAACCAAGTAACATCCTCTCCCAACTTCTTTGGAAACCCCCCAAAATCTCTCAAATTCTTAATGGGGTTGACTCCCGCGATCAATGAAATCCCCCTCCTGCCTAATACTGTTCTCCCCTTCCTAATCTTCACCTCTAACCTCTATAGAAACCCAACCCAAGCCCGTCAAACCCCCTTTTTGCAATCTCTTCTATTCGGCTTGGGTAAGTCTTCTCTCCATGAATCCTTCGAGAACGATCCTTCTTGGCCTCACCTAAACTCGTTTTGCCCATCGCCCGCAGGAGATCGCCGCCGGGATCGACGAATAGCGTCGCCGAGGCCGCCATCGTCTCCATAGCCGTCGCCACTCGCTCCTCGTCGATTCAATGCCGCCAAGAGGTATACCTCCCTCCTCTCTTCTCCCTTAACGCCTCTAGGGGTACAGGAACTCGTTCCTGGGGCCAATTTGGCCGGAGCGCCGCCACAGTGCACCTCCTTCTCCTTCATAGCTGGCAATGTTATCGCACCACGCTGCCCATCGTTTTGCCTCGGGACCGCCACCCTCAGCATTCCCTTGCCACCGCCATGCTCGCACACCTCGCCGCAGCCTCTTTCACAACGTTGTTTAGCCGAAACCACGTACGCCGCCGCCGCTTTCACTGATCCAATGGGTCAACCCTACCGGCGAGTTTGCCGCTGCCTCCTCTTTCTTAGCCGCCCCTCGCAGGAGCCGACCCCTTGCCGAAGTGCCGTCGCCGCCACCATACCGATAGCGCCGCCGCCCGCTCCTTTGCTCTGAGTCGCCGACAGGTGGGCCCCACCTGTCGGTCACACTAAGCCGAGCCAGACCGCACCGCCCTAGTCCGCGTCTCGCTCCCGCATTGTGCTTGGGCCGTGCACGCCTCCGTGTCTCCGAACCGGACAAGGCCGCCGCGCGCGTCTTTGTGCCTCCAGGTCAAACCAGGCTAGGCTACCCCGAGCTGGGCCACGCCGTTGGGCCGCCCGAGCACGTGCTCGCATGTACGCCAGGCCGCGTTGCCATGAACCACATTCCCTGGCCAGGCCGAACTAGTTTCTAATTTCTATAAACAGTAACGCTTGTTAATTTTATATCTTTAATTGTACTCTTCCAAAAATTATGAAACCAATTTTAAAATGTTTATAAAATTAATACCTACTGTTCTGTAAATTTTCATATGCATTAGCACCCATGTCATTTTCAGTTATTTCTTTTGCATTGTATTTATTATTTAATTTTCATTGCGTTAGATCCGAACACCGAGGGTCTCAATTCCAACGCAGCGGATGACCCTTCTCACCGTGTTGATCAAGGCAAGTGCTGAACCCTCGGAACCCATGATTTGTAAACATGTTTTACTAGAATGAAAGACCGACTACGCGACCAGAGAGGGGTGAATGGGAGCCTTGAAGAATTTCATCGGACCGGTGCCCCTCAAACTTACCACCCAACTCAAAATCCGAACACACTAAACAACTATATGTACCCAAGTGGCACAGGTGAATATCGTGCAGGTATGTGGGAGAGTTTTATACAGCCACACCTCAGTGGGCAAAACTCTCAAAGAGCAGATACAAACACCCAAACTCTCAGCCCAAAACTTGGTGGAGGCAGCCCCCTCCACCCCTTCTTTTATAGGGCCACCGGGTGAACCACAATCCTTGATTTCTTGCCTCAACCCTAAGCAACCAAATCAAGGGTTAGGATTCACCCACTTAACCAGCCACTTACATGGGCCTAAACCCATATCACACTCAGCTCAACATGGGCCACATAGATCATACATGGGTTTTACACAAAACCCGATTAACCCGATGCAACAGGCCTTCATCTGCCATACTTGACCGCCCTGTTTCCATGCCTTCAAGCCTCCAACCCGAACCAGAACCTTTGAGCTACCTCAAGTCCATCTCCATGGCATCCTCATGAGCCCCAAGCTTGAGCCCATCCGTCCCATGACATCATCACCGTTCTGGATCTCGATCCACCCAACCTAGTCCCGGTACCGTCGCCGACCATGGTTGCCTCCATGCCTGTGCCCACAAGGTCCAAACCAATTCCCACAAGCAAAAATATTTCCTTACCTTTGTTTCCTACATGTTAGTCCAGTTTCATCATGAATTCAAACATATATGACTACATGCCCAAGTTCCCACTCGAACTGAAACTAAAATCTTTCAAACCGGTGCTTCCCCCAACATAACAGAACAAAGATGAAAATTTTAAAAATACTTTACTTGCTTAAATGAAAGAAGTCATAATACGAAAAAGATGCGTCTCGAAATTCTCTACAAAATCCGTACATAACATTTTGCTCAAAATTCTCGAAATTCTCGGGAAGACCCTTAAAGGTGTAAAATACTCTGTGCTAGCACAAATGGCCGAACCGGCTCAAATTAGTCTTAAAAACAAACCCTTCAACCAAACCAACTCAAGTCATATACTCATCACAACATGAAGACCTCCACATGGTCTCACATAGAATTTGAGCACTAGCATGCATGTTTAATATAAAAATGCTAATTACCTAGTTGCTTAGCTAAATTCCCATTAATAAATAATTCTGTAAAATATTCCTTGCTGCCATAGATTATCTGATCATATTGCCATACCCTTGTCTAGGTTTTGCTCATGCTTAGTAATGCTCATCTTAGATCATCTGAACATATGCTTGACACTATCGATTATCAATTTAATCATGTGATTTTAAAAGGACAATTGGTGTTGTCATTTATTGTAAATGGGCTAGTTGATAGTGGGTGCTATCAGGACAAATGTTCTGCAAAACCTGATTGGGGTGAATGGTTGCAAGGATGGTGCAGCATACACGAGATTCGGGCCCACTGTGGGAACCACCCTGATCACTAAGGACCGATTCCTTGAGTTAGACGAGCTAAGTACAACAGTGCGACCATCGAGTGCTTGTATGGACCAGTCCAGGTTAAGTACCCTCTGGACTCCTAGTTTTGGCATTCCAGTCGGTGGAGTAGACAGTTGGTGCTGGTTCTACAAACTCAAAAGGGGGCTTCAGCCAACTAGGGTCACTAGCGCTACGGTGGAATCTGTATAGGGGAATGCCAGGCTAGGGGAATGTTGATCAAAGACCTCGTGGTCCTTTGGGTGATTCTTAGGAAACCACCTCTCGTGGTAAAGCGTGCAACCTCTGCAGAGTATAAAACTATCATGGTAGCCGTATCCACGGTCAAGGACGGATGACGGGGAGCTACCTCTTTGGAACTTCTTATCCTTTGTTTTTAAAATAGTGTTTTAAAGGAAAACCACGATTGTAGTCATGTGTTTTAGTTTTCTCCTCATAGTAGGTGCTATGAGAACTTCTTATCCTTTGCATTTATCTTTCAACCAAAAGGCCTATTTTACTAAAAACTATTTTCAATGCTTTTTGATGACCTCTCCTTATTAGAAATGCTCCAAATAACATTTTGGATTGGATTTATTGAATATTTCAATAACTTCTCTAGATTTCACTCATCTCTCTTTACTAAATACCACTATGATCCATCTTGACCCATATTTTCCAAGTGGTATTCTTTTTAAAAGTAATTTCTAGGCAACTACTTCATTCCTCATCTCTAATGTCATTTGGCTCCTACAAATGGTATTTCAAAGATAGTTCATGTCTTGATCTCGATCTCGACATTTAATCTCTCTTATCTATTCTATCTTGCTAATCCTATTTTTCATATTCCGCCTCACCTATCTCAAAATGATTTAAGGGAAAGAATTCTTTAGGAGAGAGCTTTCAAACAAAAAGAATCAAGAATAGAATCCTTTTGGAGGAAGATAGAAATGGGAGGCCCTTTTGTGTAAGGGGGAGTTCATCATAATTATATTTGGGTCTATGTGTAAAGAGCATTAAAATTTCCTGTAAAGACCCATTTTAATTATGTTGTGACTTTGTCTTTGATTCCTTTCTTTTATGCCACAATAGTATACTTTTTATTTCTTTTGTATTTCTTTTTTGCATTGGCTTGAAAGTTCTTCTCTAACTCATATGAAGCCATAAAAGAGCAAATCTCCATTTACAACCTTTTCGGATCCGTTTTGTCAGGACCCGATTTTACTAAACGGAACCCTCAGTGTTAACAGTATGATTCCCAAGGATATGTGCTCATACCCATAGCAAACAAAGATGAATTATCAATACCACATTGCATATCTAAATAAAATAATTAGAGTGCAACAGCTCCACTTATTACAATAGTTTATAATGACCATAAATCTTCACTGAATGCAACTAAGAAGAAAATAAAAATCATTAATGGTGTCCCATCACGGCCACGGGCACGCACTGAACGAGAGTTGCTAGTAGTCCTGCGCACCCTCCGGATACTCAGCAACAAATTCTTGGTCGTACTCCTGACCTGCTCATGGAATAAGCAGCCCCGAATAAAAGTCCGGGTTAGCACGCGAATACTAACAAGTCTTTCCTGGGAAGGGCCAGACTAGGCTTATCCTAGGAAAGATAATGGCTCATTTGCATGAAAGCATTTAACTTAAAAGTACAAAACCATTTATCAAAACATAAATAAATAAATAACAGCTCTCATGATTAATCTCAACCATAAACATAGCACGGTTCTCATTATCAGTGTCTCATGTCATCATCTCAATATAGTTCTCATTCTCGTTCTCATTCATCATGAATCATCTACCAACGACACACTGCCGGATAAACCTTACCTAAGTCAAATTAGTTAAAAGATGTAGTTACGATGTGAAAAACCACCAAGATCCTCATAACCGGGAGCACGGCCATTCGAATGGGCTTACACTCTGCAGAGGTTGTACGCTTTCCCTCGCAAGATATGATACTCTCCTGTCGAAAAGCATCATAACAAAATCCATCAAAAGACCAACCCCGAGTCTATCACGGTCATACCTCATATTACACACAAGTACTCCGAAGTTCCATCCCCAAGCTATACACTGGCAATGATGAATCCCTCGGGACCTCACCCACGGTGCAAGGTGGCAACAACCTCGATGTTACTCTCCCTCTAGATCAGGCTCGTCCCATACCGGGCTTGCGGTCGCATGAGAAATTCTCAGTTAAATCCATCACGATCATCAGTCCTTAGGGATCGGAGCATCGACTCAGGTCACCTGCTACAAGTCAAATTATTAGTTGGTCAAATTTTAATTAATGAGTGAACAATCCCACCATCAACCCAGTTTCTCATGTCTCATACTCAGATATTCCACATTCTCGTATTAAAGTCTTTAATGATGATCATATAAATGGGAATCACTCCCCGGTGACTACCTAAGAAAAGCTAAGCCAACTAATAATTAAAAACAGTAGCAAATTACATAATAATATTGTCCTAGGGTTTGTCATGATATTGGGTGCATAACGTATAAATCAACAACATGCACAAGAAATTGTTATGGCAAATACGCATAATTTAATTAAATAGCAACTTTAGCAAAATCAAGAAATTGGGATTCTAGGGAAAAGACTTGCCTTCCTGTTCTTCTTGACCTTGTGGAACGTCGGCGGCATCAACGAACTCTCCTTTGTCACCCACATGATCTATCGCACGCAAAACAAGATAAACAATAATAAATAACAGAAACAGTAAATAGATTGAAAAATTATACAAAAATTACAGTAAGTAGATATTAATTTTCTGGATTTTTAGAAACTAGAATCGCCTGATTTGGAGCTCGGATGAATTCACAGAAAAACAGTGAAGGAATAGTATTCACTAGAATTCGGGAAATTGGACAATTGTACCGTAGCAGTAGGCCTGCACTGTAGCAATGCGGCCCACGTGAGAAGGATATGGGGAGGGCTGTGGCTAGCTGTGGTTGGGAAAGAGAGATAGAGAGATGAAGAGTGAGGAAGCTAGAAAGAGAAAGGTAAAGAGAAGAGAGGAAGAGGAGGCGCCATGGGGGGTCCCGGCGAGGTGGCGGCGGGAGGCGGCGCTACGTGGCGCCGGTGAAGGTGGCTGCGGCGGCGATGGCTAGCTAAGCGCGGCTCGCGTGGCGGCTAAGCGTGATGACCCGGTGACACGCTACAAGAAGACGACGCAAGATCGGTGCTCGCGACGGCGGCGGCGCGGCGTGCAAGGCGACTTGCGAGTGACGCGGCGGCGGCGGGTCAAGAACAAAGATCGGCATCGAGCCACGGCTTGGCCCAAGACGACGAAGCAAAGAAGACGTTGCGACCAAAACACAGCAGCGAGGCGACCGGGTGCGGCGTGGCGACGAAGCGATCTTGCATGCGGCGGCGTGGCACGCAGCAGCGGCGTGGATGGGAGACGGCGCTACCTTAGCGGCGATGATGGTAGCGGCACTGGTGGCGCTACGACGACGGCGATAGGGCGAAGGTGCAACAGTAGATTGGTTGTGGGGAGGGGATTAGGGTTGATTGGGGTTTATATAGGGGATTAGGGTTGATTAGGGGTTTATATAGGGGATTAGGGTTGGCTAGGGATGGGCTAGGATTGGGCAAGGCCCAATCTGCGAAGGGTTTGTCTAAACCTAATTGATTTAAGATTCGAAACGAAAATTAAGAAAATTAATTTTTGGTAATTTTTAGGATGTCACACGTTTCGAGGATTTAGTGAAAATCATTTGCTTTCATTTGCTTCTATTGCATCTCACACCATATTCCTTAAAAGAAAATTGCTTTATTGAAAATTCTTGTTGGAAAACCTATTCTTGAATATTAAGTTCAGATCTGGAAATTCACAAATCTATTTGATCTTATTTGTATGAATGTTGACTTCTTTTGACTTTGTGTCAAAATCTAAACACTAATGCTCATTTCGACATATTTCTTGATTGGGGGTGTTCTTTTCATAAATTACTTTTGAAAAAGTTTCTCGGAGGTCCATAGATCAGTTCTACAAAATTTCTTAGCCTATGGACATCATTTGACCAAGATTTGGTCATAATTCGTTTTGGACAGCTTGCCGAAATTTTCAGTCTTGGACAGATTTTGGGTTGTTTTGTGATTTTTGGATCTCCAAATGAGTTCAAAATCTGAGGAAGTTATCACAATGAGTTTTCATGCTCCATAGTTGGTCTACATTGTCCAAATTTCTTAGAATATTTTATTCCTGTTTAATCATTGTTTCAGCCCTGTTTTGGAGCCCAAGTTGTTTGTCAAAGTCTGAATTTTCAGCACATTGCAACCCTTGTAATCTTGCATATCTTTGAGTTGTTTGCATATCTTTTCAAGATAAAAACTGAGTGGACTTAACACATAGCTCCATGATCCATTTCATATTAACTGAGAGCTCATTTACTTAAAATTTTCATAATCAATGTCATATCAAGTGATATTCTCTTTCCCGAAACTTTTACGCCTACAGTCACTGTTTTGTATTTTTCGGGATCTTCCTTTGCTCAAATAAATTTTTGGTTTTCATAGCTCTCGAAAATAATTTGACAAAGTTTTTTCATGATGATGTATTTTGCATTTGGGCAATGATTTAAAAGTTATAATCTGTTCTGTGCTGCTGTTTACAGTTTTCATATTTGGAGAGCATTAAAATGCAATTTTGACTTTCATGAACTAACTTGGGTCAAGTTGAAAGATATTTGTTTCCAAAAATCGTTTGCTTGTCTATGCATTTGCAGAAGATCGGAAGAGGATCAATGTCGACGGTGGGATGGGATGAAGGATGTGGATGGAACTTCCATGGTCTGAGGGATCTAAGGCCGTGCGAGTTGATTAAGACCGATCTAAGCATGTGATGGATGACAATCAATGAAAAGGTGCATCTCTTCTCATGCCCACATCTTTAATGTCATTGCATTCTTGTGTACTAAATTAACTTATCAAATGGGTTGATTGCATAGTTTTAGGGGAGCTCTTGCATGATAGACTAATACTTAAGCCCCTCCATATTTATTTGCTCTTCATAATTGCTCTTGATCTTCATGGTTATCTTTTAATGCTTTTGAATAAATTATCTTTTAGAATTCATTGTAAGTTCAAGAGTTTGTTTGAATGAGTTTTAAACTTTTTGTTCCTTGCAAGTAATACCTTACATGTTTTCTCTAGAAAATCATTTTAAAATGTATCAGGTAATTTTTTTTAAAAAAAATTATTACATTTTGATAATCAAGTGTCATCTAACATGTTTTGTGAGCAATTTCCTAGTGGTTTCTACCACATATCCTTCAAGGTAATCTTCCAATGGTATCTTATAAGCTCACTAATAATTGATCAAAATAGTTTATATGGATGACACCATGCTAAAAGAAGAGATATGATATGGATAGCACTCTGAAAAAGGTATTTTTTTTCATTTGCTTACACCATCGAATCATAAGCATGTACTTCACTCATATTTTAGCTAGATGATTTTGGTGTTTTAGGTTTAATCTATTACAAGGGGTATTCCAGTGCCTTGTCATGTATACTCGTCACTTAAATCATGTAAATCATGACAATCCTTGCTTACTTGCTTCATCTTTTGCCTAAATCTTGGATAGTAAGTGTTCTTACATCTTGCGTAGATTTAGGGGGAGCTAATTCTAATTATTCTATCCTTTGCTCCATTGTGTTTGAATTTACCAAAGGAATAAAATTTGTTGATTATTAATTTCTTCTATACTCCTTTGGTTGCCATGTTTTTGGATGATTGCCAAAAGGGGGAGAAGTTTTTAGGTCTATCAATTGCCCCATGCTTATGCATAGATTGCATGCTTATTAATCATGAGAGGTATATAAAAGGGGAGAATTTGATTACATGCTTATTAGTCATTTATTGAAAAGAGGTATATAAAAAGGAAGTATTTGCTTTATATTGTCAATTACTGCAATTGATAAGAATTTTGTCATAAATCACCAAAAATAGAGAGATTGTAAGTTTAAGATAGGCCTTGAGTGCCTTGTGTGATTTTGATGATTAATGACAAACATGGATTAATGACAAAAGTGGATTAATGACAAACAATATTTGATCTTGATTTAATGCTTGACAAATTACAAACTTCTAATATGATGTTCGTTACTATGAGATTAACATGTTCTTTGCTAAGTTTATTCTAGTCTCATTCTAATAGAGGAATTCTTTGTCTCAAATGGATAAGCTATTCATCCTTCCAAGGTATGTCGCTTTGTAATTATCTTATGAGACTAACAATTTGGTTGATTGATTCTTTTAGTCTCACACATACAAATGGGATGAATAAGCGAGGTCGAGATATGCCATTTGGTATTCCACCCATAATCATTAGTGCATTACATCTAAGTAAGCACTTGATATTATTTGATTGTATTTATGCTCATTGCATCATGACACATTCATTTGAGTATAAATATATTGTGAATTCATGCACATATTGCTTGCTTGCTCACTGGGATCCTGGTTCTTATATGCCATGTATTAGTGATCCCTTAATTGATTCATTGATAGATTTCACTATGTTTGAATAGCTATGTGCATATATGCTCTCTGTGTCTATTCTCATATGCACTTAAATTAGTAAAGTTTAACTTAAATTGAATCACAACTTCATTCATGCTTTAAATATGAATTGTATATGTGTAATTCTTGAATATACATTCATGTGTATCTTTAAGCGAAGTTGTGTTCATGAAATTAATTAATTGCCATAAATTATTGAATTATCTTTTGGGCAACTATCTCTCTAGTGCATATAGATCAAATAAATCATCACATAATGCACTCAGTAGAGACCTATCATATGTCAAGTGTTTCATTTATGTTTGAGTCTTATTGTTGAACACTTATTGTGCTTAAACCTTTTTGAGCATCTAATCTATTCATTCATATTGAGCTTTTGGGCTAATGCCTTTCATGAGGTGCGAAGAGGATTAGGTTCTATGGAGGTGAATGACGACAAAGGCGTATGATGAGATGATGGCTAAGTTGAGATCAATAAGATGAAAGAACTACCATTAGGGAGGATGATCGAGTCGTGGTCAACAGGACCGTGAAGTCATGAAGCTTTGGAATTGAGTCAAGGTTCATGAAGCAAGGGCGTCATCGCAACTAAAAGAAAGTCGTGAAGTGAAGGAGAAGAAATCAATGGATGATGGTCAAGTCAAAATTAATAAGACGAGAGAATTGCCAAGAGTTGATGACAAGGTTGAGACCAATAGGACGGGATGATTGACAGGGACGATGATCGAGTCGTGGTCAATAGGACCATGAAGTCATCAATGGATGATGGTCAATTCAAAGTCAACAAGACGAGAGGATCACCAAAGGTTGATGATGAGGTTTGAGACCGACAAGACGGATGATCGTCAATGAGGATGATCGAGTCGAGGTCAGTGAGACGGAGAAATAATAGAGATTTGGGGTCGAGTCAAAATTGACAAGATAAAGACATCATATCAAGTGTGAGTGTATCATAAAGTGGTTGATGGAGGTTATGAAGCTTCAAAAAGATGCTGAAGGCCAAGGTATGGCTAGTATAGTACTAAGGATGTTTCCTGCTCTTTTACTGGTCTCGGTGATTGGTTGGAAGATTGGGTTGGTAGGATAGTTATCGTACTATCAAGAGGGGTCCGGATCATTTTAATCGGATTGGTTTCTACCTCTCAAGTTATGAATTTTAGGTCTGCTTAACCATAGGTTGAGTCTAAGTAAGGTGTCAAGGGTGTAGGAGGTGTATAGTGAGAGAGAAGCGTCGGTGGTGTTCGAAAAGGGAAGTTTTAGGGCTAGTTTAACTTTCTTGTGTTTTCTGCACCTATCCTTTGCATGTGAGGTGGTGAGACCTTATGGTTGGATAGCCCTCGTTCTTACCTTTTCGTAAAGTCCAAGATCACCTAATTCTGATACCCGAACTAGGAGATATGACTATTTTTCTAAGAGGTGGCACAGTCTTTGTACACCACCGGACTGACCGGACTGAGTCCGGTGGACTGGCTTTTCTTGTGTTTTCTAACCAGATTGAGTTCGGTGGGGATCGGACTCAATCTGGTGGAGTCCAAAGTGAGCGCATGTGGTCTATAGGCATCAGAGTGAGTCCGGTGGGCACCGGACTAAGTCCGTTGAGCCCGTAACGGCTAGTTTTTCGTATCAAACGACTAGTTCTCAGGTTGGGGCCTATAAATAGAGGGTTTTATGCCGAGTTTTGGAGCTTTTTGGACTTAGATGAGTTCCTACTGTGAAGGGGTGTCAAGGAGTGTGAGATTGAGAGATCCTTATCTTGGGAGAGATTGAGTAAGCCCGAGGGCATCAGTGAGTGACAAAGTGTGTCTTAGTATATCACTTTTGAGTTTTGATCCGGTGTGATCAGAAGATTCGGGCTTGTTACTCTTGGTGCTTACAAGCACCTAGACAGCGTGAGAGGCGTCATGCGCCGGTGATCTTCTCAAGCGGAGGATGTGAGAAAGCCCGAGCGAAGCTTGTGCGTGGTGCTGGTGCTTGCCACCTTTGGAGGGGAAGAACTAGCAACCACGAGTGGAAACGAGATGGTAGGCTCAAGCGGAAGTCGGTCCTTGTGAGGGACAAGGATTTGCCTCAACGTGGGTATAGGAGTTCGGCTTTGCCTCAATGTGGATATAGGAGTTCGGCTGCGAACCATAGGAAAAAAATCTTCGTGTCACTTGTATTTATCTCTTATACTCCCTTATGCATTGCTCAATCTTATGATTGTTCATTATGCTAATTGAACCTTCTATTGTGATATACATACTATGCTATTTGCTCCCATGCCATGTTTCGGTAGCTAGTAGTTTCTAGTGATATTGTTATTGCTATTGTGTATGTTTGTACTAGGATTTATTATTAGCAATTTAATTACTTGTATTTACATACCTAGATTTAAATTGCTTGTTTGTCATCCTAGGATTACAAACCCAATTTAGTTTATTATTGCTCTAGGGTACTTATCTTTATTGCCTTATTGTTGTAAATCACCTAATCTAGGATCGCCATCACCTAGGCTAGCAACTTGTGTTGAAACATTAGGTTTGAACTTCCGCATTTATTTAGGGTTTAAACACAAGAATAAAACTTGGTAATTAGAAAGTAAAATTTGAAAACCCCAATTTACCTCCTCTTGGACATCTGATTTCTTACAACTGTTCCCCCGCTTACCAATAAGGCTCTGCTCCCATCCTTCTTCCTCTGTTTTCTTCCTCCTCTACTCGCTCCTGCACTTCTTCCTTCTCCCTGGTAGCGTCCCTCTTCACCTCTTTCCCCTGCGCCACCATCGCCGCCTCTCGTCGGAGTTCACGTTCTGGTAAGGGTTCGGGGTACACCCATGCCCTCGGGCTTAGAGGGAGGCTAGGGAAGCAGCGGGCTTGGCGGTGGGTAGGGTTTGTGGCAGTGGTGAGAGGCGGCGTGCGCCGTGGAAATGGAGAGGCGTGGACTGAGCCGCCAGAGATCGGTGACAACTGAATTTAGGTTGGCGGGGCTAGTGTGGTGGCTGGAGGATGGGGAGGAGCACCAACGCGGCAGGGGCGCCACCGACCATGAGTGGTGGCCGGAGGCGGCGGGGATAATAGGGGAGGCATGCGTAGCAAATCGAAGGAGGAGGTGGGGGCAGATCGAGGTTGAGAAAGTTGGAGAAGGGGAGTGGATCAGGGCTGAGGAGGGCTATCCCATCCGTTTGCATCGGACGGGATACCGTCCGCTAGTCTGCCCTATACAAAATACACACTACAATTTGCCCTCTTGGGGATTTAACCTCATTTACTATTTATCTAATATCTTTTCTCCACCTGAAATGACCATACTGCCCCCTCTAATCGAACTAGTGTGTGGATGCTTTGTTGCTCTAAGATAGATCCGAAGCTGATCAAAGTGATGGAGTTGCAGCTACAAAAAAAATTTTTGCACCCAGCAACAACAAAGCTACCACTGTTATTCCCTTGATGTAGATGAATGAAATAGCTAGATTGGAAGCTCCGATCCATGCATGCATCAATATCTTATTCTTCCTCCTTTCCTTGGCCATGCAGCACCAGAGTAGAGTTCTTCATTTCTTGGCTTCTTGCTCGCGTGCGTGACAAGATCACAGGACTGCGGGGTTCAATCGATCTAGCTTGATTGTCGTGACAACGTAATCAACTGTGTACTATGTCACTGTAAACATGTATTTGATAATGTCACCTTCGAAAGTTTTATAGGTGTGCATCTGTGACATCCCAATATTTTCTAATACAGAGAAAGCATTTTTTTGATTTAAAATGATTTTCAAGCCGATTTATTTAATAAATGTTCTTTAATCGCTTTATGGTGCTCTAATTTTTCCCTAATCCCTTTCCCTAACTACTGTGACCATACCACCGAACGATATGGCAGGGCAAAGCCATCCATGCTAAGATATCACACCGTTTCTTCCTTTTCCCAAATCAAGGACCAAAACGAGTCCAGGCATGCCAAATCCAAAACCCGAATGTACCAAACATGTGCCATAAATACCAAATCCACAGCCAAACCATGCCTATTATATCCAAATCAAACCGTATCCCTCTCTTTCCAAACTAACCCAAAGCAGATCATGTGATTGCCAAATTCAATCCTTCCTTCCATATCGGTTTACATCCCAAATCCTACCAAATCAGCAGCAAATCCAAACATATCGTGTTTTACTAGCGTACGTGCAGTGTAAGAACCCCAAAACCATCGGCCGTGCCAACCGAACCCCATCAACCCAAACGCTAGCTGCTGCCGGCGTCGCCAGGAAGGAGTTGCATCGGAGGAGGAGGAGCCAAGGTGTGCTCCTGCACCGCCACGGTGCCATCTCCACCTGCGCGCAACCACGATGCCATCCCGGCCGCCTGGCTACTCACACCACCCCCCTCGCCTGGACGCGCCGACACACGTCGCCACCCCGAGCAACGCCGCCTAGCCGTCTCCGCTTGCGTCGCCTCCGCGCCGGTTTTGCCGCCGCCGCGTGCAACAGCGTCGTCGCGCGCCGTCTCCACGCCGCGGGATCTCGCGTCGCTACCATCTAGCCACCCCGCCGGTAGGCCGCCACCGCCGGGGAAGCGCAGCACCGCCGCACACCGTTCCCACCACCGGATTCCCCGCCGGGAGTAGCCCGCGCCGCCGTCGCTTCGCCGTGCCGCCGCAGGAGCCGCCGCCTTCCACCGTCGTCGCCGGCCGCCGCCAGTCAATCCAGTGCTGCCCTCTATCTCTCTCTCTTCCTCTTTTTCTCACGCGCGTTGTGCTGGATGAGGGAGCTAGCCAGGGCTGCCACTCCTTTCAATCCTCCCGATTTGACCAAATCAACCAGCCTGATACTGTTCATATGAACAGTATACCATAATTTCATATCTCCCAAACCACAACTACGTTTCGAGCGAAACCAATTTTACTGATCTTCGTTCAACCTAATCTTTTTATTTCATATTTTTCTGATTTTATTCGCTGGTTAATTCGTCTGTGCCTCGATTTACGTGTAGACGTCGCGGAGGAGTCCAAAGGTGAGCTAGTTGCCGATTATCAAGGAACATGCTACTCGGATCAAGGTGCAAGGTAGATTCATACAGATTCCACTGATTTTCTCCCATATTTACCAGGGCCGTCTCCAGAAATTCGGGCCCTAGTACAAAATGCATAATGAGGCCCTAAAATTTTTTTAAAAATTGTATTTCTAATATAACTAGGGCATACTGTCACTCAATTATATAACTTCAATATGTGCTATTTCATACATATTTAAAAATTTATCAAATATTAATGTTAAAAAACTGACCTCATGTTCTACTGAAAAGCATCATCCGTCTAGTATTTTTTAAAATGAAATCTTCAATTATATCTTCATAATTAATCTTCTCGAAGATATCATTTTCAAGTGCTATTATCGCCAACCCATTGAGTCTTTCTTGTGTCATAGTGGTGCTTGTAGTAGGATTTCAACAACTTGAGTTTAGAAAAGCTCCTTTCAGATGCAACAAATCATAGTGGTCACGCAGCATAACCGAGGCGCGAATCTCTGATGGGTTTGGGCATTAAGCGATGGATCGAAAGCACTGGCCATTGGCGTTCTGTGTCCGATTGCATCGCATTTGGCCGGACTACTACGGTACTACGATGTTTGGACTTTGGGATTTGGGGCCCATCGAATTTGGGGCCCTGTAAGTACCCGCTTTCACCGCACAGGCCTTCAACGAACTGATATTTACTATTCATAGGATTTTACAAGGTGCATGCTAATTGTAATTCTATTTTATATATTTAATATTAGTTACTACCTATGACGTGTTAATCATTCATTAGCATGTTTTACCCACATTCCTGTTTTATTATCATCCTTGAATTTAGTCACATTAGATGCTTAGTTGCTTCGATGGGAAATCTAGCTGATCATTATGATGGAAAATCATGTAAAGTCTTGGTAGAGAGGATCTACTCTTTAGTTTGTGATTTTGGTTAACTCTAATTCAACTAAAATCAACATGGCGTAAGTAAACTCGAGGTGGTGGTATGAAGGGTAGATGTATAGTTTGTGGTATGCCGTCTCGGTCGATATAAGGACCGAACTTCGTGGATGAACTAACCGGGCAAAATAGTACAGTTATGGGTGTTAATAATGGTAATATCTTATTTGTTACTTTGGAAAATCTAGTTTTATGTTGTTATGGCGGTGTGGGCGTGCTTGATCAGAATCGTATGTCCATCTGGCACATGAGGGGACTTCGGGCTTAGCGAGAGGCGGCCTAGGGTGAATCCTTAGTGAGGCATCAATTCTAGACGTACCAGGGATAATGGCTTCGTCTCACTCACGAGTGAGTCCTATGGGTAAAATGTATATACTCTGCAGAGTTAAAACTATCATGATAACTGTGCTCACAGTTAAGAGTGGGCTTATGCATCTTTACTTGTTAGTCTCATCTTTTATTAAATAACTTGCTATAGAAGATAGGGGCAGGGATTGCTAGACAGCGAATGTCGGGAAGCGAATGCCAAGCAGTGCATTACAGGGAATGTATTGCCAGAGTTTTGTGTAGAGTTGACAGCGAATATTATCTCGGTTTCGTACTGAAAAGACAATACTATAGTGTTGAGAAAACATAAGAAAAGAAATGAATTTAAAGTTATTTTAAACTATTGCTTTACAACTGATAGGATTGTTTAAAAGTGCTCTTTATGCAAATAAACCATATCCATTCTTTTAATACCTTGCATTCATTCTTTTGATACCTTGCATTCATACATAAGGACGAACATGCTTGCTGGGTGTGGTTTTTTCATACTCATTGGTTGTTTTTCAGATTTGTGCGCAGGTGACGACTCTGCCGAGTACATCGACTACGAGACAGGGTACGACGATGAAGCTTCCGGCTACTAGTGTATTCCCCAGTCAGATGTCTATGGCATATGGATGAGTTTACCGAGCCATTATTTAATTTTCTATCTTCCGTTTGCTACTATTAATATTAAGATAATTATTATAATATTTGACGTTTGTTGCCAAGATACTTTACTTTGTTAATCGTCAAATAGTAAGGTGTGATTCTATTATGCTCTAATTGTGCGTACTAGCTGTGATCCATTGGGTCTAATACCGTAAAACACAGAGGTTGGTTTTATTAAGCCGGGTCCCAACGGCATCCAACATCTCTCCATTCAGAGCTAGCTCAGAGTCAAATCGTTGCAGCCTATCATACACAAATGCAGAATGTGGATGCATGTGCAGATTAGAGGGGCAGTACGGTCATTTCATGTTGGAGAAGGTATTAAATAAATGATAAATGAGGTTAAATCCCCAAGAGGGTAAATCATAAGGTTTATTTTATATAGAAGGGCTGCAATCTTTGAGATCCATTTTCTCGAATTAAAAAAATGAAAATTTATAACAAAAATGAAGTAGTACGTTGCTCCAAACACCATAATCCCTTGAAACGTGTTTCGTAAACAGACTGATCAGAATACCCATTGAAATCTCAGCGAGTCAAATTCGGAAATTTTCTGTGCCATGGTACACTTCATCGGATGTTTATAGCAAAACTTGCACATTCGGCTAGTTCCTTGTAAAGAGGTGGGTAAACAAAATCATGGAAGGCTGCAACGACCTCTAGAGCGGGCATTTTTTTGGCAGCTGAACAAGATCTCTCTGGAGATCAGCGGAGATTACTCAGCGCTCAATACACTTGATTACAAACTATAAATACCATGTTGCCAAATATAGAGCCATCACAGGATATCAACATAATTGTTTTCTCCTGATGAGCTTATGTAATTAAATTACAGCAAGTTAAAAAAAATAGATACTATTCTAGCAATCCCTCTCTGAAATTGCAAGTAACAATATATGACAGAATTGCCAGTAGTGTGCTGATCATGATCCCCCTCAAGAACAATTCATCCTATGCAAAAGACCTGCATAAGAGATAATATTAATATGAAAGGATGAATGAACCAACATCAGTCTGCAATGTATGTGTCCAACAATAAACCTTCAATTTGAAACATGGCACTGCAACATGATTCCAGCGGTGCTTTTTTTGCATGAAAAACTATAATTTCTAGAAACACCAAAAGCTGCATTGGCATTGCATCGAAATGCTCAGTGAATTGAAGACCCTATATTTACTTGGTGTATATTTACCTAAAAAAGCTACTCAAATTGAAGTGATTTGAGATGGCCTGAAACACTGGAACACCAAAATAAAAAGCTTGGTGAAATGAAGACCCTATATTTACTTGGTGTATATTTACCTAAAAAAGCTACTCAAATTGAAGTGATTTGAGATGGCCTGAAACACTGGAACACCAAAATAAAAAGCTTGGTGAAATGAAGACCCTATATTTACTTGGTGTATTTACCTATCAGGTGTCATATTGAACTGATTTGAGATGACCTGAAACACTGGAACACCAAAATAAAAAAACTGTCCAAGTAGTTACTTGTATGTTTCTGTTGTGAACTTAATTCACAATAGTAAACAATTGGAGAGGCTGGATGGTGACACACTAGGAGAGCACAGATTGGGGAAGGAAGATGTGAACGACTTACTTGATTTGATTTGATTATTTTTTCAGGAAATTTATTTTGATTTCATTTGGTTTGATTTTTTTCCCAGAAAATGTCTTATCATCAATCCTTGAAATCTGTATTTTTTAAAAACCGAATTGTATAGACCAAACAAGTCCAGTGCCTAACCCTACCTAGGCTGCCTATTTTCGTACAGCTGACTAGGCATCACCTATGCAGCCTAGGCTTAGGCAGCAACCCCAGGGCTCACCTAGCATCTAGGGTAGATTTGCAAGGTTCCGTGTGCAAGTCCAAAAAACAACATATTTTTTTTATCTCATTCATTGGAAGTTCAAAAAAATCAATTTTTTATTTAAAATTACCAATTGAAATATACCGATTTTTTTTAAAAAAAATCTGCGACGTTCGGTAAAAATCATTCTGATAATCAAAACCTTAGCATCAACCACATACAGAACGAACAAGAACTACCAAGCACTATCTCCTGCTGTATTGTGCGTGTTAGACCGACATTTGTGATGCTTAGCTGGTTGTTACCTGGTTGTTCTTATGGTTTGGTAGGTAACTAAGATGTTTCTGGGGATGTTATCTCCTGCAGGCCGTTAGCCAGGAGAGATGGCTTTGCTGATGATGTTGCAACCATACCTTTGTAGTTTAATAACAAAAAATAGAGCAACTAGTAATATAAAATTTTCAATTCAAAGGATACTTACATGTTTCAAGGGTTTTCTAACAATATCGTAGTAGAGGTGCTCATAGTATCTTGTCTCCATCCAAAACTGGACAAACAAGAAGACAAATAATAAATAATAGATAAATAAATAAAGCTAGCAAGTTGCAATGATATTCATTTATGAGCTCTACGATCACGAGAAAATGAGTGAAAGTCCGAAAGCTTCTTGCAAGTAAAATGTAAATCCACCAACTTGTATACTTGTAAAACATTTCATATCTCGATTTTCTGTTCTTCCTACCCCAACACACACAAAAAGGAAGGAAAACATTGCTCCACCTATGGCATTGGCACCATACATGTAAACAAAATAAATGCTATGACAATCAGTGTTCCCATACCTGCTCACAATTTTCAATCCACCTGTCACAAATTTCATCAACGACCTAATAGAAGCAACCAGTAAGTTTTGTATTTCATTGAAAAACATATGTAACCTAACAGAATGAAAAAATGTTGTAAACTTCATTTCATCAAATGACACAGTAAAATATCGACTTGAAAAAGACTTAAAATAGCATACCTCTTTGAAAGCATCTTGCCAAGAGCTCTTCCTCCGCATCGAGATTGACTGGTAATCCTGATATTTAGTTACAATTTGATTTTAGCATTACGAATTCAAAATACAGGGCAAAAATAGTATTAAAAAAATCATACAATGATTCCTCTGATCACATAATGTTTGGGAAGGGAATGCCCAGCAAAAACGTTGGCGTCGAATTCATCTACAAGTTCTGTAAAACGTTTTTTCTCCTATAAAAGCACACAAGCAATTAGTGCATGACAAGTTAACTATAGGAATAAAGAACTCAGTCATTATGAGAAGTACCCAATTAACCGTCTTATCAAAGGTGTTGAAAAAGCCTTCTGTTTTGAGCTCATTCATCAAACTTACGAGATGACATTTTAGCTGAAAACATGTTAATACACATTCATAATTTGGTAAACAAAAAATAAAATTAGAAAAACATCAAAACCGAAGTACACATTTTGTACATGTATTTGATACTTCTATTGAATTAGTTATGAAGATAGATACATAAAATATCAAATCCTTGCATGATGATTACTTGTACATACTACAATATTTAGGATGTACAATGAAATAGATTCTTATGATGTAAAAGAACCTAAATTAATAGCACAGCGAAATGTTGTATTGCATACCGGCTCATTCTGAAGGAGGCATCGTAAACATTCAGAATATGTGCAAAGCTCACGCTTAGTTTCCACAATCTCAGCTCTCCGCTGTAAAGGAAAGTAATGCGTAAAGGGAATATTTATAGAATAAGTATAAAGTTATGAAGCATTCAAGAACCATTAGCACCTCAAAAGACAGTTTTATGAGACCATAGTTCAAATTCGAAAACTGTGTTGCCGCCATATCATTCATAACAA
Organism: Olyra latifolia; assembly: GCA_036346145.1. Classification (NCBI taxonomy): domain Eukaryota; kingdom Viridiplantae; phylum Streptophyta; class Magnoliopsida; order Poales; family Poaceae; genus Olyra; species Olyra latifolia. The sequence continues at coordinate 14,518,049 of CM070533.1, forward strand.
GATCCTCCACAAAGGCATCCTGCAAATCACAAATACAATTAGAAATGATTTTTAAAACATGTACTGCTACAATTATGGAATTTTACAGAAATTTTCTACCTTTGAAGACATAAACTCATCCATACGATGATCCAGTTTACCAGAAGCTAAATAGCTGTCAAAATCTTCATGCAAGCGTATTTGCTCAATTGCACTATAGTACTGAACAAGAAAAGACTTTTATCACAAAGCTGAAGCTGATACAGAGTAAGAGTAACGCAAAAGTACGCAAATAGCAAAATATTTTGAAAACCAACTAACCTAAGTTTAGATTTTTTATTCAGAATTAAATTTTAGGTTCCCATTTATTGTAGGAAACATTGGTAGACTGTAACAAACCAAGAAGCATTCTGATTCATATTTGTATTTAAAAATTTAGTTAACACGCTACCTATTCTGATGATTCCAAGCAAGTTTCAGATTCTTCCTTCGTATTATTCCATATCAGAAAATCGCTTATCAACATGTGGCAAAACATAGCAGCTACTCAATTTGGTTCTGTCCCCACTTCATTACTATCAATTGCAGGTTATCAGATCAATTTGATTCCTCCCTGCTTCATTAATATCAGTATTGGTTATGTGCTTATTCTCACTATTTAAATTCATAGTCGGCGCATTCTCAATTGGTAGATGCTCTATTCATCCAAACTGTCGCCATTGTAAGAGCCAACAGTGGCTACGAAAGGAGATGAGTATAGCCAGTGCATAGGGATCCATCTGAGGCCTACCACCTTTTTTGGCACTGTTCAATGGGGAACACTGTTATCGAGTGCACACCCATGGTCATGGCATTGTGATGACGAGTGCATCGCGGTGAGGATGCACGGTACACAAATTGCGCTCGGAAATAAGACAATCAAGGTTCACATGCAGCAACAGCCTAGCACAAGCCTGGAAACCAACGCATTGTGCCAACTCATAACCAGTTGTGTTCATTTGTGTAGTGACTAGTGAATTGACTTGTTTGTTTGGATCAATCAATCAAAGGATATGAGCAATACAAAGGTTGGTTGGCATTGTGGTGCATGCTTGCCAACACCATATGCAAGGCCATAGCCCAAGGTCCTGCTTGAGGACCAAGCGCCATATGGTGTTGCAAGTTTAATATCATACAATATGTTTTGAAGTCAAAGTAAATCTAACCAGGTCATTTTCAATCAGCATTCAGTTATAGAACATGTAATATAATTTAATTATCTATTTTAATTTGTAGCAATGTTTTGGAAAAACCAGGTTACTATGTCTGAAATAGAGATGCAATACAAATATTATCTACCAGTGACAATTTATAATTAATTTACACATAAATATTATTCTTAGGAATTCTACAGAAATGTCATGTCATGGACACAGGCCCTGGGCCTACCTCAAGAACGCACAAACAGTACCCATGGGTACTGTAGCCAGCGCCCATGGCATGGCAGTTTTTACAGTTAAAAATCTTCAATATTGTTCTTAGCTATTATTAAGCATAGAAGATGTGTCAGCATCTCAAAATAGGAAAAAAAATACATAATATCAACTGCTTCCTAGTTTCTATTTTTGCTGCTTACTTGGTTCAACACCCTACCAAATAGACGATATGTGATAACTATTTTGGAATGAGCAATTTACTTTCTCCAGTTAAGTCATATGGAACGCACCAGGGTCATTTGTGTTTTGTAATGAGCACCTTATCCCCACATGCATGTAACAACATCACACATACCATGTACTCCTTCAGCTTGGTCTCCACGAATGTATATGCATAAGGCTCCAAATGGAGTGGGAAATGAGTAGTATTTGGCACTACTTGCTGGGAAAAAAAAGATTCTTTGTTATATCAAAGTTCTAAAAAGGTGAGAAAAATAGTGCAAGAACAAACCTTAGAACTTTCTCTGAGCAATGCTTTCGTTAATCGATCAACTATGCTGAAGAGTTTTTGCATGTGGCCCTAAACAATTAAAGCATTATTCAATTTCAAAGACAAGGAGAGAGCAAAGAAAAACACGAAAGGGATGAAGCTATGGAGTTTTCATAAGTCACCTCACGGATCAGAGGATGAAATACAGGTTCCCAGATAAACAATACATAATGAAGAAGCTGAAAAGAGAAAAATGTTAAGTAATATTCAAATAGAATACTTCTAACTAATTTTACAAGCACAAGAAGTACTAACATTAACTGGTGGTGCGTTATAACAGTCAGACAGTTCAGCTGGTATCTCAGAATTTTCTTCGAGACGTTCCATAATATCATCAGTAGAATCAGAACTCTGCAAATCAAAAATATACAAATTATGGAACTTTAACTAACATGAAATGCAGAAATTCAAGAGTTTAGAAAAATACCTCAATGTAAGGTTTGAGTTTGATTAGTTCCTTAACAAATCTGCATATTTTTCTGCTGCGTGTGACTGATCTCATCAAATAAAATTGTTGCTTCAGGAAAAACCAACAAAATTCTGTTAGGCACCATGGATGTATACACACAATCTCTATAGGTTGTGTTTGTCTGACTGTTTGCTTGACGATGAAGGGTATATCAAAATGCTTACCTGTCGCAAAGACGAGATGGTCACCATATGGGGGTGGACACAACTATTGATGGCATACTTAGATCTGAATTCCGGCTTCAGTTTCTGGAAGAGAGTTTCTTTGTCCAAATAATCACGCTGTAAATGCATAGAATTAGATATGAGTTGTCCTTCCAATGTCCCAAAAAACGCAAGGACAGTGAAATGTCTTACAGGGTTAACTCAAAAAGGTGTCTTATCACCAACATATCTTATTCTACTATTCCATTTCCATATCATTTCATACAATACATGTAAAATCACATGTGTGGAGAGTTTTACCAAATTTGGAAATAGAATTGTGTTGCAATTGACCATGAGGAAGTCAGACAATACAGTATGAAAATTCAATTATAATGAGAGAAAACCACTTATCGCGTATTGGATTTGCTTTCAACTATCAAAACAATTTATAGACCCATTAAATGATTGAAGTCAATTGCAGGGATCTCATTTGTTAAATATTTTATTTTATGCTGTCGTTATGGTTGTTGTCTTCGACTCACACAGTTTGTCACTCTATATCATTACAGTAGATGTTCAAAAAAAATGAACTCTTTTGGTGTCCTCAAAGGCTCGTACTATGGACCCAGGTTACCCAGCCAAGGCTATCCACCTGTCTACCAAAGAGTTGCCATTACCAAAATACTGTAGTTATTTGTTTATTATATCAAGGGGCTGTTTGGAATGCACTAATTTTGTCACATGAAACCGTTTAATTCCCATTGGAATTGGAAAAAATTCTTATGTTCCAAACAGGACCTACACTACCATTCAAGAGCAATAGCTGGTTTAACCAACAAATTACCTCCTTACTGTCATCCATAGGAATAGCATCCACTTCTTTCAAAATGTCCATATAAATAGGAAGGTACGTCTGAAATTCATCTTCAAACTGGTGGTAACATAAAAGAACACGTTAGTGAAGAAATGAGTACCAAAATAAATCAAGTAAAGAGCATCTGCGATGCTCAAAATTTTAAAAATAGAAAGAGAATGACCTCCCAATTCCACTCCAATTCCTCGGTAAGTTCCTTAGCAGCAGAAGATGCCTTTACTTGAAGATCCTCCTTTTGCTTTGCCAACCAGATTATAAAATTGTTTTCAGTAAGGCCACTGTCTTTGCCTTCTCCAGCCAAATCCTATCACACATATATGAATGAAAGAGTAGCATCAAAACAATAAAGTTATACACCAGTTCAAAGCGTGCTAGCAAGTAAAATTCACATCTTTAAAATAAGGGGAGGCTATGGACTATGGTAAGTTCAACTTTTAGTTGGAAAATAAATACAAAGTTTTCCTCCATTAGCATCCACCCCTGACCACTCCCAATTGTAGGATAATTAGTGGGATGGTGGGAGAAGTGTACGTAAAATGCATAAAGCATATCATTGTTACTATGAAAATAACAATTAAGGTCAAGTCAAGAACACACTCTCTCCGGTCCACAAAAATTTGACGTTTTGGACATCAACAGGGTCTCCACAATGCAACTTTGACCACTAATTACTATCACAAGTTATTTATATATAAAATCCACTAAAATTATGACATTATGTAAATGCTTTTTAAGATGAATCTATATGTATGATTTTCATGTGCACAATCTAAATAGTTTAAAAGACCATGTGCCCAATATATGTATGATTTTCAAAACTTGCATTATCTCAAACATCATGTTTTTAAGAACTGGAGGGAGTAATAACATACCAATTTTAATAAATAACCATACAATTGTTGACAAAGAATAACAAGGTCCCTGCTAGCATTATCGCTTGCACTTGAACTCCATTTGTGTCTCAGGTGATGAATTGCACACGGAAGTTGATTGTCTAAACGTCGAATTAGACAGGGAAGCAAATCATTTGAAATGAAAAGTCTAAGCTTCATATCACTGCTAGCAATTGCTAGGCAAATGAGAGACTGACAAAATGGAATGGCCTTGACAGCTACTTCATCATCCACAAAGTACCCAAAGAGGCTCATCCTCAACATCCCAAAGCAATCATGAAGTAAAAGCAACCTGAAACAAATGGAGTATATTTTAATTTTTTATTCAAATAAAGCTCATAACCTATTATAATTATACAAAATAACAAAACAGAAAGTAGATTATGTAAGTTGTACCTTAAGAGAGAAGATGATGATGACACAGATTCCAGGAATTGTAAAGAGGTAGTTGCCTTCTCATCCTCATGTAAAAGCACAATACTTTGTTCTTCAAGTGCTAAGACTCCAAGCAAACCTGACACTTCACGAGTAAACACAAGGAGCAGCTTCTGTTCCAATTCATTTACCTTTTCATCCAATCCAGCAAGATTACCAAAATAGTATGGTGCTCTAGCTCGTCCATGGTACAGAAGAGTAAACCAAGAATCATGAAGCATATTCTCACAGTGGCTTAGCAGTGGCTGGAAGAAGTTGATCACCCACTCCTTCCAGAATTTACGGGGGCAATGCGTAACCAAAGGAATAACTACAAGATGGATAAGCTTCCCCAGATGCCTGAATTCCATAGACCCTAAATCATTCAGCAAAGCAGCACTGACAGATAAGCTATCCAATAACTCAGAAAATGCTCCCTCAACAGATGTACATAGACCTATAAAATTGTACCTGAAGCATAATACAAGCCATTACGTCGCAAAGTACAAAAGCAGAAAATAACAACTTGATTATTGTATTCGATATCTGATATATAAGCATTGAGGTTCATGACACTCCAAAATTTACATCTTTGAAAAATCTTGCCACAAATATTTGATCTAATGTTGCAAGTTGAGCTAGCTTTGCCAAGCAGCATAAACACATGTTCGAAAATGTTAAATTCAACTAGAAACAAATTAACATAGTAACATGCTTATGGGAACACTACAAAGAAATCAGGTACTTTTAAAAAATCTCTATAGTTTGTCCTGCATCAACGCCTACTCAAAATTCAATTAGTGTTAAAGTTCAAGCATTGATATATATATAATAGCCACATGAGGCATTCATTTTGCTTGGCTGATAGTAGATCGAATGGGCACATACATCCCAACATTGCAGTCATTCACAAGTACTCCAGCATCAACTATGACAGAAGTAGAAAAAAATAGTTTACTGAACCACTATAAGCAACATACTTACACTCGCTGTCGAATTCCCTCCAATAATGTTCTTGTCTCATTCTCACGGAAACATTCCTCATTGTCAATGTTATACAATCCATCAGTACTTCCAAGCATGCGAGCAAGCTCCACACAGCTCAAGCTTTTAGCTCTTTCAAGTTCTTCAGACAAACCACGAGGAACATCGGCTGTCCAAAGTGCATGTATACATTGAAGCAGCTAAAAAAAAGCCAAAGTAACAAAATAAGCACATATAAAGCTAAACTCTGCTGTGAATAAATTAACTTGGTTCCAGCCAACTTGAGGTTAAGGCGGAGATTACCTGTAAGAGAATGGGAAGGATTGATTGTAAAATGGTTATAGAGCAAATACCAGAAGCATCAGACACTTCTATTCTGCTCCTCTTGAGCTCTTCCTCAAAGAATTTCACCACATAATAAACCATTTTCAGAAACTGAACGTTACCAAATAGATGTCTCAACCCAGTCGCATGATCCATATATTTAATGTGCCACTCCTTCTGGGTCCATATTTTGTTAAGAGAATCAAGCAGGCATGGAAGTGTTCTCAGATATTGGTGAATCCTGTGAAGAAATTATAAAGGTCAGCAATCACTTCTAAAAATAGTAAAACAGTACTCCTTCATCAGTTAAATCAGAGATATTTCCTACTTGCCACAGTTTCAAAGGTACAACTTCGACCATTAATTTCAGAAATAATATGATAGTAAAAACTAAAGTATGAAATATAAAAAAAAATTTATGAATATACTGATATAATATTTATGTGGTGGAAAAATTCAATATTACCACCTTAACTATTCCTGTATTCCAAATGTCCAGTTATCACCATCAAGTCCTAACTATGAAATTAAGCATGTAAAACCCACTCCCCAAAAAGTACAAATAACCTATTGATTGTGTACCAGCATGTTTTTGTAGGTGAGACTACCATGTTAGCCATCTGTGAAGGAATTAGTGTGAGACAAAAAGAGAATCAAACTCATTTGTTATTCATTGTAGTTACCAATGGTAGCAATTCTATATTAGCATCAGCAGAACACAAGCACAAGCCCAGGTTACGCAGCTAAAACTACCATTTAGCACTATCTGGGTTCACATTTATCTGGTTTTTGAAAGTTCAAGTTTTAAAATATCCAGTTCCATAGTTGATAGTGAAAAGTAGACTTTTGAGATAGTTGAGAACAGCAAGACAGACTCTTCATAATGTGGTGAATCTAAATACTTTTGTGCATATCAGCAGTACATTTTAAAAGTTATGACAGAAGACCTTTTAAAATGACACTTATCTATGGATACAAGAGTAATTCCCTACAGTTTATGCCAGGCAGTTCAAAGCAATGGGAGAAAATTCATACCTTGAACAAGATGTTATAAGAACAAATGCCTCACATAAAAAATTATGCTCTACAAGGAGAGAGCCAATTCCTTCATGACAAGAAATTGCTTCACCAGTATCCTGTATTACCAGTAAAAGCACTTTCAGGACCAGAAAAATATACTTCGTTAAAAAGTAAAGATCAGAATAAATATGATTGCCAGAGTGTATTTCATATGTCGTAAAAAAAATACATAACCACTTGTAAAAACAACTATCACACATTGAAATGGTTTGAGCAAAGATAAAACTTATGATGAAATAAAATAAAAAAAATATGATAGTGCAAAGAGAAGAATACCGTCAATGTAATGTTCCCATTACCCAAGTCGCTGGTGCTACTCTCACTAAACCAACCAGATGTATCTGGGCTGCTTTCAGTACTGTCCAGGCTGCTGCTGCTGGTAGTAAACTCATCAGATTCTGGACCATATATCAGAATCTTTTGTGCACTACTATACATTGGCTGTGTATCCAAGCCCAATCCGAAATAAGATAAAGGGACAGGACCATCTATTGGGCGAGGAGTGGATGATGATGAAGATGATGACGATGATGATGTTGGACTAGAGTAGGAGTTGGGGTCAAGAACAAGAGAGAAATCTTCTCTTTGACCTCCATATGCGGAGAGACTCTTTCCTAAACTAAGAAAAGTTGATTGAGGAGATGATGTGGGCTGAGAGGTAGTGGTGGCATCAACTGCACCCTCATCTTCACTTCCTCCATGCCCTGCTAAAAGGATAAAACAATATTATGAAATAAGAAGAGTACATGGATGCACACCCCTAGTGAGAAAGACAACACAGTACCTACAGAAAAACGAAGGACTAGATTATAGAGTATTCAATTATTAAAGTATCAAACAGAAACACAGAGCTCACAAAACCATCCTTGAAAATTTTGCAACTTCACTAGTTCACTATCACTATGGTGCATGCATAACTTCCCTATTTTAAGACAGTCCATTAGAAGCGCACTCATCCTTTATAGACAAAATCCAAAAAAAATCATCGAGCTGAAATAAGATCCACATGAATGACTTCAATGAGCAAACTAGTCAATTAGATGGGGGCGAGATGAGCAATAGCACCAAGACCTACCTATTGTACATAGAGATTATTAACTACAAAAAATTGACAGAAAGAAGAGCATATTCATCTAAACAGGAAAAATGGTACCAAGAGATAAAACTGAAACAGCACATTATAATCTAGGTTAATTTTGGGCAAGCTTCCATCAGAAAACAATTATAGTACTCATGTAATTCACCTGTTTTCTAAAGCTATAGTTCTCAAGTTGTTCTCTGTGGCTAGCACAAGTAAGCTCCTATTAGGCTTCTTCGGTTCCTTTGGTTTTGCTGCTTTACTTAATGTGTTATCAAAAGCTATTGTTCCACTCTTCAAAGCCAATTCATTGGATTGCGCAGCCAGCTCTACTGTTAAATCAAGATGATCAGGACTGCTAAGTTTTTTGCTCCTGAATTTTAGTAGATGCTGCAAATAAAAAAAAAAAAGAAAAGAAACGAATCATTACTACGTGGTATATTAGATTAATCATCAAAGTAAAAAAAATTAAGGGCCAAAAGCATCATAAGTAATTACACAAAGCACTGTCAGTAGAGTGCAAAAATAAGGACCTGAAGCATCTTAGAGCCATGGTGCTGAACCTCAGGTAGGGAGTTCCTGCTGACCAGTAGAAGTGAAACCCTAACCAATGACTCCAAATATGCTTCCTCTTCATCTTTTAACTGTTACACAGTAACAAAACATCAACACATACTTTGATAGAAGGAAAAAAATGAAGAGCAAATTATGAAGCAAGCACCTCGGTGATGACAGGTAGGAATAACTGCAAACATACCCCCAAATTAGCGAGCTTTTCTTTAAAAGAAAAGTTATTAACTTCTTGGGTAGTCACATACCCATACCCAGTTGGTGATGTCACTGCCAATTCTAAGCCCATCTCTGGTGCTGCCTGACTTACGAGGCACTACAAATTTGACTATTTAGGCTCTTTTTTTATTATAACTTTACATCTAAACCATTCCAGTTTAAAATTTTACTTTGACGAGATTAAGGTACAGTGTGGTTTGAAGCAGGATGCTTTTAATGAACAGCATGGTACAAGCTTATTCTTAAGGATAATGGTAAGGTCGCTCTTTTGAGAGACACAGGTTCTGCTGCAATTCAGGGTTGATCGATGACGGAGCACAGCACACAAGATGCTGATGATTTCGTGAAGAGAGAAGAGAAATTGTGAGCACAAGATGCTGATGATTTCAGTGAAGAGAGAAGAGAAATTGTGAGCACAAGATGCTGATGATTTCGTGAAGAGAGAAGAGAAATTGTGAGCACAAGATGCTGATGATTTCGGCGAAGAGAGAAGAGAAATTGCTTGCAGTAACTCCTTGTGCGTGATCGATTACTGTCTAGTGTTCAAGATTATTAGGTTTGACACTCCTTACCTAAAGAAAAAAAATCATCCTAGAAGAGTCCAAATTCGAGCCTAGTCCACCTTAGGAGCTAGCCCACGCATGCATAGCAATTCTCTTGGGCAACTACACATTAATAATATATAAAATTCAAAAGAAAACTGCACAAAAGGATCCATGTTATGTAGTTCCTAATTCAGCTACCAAAAATAGGTCCTCGAAAATACAAACTCAACCAAATGCACTTTTTCCTTGCAAAACAGTAGGGAGAGCCCTACTCAGATAAATATATAAATTAATACAAAAAGAAATACAAATCAGCTGGGAAAAGCAGCCAGCACAGGTGGAGAGATCTGTGTGCCATGATAGGTCAGAAATCAAAAGCTTCTTTTATCTATATGTTTGTTGGGAGGGATTTTCTTGAAGATCATATCAGTTCTTTCAAGACAAGTATCCAAACACGCTAGAGTAATATGTTCCCTCAAGGACATCTTGTTTAGGCCAGCCAGTGATGTCAACATTAGCATGTCCAAAATTCTAACAGAACTCCCAGTTGACACTTACCAAACCCCTGCATTCTTTGCTGAACTGGCAACCACAAAATAGATGCAGCCGATCCTCCACTATATATGTTGGCATTTGGCAACACAAAAAGCACAAGTGAAACTTTTATAAGCTCTAAATTTTCTTCTGTGAAGCATGCCTCTAATGTTAATTCTTTCCATGTAGAAGAATACAAACGAATACTCTTTAAGTTTAAGCATTCATTTATTTTTCCAAGTTTGGTTAAGAATAGAAGGCACCTTTTTGCACTAAATTAGAACGATCCCTGACTAGAAGGAAAAATTTCTGGGTCATCACTGGCTTCAATTAAAACAAAAGAAAAAAAACTTCGTTGCGCACGCTTTCAAAAGGAGGGAGGGAAAATACTTGACTACTGTCATCTACGGCTAAAAATTATAAAACCGGCTGAATAAATTCTAAAGCTATCGCAGGCACGTGCAGTGTTGCATTAGCAGCCGCCGCCGCCGCTGCCTCATTGCCCGCCTCAGCCTCCCTCTAGGTTCACGGGGTATGATGAATTCCAAACCCTGGGACCTCTGCTGGAGCACAAATCTTCATACCAATGCAAAGTTGAGAAATTTGACTGTGTTTTTGGATTGTTGTCGGGTGACTGTGATCTAGCAAACCCCATGTTTAAAAACCCAGTTGTCCTTAACTAGCAACTGTGGTCAGACATCACCACTTCACCAGCTAGAGAAAGGAACCACACAAATTTACTGAAGGAAAGCAACAAAACATGTAGTACAAGGCTACACGAACCGGTTTCAACTCTGAAGGGTACGAATCGCGTGCGACGTCCGGCCCCGCTGTCTCCGCCTCCATGCCGGGGAAGCTCCCACACCGGCACCTCTCCACTGTCGCTCCGGCACGCGGTGGCACGGCGACTCGGCTCAGGAGCGGAAAAAAGCGCCGAAATTCTACAATTAGAACAGCAATCAAACCAAAATTCGCAGCAAACCAACCGGATGGATCGGAGCATCTCCGAAGCAAAGACGAAATCTAGCGGGCGTTAGGGTTTCCGTACGGAGCGAAGAAATAAGGCTGATCAATCTCCTCGGCTCCTGCGCAGTCACGGCAGCGGGTTCGTCCGCCTCGCCCTCCTTGGAGGTGGCGGCCTTGGCAATCGCAACCCGCAAGTCCGCAACCGGAGGCTGCCCCTGCCCTACCTCTTGTACTCTAATAAACTTGTGTCCGTCTAGGACTTTGTTTGTGCTACTCTAGCGAAATTTATGTTCATCTAAAATTGTATTTGTGCTTGTGCCGTATCTGGGCCGCTATCCTGGCGCCACCAGGACACGGAAACGGCCCATCAGACACCAGGGCACAATAGCACGCCATGCTGTTACGCTACACCAAATCTCAACCTTTTTTAAGGACAAACATTGGAACTTTATTCATGATTTAAAGTATCTCCATTACATAGCTGTGTGTTTAAATCAACACTCTCCACATTTGAGCTTCCAACTGCCCACGAATGGGCTCATCTCACAGCGGTGAGGCTCGACTCGGATCGAAGAACTAGCATAATGTAAAGGAGGGGGCGCCATGAAGAAGACGGCAATCACGAAGACGCGACGAGACAAAGAGAAGACGAAGACAATTAGAAGTTCTGGTCGCAACTGATCGGTTTAATAGGCGGTAAGACGAAGAGACGACTCGTCACTGCGGCTTTCGAGAGACTTATCACCGCTTGGTTCGATTAAAAGCCGGTAGTGATATATCACTATCGGTTGTAGCCCACAACAGACAGTGGTAAGCCTCATGTCACTGCCAGTTCTAGCTCTACCTTTTTTAAGGACAAACATAGGAACTTTATTCATGATTTAAAGTATCTCCATTACATAGCTGAGTGTTTAAATCAACACTCTTCACATTTGAGCTTCCAACTGCCCACGGATTGACTCATCTCACAGTAGTGAGGCTCAACCCGGATCGAACAACCAGCATAATGTAGGGGGGGACGAGAGCACACCCGCCTACTCTATATGTAAGGGGCTATTCTCTTCAGCTATTCAGTTTATCTTATTTGCTTATTGTCTGATTAGTCAAGTATCCATGGGTTGCTATGAAAACACATGTTGCAACAAATACAAATTGTTATGTATTTCATTATAATTAATCTTTTATTAACTATACAATGGTAAGTTGGTAGCTACCGATGCCTTGTGCAATGATAAGTACAAGAATTGAATCCACACAAAGACACGAGCAAACATGGAAGAAATAAGTTAAGTGTCAACCCAAATACATAGGGCCATGCATGTTCGTTCATGAATGAATGTTGTTGCAATTTACTAGAGCTTCTATCATACGCAAAGTGCTAACTCATTTTTATGACTCAAATGACAAAAGGAATTAGTAAAAGGATTGGAGTTGGTTAAGGGTGGATTCTTTTCAGCTTATCTTATCCTACTTATTTGCCTTATCTCGTCACTTCGAGAATTTTTTGAGATAGCCTCGAGAGCCCATTGGCCTTTAATTTTGGGGTTTAGAGAGCTTATAGACACGCCTAAGAGATAAAAAAACCAACTCAAAAAGTAATAAAAAAAGTGAAATAAGTCAAATTTGACTGTGTTTTTGGATTGTTGTCGGGTGACTGTGATCTAGCAAACCCCATGTTTAAAAACCCAGTTGTCCTTAACTAGCAACTGTGGTCAGACATCACCACTTCACCAGCTAGAGAAAGGAACCACACAAATTTACTGAAGGAAAGCAACAAAACATGTAGTACAAGGCTACACGAACCAGTTTCAACTCTGAAGGGTACGAATCGCGTGCGACGTCCGGCCCCGCTGTTTCCGCCTCCATGCCGGGGAAGCTCCCACACCGGCACCTCTCCACTGTCGCTCCGGCACGCGGTGGCACGGCGACTCGGCTCAGGAGCGGAAAAAAGCGCCGAAATTCTACAATTAGAACAGCAATCAAACCAAAATTCTGCGTTAAGTTTACTATAGTTGGACATGGTTTGCATGCTTGGCATGCATATGCTGCCGTTGTGTGCATGCGTTGCATATACATGCATGTACTGTTGCTATTTGTATGCATGCATGTGTTGCAAGACAGCCACATTAGTCATGAGATTAGTCTAAAATACAATTAATTTGATTAATCCAATGCATGCGGGTGAGGCCCACAGGAGGGCATGCAGCGGCCGGCAAACCAAGCGGCTGGCACAACTGCACAAGCATGTGGCGAGCCATGTACTGGCACCACCCGAAGTTGTCAACGGCGTGCAGTGCCGACCTGATCAGATAATGGTGTGGTGTAGTGCTAGGAGTTTGGCCCGTGCTGTTCGGGCCAGCCTGAGCATGGCCCGAAAAATAGAGTTTGAAGCATGGCTTGGCACGAAAATAATTGGGCCGGCCACCAAATTTAAATGGCGTCTTTGGGCCAGGCCTAGAAATCAGGCACGGCATGTCGCCCGGCCCGGCCCGATTGTACGGCTCGTGCTTGGGCCGATTCGATCCGAATCGCAAGACTAATTAGTAAATAATTTTTTCGAGGTCTTTTTCGCTCCAGATGAATTTTCGCTCAAAACTAAAGTTGCAGAGAATTTTGAGACGATCTTTTTGTGTTGATAATTTTTCATTTGAGAAAAGTATGATTTTATAAAAATTATTTAGCGTGCTAACTGCTTTAGGGCCAACGGTACTGATCAGTAATTCCACATTTTCGATGTTTTAATGTGCTCGTATGAATTTTCGCTCAACATGAAAGTTGTAGAGAATTTCGAGATGCATCTTTTTAGTGTTGACAAATTTTCCATCTAAGCAACATATGAATTTATAAAAATTATTTAATATCATTGCTTTTGTTGCCTATGCCGTGTTTCGCCACCGGCCCGATGGCGACCGACAGTTTATGGGTCATCCCGCCTTGATTTAGGTTATCCGTCGGGCCGCATGGCCCGGCGTGTTGGCCGGCCGTCTTGGTCTGCTTTTGCACCTACCGAGGCACGACGGGCGGCGCCGCCAAGACGCAAGACGATTCGATTCCCACCACTATTGTGGTGACCGCTGGGAAGGAGAGGTGGAACACGCGTTCTTCTTCTTCGATTCCACCAAGCAAGACAGACTCGAGGTGAACGGTGGCGAGCTTTGGTGAGGCATCAATAAAGCGCTGCAGATGCTTGATTTGTGCGACGCAGACGTGCAGCCGCAGAGACATTGGCCGGTGGGACCAACCAAGGCGGCGATGGCCATGGGGCTAGGGTTGGAACCCTAGCCAGCATCGGGCAGCAGAGGCAGAGGCGCAGTCGCACATAGCCCAAGCAGCAGTAGGTCGATCTACAAGGATCCAAAACCCCCGCCTCAACCATGTGACTAATCTGCCGCCAATCGAGGCTCATGAGCCGGGCATGACATCCACTACGGCCTGGAGGTACCCCTCCGTGAGCATGCAATGGCGCAGCCATAGATCGATCAAGCCACGGGGGCAAAATTGTGAATACGATTCAAACTGTGGAAGAAGTTTCCACGGACGCTGCCTGCACCCGTGAGGGGCGTTGCCCATTTGAACCTTGCCTGCAAATCGGGTAGCAGGGCCACCTTGCAAGGTATTCGTAGGCCCTTTATAAATGCTATATGTTCGTATTGCCCAGTAGAATTGGATTCTATGCATAACTTGTTTTTGCAAGGTGTATATGAATCATATGGCCATTATGTATATGATGCATATGTCAGTTTTATTGTGGCTTATGTATTTACTTGTGGTGCTTGATTTTCTCATATATATTTAACTGTTAGCTGTTAAGTGTAATGGCTTAGAATATCTATATGGTGACGTCAAACAGGTGGCTCAGTGGATAGGAAGCATGGTAATGGAGATTGCCATGTCACGGGCCATACTATTCATAGTTTAATGTGATTATTTATGAATACTTGTTCGTGTTATACTCTTAATCATGTTATTATCATAAATGTTTTAGCATGATTTTTTCTCAGAAAAAATTAAGTTTAATGTGATTATTTATGAATACTTGTTCGTGTTATACTTTTAATCATGTTATTATCATAAATGTTTTAGCATGATTTTTTCTTAGAAAAAAATTAAGTTGTACCCTTCCAATTGCTGCACCTGTAAGAGTCTCAAGGTCTGGTAAAGCAGGATGCTATTAACATTCTTGCTCAAATAGGGTTGATGTCAGACATCGCATGCATAGCTTTAGTTTTACTTGACGAAGCTATCAAAACGGTTTTGGACTTCGAGACATGGTGTTGGAGTGGAGCATTGGATGCCACCCAACAACCAAGAATCACATAGAGATGTGATTAGCAAGGTGTTGCTTACCTATTTCACTAGGTTTTAGCGATGATGCAAAAGCTCACTAGAACTTAGATGAATGTGGATCTTGTCTAGCTGTAAGTCATTAGAGGGAAAGTAACTTTAGTAGGAGTATTTTTTATTAAATTGTTTAATGAAGGGTACACAACATAAATATAGTATATTTGTCAATATTTATAATCTCCTGCTATATAGTTTGAGATATATCCTTCATATGAGTATCTTGATAATGCATATTGATTGATATCTAAATCTGAGAATTGTTCATAGAATAGAAAAAGGAATATATGTTCTAAAGAGTAGTACTTAGATGAACCAGCTTGGGATGCAATCTAAACTGAAAACCCGTGTTTATTAGAAACATTTTAATGATTTTTTTTGTGTTTACTGTCTCATTCTTGCTACAATGAACCCTAAACTTATAAGTAATATGAGATCATATATGTCTACAATATGATTGTGCATTTTAAGAGCATGTTTAAGAACATACAAAGGTTAAAAGATTTGATCACCAAGTCATTGTTTGTGTGCAAGTTATGTGACATCCTCATTTTTGAAAAACTTAGAATCATGCATCATGCACTTGCATCCCAATTTAAAAATTATTTAAATTTCGAAATAACTAAAAAATGAGAAAGTTCTATTTGTAGAAAAGCTTTGAAAATTAAATTGCAATAAACGAATGACAAGGATTTACAAGCTTATTTATAGGAACTAAAATCGAGGAGGCTAGCCGCCGGGAGTGGTAAAACCCTAACAGCAAAAAGATAGAAAAGCCCCGAAAATCAATGGTTAGCGGAGGAGGAATTCTTAGGATTAGGGCAAGATGGAGAAGTGTAAAATATAGATGAAGCCGATGCTTGAAAAAATTTCGGGGCATGATCCTCATATCCCAAAATTGGGGGGCATGTGTTGTCACCTAATTTTGGATTAAACCGACAATATGGAAAGTTTCCAGAAATCGGCTTGGGCTTAGAGAAGTATGGGTCGAAGACATGTACAAGAAAGGTTCATGTCGATTTGGACAAGTATGGAAGAGAGAGCGCTAGATCGGCTAAAGCAAATAAAGAAGGTAGAGTCCGGGCGGACGGGTATGGAAGGAGAGTCTGGATCAGCTAAAATCCAGGTATATTAGGAATAGTTAGGTAAAATTAAAAGGTAAAATCGAGTTTGTATCGGTTACAAAATAAGTCCTAGTTTAGGTCGAGGTGTAAAAGTCTGTATAAATACTTAGTCCTGGGCATGTAAAACATCCACAGATCAATCAAAAATATCTACTTTTTACCTATTCTTTACCTTTCGTTGCATTTAGAGTAGTTTTGTCGTATTTTGTCTTTGACCAACTTGCTTCACATTGCCTTTCAATCGGCTTCAAGGTACAACCTAGGAGTTGCTTGCAAGTATGTACTATCTCGATTCAGTTCGATCTACGGGCTTCCATCGGCTTTTGGTTGAAATACTATCTTAGTCGCTATTGTCACAAGATCGCCGCTTTCGACTAAGGGTTAGGTTTCACTCTCTTTCTATTGATAAACACATTTGTTGGCAATAGATTTTTACCCCGTTCTATCGATCAACACATTTGTTAGCAGTAGACTATGTACCTTCCTTCTATTGGCTTACAGCCTGCTATTTGTCGACAATTTGTTTACCCCTCGTTCTATCAACTGGACGATCCAATCTGCTAGTTGGTAGTCTGTTTATCCTTTTGAATCTACTGGTTTGGACCAAGTCTAAGCCAACAGGTTTGTCACCTTTCACCTTTTTGTGGACCTATTTCCGTTGTTGCGTACCTCACGAAAAAGATCTAATCGCTAACTAAAAGTCGACACGCCTTCTTGTCGATAACATGATCAAATCACCGCACGCTTGGACCCTACTTCCGGTGCTGTCGGGGATCTTATTCCCTAAGCCCGCGTGCGTTGACATTGAAGCTAATTTTTAGTGTCAACAGATCTACAGACGTTGATCGGTATGATAAATTATTTGAGGAGGTTCATCTCAAACTTGTCTCGTCACCTTGCAAGATTCACACCTCGTTGAGACTAAAAGCCGGTCAAGAGTTCAGATGAAAGGAAGAACATCGAGAGCCTTTGATGATATTAAAGATTATCTGCCTAATCCTCCAATGTTAACAAAGACTACGTATATGCATCCTATTCAAACTCTACATATCGGTTGAAGATGACTCAATAGGAGCAGTACTGGCCCAGGAGGTTGTAGGCAAAGAAAAAGGTAATATTCTACCTAAGTCGACGGCTTGTTAATGCTGAGATGAGGTATACATCAGTGGAGAAACTGTGCCTATGCTTATATTTCGCATAAACTAAACTAAGGCATTATGTCCTAGCTTCTGAATGCAAAGTGATTTGCAAAGCCAATGTAATAATGTACATGCTATCAGCGCCTATACTAAAAGGGCAATTGAGCAAATGGGCGATACGCTGGTCGAATATGATCTTAAGTACCAATCGCTAAAGTCGACAGTATTAGCCGATTTTGACACTAGTCATTACCTAGTGCCAACATTGAGGTGGTCAAGATAGCACCATGGACGTTATTCTTCGATGGATCACCTGCAATCAAGGTTGTGGTATCGGCTTGTTGATAATATCCCCAAAAGGCACAAGTTTGAATTTATGCCGAAAGTTGAATCACCATGTTCAAACAATCTAGCGAGTATGAGGCTTTGCTCAAAGGATTGCGCACTAGAAATCGTGGGAGCCGACATCATTAAAGTTTTTGGTGATTCACTTTTGGTTGTTCATTAAGTATCTGTGAACTTTGAGTGCAGGGATGAGATTCTGAATGTGTACTTGGGTGAGTGTCTAAGCATCATCGGATTGTTCAGAACATTTGAGATCACTCATGTTCCTAGGGAACAACATTTCAAGGCCAATGTGCCGCACAAGCAGCGCGTCTGTCTATATGCCGATGGAACTCAAAGATGTAACGGAACTCACGGTGGCGTAAGTTTATTAGAGGCAGAAATCATTGGGTATTTACAGGATCCTTCTAGCTCTAAAGATAAGAAATTAAAGAGAAGGGCCTTAAAGTACGTACTATTGAATGGGACGCTATACAATCAGACCTTGGAAGGGATGCTGCTCAAAAGCCTTAGTACAGAAGAGGCCAAGGTCATCATGGGAGAATTCTACGAAGGATTTTGTGGCACGCACCAGTCGGCCCACAAGATGAAGTGGTTGATTAAGAGGACAAGATGTTTTTGGCCAATGATGTTGGAGGACTGTTTCAGATATTATAAAGGGTGTCAAGATTGCAAAATATTTGGTGACATCAAACTAGCTCCAACATGAGCTATGAATCCCATAATCAAACCATGGCCATTTAAAAGATGGGGGACTGGTATAATCGGCTAGATATACCTCAGATCGCCTAAAGGCATAAGTATATCCTCGTGGCTACGGATTATTTCACCACATGGGTCAAGCTATTCCTTTGAAGAAAGTTATAGCCGTGGAAGCAATAGGCTTTGTGAAAGAATATATTATATACAGATTTGGAATTCTCGCACCATGACAACATATCAAGGGACTGTGTTCATGTCTGAGGGATTTCAAGACTTTGCAAAGGAATTAGGCATTAAGGTGGTAAACTAGTGGCCATATTACGCTCAAGCCAATGGTCAGGCAGAATCGTCGAATAAGGGACTCATCAAGATGATCAAATAAAAGATAGAAGGAAACCGAGAACGTGGCATACCACCTTTCTAGATTCGCTAGGGCCTATCGGGTTGCTTGTCATGGGCGAGTAAGGTGTCTCCACAACAGTTGGTATATGGCCAAGAGGCAGTATTACCTTTGGAGGTTAGTATCAGCTCGAGACGGATTAGTAAGCAAGACAATTTACAAGTCGATGACTTTAAGAATCTGCTAGTAGATAATTTGGAGGACTTAATTGAGTATCGGCTTAGAGCGTTGGAGTAGATCGAAATGAATAGGGCACGAGTTGCTAGATATTATAATAAAAGGTAGCTCTAAGACGTCATGATGACTAATTGATTTGGAAGACCGTGTATAGCGATATGCCCTAGAGGCAATAATGTAAGATGATTGTATTACATCTATGTTTATCTATGTTTATGTACTCTCGAATAATATGTTATCGGTTTCATGAATAAATGCCGCTCACATTGTTCATCAAGTACGACTTAGTTGTGAGACACATTGTTTATACAATCATATTCTAGATGATCCTCGATCTCATATCATTATATGGAACAAGAATGATTTAATCAAAGACATGTATTGATTGATAGTAATGTTTCATATACCATAGATATAGAGATATCAAATTAAAAATGTGGACACATGTGAAAGATCAAGTAGGCCTAAGGGGTGAATAGGCCCTTTTATTTTATCGTTCTTGTTGAGTTATTAGTCAAGATTAAAAGGAACCCAATTACTCTAACTAATCTACTCAACAAGTAATAACAAGAATTATTGACATAAAGTAAATGCGGAAACATAAATAGGGACAAGAAATTTTTTCCCATGGTTCGGAGCTTCACTCCTACATGCACGTTGAGGCAAGCTCTTGCTCATCACAAGAACCAGCCTCCTCTCGAGCTCGCTACTCGTCACCACTGTGGTAGTCCTTCACACTGCAAGGTGGACTCAAGAACCTTGTACATCGGATCAAGAGCGCCCACAAATGCCAAGGCAAACTCCTTGATCCCCACGCCTAAGCACCATCTAGGATCGCAATCCCAAGAGTAATAAGAACAAACACCTCTCGCTTGGATCACTAATGACCACGAAGCACAACCAGAGAAAGGATCACCCACAAGACCCTTGATGCACAAGGATCACAACAACCCTAGCAAGAACCTCCAAATCTCAAAACCTCAAGAAGATCAATGAAGGAACACTCAAGAACATATGGTTGGAGTGAGAGAGGTTTTTGGATCTAGATCTGGGCTCAAGTGACTGTTTTTGGAGTAAATGGAATGAATGGCACGAGATCCTAGGTCATCGGGTATAAATACCCCCAAGACAGAGCCGGCTGCCTTGCTTGAACCGGACCGTCCGGGCAACACGGCGCCCGCTATCCCGAGAGGTGCTGGAAAATAAAATTAACAGAGCACCCATAGTGTTACCCGGACCAGGGCAACACTGCCTCGGCTTGGGAAATAGCAAGAAAAATAACAAAGCGGTGGCCGGCTTGCCCGGACTGTCTGGGCTCAGTCCGGACCGTCTGGGTAACGCTGTGCCCGCTCGGCTTGCTCTAAAAAATGATCCCGAACTCGCAATTTGATTTTTGCCATTGCTCGAAGGTATCCCGGCTACTCCCAATGCTTCACCGGGCTTAGATTGACAAGGAAAAATATGAATATTGAAAGGTTGTGCTCCTGGTCAAACAATGCTCCTAAAAGAGAGAATTCAATGTTCCCCTCTTAATAGTACGGTGTAAAAGAATAATAAAGAAAACCCTAGTACTAAAGTGGGTCAACTTGACTCCCGACCCACCACAACAAACCTTGGGTCTTCACGTTTGATGCCGTACAATGATGGATTTTGATGGGTCCATGAATTCGAGATTTCCCATCATCGTAATCTTAACAAATATAGAATCCTCTCATCAACACCAAAACAATATAACTATCGGTCCAAAAGGGACCGAGATGCTTTCAACATGTTAGAGAATATGGTGTTGGATAGACCTACTCTAAGACACTGCTGAGATTGTTATCTTCATATGCCATCAACCTATAGTTTCAAGTTTGTATACCTATATGATCCTTAGACCTGAGATTATCATTGAATCCCAGCATACATAGTTGTATACTTTGGGGTTATCAACTGCTACATCGTAATTAGGTAGTTATAAAAATAGCTTTTGGGTATGATATGAAACATGACGTGGGTTGTGAGCGATTAAGATGGAATTTGCTCCTCTTTGATAACAGGAGAGATATCTCTAAGCTCCTCGATGTGATTAGATTAAAAAGTGTATAGCCATGCCAATGTGATTAAAGAGTTAATCATGGTTTAGAATACAACACAAGATCGAGTGAATAGTCGAGCTATCACAAGGGTGGCATGCATCTCATCTTGTGCTTGACTGGTATCGTGTGGCAAAGGGATCGGTATGTGAGTATATCAAGGTTTAGTCGATATGATCATTCTGTGCATTCGGGGGTCAATATGTTTTGCTAGGAACCACTATTGACTTATGGTTCGGAAAGGAGTTTTCGGAGCCATGGCCACGCATGAAGCTAACGGGTCACACACTTAACGGGTTGGAATATGTCTAATGGATTAGATTCATTAGTGGGTATCGCGATACTGATCCGTGTAGGATTACAGTCTTACTGGAATACTGATTCGTAAGATTAGTCCTACTAGGATACAGATCCGTGTAGGATTGAGGGTCCTACTAGGATACTGATCCGTATAGGATTAGAGTCCTACTGGGATACGGATCCGTGTAAGATTATGAGTCCTATTGGGATATTGTCACATACCAAATTTTTTATTTTGGCATAAAATTTTTTGGCAAAAATCATAATTATATTTCTATAACCATTCCAAATTTTTAAAGAATTTTCCAAATCAACTTCCTATTTGTTCCCTAAGAAAAATACCTTATCTATCTTTTTTCAAAAATATAAATTTCATAAAATAATAAATATTATTTCATATTTGGACTCTACTCATTTTTCTGGATTTTTAGAGATTTATTTCATATTTTTTCGAGTCCCCTATAACTCTCTATGAATTTTAAAGCCATAAATAAATTCTGGAAAACCTTTTCTTTTTAAATTTAGAACCTTCCTTTTTAGGAAAACCCCTGGAGTACGCTTTCCTCTTTTGGAAATGCGTCTCCACTTAAGTCCATCCCAGCCGGACATCTCACTGACCCGTGCACCCCTTCTGTCAGCCTCTATCCCAAATCTAATCTACCCACAAAGATCCTCCCGAATCCAACGGCCTCTCCTTCCTCCTCATTTCGCCGCCAAATTTCATCGACCGCTGCCGCCCATCGAACATGATGCCGCCATTGCTTTACCTCTCCTCTACCCCGATTTCGCCACCACAAAGAAGCCCACGCCGCCAATCTATCCCGCCACCTCACCATCCTCACCCACCTTCCACGGCCACCCACCCGCCGCCACCATTAACGCCGCCATTTAAACTCCCTGCTCAGGTTCGCTACTCCACCCCAAATTTATAAAAACCTACCCCGACACCACATTTCTCCCCAAGCTCCATTCCTGCTCCTTTCTTCCCTTTCCATTGCCCCGAGCCATCCTCCCTGCCGCCTTCTTCCCTAGCTCCGGCCAACCTCCCTTACGCCACTCCGATCTCTCTTAGCTCCCGACTCTTATAACCAAAACCGACCACTCTTCCCCACGAAGCTAACCTGATCATCCTCTAACTCTATTGCTCACCGGAGTAACCCCGCCGCAGCTACCCCGTTACACCACCGCCGCGGCCTCGTCGCCCCACTAGCTCCGGCCATCCCGAACCTCACCACGACCACCAAAAGGATCCACCTAGCCGTAATTTCATTAATTTCCATCCAATTCCTCGCCGCCGGCCTCCCTGTTTTCTCCGTTCACCCACCTCCTGCCACTGACCAAATGGCCCTACCTGTCAGCTGCCTCGGCCAAGCCACGCGTGCGCCCTCCTCCCACTGCGCACTGGGTCCCGCGTGTCAGCTCGCACTACGCAGCTAATTGGGCCGAGCCCAATACCAGTAGCCCAGTAAGGATTTAAACTCTTTTTAATTTCTAATTTCACCTGAATTATTTAATTTTATTAAAAATACCAAACTACTTCTATAAATTCTATAAAAATGTTTAAAAATCTAAAATCAGATAAAGACTTTTATAAAAATATAAAATACCATATTTTCTAATAAACAAACCTTAATAAATCCTTTTTACTCTCTTCTTGTATATTAATTTTTTTAAAATTTCAGAAATAATTTTTTAAATTAAAAACCTTTGAAGCAAGATTAGCAAAACCTTCCTATATAAAAGTTACTCAAAATTATATCTTACATCTAGAAATAGTACCCCTACATTAGTAAAACTTACAGAAATTTAAATTTGAATTTAAAACCCTTTATTTAAATAAATTAGAATTTCCTTAAATATAAAATTATGCTAGTAAATTTTACATGTCCCACTCAATTTATATAAGCATTTCTATATAGGATTATAATACCAAAATCAATTCTTCTAATTATTATCATTATAAGGTCAAATAAAAATACTAATATTCCAAAACAGATATGAAAATATGAACTTTGTCCTATTATATATCAATTTACCATAAATAAGTTGTAAAAATCTCCCATAATTATTATTTATAATCACCAATTATCAATCACATACACTAACCCTAGCTTTATGATGCCCAAAGAAAATGCCTATTTTTACATTAACACTCCTAACCTTTTTCTTTTAGAAAATATTTTTAAATCTCTAGAAAATCGCACAACCCATCACCATTTTTACCCTAGACCTTTTATATATATATTTCATCATTTATTTAAAACTTTTCTTATTTGAATATTTATTGGAATTTCTCTCTTTTTCTATTTTTGCATGTATAGACGATGAACTACGCCCTCTAGAAGTTTTAATAAAATTTGACCAGAAGATATATTAAGTGTGATCCGATCTCCAAATAAGGCAGGTTTTCTGCCCATGAAGCATGTTGAATTCCCAATTTCAGTTATTATCTATTTATTACATTTGCTTTCTAGTTATTTGTTTAAGAATCATCTTTTATTTAAATTATGGTATTTAACATTTTATGTAGAATAGGTATTCCAAATTCACAACCAAAAGGCCACCTAAAAATGAATAAACTTGACTATACCCTAGTGTAAGAAAATCTAGATATTTAATTATTTCAACAGGTAGGATAGTATTCATTTGTCTTTTGGATAGACAATGAACTGAAGACGAAAAATTTAAAAAGTATAGGCATGAATTACCAGATGGGTAATTGCATGGGTAAGGTATTGCCTTAGTGTTTTTGCAATACCTATTGGAATGTCGCCAAGTAGTCACCGGTTATGATCGTATGAGGCCACCATTGCCGTGTATCTAGGATATTGGGCCAAGTGATTCATATGTTACCGGCTGTGTCTATGCGAAGGCCAATATCACCGGGGTTTTCTCCAATGTTTGCTTATGTACGGAACATTGCAAAACTTGGAGTAATAAGAATAGAAATGACACATTAATCATCCATCTATATAAGGAGCTGTTATATAGGTAAAGCTGGATAGGTTTTGCAGAGCTAATAACAAAAACATTAATGGACCTTACTTCAGTCATATGAAGTTGTGTCAACTGGGTGATACCTATTTCTATTCAAATAAATCCATGAATTTTAAAAAGATAATGGTTGTCAGATGAGTTAAAGATGGAGAAAGGAGATAATGGTTTACAAAATCATTTAAATGTTTTAGAAAACAATTTTAAATGATGATGCTAAATCTTAAAATGTTGCATTATATACTCCAAATAAATACAGCCTTTACCTTTCTTTAATTCCAATTGCATATAGTTAATATTTCATTTTTATGGAAACATGCAAGAACGATTAGTACTTACCCACATTATGTGGGCAAATTGTTTATTTCTTTGAACAGGATCCACTTTATAATCGAAATAGACATTCATGAAGAAGACCGAATTGTGATAGGATCGATTTCTAAAGTTTACCTTATGCTCGTGCTTTGCCTATGGTATATGGGCATGTATTTTCCTTTTATTACCAGTTGTAACTTCACTTTCGTTGTAAAATATTTTGTAACATGTAATAAAATAAGCAGGCTGTGTGCTATTTCTGAGTGCAATTGAAATCCTGGACAGTTAGCATTTGGGACAATTTCTGGTAAATTTTTACCGGGAATTGGGCCGTGATAGATATTGATCCATGTAGGATTAAGAGTTCTACTAGGATACCGATACATGTAGAATTAGAGTCATATCGATATTGAACCATGTAGGATTAGTCCTACTAGGATACGAACTGTAGGATTGAGAGTCCCATCGATACCGATCCGTAGGATTAGAGTCATACTCGAACACGGATCCATGTAGGATTAGAGTCCTATTGGGATACGGATCCATGTAGGATTAGAGTCCTATTGGGACACCGATCCGTAGGGTTAGAGTCATAATGGGCTTTAGCGAGAAGCCCATTAGTGCGCCTATATAAAGCGAGGCGCGGGATGGCGATATAGGAGTTCGCCACCACATAACTCTAGATGTCATGCCCCCACCGACTCCTAGAAACCCTAGCCGCAGGCGCTGCGGTGCTAGCACACCAACAAGACGGATTCTCGCCTCGACGGTAGATATCGAGAGACACTGCTAGAAGTTGTTACAAATACCGATCGGTGATAAGGAGAAGGTAGGTAAGATCGCCTACTTCTCTACTACAAAGATGTATGACATCATATGGTGGTGATTGTCGAGAAAGGACGCTTAGCTCGACGTGAACAACTACCTTTTGTACCTCAACACGCACGACGTCGGACTCAGCCAAGGTAGTCAGAGTCGGGATCCTAAGTTGGATCGATTTTTCCCAGAAAGAATCGAATCTTAGTATCCAATTGTAAAATCGAGGATTCTATCTAATTTATAAAATAAATATATTTTTTGTTCTCCACTATACTTTTATATTATTAACATGTAGTTTAGTATAAAATGGCATGATATATATATATACATAGAGAGAGAGAGAGAGTTGGGCTACCGTCCTTCGCGAAGCACGGATAACGCCGTGCTTTAAGGCCTAGTTTGAAAAATTGAGGCTCAAATGGCCAATCCGAACTATCCATCTTAATCTTCTCGCTTAAATCTTAGATGACCAAATTTTGTATTTTTTAAATTTTTTTGCTATTTGTTTTATATTTTTGAAAACCAGCCATTTGGACGCTTCACGACTAATTAGATCGGTGATTTTCACAAATACAAAACAAATAGCAAAAAAATTCAAAAAAACGAAATTTGGTTGTCTGAAACATTTCAACGCCAAGATTAAGATGGACGGTTCAGATTGGCCATTTGAATTTTAGATTTTTCAAACTAAACGCGAAGCATCTACACATCCGTGTTTCATGCAATCAGAGTCTAACTATTATATATATATATATATATATATATATATGTATATATCATGATTCGATTGAATCACACATTAATTAACATTATGGTTGCCGTCAATTATCAGAAATTTAGCATGAAAAATTTCAAGTAGGGGAAAAAATACTGAACATCACAATAAGAACCAACCATGATCCATGAGAAAGATACAATCATAGCTTCTAAACTATGTCCGAGAGTAAGAGCATGATATGTAATACATAACAGACCAAATATCTATGTAATAGCTTCTAAACCATGTCTGGAGTAGGATCGCGATTCTATAGGATTCTACACGATTCTACCATTTGAATCGCGATCCTACTCTGATCCTATGTGATCCCGATTCACCAAGTGACTCGGATCAACATGCTTCCGTGAGGATCAGAGAATCGCGCGACTTCACGAGTAGGATCGCGACCTTAACTACCTTGGACTCACCATCTCGACTCTCCTTTCGCTATGATCAAGCGCCAAGGGTAACGATCCGTGATTCTCTACTTACATGATGTGTTGGGTGTTCACGGTAGAAATTTTTGAAATTATGCTAGCGTAGCCTACCCATTCCCTTTCAGACAAGATTACCTATCGGCCGAAGATAATCGCTATGGAAAATGCTCACGTACATAGGAGGGACCTTACCGTATAAGCCGATCAGTACCGGCAACTCTTACATTCTGGAGACATCAGATGGCAAAGTATTTTGCAAGGCGATCAACAACAGATACTTGAAGAAATACTACCCTAGCGTTTGGGATGGTGCCTGATCATGGCTACTATGGCTGGTTGGGTATAATAGCTGACGTAAGAGACGTCGCCTTAACGTTTTTAGTACCCCCCAACACGTTGCTGTAAGGGAGGTCCAAGTCAAATGAACACTGATTGAAAACAAAAATGTGATACTTGTATTAAAATTTAGAAGTGCGTTACATCGGATGAAGGCCCGCAGGCCAAAGCAAAAAGGAAATTACAGAATTGGCTCATAAGGCCAAAAAAGAAAAGTACATAAAAAAGCTAATCTATTCGGTGTCGGATTGGGTTGGAGTTGGGTGGATGATCTTGGAGACAGCTGTCGGTGTTAGATTGGGTTGGAGTTGGGTGGATGATCTTGGAGACAGCTGTTGCAGTGGCCGCCAAGATCTTCTGAACCTCCTTGACGATAGCTTCGTCTTCTTCATCCAATCTCGACGGGATGATCCGTGTCTTCGCCGCTTCACGGTTATGATGTAGCCTTTGACCCGCTTCTACATCGTGGTCGCAGCTACCGCTTCCTCTTGCTTTTTGGAGATAAGAGCGAGATGTTCCTTGGTCGTTTTCGCTTCTCCTCCAAAGATGGCGATGGAGGTGATCGCGGTGTCAACGGCCTTGGCGGCATTGGAAGAAACCACAGAACATGGGTTCGCTAGTCGATCCTAGACTACATTTTGAACCGGCGACTCCAAATTTCTGGATGCCATCGCCCTATGGACTATCGGTGTAACCATCGAATTAGCCAATGACCTATCCTTCCCTATTTGTCGCCTCTCTCTAGGTCAGCAAAACCTCTAGTAATTTTAGAGTGTGGTGGCATCGAGTCTAGGAAGCAATTTTTCTCGCCGATCAGCTTGTACGGTATTATCTGGACCGTCTCTATCCAGATCTCCCTGACCTCCTAGCCAATCCACAAACCCAAACCCCTAACCCAGATGATAGTGAAAATGCTTCATCAGCTCAACCAAGCTCTTCCACTTCTTCTAGTAACCCATCGACTTTTTTTAGTAGTTTTAATTTTCTTTATAGTACTTAGTCGATTGTAATTATTCTCACCGGGTTTCTTGCCGATCGACAAGGGTAAGGTCATGTTCCAATTGGGGTTGTGAGTTACTCATCATCCGACCTGCACCCAAACGCTCCAACACCCTCCGAGCTGGTGACAAAGAAGGGAGGCACCAAATGTAATTTTTCTTATCGGCTTTACTTCCTTTTCACTGTTAGCCAATACTAACTTTCCTTCTCCAGATGTATCCAAGCGCGTCACCAATCAGAAGGAAGCACCAAGGCCTAAGAAGGCCAAGAAGCCTGCGCGCCCACTCCGCTTGACAACGCCGACCACGACTTAAGAGTGCATACCGAATCTCATCCTCATGGGTCAGCTAATCAAGAGGTTTCTTCACTGCCCTTTTCTCCTTTTTGCAATATCTTATCTATGAATTACAAACCATCTCTCGTTACATAGGATGTGATTTTCGACATCACTACCATCACCTCCCCGTCGGCCACCAAGCCGACGTAGTTGCCTCTGGCTATCATCCCTATCACCAGGTACTTAATTCATCTTTGGCTAATGTCTATTTCTTATGGTAGAACACGCACACTGACGACAATTATCTTCTTCAGGCTCCTCCTAAGCTGGTCAAGGGCTTCTCTAACCCCACCAATTTGAGGATGAGGACGACGATGCCACCAACACCCGTCCTATGACTGACCTATCCAGGATCTCCGAGGAGGCGGGATGACTATTAGCTTCAATGAGCTTGTCTCCCACGACTTTGGAAAAACTCTGAATGTTAGAATTCCTTTTGACCTACAATGCTGATGCCCTGCTCCAAGATGCACAGCTGATTCGGAGCGCCATGCAAGACTTGGACATGGTCCTCCCGAAGGCCACACAGAATGCCATTTTGTGGGCCTGTGACCTCAACTCACATTGGGAGAGAGTAGCATTGGCCAAAGAGAGGATGGCCAGACACGTGGCTCAACGGGATGAAGAAGATCTCCTAAAGTCCCGGCAGCTGACGCCAACACTCAACAAGCTGCTTAGAAGAAGCTTGCTAAGACCTCCTCTAATGCTGCTAAGGCCATCGACGCCGCCCAAACCTCCATCGCCATTTTGGAGGAAAAGCTAAAGGCGGCCAAGGAGCAACTCGCTCAAGTCTCTAAAGAGCGAGAGGAAGCCGACGCCGCCACTCTTCTCCAGAAGCAGATGGTTAAGGACAGCATCATCACCGTGAAGCAGCAGAAGGCGAGGATAGTCGAAGTCCCGGGATTGGATGAAGAAGACGAGGCCATCATCTGGGAGGTTCAGAAGATTTTGGCAGTTGCTGCTACGGCCATGTCTAAGGTCATCTCGCTTCCACTCCGAGTGAATCGCTTTATGTATCTTTTCTTTTGCAACCTTTTGAGCCGATTCTATAATTTTTCTTCTTTCTAGCCTGCATGTCTTTTCCTTCGATATACCCTTTGACAATTTCATCAATATATTTCAGTCTTTATTTCCATATTCCCTTGTCTTCAATTGCTCCTGTCATTCAGACAACAACGTGTTAGGATGACAACTAAAATGCTAAAGGCGCTGCTTCACGCTGGCTATTGTACATCCAATCGCCTAGATTAGATCCGATTAGGTTCCACCCATATGCTAGGTAATATTTCTTCAAATACCTTCCGTTGATTGCCTTTGGAAACACACTTTCCTCCAATGTCTCCAAAACGTATGAGTTGCTAGGAACCGATCGGCTTATACAGTATGGCACTTCCCATGTAGGCTACCACTTCTCATAGTGGTTATCTTTCGTTTTATAGGTAATACTGCTTTTCTATACTAACTCAAATTTCCTCAATGATTTGGAAACCACCTCATTATTGTAGTACTTGGCAACTCATGCTTTATTTTTCTCAATCTATTCTAGCACTCTAAGCCGATGCTCACCAAGTCCTTCAAATTATCCATTAGTAGATTCTGAAGTCATTGGCATGTAAATCTTCTTGCCTGCTGATACGTAGTAAGCCAATGTTGACTTCTAGTGGCAACACCGTCTCTTGGCTGTATACTAGCTGATAAAGAGAAACCTTAGTCGCTCCATGATAGGCAATCCGATAGGCCCATAGTGAATCCAATAACGCCATGTGCCACGCCCTGACTTCTCATCTATTTTTCTTAATCAATTTAATCAACCTTGTTTTATGATTCAAAGATGGTCATTAGCTTGAGCACAAGAGGGTGATGAGTTTAACACCTTAATGCCCAACTCTTTGTAAAAATTGAAATCCTTCGACACCTAACAAGATTCCTTGATCGCTTGTTATCGCTTGAGGAATTCCAAATCAGATATGATATGCTCTTTAATAAAGCCGATAGCTTCAACAGTTGTAACCTTCTTTAAGGGAATAGCTTCAACCCACTTACTAAAATAATTCGTAGCCACCAATATGTATTTATGCCCTTTAGACGATGCATGATATATTTGGTCGATTATATCAATTTCCCAACCTCTAAACGGCCAAGGTTTGATTTTGGGGTTCATAGCCGATGCTGGAGCTAACTGAACATTGCTAAACATCTGAAATCATGACATCATTTATAGTACCTAAAACAATCCTTCATCATCGCCGTAAATATCCGATCCTCCCGATCAACCACTTCATTTCGTGAGCCAATTGGTGTGTACCACGATGTCCTCATGAACTTCTCCTACGATTTACTTTAGCTTCCTCTCAGATCGAGGCATTTCAACGGTATCCCTTTCAAAGTCTCGATTCTATAATACACCATCGAAAGCAAAGACATACTTCAAAGCCCTTCTTTTCAACTTTTTATCTTTAGAACTAGAAGGATTTTGCAAATACCCGATGATTTCTTGCCTCCAATCGGCTTCAGTCACTGTGACCTCTATTATGTCCTTTAGCTCCATCATCTTCGGACAGAACTTTCTCCTTTCCCTTCTTTGATACTTCAATGGTATTGACAGGGAAAGGTTTCACATCCACTTGCACAGCGCTCTTGTCTTCAAATTTAAGCCTTCCATCTTCAATAGCTAATTGATTTGCTATCCAAGATATTGCAATCATTGGTGTTATGAGAATATGAGTTGTGCCACTTGCAATATCTTTTCTTTTTGATCACTTCTGGTGGTGACGGTAATACATGACCCTCAGGTAATTAGATGTGATTTTCTTGAAGTAATAAATCAAATATCCGATCGCATTTGGTCAAATCAAACGAATACTTTACTTCCAATCGGCTTTTGGATGGTTTAAGACAAGTGCATACCAGCTGTTTCTTGTTCCCCTTAACCCACTCAGCTACGTTAATATCTCTAGGATCTTCATCAGTCGATTCTTCATCATCTGATACATAGTTGATGTAACCGATTTTGCTATCGCCTTCTTGAATTTGTTCCTAACTTTTATTCTCTACTTAATCCGCTGTGAGTTGATACACATTGAGCCGCACTACTTAGATCTAGGAATTCTTGTCCACCAAACTTTCCTTGATATGTGGTGGCGTGCCTTGATATGAGAGATCGGCTAGTCAGGCATTTGGCAACACCACGTTATACTACCGATTTCATATGTCCCTGACTCGCTTGATGTAGTTATTAACCGATTCCCCGTACTTATATCGGACTGTGTTGAGATTAGATATCCTTAATTCTGTGTTGTCATTGAAAAAGTACTCGTGGAATCGGCTTTCCAAGTTGGCCTAGGAGTTGATAAAGTTGGCGGGTAAGAAGTAAACCATGTGAACGCCGGTCCTGATAGAGACAATGGAAAGAGTCTCACATGATGGTGATCGACTCGGCCTCCTTCTCCACATTAAGCAAGGAATCGGCCAATATGCTGCATAGTTGAAGCCGATTCGTCGCCAGAGAATTTGGTGAAGATTGGAACTCTAAACCCCATGGGGAAATCGTATTGATCCATCCAGTCTGGGTATGTTTTTCTATATCCCATAGACTTCCCTTTCGGTTGAATTCCAAATTGATCCTCGTATTAGTAGCAATTTGATCAGCTATGTTGCCGATTGAGGAGACGTTCTTCCATTATCAGCCAGCTGCCCCCCCTCCCCACAGTGTCGAGTAGATATGTCCACTGAGGGAATTGTCTGCTCCCGATGTGGAGTGAAGATAGTTGGGCGAGCCGGTGTCAGCTACGTCTTTGCAGGGTCATACCCTCAATATGACTCAACATTAGCAGCTGTGTTCCTCGTCCATGGTTTGGGAGCCACCGGTTTAGCTGATGTATATGAGTATTGAGGAACATGAGTTTGTACTGGCGTTGGGTCGGGAATTGGTATCAGCCTAATACTCAGCTTGCTGAGTCGTTGGAACATAGTATGCTTGACTCGACATAGTTTGTGTCTAGTATGTCTATCTCATAGGCGATGGAGGAGGAGTCTGATATGCCTGCTGGAAGGACGTTGCCGGTGCCTAGGTTTGAGGATTTGGTGAGGGCACTGATGATCTGGTCCTTGTTGGGTATGAAGCCTAGAAATCGGTGCGCAGAAGCATAGGCATAGGCCCATTGTAATAGCCCATTTTGGGCCCTTTTAAAATTTTTTGCAAAAATTTCAAATTTTGGTTTGCATTTCATATATTTAGTATTCACAATCTGAAATTTCCAAAACTTTTAAAATCAAGATTCTATAAGAAATGCAAAATCCTTACTAATGTCCAAAATTATATTCTAATTTCAAAACCAGCTTGCTTAACCTAATTAAAATGTTGGAGTGAATTCTCAAAACTTAAATTCAAAAAATTGAATTTAAACCTATTTATCTCCTTAGAAAAAAATTATAAATTTAAATCCAAACTACATAGCAACTACACCTTTCCAATCAAATTCAAACCTTTAATTGCTAGTCCAAATTTTAACTTGATATAAATTTGGAATTTGTATTTGCAAACTAAAATACCAAATCCATTATTTTCAAATTAATTATTAATTAATTCCTTACCTTATGTTTTGCCCTATTTCAAATTTTAAATTCAAAATGTTCCAAAAAATATTTCAAATCCTCTTGGGCTCAGCCCAAGCTCAGGCTAGCCCATTGGGCCCAAACCGGCCCAGCCCATCCTCTCTCATTCTCTCCCTCCCTCCCTTCTCTCCCCCTCTTCCATGGTAGATGCGCCATGTGCATCCTGTCACAAGATAGCACGCCTCTACCCGTGTCAGCCGGGCGCCTCAACCCGCCGCTAGCGCCGCTTGCTCCACCCCTCGTGTCTTAAGCTTGTCTTGTCAAGAATCACAGCCTCATTGCACGACATCATTGTCACACAAGACCTCGAGGCCCCCACCACAGGAGCAGCCTCCCTCTCCCTCTCGCAGCTCACATTGCCCCCTTCGCCATTTCTACCTGCTGCTCCCGACTGTTCCCTTTGGCTCACCAATGACTCAGAAGCCCCCAAGCAATTCCTTGCGCCCAGAGCACCTTCAAGTGCCCCTCTTCACTTCCTTTCACTCAATTTTGGGCAGGAAACCCTGGAGCTCCCTGGCCACGACGCCCCTGTCCCGGCCACCACCACCACCCCCACGGTGACACCACCGTCAGGCTTCCTCGATCGCCGACCTCGTAGCTCCCTAGTAGCTCGTAGATGCTCCCCGTGCTAGCGAACTAACCGCCAAACCCTCCTCTTACTAGAGATGCATAGGCCCAAGGGCTCTTCCGCTCACAAGACTTGGCACTGCTGCCCCTGCTCGGCTGCAGTTAAGTCCCACCAGACATCCTAGGTCTCCTCTAGCCCAACCCGTTTTGAGAATGAACCACTAGGTTAGAGTATCGTAGCGCCGCCTAATCGGTCACCGAGGTCTCACCAGAGTTCGACCGGAGAGCCTCGCGCACGTGCCTGCCTCTCACTGACGGGTGGGACCACGCTGTCAGGAGGATTAAGTTTAAATCTTGCATGTTTTATCTTAAATTGTCATTGATAGGTGGGGCCATGACCCCATGAGTCAAGATAGTGAAGGCGATTGTTTTAGAATACGCTGCTCGTGAGGAAGATGCCCTGGGAAGGCATCTCGACTCGAGCCTCCAAGGGCCAACTAGGCCTCTTCGCAGTCGACTGCCCCTGACCGCCTTGCGCCACTTTCAAATTTCAAGTCCATTAGGATTTTTAGCCTATTTCCTATTTTAAATAATTTAGCACCTATTTATGATTTTCTAAAAATATTATTTCAACCCTAAAAATTATGAAAAAATTGTGACAAATACTAAAAAAAACAAGCTGAATCTAATAAAATTATAATATTGAACAGTAAGCCATGCTTAGCTTCTGTAATAATTTTAAAGCTTTATTTCCCAATTATGAAAAAGAATATATCTGTTTATTAAATTATTAAATGATATTTATAAATCATGGTAAAATTTTAGGACACCTTAAATATATTTTACGATTTACTATAAATATTTGGACATTTTTAACCTGGCCATAGTATACTATACACTATTTAGAGTTTTAAAAACCTTTTTTCCACTGATAAATTAATAACTCAGATTCCTTACTTAATTATTTAAAATATCAACTGAACTTTAAAATTTCACAAAAATTTACAAAAACCTTGTTAACTCAAAACTAATTATTAAAATTATTTAACCTATTCTATGATATAATAATATTGCCTTATTAAATTGAAAACCACTAAATGCCTTTAAATTAATATTTAAGATATCAAAAATAATTTCCAAAGCTTAATTTACCAGAAAGAAAAACAATAACTATAGGAAACTATGGCATATTATTCATGTCATGTCGATGATTCGTAAAACCCTAGTCTCGATGTTAGACTCTTCCCGTGCAAACATGCATCATATGTGTTGCTCGTGATATTTATATTTGGCTTTTATTGGAGTAGACATCAAGGATAATGAAGGAAGGTTCCAGACACCAAAGAAGACCCCAAGCCTCGTGACAAGGCGAGTTAACATCCAGTTAGAACATATTGGTACCCAATTTTTCAAAATATTTCATTTAAATTATCAAAATTGCATGCTCTTTAAATTATGAATGCCTACTTGTTAATCATGATATATCATGCCCTGTCATTACTTGATATTGCTCTACTATGAATGATCTAGTCTTGATGATATCATTCCTCATTTGATTTAACAATGATTGCCTTGATGATCACCCTTATAGCCTTGTTGTGTTGGAATAAAATATTTTAGATTCTTAAGTCTGGATTAAAACTGCTTAGACATTACTCAGGTCTAATTAATAACTTTTAGGCTTAGTCGCTTAGGAACGGTGAACCGACATTCACCGAACATGATTTTACATTAAAAACTTAGACATGAAACTTGGGTATGGCTTGTCATTGTGGTTGAGATTATGATAGTGGATGTGGTCCGACATGTGGTTAAGGTTGATCGGAGTAGCTAAGGCTATGTGGTGTGGAGAAGAGGGCTATTGGTTCACATACGGTGCAGAGAGGAGCACGGAGTAACGCGCGTAGATGTCAAGCGCTGCCACTTGTTTGCAGAAGGTGGTTCTGACACATCGTGTGCGCGGCACATGGAGGAACGATAGTAGAAGAAGGGAGTAATTATTAGATTAGCGTGGACTGGCTAGATCCGAGACTCTGAGGGCGGACTGCATGACGCCCGAGAGGCACGACAAAGTCACTGACCAGTTGCTTGTGGGAATTGGTTCCTAGCACCACAACGCATTGCCATCGCGTGGTAATGCGGATGTGGGGCCTAGTGGTGGCGAGAGCGCACCATAGCAAACCCTAGCCCAAGGGAAGGACATCATCATGTCGTCATCCGCGGAATGATCTAGGTCTGATGTCGCCAGGAGCCATGACTCTAGGGTGGGCTTGGCAACCCAACTAGGGAAGAACAGGCACTTCATGGGAGTGTGATCCACAACGTGTTTGCCTAACATGGAAGATGATGGTGGGAGTAAGGTGGAAACCTAGCGTAAGTTTGGGAGAATGTTTGGAAATAAGAACACAAACATGAAACCTTGGTTATATGAACTTTGGTTCAAAACTTCCTACATTATAGGCTTTGGTTATAAAACTTGCTTTCCGCAAACTCAAAACAACCCCAGCCTTTCCGTTGAAGCATCTATCACTAAATGCATTAGGTTGGGTGTTAACTTGCAAGTGCGGTTTGATTGTGTACTTACCCTCACACTCACTCACTGTTTAGATGAGGACTGCTTGGAAGACCCGTACACATGTTTTGAAGATGAAGAACAGGGATTTGAAGGCGGTTTAGGCGCTCCTCCATCCTATAGCAGAGATGCATAGTTGTTGGAGCTTACTTTTGTTATATTCTTCCGCTCAAAACTCTGCACTTTCGTTTGGATATTGTAATTTTTGGCCTTGAATGGTTGTATTGTACTATTTGCCATAAGGCAGTAATGATAGCACTAATGTACCGATTATGCTTAAGTAAGCTCAAGTGTAACGATTATGCTTAAGTAAGCTCAATGGTTGTATTGTACTATTTGCCATAAGACACTTAAGTACTTTACCGTGTTATGCTTAAATGATCCGGCTATGCAATGATTGCACTAGTGCACCGATTTAGGGACTAGTGCAAGAATCATTTAGGTGGACCCTCCCGAGGCTACATACCCATGCCCTATCGGTTGAGGAGACGCTGAAGCCGATGTAGCAGTTCTAGCGGCCATTGTAGCTTGAATCGGGGTCACGGCCGATAGTGTATTGCGAATGTGTTGGCAAAGTATGTTCTGGAGTGAACAAAGTGTCATTGGCAACCATCTCATGAGCTATCTCCTTGGCGCTATTCATGATCACTAGGCTAAGAGTAGCAATGAAGACCGACGATTGATTCGCCATAGCATGATGAACAAACGAGTGTACTATCTCCGACACTTCTTGGGGAGTTACTTCGTATTGAGTCTTGGTAGGATCGATCACCTTCGAGAGTTCCCCCTTTTGCACTATGTTTCTATGTCGGCTCTTCTGGAAAGATTTGAGATAAGCACGCCTTACTTCTTCCATCCACGTAGCCATGTCCTAACGCTGTTCTTCAGTGAGATCAGCGTCGGTCACTTGATGATATGGTCTTCAAAAATATTAGTCCGATCTTGGTGACCGGTTATCATATCCCACTAGGTGTGTCAAAAGGTGTGTTGACACCGAAAGTTGGTTTCAGCTAAACACACGTGAGATTACCTCTTGTTGCTAGTGGAAAGTGTGTGTTTTTAGAGAGCCCTCCCTCACTCATGCACACGAACTCCCCTTATATACTCCGGCCGCTCGCAAGCGTGTGGGATGTTACATTAATGACACTGCCATCAGAGCCACTATCCTTTCTTGGTTTCTTCATCCGCATCGCCGCTCGCCACCGCTTCGCCCCGTCCAAGGACAACTTGCACGTGATGTGAGGGCGCCGACACGCCGCCTCCCCGCTTTGCCTCGCAATGCAAAGTGAACGGAGCAATCATGCCACCAGAGGGTTTTATGCGCCTGGCCACGCCCGGTCATTCGCATTTAATGGCCTCAATCCAGTGCGATCTAGGAGAAGACTTAGAGATGAAGCCTTCCCTTTCTCTCCATCGTGCGCGTCCAAAGCTGATTGACAGCGGGGCCCTAACACCCCTAGCCTTGTCAACCAGCCACATGTCCTGGTCGTCCGCTCCGGCACCGGGGCTTGATCGTCCACCCGTTCACCGAGCGGATGCGTGCTTGGGCCAACCGGCGCCAGGGCCTGATCGCCCACCTGCTCGCCGGGCGGCCACGTGTCCTACATGTCGCCCGATAAGGAGGCCTGCACCCTTTCGTTCACCACGCGACAAGCTAAATCCTTTGGCAATAAACCTTTCCTTTTAACCCCTATGCCTGTGGTCCCACGCAACAGCGGTGGAGAGGCCACCCTGGTGTAGAATACACCGACAGTAGCCCCCGGGCCCGCCTAGGGGCGCGCGCTGGTCACTGGAGGACTTGCAACGTCTTCTTTGACCCTAACACGACCCAGGGCGGGGCCTACCATTTGCGCGGGCAACGACCTACTCCTCTCTACTTCCGCCATAACTTTGAAACCGCCGCGCTGTCACAAGACGCGATCATGGTCGGCGAAGCTTCACATCCCTACGCTGCAATCAATCGAATCGCCCGCCTCGCCACAAATAGACGCCGCCGAGCTATTTCTTCCTTTCGCCTCCTGCCAAAGTGTTTTCGCTTCGCGCCCTTGCTCGCCCAACTTTGACCATCAGAAGGCCGCTTCTCGCGCCACCACGGCACCGCGTCGTCAACCCACCGGGATGGCACCTCCGTTGCTCTTCTCCACCGTCGATGACTAGCGGGTGGAGAGGGTCTCCCTCATTGCGCCGGAGGGCACTTTCCAGTTCCGCGCGGGCACTGTGATGGCTAGGTGCCGCTCCGGCGAGATCGTCACCTTCATCTAGGCGCTCCTGGCGGGCCTGGTCCTGCCCTACTCCGAATTTTTCTTCACTTTCCTCCACTTCTACCACATCCAGCACCTCCACCTTACCCCCAATTCCATCCTCGCCCTTCCACCTTCGCCACCTCTCGCGAGATGTTCGTGGGGATGGCGCCAACTCGCCGCTTCTTCACATTTCTACACCTCCGCGCTCCACTGACGGTGGCGCGGTGGGGAGCTGCCACTTCCGCCTCCGCGACGACTCTGCCTCCTGCTACGTCCCATTCCAGATGAAGACCAACTGGAAGGTGTGGTGCAGCGAGTGGCTGTACATCGACGACGATAGAAGCATTAATGTCCTGGAGGTGTCGACCGAGCCCGCCGAAGCCAACGATGACTAGGGCTCCCTCGTCGAGGACTCGGCGGAGCCCCGGACCATGGTGGTATGCGTCAACCGACTACACGCCGCCAACTGGCCGAGGGGCTGATGGTCGCCAACTTCCTGACTCGGCGGATCAGCCCACTGCGCCGCCGCGTCCGTCTGGCCTGGCAGTACACAGGCGACGACAACGTGACCCGCACGCATCCGAGCCGTAAGTTCTCCTTCTTCTTTCTGGTTGGCTCCCGTGTCCAACCTCTGTTACTGAATCTTGCATGCCCTTGCCAGGTGACGGGAATCTAGCTCCCACCACGCTAGACTCGTGGTCGATGGCCGCCGCCACGGCCCAAGTAACCGGGAGTTCTACGGCGCCGCCTATTCGCACTCGAGCCGCGGAGCAGCCGATCGTCGGTCCTCCCCGCCTCGACTCCACCGGTCGCATGACGCCGCCCATGGCTCCGATGATCGTGACGGGCGCTTGCCGACGACGCCGCTGGCAAACGGCCGGCCACCGAGGATGCTCCAGACCAGGACCCGAAGAGGACCCGGACCGCGGCTCCAACTCCCACTCCAACTTCCATCGGCATTGCCGATGGGTCTTCTTCTGACGCCGCTGCGCCTTCGACTGAGGAAGACGCAGCGGCGCCGCCGCCTCCGCTCTCCAACACTCGTGGCTGCCGGCGCCCTGCCACTGCACTCCGCCAAGGCCAGTAGCCTCCCATGTTCCAAGATCGGCGCCAAGGCCATCCACCGCCGCCAAAGGTCGGCCAGGGGGACCGCCCCCAAAGAGCGGCTCAGGCTTCCTCCGCCTCCTACAGCTTCGGGATTCCACCTACAATGTATGTCTTTTCATTTTAAACTGACCTACTTTTGTGCTCGCCCGAGCCAACGCTTGTTCTCAGTGCTCAGTTTAACACCGTGGCACCCTAGACACCTAGGGGACCACGCCGCTAGTCGCCGTAGAGACGAACTCGGTCCCGGAGTCTTCGCGCGCCAAGGAGGTGGCCTAGGGCGCCGCCGATCGCATCAGTAGTCGCCACACCATCACGATTGTGCCCCGCGACTACTCCGCCTAGCTGACAAAGCTGGTCATCGAGCTAGGCCGGCTGCACATCTCGCTGCAGATGCACGCCACGACGAGCGCCCGCCAGGAGGCCTAGCTGGCGCAGCAGAAATGCCGCGGTTTGCGGAGGAGCCGGGCGCGAGAAGGCGGAGAAGGAGTCGCCGCCGCCGAAGTTCAGGCGCCGAGGCGAGGGCGAAGGACGCAGAGAAGGCATGCGGCGCGGCACAAGGCGAACTACGCCGCGCTATGCACAACTTCACCGTGATGCTCCGCCGCCTACCGCCAAGATCGCTGGAGCTCGCGTCGCTAGGGTGGAGCTAATGAGCCGCTGGAGCCCACGGCGATGCAAGACGCCTTGGCGCCACTCGCCGCCGAGGCTCTCGACGGCCTTCTTGCTGCCTTGTCCGACTTGTTCGCCCGTGAAAGAAGGGCCTCCGTGGCTGCTGCCGCCGAGTATGTGTTGGCTCGCCGCGACAAACCAAACCCTCCTTGACCCCGCAACCGCCGCCGGATGGAAGGAATCATGGCCCAGGCGCAAGCACGCGTGCACGAGGCCGCGTAGTACGTGGTAGGGCTGATGAAGATAGAAGCCCCGCCCCTCGACACCGTCGTGGAGAAGGCAGCCGAGGACGACGCTGGGTCTGTCGAGGTTTCCGACGCCGAGTGATGGCGCGGCCGGCGGTTTATCAAGCTTCTTTCTTTTTGTTTTGTTTTTTGTTTATTTCAGCAATCATGTACATATATCCATTCACGAACTTAATGAAATCGTCACCGTTCGCCTGTGGCTGGATACTTTATAATTGTGCATGATCGTGTGTCTGCATGACTTGGCGCCTGGCGGCCAGCCACCGAGCTTGCCGCGTGCCACTCTAGGGTGACCGGGCGATCAGCCCCTTAGCACTTTAGCCCTTCGTGACTTGTCCTGCCATCACAGATTACCACTCCCACGCGAGCGGGAGTTATTCCATATTTGCGTGAGAAAGCAAGTAGAAATTGCCTAAGTCCTTGTCGTGATGCCGCTAGTTGGTGCGTACTAGATTGTCACTTTTCCGCCACCATCTGGAGTTTATACCCTTGCAATCTCTTGGGATCAGACCACAGCACTTGCATGGTTAAGTTGAGGGTCCTTAGAGGTGGTAGGCCAGCGGTGCTCATGGTGGCACAGGGTGCCCTGCCCCGCATTGAGCACCGTGCCAGACTCATCCTCCAATTGCCCTTCCTTGCCCGACACGTGCTGGGCATCCACTTTTACTGTCTTCGCCGGCTTGGCCTCGCTCAAGGAGACCACCTTGACTTTGCCGGATGGACCAGGCGAGGCGCAGGTTCACGGAGGAGCCCCTGTGTTGGCAGCTGGCTTGGCTGTCACACAAGAATCGCTTCCGCCAAGTCCAGGCCCGCTTGTCACAATGCAGGCCTCCGTTTGTCCACCTTGATGACGATGGGGTCAAGGCCCCCGAAATCTTCACCACCATGTAGGCATAGTGGTGGTGATGAACTTGACCAACACCGTTGGCCAAGTAAAGCATTGTATGGGAGGTCGAATCAAGAACCTCAAGTCGACTAGCTTTGACGACACTGTCCTCGCCCCCAAAGGTGACAAGGAGGCGAACTCGCCTAGGGCATTGACTCGCCCCTAATGACTCCATAGAACGAGGGAGCAGGCAATAACTCCCATTCCGGAATTTGTAGCGCCTGAAACGCCTTGGAGGACAGGAGGTTGATGGAGCTCCCTCCATCCACCAACACGCGCCAAGCTTCGCTTTGAACCGTGGGCTAAACCACGATCGAATGTGCCCTAGGCAGCAAAGGTTTCGAGATGGTTGGCCCGATTGAAGGTGATCGCACCTCCACCACTTCACGCCCGCCGCCTCGGCTTGGTTCTCATGCGCAGACCTCCTCATCGCCAGCTTGTACTGAGTGTTGGAGGCATAGGTGGCCAAACCACTATGGATGTAGGCCACCATGTGCTCTATCCGCCGAAGGCCAACAGAAGGGGTAGTCGCCCTGTTGCCTCTAGGAGAGCGGCGCTCTTTGAGCCGCTTCTCCACTATCTTGCTCACAACCTGACAATCGGCTAGGTCATGAGCGTTAGACCGGTGGATGGGGCAATAACCCCTACCCCCCTTTTCCACACGACGGTCGTCACACCAATCGCGGCGGTCTTCACGCTATGGCCGGGTGTCCTTCTACTCAAGGCCGCGGCTAGGACTCGCCGAGTCCGCTGCCTTGCGCTTTTCTTCTTCTTCTTGTCCTTGGAACCATAACCCTTGGAGGTTTTGGCCTCGCCTCGCTAGGCTACACTGCTGTTCTGGAGGACCGGTCCCAAGCCTCCGCTTCCCGAGCGACTTAGCGCCAGGAGAAAAAATCCTCAAGTCTCCTTTTAGTTCTCACATTTACTCTTCTGTATTTATTTCTTTGTTGTTGTTGCTTGTGTTTTTAACTCTTGTTCTTGCAAGCTTGTTGATTAATATTATGAGGCTAATTCAACTTTAATCGTAAAAATTTTTAAGATTGCTTATTCACCCCTCCTTTAGACCATCGATTCTATTTTCACTCTTCAGAATATACGAGTTGCCAGGAACCAATCGGCTTACACGTATGGACCTTCCCACGTAGGTAACCATTTCCCATAGCGATTATACTTCGAGTCGATGGATAACACCGTTTTCCAAATTAGTTCAGCTTCCTCGAATGTCTATACTACCCTCTTGTTATAATGCCTAGCAACTCGTGCTTTGTTTTCCTCAATCGCTTCTAATGCTCTAAGTCGATGCTCTCAAGGTACATTGGTCTCCTTGAGTATTTTATCAAGAGATTCACTTTCTACTTTAAATTTAGCCATGTCTTTGTTTAGATAAGCAATTTTATCCTTTAGCAGCAAGTTTCCTTAACCAGGTCACTAGCACAATTTGCTATTCCACAAGTTCCATTAATACTAAAGTTTACTATATACATCATTAGTTAAATTTAGGAACCAAAGTGAAGTTTCTATGTTGCTACATGGTGTTTCACAAGTGTCCAAGGCTATATTATGAGCACCATCAACTGTGTTTATTAAATTACATTTCACACTAACCTCACAAGATTGAACTAGATGAGACTCATGTTTATCAAGATCAACGATGTCATAATCTAAATTCACGTCATGTTTAGCATTGTTGTTATATTGAGTGAGAAGTAACCCATCATCATTCTCCAAGACTTCATTTTTTCAATCAAAGTTTGAAACTCATTAGTCATGATAGCATGCA
The DNA here is from genome assembly GCA_036346145.1 of Olyra latifolia. NCBI lineage: Eukaryota > Viridiplantae > Streptophyta > Magnoliopsida > Poales > Poaceae > Olyra > Olyra latifolia. The sequence goes on from CM070533.1 coordinate 14,561,372, forward strand.
TTTTATTAAGAGTTTTAAACTTTGACTTCTCTTTAACTAGATCATGATTAAGATTATCAACTAAGGTAACAAGCTCATCATAAGAAAGGTTGGGATTTGTTACCTTGCCCTCTTTAGCCATAAGACATATGGGTGGTTGAAGAGGAGAAGGCACAGATTCTTCAATTGCAAGATCGGCCAGGCCACCTATTCTTGAATCATCATCGGTGGTCACTTAAGCTTTGTTCATCCATGACCATCCCCAATGAATGCTCTTTTTATTCCTTTCTTGTTGAACTTGGTGAATCTCATCTTCTTTGTGAATGTTTTCTTCCTCATAGCCTTATGATATTCCTTTTTTTGATCTTCATCACTAGCCTTGCTCTTGTTCTTCTTCTTGTCACAATTTATGCTATATGTCCATTCTCTCAAAGATTCATATCACCAATCTCAGAAAGAGACTTCTTCTTGTATGACGGAGGTATAGACTTCTCTTGATCTTCACGAACACTAAGCCTCTTGAGAAGTGTCTTGGATCGACGCTTGATAACAATAAGTTCTTGAGCATCGCCTTCAATGTTTCCTACATCACTATCTTCACTATCATCATCACTCTCAACGGTGGTCTTCTCTTTGGTCTTGAGTGCAATGCTCTTCTTCTTGATGAAGAGCTCCCCTTTTTCCTCAAGACGCATTGTGTGAGAGGTGGTTATTGACAAGAGTGTCAGGTGTCATTGTCCAAGCTCTTGGTCATAGAGAATAAGTGACCAAAGCATGATACTCGAGAGCAAAACCTTGACCATCTTTCGACAAATCTCAATATTTGAGAGAGTTTGTCCTCACCCTTAAGCTCATTGATGTGAGAATTCAATCTAAAGAACATGACATAACGCTTGCATTATGGAATATTTTAATATCATCAAATTTACCACTTAATAAGATACATTCTCTCCTCCATCACATCGGCGCTTCCCACATGAATTTCATTATGGGTCGTCCAAATTTTGTGAGTAGAGGACTAAGGCAAAACAACAAGCATTCTTGGTTGGCACATTAAAGTGTTTATGCTTCGCCTCCACCTCAAATGGGAGCCAACGGGTTTTTCAGGCAAGATAGCCAAATTTCACATGCAATCTACACATCGTAGCTCAAAGTTTCAAGGTAACATTGCATCCTAACCTTCCTATAAGTATAGTTTGTACCATCAAAGATAGAAGCCTTAGCAACACTTATAGACCCTCTCTAACAATCTTAGAAGCGGTAAGTTGCACTAAGAGCAACGATGCTCTGATACCACTTGAAAGGATCCAAGAGCCAAGAGAGGGGTGAATTGGCCTAACGTAATTTTTAAGATTTTGTGGTTTGCTTTTATATTTAATTTTAAGATTAAATTTTTCTACTACTAGAAGGAACTAAACAAGGACAATCAAACTAGAGCATATACCAAAGATACGAGTGAAAGATTGCGAAAACGCAAATGCATGAAGTAAAGGAGATAGGGGACAAGGAATTTTTTCCTGAGGTTTAGAAAAGGCTTTCCCTTTCTTTATTTTTCATTGGAGCATTCTTTAAGAAGAGGAGTATCGCTTCAATTTTACTCGGGTAGTCATTCATTGCTCCGGTAGGTAGACTCCGACCTTCACAATGACTTGAAGTCTCTCACAAGCTCCTCCTTGAGAGATCGCTAAACACCAACTCCAAAAGTAAGAAACTTCAGTAATAAGCTCGAGATAATTTGATCTTGCCGGACTAACCCTTCCATGGAAGCACATAAGGAGACATGACACTCAAGCTCTCATGAACTCATTCTAAGATAGAAACCCTAGTTTTTTTGTGGCTCTCACTCAAATGAACTCTAGGATCTGTAGTGATTTAGCACAAAACAAAGGGTACCCTAAGTCCTTATATAGGCCACACTAAAAAACTAGCACTTGGGACCTATTTCAGCACAGGCCCTGTTGGGGCCGTATGGTACGGCACGCGGAGATCCCGTATGGTGCGACCTGCCTAGAACATATGGAAGCTGCGACATAGCCCTCCCAAAAACTTACTAGACCAGACAGCCCAAGATGTCAGATGGTATTCCGCACTATACGACGTGCTGAGACGCCCAAACACCTCTTTTGGACATAACTATCCAAATATTCCTATACCATACGATGCACCAGACAACCAAGACAGATTTCATCGATGAGACCATTTGACGCCCCATACAAGACTGCACTATATGGTGCTCTAGGGCAGCCAAGACGGACTTATCGACAAATTATCCTGGCGCCTGCACGGTACCCCATATACCATACGCAGGCGCTAGGACTCCCCAAGACCACTTTCTAGACCAAATAGGACAGGGTGCCATGAGGTACCCTGTACCATATGGCACCCATACCCTAGCAAAGCAACCACGCTAGAACCCTATGGACCAAATCGGACAGGTATCATCTGCTACCCCGCACCATAAGGCACCCATGTCCTAGAAGCAGTAAGATAGACAAAAAGGCTCTAGAATCCATCTAGACCTAAGTCAAGTGTGCTTCATAGACAGAATCTAATCCAAACACATTAGAAACAACTCAAACCCCTAAAAAAATAGAGCAAATACATAAAAAGCCCCTAGAGAATCTAAATGTACCCTTCTCAATGCCTGTGTTCATCCTAATTCATCCTTAGCCTTGACGTTATCTTAGCTTTGCCAATTGACGATGTATCCATTGTCATCATTACTAAAACTTCACCAAAGTCTTACACATATATAGAGGGTCTCTGAACCTTACAACTTACACATATATAGAGGGTCTCTGAACCTTACACCCTAGTTTGGAAAATCAAACATGATTGTCATAAAAAATTCCAAGAAAGAAAGGGGAATCAAACCCTTTTGCAAATTTCTTGCCCAATTTCACTGAACTACACTAATCTGCAAAACAAATTCACGAAATTAGACCACTAATCTTTGCCTTAAAAGAACATAAACAAAGAAGAATTAAAATGAAATAGTACACGAGAAACTGCACAGATCTTGCAAGGACTCATTTGTTGTTCCAATTTAATCCAATGCCACAAACACCAAATAAAAAAAACAAAAGAGAGATGCAGGGGACGAATGGGGCACTAGGTGTGCAGCTATAGGAGGTTTCCCCTACGCCGCTGTGCCTCGATCCCAGTAGTGCCCTCCACAACCGATGATGTGGAGGCAGCGGCTTCCATGGATGGAGACGGTGGAAGGCAAGTCAGTGGCTAGAGCAGGGCAGCGGCTCGAAGAAAGTGGCGAGGAGGAGGAGCGAGGATGGAGGGCGATGGTTGAGACAGTTGTCATGGCTTGCTTGTTATGTACTAGCTCGTGGGCTTTGTTGGGCAAGCTAGTGGGTCAGTGTCCTCATGTTTGGAGGCTATGCAAACAACTGGCTCGAATGAGCCTAACGAGCGGCTCGAACTCGTCTCGAAAATCGTCGAGCTTAAAGTAGACCTGATTATGGGTAGTCTAGCCTGGACTCAGCCCAATTTTTTTAGGATAGACCGGGTCGGACTTGACCATGGAGCCGGGATAGGGCTTTTGCTCAACAAAATTTTACATGTAAACTGCGGACTGGGCTGTCTGGCTTTGGGTTTTTGGTTGGGCTTTTGGGCTGTGCTTAGGCTCAAGAGTGCAGAAAATAAATCGGGTCAGGAGAGGCTGCAGAGCACTGGTCCTTTTCAAGCCTAGCCAAAACCTGGCCCGAGCCGGGCCAAGGGGTGATTAGGTCCAGCCGAAAGGCTAGCTTGACTTGGTCTGTTTCTACTTCAAGCCGAGCCGAGCCTCTCCGAGTAGAGTCGAGCGTAAGCCGAGCCATGTGCCTCGAGCTTTTTTTTTCCAAATGCGTAGACGATCCTACCGCCTCCCATCGCCAAGCACTCACTACCTACACCACCGCCTAGACCTAGACAACTAATCTAATCAACCGATCTTGCTCAAGTTTGTTTGGTCCTGCTCATCAGATTTAACCGGTCTAACGAGCAAACGAGTGGGGTCTTGGCCTAAGCGCGGTTCGCATAGTGAACCGGGCCAAACAGGACCGTCCCGATTTGGTCAAAATAATATATAAAAATAAGAAAATGATTATATTTAATAAATATGTGTTATAAAATAAAGAAATAAATTATATATTAGAAAAAACATATATATATATATAAATATATATACACTGGACCTAACCGAATCAGGCCACCACTATATGAACAGAACTATATATATAGTGAAGCTAAAGGACACCTAGGTGTGCTTTAGTTAAAGGACGCCCACTTTTATATTGCGCCACGTGTCCCCCTACCCTTCCCCACCTCTCCCATGTGTGCAGCCTCGAGCAGGGCCGATATAGTAAATCTGTGTATCCATTGTTGTAAAGTTGCACATAGAAAATAGTAAAAATATTAACGAACAAAAACCGGACAAAACTAATTCATGTGCATGCACAGGTGCATTAATGATGTGATTATTTTTCTTTTTTTTCACTTTTGCCGTTGACTGAGAGCTCCGATTAACAAACCGTTTTCACATACATGTTTTTAACATTTTTTTTAACAAAACTAGACCGATCATGCATATATATTTTTTTAGTAAAGTGATTTACTATACCTTACAAGGAGCTTTGCTATAATCTGAAAACACATCTAATGTTTCATTTTAATCATGTTCGGGTCCTAGTAAAATTTCCTATAAAGTATAGTAAACTAATTTACTATAAAAAAAATATGGCAAGACCGTTCTATTTTGTTGAAAAATGTAATGAACACAAATATGAAAAAATGTAATGGCACAGGTGCATTAATGACGTGATTGTTTTTCCTTTTTTTTTCAATTTGCCGTTGATTAGGAGCTCCGATTGATACACCGTTTTCACATATGTATTCTTGATATTTTTTCCAATAAAACAAGACCGATCATACATGTATATTCTAATAGTAAAGTGGTTTACTATTTTCTCAGGACAAATTTACTATAGCATACACTATATCTTAATAAGAAGCTTACTAGAATTTCGAACATAACTAATATTGCAATTTTACAATGTTCGGACTCTAGTAAATGTTGTTATAAAATATAGTAAACCACTTTACTATAAAAATATATATCGCAAGATCTCGCCTAGTTTTGTTCAAAAAATGTAACTAACATAAATATGAAAACGATTTATAAATTGGATTTTTCACCAAAAGTTATTATGAAAATACAAAATAAAATTTGGTAAAATGCTCACGCCATCGCCCACCACGTGGCAAGTGGATAGGCTTGGGAGCAAGTCGACTCAGATTTATTTCGTTTTACTATAATTTTTAGAAAGTTTACTATATCTAATACGATCTTTACTATAATCGCTCACGAACTCAAGCACGGAAAGTAGTGAGGGGCTAGGTGACACGCGGCACTTATAAACGTGGGTGTTCTTTAGTTAAAGAACACCTAGGTGTTCTATAGTCTTTATCTATATATATATATAAACACCGGACATAACCGAATCAGGCCACCACTATATGAACCGAACTAAGGAAATAAACATATAAATATATATTTAATGAAATATTTATATATATATTTAAACCGGACTGAACCGAACCAGTCCAACATTATACAAACCGAACCGAGCCAATCTGCCGTCAAAGACTCTACCAAATTTGATTCCGTTTAATAAATCAAGCTGACCTAGTTTGTTGAACGGTACGAATTGGCCTGATTCGTCCTACTTGAACCGGCCACCTGTGCTAGTGCCACCCCTGCACCCGTCTATGTCAACACCCGTTACACATATGGATGAGGGGCCGTCCGACGCCCCGTCGGAAGAGCTCCCGTCCGAGGGCTTCCGCTGGCCGTTGGATCTTCCAGCGATATATCTGATCAAAACTTTGTTATTTTTGTTTTTAGACCTCGGCCGGCCCCCGCGTCCTACACACACGCCCCCCCGGCGCCACGCAGCACCCTTCCCTTCGCGGCGGCGGGCGTCCCCGCTGCGGCGCCCGGTCCTCCCGCGGCCGCATTTCATCTTCCCCGCCGCAGCGCTCACCGCCTACGCGGTCGTCACCCCCTGCTCGCTCCCACCCCCCGATCCTCCACACCGCGGTGACCTCTTCTCCCTTGCACTCCCGCCGCGGCCGCAGCTCCGCCCTCTTCCCCTTCCGCGCCGGCTTTCCGCGGCATCAACGCCTCGGCCACTCAAAACCCTAGTTTCCGCCACTGTGGTCACCACCTGCGGTTTCTCCCCACGCCCACATCGGCCTCCCCTCTCCTCCCAGGTTCTCCCCACTGCGGCCTCCCGCGGCCGCATTCATCGTCCCCCGCTGCGCTCCACGCCGGCCTCACCTCCCCTCTTAGATCCTTCCCATCGCCTCGCGGCTTTTCCCCCTTCGCTTCAACATTTCAGACATCCAGGTTTGGTTCTTCTGCCTCCTATACCTCACAAATCCCCCCTCCTAGGTTGCCTTTGTAGAGATTTCTTGTTTATCTAAACGAGTATTTTACTTTCCCTCTCTCATCTGTGCATAAACGCCATGCTTGGATAGGCTTACTGGTGTATGTTGAAATAGGCCTTTTATAGGGTGGAGTTGTTTGAATAAACTCTAATTTTTAATCCTGGTGTTATTCAGTGAAATATCTAGACATTAGTCAATAGGCATGCAAGGTTTGTGAGTCGGAAAGTCGAGTCGCCAGGGTACTGACTTGCCGACCTAGTCGTGACTAGTTGACTATGAGTTGTTGATTATACTTTCTACTAGAAATACCAGCCTCTACTCATCTACTTCAGTAAAAAAACTAAAGGTGGAGAGGAACCTGGAGGGCTGGAAGAGTACAAGCAGGACCAAGAAGCAGAGGCAAAAGCCACAGAGCAGGACTGCGGCAGTAGGGGCATAGCAGGATGAGCACAGTGCTTGCAAGAACCAAAGATCAGAGCGGGTAGGAGAGGAAGGAGAGAGATCAGAGCGGGTGAGAGAGGATGGGGAGAGATTAAAGCGGGCGGGAGATAGGGAGAGGAAGGAGAGGAAGGAAGGAAGCAGATCAGGAGAGAAAGGAGTACTTTCATGGATGTGGCGGCGTCCGGCAGCGATTTACCAGCGGCGGAGGCGCTGCTTTGACCTGGCGGCAACGGCGGCATCTTTGGGGACTAGTGTTTGCTTGATGAATGAGTCAATGGCTCACCGCACAAATGAGGGGCAGTGGCGTAGGCGCATGGGATGAAAGTGCCAGTGATTTACTACCGTGGCGAGCCCAAAAGTGACACTGGTTTGGTAGTTGCCCGACTTGGCAGCCCTAAGTAGCCGTGGCTAGTCGCTGACTAGTTGGCTGGTCACGCGACTAGTGCCGCGAAGTCGAGTCGCTGCCACCAACTCAGGATGCTGGACTGACTTGTCGGCTAGTTGACGACTAGCTGCTACTAGTCGCGAACTTTAAAACAGTGTAGGCATGATGACAGGGTAACTGCTTAATCTCTACTAATAAAAGTGTCTTGTGGTGAGTGCCGTAATAAATCGTGTTTAAATTTGGTGGGTTGTTATTTGAAAAAAATACGTGATTTATGAGCTGATAAATCTTTTTCAAACCGCTGTAACGCATGGGCACACTAGTTAATACAAGATATCTGAAATAATAGGATCTATTTTTTTGGTTGAATTGCCAATCTATTTTGTTTACCCAAAATGTCCCTGTATTTGCAGATTTGCAGTTTGCACTAATATTCACACTTAAAAATTAATTTGCAAATTTGAACTATGTCAGATTCTCCCAGAAAGAAGACTGGACTGCGATAATTGGTTAATCTGTGCCTAGGCATTTTTGATCTGCATATTGAAGGTTTCCTCGCTGATATTTCTGAATTTGCTACCTTCTTCCAACCCCCAAAAAAGGTATCAGTATTCATCTGTGACTTTGGTTGGGTTGCCTTACTAAGATTATGTATGTACTAGGGATTTCAATTCATTGCATTCAGTTTACCTTCTCTTTTATAATTTAAGCTAGATTTGTCCACATGGCATGTACTGTATAGCACATTTCAGTGTTCTTGTAATTGCTGTCAGATGGTGCCTTGATGGTTTGAAAGGCTGCTCAAATTTAGAATATAGCACATTCTCCTTTCTTTGCCATTTACTTGTAATATTTGCTTCAAATATAAGAGGCTAAATGTTTCGAAGTATGGAGTGCTTTTTAGTTGGTTTTAGTTCAGTTTAATGTGACCAATGTGCACCTATAATATTTTATGAAATAATGCAGTGTCCTTTACACATTGTAGATTCCGAAAATGTTCTTTTAATCTATGAGATTCAGTTATTGTTGTTTCTTCCTTTACCCGCTTAGTTCCTTGGCAAATTATAAATTTAGTATTTAAGCATACATAACATTTTGAGTCCTTGACTTATGATTCTGTTTGTTGAGAAGAAGCAGACTGAATAAAACCTTGACATGTATGTATGCAGTTTCTTCTTTTTGAGGTATTTTGTGACAATTATAGTGCATTAGATATTTAGATTATAGGAAATACTTATAACATTGATGAAACTAAGGCCTATCTATCAAAGAAGAAGAAAAATGATAGTGTGCTCTCAGCATAAAACTTTATTTTGGTTGGATGTGTTGTATGGTAGGCTGGTAGCAAACCTCCCTGTGAGCATCTACCTGACATTTTTAATATTTTTTTAAATAGACTTAATTTTAGAAGATGGTTATAGAGAGAGAGGTTACAAGATTGGAAAAATTGATTTCTGATTTGAGATACCTTCTTCATTTGTTGTCAGAAAGAGTCATTATACTGTGAATAGTATATAGAGGCTTATGTGAAGATGGTGCATATACATATTTCATAATGCTCTGGAAAGCAAAGCTACCTTTAGAAATTAAGATTTTTATTTGGTTGGTCTTTAACAATGCTATATTGATTTGGTTGGTCTTTAACAATACTATATTGATTTGGTTGGTCTTTAACAATGATACATTGACTAAAGGCAATCTTTGATGAAGAAAATGACATGGTGATTCAATATGTTACTTCTATGTGAAGATGAAAAGTTAAATCACTTTATGTTTTATTGTAATTATACAGAAGTTTCTTAGAGTATTATTAGTCTAGGTTTAGGAGGTGATCAATGCCACACACACTGCCCTAATAATCTAGAACCCTGAATTGATGCTCTCATACCATTTGTAACACCTCGTCCAAATTTCTTAGACCCCAAATTTCATCTAAGGGCCGCCCATGCATGCATAACACCACTCTTGGGCTTTCAGCCTTGCTTGGCCCAAAAGGGTTAACCGGGGGTGCTATGTTTGGTTCATTTGGCATTATAAACTGGTGCAACTCTCTAAACTTGTAAGTGGTACTATTCCACCACAACCAATCACATGGGCCACACGGGTCCAAATCTCAACGGCCAGGGTATTACACTGGTGTTCAATGAAATATTTGAGTGGAGTGGGGGTGGTTGCTTGGAGCAAGCTATGGGTGTGAGACCGCGAGCTGCACCACCCTAGGTTGGAGTTGGGGACGAGCTCCTATGCTCGAGGACTCAGGAGAGGAGAGAGGGGGAAGGAGAGAGAGTAGAGGAGGAAAGAAGGCAGAGGCAATATGGCCATAATACGCAAATATGGGCTTTGTATACGCTAAAAGGTGCTTTGAGATTCGCATAGTGGCATAGATCCAATTTTGCTGACTTTATAATGGGAAATTTACAAATACAAACTAAGCGGTGGCTTTTCTCTTATTCCCCAACTCTATAGTGGCATATATCTAATTAACCCAAACTTTTTTTATTTTTCTACTTTGTTTTTTTTTATTTTTTTATCAGCGGAAGTATACTAAAGTGCCATAAGGCCGCATATCCCGAGTTTGCGCTCGAATTTGCAGTGGCATATAGAAAAGGGTTGATTTGTCAGGGTATTTGACATAACCACCATTTTCGCAGTGGCATGTAGCCAATATTCCCTTGTTTTAATGAGAAGAAAATTCTTTCACCTTTGGTTATAGTACACATGGGTATCGTTGTAGCTCTCTTAGTGTGAACCTCCTGTGGATTTTCTCTATGCTTTAGGAAGGCTTTGGTATTAGCTTTAGAAGGACTGAACTGTCTAGACACTTTATATTTTTCTGTTTGTTTGAATTGAAATGAAGGGCACCCCATTTTTAAAAAAATATCTATCATTTCTTGCTTCCGTTTCAACACATGGGTATCGTACTAGTCAGGTGATATATGGCAAAGTTAGAATAGGATCTTGGTAAGGTACAAGATGTAGGTTTCATTAGGTTCTGAAAAAAAAAAACTGGAAGATTTACGAAACACACCAACTTTTTAGTTGTATAGTTCACATTGATGTAAAATTGGCATGTAACTCATTTTGTACTTTGTACAACATCATATTGGTTTTCTAGCCTCGTGTTTATATATATATATATTTTTAACAATGCGTAATATTTGAGATGCAGCAAACGGTGTTTTTTTTTGTAAAATGCTGAATTATTTAGTCTGTTATTGTTACATCGAACTTCATAATGTTGTTCATGTGATTCAGATGATGTTTATGCTATATTATTTGCAGGTTTTTTTTCCCAGTAATATAGTCCCTGTGAAAAGATATGGTTTTTTCAGGAATTGAGCGTGCGGGTGGAGATTGCCGCCAAATTTTGAGTAAGGTGGGAGATCATTACCCGTATTAGAGAACCTAAAGTGTATAATGTGTAACTTTATGTTTTGAAATTCTTTTCATGTCTTCCTGCTTATGTTTCTAAACTTTTTTAATTTATGAATTTTCTTAGGTTGATGGAGTGACAAATATAACTGTGATTGATAATGATGTTAGGGTAGCAGGAGAGCCTCGTGATTGTTTAAAGTACTACGAGGGGTTCGTTCAATATAGTTTCAGTGATGTATCCATCAAGTCGTATATTGTGGCCTTCAATTTATGTGATGGGGAGGATGCTCGTGGGTTGTATAGTCGGCTCATTTTGGTTAGCAGCCCATACATAATGAGACCTCTAGCGCACGGTTCAGGGCTTGGGAGTTATAGTGGGTACACATTTCTTGCATGTCCTCCATTTGTATGGACACTCTCCCAGTTTGTTGTGAGAAGTGACAGAGTTTTTCAGATGCAAAGATTTACTGAAGATTTTATTGAAATAATTAGGTATGACATATATGTTTTTTTGTTTATTTTTTAACTAAATTTTAATTTGATTTAAGTTTTTTTATATGTATTTGCTACTTGTTTGCTATTTTATAGGAATGTGGTTCGGGGACTTCAAACACTTGATGATCGAGGCTTCTATTGCCCCAATTTAGATGGGAAGCATATATTCATCTATAAAGAACAAAACCAAATAATTACCAAAATATGGAAATTTTCATTGGCGGGTAAGAATTTTGTACTAAATATGTGACAAATATTAATAGTTTCCTAACTGTGTAATTTTTCTTACTTTATTTGTTGGTCAGAACTGAAGAGAAAAGATTAAGTGGTTGGAGTAGATCGATATCTACTTGAAGGTATAGCAAAAAAACATGAACATCATACATCTGAATTTACAGATCTTTGCAACAAGTTGAAAAGTAAAAGTTTGACAGGGTATGTTATTCTCTTCATTGCTGTTATTTTTCATTAGGAAAACATGATTTTATATGATGGAAGGATGATCGCTCGAGCAAATATAATTGAAGTTGCTTGTGGGTTTAATACTATCAAACATTTATACTATTAGCATGTTTATGTTCTATTTGGAGTAAATTGCACCTTAGTTCTTAAAGTTGTCCTGTGTTGTTTTCGCTGATGTCCAAAACTCCTGAAGTTGGATATTTCATTGCATCAAGTTGTGTTGATGTTTCGATTTGGTCCAAAGTGGTATGCAGAGGGCGGTTTGATGACGTGGATTATCGTGTCACCCACACGTGGCTCTCTTTTGGACATTACGCGTTCTTTTCTCTTTCCCCTACCTTCTCTCCTTCCTTTGTTGGAATAAAAGAAGTAAAATAGTTGATGCGATCGAATTAATCCGAGGTTTTACTATATATGGTTGGTTAAATCTTGGCTTTAGCTCTCAATTAATTTGCTCTTTGCTTCGTCAACATGTGCTTGGGCGTGCTTGCTAGGGGTCATCGCTAGCCGATCGCCTCTTCTCTCTTCCCTCGCTCTCAGATCCCCACCTCTCCTCTTCTCTCGCTTGATTTTCCTATCGCCAGACAGCAAACCGGAGGAGCGCTGGGCATATTGGTCGCTTTGACGCCGAGACCAACCTAGGTTCTAGGCCCGCCGGTGAGTGGCTAGCTCTTTTTCGCCTAATTTAACGCGGCAAAGCATAATCATCCGTGTCACGGATCCGCGAGCGCCGCTTTGATGGTCCTCGCCATCGATGCTAGGCAACACTGCTGGGATTGGTTGAAATGTCCGACTAACTAGTCAACCTCTCATGCCTTTAGATTCTCGCTGAGACACTACGAGCAAGTCTTAGACGAAAGCACTGGCTTGGACGTATTGTCTCGACCAAGTCGTGTACTCTTGGCGAGCCGCCATGAGGCCCTGCTTTGTCCGGTCGCCGCCGTGAAGCCTTGTTACTCGTAGCTTGGCGAGACATAGGTAAGACACCTACTGCTTGGGAACTGGGCAAGGAATTAACCATCATGACCTACGGGAAGGACACAATGCCACGTGAGTAACAGCTGTTCCCACTATCCGAGAGTGGCGCATGATAATTGATCCTTCAATGCATGCCACGCCGAAAGGAACTGAATTCTAGATACTTAGAGGCGGTTACCTCATGTTCTCCTTGTACGGTGCTATATAAATCACATTTTTTTTTTATAAGGCGAACACACAACACTTATGTGCACATTGTTGTAATCCATACCACACCATAGTGAACTCACTAGAGTAGGGTGGTTATTCCTCTTAGTGAAGGCTTGAACTAGTATAATTCTCATGTCTCATCCCCGTGATTCGTGTCTCAAAAATATCTCTCTCGAAAGGGGTTGAGTGATCCTCGCTCAAGAAGCTCGTCAGATAAACCTTGTCCCACCATCGACATTTGGCGCCGTCTGGGAATGATTAGCATCTCGGTGTTGAGATCCTTCGTTATGTCAACTCTTAGTATGGTCGAATTGTGTCTTCGACAATGTTAAATATTGTCACAAGTACTTCTACGATGACAGATCTAAAGATTCACACTTGCAAAGACTTGCACTCTCCAAATCCATACTAATTATTGGAAGTCCGAAATAGAAACATAAATGCGAAATAAATCATAAATGGAATGGAGTAGTTCCTGTACTAGCTACCAAATAAATCACCAAGTCACCACACATGGCAACACCAGATCAGCAAAGGATGAGAGGAGGACGACATACTGAGTACATACCAGTGGGGAGCCGGGCCGAGGCGGTGACGCTGCAGCGGTTCAAAGGCGCGCGCCAAGATAGGATTCAAAGGCGGCATCACGCGGCGGTGGAAGCGGCGCCATGTCGCATGCGGCGGCGGCGGCTTGCGTACGGGCGCGGGCATGGGCATCAGGCGGGCGGCACGACTTCAGTAGCGCGCGTACAAGGCGTCAAGCGGCGGCGGCGCAGATCGTGCAAGAGAGAGACCGAGAGAGCTGTAGGTTCGTTGGGTTGGCGGCTGGGGTCTTCGGGTCGGGACTTAGGGTGACCGCCATGGCCCATTGGGTTGGTTTGCCGGGGCCGGACGCCGCGCGCGGCCTAATCGGATATCCGAATTAAAACTATTCGATATCCGAATCCGATCCGTATCCGCCGGATATCGCATTCAGATCCGGATAAAATATCCGGATCGGATCCGACCGGATAATGCTATTCGATATGGATCGGGTTTTAGACGGATTCGGATCGGATCGGCGGATATTTCATGTCTTGTTTTCACCCCTGAGAGAGAAGCGGCAGCGATGGGTCGCTTCGGCCGAGTCAATGCTACTACGCTTTGTCCTCCCTCTCAGTGCACCGGCCAACATAGTAGGAGAGAGGTGTTATGAATATGAGATGTTTATTGATATGTAGGCCAAGGGTCTATATATATAGGTATATAGATAGGGTACATGAGAAGCCTAGATAAGGTAGGAAAGCCGAGATAAGGACAAAGGATCTAATCTATCCTAATATGATAAAGGACTCCTAAAACATCGTAATATATCTCAGAATAACCCCTCAAATGCAAGGCGATGCAATAACATTGCAGCTTGAACAAGAATAAAAAAATCTGAAATCCGTGTTGCAAATGTCGCAGGCCGTCAGAAGCAGTAGACCAATGAGCTTGTAGCCCTGTTCGATAATATGTTGAAATCTAGAAGAGAAAACTGAGCGGCGCTGATGGCAAGAGAACCGCAGAGGTGTAGACCTAAAGCACCACAGAGGTGTAGATATGAAGCAGCAATAGTGCCCCTCCTAGGTAACGCCTATAAGCCCATAGAGCATTAGAGAGCAAGCCTCCGATAGGCGAGGAGAAGACCCATAGTAGCATTAGAGGATGACACTAGAGTTGGGACAATTTTCCGAGCCATACAAACCCGAGATCCGTTACATTTATAGTCGCCAAGGCAAAGCATATGCTAAGATGCTGTCCTAAAGGTGGTCTAGAGCTGTCCTAAGTGGTCTAAGATGCTGTCTAGATGCTGTCCTAAAGGTGGTCTAAGATGCTTGGTTATTGAGGTCTAGATGTCCGATGCAAAGGAGGCAATGACAAACCACGAGCCAGATGTAGACAGCTCGACCAACAAAGACAAGGACGGACGCCGCCTTCGGACAACGAAGGCAACCCACGAGTTGAGTAGGCGGCGACCGAGAGTATCATCGGTGAAGCAGACGACGATGAGGACCTGCACGACAATGACGGCGGATGGCAAGCAATAAGGTGGATGCAGATCGACAGAGCTATGGACAACGAGCAGCAGAGTGGATCAGTGGTTGTCCCGAGATCGAGATTGCTCCTCCCGGGCAGGATGGCGGAAGACGGCAGCGCAAGGAGCTAGGTTTCAACCCTTGGCTTTGATACAATGTTATGAATATGAGATGTATATTGATTTGTAGGCCAACGGCTTGTATATATTGGGTAAATAAGAAGCCTAGATAGGGCAGGGAAAGCTTAGATAAGGGCAAATGATCTAATCTATATAAAGGACTCCTAAAATATCCTAATATAACTAACAAGAGGGTAGAGGGGTTGTAGAAGAGAGATGGTGAGGGAGAAGAGAGAGGAAGAGAGGAGAGGGAGGAAGAGAATAAAAGGGATGTCATATAGGCAATGTGGCCATGTGTGATAATGATTGGGAATGCCATGACAGTGAACCATCCTCTACGTACCGATTTGGACCTAGTCTAAACATCAACTTAACTTTATGCACTGAAATATTGAATTTTGGGAGTTTTGGACCTTAGCGGATATGCAAGAGACCTTAAAGGACCTGGGGTGCAATTTACTATTCTATTTGACTGTATTAGCTATTTTCCCTTTTTTTTGTCTGTTACCAATAAAATTTTATCAAATCCTGTTGCACATAATAATTATTAATATGTTTGTTGTATGATAGATGTGCTAAGGCAGAGTGTGTAGTTAACTGTTCATGAAAAAAATTATCCATTTTCGCTTTAATCTGTTTGCAATAAAAATTAGTCATTTTCACTTTATGTTGCAGGATGGATGTGCTAAGGCAGAGTGCGTTATTAACTGTTAGAGAAAGATTTGAAAACATATTGGCTCTGAACATGTATACTTTGGTGCAGCCCCTTGGTCAAGCAGTTCCGGTTCAGGATCCAGAAAAAGCACAGATCCTAGCTGACCTTCAAATATTTTTGCAGAAGTATATCAGCTGGGAGCAACATATACCAAGATGGATGAAGCAGAGAAGTTCTTACAAAAGTCCTGTTAAACAGACTGGCAAAAGTTTTATTGAATCTCTACGAAGCATTATAGAGCATGAGATTGATTATGTTCCAGAAAAGGTGTGTATTCCTAAATATAGCAATAATAACAATATTTTTATTCTGTAATAGTATTTTATAATATTTGCTGCAGGTGAAGCAAAGCATTTTTGAATTACAAAATATTGGTCGGGACCCCGATTTGGAGCTGCAACTTCGTCATCCATTGAGCGAACTATATTTGGAAGTTCAAAATTTTGCTATTAAATTAAAGCTTCAGTACTGATAGGTTAGATTTATTGGCTTAGCTTATTTAATTTTCAATACTAATGTGTCATTACAATTTAATATACATTTGGTATACTGAAATAGTTAAGGGTCCATTGGCGACTCGGACTCAACTGCCAACTTAATAATTATTGCATGCAACAATACCTTGATTACTTATCTTTTCAAGCATTGTTTCTCCATTGGAAGGATCGAGTTTTACAGTCCCCCACAAGATACCTCTATAGACGACACTCGGATGTTTCGTGGTACATGTTGAATCGCTTTGAATTGGTTGTGGCTATTTATAGGTGCAAAAAATGATGAGTTTGCTGTAGTTTGTGATTTTCGTTGGGGTTTTAATAGGATCACAGCATTGATGGTCCCCCAATAGCAAAATGAACTGGCAGCGGTGGCGCTGTCCGTCCATGGTGGTGTTGGTGTAGAGGCCCAACGTCGTCGGAGACAAGACGAACGGCGGCCAGATGGAGGAAAGTCGGCGATAGAAGAAAAGTCGGCGACGAGCGTGGTGGTGAAAAAGACAGTGCAAGTGCAACGCTGGTGAGATAAACCCTAACCCTAGAACGAAATACTGTGACACCATGTTATGAATAGCACTTGTATTCATCTAGGGCCAATGGGCCAGCATATATACATGTACAAAGGGGCATAATAGGAAACCCCATATACAAGGAAAGCCCATATTAGGCGTATATATCTACATATCTAACATCACTATCGACTATTTAACTGAATTTTTAAAAACATGAATTCTGAAAAACAGAAAAATGTCAACCCTGATAGTGCTATTAATGGTAGTTTTGGCTGCGTAACCTGAGGTTGTGCCTGTTTCTGCTGATGCTGATATAGAATTGCTATCATTGGTGACTACAATGAATTAACAGTAACTTTGATTCTTTTTCTCACACACTCACTCCCTCTCATATGGCTAACTGATAGTCACCTTCAAAACCATGCTGGTATACAATATATAGGTTATTTGTACCTTTTTGGGAGTGGTTTTATATACCTGGTTTCAGTAGTTGTCTTGATGGTGATAACTGGACATTTGGAATAGACTATATACCTGGTTTCATAGTTGTCTTTACGGTGATAACTGGACTTTTAGAATACTGGAATAGTTAAGGGTCCCTTAGCGACTGGACTCGACTCGACTTTAAGTCTTAATAATTATGGCAACATGGCATGCAGCAATACCTTAACTGCTTATCATTTCAACCATTGTTTTTCGATTGGAAGGATCTACCTTCTTTTACAGTCCCCCACAAGCTACCTCTATATACGTCACTTTGATGTTGCATACTAAAATGCATGGAGAAGTGTAGGACCTGTGTTTGCAACCTCACATGTTGAATCACTTTGAATTGGCAGTGGTTATGGTCTTATAGGCGAAAAATGATGAGTTTGCTGTAGCCTTTGATTTGGTTGGGGGTTTTAATAGGATTACAATATTAATTGAATGTGCCTATGTTGATCCCCATAAGGCCATTATTAACTTAGTACTTTATCTTGTCACCCTTTGTTAAGATTATGAGGCTTTTAACTAATGGTGGAAGTACTGAAGCAAATCTCAATTATAAATGTTATAAAGGAATTTAAGACAATATTGTACTTCTTTTTATCAACAATGTGGATCCCTCTTATGCTTTAAATGTAAGATGTGCCAGTTTAACCCTGCCTCTTCAAGCTATTGCTGGAATAGGCTAGTTATCCATTCCTAGCCAGACAAGATGCCAAAATATCCATGCGCCCAAATTTGTTTCAGCTTTTATTATTTCTCATCCAATTCATCATTGCCACACATTTTATTTTGAAAGTTACTACACATGGTTAACTTTCAGCCTATTGTCTATATTATACTCAAAGATGGTGTGATATCATGTTTCTGTTGATTGGGTATTGGGTTCAAGAGCGTGTTCTGATATTGAGCCAGCCCATATATTCAGTTATGGAATCAGATAAAGTTCAATGAGAAACATTATACTGAATGTAATATTGGATATATTGTTCCTGGGTGGGTTGAATCGAGACTTAATATGGCAGACATAAATAGATATATGGGTGTTCCAAATTCCTTCCAACAACTGCTATCATCTCGCCTTTGAAGAGTGAGAAGGTTGATGCGGTGAAGCAGCAGCTGTCAAGCGTGCATTGTGAAATTCTACTGTTTCTGTCAAAGATCAGGCAACTTTCTGTTTGCGAAGATAATTGCAATCCCAACAGTAGCAGTGCTAGTGAGATTTCAGTATCCAGTTTATAGAACTACCAAGTGAGGAAAAACATGCACGCAGATTCTTACACGTTCCATTTTATCATCTCATAGGAATGGGAAAGGAGAAGATGGATGCGGCTATTGTGGAAGCAGAAGTTCCCAATCAAGCCAGAGAATAGTGGACAAACAAGCTGAAATCGATGAGTGGGTCATCACGCTGGCCTTCCCACATGGCCAGCGTCTGTCCAGTGGGAATTAGTTATCACCTGGTGTCTTTTGCTTTCCTTCCCACTGAAATGGAAACAGACTTTCCCATCATCATTCAGGCAGACTTCCTGCTTGCATCATCGAGCGAGGCAGTATTATTCGACAGTCTGTGGAACAAGGGAATTCCAGACTATGTCCCAAGCACTTACCTCTGTGCTTTTATAGCACTTGTGAAGTCAACAGCTGATGCCCTACCAGTGTCAGTACCATCTATGCTCAACTTCCTGCTGGTCAATTCTTCACTAGTCCCATTGTTTGAACTTTGAACCAACTAGGTCGGGCATCAAAGACAAGATTTTTGCTCAGGATATCAGCCCTGTGAATCTCACACTTCAGAGAAGATAGTTTGCAAATTTGATGAGCCTTCTGAACTATCCGCATGAAAGCACAGGAAGCTGGAGTGGATCTGAAGAATTTGTTGACACATGGAACCTACATTCTTGGCTCTCATTTTGACAACAGCATGTACAATAGTGTGCTTGAATTTATGGGTGTCAACACGTAATCCCTGAATGGTATGCAAAATGCAACGAGGGGTCTAATTTTGTCAAGGAGTTACACGAGGAGCTTCACCTGGAAATTAATTTTAGCTTTTGTCACAGACAATTGGCAAAACTGCTTTTCTGATACAAGCATGATGTCGATTCCCTACTGATGTATGTAGACAGCAACAATGTTCTCTCTTTCTGGAGCATATCTGAGCTAGCCAATGTGACAGATTGTGCATTGCATCTGACAAGAAGTACATTTCATGTTTCATCAGCTGGTAGTAGGAGCTTCTATCTTCTAACTGGTTCTTTGTGCCTCCTAGTATACAGAGAACTCTAGAAAGGTTCTTCACGGAAGACAACAGTGACAAATTGGATTGAGAGACATGCAAAAGTGGAGGTTTATGTGTCCATGATTATGGAAATATTATCGTTAATTCCTTGAGTTATGATGAGAGGCCTGTCATTGCTTTTGCTCACTTTCTGTACGACTTATCCAATGTGCGCCACATAGAGCTACATTCTGCCAGGGTTGTGTCGTGCTATGCCAGCAATTGATGTTACAAATAAGCAGCTTGTATTACAATGGGCCAAAGGGCCATATATATAAATGTACTGGTGAAGGCAAAAATACAGAAAACACCCTATACAATGTACTACTAATAATTGACAGCTATGCCAACGTGGTTACTACAAGAAAGCAGGATTCGGCTTCCTGCCAAGGGTAGCAAATAGGGTGGATTGATGGGCAACAACCTATGCAGGATACAGAACCACATTGAATTGTCAGCAGATTACAAGTCTGCTGTCCAATTTCGCTGGGTACTGCACATTTGACCAGATCTTGGCATTCCTCAGTACAAAGCTAGAGATCTCCAGGTGCAAGTTTCCTACCGCCTCAGTCTTTAACTGTGGATGATGCAATCTTTCTATTGCAATGGATATACAATCTAAAGTAAAAAGAATTATTGGCACAACTCTTGTGTAAAAGAGGGAAGTTGGCTGATGACATCAGTTGGGTAGTACACAACCACATCCTGTTGAGCTTTTCAATTTCACGCAGAATGAGAAATGGATGCACACATGGTGGTAGCTTTGGACATGACTGAAGGATCCTTGGGAATGTTGAGACCTTTGAGGACAAATCTAGCACTAGCTTTAGCTTCTACAGTAACACCCAATCCTTGAGCTCATCTTTATAACCATAAATCCTATTGCCTAAAGTCACCATCATCTATGAACGGTAAGTTTGCTGTTGGTGACAGCGACTTCCGTTCTTCATTAATTAAGATTGCATCTCAGGGTCATTGCTTAAATGTATACAGAGCTACTTGCTCTCTACAATTCCACATCCTAATGGCTTTCAGGATAAGATTTGCAAGATATGGTTGAAGACGGCCATGGGTTACCAGTATCCTGGTGAATATATCCTCCTTGATCCAAAGCAGCACTCTGCATTCATGGAAGATGCCCCTTTCATAGATTAAGCATTTTATGCTTCAGGACACGAAGTGGCAGTTTCACAACAGATGGTCTGTGTAAGGTGATCGAAGTTGGTTTGCTCAAAAATAGTCCTTCCTTTATCTGGTTGATTCTGCTATCCACATTTCTGCCGATGAGAGGCACATAATGTGGCTAATGAATGTGACGTGTCCTAGAGACTTGAGGAAATAATCACAGTGGGTTACAGTGCACCATTATCTTCAGGAAGGCTTCTTAATGCTATTGCCAACTAAATGTTCTGGTTCGTGAGGGTGAACTCTTAAGCTATGCATGCAGAGAAGGATGGTGCAGCCGGTTACAAGGAAAAGATTGAGTTTATGATGAACTTCACAGACGGGATATTTGGAGCATTGCTCTTTGAGACTGCAGGTAAGATCACTTCTCTGGCTGTGCTTATAAAACTTGGCTGCTTAGTAGACTTCCAGGAATTCAATACTTGATGAAATCAAGAATCTGTAGTTGTTCCCTGAAGATGAGGAAACCTGCATTCGTTGCCAGGCATTAGCCCCACAAATTAAACTTTCACTTTTTTTTTTCTGGCAACAAGAGAACTAAATACCTTGCTGATGCCACCCTCCAACCCTAATTTCTGTTTGCAGGTGTCAGCCAGAACTGTTAGGGGTCTTCTCTCTTCTGAATATGCTCTTTCACATGTTATCATTGTCAGGAAAGCGGTGGGAACATTCCTCTCTTTTCTGTCACTATTGTGTAAGCTGGTTGTTCACATGATATATCACCTGAATGTAGTTGAAATGGAACCTTGGTTGTGCAACACCCTTGGTAGGTTGCTGATAGCCAGGTTGAGCTTGGCACTGTATCCGGAGTATCTGCAAGCATCTACTGAAATTCTAGAGTGAAAAACTTAGCAGTGCTGACCTTGTCTAATCAACAGTATTGCTGGCTGGGTGCCCTAATGAATTGGCTTTGAAGAGTAGGGAACAGAAGCTTTTGAGAATGCATTGAGTAAAGCAGCAAAACCAAAGGAACAGAATAAGCAAAACCGGGGAGCTGCTGCCGACTTCACCAGGGAGACCACGATGGTTGCCCACCACCTGCTGTGCCAAGGCTTGACCCCTCTAGGTGATTGCTCCCCACCTCAAACCCTAGTGCAGCGCCACCGGCTGGGCCTCTTCCTCAGCCCCTTGGAGGCCTTGGAGCTGTACGCCACCACGTTTAATCCATAGATGGTGGTTATGCAGAAGGGATTAATCCCCTCAGCTAATTAGATTGATACAAGGGTGTTGCTGCTATCAATGCTCCTGTTGTTTATGCTATGCAGAAGGATTAGAAAGCAGATGAGAAGTGGATGAAGTGGTTTGAAGGTGGGACAATGTTCGTAGATGTATCCAGAGATTGCAGGCGAATATTGAAAGGTTCCATGCGGAGTGCACACTTAAATGGTGTTCATGAACTTGTATCTGTAGTCTGTACAATGTTGTAACATTTATCTAGTACACTTGGTATGTTTGTATATTTCAGTTTGTCAATGAATGAATATGCACATTTGTGGTTGAATGATTATGCAGTGAATTCTGAATGAAAATGAAAGGGTTGCAATCAACTGCAAATCTGGGTTACTGCAATGCAAAGTGTGCTGAAAATGAGTTACTGCTTTGGAAGGCTATAAATGTTGAAAAAACTATTGTCATAAATAGCTTATCACATTCAGAGAAGTACAAGGCTGTCAGGTTCGTTGGCACGCCGGCCTAGAACCTGACCAAGCCACGGCGCAGCAGCATGCTGCGTGGTCGGCTGGGACAGTCTGGCGCATGATTACAGGGGGATTAGCCTCCGTAGTTATCAGGAATAAAAGAGATAAGATTAGTTAAGAGATTGCTTTGTTGAGATTTGTTAGCTGAGCGATTATTATCTCTTGCCTCATGTCTCTGTCCTCTCTTCTTCTCCATCTCGCTCACGCAGCGCACGCCAGCCTTTTGCTGTTGTGCGGCCAATCCAGCGCCGGCTGGCGCCAGCCAAAGCGCTCCATCCGCAAGCATGTATACGGCTACTACCTCAAGAGCCGAGCACATACCATTCTAGTATCGAGCCCGACGTTGCTGGTGTTATGGCCACCGACCGACGACAGCGAACGATCCGAGGTGTCTCCCAAGGACATCCTTTAGAAGCTTGAAGCCATGTCCATGGTCCTGGAAGGGCACTTCGCGCAGCTCACCAATGTCACCACACGGCTCGACTGGCATGACACGCATCGCCAAGATCGAGGACCTCGTCAGTGCAGCACTCTGAGTCAGCGAAGAGGAGAAGGCACCCGCCGATCCAATCTACGTGCCACTGGCGCATCGCAGCGACAGCGACAGTGGATCATTTCTACGAGAACACTGAAGATCCGGTCCAATAGCCCAAATGCTGTGAGCTGTTCTTTCACGGGCATCACACAATGGAGCGCGGGAACGTTGACTTCTTTTATTTAATATTTATTTTAAATCTTTTTTCGAACATAATCTTGAAAAATTAAAATTGCAAAAGGAGGCGCCCGTAGCCCGGACATAGGACGATCGCCCCATGTCCGGACGATAGGCGCTCGCTCATCATGACAGCGCTCAAAGCCGCTACAACGGTTGCCCCCGGTGAGTAGGCCGTCACAGGTGAGCACCTATGTCCCAATATGGGGTGATCGTCCGACTAAAGAGCAATAGGTCTCCCTTTTAATACAACACCGCCTCCCAACCCTCATTCCCACCGAGCAAGACCGAGAGCAAAGGCAGAGCTGGAGAAGAAGAGAAGAGGAAAGAAAAGGAGGAGAGGAAGAAAAGAGAGAAAAAGGAGAGAAAAAAGAGATGGAGGGAAGAATAGAAGGAACTAGGGCAAAGAAAAAGGATAAAAATACCGAGGCGCAAGCGGAAAGAGAAAGGAAAAGCAAAGGAAGTGGCAAGCGGTTGGGACTGGCCGTGCAATTCAGCATACCAAGACTTCTTCCTACCTCGTGGGGTTGTCCCACCAATGTGTATGTGCGGAGATGCTTGTAGGCTTGTCCATTCTTGGGAAATTTCAACTTGGAAGAGGAGGTACTAGAAGTGCCGCAACTACGCCTTCGACCCGTTGGAGAAGAGTTCGAAGAATCGCCAGATGGTACTAATCATACGATTTCGTAATATTTTCTACATGAATCTTTGCTAATTTATGTTCCATGCATGCCTCCGCCACTATGTGAATTTGAGCAAAGGGTCAAACATGGAGATCAACCCCGAGGACCAAAGGCTCCTTGATCAAGTCAATCGGGACGAGGAGTTTAGGAGGCGCTTCAAGAGCAATGTGGACGCCGCACGCGAGGAGGCACGAGAAAGGAAGCCGAGGAGAAGGAGGCCGAGAGACGAGAAAACGAGAAAGGGCACGTCGTGCTAGAGAAGCCCCATTGGAGGCATGGGCGAAGGGGAAGTGGCCTCGATGCACTCAGTAGATGTGATGTTGTAACTATCGTTTTTCTTGTTCGCGATGTTCCTCCCAGTTTTAAGTCGTAAAGAGTGTGGCCTATCTTATTTTGTGCAGAAACCTCTGCTGTGAGAATCGCCCTCCTTCTTATCTCCCTTCCACACCCTCGTTTTGTAATAAACAAATTCCGAATTATTTGCCCTCACTGGCGGGCCATGGTGACTCAACAGGCAAGGTGTGATGAGACAATTCAATTGTGGCAACTTAGGGGTTTCATAGCCTCGCGGGGCCTACGGATGGGTCCCAAAAATTACCGAAAAATTATGGGCGACCTATGCAACGTAGGCTACCACCTATCTATGGGCAAGCAGCTCAGACGATGTCCCTGGAGGGATGTCCGAAAATTAGAAAAGGCACACGTGGGCACAAAACGCTGAAATTGTGGCCACTAAGGGGTTTTTGTAGTCTCGCGGGGCCACCGGATGTGGCCCAAAAATTGCCAAAAAAATTACGGACGACCTATGCAACGTAGGATACCAACTATCTATGGGCGAGTAGCTCGGACGATGTCCCAGGAGGGATGTGCGAAAGTCGGAAAAGGCACACGTGGACAGAAAAAGCTGAAATTGTGGCCACTAAGGGGTTTCGTAGCCTCGCGGGGCCCACTGGATGCAGCCCACAAATTGTCAAAAAAATCACAGGCGACCTACGCAACGCAGGCTACCACTTATGTATGGGGGAGATCACAGGCTACCTACGTAACGCAGGCTACCACTTATGTATAGGGGAGTAGCTCGGACGATGTCTCATGAGGGATGTGCGAAAATCGGAAAAGGCACATGTGGGCACAAAACGCTAAAATTGTGGCCACTAAGGGGTTTTCGTAGCCTTGCAGGGTCCACTAGATGCGGCCCACAAATTGCCGAAAAAATCATGGACAATCTACGCAACGCAGGCTACCACCTATCTATGGGCAAGCAGTTCGGACGATATCCCAGGAGGGATATGCGAAAATTTAAAAAGGCACACATGTTAATAATTAAACAGATAAGGTTAAAAGGTACGCTAGCACTGAGTTGACATAGTTACGAAACATGTTGCTGAAGGAAATGGCATGTAAAAAAGTAAAGTATAGAGTTAACACTGTTATGAAACATGTTGCTGAAGGAAAAGGCATGTAAAAAAGTAAAGTACAGATCGACAACAAGTCATTCACGGCCACGCTTCCTAATTTGGTTCGTGGGTTACGTGAGTGGCAACGGAGGACGCACATCCCTCCTAGGCCTATCGTGCGACACCGGAGTAGAGTAGTCGGGCTGCAACTCGGGGTGTGTCCTGGTACGGTGCTCCGGACAGCTGAGAGGGGCCTAAAAACTCGGTCGACAGGTATTGTGCCACGTCGAACGCTGGGTCCTCCTGGTCGTCGTCGTCCACATCACCGTAACCACCGTAGGGTCCTGGTGGCGCGTGAGACGAAGAAGGCCTAGCATCACCCCACTCTCTCCACTGTCCCTACTGCTGCTGTGTGGCAGGCGGCCTCACCGTAGGCCACGGGGACTCGCCGTAGCCGACATCGGCCCGTGGGAGCTGACTCCCACGGGAAGGTGCGGGCACAGCTACACGAGGAGCCACTGGGGGAGGCCGAGGTGCTGGCCCACGGGGACGTGGCGCGCTACGTCCGACGACGTCTACGCGCCCCCGGCAGGAGCCTAGGAACCACAACTGCATCACCCTGTCGAGGACCCGCTCCTAAGCTGCCTCGATCTCACCGGCAGTCACCTGGAGGCCCATTTGGATGCGCGTCAACCTGGACGTTGCCTCGGCGTGCAGCTCCACTCCAATCTGCGCCTGCATGTAATACCGGTTTGATATTAGGAAATTTACATGAAAAAGACATACCCATAGAGATTCCAATGTGACACGTACCGCGTAGTTAGGCCTTTCGTCCATCTGTGAAGGGTATGTGTCCGACACCGATGCATGCTGGGTGACATACGGTGCCGGTGTATACCCGATCCTGAGCTGAGTCCGCGGTGCGAACCACTCCATGTAGTCCTTGTATGTGTCAAGGTCGTACGGCCGGTACTCGGTGACCCTGTCCTCAAGTGCGTTGTCCCACTGCTGTGCCCATGGCTGCATGCGGTGCGTGAACAACATGTCTGCTACAGCCCCTATCCGGGTCATCCTACAATGCAAAAATGGAAATTTGCATACAATATCCATTTACTGGTACTGTTAACCATTGTACTCAGGGGACGTACCTGTGAGCGCCACATGAGACAACGTGACGAGACGGCAAGGGAAAAGACTGAAAAAGCCTGAACTGCCACAGCACTCGCTGTGGCGAGTACTCCTCGACACACGTCGAAGACGAGGACCTTACGGGTGAGCCAGAATGGCTCGTCCCGCATGTATAGCACTGAGATCCCGTAAAGTGCTCGGACGGCCACGTCGGCCACGCTATACGGCGTCCACCGCACGTCCTCGTCCTTGAGGTGGTCGAACTCCCGAATGAACCCGAGGTACGACCTTCTCACCTGTCAATGCGAGTATGACCGCTGCGAGGAAAGAAATAATGGTACATGTCATAACAGTGTGTAAGTGCAAAATAAGAGACGAGACAAAGATACCGCTGCCGAATCCAATAGAGGCCCATGGTGGGCCAGTCCATTGGATTGTCATCGTACAGGTCCTGCGGGTACAACGCAGTGTCAACCAGAGGCCTGCCGATGGGGAAGCACTCCCAGGACCACAACTACAGTAGGAGGACAGAACCCGATATCGTCATGTCCTGGTCCGTCCGAGAGATAGCGTCGCATAGGCCTCGGTACGTCGCCACTAGCACAGCCGAGGCCCACGACCATTGCTCCATCTGTTAACAACGACAAAGTTAGACACGTCCTTATAGAAAAGATTATGAAGGAATTTCGTACCTGATGCTCCGGGGTGTCGGCGATGTACTGGGTGTACTGGGTGTACGGGAACATCACCCAACCAAATAGCAAGAGCAGGTATGCCTCCAAGTGGCGGGCGATGTCCTCGTCCTCGATGTGCAGGTGTATCAGATCGACCTACAACATTTGGTACAATATATTAGCAATTTAGCGCTATACCATTAAATTGCATGTAAGGAGGTACTAACCGTGAACTGAAACAGCCACTGCTTCGTCAGGCCATGCCGCTCACCGTGCCTGAGAGGCACGTACGGGCCGCCCCGCGGGTGTCGCTGCACCTTGGCGAACTTCCCGGACAACTCCACGTACCACGTGACAGAGACGTCGTGTGGAACAACTGTAGGACCCGCACAGGGGAGTCCTAGTAGGTAGCACACGTCCTGCAGCGTGGGGGCCATCTCTTCGCAGGGCATGTGGAACGTGTGCATCTCCGGTCTCCAGCGGTCGACAAGTGCAGCCAGCAGGGACCTGTCATACCCGAACTGTGGGGGCTGCCTGCTCTCCTCCGGCGATGGCTCGCTCCACCATTCTCGCAGAAAGCAAGAGTAAGCTCGCCGTAAGAACTCGCATGTAGCATGTAGCGCCTTCAAATTTTAATGCACGGGTAAGTAAATGTACTAAAAAAGGGAACAAGTCGTTGGCGGCTTACTGTGGAACCCAGCGTGGGTCAATGCGAAGCATCTCGTTCGGCACTCGGGGCCGCAGTGTTCCCAGCTATCTGTTTTGAATTGCGGACAACCTAGACCGGTCGTCCCCATCCACGGTCCGGTCCAAGCTCGGGTAAACATCACCACCACGACCTGCTCCTGCCATCGGTGCCTGTCCCTGCATAATTAGAAAGCAAGTAAAATAAATAGGACAATAATTAAATGATACACATGACAATTTAGAATAATTAAATGGAAATTACTAAAATGTTGCATATTAAAATATACTCCTATATTCGATCATACACGTAATATCACAAATTACATGACAGGGACAATACTTAAATGATACATATAGAAATACATGAAGTAAAAATTACATATTAAGAAAAAATTACATATAGAAATACATGAAATAAATATAAATGATCCATAATTACAAGGTACATATAACAATAAAAATTACATCAGACTTAAATGATACATGAAAGGTCTAGAATTGCTTCATCCAGAGGACAACAAGGAGTACGTGATACAAAGCGAAGTTTGTGGACTTAGTGTGTGTCTCATCCATATCGTTCCGAATACGTCGGGTCCTTTGATGCCCAACCTTCTGCTTCAACATATGCATGTCAGGTACCCATCAATGACCTAGAGGAGGTGCTTCTGTGAACGACCCATCCACTCGGTACCCGTAGACCTCATGATGCCACGTGTTAAGAACACTTTGCTTGTAGTAATAGTCAAACATGTAAGAACGACATGATTGATATGTCTTGTCGGCTGCGGCAATCACGTGCTAGCACGACAAGTGCAGCAACCGTGGTTTCTGGTCGGAGCACTCGCAGTCAGTAGCTCGGAGTATGCACAAATGAGATGTCCTCTCGAGGTGGGCAACTCTGCGACCGCTGTCACCGCAGTGCACATGGTATCTCCGCTCCACGCCACTCTCCGGTGTCACGCAATGTGTTTGCGCCTTTCGTGTTTTCTTGGCCATGTACGTAGATACAACCGCTGAATAGAGCAGTCGATTGTCCGACATACATGCAGCGGACTTCTTATATCGCTCAATAAAATATCTTTGGGTACCTAGCAAGACACCTTTAACTATACCCACTAATAAAATACATCTCGTGCCTTTCATTATCCAGTTGTACACATCCGCCAGGTTTGTGGTCGTTATTCCATAACGGGAACCGCCTTCGTTATGTAGTAGGGTCCATTTCTCCAACGGCTCGTGTTGTATCCAGTCCGTGAAACTCCTAATGCTTGATCCCGGCCTACGCCGAATGTTTGGCACATCGGTCAGGAGCGCACACAAGGCTATCGGGTCATCTCCTTGCTCGTGGTGGACCATAGGATTCCGGGATGAACTGGCAGTATCCCTTGGATTTAAGGATTGCTTCCTGGTTAGTTCATCCAACGTCCTTGACAGTGCGTCGAACTTTCTCTGCTGGTTCTGTTTGCACAGCCGCTTGAACATGTTTATCAACTCCTTGTTCCTGAACTGACGGAAAAAATTCGCACCGATGTGCCTCATCCACCACCTGCTCTTCAGGTCAGGCCACTTTGTGACTCCCACGGGGTCGGACCCTTGTTGCATATCCACGATCGCCCTAAGTAACCCTGCATATCGGTCATGGATGACACAAACATCAGGCCGATCCTGAAAGACTGCCAGCTTGACTCTGTCACGAAACCAGTACTAGCTGTCCGTGTTTTCCCCTCCACAAAAGCCAATGCGACCGGTAGAACTTGGTTGTTCACGTCCACCACGACTGCAGTTAAGATCTGGCCCTTGTATTTCCCTGTGAGAAATGTGCCATCCATGCAAATGACCGGACGGCAGTGTTGGAACACAGTTATGCATACGCTGAGGGCGAAAAAGGCCCACTGCAAGTCCTACATGATATTGCCCTGAGTAAGTATGGAATATTCTCGTAGGAAGCCTCTTACTTCGTGAATCATATTTCTAAAGCTTTCCTTTTTGCCCTCCACACTTTTCCATAGCTAATCTTGTATTGAAACCACTCCTCCACGGCTCTGATGATGAATCGAGGCTGCTGGTGCAGATTGTCCACGATCTGATCGTACAACACATTTGCCACCCAAGTCGACGAAAGATTACAGTGTTCCTTCTCCACTTGCTCTAGTTCATAGTTATGCTTCATCACTATAGAGCATTTTTAGTAGTCCTTCCACTTCTTCTTATATGGATGTACCTGCTATGGGCACGAATCAACGACGCACTTCGCGTCATACTCCTTTTTGCTTTACATCACTACCCTGAATTGCCGCCGAAGAGATATTGCGCAATACTTCACCGCATCCATCGCAGCCTCCTTGTCTTTATATATGGCCCCTTGCGTGACCTCGTTCTCATGATACTCCCATGCATCACTTTTCTCTTCATTCATTGTTAGGTCTTCGAAATTATAATTAGTCCATGCACCGGGAACAGGCACATCGAGAGTATTGTCCTCCTCATTCGAGTGCTCGCCATCAGAGACTTCCTCATCTGCATGATCCTCCTCGTCCATCATGTCAACTATGTCCTCCACCTCCTTGCCCTCGTCGGCCACCCCCTCGCCTCCACGACTGTCTCCTCGCTTCCGCCGATTCGTCGCCACCGCCACTCTCATGTCCCCTGTCTTCGGGCTCCTCGCCACCTTCCTCATCGTATTCTTGCATATTTGTCTCCCTCTCCTCCATAATATCTACGCCGACATCACGTACTTCCGACACCTTTGCGAAAATGTCGGCTCTTCCTTCTTCTATTCTTCCCTTCCTCTTCTTTTTTTCCTCTCCCTTTTTCCTCTCCTTTTTTCCTTTTCTCTCTTTTCTTTTCTCTCCTCTTCTTCTCCTCCCGGCTCCGGCCTGCTCTCGGTCTCCCTCGCTCTCGATGAAACCGAGCTGCGCGGTGAGAATGAGGGAGAGAGGGAGGCCGGGACGGATAAAAGGGCCACCTATTGCCCCTGCACCGGGCGATCACCTCATGTTGGGGCGATAGGTGGCAGAGCGGGTAACAGTCACGTTTTTTACCATTAGCCTCATAACGGTCGACTCTTCTATCAACCGGAGATGGGGCGATCGCCCCATGTCTGGGCGACGAGCGCCTATTTTTGCAATTTTAATTTTTCCACTATTATTTGAAAAACAATATTTAAAATAAATATTAAATAAAAAAATTCAAGAAGGTCAGTACTATGACGTACCACCAGCGGGGGAAGCCCAACATTGGTACATCTTACTCGAGTAGAAGATAAGCGTTCTGATGTAGTCCAAGGTTGTTGATTCGCACGCAAGACGTAGGCGGAGAACAAGATCGACAGATGCACAAGTAGATGAAACACAGATGTAGAGAGAGAACAGATTCTTTATTGCTTTCGTGTGTGTACAATGGATGGATCCCTCTCCTATTTATAGTGCTAGTTCATAATGTTTGGCAGGTTCACGGATAGACCTATCTAGATACGGCCTGGGTCAGCCCGTATCCGAGTAGGTTTCCTAACACTCCCCTTGGACCTTGCCGCGTAATGTATATGCCTCATCAAAACTTCATAAAAACCCAGTGGAAAAAATTCTTGGAGAAAGAATACATAGCATACGCTTGCTGTGTGCACAGATATGCCTCGTTAAAAACCTCATGTGAGAAACTTCTTTCAAAACTGCATAACTAGATAAAATAATAAAAGTGCAACAGCTCCACTTATTACAATAGTTTATAATGACCATAAATCTTCATCGAATGCAATGAAGAAACAAATAAAAATTAATAAGAGTGTCCCATCATGGCCATGGCACGCACTGAACGGGAGCCGCTAGTAGTCCTGCGCACCCTCCGGATACTCCGCAACAAACTCTTGATCATACTCCAGACCTGCTCATGGAATAAGCAGCCTTCGAATAAAAGCCGGGGTTAGCACGCGAATGCTAGCAAGTCTTTCCTGGAAAGGGCCAGGCTAGGCTCATCCTAAGAAAGATAATGGCTCATTTGTATAAATGCATTTAACTTAGAAGTATAAAAGAAAACATAAATAAATAGCAATTCTCATGATTAATCTCAACAATAAGATAAACATAGCGTAATTCTCAAACTCAGTGTCTCATATCTCAGATTCTCATTGTCTCAAGTCATCATCTCAACATAGTTCTCATTCTCGTTCTCGTTCACCATGCATCAACTAGCAACGGTACACTGCAGGAAAAACCTTACCCAAGTTAAATTAATTAAGGTAAAGCTACGATGTGAAAAACCACCAAGATGCTCAAATCCGGGAGCACGGCCATTCGAATGGGTTTACACTCTACAGAGGCTGTACGTTTTTCCCTCAAAAAACGATACTCTCCCGTCAGAAGTTCAATCCCCCGGGCTATACACCGGTAATGATGCATCCCTCGGGACCTCACCCATGGTGCAAGGACGGTGGCAATCCCGACGTTACTTTCCCTCTAGATAAGGCCCGTCCCATACCGGGCTTGCGGTCGCACGGGACATTTTCTGTTAAATCCATCACGATCATCGGTGCTTAGGGACCGGAGCGTCGACCCAAGTCACTTGCTCCGAGTCGAATTATTAGTTGATCAAATTTTAATTAATAAGTAAACAAACCCACCAAAAACCTAGTTTCTCATGTCTCATACTCAGATACTCCACATTCTTATATTAGAGTGTTTAATGATGATCATATAAGTAGGAATCACTTCCCGTTGACTATCTAAGTAATGCTAAGCCAACTAATAATCTAAAACAGTAGCAAATTACATAATATTCTCATCCTAGGGTTTGTGATGATAATGGGTGCATATCATATAAATAAACGACATACACTATGAATCACTATGACAAATACGCATTATTTAATTAAATAGTAATTTTGGTAAAATCTAGAAATTAGGATTATAGGGGAAAAACTTGCCTTCTCGCTTTTCTTGAACTTGCGGAACGTCAGCGGCATCGACGAACTCTGCTTCGTCACCCACGTGATCTATCGCACACAAAACGAGAAAAAAGCAATAAATAACAAAACAGTAAATAAATTGAAAAATTATACAAAAATTACAATAAGTAGATATGAATTTTCTGGATTTTTAGAAATAGGAATTGCCGGATTTGGAGTTTGGATGAAGTCACGGCAAAATAGTGAAATAGCGCTATTCACTGGAATTCAAAAAATTGAGAAAATGCATTGTAGCAGTAGCTGTACTGTAGCAAGCCGGCCCAACAGTAGAGGATAAGGCTGGCTGTGAGCTTGCGGCTGAGAAGCTAAGATAGAGAGTGAGAGGTAGAGTGAGAGAGGGAGGAAGAGAAGGAAAAGAAGAGGAGGGGAGAGAGGGCGGCGACGTCTGGGGTCCGGCGAGGGGCGGCGGCGCTTCGGCGGTAACGGTGGCAGCGCAAGCGGCGACGGCAAGATCAGGCCTGTGTAGCAACGTGCAATGGTGCATGGCGAAGCGCGGCGGCACTGGCTAAGCGGCGGCGCAGCCGTGGATATGGTGGCAGCTACTACGGCGAGGCCGCGGCGCGACGACGGCCCGCACATTGGCGCCGCACGATGAGGCGCGGGCGGCGGCGCGACGAGCGTGGGGTGGCGGCACGACGACGTGGCATCGGTGTCGCTTCGGCTCAACTCCGGCGCGGTCGCGGCGACGGCGGGCCGGGCTGCCGCGACCGCGTGAGGAGCAGAGCGGCTTGGAGCGGGCTGCACGACGCACGAGCGACGGCGCACGGGCTGAGATGGCTCGGCGGCGGCAAGGTCCTGCAGTGGCAGAGGAGCAGGGGAGGCAACGGTGCGGCTACCTTGATGACGGCGGCTCCAGAAGGCGCGACGACGACGAAGGCAAGATGACGACGATGAAGGCAGGGTGACGGCAACGGTGGCAACAAGTAGATCGGTTTTGGAGTTGATTAGATGGGGATTAGGATTTATATAGGGAGGGTTAGAGATGAGCATCTGTGGGGTAACAGGGTTGGCCCAATCCGCGAAGGAGTTGAGATTAGCTACTAATTGCTTTAGGATTCGGAAAAATTTTAAGAGAGTAATTTTTAGGGTGTCACAAACCTTCCCTCCCCTAACAGGTATCTCAACCCTGAGATTCGAACGGAAAAGGTAGGGAAATTCCGCCCACAAATCCTCTTCTCTTTCCCACGTTGCCTCCTTTTCTGTGTGATGATTCCACTGAACTTTGCAAAACTTGATCTTATGGCTTCGGGTGCATCTCTCGGATTCTTCCAAAATCTTTACTGGGTATTCGATATAGGTCAAATCCCCTCGCAAGTATACGTTCTCCAATGGAGTCTATTCCTCTAGCACACGCAAACACTTTAACTGAGACACATGAAACACATTGTGCACATCGGACAACTGCGATGGTAGTTCCAACTAATACGCCATGTATCCTTTCTTTGCAAGAACACGAAACGGTCCAATGTATCTTGGTGCTAACTTTCCACTAACTCTAAATCGACGAATACCTTTCAGTGATGACGCTTTCAGATACACAAAATCATCCACATGAAATTGCAAGTCACGGCGACGATGGTCTGCGTAGCTCTTTTGTCTCGACTGGGCTGCTTTTAATCAACTCTGAATCATGCGAACCTGTTTATCGGCCTCCTTTAATATATCTGGTCCAAATACTTTATTCTTCCTGGTCTCTTCCCAAAACAGCGGCGTACGACACTTATGACCATACAATGCTTCAAACGGTGACATCTGTATACTTGACTTGACTGATAACTATTGTTGTATGAAAATTTCGTATATGACAAATTCGTATCCCAACTGTTCTTACTTTTCAGTGCACAAGCACGAAGCATATCCTCCAAAATTTGATTTGTTCTTTCAGTCTGGCCATCGGTCTGGGGTGATAAGCAGTGCTGAAATTTAACTTAGTCCCCAACAATTTGTGCAAACTCTGCCAAAACCTGGATGTAAATTGAGAACCACGATCAGACACAATTTTCTTTGGAACACCATGCAAACAAACAATCCTAGCCATGTATAACTCTGCAAGTCGATCACTGGTATAAACTGTTTTAACCGGTATGAAATGTGCAACCTTGGTCCATCGGTCTACAATTACCCAAATTGAATCAAACCCTGACCTAGTCCTCGGTAGTCCGGTTATAAAATCCATTCCTATTTCTTCCCACTTCCACTCGGGAATCTTCAGAAGTTGCAACAATCCTGCAGGGCGTTGATGTTCCGCTTTTACCTACTGAAAAATATGACACTGCGTGACATACTCTGCAATTTCTCTTTTCATTTCAGTCCACCAATACTTTTTCCGTAGGTCTAGGTACATCTTGGTACAGCCTAGATGGATAGAAATAGTAGATTCGTGCGTCTCATGAAGAATTATTTCCTTTAATTCCTTGCTGTCCGATACGAACAATCGCTTCCCGAACCAAATTACTCCATTATTATCTATTGAAAAACCTGTAGTTTTTCCTCTAACCATTCAGGCTTTGATCTGGGAGCTTTCTTTATCACTTTTCTGTGCGTCTTTGATCCGTTCATCGAGTGTAGGTTTCGCAATCATTGCATTTACCATCCCACGCTTAACAATACATAAATTTAGTCTTTTCATCTCCTCAATTAGTTCCGGACGATGTTTCTTTCAACTAAGTGCATCGGCAACAACATTGGCTTTTCCCGGGTGATAGTGAATTCCAACATCATAATCTGCGATCAACTCTAACCACCTTCTTTGTCTCAAATTCAGATCTGGTTGCGTGAAGATATACTTCAAATTCTTATGGTCGGTGTAGATTTCTATGCGGTTTCCTATGAGATAGTGCCTCCAAATTTTTAGGGCATGCACAACGGAGGCTAATTCCAAGTCATGGGTCGGATAATTCATCTCATGGGGCTGAAGTTGACGAGACGCATAGGCGAAACAACCTTTCCAACACCAAACGAAGATGTTCGGCATGCTCTTCTTCACTATTTGAATATATGAGGATATTATCAATAAACACGATCACAAATTTGTCCAAATACTCCATAAATACCTTGTTCATTAAACTCATGAAGTGAGCAGGCGCGTTGGTCAGACCAAAAGACATCACTATGTACTCATATAAACCATAGCGAGTAGTGAACGCAGTTTTCGATATATCCTCCTTTCTGATCTTAATTTGGTGGTAATCTGACCTTAAATCAATTTTTGAAAACACACGGGCTCCCTTTAACTGATCAAACAAATCATCAATGCGAGGCAATGGATACTTATTTTTAATTGTCACCTCATTCAATGACCGATAATCCACACACATGCGCAATGTGTTATCTTTTTTTTTCACAAAAATAACCGGAGATCCCCACGAAGATGAACTAGGTCTTATAAAATCTTTATCTTGCAACTCTTTAATTTGCTTCTCTACTTCAGCTAACTGATTAGCGGACATACGGTACGGCCTCTGATTTATGGCACAGTGCTCCGAGCTAACTATATCACAAACTCCACATCATGATCTGGCGGTAAACGGGGCAAATCTTCTGAAAATACATCCGGGTACTCACAAACAATAAGAACTAACTCCAAAGGAGGGTTTTCAGGCTCTTTTCCATCACTTTTTAAACAATTAATAGTGCTGGAATTTCCCGGAATCGGCATGTTTGACTGGAATTCAATTTTCATGCCACTGTTGTTGACCAAATTTAGTGCCCTCTTTGCACAATCTATTTGTCCTTTGTGTTTTGTCAACCAATCCATACCCAAAATTACATCTAACCCTTGCGA
Source organism: Olyra latifolia (assembly GCA_036346145.1). Lineage (NCBI taxonomy): Eukaryota > Viridiplantae > Streptophyta > Magnoliopsida > Poales > Poaceae > Olyra > Olyra latifolia. The sequence continues at coordinate 14,597,709 of CM070533.1, forward strand.
TTCAATGAGAATAAGGTTTGCAAGGAATTCCACCTCTTTGATGTTGATAGACACTTTAGGACAGAACCTATCAGCAAACATAGTTTTTCCCTGGGATTGCACTACTAGAGGGGTATTGAGTGAACATGTTTTCCAATTATTTTGTTCCACTAAGTTGCCCAATATAAAAGAATGCGAAGCTCCAAAATCAAATAAAACTGTTGCAGGGACTGAGTTAACTGAAAACTTACCCAACACGACGTCGGGTGCATCCTAGGCTTCCTCGACGGTGACATGATTCACATGACCTCTCCTGGCTGTCCGGGGCTTCCTCGGGTCCCTGGGACTCCATGTCCTTGTCCTGGGGTGGGTGCACGGGCTGGAGTACCACCTTGATTGCCTTGGAAAGGTGCTGAATTTTGACGCTTCTGAGGACAATTGCTGGTATAGTGACCCAATTGCTGGCAATTAAAGCAACGGATGACTGAATTGTCAACTGGTGGCCTCGGTGACTGTCCTGCGGTGTTCGAACGCTGCAGTGGCACACTGGAACGAGGCGCCTAAGCTGGAACTCTAGGAGCGTTGGTAACAAGCTAGCGGGGCTAAAACTGACCAGTGCGAGGCCTAGAACTGCTGGCTTGTTGCTGCACCTGAAACTTCCTTTTTCTAGCCTCACTCAACTCACACTGAGCTTCTTCCTGAATTAGAGCTTTGTCCACAATATTTTGAAAATTATCCATGTTGAGCATAAGAAGCGGTGTATGAATTGTTGGATCCAACCCACGCAGAAAACGGCGAGTCTTAGCGGTCTCCTTACTTACTTCCTCTGGGGCATAGCGAGATAGCTGAATAAACTTGTTCAAGTACTCTGTAACATTCATATTCCCCTGACGAAGTTGCTGAAATTCTTCCCTTTTTAACTCTAACTCGCCACGTGGAATGTGCGCAGACTAAAAAGCAGCTTCAAATTCATCCCAAGTGATAGCATGAGGGTTGGGATGTGCAGCACGAAAAGTCTCCCACCAAGTAGCGGCAACTCCGGTGAGCTAGTGTGCAACGAACTTCACACTTTCCTGATCATCACAATCTGCCAAGTATAACTTACGTTCCACATCTCTAATCCAATCATCTGCAACCAAAGGACCAGCGGATCCGGCGTAGGTAGGAGGCCTTTTCCTCATGAACTCTCAAAGCTTTGATTGTGGCGAAAGAGCAGGCTGCTGAATAACCATAGGCTGCGGGTTTGCAATGTCCTGAGCAATTGTCTGCATGAACAGAGCCTGCATGTTCATAAACTGCTGCCAGTCCGGTTGTTGCATCGGTTGAGAGGGTGGCACTGGACTTGCTGCTGCTGGGGTAGGCTACTGAGGCGGAGGCGGCTGAGGCTGAGCTGCTGGTTGTCGTCCAATGGGATGTTGTGGCTCCACTGGTGGGTTTTGCTTATCTCCCACCGGTGGTTGCTAATTTGGCTCACCAAACGGCCCTATAAGCGGTGCTGGATCAATTCGAGCTTGGCCATGGCCACGACCACGACCTCGTCCACGACCTCTACCACAACCACGATCTTCACCTTGATCCATTTGCGGTTGAATACAATAGGAAACATAAGGCAGGGAGATGTGTGACAAAAATAATAATGGCTGAAAATAATTTCAAATACTTAATTTAAATAATAAGTCGCTTATACAAGACTGCTACTCAGTACGGGACAAGCTGACATATAAAAGTCCATGAAACACGTCACACGCGTGCACGTAAATCACCCAGAAAAATTCAGCACACTACTATAGTCCTACACCCACAAACATGGAATTACTTTTTTTTGAAATAAAAATGTTCGCATCTGTACAGAACTGCACGATACTTGGTCTTGGTTGGACGTGGAAGAGATTGTTGGGTGCCAGGACCCAGTTTTACTAAACCAAATCCTCTGTGTCAATGGTATGAGGCCCAATGATCCGTGCTCATCTTAAGTGCAATCATATATTTAGCTACATTATTATCTTCTCTTGTATCACACTCCTGCTGCTTTCTTTTAGTTCTCTCCTCATCAATTTTCAGCAAGTTAGCAGGAGTCATTAGATGTAACATAATTTTCTTTCCTCTAAAGGTGAAAGCATATTAGTTGGATCTACCATAATGAGTAGCATATTTAACATATATTCAAGGCCGATCTAACAGAGGAGAGCATGGTTCCATAGGTACGACATCGCAGTCAACATAATCATGATAAGAACCAAGAGTGATATGTAGTCGCATAGCTTTATTTCCCTTCACCTTATCACAATTATTAAACCACTGAATGTAGTATGGTTAGGGATGATTTTGCTTGGTCAAGCCAAGCTTCTCGATCATCTCATTGCTTGTAAGATTGTTGCAACTACCTCCATCAATGATGACGTGCACCGCATGCTTTTTAACAATGAATCTTGTTTGGAAGAGATTGTGGCATTGATTTTGCTCATCGTGCCTGGGTTGTGGATTAAGTACACGCGTGACAACAATAGCCAGGTACTTCTCCGTCATCATAGCATTCAAAATCTCTTCCTCTAGAACATCCTCTCCTGTAGGGTTAGTTGTAACAAGAGCCAATTCATCCTCATCATCGCTAGCACTAATATGCTCACCGTTATCTGTTACAATAGGAGTACATCGATTGCGATTGTAGCGAAGGTGCTCACGTAATTGTGCATCACAGGCAGCAGCTCGATGGTTCAAGTTATCAACACTCTCATCATCCTCTAGTTTGTCGGCAACTTCATAGGCAGCTAGTGGCAGTGGCAGCCGCTCAAGTTGATCCATTTGTCCAACGAGGACAGTAATGCTCTATGCGACCGCTCCATTCGAGTTTTGCTATTGATAGACATCTTAGCAAGTGTCTCATTAATACGTCCCAACGTATTCTAGTTGTTATCTACATACTTCATGAGCTCACTTTTTCGAACACGACGCTTTCTTCGAACATATCTGCTCGATCCTGCCATGGTTAGTAGAAGATAACAAAGAACACAATATATGAATGCTTTCTATGAACTACTAGGTGGTAGACAGATCATTCTCGCTAAAGCTTCTTACCAAGCTCTTGCAAGTTGTTTACCACTGTGACAGATGGTACAATCCGAGAGGCTAGTTTGTGAAAACTTGTGATCATGAGGGGGCTCATGATTGCAAAGTCGACCTGTATTGATTTGGAAGATGGTGGAGCACGGAAGGCTATGTATATCTGTAGCAACAATTCAAAATTAGTATACAAGGTTGAAAATTAGTCCAAAGTAAAACTCAATGTGCTGGTCTAGCCTAGACCTAGACTAAGCTCAAGCAAACAACTAGAAACACAATGGACTATTTAATAGGATGCACAGCAGGAAATTTTCACTTGTTGCTACTCTTTTTTTTTTTCTGAATTTTCTTACTTTTCTTAAGTGCAACTCTTCTTTGTGCACTTGCCTTTTTTCTTTTTTATATATAGTGTGGCTTTTTATGCACTTGCCTTTTTTCAGCACGTCTCAACTTCATAGTTAGAGCAGAAACTTTGTGTGGTATTTACGAACCCATAAAACTCTAAATTTGTACAAAGTGGCCAAATAAAAGTTGTGGGGAATCTTCTAAGCTTTCCAAAACATCCAAGATAATCTAAAACGGAGTTCGGACAAAGGAGTTATGGCAAAAATGTAGAATAGAATCATAATATATCTAAACTATGCACCTCAATAAAGATGGAACGATATCTCATAGATAGAAGCGGAATTTGAGGATTCTGTTATTGGAAATACCAATGTCGGATCTTATAGGAAATTTTGATAGCTTTCCAACGGGCACAAGAACGTGAAAATCTGAGTTCGTATGAACAAGATAGGATGAAAATACCAAACTGGACAGATTGGATCTATATGCCATGACAACGAATAAGACGAGATGGAATTGGACTCGGTGTTAAGATGCAAAACTCAAACTAAACCAAGACTAGAACTAAAACCAACACACGATAACAATGGATTAAAATTCAAAAATGTAAACTAACATGAATGATGCAACGTCTAATGACGATAGCTTGGACAATAGGTATGACGATGAACGCAATATTTTTGTAGGGCATTTTTCTAGACTCTAGGTAGTGGATGACGATGAACAAAAGGGATACAATGATACCTGACGGGCAACTAAGGCTATGATACCACTTGACGCGCACCAGCGGTCCGATCTTCTGACAGGTTCTACTTTGGTGAAACAAGGACATTCACGAGACAAGGCTTCCAATCCAGCAAGATCGAATCCTTGCAATCGTTACACCCATGCACCTGTCATTATCAACCGTGCTCGCGCTCGATTGACCTTGCCACGAAGGCTAAGTCCCGCACGCAGTAAATGAAACGAGCAAGAACAAGATGAAAAACAAACAATCTAAAATATCATGTCCAAAGTTGAGGTTATCTTTCACCAGGTCAGGTCTACTCGACACTACCCCAATGAACAAGTGTTTCGCACGCAGCAGAAAACAAACTTAACAATAACCTAAAGAACGGAGAGAGGGGGTGGCGGCCATATAAAGTATGGTGGCCAAAGAGGGGATACAAACCATATTAGGTCGCACGGGACCCACCCCACCAAACCCTAGGGATACATGGGCTTTGGGCCCAAAGAAAAGGTGGCGCAACACCTAGCAGATTCTGTTCGCTACATTGTTTCAAAGATTTCTAGTTCTTTGGATAGAATTTGGCAGTGGAACCAGATGCGTTGAAAAGTTTATCTTCTAGGCTTTTCGTGGAGTGGTAGAACGTTGAACACAGACTCCGTATGTGGCCTAGGCGTCGGTTTGAAGGAAGATTGCTTATAGACGGCCGAACTGGGTCTCCTGGAGACTTGGGCTTGGACTTGGGCTTGGTTGGACGTGGAAGAGGTTCTTTAGCCTTGGTGACAACGTGTTGTACCTCTCGTGTTGATCGTGTGAATGGCTTGGCCAAAGGATTCAAGCCCATTTGATGTTTTTTTCATCCCTCCGGCGAAGTAGGAGAAGTAGTTGATGTAGGAGAAGTAGTGGACATGGTGGATGTAGTCGAAGTAGTAGTGGCCATGTCTGTATCCTTGTAAGTGATGTCCTCATCAGTGACTCCGCTCGACTTCGATCCTAGGATTAGAACTAGGTCACATTGCATGCGATTTCGAGCTTAGATTACGATACACACATGCCATTAAAATGTCAGAAATCTAGCAAATACTATTATAAAGTTAGATTACTCACAAATATACTATTACAGACTTTTATGTCCTCTCATTTATTCCAATTTTCATCAATTTTGCACTCCCTTCTTCTTCTTTGCCTTCTCCTTCATTCGTCCTCTTCCACGATCGGTGATCCTCTGTGCCATCCTCAAATCTAGTTGGCCGCTGGTCTAAGGCATCTACCCACTCACTGCTTGTCAACCCCAAGCCCACACCTCTCTCTCCTCCTCCCATCCTACCTCTCGGGCTCCCTGTCATGCCCGCCTTGTGACCTTTGCTCCCTCGCCATCGATCTCCCTAAGCCCCTGCCTCCTCCTCCCCTACAGCTATCTCTGCTATGACCACATCCAAGAAGGTGATGCTAAGGTCCTTTATGTGCGTATCTATATCCAGGGAGGCGATATTTGTCCTGAACAGATCACCAACTAAGAGTCTTGAAGACAAGACCCCATATGAGGTTTGGCGTGAGAACAAACTAGTGGTGCACTTCTTTCGCACATTTGGTTGTGTTGCCCATGTGAAGAACACTTCCCCAAAAATAAAGAAACTGGATGATAGGAGCACGCCATGGTGTTCATTGGATATGAGCCAGGTTCAAAGGCTTGTAGGGTTTATAATCGGGTGGACAAACGAGTGCATGTGACAAGAGATGCAATATTTCATGAGAGGGCTAAGTGAAGCTGGGGAAGTGATGATTCAGGCTTGCATGATTCCTGGAGCACTTTCAAAGTTGAGTACATGGTGTGCCCTAGGAGTGTTGGATTTGAGCTCTCACGTGCTCTCTCAGCTCACTCTGAACTCTCACACAAACACAGCGAACTCACGGAAGCTGTCGCCGGTGTCATCGTCGGCGTGCGCACTGGGACCTTGTCCGTTGCGCTGTCGTCGTTGCCGCTGTTGTTCGCCATAGCCACAGGATCCGAACGTAGCTCTGATACCAAGTGTTGGATTTGAGCTCTCACGTGCTCTCTCAGCTCACTCTGAACTCTCACACAAACACAGCGAAGAAGCGCACACACACACAGGTTTTGCGGCACCGCAACTGTGCCCTTTTCTCTTGTTCACTTCTTGACTTAATTAGCAGCTCATACATGACTTATATAATGCACGCACACGACCCTCCCAGCCACGATCTGCGCACGAACGTAACAACCCACGCGCCTCCGCGCGAAGTTAGCCCTGACGACTCGGCCACGCACACCTCTGCAGCCCCACGCGTCCCTCGCGAACTCCGCTCCTGAGGACTCGGCTCCACTGCACGCGAGACGTGCTGATCACTCCACTAATCATGCCGCTAATCTACTACACTAATGCAGGTTCTAGAAACTAACACATGCATGCACACCTCGTTTAACTATCAACTAAAACAAATATGTATGCAACCTATCTTCTAGCTACGACGCACAACTCCATGAAAAACTTATACAACAAGATTAATTCCTAACAATGAGCAGGTCGCCATACTGCAGTCCATCCACTGAAGATCTGGAAGAAAGGAGGCCAGCGTCACCCTTTCAACGTGAAGACCCAAGTACACCAATAGCCAGCAGGAGTGCAGTGTCTCCACCACAAAATGCATCAAGTATGTTGGATGCTGATCACGGCAATGCGCCTTGCCGGTTCTGCATGATGATGAATATTATATTATCATCAATAGTCTATCGATCAATAGTCTATAGGAAAGGAGGCACGTCCCGTTGCCATGTCGGCCAGAAAACGCCGGCCGTCCGATCGTCTCGCAGTGTGGGATCTGCCCGTCCATTCTCCTAGTTACTATAAAACAAATTCCGTACCCAGAACTTCAACAAGGTGGTCGGTTTGCCATGCTGGCTACCACAGCACGGTTTCAACGCAGTGCTCCTGGGTTCGAGTCCCAGCTAAGGCACTCCCACTGTGTTTTAGTCTTTTTTTTCTCCAGCGCCGCCACGTCTCCAGCCCAGGTGTCCTCGTCTGCTGCCTTCCGTGTTTCTTCCGCCTCATTCCTTGCCCATGTGCATTGCTCGCCGCCACGTCTCCAGCCCAGGTGTCCTCGTCTGCTGCCTTCCGTGTTTCTTCCGCCTCATTCCTTGCCCATGTGCATTGCTCCCCTCGTCCGTTCGATTCGTGCGGCCATTTTTGCTGCTCCCTTTGATTTCCTTGGTTGTTTCACGTCTTGTCAGCCTTTTTTCCATGCCTGTTTGTACTAATCCTGATTCAATTCCTCTGCTTCTTTTTCCCCTTCTCATCTGTACTCCTCCTTTCGCTTTTCTCTCCTTTTCTCTCTTGCCTTCTTTCCTGTTCTTCTTTCGTGCTCTCATCTATTTTTGGTTGTTCTCTCGTTTCTATGCGCGCCTGTTAGTCTCGTGGATTTCCTCCGCATATGCCTTCGCCCAAAGCGGCTACTGGTACCAGTTTTGCTCTAAGCATGCACTTCGTTCCTGTGTTTTGCTTCGGTCTCACCTCTGTCGAATGGCTTCGTTTTGCAGCCCCGCCACTCTCCTGCTCACACCAATCGGTCCACAGTGTTGTGGCTTCGTCCTAGGGTAGTATAGCTCAGCCGGTCTCCTCATTGCCCCAATCAGCCTGCACTGTTGTGCCTTCGTCCCACGGCCGTGCCGGTCCCCCTCTCACATGGAATTCGCCATCCTACAGGTGTGTTCCCGTGCCTATTGCTTTATTCTTATATTGGTTCGCCTTTACTATTAACTTCTTCTCTCCCTTGTTGTTTGTAGGATTTACTCAGCACGCTGGGCCCAACACATCCAACGCTTTCTCCATCGCCGTCATGCCAGATCATGCTTCTTCCTCATCAGTTGGGCACCTAGTTTACCATGAATCCTTGGACAGCTGCGGTGCACCGCTGGTTTCTTTCGGTGCTGTTTCTGCTAATAGTCTTTGGCCCCTGCTCTCTATGGCCGCTCCCTGTCAGAAACAAAGTCCTTCTTTTGCTGCATCCGCCCTGCCTGCTGCACAGCCTTCTTTTGATGTTTTATCTCCAGCTAAGAAACGTGCCAGAAGAATGGCTATTTATAGGGAGAAGGAAGGTCATGCCTTGTCCATGGTTTTCCCTTTTTTTCTCACGTCCAACCTTCCTATGTGGTTGATCACACATCCTGTTTTCGTTGTTGCTTTTCCTATGAATGGCCTTCCTGCTAGCCATGTTGTTGTTAGCCTTATTTATTTATTGCGTTCATGTAGTCTTATGGTCCACCAATTCAGCTGCCTGATATTTGTCTGTGATCTTTCTGTTTGCAGGTACTTCGTCCGAGCCTTCCACGGATCAGGACGTTCACCCGCTCATTATGCCCCAACAAATTCCTGCCTCTGTAGGTATGTTTTTAGTTGCATGTTCCTCTTTGGTCTATCTTATGTTCTTTCCTTCATAGGTTTCTTTAGGCCCATGCTATATTACTTGTCTATAGGTGTTGTTCATTCGGCCGGTGAAGGTACACGTGCCAGTCCGTCCATGCCTGTTGCGGCAGACCATTCTTCTTTGTCGTCGATCTCACAACCTGAGCATTCTACTTTGTCAGCTAGACATAGTCCATCGCCGGTTTCTCCCGCTACCGTTTCACCTCGTTGTCTTCGGCCCTCGACCTCTACAGCTGTGTGCCCTCGGAAATGGAGGGCTCCTTCTTCTGTTGATCTGCCTCTGCATTCTATGCAACCTTCTTTTCCTGCCTTTTCACCGGCGCAGAGACGGGCCAACAGAATGGCAATCTGTCGGCAGAAGAAGGGTCTCTCTACGATTTCAGGTGTGTTTCACATTGCTTTTACTTCCACATTGATCATTCATTCTGTGTTTTTCCATCTGCTCTTCTTATCAATAATTGCCTTTCTTCTTTTTATTAGCCTCTGCTGTCTGCAGTGCTTGTTACCATTGGTCACGCCTAACATTCCTCACCAAATGCCGCTCTTGTTGATCTTGTTTCTAAGGAACGTGCTGCTCACCTGAAAGGTTTAGGATTTTTTCCCTTCGCTATATTAATTATACCTTCCTTTTATTTCCTACTTTGTGCTGCTTTCTAGGTTTTCCCACAGCTTATGTTGCTTATTTTTCCTTTTACCTGTACTGTAGCAACATATGCTTTTCGATCTTATTATGGTCCTCCTGAATATGAATGTCGACATTGCTCCGCTATGTTTTGGCATAGAGAAAGATTGGCTTCCTCTTCAGCATTATCTCATGATCGTACACCTTATACCCTATGTTGCCGTTCCGGTAGGGTTCGGCTACCACCGTATGCACCATTCCCAGAGCCATTAAAACACCTTCTCAGGTTTGATGGTGATGCTGTTTGCAGCGCTTTCATGCGTTACTTAAGGAAATATAATTCTATGTTTGCGTTCGCTTCACTTGGTGTTCGTGTTGACCGAAGTATTAATGTCGGTCCCGGCCCCTTCGTTTTTCGTATAAATGGTGTGGTTCATCATCAAATTGGTTCACTTGTGCCATCTCCTGGTCATCGTGCTGAATTTGCACAGTTGTATATACACGATACCTCTAATGAGGTTACTAACAGGGTCAACATTTTTAATGAAGACGGAACAGTTGAAAGACATCCTAACCCGCAGATTGTTGCCGAGCTTATTTCTATGTTAGATGCACATAATCCTATAGTTCAACAATTCAGACAGGCCTGTGACCGTTTGTTGTTATCAGATGAGCTGAACATTCGTATAAGACTTGTTGGTTCTTTGCAAGATGCTCATGGCAACACATCTAGTTCCACTGCTTCTGAACTTGCCGCTCTTATTGTTGGTGATATGGTGCCAGAGAATGCACAATTTGATGTCATCGTTCAATGTCAGTCGGGCCGGTTTCAGCGGATTCCACCTGTTCACCCATCTCTTATGGCTCTTCAATATCCATTACTGTTTCCGTATGGTGAGACAGGTTTTCATCGCGGGATCAGGTTATACGAGATTGATGATGAATCTCCTGCGGCAAGAGAACATGTCAAGATGCTCGAAGTTTTATAGATACCACGCACATTACCGCCGTGGTGAAAGAAATCCTTTGACTTGTTGTGGAAAATTATCTGAACAGTACGCCGTCAATGCTTTCTCTTGTGTCGAAGCTGATCGGCTATCATATCACTATAACAATCAAGACAAATTGCGGCTCCAAACATACCAAGGTATATCGGATGCAACTAATAGGGTCAACCATCAAGGTAGAGATGTTGGCATACAAGTGGTTTTGCCCGCTTCTTTTACTAGAGGGATGCGCTATATGCGGCAAAATTATTTTGATTCATTGGCTATATGCCATGTCCATGGTCTGCCTCACCTTTTCAACACATTTACGTGTAATCCAAAATGGCCCGAGATATCTAATGGATTAGCATTTGAACCAGGACAGAGGCCGATTGATAGGCCTGATATCGTGACGCGCGCCTTTCACATGAAGCTGCTTGAATTGGTGGATGATTTAAAAGGTGGTCATCTTGTTGGTCCTGTCCGTGAAGGTTAGTTTTCTCCTCTTGTTTATTCTATTTCCATTTTATACATGCCATTCTCTCAACGCTTCTCATTACAATAGGTCACTTTATTCTATTAAAGAGATAGTTTCATCCATCCCTATGCTTCTTCCTATGACCCTTCTATGAATTCTTCTCTGATCTTCTGCAATGTGTCTTTTATGACCCTTTCCTTTTTTTTATTCTTGCTGTCTACTATGTAATCCCCTCTTTTTGGTCCTTCTTTCAGTCCTCTACACTGTCGAATATCAAAAGAGAGGCCTTCCTCATTCGCACAAGTTGGTTTGGTTGGTCATAAATGGTGACATTACCCCTGCCCTGATTGATTCTATTATCTCAGCGGAGATTTCAGACTTCCAGTCCGATCCTCTGCTTTACGCCCTTGTCGATGAGTTCATGATACATGGACCTTGTGGTGAATTCAACCTTACTTCTCCATGTATGAAAAATGGCCGTTGTTCAAAAAGATTTCCTAAAATGTTTCGTTCTGAAACAACCATCAACAGCCAAGGATTTCCATTGTATCGACGTAGAGAGGATGGCCGATATGTTGTTAGAAATGGAAAAAAGGTAGGTAACCAATGGATTGTTCCATATAACTCGGTAATGTTGAAAAAATACCAGGCATATATGAATGTCGAGTGGTGTTGCAGAACGCATCTTGTCAAATATGTTTTTTAAGTACATGAACAAAGGCAGTGATCAGGCTTCTCTTGTTGTTTCTTTCCATAGTCACCGTCATTTGATCCAACTAGGTTCTTCACCTTCTCCTCACATAGCGACAGCCATACTGAATTGTTCCTGCCACATAACTAATCGATTCTCTTCATCTTTGAGAGATGCTCGTCGTTGGCTCCTCCATAAAACGCATCGACATACCCAACCGAGAATGCCAGATCAGGCCTAGTGTTCACCAGGTATCGCAAGCTTCCCACCAGACTCCTATACTCAGTAGCATCAACCAACGATGCAGTACTCTCCTTACTGAGTTTGAAGCGAGCTTCCATCGGGGTTGCACAGGGATTGCACCCAGTGAGCCCTGCTTTCTCCACAATCCGCGATGCATAAGCAGCTTGGCTCAGTGTGATCTCGCCTTGAGCTTGGTGAACTTCAATACCCAGATAGAAGCATAGAAGACCAAGATCACTCATGTTGAACTCGCTCTTCATCTGTGCCTTGAACTCCCTAATCTCCCTGTTGTCACCACCAACAATCACTAGATCGTCAACATACACTCCTACCAGTAAGCGCGCTGTCTCTTCTCCTCTTGCATAGAGACCATGCTCAAGAGGACACTAAATGAAACCAAGACCTTTCAGAGTGCGATCCAGTTTCTGATTCCATGCCCTTGGTGCCTGGCGAAGTCCATAGAGAGCCTTGTCAAGTCGATACACCTTTTCTTCTTCTCCCTTGATAATGAAACCTGGAGGCTGGACAACGTACACTTCTTCTTCCAAATCCCCATTCAAGAAGGCGGATTTCACATCCATATGATGAATAGACCACCCCTCCGAGCAAATGAGTGCAAGCAATGCATTTAACCGAGTCAAGGCGAAGCTACGGAGCAAATACCTCATCAAAGTCGATGCCCGCTTGCGCTGACGTAGCCCTTTGCCACGAAGTCGTGCCTTGTGCTTCACCACGCTGTTCGCCTGATCCTTCTTGAGCTTGTACACCCACTTTAGTCCGATCGGGCGGTGTCCTGGAGGAAGATCCACAAGACGCCAGGTCTTGTTCTCTTTAATTGATGTGATTTCATCAAGCATGGCGTCCCTCCACGCCTTATCTTGTTCAGCCTGAGTGAATGAGACTGGTTCTTCTCCACTTACGAGCAGCAAGTCCTCCTGCAGCTCACGGACCGCCACCACGGTGGTGATCCGAGACCTAGCAGTCATCTTTGGTGGCGATAGCTAGTAGTGCATCATCTTGATCTGCATCATGAACCTCCGGGTTGTAGGTTGGTGGTGTCACGACGCCACGGAGTTCGCCACTTGATTGAGCACCGGGCGCCATAGGGATGCCAAATTTGCACCGGTTGGCCGAACTCCCGGTGCACGATGTCGATGCAGTGCGCGTGGTGATCACGCCCGGCTGCTCACCGCAGCAGCTCTCGATGATGAAGTCATTGTCGATGTCGCCGCCGCCTCGATCACCATTCCACCGCCATTTCGCCTCCTCTCAAAAATAACATCACGAGTGATGTGCACACGCTGAGCTGGGATCGAGGCTCGATAAGCTTTGGATCTGGTTCATAGCCGACAAAGATCATCTTCCGCTCTGCCTTCTAGTTTTTTCAGATTCGTGTAGTGGTCTTCACGTGCTACACACCAATGTTCAAGTGGTGAACCGCCGGTGCCCTTCCATTCCAAAGCTCATAGGGTGTTTTCCTCCGGTGTTTTGGATATTGCTCGTTCAGATATATACTGGTTGTGCTCACCGCCTCTCCCGTAACATTCCAGCAACTCTTTGCCTTGAGCATGCTTCTTGCTGTTCCAACCACCATCTGGTTTCTACGCTCGACGACCCCGTTCTGCTGTGGGGAGTACGGTCATGTCAACTCGCCACACACCCAAATCAAGACAAGACTCATTGAACTCCCCTGGCGGTGAACTCTCCTCCTCTGTCAGGCGGAGTGCACGACTTTCTTCCTAGACCTCCTCTCGAGTCACCCCTGCATCGCGCTTGATGGCAAGTGGCAGAAGATCTTTTGAGGAAGAAGAGCAATCCACATATAACGATCAGAATCATCAACCAATAGGAGAAAGTACCGATTGCCACTTGGGGTCGCCGGCGTGATTGGGCCGCAGAGGTCACCGTGGAGCAGCCGCAGGGGCTCGGTGGCTCGTTCTGCGCCGCTCAGGAAGGGTGCACGCCTCGCTTGCGGCGAGACAAAGGCCGCAAACCTGCTCCACTGGTGAGCATCGGCATCCGCGTGCATCACCCTCTCTCCCTATCTTCCGCAGCGATGGGTTAATGTGGCCGTACCGAGCATGCCAACGCCATGCGTCTTCACTAGCTCGCGCTGCCAAGCACACTGGGCGAGCAATGTTGAGGTCGATGAGGAAGAGCCGATTTGAATTTCGGTGCACCTTTGTGAGGAGACGCTGGTGTTCGTCTCGGATCCGCATCACCCCGTCTTGAATCAGGACTTGGCACCCAATCTCGTCCAGCTGCCCGACGCTGATGATGTTGGCGGTGAGGCGCGGTATGTAGTAGACATTGGAGAGAGTCCGATGTTCCCCGTTCTTGCAAGCAAACAGGACAGTGCCACACCCTTCGATCTTGACAATGGATCCGTCGCCGAAATGCACCGTGCCGGTGATGTTGGCGTCGATGTCGGAGAAGGTCGCACGGCGCCTCGTCATGTGGTTGAGGCGCCAAATGTCGAGCACCCAGCGCCTCGACTCACGCTCTGCTTCCCGAATGTGGCGAAGGCCTCCGCCCACCAGCTTGAGCACGCCTGTCGGGCGGACTTAGGAGAGCCTCAAGAGGGTGCCGATGCCCGCCGGTGAGGCCGCGCCGACGCCTCCGCCTCCACCAGCTTGAGCTCCTAGTCGGGCGGGCACATCGGAGAGCTCAAGAGGTGCCGACGCCACGGTGAAGTCGCAAGCAGGCGGTGTTTGGGTGAGTCACCATCTCCCCACGGATTGGGGATTTGGGAGGATGCAGCAGCCGGTATGGGATTGGGGATGACAAGCCGCCTGCAAAGAACAAAGAATGTGGCCTCCTCCTCTTGGGCCACGTGAGCTTGCTCATCCCGCTTGGGCTTCAAGCGCAGCAATCTCGGCCTAATGCCCCGCCACCACGATTCGGCATTTATCACCATCATGTTCGGCGTGCCCAGAGCTCGACCTCGCGGTGCCGCGACCTCTCCTCTTCCACATGGCGCCTCCCACGGCCATTGGAGTTACCTCCACCGCGCCTCCTTCTTGCTTCTTCTTCTGCGCTCTACCCACTCCTCCTCGGTGAGGTAGAGTTTTCCCCACCCTGTGGGCAGATGGAGCCTCAACGCTGTCCTCCACCGCCTTGAGTCTTCCGGTCACGTCGTCCACCGCAAGGTCGACAGATCCAGCAGAGTCTCGATGGAGAGGACGATCTGGCGAACCTTGGAGGTGCGGCCCTCAACAGCTTTTCTACCACCTTCGCTTCCCGCTCGGGGTCCCCAAAGGTGGCCAATTGAGTGACCAGCCCATTGAGGCGCAAGGCGAAGTCTTCCACAGCCTGTCATGAAGGTGAGTGACTCAATTCTTCGCAGCTTCTGGACATTGGCCTTGCGGATGCGGTCGTCACCCACCCGCATGTTCTTGATGCAGCTCCACGCCTCCTTGGCCGTCTCCTTGGACGCCAGGGTGGAGATCATCTCCGGCGGTACCGCACTGCAGATGGCGTCCAACGCCATCCGGTCTTCATGGAGCTCGACATCACCGGGGTCGATGGCGCTCCACAAGCAACGTGCCTGCAACTTGATCTTCATCAACAGGCTCCAGTCGTTGTAGTTCGTCTTCGTGAGCACGGGGTAATTCGCCGGACCGCCTGCTTCCTTCACCACTCTATGTACAACCATCTGTCGATCGGCAACATGGTGGCTCCGGTGTCGCAGCGCAGCCGGCGTCATGGAGCATCCGCGCCGCATCCGCGGCGGCGTCGCCGACCGCTCCTCCCTCCTGCCCGACTGCGACATCGCCGGTATGGATCAAAAGCCGTAGCTCTGATAGTTTTAGTCAACTAACAATTCTCCCCCTAAAACTTGTGCCTACACTAAAGAGCCTTCTCGGTCTACTCAAAGGGTATCACCGTCAGCTGAAGCCCATCCTATTCGTGGATCTACTACAGCTGCATACAACAATGATGTCCAGCGTGCTTCTACTTCAGTTTTTGTGCCTTTCCAGTCCAATACTCAAAGTACTCAACCTACTGTCAGCAACGATTCAGGAATAGATGAAATTTCAGAATATAAGAAAGCTAGATATTTATCAGCATGCGAGGCTTTTTGGAGAATATACGGTTTTCATATACATGGGAGAACAGTAGCAGTTGAAAGGCTCATTGTGCATATGCCCAATATGCATACCATTACATATGGCGATGGCTCCTGCCTTGACCAAGTGCTAACCAGCCTAGGCGCAGAAAAAACAATGCTCACAAAATGGTTTACAGCTAACCAGCGTTACCCGGATGCTAATGACCTTACTTACTGTGAGTTCCCATCAAAATGGACATGGCATCCGGACAGCAAAACGTGGACAAAAAGAAAAAGAGGCACCAAAATAGGGAGGCTTTGTTAGCTGGACCGCCAGCCACATACTTAGCGCGTCCGGACCCCAGGTCGTTGGGCCACATTACACTTGCAGACCCAACCAGAGCAGCGGGCCAAGGTCTCTTGGGCCATCTCCCCCCAAAAAGCTACCTCAATGAGGGGGTGCTTCCTCACCCTTATAAACCATGCTCAAGCCCTCCCAACAACCAATGTGGGACTATTCCCAACAATCTCCCCCTCATACATTGGGCCGAGACTTGTCCGTGAACAATCTGGGCTACCCAGGCTCTGATACCAATTGTTAGCTGGACCATCAGCCACATACTTAGCGCGTCCGGACCCCACCCTAGGTCGTTGGGCTGCAGTGCACTCGCAGGCCCAACGCTGAGCAGCGGGCCAAGGTCTCTTGGGCCATCTCCCCCCAAAAAGCTAGCTCAATGAGGGGGTGCTCCCTCACCCTTATAAACCATGCTCAAGCCCTCCCAACAACCAATGTGGGACTATTCCCAACAATCTCCCCCTCACACATTGGGCCGAGACTTGTCTGGGAACCATCTGGGCTACCTGGGCTCTGATACCACTTGTCAGCCGGGCCTCACACCCGGACCCTATGTCGTTGGGCCGCATTACACTTGCAGACCCAACCAGAGCAGCGGGCCAAGGTCTCTTGGGCCATCTCCCCCCAAAAAGCTAGCTCAATGAGGGGGTGCTCCCTCACCCTTATAAACCATGCTCAAGCCCTCCTAACAACCAATGTGGGGCTATTCCCAACAGGCTTATGCACATACACCCTACCGCAGGAGAGGCTTTCTACTTAAGAATGCTCCTAATGATAGTCTGGCTGCCTGTAGCTACAGTGATGTCAGTCATATAATGGTGTTCTTTATGGCACATTCAGAGAGGCTTGCAAGGCTAGAGGTCTAATTGGTGATGACGGTGAATGGGCTTCGCTTTCGACGAGGCAATCATATGGGCAAAGGCAAAACAACTTCGTTATTTGTTTATGACTATCGTATTATTCTGTGAAGTGGGTGATGTTCCTGCTCTCTTTAATAGATACTGGTTATACATGAAAGACGATATCTCCTATCGACTTCGAAGAAGCATTAGCAGCGATGACTATATTATACCTGAATCAGTTTTAAAGGATTCATTGTTGCATGACTTACAAAATATGTTTTTAGCTAATGGCACTTCCCTTGTTTCATATGGTTTGCTTAACTCAGAAGACAATATTGATGACCCCTCTGGTAATAGATTTATAGCTGAGGAATTATCCTATGTGCAAGAAGGATCGTTGTGCGAGGCTGATGCCTTATATGCTTCGTTGAATGATGAGCAGCGTCTTGTATATGATACGGTATTACACAAAATTATTCATGGTGAAGATTGCCTCATATTTGTATCTGGCCATGGGGGCACCGGAAAAACATACTTATGGAAAGCAATTCTTTTTAAGGTTACATTCCCAAGGCCATATTGTATTGGCAGTCGCATCATCCGGAGTGGCTGCCCTCCTGTTGCCTGGCGGACGGACAGCACATTCTAGGTTTTGTATTCCGTTGATCTTCATAAGCGTTCTACATGTTCTATTGCAAGAGGCACAATTCTAGCAGAATTAATCCTAAAATCCACTCTTATTCTATGGGACGAAGCACCTATGGCAAGTAGATACTGCATCGAAGCACTTGATCGTACTCTCAGAGATCTTCTTTCTTTTGATGATCCATTTGCATTTGGCGGAAAAGCAGTTTTGTTTGGAGGTGATTTCCGGCAAGTGCTTCCGGTTGTCCAAGGAGGTACAAGAGCAGATATCATAGCAGCTTCTCTTGTCAGATCACCTATTTGGAAATCTGTTCAGATTATGCGACTAAATGTTAATATGAGGCTTGCTAACCCTGCTCTGGCTATTGAAGAAAAACAAAAGATGTCAGATTTTGCACAATGGATACTTGATATTGGAGAAGACCGTTTATCCTTTTACAAGGATGAACAGTCAATGGGCAGCCGTTATATAAACATACCACCTGATCTTCTACTCATGCCTAACGGTGATCATATTGTGGCAATATCAGAGGCTATCTATGATAATTTCCTTAATCATGTAGGCGATTGTCACTATCTTTCACAACGAGCTATTATTTCTCCTACTAATTCTGTTGTTGACAAAATCAATGACATGATGCTTACTAGGTTGCCAGTTGCATCAAGAGATTATTTTAGTTACGACAGTATTAGTGGCATAAATGAACATGCTTCAGATATTGAATCTCGATATCCACCAGAGTTTTTAAATACCATTACTATCAACAACTTTCCTTCCCATAAGTTATCACTAAAGATTGGGGTTTTTGTCATCCTTATCCGAAATATCAACCAAACTATTGGCCTTTGCAATGGTACCCGTGTTATTATAACAAGACTTGGTGATTATATCCTCCAGGGCAAAATCATGACAGGTACCCACACCGACGAAATTGTTTGCATACCAAGGATTATGTTAAATGGCAACAATTCCAAGTGGCCGTTCACACTTCGTCGGTGACAGTTTTCAGTCAAGGTTTGCTATGCTATGACTATACATAAGTGTTAAGGACAAACATTATCCAAAGTAGGAGTATATTTGAAAACGCCTGTTTTCACTCATGGTCAATTATATGTTGCATTTTCCCGAGTTAGTTCTAGGGCAGGATTAAAGATACTTGCTGAAGATCAACATGGCAACGCATCATCTGTTACAGCAAATGTTGTATACAGTGAACTCCTTCCTTTTATATAATGTCATCCTTCTCTTATACCAATGTTACTAAATGATAATCAGATATGTACGTTTTAGAAATAAGAATTTCCTAAAGTGGCCTTAGGAGTCACATCCAAAATAAGCCACTTGTTTTAGAAAGCTTTTACGTACACATTCGAGATAAAAAAAAGGGATTTAAAAAATGAAGAAAAAGTAAAATAAATAGTACATACCTCAAATAAATATGTTTTTTTGACTTATTTCCTACTTATTTGATTTTTTTTCCCACTTGTTTTAGAGAACTTTTACACGCTTTCAAAAATTCTCAAGTTACGAGATAAGTAAATAAATACAATAACATAAATTGAAAAGAAACTATATATACAGACTACGGGCTATGTAAATTGAGCAATCAATTTTTTCCTACACGTACCACACCATTCAAACCAAGCGACCTATCTATAGACTAGTTGAGGGCTTGTGCTTCGCGCGTGGATTGGTGATGGAAGAGGAGACGTGGATTGGTGGGACGCAGACGGGTGGGGGTCGACGCGCTCGCGTGTGGATTGGTGGGGAGGAGGACGCTGATCGGGGTGTGGGCAGCCGTTAGATTAAATTGAATGATTCAGATTGTTTTGATGAGTCATCACTCATCATCACAACAGTCTTTTTAGGAGTAGAGATATGCGTTTCCTGAGCAGCCTAATCAAATAATTGCTTCGGCCGATTTGGTATTTCAACACAACGGCCCAAATGAACCAGCTATTTCATCATGGGCCTCTCACGGCCCAACCAAACACCCATCTGGTCTTCCGCACATCGAACACACCGATGGTAGGCTACGTCCACCGACCCAAAATAATAAACTGGATTCTGCCTAAATATGTGGACGCTGGATACTAGGCCTCTGCAATTTCACTTTCCCCTTGTATCAGTTTACTAACCCCGTACGCTTCTCCTCACCGTCTCACCCTCTCCCCCCCCCCACACACACACTCTTCCTTAGATCTGCTCCATTCTTTTGCTCAAACAAGATCCACTTCATTCTACCTCATCATTCCGCACTACATCTCCAGCGGGTACGCTCAGCCAGGCCGACAGATTTGCGAGATACCCGCTTTTTCTGTAAGTATCAAGGATTGCCACGATTTTGTACATTTCTGATTAGACCTTTTCACCTTTTAAGTTTTCAATCCGCACATTCTTTATAGAGAATGAACATACGCTTTCCACAACATACCGAGTCTCTATCGATAAGATGCGACCTGCCGACCAAAAGCTCATATCCCAAACAAAAAAAGGTACATCACACGCAATCAACCTCACGATATATAATAACGGTTCTTTTCATATAGATGGATCACAGCCTGCTCAAGTTCATCAATTCTTTTTTTTTTGAGTGAAAGGCAGGAGAACTGCCATGCATTACTAGGATAGTCTGAGTACAAAATGGAGGGGTTTGGCCCACCCTCCGAAGGGCACGGTTAAATTAGTTGATTACAAATTTGGCGCCTGCGGCCGCCCAGAGCCGCAGTTCATCTAAAAGTGAGTTGACAAAAATGCTACGCGGACGCTCTTCGTGGCGAAAAATCCTTTCGTTTCTCTCGAGCCAGATGTGCCATATGGTAGCTATGATGATGGAGAGCGCACCCTTTGTTGGGTTGGATGCGAGGATGTCCTCTTGCCACCAGGCCCGGAGGTTGAGGAGTGGTTCCAATTAGCGATTCGGGTTTGGCATCTGCGAGCCGCTAGACGGGTCCAAACGAAGGAGCTGAAGTCGCAACCTAAGAATAAATGTTCCGGAGTTTCTAGGTTGCGCCGGCAAAGGGGGCAGAAGTAGTCGTTAGGCAGGTGCCGTCTTAGCAGGGCGTCAGCGGTCAGCACCCGCCTGTGAAGAAGCACCCATTAAAAGAACTTGCACTTCGAGGGGGCCCACTGTTTCCAGATGCTCTGAAAAAAGGGGAGAGGGATCCTCCTTGCAAATTGAAGCCTGTACGCGGACCTGACAGAGAAAGATCCGTCTGGCGAAAAATGCGAAACAATTTGGTCTTGCTCTCCCTCGATCAGCGTGTATCGGAGAACGTGGGTTAGCAGCCGAATGAGCTGGGGAATAATTTGCGGGGTGAGATTACTCCTGAGATCGGCCAACCAGGTACCATTGTTGAGGGCGTCTCGAACCGATCTTTTCTTCTTAGCGGAGGCTGCGAAGATCAGGGGAGCGATATCCTTAGGCGCTATACCGTCTAGCCAGTGATCCTCCCAGAAGGAGAAACTGGCCCCGTTTTGAAGAGTGAGTCTGGATCCAACTTTGAAGAGGTCCGAGTCCGAGCTAGGCTGGCCTTCCAGGGAGCCAACCCAGGGCTTGTAAGGGGAGGATCTGCCGAGCCACTGCCAGCGTAGTCGAAGGTCCCTTGCAAAGCGCGAAAGGTCCAGGACACCTAGACCGCCAAGCGAGGTGGGCGCGCAGACTGTGTTCCATTGTAACCGGCAGTGGCCTCCTGAGATTGCGCTGACTCCCTTCCGGAGCCAGGCCCTTCTGATCTTGTCGATCTTATGCAGAACAGATATGGGGGGCCTGATGACCGAGAGGATGTGGGTAGGCATGGCCGAGAGCACGGATTTGAGCAGGGTTAGCCTACCCCCCTTAGATAGGAGTGGCCCTCTCCAGCCAACCAGACGATTGGAGACCTTGTCGATAAGGGGTTGGAAGTGAACATGACGGAGGCGTTTGACGGAGAGTGGAAATCCCAGGTATTTGAGCGGGAAGTGGGCTCTCCTGGCTGGTAAGTCTTGAAGGATCTCATCGAGGTCTAAGTTGTTGCAGTTGATGGGGACAACCTGGCTCTTCGAGAGATTTGTGCGCAGTCCAGAGATGCCCCCAAATTCCTTGAGGATAAGGGAGAGGGCAGAGATGTCCTCTTTGATGGGGTTACAGAAAATGGCCGCATCATCCACGAAGAGAGAGAGCCGCTGACCGTCCTGCATGCCTCGAACAGGAGATAGGGCCCCTGCTGCTGTGGCCTTATCAAGCAGAGCGATGAGAGGTTCGATGGCTAAGTCGAAGAGGAAAGGGGATAGTGAGTCCCCTTGGCGAAGCCCTTTATGGTGGAAGATGGGGTTCCCCAGGTGGCTGTTGGGGAGCACTTTTGAGGAGGATGATGCGAGGAAGAGGGAAATCCAGTTCCGCCATCTGGCTCCGAAGCCTCTAGCTCGGAGGTTGTCCAGCAGGTATGGCCAGGAGACCGAGTCGAAAGCTTTTTCCAGATCTAGCTTGAGGAAGAGGGCTGGTGTGCGGGATCGGTGCAAGGCTTTGGCCTTGCCTTGGACAAAGAGGAAGTTGTCTTGAATGTGACGTTTCTTGATGAAGGCACTCTAACAAGGAGAAATAAGGTCGTCCATGAATGGGGCTAGGCGAGACGCAAGGATCTTGGTGAAGAGCTTTCCTACACTGTGGATCAAGCTAATCGGACGGTAGTCGGAAGCGGAGGAAGGGTCTTCTTTCTTGGGTAGAAGGACGATGTGGGCATAGTTTAAGGCCTCCAGTCCTGGACCATCCAAATCGAAGAGACGTTGCAGGGCTAGGAGGAGGTCAGCAGAAATGAAATCCCAGCATGCTTTGTAAAAATCCCAGGAGAAGCCGTCAGGGCCTGGTGCCTTGTCATAGGGAAGACTAAAGATGACCTCCTTCAACTCGTCCAGGGTAAGCGGCTCCTCCAGAGCGGAAAGGTCAATGGCCGGAAGGCCAATGAAATCCCAGTTAAAAGAGCGGCCGCTCGGATTGAGGCTGTTGAGGGCGGCGTCGCCGAAGATAGAGTTGAAATGGAGGGGCCGGTGACCATCGGTCTGAAGGGTGCGCCAGCGGGGAAGCGAGCACGGCAAGCGGCGGGCGGTGGGGGAGGTGGGAGGTCTTGGGCCCATTGGTCAGGGCAGCGGCGGCGGCGGGCGGCGGCATAGTTCAATCGCATAACTGGCGAGTCCGTGTCAGGCTAACCAGGTTCACTACATTTGTCGATGTTACAAAGGAAGGAAAGTTAGATATGATCATGATCGACGAAGAGGTATACTTACATACAATACACACATAATCCCTGCAACTCAGATAAAACGACATTTAGATTTCTCATTACAGATATCCAGCACAGTTAGCTACTATACATGCCATAGTCTACTTTCCCTGTTGTATTTCATGCACACTGTAAAGCTTATTTATTCCTGCTACTCTAGTGTTTATATAACAGAGTGCACATTTGTATGCAATTATTTCACCTACCAGATTACCGACCCTATTTTTTTTGCCTTTTTCAAATCTCATGACACATGACCTTTGGCTGTCCCTTCCAGGGTACAACAATGGATGCTCACATCGCATCCAAACTTCGTGGTGCTTTCAATGAAAATTTGCAAGAGGACAGCCTATACTATGTCCAAGATTTTGAGGTGGCTGAAGCAAGGCAGAATTATCGACCAGTTGACCGCTCTATCATGGCAAGATTTACATCATTTACTAAACTCATTCGCATCGATATTGTACCACCTGGCTTCCCCTAATATGCTTATGATCCACTGCCTTTACACCCACTACGATCAAGAATACAAAACACTTCTCTGCTATCAGGTTTGCTTCTTTGTTCATATCCATTTCTATGCCCATCTTCGTGTACTACATACTCACCACTGTAGGCTTTCTTTCATATGTCACATCAAAATCAAAGTAGTGGTTGTTGCCATCACTGCGGTCCAACCTATTAGAACTGTTGCTAATGGCCAAAAAATAGTACGCAACATAGATATTACTGACGGCAGGTGAGTGCTCAACCATACAGGATAACATACATATCCATACTATACTACCGCATAAATACTTATTCTATTTCCTACACTGCTTTACAAAATTTTTCCCTTTCTTAAAACAACTAGCATCAACGCTGAAGTGACACTATGGAATCACCATGCTAAGCATTCTGAAATGGACATTACTAATCAACAACAGCATCAAGGCCCAACAACGGCTCTATTTGTTGGAATGACAGTTGATTGGCGCAATGGTACTATACATTTTTAATCGCCTCACACCACATGAACCATTCTATAATATCCTAACAAATATCTCTTTTCTATGCAACTCTGCAGGGCATCTCACTCTGCACAGTACTAGCTTCTCGAGATGGTACATGGACCCTCCAATCCCAGAGGTTGCGAACTACAAAACATGTAACATACCATAACCTATGGCCTATCACATCTTTTGATGCTTCTTTATTTTATACCCAGTACACCCCATGCTTCTTGTTTACCAAACAAATAATCATGTTTTTTATATATAGAACGCTGCCTCTGAACAACGCTATCATATTGTCACCTGAGCGTGTTACCATTGCCCTATTATTAAGACAACTGTTGCAGCGCTTTCAATTTAAATCCACACCATAGCATGGTATGTATCATTACCCATTCACCTTTGCAAAACAATAAACATGTTACTTTTGTCTGTTGTTAACTTTTGAGATTTATGTGTTGTTATTAAACGTGGGGAAACAAATACACTGTATGTGTCGCTATCAAGGGCATCAGTCCAAACCAACCTTGGTGGTACCTAGCATGTAAAACTTGTCGGAAAAAGTTCAACCACATTCATCATGCAAAGTGTGCCTCTGCACCATTTGAGCCACGGTATGTGTTACCCACCTACCTAAGCTAAGCAAGATTCCTTGTTAATGCAAAATATAAATTAGCTTATTTTTCCCACAAATTTTAGTTACCGCATTGCTTACATCGGCACCGATCGATCAAATCAACAATGACGATGCACCGACGCGAGTTCATGTTCTTTGCTGAAACCGCGGAACAACTTGTCGGATGTCCACCCACTGCTTTGCTGGCTATTACCGACGGAAACAATGAAACCGTTCCACCTCATATTACAAGGATATATGGTAGGCGTATGACTTGCACACAACCATCAATGAAACACCCTCGCAGCCACAGGATATCATTCCAGGTCAATGCGTTTGAAACAGTACCTGATCAAACTTTTGAGGTCAACCAATCCATTACTCAGACTAAAGAAAAGGGTAAAGCCATCGACCAAGCTGAATGTGGATTACTACTCACACAGTCACCAGCAACGCAGCCTGCAACAGACACAACAACAACTGTCACAGGACAATACTCATCTCCGTGTCCAAAGCACTCGATGTCGCCAATCCGGTCGGGGCCCCATCAATGGTGAGCATACATACCACGCACCAATTTAGACCTCAAAATCTACAAGTATGGTGCATAAATGCCTTGCATGGCTTAACGATATTTCCACCTTTTACAGGTCAGCGCAGTTGACATTTCCATAGCACACAAAGAATCTTCACATCAGGACAACCCACCAGTTAAGCCCATACAA
The DNA here is from genome assembly GCA_036346145.1 of Olyra latifolia. NCBI lineage: Eukaryota > Viridiplantae > Streptophyta > Magnoliopsida > Poales > Poaceae > Olyra > Olyra latifolia. The sequence continues at coordinate 14,622,764 of CM070533.1, forward strand.
TCCACACAAGGACCAGCAGAATACACACCAATCCGTGAAACAATATCGTCTCACCACCTGGAGGTACAGATCACTAAACTTACACCAGCAATACCGCTTGCAGCACCATGCCTCCATACAATTGACATCTATTAACTTTTCAAGTTTCCCGTGGTCCCTAACATAGTTTTCCTTTTAAGGCTACTTACACAACAGACCAAACGCTCTCTGCTCAAACTGAGATCAAAAGGTAACGGGCAACAACAATTTCAATGACCCTCTTAGTGTTCATACATGCACAACACTGATACAATACATGCACAACAAAAAAAATAGCTCTACAGACAGGTCCAAGGGACGTATGGTAGGCACCAAAAGGAAGCTTTTCTCTAAAGAATAACACCACTCTCCTCAGCGCCGGCCCTCGTTTTCAGGTAAAATCCCTCTTCCCCATAATAACCACGTAACTTATACCGTAAAACATCACACTGTACTAACTCAAAAATCTTAACTTTTATCTCCATGACTCAACCAACTGCATCAACAAACCTCGGTCACTAACTATGCTTTTGTGTTCGACACGCAACAAGTATATGCAAACAGCTTACCTACGTTTGCTTTTGTAAATATTAGCCATACTATGATTTTGTATTGGGCCTACCAACATAGTAAACGGTCCACTTCTGTAAATATCATAACAGTTGTTCTTACGCAGTATCTTAACCACAACACAAACAGTGTTCCTATCTATATCCATCCTTCATGCAAAAAAAAGGGCTTTTATTTTATTATGTAAGATGGTACCATTGATTGATCATATACCCAGTAAATATATCAAAAAGCAATATACAACGAAAATATTAGAAATACAGCAACTATGTATAGACGCAATGTATACATCATCATTCACTAAAACACAGATGCAAAACCACAAGTGCCGCGCATGGGCGGCGTCGTTACTTTGCTAGTCTATATACTATAGCCACTATTAAAGGCGGCATTTCGTGCTATCCACGTCGGCAAAAAATCGGGGACCGTTGGATCTACTTGTCTGGCTCGCGTCGACCGTCGATCCGGCCATCCAGCTCGGCACGCTGAGGGGCGAATGCAAAAAAGTCCTTGTGCTTTTCGGTTTCACGTTTCGGTCCCTAGAAGCTCATAGAGAAGCCCTTTCGTGTTATGACTGTTTTTCGTCCCTCCCCGGCATTCTACCCTTCGTCAATCCGCAGTCCTTCCGCCTGCTCCGAACCCTAAGCGCTCCGGCCGCCCACGTCGTCCCTGTCTCCTCTCCTCCTCAGTTCGTCCATCCGCAGCTGCCGCCGCTCGCTCCACAACCTCCTCCTCCACTCATTATCGGCTGCTCCACCTGGATGCCGCCCCTTCTCCCTCCCCTTCTCTGTCATCCACACTGTTGTCTCTTCGTCAGCGTGTCGCTGGTCCACGTCGACATCGGCGTGTCGCCGCTCCGTCTCCCATGCGTCGGCCCTCTCCTTTCTCTCCTCGCCAACGTACCGCCTTCGCCTTCGCCTCCGCCTCCTGCTACGTGCTCCACCATCTGCTTAAGATCCAGAGGTTCCTTCCCCATCCCCTTCCCCTAACATCTGTAGGCCACCCCAACTAGGCAAGGGATGACCTAGGGTTGGACCCATCCCCTCGAACTCGCCCTGACCGGCGGCGCTGCCACCCCCTTCCCCTCCTCCTCAGCTTGTCGGCCGCTGCCGCTGCCGTTGCCGTTTCCTCCTACCTAAGCCATGGCCAGATCCGGCCGTTCAGCCTACCACCTGCGGCCCCCAAGTATGGTCGTCACTACCTAGGCCTCTCCTCCACCTCGATTCGCCTTCCAATGGAGGTATCAGCAAGCAATTGTGCGACGATGTGCCTCTTACCTGATTTCCCCGCCGCCAACCCACCACCCTCTCCCGCAACCAAAACCCCCAATTTCTTGATTATATGGTTTGTTGTTTGGGTGAGGTTGCGCCCACACAACGAGGGGAGGATCGGCCGTCGTGTCATGCCTGCAGGCAATGCTTCCCATCTTGATGATCTTCCATCGTGATCCTTAATATGTTATTGTTATTTTGCCTTGGTTCACCATAAAACCATCAATTAATCTCTCTAGAAAGGTGTGTGCTTAGTTATTTTTCTGTGTTATCAGAGTAGTATTATCCTATCCTATAATGCAGTAATATTTTTTGATTGATGAAGTAGAATTTTTCAAAGTGAATAACAACACCTTACGTAGTGTTCAAAATGGTAATTAAAATGTTAGGATGATAGAGCACGCTATTGGCTTCTTATTTTGTGAGTATGTTTCAGGCAATGTCCCCTCTGTTTGCCTTTTCTCTTTTAATTTCCTTAACTGATTCCTCCCGTAATAAAAAGGCAGTGCTCCTGCCATGGTAAAAAAAGAAAAGAGACTAAGAATGAGAATCAAATGGAAATGTAGAGACAACAGATAGAATCATGTCTTCCTTGAAAACTAGGTCTGCAGCGATTTTGCGGTTTGTTAAATGTATTGAATAGGCTTTATTGTGCTTATAATAGTAACAATTTTCTGTCTAATGGTTCTCCAACTAAATGTAAGCATTTTACGTTGAGCATCTTGCTGGGTCAGAATCTCTCCCATTGTTTCATCAGTGTGCATAATTCGTTATAATTGGTTACCTCACTGGCAACCGGTTGTATAATCTTGTTACTTTTTCTTTGATGTCGCTAGAGGTAGACAAGCATCTTAGCAGACTAAATTGTTCTGCAGCAAAGTGTGTTGATTCAAATGATTCATGCAACTGTTTGTAGCTTCATGTGATGGTGCGCCCAAATGAAGCTGCAAATCCATACAAAGCTATGGTGTACTAATAATAAGTAGTGGTATTTCCTTATCATCCGACAAGTGTACTAACTATATATGATTATAGTTGGCTATACAGTTGTGTTACATCTACTTCCTGCATATTATAAAAATTCTTTTATTCTAAAAAGGATTGAAAACATAAAACCATATTTCAGTATGAGTTCTCTCCTCTTTCCGTTTTCAATGATCCTTTGGTTTATTTTCAAACATGGAATGACGCACTGCTGAATTTTGTAATACAGTACACTGAATTTTGTAACACAGAACATTTTTCATCTATCTGCAGGGTTCAAAATGATGTTAAAACCTAAAACACAACTACAGCCAAAACGACACACGGAGCTGACGCGCCGACTACAGCAGCTCCAGCCCACCGCTACACCCAACAGGAAAAAGGAAAAAGGTTATTAAGTTATATTACTTTACAGCATAAAAAAGCACATGAAGCGAACATATACTGACATTCTGCATGATCCTCGTACAGCTTGACCGGTCATACACTGAGGACACCTGCTAAAATGAGACTATTTGATGACATTCCAGAAAAAGACAATTAGGTATTCTGCTGATCGTCTAAGTGAACAACCAGTAGTTCATTTGTGCAAACATATTTTGCTCTTGGCGTTTGGAACCACGTGTATAACATCGTCACAGATCAGACCACCAATAGCAGTTCCACCAACTGCACAGCATTACTCCATCGAGTTTATCACCTGTAAACTACCGCCTTATTTTATGCCCTGCTTCAAAAAACCACGATGTATGATGCTCGCTTTAATTATATACCTATGCCATTACCATGTATTCTCCCTCTGTATACGTGTCTCCAAACAGCGTTACATTCCAGACGAATGAACAACAGACAAAACAATAGCTAACATTCAAAACACTCTAATGAAAAAAAGAAATTCACGGCTACCAGAATACCCGAGGCGCACGCCCTGACGCGCGCTATCAATCTAGTTGATAATACTTTCGCTGCAAGGAGGCTTGAAGCAAAGCTGGAGGCCGAGCAAGTTGAGTTGCACCTTATGGAAGCTGAGGAGCCGAGCTCGTTTGCAGAAGCTAAAAATCTTGTTGACCTCCCGGCGGGTTTTTGTTCTATAGGGCTGAAATGGGCCTTCAAGGTGAAACGCAATGAGCATGGTACAGTGGCAAAACAAAAAGCGTGGCTCATGGCAAAAGGCTATTTCCAGCGTCAAGGCATTGATTTTGAGGAGGTGTACGCTCCCGTGGCAAGGTTGTAGTCAGTGAAACTCATGGTGGCTCTAGCTGCACATAAAGGCTAGAAGTGCATCCGCATAAAGGCTAGAAGTGCATCATATGGATGTAAAAACAGGCTTCCTCAATGGAGATCTCGAAGAAGAGGTATACGTCGAGCAACCTCCTAGTTTTGTTGATGCAGAAGTTGAGCACAAAGTGTACCGGTTCCGGAAGGCATTTTATGGACTTTGTCAAGCACTGAGGGCCTGGAATGCGAAGCTAGATGCAAGCATGGTGGCACTTGGATTTGTGAGAAGTCCTGCAGAGCATGTTATGTACCGTAGAGGAGCTGGCGCATCTTGCATTATGGTGGGTGTGTATGTGGATGACCTGATCATCATAGGAGCAAATCCTAAAGAGATTAGTCGTTTCAAGCATGAAATGCAGAAAGTGTTTTGCATGAGTGATCTCGGGTTACTCAGCTACTATCTGGGAATCAAGGTACATCAAATGGCAGAAGGAATTACTCTCAATCAGTCTGCGTATGCACTGAAGATTCTGGACAAGGCAGGTTTGAGGGGCTGCAATACCTGCCATGCACCAAAGGAGATGCGGCTCAAATTGAGCAAGGAGAGCACACAGCCTGTCACTGATGCAACCGCGGTATTTGGTACAAACACAGCCAGATCTGGCTTACTCGGTGGGTTATGTCAGTCGATTCATGGAGGAGCCACATGAAGATCACCTTAGTGCTGTTAAACATATACTGAGGTATGTAGCTGGAACTCTGAAGTTTGGTTGCCACTATGCAAGGAAGGATGGTGGGGATGTTGAACTGAAGGGGTACAGCAATAGTGATCTTGCTAGTGATGTTGATGATCACAAGAGTACAACCGGAGTGTTTTTCTTCCTTGGATCAAATCTTACTAGCTGACGGTCACAAAACAGAAGATTGTGGTGTTATCTTCTTGTGAAGCAGAGTACATTGCTGCTACGACAGCAGCATGCTAGTGTATTTGGCTATAGCGGTTGTTGGGAGATATCATGGGTGAGGACGAGTAACCAGTCACTCTACTGATTGACAACAAATCGGCAATATCTCTATGTAAGAATCCTATGCTCCATGAGAGGAGCAAGCACATTGAGACTTCGGTTTTATTTCATCAGAAAATGTGTCGGAGGAGGGAAGATCAAAGTGCAGTATGTAAGTTTCGAGGAGCAACTTGCTGATTGCTTGACAAAGCCTATTGGCCTGGTCCGATTGTATGAGTTGCTGAGAAAGATTGGTGTCACAGATGTGAAGCGTGGCAATATTAGGGGAGAGATTGAAGACTAATGTTGCACGCTTACAAGTCTGCATTCTAGTTAGTTTGCTGGGTTTTTTTAAATTTGTGTTGTACTCAGTCAGAGGCCTATAGTTATGCTAATGACCAGCATGAGTCTAGTTTGTCTAGTTAGCATGCAATGCGGCATGTTTCTTAGTTGTGGGATGGCACGACAAGTTCGGGAGCCATGGCGCGCGTTAAGGCAGATTCGTTGCTTGGCTCATGCGGATGCAGGTGTGGGCTGGCGCACCTATAAATGCGGATCATGGGCTGACTTGATCTCTGCTGTAATCGCTGCTTAATAAAAAGGAAAACCCTTGAAAAACTGCAGTTTTAGTAAGCAGCACAAAAAACTGTTAAGAAACAGACTCAGATAAGGCTCGGTCTTGGGCTGGCCGACTCCGTATTGAAGCCCAACATGTGGACTAGCCAAACTCTATCTACACAGGCCTATATATATGAGAGGGATCCATCTATTATAAGCACAGTGAAAGAAATTAATAAAGTATTGTTCCTCTCTACATCTGTGTTAATTGTTTTTATTTGTCTTTTGTATTGCGCCTTGCTTGAGAATCAACAACCTCGGACTACATCTGGTAATGTGGTTGTTTAAGATGTTATCAGCACGATATGCTCGAAGGAAGAATCACAAGCTGCAGCAGATCGTCAACGACATACCACGGCAAAAGAATCGTCGATGACGAACCGCAGGCCATGAAGGCTGCCCCGACGAACTGCAACGAACGCGACGAACTACAACAAATCTCACTTTCTAGCATCGATTCGTCATCAAACTTGTTCCGATCTTTCCAATCTTTCCTAGCCGATCTTTCCAATGCGACAGATTCGAATCACCCACACGGAATCACAATCAAGGTAATAGATCGGAAACGAATCCCTGTTCCGAATTAAGAAGATCGTACATGTAAAAATTTGCACCGATCTCCTATTGCGCGTTCAGTATGAGAAACTGAGGATCATGAAGATCCTGGCCGCGCCGCTACAGCCATGCGCCGTCGCCGCTCGCCACGCGAGCCCCTGCAAACATGCTGTATTTGTGCGTCGTGCGCCGTTCGGACACCTGTGCAATCGAGCGCTGACCTCGCCTTCACGCGCACCGCCCTATGAACACCACCGCGCCGGCCATTCCATGTAGGCCGTGCACCGCTGCACCTTGAAGCGGCGTGCGCCGCCTTGCATACCGTCCAGCCAGCCCCCCTCGCACAACCCACTGCCGCATGGCTTCTTGCCACACACCACTGTCCCATGGCGCCATGCGCCTAGCACAACCCTCGCCGCTGTACATTGCCGCGCCCCTCGACACTCCCGCGCGCACCCCTTCGCGCCCTGCCGCTCTCCCGCGTGCACCACACCACGCCACGCGGCGCTCCTGCCATGCCCTGTGCGTGCCCCCGCGCCCACCGCTGCACGTGCTCCTGCCGCGCCCTGTGTCCTTCCGTCGTTGCACCCTGCATAGCACTCACTAGCCGCCCGACCACCCCGCCTACGGTCACCGGCGCTGCCAAACCGAGAGGCGGCTAGGGGAAACCCTAGCCGCAGCACTGGTAAAGGGCGAGCCGAGTGGGCCAGGATTAGCAGGCCAGGGTGAGAAGGGGGGAAAGAAGCGGCCTAGGGGAAGCGAAAGAACAGCAGGAAGGAAAAAGAGAAGCGGGTCGGCAGAAGGAGGGGTGGGTCGGGCCGAAAAAGAAAAGAAAAAAGAAAAGAAAAAAGAAAATTTTCATAGAAGTCCCTGAAATCAGCAGAAATCGTAGAAAAGCATATTCAGGCATAAAAGCACCTAGGGATTCCGAATTTAATCCTATTTTCGCATTTGAAGATTTATTTTATCTCTGATAATTACTTTCATGCTATTATATGAGGAATTAGCTATTATAATTATCACTTTATGCCTATTTATATATAGAATTATGCATATGAATTTAAATTTATGATTATTCGTGGTGCCCGGTTATTACATTTAATATGTGAATTGAGAATAGCATGTTGAATAGTAGAAAACCATGAATTTTATTGAGGAATTATGAGAATATATGCAGATTGCACATTGTAGTCTTATGAATCAACATTGCTATCATAGAAATTGGGCCCGAATTTTGCAAAAAAGAAAAACCTGAAACCTTTGGGAATTATCTGAAAATTCACCAGAATTAAGATTTCTACATAGAAACCCCCGAAAATTATGAATTTACTAAATGTATATATTCTGGCATAGAATTATCCCATGAAATTGCTATTATAATTCCTGTAATAATTATTTTAGCATGTTTATGCTGGAAATTTCTAGAATTTATGAATAGATCCATGTCACGCAACACACACTATGATTACCTGTCGCGGCCCTTCTCAGCTTGCCTTGCGAGAATTGGTCGGACCTGCACTATGCTCTGGATCAGTAGGCTAGTGCAACAGTTACACAGCTGAAATCAATTCATACATTGGTTGTCCAAATATTACATAACTGCGATCATCAGATCGTATTAGTAGCAAACGACATTAAGCCTTAATTACAGTCCAGAGTTCATCAGAGTAGCGGAAATCTTCCAAAATGCAAATTGCAAGATTCAGAAGGAACAACAAAATCACACCAGCAGCTGTGTAACCACACACGGCTGGCGGAACGCACCAAACCCTATCTTGAGCAACTACTCTTCGTCCTGGTACTGAGGATCTCCTTCCTCATGACAATCGTAAGCATCTTCTTCAACGGGGTCCTCCATGTCTATAGATAGATATTTATGCGAGGTCAGTGTCATCCAAACACTGGCGAGCTAACACCCAACCCAATGCATTTAGTGATAGAGGTTTCAAAGGAAAGGCTGGGTTTATTTATTTGCAGAAAAGCCAGTATTGGAAATCAAAGCCTATGACTTAGCAGTTTAACCAATTTCTATATCAAGTTGATTATTTATCATATTTTCATTTTAGTACACAGACCAAACCCATGGCAGTTTCCATGCACTCTGCCAAACTCTCTTCCCACTCCCGCCATCATCTCCGGGTGTGGCACACCAGTTGTGGATCACATTCCCCAGCAAAGTACTCGGTCTCATCCTAGTTGGGCTGCCGACCCACGCTAGACTCACGGCTCTCTGTAAGAATGGACCTAGATCATCCTCGGATGATGACATAAAACTGTCTTCACCTCAAGCATGGCAGCAGACAGGTTACGCCCGCAGGTCGTATCTACCCCTGAATCTCCAATACTTGCACTACCGCGCGATGGCCGGTGCGTTGTGATGTTAGGAACAATCTCCCGCAGGCAGATAGTCAGTGACGTCACAATGCGGCGAGGAAAAGAATGATGCATGAGATGCAATCGAAATCGCTCGTATCCGTTCGTTTATATTTCTTGTGTTTAACTATATATATAATATGAATATATATCAAGGTAGTTCCATGATCCTTCTAAGTAATAATTTCTAGCGTAATGGCAGCAAAGTGCTTACGAGATGATGCACATAATATACATGCATATATATAATAGTGTAATTTCTACCCTAATTAGCCCAATAGGAGAAAATAGGGTTTTATTATGTTTAAAGTATTCAAAAGCGAGAATATGTTAACCCACATTTTGTTTAGAAGTATTTCCTTCATCAACTTATCTTATCATTTTTATTCTAGCATAGTAGGGGTTAAGTGGGTGTATGTGGAAGACATGTTCATATATTATATATATATATATATTTACATGGTTATATATTATATATATATACATATTATATATATATATATCATATATTATATATATATATTATATAACCATGAGATTGCTTGTTATAAGACTAATAAAAGTTTTACTATCTTAACATGCTTTGAAATAACTTAGTTTGGACAGGTACATAAGTTTAGGAAAACTAAACTAATTAACCATAGCTATTAATTAGGCCAATTTTAAGATGACATGTGATTAGGAGTCATACCATAGATTTTATATTTCTCCTAGGTCCAGAAAGTTATTACCAACCATCCATGATTTTCTTAGGTTTTATTAAGTGTTAATCTATTTTTGATAAACAACAATCTATTTCTGCTATTTTTCTATATAGGTTAATACCCTAAAAATAAGCTAAAGAATTTAATCCGAGGAAAGTGTTTGTTACTGTTTGTGGTATTATTTTTAATAAATCCATCATAAGCTTTAGTATTTACCATAAATTTTCCAGAATTTTTAAAGATCTCTACATATTTTAAATAAATCGTTTCTAATTATTGTCATTGTTTTATTCACAAATTTGGGGAAAAACCGGTGAACAGTGATGGGCCGGCCCGCTATCTCGCAGCCAAGCCAGCCACGCCGAAGGCGTATTTCTATAGGGCGCAACACGTGAGCGAAGGCGCCAGCGAAGTGGAGCGCTTCCACTTAACCTGACATGTGGGACCGAGCGCCCACATGTCAGCGACACGCAGAGGCTGCGCGAGAGTTTTTAAACCGACAAGCACCCGACAGTTGGGGCCCACCAGTCAGTGACCGGGAGTGGCGAGATCGCACGGATCTTGGGGTTGATCGGACGGCTCGCCGTCATCGTCTTCCTCCGACCGGCGTGCGCACGGCCGAGGCTTAACCGATGGCTAGCTGGAGCTACAGTGCTCCGTTTGGGGAGTTCTTGGGTGCGTTAGAATCAGTAGGTTAACGTGCATCTAATGATGCCCTTGTCGAGGCCGGAAACGGCCGGACGCGGTGGAGCCATGCGTGGCGGTGGAACCTACTACCGGCGAACATGAATAGAGGAACTAGAGGCGATCTCATGTGGAAATAACGCACGCATGAGCTACAAAGGACATTGTGGAGGCTTACCTAGCGGTTATTCGTGGTCGTAGATGCTCGGGGTGGATTGTCGACGAGGTGGCCGAACAGGGGAGACGGGGCGCTAACGGTGTGGGGGAAGACCGGCGAATCCCTGGGCCAAAAGAGGTGAGCAATGTGTGAGGTGAAGTCACGCGAAGCTTACGGTGCAAGGAATTGCCGCGAAGCTCACTAGAGGGGAAGAAATCAGAAAGGGGGAAAAAACTGGGCTACCGGCGTCGGCGAGAGCGATCCGACGAGCTCGGAGCTTCACGGACCGATTCCTTCGGGCAGGAGCATCGCGAGGTTATGGCGAAGAAAACGCGAGCAAGAGTGGAGGCTAGGAAGGCCTGGATTAGGCTGTCGACGAGAGGATGAAGGAAGAAAGAAAAGAGCCGATGCGGTTCGGCCACATTTAAGTTCGGCCGGAGCACGATCATTGTCCAGCGGTCACGGGCATGGTCAGGCCGGTTGTAAGGGAGCTCGGTGTCCTATTGGTGGATTGGGGCGGTGGCTTACTCGTGCGTGGCGAGTGACCGAGCCGGGCGGCGTGGTAGCTATGCAAAGGCGGCAATGCCACCGAGTGCGGCGAGATGCGAGGCATCGATGGCGCAACCAAGGCGCCATTAGGGAAGACGGGCGGTGCTGGCGCGACTGACATGCCCGGCCGACAAAGCGGCAATGGTCGACCACAGCAGAGAGTGGTGGCGAACAGTGGCGGAATGTCACTTCGACGTAGTTGTGGGCCCGCACAGGCAAAGACGATGCGCACAAGCAGCCAAGGGAAGGATCTCCTGGGCGATTTTGGGCAGCTGCGAGCTGGATCACCGGTGGAGAGTAGATTGAGCCGAGGCAGCTCAGCTGCTCGAGGAAATGCTCACAAGGGTAGAGAGGAAAAAGGACTGCCATGTGGCTCCCACAGTGGGTCAATTTGGTCAACAATTGAGTCAAGCTTTCAATTAGGGTCTATACTAATTTCTAGAATTTTCCTAGGAATTTTAGTGCAATTATTCATATTTATGCTTATGTGAATATGACTATATATGTGTGTGTGTGTGTGTGTGTATATATATATATATTTATATATAAATGTATGTGTTTATGTGTGTGTAAATATATACACATAAGAGGTTTAAGGTTTATTAGAATTCACATTCCAATTTTTCCTAAATATTGCTACATTTTAGATATTCCTAAGCAGGACCTAATATAAAGCTTTCAATAATTTAGTCAAGTAAATTACCAAATTCTAATGGCTTTTAAAATAATTTTAAAATCCTGAAATTATGTTGTCACATAGAAATCTAAAGGAAATTGTCATAGCCTTACACAAACATCGCAGAAGTATTTTCAAAATATTAATTCAATTTTGGGCTGTTACATTACCCACATTACTCTTATGCAAAGAATTTAAATTATGCAAATGTTTGGCATCGTCAGCCGTGAGTTTGAGGAATTCCGGCTACGCACATGAAGTTCTCCGTACCGCCATTGGCATTGCAGCGGGGGGGCCATACCCTAGCACAGAATAACCAAGCACTGTATTTCATTAGGCATCACCTATTCAATACTTTAAAGAATGAATACATGACAATGAAAACTGCTATTGAAGCTACTAAAGAAGATGATACCATCATAGAAAAAGAAATCACTGACATCGTAGAAGCCTATTTCACAAAATCTATTTAGTGCATACATAGCGGCACTAGTCAGTCCTTTAGTGTGGTTGTATTAGCAAACATTTGTGACCTCATTATGAATGAAGAATTATGAGCTCCAGGGAAAGCAAACATTTAATTCTGGTGATCAGTTATGCATTTTATTTCTAGTATATTTTGTGAATGCTTGCAATATGAATTATGAATGCAAGTTTGATTGAAATTATATGAATTTATGAAGCGCCCATATAAAGGAGATATGCATTATTAATAGTAGAACAACTAATAGCACATTAAGAGAGACAAAGTATTTTGTTAAGAAGAGAACTGGCAGTATAACCACAATTGGAAGAAGTGGCTCATGTGTGGTAGGCTCCGGTCAAGCCACTATCGTTCTGCCTATGGGTACTTCACTGAAAATTGATGAAGCTTTGTTGTATCCTAAATCCACTAGATCTCTTTTAAGTTTTAAAGACATCAGTGCCAACGGTTTCCACGTTGAGATCAATGAAAAAAATGGCAAAGAATACTTGCGCATTGTGAAGCACAACGGATACGGGAAAAGAATATTGGAAACATCTCCTTCATTTGAAACTAGGCTATATCACACTAGAATTAAAGCACCTGACATTTATTCTTCCCTGAAACCTTCTTCTAGGAGTGTTGAACTCTTCTCTCTCTATCATAGCAATCTCGGCCATCCTGGCTTAAGAATGGTAAAAAATATAATTAACAACTCTCAGGGCTATGAAATTAGTGTAAAGAATTTCCCTAATCAAGAAGACTTTGTATGTCAGGCATCTGCCACTGGGAAAATGATCACTAAGCCCTCAACTATGAAAGTGCAAGATGAAATCCCCACGTTCCTAGAGCGCATCGCAGGGGATATTTGCGGTCTATACAGCCTCTATCAGGCCCATTTAAGTATTTCATGGTGCTCATCGATGCTTCCTCGAAGTGGTAAAACGTGGGTTTACTCTCTAGAAGAAACCATACATTTGAGAAGCTGATCTCTCAGATCATAAAAATTAAGAATGCATGAAGTCCATTCGAATGGACAATGCTAAGAATTTACTTCGAATGCATTTGATGATTATTGTACGGTATCAGGAATTAAAGAAGAGCACTCGGTGCCACATGTCCATACCTAAAACGGACTAGCAGAAGCACTAATTAAAAGAATAGAAATCATAATAGGACCACTCTTGTAGGGTTGACATTTACCATATATGTGTTGGGGCCATGCATTTAGTCCTACACGCAACAACATTATTGGATTTTAGACCGTCAACCTATAACATCCATTCACCAATGCAACTAGTATAGGGGATCAAAGAAAAATTTTCCCATTTAAGAAAATTTGGATGCACGGTGTATGTATCACCACCGTAGCGGACGGCTATGGGCCCTCTTTGGAAGCCAAGGATTGAGAACCCATAACTGTTAATTTGCATACAACCCATCACGCTAATTGCATCTTTGACGAGGATAATTTTTCGTCATTAGGGGAGATAAGAACCCTTAACAGAAGAATGCCGAAAAATCATATAGCATTCCCACGCATGATCCCCATACTAAAGAAGCAAATGAATAGGTTTAGAAAATCCTCATCTTGCAAACAATAGCAAATGAATTGCCCAATCATTTTTGTGATTTGAAGGTGTGATCAGGTCGCATTAGTCATAGCAATGCACCAGAGAGGGTTAAAATACCATAGAAGGTATCCTCATCTTGTTTCGAAGCATCAGAGAAAAGGATAGAAAATCTGGTGACTCGAATCCCAAGTATCCGGGGACGTCTAGAGAAAAATAGATATGAGAGCTTGCCACAACCAATCACGAAAATGCTCTAAAGGAAAAAGAAGGGGAAGCAGTTGAGACCTGGCAAACCGGTGAGCAGCCTGCTAGTGGGGCACTCCCAAATTTGAATTAACCGGTACAAGAAAAGAAGTCAAAAGAAATGTGAGTGCGCACATCAGCAATAAACTAAAGGAACTTGCTCCCGTGATTGGAAAATAGTGAGGGAAGAGCAAGTAGAAGTGTATGAAGCACACCATGCTGAAATGGCCATAACTTTATAGAATCAGGGGAAATCATGAATAGAGCAACAGCCAATGTCGACATATATTTTGCTAAAATTATTGCTGAGAAAATATATCCCGATCCAGAGCTGGCATCTCTTTTGAGTGTAAGCACCGGCTAGGTTGGGCTAAATAAAAGAAGACAATCACCGCGGAACAAATCTCTCTAAACAAAGGAGAAGTGTTTAAGCCTGTGTGCCGTACAAATTTCCATGTATGTCCATTGGACTATAAATGGGTCTTTGTTTGGAAGAAAGATGAAAATAACGAAGTGGTACGATACAAAGCAAGGCTGATAGCTCAAGGTTTCACTTAGCATCCAGACGCTGATTATGAAGAAACCTATTCCCCGGTCATGGGCAGTATATTGTTTAGATGTTTTATCTCAATGGCAGTGAATATAAATATGAAAATAAAATTGATGGATGTTGCAATAGTTTACCTTTATGGTAATTTGAACTCTGAATTGTATATGAAGGTACCTGACGGCATACCATTACGAATAGAGAGAAGAATGAATTGTATTATGCAGAAGTCCTTGTGTGGACTCAAGCAATCAGGAAGAATGTGGTATAAAGCATATGCCAGATGGAATACTTGTACACCAAGCAGCCTACACCCAACAGTGTTAGAATGGTTTATTTTTTAGAAGGTGTACACATCAAGAACCCTGATGGTCGAAAGGTCACTACAAACAGACTAAGACCTAAAGAAGAGGGGGAGAAGTCCTGGGATCGAAGAACGCTCATGTACCTAGCGAACAGTACACGCCCAGGCATAGTATTCACCGTGAACCTATTAGCAAGGTTTAGTGCAAAGCCTAAAGGAAGGCATTGAAAGGGGGGTAATGGACATCTTCCGCTACCTACGGGGAACGATCGTCAAAACAGACACTTGTGTCAACGCTGACGAACCATTCTAGAATAATAGCATTATATGAGGCAGCACGTAAGTGTGCATGGCTTTGAAGAATGACATTCCACATTGTCCGATCATGTGGATTGCAAGTAGAACAGAACCCCTCCAATTATGTATGAAGAAAATGCAGCTATGTAGCACAAATACAGACTGGGTATGTGAAGAGCAATTTGATGAAGTGTCGGGACCCGGCTTTGCAAAACCAACCCCTCTGTGTTTACAGTACTAGTCCTAAGGATCATATGCTAGTACACACAGGTTAAACAGAATTGCCATCAAACACATACTTTATTAATAAAGAAAACACTTACATTATGAATAAATGAAACATCAAAGTGCGAAAGAGAATAACACGCGTCGGCTGAAACCCGTCAAACTACCACAGGCATCTAACCGGGGTATGCCTCTAGTAGCCGAGAAACTTCATCATCGTACTCTGCCTCGTAAACCATGTACTTAGCAGAGTTGTCACCTGCGCACAGATCTGACAAACAACTAATGAGTATGGATAAACCATACCCAGCAAACATGTATATCCTTATGAAATGAAATGCAAGGTATCAAAGGAATGGATCTGGTTTATTTGCAGAAAGAGCACTTTTAAACAATCCTATCAGTTTTAAAGCAATAGTGTAAAACAATTTTAAATTTATTTCTTTACTTATGTTTTCTCAACACTATAATATTATACCGTCTCTGCATAGACCGAGATGACACTCGTTGTCAACTCTACACGAAACCCTTGCAATACACTCCCTGTAATGCATTGCATGGCAGTCGCTGCCGGGCAATCCTTGCCCTACCTTTCTACAGTAATTTAATTATTAAAAGGTGAGACTAACAAGTAGAGCCGCCTAAGCCCGCTCTTAACCATGAGCATGGCTATCATGATAGTTTTAACTCTGCAGAGTGTGTACACTTACCCATGGGACTCACCCGAGAGTGAGACAAAGCCGTTATCCCAGTTCCATCTAGGGTCTAGAATGCCTCACTAATGATTCGCCCCAAGCCGTCTCGCACTAAGCCAGAGGTTCCCCTCTTGTGCCAGGTGAGTATACGGTGGTCACGAGCCACACTCACACCGCCATGACAATCCAACCCTAGATTTCCCGAGGTAACAACTAAGTAATTACCATTATTAACACTCATGGCTATACTGTTTTGTCTGGTCAGATCATCCACGAAGTTTGGTCCTTACGTCGACAGAGGTGGCATACCACAAACCAACATCCACCAATCAAACCACAACCTTGAATCTACTCACGCCACATAGATTTTAGTTGAATTAAATTAATCAAAATTCAAAACTAAATAGTAGAATCTCTCTACAAATTTTGTGAATGATCTCCCATAATTTTGTGAATGATCTCCCATCATATGGATTTCCCATCGAAGCAAATAAGCATATAGCGTGAGTAAATTCAAGGATGGCCATAACAAGATATAAATTATGCTAGGCATCAAAAGAAAGGTTACACGTGCTAATAGATGATTAACACGTCATTGACAGTAGCTAAAATTCAATAAACAAAATAAAATTAAAATTAACATGCACAGCTAAATCCCTACGAATAGTAAATATAAGATAAAATCGGTAGGATCGACATGAATCTAGTTTGCACCTTGATCCAAGTAGCATGTTCCTTGACAACTGGCAGCTAGCTTCCCTCCGGACTTCTCCGCGACGTTTACACGTAAATCGAGGAACAGACGAATCAACAGTAGCAAATAAAAATTGAAAAATTATGAAATAAATACCGAAGGTAGATTAGGTTAAAAGAAGGTCAACAAAATTTGTTTGGTGCCAATCGAAGCTACGGTTTAAGAGATACAAGATTATGAAGGTGCACTGTTTACATAAACAGTATGCGCTTTGACTGGGTTTTGACCAGATCGGGGATTAAAAGTCACTGCTTGCTTGCTCTGTTCTCCACGCGCATAAGGAAAAGAAAAACAGAGAGAGGAAGAAGGAGAAAGAGAAAGAAAGGGAGAGAGAGAGAGCAGCAGGGTGGCGGTGGTTTGACTGGCGGCGGCGGTTGGCGGCGGTTCCCGGCAACGACAGAAGGCGGCGGCCGGCGGCGGCGGCGGCGCACTACCCGTCAGCGGTGCATGGCAAAGGCGCATGGCGACGACCAGCTGCAGGGGCAAGACAGCGGGGCGGCTCCTCCGGTGTGGTGAGGCGGCAGCGGCGCTGCTCGCCGCACGGAGATGCGGCAACGGTCCAGGCTCGGCACAGCGCTACTAAGCGGCGGCGGTGCGGCGCCGGCGGCGGGGCATGGTGACGGCGGCCTCGGCGGCAGCACGGCCTGTGCGCATGGCTTGCTGGCTGCGGCGTAGCGTGGTGGCAGCGCGCTGCGCGACGGAGGCTGGGCAGCAGCGTGAGCGGCAGTGATGGGCTGGGCGGTGGCGGCCCCGTGACGATGACGTGGCTCACCTCGTCAGCAGCGGCGGCAACCTCTCCTCCTCCTCCTTCCCTTACTCTGTGATGTCGGGGGCTAGGGTTTTGGGTTTGGGGATTGGGTGCACGGCCGACGTTTTCCAAGTTTATATAAAGTGTATGTCGCTGGTTTTGGCTTAATTTTGGTATGGTTTGTATGTATGGCATTGGGAGACATGATTTTGTGCTGGTAAGATTTGGGCTGTATACTTGGCATGGATGAGCTTATTTTGGTATGATTTTGGCTACTCTAATATGGCAAGGAAGGATATGGTCTTGGCCACTGATTTGGCATGATTTTTGGGCTGCAATTATGGAAAAGATTGATCTGGTTTGGGCATGATCTGGGGATTGGATTTGGCATGAGCGGTTATGGCAAGAATTGATATGATTTGGTTTAGGAAGGATATGCACGCACGGTTGTGCCATGGCAATTAGTGGGAACGTAATTAGGGAATAGAGGATTAGGGAGGGAATTAGAGAAAATCAAGGTGATTAAATAATAATTAATAAACTAATTGACATAAAAACTTAAATTAATATCTCTAACATTAGGGAAAATAATAGGATGTCATAAATGGCTTGCGCGGCGGGCGGCATAGTAGCGAGAGCAACAGTGGCAGGCGTAGTTTCCGGCGGTGGTTCAAGGCGACACCAGCGCCATGGTGCACATGACGAAACAACGAAGGCGTAGAGAGGAAGAGGGAGACATGGGAAAACAAGAGAAGGGCTGAAATCATGGTCTCACTATACGAAATCTGCGATTCGGTAAAGAACAGCTTTGGCCAAAATCCGGCGAGGTGTTCGGCGATTAAATCTGACTTTATCCAACCACAAATCTCCGAGCTCTCGGTTGGGATGGATTCATGATGAACATACGAAGGACGTCCTCGGACTGTTGAGGCAGATTTGCACCGAGGCAGCGCTGAGACGAGAAAGAGTCGGGCGGCTAGGGTTTTGAGAAATCGGCCTTTGGCGATTTTTTAACAGAGCGGAGGAAAAAGTTTTAGGAACCGAAATTTTAGGAGGATGTTCGACAAGGGATTTCCTAGAACGTGTTTTCCTCGAAATGGTGGCTTACATCTTTGAGATGGCGCAACCGGCAATAAAAGGAGGAGGCCATATGGTCGGTTTGCCCAGAAGGAAAGAGGAGATCAAAGAAGTAAAGGAATGACGAGATGATAAGTGGGGTCTATCGGTTAGAGGAAAGAAACTAATTTCTCAAATATATTTTAATTGAAATTAATTAAGAGAAAATCATGATAATACAAAATCCAAATCTTGTACTAAGAGAATTTTGAAAACAAATAGGAAAGTGTAACATCCTTATTTTCAAAACCCTAAAATCATCTGCATCATTGCATTTGCATAATTCTCAAAATGCATTTTAAACTAAGATTGTGAAAATAAGTATGTTACCTTTTAATATTTTAAACTTTCCAAAAATAATATTGCAAAAGATTGTTCAAGAGCAAAATGAAACTAATTAATTTGTTTGAGTTTGATTCGCAAAATAAAAATGTTTATGAAACCCAGACCATGAGTTCTATTAAAGTCATAATCCGGAGATTTTGAAAATTTGAAATTTCTTGTTTGAAATAATTATTTCCAAAAACCTAATATTTTATTTTTATATCAAATCCTAATTTCTTTTGCCAAGGTCCGACTCATTGATCTCTCCATTCCTAATCCCCATCCTATTTTCGGTTCGCGGGAATTCGCCATCAATCCCTCTTCTTTTCACCTTCTCATAAATTAAAATTTCAAGAAAAATTCTATCTTTCTTCCTTTCTGTCTGTTGTTATCCTCTTCATGATTGATTTCTTTTCGTTCTCATCCTATTCATGATTCTTCATAATTTCTTGTTCCTATCCTCGTCATGATTCCGTTTCGTCTCGTTCACCGACGTGGCCGCCGGCCGCGAGCCACATACGGGAGACTTCATCTCCCCGTACACCTGCAAAACCCCACCCCAGCTCAAATACATTTCCGTAGCCAACCTAAACCATAAACCCTCAATCCCAATTCCCCACCTCCACAGCCCAAATCAATCAACAATTGAAGCCCCAAAGCAAGCATCAGTAGGGAAGTTTGCCGTCGTTGCCTCGCCGAGGTAACCGCCGAAGCCGCCACCACAACAGCCGGTGCCGTCTTGCCCCTCCTCTGCGTGCTGCCACGCAGTAGCTGTGCCCCACCCGAGACTAGTAGCACCGCCTTGACCAGCTTGCCGCCCCGCGCCGAAACTTCACCGGCCGCCGCTCGACCTTGTAACCACGGCCGCATGACTATCGCCACCCAGCCGCCCAGCTGACCCAGCTCACCTTGAGCCGCGCCGCCCGATGCTTGGTAGCCGACGCCGCCTCCCAACAAGCGCTTGTGCCAGCGCCCGGAGACCCGTCGCCGGTCCAGCCATTGTGCCTCCTAACGCGCGCCGCTGAGCTCGCCGCCACCCAACCGCCTCGTGCCGCCTTGCTCCTCCCTGCTCGCCGCGCCACCCAGCTTGCACCGGCCGCCGTTGCTTAGCGCCACTAGCTGCCGTCCATCGCTGCCACAGCCTCGCCGGAGACCGCCACCCTCGCCGAAGCCTCATCCCGCCGGCCAACCCCTTCTTCCTCCTCCCTCCTCTCCCTTTCTTCTCTTCTTTCTCTTCCTTTCTCACTCTTCCTCTCCCTTTCTTTCTATTTCTCTCTCTAACCCCTCACCCGTTTCTACTCTTAGAAGAGACCCAGTGGGTCATCTGCACAGTGGGCCCCTAAGCTACAGTGTTTTCTATTTTCTGGAATTTCCTTGAGCAGCAAACTTCAATCTCTTGTTACGAATTCATCCGACCTCCGATTCCGGCGATTCAACTTTCTAAAATTTCATAAAATTCATATCTATCTTCTGTAATTTTTGTATAATTTTTAAAATTATATTGCTATATGTGTTATTTATTGGTTGCTTTTTCTTGTTTTGCGTGTGATAGAACGTTCGGACACCGAAGGAGAATTTCTTGATGCCGCCGACGTACCGCCGGAGTCCAACTACTTCGAAGGCAAGTCTTTCCCCTAGAATCCTAATTTTATAGTTTTATCCAAAATTGCTATGTGGATTAAAAGCACGTATGATTGAATAGTGGCACCTAATGCATGTACTCGTCCGGTATATGCATCCATCGATCCCTTGACCCTAGGTGACTTATGATACTAATACCCACTGTTTTATATATTAGATGCTTAGAAAAGCTCTGTTAGATATTCGGGGATCCAATCCCAAATATTGAATTTAGCTAGGAATGAAATCCAGAGATTTGATGAATCGCTTGTGTTGGGATCTGGGATTCGATTCATTCATCTTAATTAAAATTTGACCAACTAATAAATGGGATCGGGAGCGGATGGATTGTAAGATGGGTGCATTTGAGCACGAGAGTTGGGTTTGTGTTGGTTGCCGCTCCGAGAATAAGGACTGAGCCATGTGATTACTTTACTGAGTATTTACCCGTACAACCGCAAGCCCGATATGGGACGGGCCTAATCTAAAGGAAAGGAAATGTCGGGATTACTCACTGTCCTTGCACGGTGGATGAATTGAGAAGTACAGAGAGAGAATTGAGAAACATCACCGGGGTATTGTCAGAGACTTGTGCTGAAGCATTTCTCTGGGTACCTGTGAGTATCAGGTACAACCGTGTTTAAGCCCGAGATTAATTTTCTGGAGGATTTTGTTATAATATCCTTCGACAGGAGGATATCGTATCTTGCGGGTAAAGTGTACAACCTCTGCAGAGTAAAACCATTTGAATGGCCGTGCCCACGGATAAGGGCGGACAAGGTGGGTTTCACATTGTAGCATCATCATTCTTAATATGACATGGTAAGGTTATTCCGGCATGCTTGCCGTTGCTAGATGAGAATTATAAGTTTGATATCTGAAAATTGAGATTTGAGAATTGAGGAATGAGATTATGAGTTGAGAATTATGAGATTGAGAACTTGAGATTTGAGGATGGAAATTTTATGATATTACTGTGATCTGGAGAAATTATATTCAATTATATATGTTTCTCAAATGCTTTTACAATTCTAAGTGAAATGCTTTTAATGCAAATTAACCATTAGCTTTATTAAGGTAAACCTTAACCTGGCCCTTCCTAGGAAGGACTTGCTAGCATTCAAATGCTAACCCTGATTGTTATGCGGGGCTACTCATTCCAACAAGCAGATCCTGATCCCCAGTGTTTTACTCGGAAAATGGAGAACTTGAAGACGATGGCTATACCAATGCCTAGGACGCTACTGCAGCTTGCCTGTGGGTTTGATTGTTGTATTTTGCCTCTTCCATTTAGAGTTATGGAATACTGTTAAGACTTCCCCTGCATGTTAGAATTCCGCTGTTTAAGGCCTTTGTGCCAGTTAGCGTACTCTGATGTAATTATTATTCAAACTTATAACGGCAATGATCCAAAGCTCTGGAATCTGTGTGTACTAGCTACTGATCCAGGGACTAGTACAGGTAATGCACAGAAGGGGCCCGACTGTGGGGCCTATCCTTTGCCCACCACACGATCTGCACTAGTTCATGGATCAGTACACTAGTGCACACCTTTCACATAGCCGGAATCATTTCATACAAGCGGAAGTCTTATAATTACACAAATACCTGTATTAAGCCCAAGGGGCTAATAAGTCTTACAAACGACACATTGGCCTAAATAGTCACAAAGTCCAAAAGATCAGAGTACGCAAGACCCAAAAGATTCAAAAGGGTCTCGTGCCGGCTATGCCTAAGCACTCGACTGGAGAGACGCCCTATGCCTCGCCCTGATCGTCAGCATAGTCTTGTTCTTCATCTTCATGGCAGGCGTACTGATCCTACTCATATTCTCCATCTAAAAGAGAATATGAATGCGAGGTCAGTGTCATCCAAACACTGGCAAGCTAACACCCAACCTGATGCAATTTTAGTGATAGGGGTTCGAAAGGAAAGGTTGGGGTTTATTTGTTTGCAGAAAGCAAGTTTTCTAAATTAAAGCCTATGACTTAGCACTTTTAACCCAAAGTTCTACTAATCATTATTTCATTAATTTGATTCATAGTTCACAATCCACAATCCACCAACCACAGTCCACAATCCACACCAGTCCTTAGATCTACTGCACACACCCGCCATCATATCCCGGGTGTGGCACACCCGTTGTGGATCTTACGCCAGCGAAGTGCCCATTCTTCCCTAGCCGGGTTGCCACGCCCGCACTAGGGTCACGGCTCCCTAACACGTAAGATCATCCCACGGATGACGACATGATACTGTCTTCACCTCAAGCATGGCAGCAGACAGGGTACGCCCGCAGGTCATACTATCCCTGAATCCCCATTACTTGTACTACCGCGCGATGGCCACGCGTTGTGGTGATAGGAACCAAATCCCGTAGGCATTTGGTCAGCGCCTTCCCACTGTGTGCCTCACTGCACACCCATCCGGTCCACACTATGAGTCACATCGGAGCCAGCCAGTCCACTCACATTCACATTAACTTCCTTCTTCTGCTATCGTTCCTTCGTGTGCCCTGCACACGATGTGGCGGAGCCACCCTTGGTGGCAGCGATTGGCGACTCTGGCGTGTTGCCCCTCCTCTCGATCTGCGTCGTGAGCGATAGCCCTCTTCACATCACACCAGTAGCCATGCTACTTCCACCTTAACCGCAAACCGGACCACGTCCGCTTTTCCAACCACAACCAACACACACACTGGCATGCCAGGCCTAACTTCCAAATTCCATGTTTGATAAGTAATCATGTCCGGTGAATGTCGGTTCACCGTTCCGAGGCCAATCTAAGCCTAAAAATTATTAATTGGCCCTGGGCAATGTCTAAGCAAATTTTAACCAAGACTTAAGAGTCTAAAATTGTTTTATTTAACCTAACTGGCTATCAAGGGTGATTTTCAAGGCAATCATTCATAAAGTCAAAGGACAGATGAATATTATCAAAGCAATATCATCAAGGTAAAACAATTACGAATGATAATAAGGCATGATAAATCATGATTAAGCAAGCAGGTATATTTACTTAAAAAGCATGCAGTTTTAATACTGTAAATAAAATATTTAATAAAACTGGGGAGCAATATGATCCATTAGAATGTTAACTCGCACTAGGGAAAGCTAACTCTCCCTAATAAAAGCAAACACCCAATGGTAGATGTTAACTCGCACTAGGGAAGATCGAGATTCTCTGTAGTAAAAGCAAACACCCTAGAGGGTCGGTATTAACTCGCCTTGGTCTGGGGCATAGTGGGGGTCTTCTTGCTGATCTTCAAAAGGTCTCTCGGGCTCCTCAGTGTCTATTAACGGAACGAGTTCGAAAGACCATAAATAAAACACCAGAATGTGATAAAAGTATGATGCATGAAATGCTCTCGCTACGTCTAGCATTCGGCGTCTGGTGTAAGATCTTATTCTAGATATCAAGGAAGTTCCTTGATCCTTCTACTGTTTAGTAGATTACAAAAAATAACGGTGGTGTGGCGATATAAAAATGATATGCGATGATGCGTAAGGTTACCCTAAATAATTCACCCATAGTTTTAGCACATGAACGTATTTTAGCAGAAATAACTTTTTTGTTTGAAGAATTTCCTTCATCAACTCCTCTTGTCATAATAGGTGTTTTAAGAGTGTGGAGGATATAATCATTGGGTATATATATATATATAATATTAGCATATACATATTACATGTATATAAAAAAATAACCCCGAGATTGCATAATTTAATGTCTAGATAAAAATACAAAGTTTGGCTGTCAATTACTGCTGTAAATTTATCCACCTTAGACAAGTTTATTAATTTTGGTTATCTAGATGGTAATATAACTAATGATCCATAGTTATTAATTAGCTAAACATAAGTTGACATGTAATTGGGGTCATATCATAGAGTTTATAAATTTTCCTAGGTCCAGAGAGGTAATGTATGTCTTTTCATGATTTGCTCAGATTTTATTAGATGATAGATTATTTTCAGATATCAGAAATTCATTTCAGCCTAATTCTATTAGTCTAAATGTTAGCAATTTAAATTACTCTGAGATAAATAGGTGGTTATTATTCATGGTAATATTTTTATTAAATCCAGGATAAGAGGTAGTATTTACCATAAATTTTACGGAATTTTTGGAGAAGTCTAGATATTTTAAATAACCCATTTTATTTTTCCAAGTTGTTTTTATTCTCTAAAGCTGAGAAATCGGCGCGCACAGTAACAGGCCGGCCCACGGGTGGTGCAGCCCGCGAGAGTCAGGGAGAAGGCGTATTCTCAGAAGGCGCAAAGCGAAGGCGAAGGCGCCGGCGGCGCGGGCGCCAACACTAATCCTGACGCGTGGGACCGAGGTCCCACCGGTCAGCGGCTCAACGCGCAAGCGTGCCATAGCCCACGCTCATCAGCGCGAATCTTGGCGCACGATCGGACGGTGCTGGGCCATCGTCTTCCCCAGCCAGTCCCAGGGCGGTGCTCCGACGCGACATCAGCTTGGTCGCGGCGGCGCGACATAGCTCCATCGAGCTGCTTTATGTTTGCTAGAAGAAGCTAATAGCTAGATCTAGGACGTGCAGTCGCCGATCAGTCGGAGACGGCCTGAGGTTACCGGCGCTACGCGCGGGGCGGCGATGACCTACGGGATTTGAACATCGACGACAGACCCGAACGAAACTACAAATAAAACTCATACTAGAGCTTCTAGGGAGACACAGGGTTCTTACCGGGCGGGTGATTACGGCGGAAGCGGCACGGATTGGGCTGGCGACGAGGGGACCGGAGCTGCTCGAAACAGGGCGTCGGCACGAGCCAAATCCGACGGCGGACTTGTGAAATTAGTTGAGGGGAAACATTAGGTAGGTTCTAAAGATGCTCGAGCTGCGAGGAATCAAAAGAAGACTCACCGACGAAGGAGAAATCGAGAAGGGGGTGATTCTGTTCACCGAACGCCGACGGAGAGAAAAACTCCGATTCCGGGAGCAATAGTGGTTCTGGGGCCAATTACTTGAAGGACAACGAGGGCAAGGGCCTCCTGGTGCTCTGGGAGCAAGCTCGGAGAGCAGGACTGACGAGGGTAGTCGGATTTTGGAAAATGGACTCGGCGGCAGTGCTGAGACGGGAAGGAAAAACCGGATTCAAGCCTCGTTGAGGCTTTATAACCCCAGCAGAAGCTTGAGGAGTGGGCAAGGGCAGCGGAGAGTGTGAAGGGGGCGGCCGAGCGAGTGGGGACAAGGTGGCAGGCGGCGTGGCAATGGCGGGGCATTGCCGTGCACCAGCAATGACGACCAGGCGAAAGCAAAGATCAATGCTCGGGGCGACAAGTCGAAGACCCAGGCGGCTATGGGACGTCGGAGTAGCGGCGGTTTAGGCGGCGGCCAATGCACGGTTGGGCGGCGTAGGCTGCCAAGAAATGCAAGCGGCCACGTGGCGCGAGGCGAAGGCGCCGGATTCGGCGAGCCGCTGCACAAGGTCAGTTCGGCGTGGCGGAGAGAGTGTCGTACGGACCGCTGGGTTGATCGGTGCTCAAGGCAGCCAGGCCCGCGGGCAGAGGCGAGGGCGCACGAGAGAGAGAGTGAGCGGGAGTGAAAGACGAGCGAGAGAGACGAGAGAGAACCGAGGGGAGGGCGAGCCAACGGGCGAGCCGGGGGAGCTCAACGGCTCGGGAAGGAAAAAAGGAGGCCGGGTCGAGGGCCCAGCAGTGTCGGCGCGGGCTGGGTTGGGCCCGACTCAAGGAACCCATTTTTGCCCTTAGGTCAGGTTGGGGAATGCAAATTTAGGTTGATTTTGGTGAGGGTAAGAAAGGAGTATTTTGTGGGGGTCAAAAATATAGATGCATATATATATATATACATATATATATACATATATATATATATATATACATATATATATATATATGAGTATAACCATACGTGTACCCGTGTGATGAAAAGATTTCTGTTTATGAGTAAATATTAGAACTGATTTGGGGATGATTCGGTTTGGCATATTCTAAACATAGAAACTTCAAATTTGCTCACATTAGGTTTTTTTTCTTTTTAACTAAGTTTGTTTTATTATGGGTGCAAATTCTTAATTGGGTTTTATAATAGAATATGTCCATCTTCACATAGGATTCCTTTATAAACTTAAGACTAAAACACTTTGATACCAGAAGGATTTTGAAAAATATTCCCTCCCTCCAATTACATGCACATCGCATAATTTCTAAAATGCCCAAATAGGGGTGTTACATCGACTCCGTTTGGCGGGTCCCCTCAGAAAGTCCCTGGCTTTGATTACTTTTTAACTCCCAATAGATTGAATTATTTTGTTTGACAAATTTTTCTTTTAAAAAAAATCAAATTGGTTTAATTTTTCCTCAACTGAAAATATACAAATAATTGAAATCCTTTTATTTTATAAGACCTTTGTCTTAAGCACCTTATTAATCGAGAAATCTAATTAGATGTAATTTCAAAATGAAAATATTGTAAAGCAACTCTTTGAACTTATTTTTGTTCAAAATCCTCAAAATTTAATTTTTTAAATTTTTTGAAATTTTTTTAAATCTCCACTTCATTATAATTTTACAAACTATTACCTCAATAAAGTTTGAAAATATTTCTGAAATTTTATTTCTCTCAAAAATTTTAATTTTCGCATATTTAAAAATTCAGGATGTTACAAACCTCCCCCCTTAAGCGGAATCTCGTCCCCGAGACTCCCCCCTTAAGCGGAATCTCGTCCCCGAGATTCAAAGAAGGAAATCAGAAAAGAAAGAAAGGAGTGGGACGACAACCTTGAGATTTGGTAAAGTAGACAATGAGGCGGCAACGGTTACAATGGTGGCGATAGAAATTTGGTTTATTCACAAGATATCTGGTGGCATGGTCTTTTCTTCTGAATCCAAACACTGTTGGTAAGGTCTAGTCATCCGTTGCGATCTTTTACCAAACTCTGCTAGAACTCCACAACATGAGGTTATTCTACCAATGTATCCAATCATGTATATTTGGAACTCGCCACTATTGATCAGTAACCCACCAAGGTAGAGCTTTGGAAATTTTAAATTATCACTCATGTGAGCTCTTTTGCATGAAACATTGTCTCCATTAAAGGTATATTCAATGGTGATATTATGGGTGACTACTCCTAACAGTATGCATACTATATCATTATTTCTCCTTAGTCATCTATTGGTCCTGCTTGCAATTTTCTAAAACTCCAATGACCAAATTGAATTGTTAAATTAAATAATAGATCCAATGTCCTACATAATTAATTGATCCAATGTACTACACTTGCTTCTCGTTACTCTTGCTAGTATTAACTTCTAGATCAGCACGAATCAGTCGAAGCTTATATACCATACTCTAAATTCACAAGATCGTCCTATGGCTTTATCATGGTATCGGCTAGTGCTATGATCAATTTCTCCACCAAACTTTAATTTTCTAATAATCTGACTCTTATATTAATTCAACCACCAAAATTTGTTCTATTGAATCCAATAGCAACTTATCAATCCTAGAATTGACCACTAATCCTAGTTTATGAATCGACCATTGTGAGTTTAGCCAAAATCTTCACTATTTTCTTCGAGTAGCAGTTGCATCATTGTGGTTAATACTTTAAGTCTTGACTAATCTATTTAATCCAATTTGATTTAGTTATCCCTAACAAGGTGCCTTTATTGAAATCTGAGCCCTTTGACTCATCCCGTGTCGATACAAAAATCCACCATTTCTTGTATACTTTGAGTGTCATATAAATTTATTCCTATTAATCAATCCAACTGTTCATGGCACTCTCTATTGATCCATTAGTATGTTTGTTCCTCTTAAATTCTCCTAAGCTATAGTATCCATCAAGTATTACACTACATGGGTTAACCTACAATCCAATATGTAAAGATATGCATGGGTTATTCTACAAATCCAATATGTATAGCTATGTCTTTATCAATTGGAACTCTTGTTCTCATAGCATCTCCACCTATCATCTTTCAACTACGATCTCTTTTAATCCAGCTTCCAACAACCAGATAAATACTTGTGAAATGGCGACAAGGAAAAGAAAGGGTGGTTCCAAATAGATTTTGGGAGTAACAAGATGTTTTAGGATAATTTCGATGGAGTGATTTTTTTTAAAAAAAATTCGTTTTGTTTTGATAAGACTTAAATGATAGACCACTTGTACATGAACTGCTACCCAGCGCAAGACAAGCTGACAGAGATAAATCTCCATGGCATGCGACACACGCACATACACGAAGCCATACAAGAAGGTATGCAGTACACTAAAAGATCCAAATACAAAATAGAACCATGTGTACACAATAGCTAATCTATATGTGACGCTACGGGTCACAGCTTGCACCACGCAATGTTGTACTACAAAGGAAACATGAAATGCACACATTATATACACACAACAAAATAGTGGTGTTTAATAACACCTATCTATTTTTTTTTAAAACAATGGGGAGTGCAAAATTTTCTTCTATTATTTTTATTTAGCAAAATCAGTTCGAGTTTTTTTTAAACAATACTATGTTACATACTGTACTAACACTAAACAAAAATAATCCTTTAATATACTGTGTTTAAAACCAGGGTTTTTTTTAACACTGATTTTTTTATGAAACAACAAAAGAACAAAAGCTTTCTTTTATGAAGAACCGTGGCTACAGTACTAAAAACATAATTATATTGGTGGGTTTTGGTTTTCCTTTTACGAATAGTGTAGGCTAGGTTTCGTTGTGTAAATAAGGTACACAAAAAAATGTTTTATTTTATAAAACTGTAGCCAAAAGAAGCTTTCAAATTCAACATACATTTTCTTTAATTCAGGTACTATAGCAACAGTCAACCTATCAAAAGAACTAGGAAAAAAAATACTAATTCATTTTAGTTTATTCAAAAAAAGGAAAGACAATCAACATATGCATTTATATTTTTCTTACTTAGAGTTGTCAAGGAAACAAGTAAAGTTTTTTTAAAAAAAACAAGTAAAAGATATTAATTTCCTTACAATTTTTTTTTGTATACACATAGTGCATCTACTGTTCAAAATTTTTACTGTAGCATATACACTAACCGAGTGGCATTAATAGAATTTCAAAATATTCTTACCTATCTAACCACTTTCAGCCATAGCTATATTTAAAAATCATTTAATTTGTCTCATTAACAGTGTTATTTACTGTTATTATTTTATTTTAATTTTCCTTTTTTTGAAGAAACTTTTTTGTGAGGTACTGTAGCATGTATAGTCTCGGATCATAAATAGCATCTTATTCACTTTGCTCTCTTTTAGCTATAATGTGCTAAAAACTTTTTAAATTTGCATACATAACAATGGTTTTTTTAAAACCCTTTTTTTGTGTGTCACTGTAGCAATAACCAGTGCGCAAATGGAAGGAAAATCGGTCGAGTACTGTAGCGTGAACAGTACAAGAATTTTCCCTCGTGTACTGTAGCAGTAGACAGTACTGACAGGGGAATTTTCCTCGTGGGTACTGTAGCTCAGAACAGTAATCATCTTGTGTGTGTTTCAATTGGTTTATTTATGAAACAATCCAATGAACTTTTCCTCCTTCAAGCAATTTAACTTAAGATATACATATTCTTTATTCCATCGTGCAGCCTCCAGTGTAGCTTTCTTGACTTCGTAGACCTTCAACCATGATTAAACAAATAACACACAAGCACTGAAATAATTTTAACTTAAACCAAATCTTTTGTATTTAACTATGAATTTTTTTTAACAAACTAATGACAAGCCATACCACAACGAAAACTAGTATAGTCTATTCCGACCAACATTTATGAAAATACGAACTTAAAGAGCAATAATTATTATCCTAAACCTTAGGCGTCTTAATTCTTCTTCAAGTCCTCTTCATTCGTAATCTTCCTTTTGTCAGGATCTTTCTTGCGATGTTGTGGGTGATGCTCCACGTCAGTAGTGTCGTTGCTCCAAGTCTTGAATAATAGGGTAAGGCATCGACTAAGTTTTTAACTAGAGTAGAAACAAAGACCTTCATGAAATAGATGAATGGACAAGAAAGAGATGTGAATATGAGAGGGTAAGCAAGAAGAGATGAAAACAAAGAATTATAGGTAAGGATAGTGATGACATGTGTTAGAAGCAAAGGAGGTTTCGTAAAAGTTTTTTTTAATGAAAATAAGTACTTAGGGCTTTCCGGTCTAACTAGCGCGTCCTGCGGTCAGCATGATCTGATACCAACTCTGTCGGGACCCAACTTTGTAAACACCGACCCCTCTGTGTTTACAGTACTAGTCCCAAGGATCATATATTAGTACACACAGGTTAAACAGGATTGCCATCAAACGCATACTTTATTAATAAAGAAAATAACTTATAACATATATGGACTGAATAACACTTACATTATGAATAAATGAAACATCATAGTGCGGAAGAGAATAACACGCGTCGGCTAAAACCCATCAAACTACCACAGGCATCTGACCGGGGTACGCCTCTAGTAGCCGAAAAACTTTATCGTCGTACTCTGCCTCGTAATCCACGTACTTAGGAGAGTTGTCACCTGCGCATAGATCTGACAAATAACTAATGAGTATGGATAAACCATACCTAGTAAGCATGTATATCCTTATGTAATGAAATGCAAGGTATCAAAGGAATGGATCTGGTTTACACGCAAATCGAGGCACGCATTTAATCAACAAAGAAAGAAATAAAATTGAAAGGAGGAGGCCGCATGGTCGGTTTGCCCGATGGAAAGAGGGATCAAAGAAGTAAAGGAATGACGAGATGATAAGTGGGGTCTATCGGTTAGAGGAAAGAAAATAATTTCTCGAATATATTTTAATTGAAATTAATTAAGAGAAAATCATGATAATACAAAATCCAAATCTTGTACTAAGAGAATTTTGAAAACAAATAGGAAAGTCCCTGGCTTTGATTACTTTTTAACTCCCAATAGATTGAATTATTTTGTTTGACAAATTTTTCTTTTAAAAAATCCAATTGGTTTTATTTTTCCTCAACTGAAAATATACAAATAATTGAAATCTTTCATTTTATAAGACCTTTGTCTTAAGCACCTTATTAATCGAGAAATCTAATTAGATGTATTTTCAAAATGAAAATATTGTAAAACAACTCTTTGAACTTATTTTTATTCAAAATCCTTAAATTTTAATTTTTTAAATTTTTTTGCAAATCTTTTTAAATCTACACTTCATTAAAATTTACAAACTATTACCTCAATAAAGTTTGAAAATATTCCTGAACTTTTATTTCTCTCAAAAATTTAATTTTTGCAAATTTAAAAATTCAGGATGTTACACGAAGCATATAAACCCATATATCTCTATGTTCATGAAATGAGATAAATGAAATTGATATTCAGCATACTAAGTCGTGTCATTCACTACGTTCCTACCTGCATCTACCTTTGAAAGATGCGTTAAAAGCATAGGAATAATGAAACTTAGAGAATTGCAGAATTTAGAGGGGAGAAACTTCCCATATTTTGAATTAAATCTTGAACACGAAGTTCGAGTACCCAACTACAACATGAAAAGAGATTAAAGCAATGTTGGGTGGATTTGTACTCTTTTTTTTCTTAAGTGAGTTTTCACAGAAGTTTTCCACATGAGGTTTTTAATGAGACAAATCCGTGCACATAGCAAGCGTATGCTAAGTACTCTTCCTTCGAAATTTTTTTTTCACTGGGTTTTGACGGAGTTTTGATGAGGCATATGCATTTCGCGGCAAGGTCCAAGAGGGAGTGTTAGGAAACCGACTCGGATAAGGCTCGGTCTTGGGCCGACTGACTCCATATTGAGGCCAAACATGTGGACCAACCGAACTCTATCTACACAGGCCTATATATATATATATATATATATATATATATATATATATATATATATATGAGAGGGATCCATCTATTGTAAGCACAAAGAAAAAAATTAATAAAGCAGTGTTCCTCTCTACATTTGTGTTTGTTGTTCTTGTTTGTCTTCTGTATTGCGCCTTGCTTGAGAATCAATAACCTCGGATTACAATTAGTAGCGTGGTTGTTTAACAAAAAACCTTGTGTATCTGAACTTTCCATGTTCTTGTTTCCTTCAGAACAACGTAGCGTCATTTTCTCTACGGGGTTGTAGGATTAGCTACAGTTCGCGTGTGCTCTGGAAGATGTTAAAAGCTATTTAAACCTTTTGTTTTCCTTAAATTAATGCTGAAAAGCTATTTCGATTTATTAAAATTACTTAGTGAACTTTGAAATTATCCAAATTTTCACAAAAACTTTTCTAACTTAGGAACAACTTAAGAAAAATATTTAATCTAGTTTAAACCATGTAATAATTAGAAAAAATAAAAGAAAACCTTAAGAGGTTCAAAGAATTAACATTATTAATACTTTAATAATTTTCAAAAAATTATTTTTCTAGCAAGGGTATAGTTACTTCAGGGTAGTTAAGGCATGCTCATTCATAACATACGTTGTCACATAGGAACTTCACTACCTTAACTACGAGATGGTACGCCAGGTGTAGATAATCAAATTTAATTCATGCATCATCCCTTTTTGCATATGTTTATGCATTACCATTATTTTCCTAGTTAGACGTTGAGGATCTGGAAGGAAGATTTGAAGACACCAAAGAAGAGTACTACGCCTCAGGACAAGGCGAGTTAACATCCTTAGTTCATATCTTACCCATTTACATAAATTATTTTGATTCAACCAAAAAATTGCATGCTCTACTATATGTTGCAATTACTTAAACTTCTATAGTAGCTATGTCTATTCCTTAATCATGTTGTACACATGTCTATTTATTGTTATGTTGGATTACCAATCATGATTGCCTTGATTATCATGTAATTTGGAACCCTATGATAATTACTTGAAAATTTTGGACTCATAGTCCTTGGATAAAACATGCTTAGATAAGCTTAGGTCTAATCTATGATTTTCTAGGGTGTACTTGCCCAATCTGGTGAACAATAGTGAGCACGCCACTACATCTGCTCACATTATAATGAGAATTGGTATATGTTTAAACTAGTATGGGGATAGAGGTCCGTAATTGCGTTGTTTTGGGATGTTGAGTTTGGTTGAGCTAAGGCACAGTCATGGGTTGAGACCCGATGAATGAGTTGGTAGTCTAGAGTGGGATCTAGACGTGGAGGTTGAAGACCTGTTTGAGATTGAGGTAGGGAGTGGAGTGTGGAATCTTCGACTCTCGGGCCATGAGAAGCAGAAACAGAAGTGGTCCCTTGAACATGAACCAGTGTTAAATATGGTCCAACACAATGCATGACTATCACATGGTAGTGTGGGTGTGGAGTCCAGTTGTGTGCTTCGAGGAGACCCTGGATCCAGCTCGAGACGAAGGCAGAAGGGCGCCGTCATCGAGGGTAATCTAGATCAAACACTTGCTGGATCAGCAATCTAATAGAGTGATGATCCATAACGGGAGTGCCTAAATCCCGAAATTTGATGGCAGGAGCAAGGAGAAAGATTGGAACAATGGAAGCATGTAAGTTATACAAAGTCTGTTCGTACCAAGGGTTGGTGCGAGGGTAGTAAAAGTTGGTAGGAGGATACTTGGGAATCACATTTTAGTAATCAAATACATATCTACTTAATATGGATTTAAAATTGGCTAAATCATTTGTTTGTATTATAAGTATTTTCAATTGGTTTTATGCAAATAAACAAACCTTTAAGCCTTTCTTTGGAGTCCTTATCATTACTTGCATTAGAAGAGTATTAACTCACAAGTACGGTTTGATTGCGCACTTATCCTCGC
Organism: Olyra latifolia; assembly: GCA_036346145.1. Taxonomy (NCBI): domain Eukaryota; kingdom Viridiplantae; phylum Streptophyta; class Magnoliopsida; order Poales; family Poaceae; genus Olyra; species Olyra latifolia. The sequence goes on from CM070533.1 coordinate 14,656,844, forward strand.
ACTCTCACCCTTTAGATGGAGATCAACCGGAGAACCCTTAAAACTATCAAGAAGATGAAGACCCAAACTAGGTTGGCCAGGACGAGGTTTAGGGCATCCCTCCAGTCGCTTACATGATCGCATAGCCGCTGGACGATCTTTTGCTGTCTTTTCAAGTTTTCTACATTAGCCTTGTATTCTGAACTTTCTCATTTGTAATATAACTTGTCATTTGGTCTAGTCGGCCCTATTGTAAACTATTCGCCGAAAGACGCTACTTTAGTTAACTATCTAAGTCAGTTCTGTAACATTTGTATGTGATATGATCCGGCTATGTAATAGTGTGCACTAGCATACTGATCCAGACTAATGCAGAAAACCCTATGGGCCTCGAGGGTGAGGTCTCACACATTAACTAAGAACCTTACGTATTTTATAAGTATAAACTTTTTAAAAATTAAACAATTTATATCGCTGGCTCACATTCCTTACGTGATTACTATTCCCCCTACCCTCTTCTCCCTACTCACAACGTGATTTTTTTTATATAAAATGCAGTAGATGCCGATTCTCTTACCCGTTGGAGCAAATAACTTCCAACACATCCAGGACCTGGACGAAGCGTACAACGCAGGCATCCATGTACTCCTACGCAGGGTTTGAAAAATCGATTTTAGCACAAAAATCGGTCTGGCCCGATTTTCGATTTGCCGCGATTTGCCGCGGTTGAAATTTGAGTTTTAAATTTTAAATCAACCGGAGATTTAAAAAATCAGAAATCGCTTGTTTTTTCGATAAATCGGTCGATATCTTTGATAAATCGGTCGATTTCTTCGATAAATCGACCGATTTCTTCAATAAATCGTTTGAAAACAAAAAATCGGTATTGAAATTTTGAAATCTCGAGCCAAACTTGGATAAATCGATTTCGAGAAATCGGTCGATTTTATCGATAAATCAACCGATTTTTTCGATAAATCGTTTGAAAACAAAAAATCGGTATTGGAAATTCGAAATCTCAAGCCAAACTTCGGTCTATTTCTTCGATAAATCGACCGATTTCTTCGATAAATCGATCCAAACTGATTTTAAATTTTAATCAAAATTTTGAATTTAATTTGTGATTTGCCGTTATCGACCCGGCTCGATACGTCGATTTGCCGCGATTTATCGATTTGCCGCGAATCGACGATAACTCAAACCTTGCTCCTCCGGCTCTTTTGACACCTTGTGTACCACGAACATCCGCGATTCCTAGGGAAGAAAGTCATGCTAGGCTCCACGTGCTGCAGGTGATAACCTATATCACCAGTGGTGCAGAAGGAATCATGCCACACCTTTTTACCTGTAGGATAGGGTTGATCCTGGTGTTCTTCCTGGGAACCTTTGTCCCAATTGCACTAGAGAATTCACTGCTGCTATCAATGCATCTATCTTTTTGTACTGCTCTTGTTGATCTTTGCTGATTAGCACTAATTCCTTCCTCATTTCTTCCATCTCTTCATTGGAAGCATAAGGATTTTCAACCTCCTTCGCCTGGTCACCTTTTTTCCTTGTTTGGCCATGGTCAGATCTGGACACGAGAACAATTAGCCCACGCAACCCAGAACTCTAGATCTAGTTTTTTTAGGCTGGAGTTGCTGGATCCCAGGGATTTTACCACAAATTTACTTTGAATAAATGTCTCCTTAGCAAATAAAGATCAAGGAGGTCTAGGAATTCAAAACCTAGATATTCAAAATAAATGTCTCCTTAGCAAATGGTTGTTTAAATTGCTTAATGAAGAGGGTGTGTGGCAACAATTATTAAAAAATAAATACTTATCAAGCTGCACGCTGTCTCAAGCTTATGGTAAACCTCGAGACTCAGTTCTGGAGAGGCCTCATGAAGGTAAAAGATGAATTCCTAAAGTGGGGATCCTTCCATGTTAGGAATGGAACTCAGACAAGATTTTGGAAAGATATTTGGTATGGCCATTCTCCTATTCGTGACCAATTCCCAAACTTGTTTGCTTTAGTTCAAGAAAAGCATGCAACAGTCCAACGAGTTTTCAGTTTGGTCCCTTTAAACATTTCTTTTAGGAGGGCTTTAGTTGGTCAAAACCATGGGACATGGCAATCGCTGGTACATAAGATAGCGAATGTGCCTTTGACAGCTGAACCGCATGTTTTCTACTGGAATTTGACAAAGAATGGGGTTTTTTCCGTCCATTCTTTGTATGAAAAATTAATTCATTCTAACATTGATCACCCAAACAAATTTATCTGGAAACTCCGAGTGCCCCTGAGAATTAAAATCTTCCTCTGGTATTTGGATAGAGGAGTCCTTTTAACAAAAGATAACCTAGCTAAGCGTGGTTGGACGGGAAGCCAAAATTGTTGCTTCTGTGATGCTTCTGAAACAATCCAACATCTTTTCCTCAATTGTCATTTAGCTAAATCTATTTGGAGAGTCATCTACATTGCTCTTGGATTGCATGCACCCCTGAATTTTATTCAGATGAGGGGTGATTGGCTTTTGGGGTATAACTTAAAAATTAAGAAATTAATTTGGGCTGGTATTGCAGCTATTTTTTGGGCAATTTGGAATTGTCGAAATGATGTTGCCTTTAACAAAATAAAAAATATCACTTTTATGCAGGTTGTCTTCAGAGGTACACATTGGCTGCGGTACTGGGCATTGCTACAACAGGATGAGGATAAACAAAGCATGACAAAGGCTTGTCACACTATAGAGGTTGTAGCATTGACTTTCTTCTTCAACCATGGATGGCGTTTTATTAATAGGATCAAGGGTGCCTAAATTTAGCATGTATTCTCCCTTTTATTTTACTATGACAATGGATTGAATCTTTTGATACGTTGTAATAAGGTCGTGTACATCCCGGATGTAGAGGCCGGAATTTTTCTTCCATTATCTAAAAAAAAAACCTGAATCTGCTCACCCACCACGGTACCCTCAATTCGATTTGAGCGGGATCAACTTAATAATTTTATAGGGCAACCAAGCACCCAAACCCTCATCAATTCCAATCCAATTCTGAATTTAGCAGAAGAATTTGGGAAGAGGAAGGGAGAATTAAATAGAGAGAATTAGGGATGAGATAGTATATTTTCTTTTCCATTGTTTGTGAATGGGGATTACAGGTCAGATCCAAGGCGGATGCTAGGAGTGACTCAGTGAGCTGAATATCAATTTCATTCATCCTATGCATTTCATGAGCATAACGTATATAGTATTTCATAAATATGACCATTTTGCCCCCATCTTCTACCTCCATTCTTCTGCTTCCTCCCTTCTCTCTCTCCCTTCATCTCTCTCCTTAGTGGATGCCATGGCTTGTCACCACAACCATCCTCCTACCATGTCATGCCTCTTGGGCTCCTCGCGCATCGTCGGTCCCATCATGACCCTGCTTCTCCGTTAGAACCATGGCGTGGGGCACAGATGGGAGACGGGTGGTAGCGGACCAGGACGTAGGCGGCAGCAGGCGGCGACGTTGTAACAGCCCATTTTTGGCAATTTTTGAAAATTTCAAAATTTAAATTCAAAATTTTATTTTTGGTAATTACCGTCTAAAAATTTTCAAAGTTTAAAAATTCAATTCAAACCTATTTCAAAATTTCATCTACATTCCTAAAAACCTAAATCTTCGTTAGTTGGGTTAGACCAATCTTCCCAGCCCTAGCCCATCGGCCCAAACCCATCCAACCCATTATCTTATATATATATATATATATCTCTCTCTCTCTCTCTTCCTCCCTCTTTGCCCGCGCGTCACATCGCCGTCTCTCCCGCTACGTGTGACTCTCCCTTCTCTCCCTTTGCCGCCACCCCGCATCGCGCGTCGCGTGCTGGCAGCGCCATTGGTGCACCGCAAAGGCCAAGCCACGCTAGGTAGACTGCTACAGCCTCCGCATCGCATGGTCGCCGCCTCACGCTCCGCACCCATGCCATGGCTGCAGCGTTCCACCGCGCTCGAAATCATTGTCGCGCCGCGTGCTCTATGCCGCACCGCCCTGTCACCGGTCCTCTCTTGAGCCCCTCATCGTAGGTCGCGCCTCTCCTTCCCCGTGAACCCTCCTTCACCTATTTAAGCCCCCAGCTCGGCCCCCCTCCCCTCTCTTCCCCACTGTGCCTTGCCATCGACTTGGTATATTGCCGGCCAATTCCTTGCACCCTTAGCTTCTCTAAGTGCCGCCCCTCACGACCCTGCCTTCAATTTTGGCCATGTATCACCGAAGCTCTTGACATGACCTCTGTTTCGGCCGCCGCCTCCTCCACGGTGATAGCTCACCTTTGCTCTTCTCCAAGCTCGGCACCACCTCAGGTAGTTCTCCGGTAATCTCTAGATGCTCCCTACACCGACGAACTAGCCATCGGCCCCACCCTTTGCTGTAGAAATTTGTTCCTGTAGCATTCCACTGCCATGCCTATGGCGCCACCGTTCTGGCTCGTCACCGACGATGCTTCAGCCAGCACGTCCAAGGTCTCCCCTAGTCAAACCCATTCCGATCATGAACTGATGGGATGGTGGATCATAGCGCCGTCAATACTCCGTCGAAGGTTCACCGGAACTCGCCCGGAGAACCAGATGAACCCATCGCATCGCTGACATCAACCTAATGTCGGCCGCGAGATGGAGTCACTGACGTGTGCGGCCCACGCTAACAGTGGTTAGAACTCCGATGTTTAGTCCTAATAGTCATGACATGTGGGCCCGTGGCCCTACCTGTCAATATTAGTGGAGGCGTACTCCTTGTTTATGCCTTCTGTCTATGCGCCTCGGTCGAGCCGTTTTCGCTCATGAACCAGGCCGCTCCTAGGCCGCACAGTGGTAGTTTCAGCCCATTCCTATTTAGGAATGTCTAGCCTTTTCCTATTTTAATAATTCAAGTAAGTATAAATGATTTCCTAAAAATAGTTAAACACATCCTAGTTTAGCCTTGCACAGTAAAAATTTATGATAAATACTAGGTAGTAGGCTGGACCTAATAAAATTATAACCTTGCACAGTAATCTATTTTTTCACCCCTATAAAATAGTAGTAACCCTAATTTACAATTTTTTATATAATCCTATCTGTTTATTTAAATTATTTTATGACTTCCAAAAATTCAAATTAAATTCTAGAAAATACTAAATGTAGTATTGGACCTAGGAAAATTATTTTAGCTTATTTAAATAAATTCTTGTGTTTTGGAAATTTATTAGAAACTATTCAAACCTTTTCCTTAAGTATTATTATTGCTAGAAATCTGTTAAGTTTATTTAAAATAATTTTTGAACTTTGAAAATTTCTAAATTTTCACATAAGCTTTTTCAACATAGGAACAACTTAAAAAAAATACTTATCCTATTTAACTTCTTGTAAAAATTAGCAAAATAAATAAAACCTCTAAAGGCTTTATAGAATTAATATCTTAATACTTTAATTATTTCCAAAAATTATTTCCAGCAAGGGTATAAGTACTTCAAGGTATTTAAAGCATGCTTATACATATCGTATGATGACACGTAGGATGCTCATACCTTATTCGCTACTTAAGGGTATAATACCTAGTTCGTTAATCATGTTATACACATTCCATGGCCCTTGATAAGTTTATTTACCATGCTATGATTGCCATGAATATCATGTTATGACTGTCTTGATAATCATATCCTTTGTTTGCCACTAATAAAAAAGCTAAACCTTTGGACTCATAGTCCTTGGGTAAAACATTCCTAAGACACGCTTAGGTCTAAACAATGATTTGTTATGGGGTGTAACTGCCCGATAATGGTGAACAATAGTTCACCACTATAACTACTCATACTATATTATGATTTGGTATATAAGCTGGTATGGGATAAAGGTCTGTTTTCGGGTGGTCTTAAGATGTAAACCGGTTGGGCCAAGGTGCAGACACGGGTTGAGACCCGGTGAAAGTGTTGGTTGTCTAGAATGGGATCTAGACATGGAGGTCGAGGATCTAATGAGATTGAGACAGGGAGTAGAGTGTAGGATCACCGGCTCTCGAGCCATGAGAAGTGGGACCAGAAGAGGTCCCTTGATTATGATTTAGTGTTGGATGCGGTCCGACACAACGTGTGGCCATCACGGGGTAGTGCGGTTGTGGAGTCCAGTGACATGCCGACGCGAAGGTGGAAGAGCTCCATCACCGAGGTGATCTAGATTCCGCGCTAGCTGGACCGGCAATCTAGGACCGAGGTTTTACCAGGGGATGGTACAAGGATAGACAGAATTGGATAAATGGTTTCTAGAAAACACAACTCACTCATTAATTACATCTTATTAATCATGATTTAAATTGGCTAAGTCATGGGTTTGTATTATGATTATGTCTAACTGGCTCTAGGCAAATAACAAATGCTTGCCTTACCTTGGAGCCCTTATCATTACCTACATAAGGAGGGTGTTAACTCACAAGTGTGGTTTGATTGTTCACTTACCATCGTACTCACTCGCTCTTTAGATGGAGAGCAACCCGAAGACGCCGACACATGCCTTGAAGAAGAAGTCCTAAACTACGACGACCAAGATGGAGCTTAGGGCATTCCTCCAGTCACTTGTAAGATTGCATAGCCGCTAGACGATCTTTTTCTATTTTTAAGATTTCCGCATTATAGTCTGAACTATCTTTTGTATTGTATCGATATTTGGCCTGGTCGGCCCCTACTGTAAACAATTCACCGAAAGGCATTATTTTTTTGCTAATTATATGAAATATGATCCAGCTATGTAATGGTATGTACTAGCCTACCAATTCAAGAACTAGTGCAGGAATCCTCCATGGACCTCAAAGTTGAGGACCCACAGACGGTGAGGGTGATGGCGGACCAGGACGCAAGCGGCGGCGATGAACCATGGCGCAGGTGGCGGCAACCTCACAAGCGGGGCGGTGACTACGCAGGCGGCGATGAGCTCACACAAGCGGCGGCAGCCTTGCGAATGGTGTAGCGAGTTTGCTGGTGGTATGCAAGCGGCATGACGAGCTCCTTGGTGGTGTCGGCCGCTCACAAGCAGACAACATGGCTACTTCAGGAGCAGCACGACCACCTCGCCGGTGTTCCACTCACTAGAGCAACCTTGTTAGTGTTCCACATCGGTGGTGTTGAGGACAAGCAAGGAGCTGGATCTGAGAGGGAGGAAGGAGGGTGGATAATGACATTTTTATGTAAATAGATAATGAATACAAGGGCAAAATCATCCGTTTTAGCCAAAATAGGACACATGGCTTGCGGAGTGGCAAATATCCAATTATCTCGGTTTTATAATGGCATATATACAAATACGAAAGGAACGATGTCAGATCTCGAAATTCGAAGTTCTATAGTGGCATCTATCCAATTAATCCATTAAAGATTGACATCTAGCATATGCCCTCCTATACAAAAGAGAAATGCTAAGGAACGGGATACCGTTCCCCCGCTTACCAATGGGGCTCTGCTTACTTCCTTCTTCCTCCTCTGCTCGCTCCTGAGCTTCCTCCTCCTCCCTGGCAGCATCCCTCTTCACCTCTCTTCCCTGTGCCGCCACCGCCTCTCGTCGAAGTTCATGTTCGGGGTACACCCATGCCCCTGGCTTAGAGGGAGGCCTGGAAGACAACGGCTCGGCAGTGGGAGGGGTTTGTGGCAGGGCAGTGAGGCGGCGACGGCGCCGCCACGGGATCCATGGGAGTGGATAGAGCAGTGGACGGAGCTGGCCAAGGGATCGAAGCCAACAGCTGAAGTTAGGTTGGATAGGGCTAGCATGGCGGCGGGAGGATGGGGGAGGAGCGGCAAGACAGCGGGGGCACCGCCAACCACAGGTGGTGGCCAGAGGCAATAAGGATGATGGGGGAGGTGCGCGTAGCAAATTGAAGGAGGTGGTGGGGCGGATCGTGGCTGAGGAAGTAGGAGGAGGGGAGTGGATCAGGGCTAAGGAGGGCTATCCCATCCGTTTGCATCGGACGGGATACCGTCCTCTAGTCCACCCCATACAAAATACACTCTAGGATTTGTCCTCTTGGGGATTTAACCTCATTTACTATTTATCTAATATCTTTTCTCCATCTGAAATGACCATACCGCCCCTCTCTAATCGAACTAGTATGTGGATGTTTTGGTGCTCTAAGATAGATCGGAAGCTGATCAAAGTGATGGAGTTGCAGCTACAAAAAAAATTTTTTGCACCTAGCAATAACAAAGTCAGCACTGCTATTCCCTTGATGTAGATGAATGAAATAGCTAGGTTGGAAGCTCCGATCCATGCATGCATCAATATCTGATTCTTCCTTCTTTCCTTGGCCATGCAGCACCAAAATAGAGAGTTCTTCAGTTCTTGGCTTCTTGCTCGCTTGCGTGACAAGATCACAGGACTGCGGGGTTCAATCGATGTAGCTTGATTCTTGTGACAACGTAATCAACTGTGTACTATGTCACTGTAAACATGTATTTGATAATGTCATCTTACCTTACTCAACAGTTTTATAGGTGTGCATTCAACATCTCTGCAGTCAGAGGTAGCTCATAGTCAAATCGTTGCAGCTTATCATACACAAATGCAGAATATATATGTTACCTCGCTAACGAATGTGGACGGCAGGTGGCCAGGGGCCGTTTGATATATCTCTTCAACGAGTCAAATTCGGAAATTTTCTGTGCCATGGTACACTTCATCGGATTGCCTGATTTTGTGTTTCATGGTCAGACGCTAACCATTGCGCACCAAAATTAAAAAAACACTCTTATGCAATTCACAGCATGACAGGAAAACAAACTTCAATCCAAACACAACAAACTTACCAACCAATTATTTGATCGTGCCCTGGGTTTGGCCCATCACCAAAAATTGGCAGACTTACCTGGGATCACAAACCAAACATACCCTACCCTTAGTACCTCAACCAAGCATGCCCAGGGGGCAAATCCTGAATTATTTCTATTTGTTATGTTTATATCAAAACTCGCACATTCGGCTAGTTCCTTGTAAAGAGGTGGGTAAACAAAATCATGGAAGGCTGCGACGACCTCTAGGGCGGGCTTTTTTTTTGGCAGCTGAACAAGAAGATTTCTCTCGGGCGACCAGCTGAGATTACTCAACGCTCAATACACTTGATTAGAAACTATAAATACTATGTTGCCAAATGTAGAGAGCCATGACAGGATATCAACATAATTGTTTTTTCCCTGAAGAGCTTATGTAATTAAATTACAGCAAGTTAAAAAATAGATACTTTTCTAGCAACCCCTCTTTGAAATTGCAAGTAACAATATATGACAGAATTGCCAGTAGTGTGCTGATCATGATCCCCCTCAAGAACAATTCATCCTATGCAAAAGACCTGCACAAGAGATAACATTAATATGAAAGGACGAATGAACCAACATCAGTCTGCAATTTATGTGTCCAACAATAAACCTTCAATTTGAAACATGGCACTGCAACATGATTCCAGCGGGGTTTTTTTTGCATGAAAAACTATAATATCTAGAAACACCAAAAGCTGCATTGGCATGCATCGAAATGCTCAGTGAATTGAAGACCCTATATTTACTTGGTGTATATTTACCTAACAAAGCTACTCAAATTGAAGTGATTTGAGATGGCCTGAAACACTGGAACACCAAAATAAAAAGCTTGGTGAAATGAAGACCCTATATTTACTTGGTGTATTTACCTAACAAAACAATCAGGTGTCATATTGAACTGATTTGAGATGACCTCAAATGAAACTTCTGGCCAATCGCCTCGCTCCTTTGTTACCTTCATTGGTTTCAGCAAATCAAAGTGCTTTTGTTCGTGGCAGGAGCATTCATGATAATTTTTTCCTTGTCCAACAGACGGCCAGGAGTTTACATAGGAAGAGAGAGGCTCATGCCCTTCTCAAATTGGATATTTCGAAAGCCTTTGATTCTGTTTCTTGGGCATTTCTTTTGGACGTGCTCTGCGGTTTGGGTTTTGGTCATAGGTGGTGTAATTTTCTTTGTTATCTTCTCTCTACTGCTACCACCCAAGTGTTTTTGAATGGTGAAGCGGGTGATGTTATTCAACATCGGCGTGGTTTGCGTCAGGGAGACCCTCTCTCCCCCATGCTCTTTATTCTGGTTATGGACGTGTTGAACTCCTTGTTTGATCGGGCTTGCTTGGATGGCATTTTCAGACCGCTCCCTGTTCGCGGTTTAAAGCATAGGGTCTCTATCTATGCGGATGATGTGGTCTTGTTCCTTCGACCTTCTGTTTGCGAGTTGAATATGACCAAACAAATTTTGGATCTCTTTGGTCAGGCTTTGGGGCTCAAGACTAATTTGCTCAAATGTTCTGTAACGCCAATTCAATGTCATGAGGATGATCTGGCTGTTATTTCTGCGCATTTGCCTTGTGAGCTTAAGAATTTTCCTTGTACTTATTTGGGCCTTCCTTTGTCTGTTTGGAAGCCTTCCAAGGCCGACCTGCAGACTTTGGTGGATAAGGTAGCTCATCATCTCCCTGGTTGGAAGGCCTCTCTTATGAATCGAGCTGGTAGACTTACCATGGTCCGTGCTGTCCTCACTTCGACCCCTATATACCATATGGTGGCTTTGGATTTACCAAAATGGGTGATCAAGGCCATTGACAGAATTAGACGGAGTTTCCTTTGGAAGGGGCGGAAGAAGGCACATGGTGGTAATTGTTTGGTCTCTTGGCAACGGGTGTGCAGGCCTTTACAATTTGGTGGTCTTGGCGTTCATGATTTATGTTTGCAAGGGTGGGCCCTTTGTGTTCGTTGGCTATGGCTGCAAAAGACTGATTCTTCACGGCCTTGGGCTGGTCTCCATGTCCAGGTTCACCCACATGCGAAGGCTCTATTTGACATGGCCTTGGTGACTGAGGTTGGTGATGGTTCTTTTACCAAGTTTTGGACTGATCGCTGGTTGCAAGGCAAAACAATCACCGAGTTGGCACCAAACCTCACCTCTCTTGTCCCTCATCGTGTTCTCAGTCAAAGGACTGTTTGTCAAGCCCTTTACAACAGGCGATGGGTCAAGGATATCAGAGGTGCTTTCTCTGTCAGTGCCATTGTTGAGTATCTGCAGCTTTGGGATCTTGTGGCTGATTTTCAATTGCATCCGGGTGTTCGTGATCACCATTTTTGGAAGCTCTCTAATTCTGGTCTTTATTCTAGTAAATCTGCTTACAATGCCTTTTTTGTTGGATCAATCATCTTTGCTCCTTGGAAGCTTATTTGGAAATCCTGGGCTCCCTTGCGCTGCAAGTTTTTCATTTGGCTTGCTGTCCATGATCGGTGTTGGACTAGTGATCGTTTGGCTAGGCGGGGTTTACCTCATCCTAGTGCCTACCCTCTTTGTGATCAAGTGGATGAGACTATCCAGCACCTACTGTCTTCTTGTGTCTTTTCTCGGCAAGTGTGGTTTCTCATTCTTCAGAAGTTTGGCCTGCATCTTTTGGCGCCTCAGCAGGATGCGCCCTCTTTTCCGGTTTGGTGGTCTAGCTTGCTTGAGCGGGTGGACAAGCATTCTAGAAAAGGAATCAATTCTCTTATTATTCTTACCGCCTGGGAGATTTGGAAGCATCGGAACGCCTGTGTTTTCAACGATGCTGCTCCTTCTGTAGCCTTGGTGGTTTCTTCGATGGCTATTGAGTTTTCCTTTTGGTGTGCTGCTGGTGCTAAGGATCTTGGATCCTTAGTTCAGTGTCTTGTTTAGGGGTCTGGTCGGTTGGTTCTTGTGGTCTTCTGGCTTGGTTGTCTTGTTTTAGTTTGTTGTGGGGGCGTTGCGTGCGTGTGTGCGTGTTCTTGGTGTGGTTGGGTCTGTTTTGTGACCTTTTGTTTCCTTCTTTAATGAAATGATACGCAGCTCTCCTGCGTATTTGAGAAAAAAAAGATGACCTCAAATACTGGAACACCACAATAAAAAAACTGTCCAAGTAGTTCCTTGTATGTTTCTGTAGTGAACTTAATTCACAATAGTAAACAATTGAAGAGGCGGGAAGGTGACACACTACGAGAGCACAGATTGGGGAAGGAAGATGAGAATGATTTACTTGATTTGATTTGATTATTTTTTCAGGAAATTTATTTTGATTTCAGTTGGTTTGATATTTTTTTCAGAAAATGTCTTTCATCAATCCTTGAAATCTGTATTTTTTAAAAACCGAATAAACTGAATCGTATAGACCAAACAAGCCGAGTGCCTAACCCTACCCAGGCTGCCTATTTTTGTTCAGCCGACCAGGCATCACCTATGCAGCCTAGGCTTAGGCAGCAACCCCAGGGCTCACCTAGCATCTAGGGGAACCTTGGTGCATAGCGCGGTGGTAGTCCTGATGTGGTAGATTTGCAAGGTTCCGTGTTCGAGTCCAAAAAACAACATATTTTTTTTATCTCATTCGTTGGAAGTTCAAAAAAATCAATATTTTTATTTAAAATTACCAATTGAAATATACTGATTTTTTTAATAAAAAATTCTGCGACATTTGGTAAAAACAATTCTGATAATCAAAACCTTAGCATCAACCACATACAGAATGAACAAGAATTCTACCAAGCACTATATCCTGCTGTATTTTGCGTGTGTTAGACCAACATTTGTGACACTTAGCTAGTTGTTACCTGGTTCTTCTTATGGTTTGGTAGGTAACTAAGATGTTTCTGGGGATGTTATCTCCTGCAGGCCATTAGCCAGGAGAGATGGCTTTGCCTTTTATGTTGCAACCATACCTTTGTAGTTTAATAACAAAAAATAGAGCAACTAGTAATATAAACTGTTCAATTCAAAGGATACTTACATGTTTCAAGGGTTTTCTAACAATGTCGTAGTAGAGGTGCTCATAGTATCTTGTCTCCATCCAAAACTGGACAAACAAGAAGACAAATCATAAATAATAGATAAATAAATAAAGCAGCAAGTTGCAATGTTATTCATTTATGAGCTCTACGATCACTTTTTCCAGCTTCCACCACTCATCTTACAAGGGAAAGTGAGAAAATGAGTGAAGGTCCGAAAGCTTCTTGCAAGTAAAATGTAAATCCACCAACTTGTATACTTGTAAAACATTTCATATCTTGATTTTCTGTTCTTCCTACCCCAACCCCAACACACAAAAAGGAAGGAAAACGTTGCTCCACCTATGGCACTGGGGCCATACTAGTAAACAAAATAAATGCTAAGACAATCAGTGTGCCCATACCTGCTCACAATTTTCAATCCACCTGTCACAAACTTCATCAACGACCTAATAGAAGCAACCAGTAAGTTCTGTATTTCATTGAAAAACATATGCAGCCTAACAGAATGAAAAAATGTTCTAAACTTCATTTCATCAAATGACAGTAGAATATTGACTTGAAAAAGACTTAGATAGCATACCTCTTTGAAAGCATCTTGCCAAGAGCTCTTCCTCCGCATCGAGATTGACTGGTAATCCTGATATTTAGTTACAATTTGATTTTAACATTACGAATTCAAAATACAGGGCAATAATAGTATTAAAAAAATCATACAATGATTCCTCTGATCACATAATGTTTGGGAAGGGAATGCCCAGCGAAAACTTTGGCGTCGAATTCATCTACAAGTTCTGTAAAACGTTTTTTCTCCTATAAAAGCACACAAGCAATTAGTGCATGACAAGTTAACTATTGGAATAAAGAACTCAGTCATGAGAAGTACCCAATTAACCGTCTCATCAAAGGTGTTGAAAAAGCCTTCTGTTTTGAGCTCATTCATCAAACTTACGAGATGACATTTTAGCTGAAAATATGTTAGTGCACATTCAGAATTTGGTGAAAAAAAATTAGAAAAACATCAAAACCGAAGTACACATTTTGTACATGTATTTGACATACTTCTATTAAATTAGTTATGAATATAAATACATAAAATATCAAATCCTTGCATGATGATTACTTGTACATACTACAATATATAGGATGTACAATGAAATAGATTCTTACGATGTAAAAGAACCTAAATTAATAGCACAACGAAATGTTGTATTGCATACCGGCTCATTCTGAAGGACGCATCGTAAACATTCAGAATATGTGCAAAGCTCACGCTTAGTTTCCACAATCTCAGCTCTCCGCTGTAAAGGGAAGTAATGTCGTAAAGGGAATATTTATAGAATAAGTATAAAGTTATGAATCATTCAAGAACCATTAGCACCTCAAAAGACAGTTTTATGAGACCATAGTTCAAATTCGAAAACTGTGTTGCCGACATATCATTCATAACAAGATCCTCCACAAAGGCATCCTGCGAATCACAAATACAATTAGAAAATGATTTTTAAAACATGTACTGCTACAATTATGGAATTTTACAGAAATCTTTCTACCTTTGAAGACATAAACTCATCCATACGATGATCCAGTTTACCAGAAGCTAAATAGTTGTCAAAATCTTCATGCAAGTGTATTTGCTCAATTGCACTATAGTACTGGACAAGAAAAGACTTTTGTCACAAAACTGAAACTGATACAGAGTAAGAGTAACCCAAAAGTACGCAAATAGCCAAATATTTTGAAACCGCCTAACTTAAGTTTAGATTTTTCATTCAGAACTAAATTTTAGGTTCCCATTTATTGTAGGAAATTGGTAGACTGTAACAAACCAAGAAGCATTCTGATTCATATTTGTATTTAAAAATTTAGTTAACGCGCTACCTATTCTCATGATTCCAATCAAGTTTCAGATTCTTCCTTCGTATTATTCCATATCAGAAAATCGCTTATCAACATTTGGCAAAACGTAGCAGCTACTCAATTCGGTTCCATCCCCACTTCATTACTATCAACTGCAGGTTATCGGATCAATTTGATTTCTCCCTGCTTCATTAATATCAGTATTGGTTATATGCTTATTCTCACTATTTAAATTCATAGTCGGCGCATTCTCAATTGGTAGATGCTCTATTCATCCAAACTGTCGCCATGGTAAGAGCCAACAGTGGCTACAAAAGGAGATGAGTATAGCCAGCGTGTAGGGATCCATCTGTGGCCTACCACCTTTTGGGCACTGTTCAATGGGAAACACTGTTATCGAGTGCACACCCATGGTCATGGCATCGTGATGCACATGGCATCGCGATGACAAGTGCATCACGGTGAGCATGCATGGTACACAAATTGCGCCGGAAATAAGACACAATCAAGGTTCACATGTAGCGACAGCCTAGCACAAGCCTGGAAGCCAACGCACTGTGCCAGCTCATAACCAATTGTGTTAATTTGTGTAGTGACTAGTGAATTGACTTGTTTGTTTGGATCAATCAATCAAAGGATATGAGCAATACAAAGGTTTGTTGGCATTGTGGTGCATGCTTGCCAACACCATATGCAAGGCCATAGCCCAAGGTCCTGCCTGAGGACCAAGCGCCATACGGTGTTGTAAGTTTAATATCATACAATATATGTTTTGAAGTCAAAGAAAATCTAACCAGACCATTTTCAATCAGCATTCAGTTATAGAACATGTAATATAATTTAATTATCTATTTTAATTTGTAGCAATGCTTTGGAAAAACCAGGTTACTATGTCTGAAATAGAGATACAATACAAATATTATCTACCAGTGACAATTTATAATTATTTTACACATAAATATTATTCTTAGGAATTCTACAGAAATGTCATGTCATGGGCGCGGGCCCTGGGCCTACCTCAAGAACGCACAAACAGTATCCATGGGTACTGTAGCCAGCGCCCATGGCATGGCAGTTTTTACAGTTAAAAATCTTCAATATTGTTCATAGCTATTATTAGGCATAGAAGATGTGTCAGCATATCAAAATAGGAAAAAAAACTACATAATATCAATTGCTTCCTAGTTTCTATTTTTGCTGCTTACTTGGTTCAACACCCTACCAAATAGACAAGATATGTGATAATCATTTTGGAATGAGCAATTTACTTTCTCCAGTATAAGTCATGGAACGCACCAGGGTCATTTGTGTTTTGTAATGAGCACATGACTATTACATAGGACATAAGCAAGGTTGAGCAAATAGCAGAAAACACCTTATCCCCACATGCATGTAACAATATCACATACCATGGACTCCTTCACCTTAGCCTCGATGAATGTATATGCATAAGGCTCCAAATGGAGTGGGAAATGAGTAGTATATGGCACAACTTGCTGGGAAAAAAAAAAGATTCTTTGTTATATCAAAGTTCTAAAAAGGTAAGAAAAATAGTGCAAGAACAAACCTTAGGACTTTTTGTTAGTGATGCCTTCGTTAATCGATCAACTATGCTGAAGAGTTTTTGCATGTGGCCCTAAACAATTAAAACATTATTCAATTTCAAAGACAAGCAGATAGAAAAGAAAAACACGAAAGGGATGAAGCTATGGAGTTTCCATAAGTCACCTCACGTATGAGAGGATGAAATATAGGTTCCCAGAAAAACAATACATAATGAAGAAGCTGAAAAGAGAAAAATATTAAGTAATATTCGAATAGAATACTTCTAAATAATTTTACAAGCACAAGAAGTACTAATATTAACTGGTGGTCCATCATAACAGTCAGACAGTTCAGCTGGTATCTCAGAATTTTCTTCAAGACGTTCCATAGTATCATCAGTACAATCAGAGCACTGCAAATCATAAAGATACAAATGATGGCACTTTAACTAACATGAAATGCAGAAATTCAAGAGTTCAGAAAAATACCTCAATGTAAGGTTTGAGTTTGATTAGTTCCTTAACAAATCTGCATATTTTTCTGCTGCGTATGATTGATTGCATAAAATGAAATTGTTGCTTCAGGAAAAACCAACAAAATTCTGTTAAGACACCATGGATGTATACACACAATCTCTATAGGTTGTGTTTGTTTGACTGCTTGCTTGACAATGAAGAGTATATCAAAATGCTTACCTGTCGCAAAGACGAGATGGTCACCATATGGGGGTGGACACAACTATTGATGCCATACTTAGATCTGAATTCTGGCTTCAGTTTCTGGAAGAGAGTTTCTTCTTCCAAATAATCATGCTGTGAATGCATAGAATTAGATATGAGTTGTCCTTCCAATGTCCCAAAAACGCAAGGACAGCGAAATGTCTTACAGGGTTAACTCAAAAAGGTGTCTTATCACCAACATATCTTATTCTACTATTTCATTTCCATATCATTTCATACAATACATGTAAAATCACATGTGTGGTGAGTTTTGCTAAATTTGGAAATAGAATTGTTTTGAAATTGACCATGAGGAAGTCAGACAATACAGTATGAAAATTCAATTATACTGAGACAAAACCACTTATCCCGTATTGGATTTGCTTTCAACTATCAAAACAATTTATAGACCCATTAAATGATTGAAGTCAACTGCAGGGATCTCATTTGTTAAATATTTTACGCTGTCGTTATGGTTGTTGTCTTCGACTCACATAGTTTGTCACTCTATATCATTACAGGAGATGTTAAAAAAATTGAACTCTTTTGGTGGTCTCAAAGACTCATACTATGGACCCAGGTCACCCAACCAAGGCTATCCACCTGTCTACCAAAGAGTTGCCATTACCAAAATACTGTAGTTATTTGTTTATCATATCAAGGGGCTGCTTGGAATGCACTAATTTTGTCACATGAACCCGTTTAATTCCCATTGGAATTGGAAAATTTCTTATGTTCCAAACGGGACCTACACTACCATTCAAGAGCAATAGCTGGTTTAATCAACAAATTACCTCCTTATTGTTATCCATAGGAATAGCATCCACTTCTTTCAAAATGTCCATATAAATAGGAAGGTACATTTGAAATTCATCTTCGAACTGGTGGTAACATAAAAGAACACGTTAATGAAGAAATGAGTACCAAAATAAATCAAGTAAAGAACATCTGCGATGCTCAAAATTTTAAAAATAGAAAGAGAATGCACCTCCCAATTCCACTCCAATTCCTCAGTATGTTCCTTAGCAGCAGAAGATGCCTTTACTCGAAGATCCTCCTTTTGCTTTGCCAACCAGATTGTAAAATTGCTTTCAGCAAGGCCACTGTCTTTACCTTCAGCCAAATCCTATCACACATATATGAATGAAAGAGTAGCATCCAAACAATAAAGTTATACACCAGTTCAAAGCGTGCTAGCAAGTAAAATTCACATCTTTAAAATAAGGGGAGGCTATGGACTATGGTAAGTTCAACTTTTAGTTGGAAAATAAATACAAAGGTTTCCTCCATTAGCATCCACCCCTGACCACTCCCAATTGTAGGATAACTAGTGGGATGGTGGGAGAAGTGTATGTAAAGTGCATAAAGCATATCATCGTTATTATGAAAATAACAATTAAGGTCAAGTCAAGAACAAACTCCCTCCGGTCCACAGAAATTTGACGTTTTGGACATCGACAAGGTCACCACAATGCAACTTTGACCACCAATTACTATGCAAGTTATTTATATATAAAATCCACTAAAATTATGATATTATGTAAGTGCTTTTTAAGATGAATCTATATATATGATTTTCATATGCACAATCTAAATAGTTTAAAAGACCATGTGCCCAATATATGTATGATTTTCAAAACTTTGACTTGCATGTATCTCAAACATCATGTTTTTAAGAACTGGAGGGAGTAATAACATACCAATTTTAATAAATAACCATACAATTGTCGACAAAGAATAACAAGGTCCCTGCTAGCATTATCGCTTGCACTTGAACTCCATTTGTGTCTGAGGCGTTGAATTGCACATGGAAGTTGATTGTCTAAACGTCGAATTAGACAGGGAAGCAAATCATTTGAAATGAAAAATCTAAGCTTCATATCACTGCTAGCAACTGCTAGGCAAATGAGAGACTGACAAAATGGAATGGCCTTGACAGCTACTTCATCATCCACAAAGTACCCAAAGAGGCTCACCCTCAACATCCCAAAGCAATCATGAAATAAAAGCAACCTGAAACAAATTGAGTATATTTTAATTTTTTATTCAAATCAAGCTCATAACCTATTATAATTATACAAAATAACAAAACAGAAAGTAGATTATGTAAGTTGTACCTAAAGAGAGAAGATGATGACACAGATTCCAGGAATTGTATAGAGTTAGTTGCCCTCTCATCCTCATGTAAAAGCACAATACTTTGTTCTTCAAGTGCTAAGACTCCAAGCAAACCTGACACTTCATGAGTAAACACAAGGAGCAGCTTCTGTTCCAATTCATTTACCTTTTCATCCAATCCAGCAAGATTACCAAAATAGTATGGTGCTCTAGCTCGTCCATGGTACAGAAGAGTAAACCAAGAATCATGAAGCATATTCTCACAGCGGCTTAGCAATGGCTGTAAGAAGTTGATCACCCACTCCTTCCAGAATTTACGGGGGCAATGCGTAACCAAAGGAATAACTACAAGACGGATAAGCTTCCCCAGATGCCTGAATTCCATAGACCCTAAATCATTCAGGAAAGCAGCACTCACAGAAAAGCTATCCAATAACTCAGAAAATGCTCCCTCAACAGATGTACATAGACCTACAATATTGTACCTGAAGCATAATACAAGCCATTACATGGCAAAGTACAAAAGCAGTAAATAACAGCTTGATTATTGTATTCCATATCTGATATCTGATATGTAAGCGTTGAGGTTCATGACACTCCAAAATTTACATCTTTGAAAAATTTTGCCACAAATATTTGACCTAGGGTTGCAAGTTGAGCTAGCTTAGCCAAGCAGCATAAACACATGTTCGAAAATGTTAAATTCAACTAGAAACAAATTAACATAGTAACATCCTTATGGGAACACTACAAAGAAATCAGGTACTTTTAAAAAATCTCTACAAATTGTCCTGCATCAACGCCTACTCAAAATTCAATTAGTGTTAAAGTTCAAACATTGGTATTATATATAATAGCCACATGAGGCATTGATTTTGCTTGGGTGATAGTAGATTGAATGGGCACATACATCCCAACATTGCAGTCATTCACAAGTACTCCAGCATCAACTATGACAGAAGTAGAGAAAATAGTTTACTGAACCACTATAAGCAACATACTTACACTCGCTGTCGAATTCCCTCCAATAACGCTCTTGTCTCATTCTCATGGAAACATTCCTCATTGTCAATGTTATACAATCCATCAGTACTTTCAAGCATGCGAGCAAGCTCCACAGAGCTCAAGCTTTTAGCTCTTTCAAGTTCTTCAGACAAACCACGAGGAACATCGGCTGTCCAAAGCGCGTGTATACATTGAAGCAGCTACAAAAGCCAAAGTAACAAAATAAGCACATATAAAGCTAAACTCTGCTGTGAATAAATTAACTTGGTTCCAGCCAACTTGAGGTTAAGGCGGAGTTTACCTGTAAGAGAATGGGAAGGATTGATTGTAAAATGGTTATAGAGCAAATACCAGAAGCATCAGACACTTCTATTTTGCTCCTCTTGAGCTCTTCCTCAAAGAATTTCACCACATAATAAACCATTTTCAGAAACTGAACGTTACCAAATAGATGTCTCAACCCAGTTGCATGATCCATATATTTAATATGCCACTCCTTCTGGGTCCATATTTTGTTAAGAGAATCAAGCAGGCATGGAATTGTTTTCAGATAGTGGTGAATCCTGTGAAGAAATTATAAAGGTCAGCAATCACTTCTAAAAATAGTAAAACAGTACTCCTTCATCAGTTAAATCAGAGATATTTCCTACTTGCCACAGTTTCAAAGGTACAACTTCAACCATTAATTTCAGAAATAATATGATAGTAAAAACTAAAATATGAAATATATAAAAAAAAATTATGAATATACTAATATAATATTTATGTGGTGGAAAAATTCAATATTACCCCCTTAACTATTCCTGTATTCCAAATGTCCAGTTATCACCATCAAGTCCCAACTATGAAATTAAGCATGTAAAACCCACTCCCCAAAAAGTACAAATAACCTATTGATTGTGTACCAGCATGTTTTTGTAGGTGAGACTACCATGTTAGCCATCTGTGAAGGAATTAGTGTGAGACAAAAAGAGAATCAAACTCATTTGTTATTCATTGTAGTTACCAATGGTAGCAATTCTATATTAGCATCAGCAGAACACAAGCACAAGCCCAGGTTACGCAGCTAAAACTACCATTTAGCACTATCTGGGTTCACATTTATCTGGTTTTTGAAAGTTCAAGTTTTAAAATATCCAGTTCCATAGTTGATAGTGAAAAGTAGACTTTTGAGATAGTTGAGAACAGCAAGACAGACTCTTCATAATGTGGTGAATCTAAATACTTTTGTGCATATCAGCAGTACATTTTAAAAGTTATGACAGAAGACCTTTTAAAATGACACTTATCTATGGATACAAGAGTAATTCCCTACAGTTTATGCCAGGCAGTTCAAAGCAATGGGAGAAAATTCATACCTTGAACAAGATGTTATAAGAACAAATGCCTCACATAAAAAATTATGCTCTACAAGGAGAGAGCCAATTCCTTGATGACAAGAAATTGCTTCACCAGTATCCTGTATTACCAGTAAAAGCACTTTCAGGACCAGAAAAATATACTTCGTTAAAAAGTAAAGATCAGAATAAATATGATTGCCAGAGTGTATTTCATATGTCGTAAAAAAAATACATAACCACTTGTAAAAACAACTATCACACATTGAAATGGTTTGAGCAAAGATAAAACTTATGATGAAATAAAATAAAAAAAATATGATAGTGCAAAGAGAAGAATACCGTCAATGTAATGTTCCCATTACCCAAGTCGCTGGTGCTACTCTCACTAAACCAATCAGATGTATCTGGGCTGCTTTCAGTACTGTCCAGGCTGCTGCTGCTGGTAGTAAACTCATCAGATTCTGGACCATATATCAGAATCTTTTGTGCACTACTATACATTGGCTGTGTATCCAAGCCCAGTCCGAAATAAGATAAAGGGACAGGACCATCTATTGGGCGAGGAGTGGATGATGATGAAGATGATGACGATGATGATGTTGGACTAGAGTAGGAGTTGGGGTCAAGAACAAGAGAGAAATCTTCTCTTTGACCTCCATATCTTGAGACTCTTTCCTAAACTAAGAAAAGTTGATTGAGGAGATGATGTGGGCTGAGAGGTAGTGGTGGCATCAACTGCACCCTCATCTTCACTTCCTCCATGCCCTGCTAAAAGGATAAAACAATATTATGAAATAAGAAGAGTACATGGATGCACACCCCTAGTGAGAAAGACAACACAGTACCTACAGAAAAACGAAGGACTAGATTATAGAGTATTCAATTATTAAAGTATCAAACAGAAACACAGAGCTCACAAAACCATCCTTGAAAATTTTGCAACTTCACTAGTTCACTATCACTATGGTGCATGCATAACTTCCCTATTTTAAGACAGTCCATTAGAAGCGCACTCATCCTTTATAGACAAAATCCAAAAAAAATCATCGAGCTGAAATAAGATCCACATGAATGACTTCAATGAGCAAACTAGTCAATTAGATGGGGGACGAGATGAGCAATAGCACCAAGACCTACCTATTGTACATAGAGATTATTAACTACAAAAAAATTGACAGAAAGAAGAGCATATTCATCTAAACAGGAAAAATGGTACCAAGAGATAAAACTGAAACAGCACATTATAATCTAGGTTAATTTTGGGCAAGCTTCCATCAGAAAACAATTATAGTACTCATGTAATTCACCTGTTTTCTCTAAAGCTATAGTTCTCAAGTTGTTCTCTGTGGCTAGCACAAGTAAGCTCCTATTAGGCTTCTTCGGTTCCTTTGGTTTTGCTGCTTTACTTAATGTGTTATCAAAAGCTATTGTTCCACTCTTCAAAGCCAATTCATTGGATTGCGCAGCCAGCTCTACTGTTAAATCAAGATGATCAGGACTGCTAAGTTTTTTGCTCCTGAATTTTAGTAGATGCTGCAAATAAAAAAAAAAAAGAAAAGAAACGAATCATTACTACGTGGTATATTAGATTAATCATCAAAGTAAAAAAAATTAAGGGCCAAAAGCATCATAAGTAATTACACAAAGCACTGTCAGTAGAGTGCAAAAATAAGGACCTGAAGCATCTTAGAGCCATGGTGCTGAACCTCAGGTAGGGAGTTCCTGCTGACCAGTAGAAGTGAAACCCTAACCAATGACTCCAAATATGCTTCCTCTTCATCTTTTAACTGTTACACAGTAACAAAACATCAACACATACTTTGATAGAAGGAAAAAAATGAAGAGCAAATTATGAAGCAAGCACCTCGGTGATGACAGGTAGGAATAACTGCAAACATACCCCCAAATTAGCGAGCTTTTCTTTAAAAGAAAAGTTATTAACTTCTTGGGTAGTCACATACCCATACCCAGTTGGTGATGTCACTGCCAATTCTAAGCCCATCTCTGGTGCTGCCTGACTTACGAGGCACTACAAATTTGACTATTTAGGCTCTTTTTTTATTATAACTTTACATCTAAACCATTCCAGTTTAAAATTTTACTTTGACGAGATTAAGGTACAGTGTGGTTTGAAGCAGGATGCTTTTAATGAACAGCATGGTACAAGCTTATTCTTAAGGATAATGGTAAGGTCGCTCTTTTGAGAGACACAGGTTCTGCTGCAATTCAGGGTTGATCGATTTACGGAGCACAGCACACAAGATGCTGATGATTTCGGTGAAGAGAGAAGAGAAATTGTGAGCACAAGATGCTGATGATTTCAGTGAAGAGAGAAGAGAAATTGTGAGCACAAGATGCTGATGATTTCGGTGAAGAGAGAAGAGAAATTGTGAGCACAAGATGCTGATGATTTCGGCGAAGAGAGAAGAGAAATTGCTTGCAGTAACTCCTTGTGCGTGATCGATTACTGTCTAGTGTTCAAGATTATTAGGTTTGACACTCCTTACCTAAAGAAAAAAAATCATCCTAGAAGAGTCCAAATTCGAGCCTAGTCCACCTTAGGAGCTAGCCCACGCATGCATAGCAATTCTCTTGGGCAACTACACATTAATAATATATAAAATTCAAAAGAAAACTGCACAAAAGGATCCATGTTATGTAGTTCCTAATTCAGCTACCAAAAATAGGTCCTCGAAAATACAAACTCAACCAAATGCACTTTTTCCTTGCAAAACAGTAGGGAGAGCCCTACTCAGATAAATATATAAATTAATACAAAAAGAAATACAAATCAGCTGGGAAAAGCAGCCAGCACAGGTGGAGAGATCTGTGTGCCATGATAGGTCAGAAATCAAAAGCTTCTTTTATCTATATGTTTGTTGGGAGGGATTTTCTTGAAGATCATATCAGTTCTTTCAAGACAAGTATCCAAACACGCTAGAGTAATATGTTCCCTCAAGGACATCTTGTTTAGGCCAGCCAGTGATGTCAACATTAGCATGTCCAAAATTCTAACAGAACTCCCAGTTGACACTTACCAAACCCCTGCATTCTTTGCTGAACTGGCAACCACAAAATAGATGCAGCCGATCCTCCACTATATATGTTGGCATTTGGCAACACAAAAAGCACAAGTGAAACTTTTATAAGCTCTAAATTTTCTTCTGTGAAGCATGCCTCTAATGTTAATTCTTTCCATGTAGAAGAATACAAACGAATACTCTTTAAGTTTAAGCATTCATTTATTTTTCCAAGTTTGGTTAAGAATAGAAGGCACCTTTTTGCACTAAATTAGAACGATCCCTGACTAGAAGGAAAAATTTCTGGGTCATCACTGGCTTCAATTAAAACAAAAGAAAAAAAACTTCGTTGCGCACGCTTTCAAAAGGAGGGAGGGAAAATACTTGACTACTGTCATCTACGGCTAAAAATTATAAAACCGGCTGAATAAATTCTAAAGCTATCGCAGGCACGTGCAGTGTTGCATTAGCAGCCGCCGCCGCCGCTGCCTCATTGCCCGCCTCAGCCTCCCTCTAGGTTCACGGGGTATGATGAATTCCAAACCCTGGGACCTCTGCTGGAGCACAAATCTTCATACCAATGCAAAGTTGAGAAATTTGACTGTGTTTTTGGATTGTTGTCGGGTGACTGTGATCTAGCAAACCCCATGTTTAAAACCCAGTTGTCCTTAACTAGCAACTGTGGTCAGACATCACCACTTCACCAGCTAGAGAAAGGAACCACACAAATTTACTGAAGGAAAGCAACAAAACATGTAGTACAAGGCTACACGAACCGGTTTCAACTCTGAAGGGTACGAATCGCGTGCGACGTCCGGCCCCGCTGTCTCCGCCTCCATGCCGGGGAAGCTCCCACACCGGCACCTCTCCACTGTCGCTCCGGCACGCGGTGGCACGGCGACTCGGCTCAGGAGCGGAAAAAAGCGCCGAAATTCTACAATTAGAACAGCAATCAAACCAAAATTCGCAGCAAACCAACCGGATGGATCGGAGCATCTCCGAAGCAAAGACGAAATCTAGCGGGCGTTAGGGTTTCCGTACGGAGCGAAGAAATAAGGCTGATCAATCTCCTCGGCTCCTGCGCAGTCACGGCAGCGGGTTCGTCCGCCTCGCCCTCCTTGGAGGTGGCGGCCTTGGCAATCGCAACCCGCAAGTCCGCAACCGGAGGCTGCCCTGCCCTACCTCTTGTACTCTAATAAACTTGTGTCCGTCTAGGACTTTGTTTGTGCTACTCTAGCGAAATTTATGTTCATCTAAAATTGTATTTGTGCTTGTGCCGTATCTGGGCCGCTATCCTGGCGCCACTAGGACACGGAAACGGCCCATCAGAC
Source organism: Olyra latifolia (assembly GCA_036346145.1). Lineage (NCBI taxonomy): Eukaryota > Viridiplantae > Streptophyta > Magnoliopsida > Poales > Poaceae > Olyra > Olyra latifolia. Next base: position 14,682,531 of record CM070533.1, read on the forward strand.
ACCAGGGCACAATAGCACGCCATGCTGTTACGCTACACCAAATCTCAACCTTTTTTAAGGACAAACATTGGAACTTTATTCATGATTTAAAGTATCTCCATTACATAGCTGTGTGTTTAAATCAACACTCTCCACATTTGAGCTTCCAACTGCCCACGAATGGGCTCATCTCACAGCGGTGAGGCTCGACTCGGATCGAAGAACTAGCATAATGTAAAGGAGGGGGCGCCATAAAGAAGACGGCAATCACGAAGACGCGACGAGACAAAGAGAAGACGAAGACAATTAGAAGTTCTGGTCGCAACTGATCGGTTTAATAGGCGGTAAGACGAAGAGACGACTCGTCACTGCGGCTTTCGAGAGGACTTATCACTGCTGGTTCGATTAAAAAGCCGGTAGTGATATATCACTATCGGTTGTAGCCCACAACAGACAGTGGTAAGCCTCATGTCACTGCCAGTTCTAGCTCTACCTTTTTTAAGGACAAACATAGGAACTTTATTCATGATTTAAAGTATCTCCATTACATAGCTGAGTGTTTAAATCAACACTCTTCACATTTGAGCTTCCAACTGCCCACGGATTGACTCATCTCACAGTAGTGAGGCTCAACCCGGATCGAACAACCAGCATAATGTATGTGACACCCTAATGGATAAACCAATTAATTAATTAATTAATAAATCTTGTTTGAACATCAAATTGAGTTTTCATTCCTAGTAAAGAACAACTTTAATATTTCATTGACATGTAAACCCCTCAACCTTATTTGCAATTTTATTAATTTACATTCTCAACCTATTTTCCAAAAATAAATAAATATGTCTATACAAATCACAAAGAAATTACACTATTTAAATCTAAAATTTCCTTTGTTTATTTTATTAATTTCTCCTAAAACTAATAATACCAATAATACAAGAAAAATTTATGTTTTCTTCCTACTCCCTGCCCCATCCGTGGCCATCCAGCCGCTGCCCGATGTGGCCACTCAGCATCGCCGTGGCCTGCATGCACCGTGACAGCACGGCCTAGTCGTGGCAGGCATGCCCGATGGCCAGCAAGGCCTAGGTCCCGTACGGGAGCCGCGTGCACCTGCAAGAATCGCCCCCCTCGTAAACCCACAAGCCCGACACATCCCAACAAGCCGCCGTTGTCGTCGGTCCCAAGGACGTCGCTGTCGCCGGAGCTTCTCACCACCGGAGTTCCCTTGAGGTAGCCGCCGCAGCCCTGAGCTGTCTTCTCCCCTAGCCAACCGAGCTACTCAGCTAGCCGCCATGCTCCTGTGCAACCGGCGCCGCCCTTCCTCTGCTCGCCTCACGCCTCGCCGCCCAGCGTCTGACCTGCTGCCGCCGGCCAGCCCGTCTGCGCCCTCGCCGGTCCCGGCCCGAGCTCCAGCCTTGCCGCGCCTGTGCCGCCGGCCAGCCGCACCGCCCTTCCCTGCCCGCCGGTCGCCGCCCAGCTCGCCGGCCCAACCCCGTCGCCCAGCTGCTCCTCCTCGGCCGAGCTGCAGCCGCGCCCTCGCCGGAGACCACGCCCTCGCCGGAGCTCCACCCCGCCGCCCACCGCCGGCCCTCCTCCTCTCTCACTCCCGGCCGCCCCTCTCTTCCTTCCTCCTCCCTTCTCTCTCTTTTTCCCCCTCCTTCTCTCTCTCTCTCTGGCTCTCTCACTAACCTTCCTCTCCCACGGTGAAGACAAGTCCAGCATCTCTGTTCTTATCTAGAACTCAATACCAGTGGGTCCCGCGCTACAGTGCCTTTTCCTATTTTTGGGAATTTCAGCATTAGTAGCCTTCCTAATATCGCTCTAGGTTCATCCGACCTCCGATTCCGGCGATTCAAGTTTCTAAAAGTTTATAAAAATCATATCTATCTACTGTAATATTTATATAATTTTTAAAATTATATTGCTATATATGTATTTATTGGTTGTTTTTATTGTTTTGCGTGCGATAGAACGATCGGACACCGCAGGAGACTTTCTTGACGCCGCCGACGCACCGCAAGAGTACGACTACTCCGAAGGCAAGTCTTTCCTCTAGAATCCCAATTTTTATAGCTTTTTCCAAAAATTGCTATGTTGATAAAAATACCGTATGGTCATATAGCGTTGCCTAATGCATATATCTGTCCGATATATACATCCACTGACAAACCCTTGACCCTAGTATAGTGTATGATATTAATACCCACTCATTTCAAATAGACTAGATGCTTAGAGATGCTCAGATAGATTATCGAGGATCTAATCCCCCACAATACACATACGATATGAGAGTTACTATTTTGGTTTATGGTGGGATTTGATTTATTCACCATTAATTAAAATTTGACCAACTAATAAATGGGATCGGGAGCGGATGGATTGTAAGGTGGGTGCATGTGAGCACGAGTATTGGGTTTGTGTTTGTTGCCGCTCCGAGACTAAGGACCGATGATTGTGACACACTTAACTGAGATAATCCCGTGCGACCGTAAGCCCGATATGAGATGGGCCTAATCTAAAGGGAAAGAAATGTCGGGATTACTCACTGTCCTTGCACGGTGGATGTATTGAGAAGTACAGAGTTGAGAATTGAGATTTGAGAATTGAGAAACATCACCGGGGTATCGCCAGAGACTTGTGCTGAAGCATTTCTCTGGGTACCTGTGTGAAGCAGGTACGACCGTGTTTTAAGCCCGAGATTAATTTTCTGGAGGGTTTTGTTATAATATCCTTCGACGGGAGGATATCGTATCTTGCGGGTAAAGCGTACAACCTCTGCAGAGTAAATCCATTTAAATGGCCGAGCTCCCGGTTAAAGAGCGTCTTAGCGGTCTTTCGCAACGTAGCATCACCATTCCTAAAATGACATGGGTAAGGATATTCCGGCGTGTGTGCCGTTGCTAGAGGAGAACTATGATTTTGCTATATGAGAATTGAGAATTGAGAAATGAGAAATGAGAGATGAGATAATGAGCTGAGAATTATGAGTTGAGAACTTGAGCCATGAGGGGATAAGTGTTTCAATTTTATTTCTTTTGAGAATTTCTACTTATTAATATATGTTTCTTAAATGCTTTTACAATTCTAAGTGAAATGCTTTTATGCAAATTAACCCTCAGCTTTATTAGGATAAACCTTAACCTGGCCCTTCCTAGGAAGGACTTGCTAGCAGTCAAATGCTAACCCTGCATGTTATGCGGGGCTGTTCATTCATTGAACAGGTCAAGATTACGAAGACGCGCAGGAAAACGTTGATATCTTCCCGGATGTTGCTCCGAACTACTAGCCGTTTCCCTACTCAGCGTGTGCATGTGGCCGTGATGAGACACTACTTTTGATTGTAAATATTTACTCCTTTTTAATATGTGTGATATTTCTCCGCTAATAAAATATAATACTCCGCCGCACTCTGAATTATTTTAATAGCTAATGCAGCTTTGTTTTGGTATCATGATTCTGTTTCACTGTGGGTATGAGCACTGATCCTTGGGACTCATACCGGTAACACAGAGGGGTCCGGTTTGGTAAAAACCGGGGTTCCCGGCAATGTAGGGGGGGACGAGAGCACACCCACCTACTCTATATGTAAGGGGCTATTCTCTTCAGCTATTCAGTTTATCTTATTTGCTTATTGTCTGATTAGTCAAGTATCCATGTGTTGCTATGAAAACACATGTTGCGACAAATACAAATTGTTATGTATTTCATTATAATTAATCTTTTATTAACTATACAATGGTAAGTTGGTAGCTACCGATGCCTTGTGCAATGATAAGTACAAGAATTGAATCCACACAAAGACACGAGCAAACATGGAAGAAATAAGTTAAGTGTCAACCCAAATACATAGGGCCATGCATGTTCATTCATGAATGAATGTTGTTGCAATTTACTAGAGCTTCTATCATACACAAAGTGCTAACTCATTTTTATGACTCAAATGACAAAAGGAATTAGTAAAAGGATTGGAGTTGGCCTTTAATTTTGGGGTTTAGAGAGCTTATAGACACGCCTAAGAGATAAAAAAACCAACTCAAAGGTAATAAAAAAAAAGTGAGATAAGTCAAATAAGACATGAGATAAGTAGGATCAGTAATAAAAAAAAAGTGATCCTACTTATCTCATGTCTTATTTGACTTATCTCACTTTTTATTACTTTTAGTCCTTTTTTTTATCTTTTAGGTGTGCCTATAAGCTCTCTAAACCCCAAAATTGAAAGCCAACCGGCTCTCGAGGCTATCTCGAAAAATTCTCGAAGTGACGAGATAAGGCAAATAAGTAGGATAAGATAAGCTGAAAAGAACCCACCCTTAATATATTTCTCGAAATAACTCGATCCTTTTGTCGGCGGTTGGGAGTTCGGGCTCCCAGGTGCCGAGCTTATTTGTTAAAACGGGGATCAATGGACCCCTTTCCGAGCCGGGTGAGGACTTCGGGGATGTGCTAGGCCTCCTAGGATATGGCTTCGGGAGAGATGAAGGCCGCCAGAGCAACACTTCGAAGCTGACCGAGTAAGAAAGGGTGGTGACGTGGTAGTTTTTTACCCTGATTCAGGCCTCCCACTGCCAGGATAACAGCCCTACGGCTAGCCTTGCTTGATAGTGAAAGAGGGTGTACAAGGGGCGAGCGACTGAGCCATAGGCGGATCGGACGCTCTTAAACTAGGTACAAGCTGTGTTTCTAACTATGGACATTCACCTGATCTTTTGTGTGTGTGTGTGTTTTCTCTCATGTGTACCCCTCTAGAATTGGTAGTTGTTAGCCGCTATTTATATCCGTGTCGGAGGCAGCCGCCGTGATTAACATTGCTGGCACACGCGACGGACCATGGGACATAGCGCCATCAGAAGGCGTGTCGGGCCGGCGGTGACCATCTTGCCTCCACGCCGTGACGTCGGGATAGTGCGGACAAGACAGATGCAATAGCCGCTTTTGACTTTTGCGCCATGGGACTTGTCCGCTACATAGGAAAGCAGGAGCACATGACCGCCGCGTGTTCGTCCGAGCAAGGGACCGCTCGGCGGCGTCAAGCGAGCCGAGGCGCTTTCGAGGCGGCCGTTGAGCCCGAGCCGTAGCTCTTGCTCGCAGCCGAGCAATCGCGGATGGCCAGCCCCTGCTAAGAGCGTGCTTAGAATCGCTCGGGGTGTTTAGTACTAGGAGCATAATCCAAAACCCTGACACCTTTTTTGCTAAGACAATCACAAAAGGACAAAGTTATGTTATAGACTTATGGAACTTCCTTGATACTAGGAATAGTATTATTATTATTTTTCAACCACTTTATCACATTTCACCAATGGCTCGGTTAAGTGCATTTCCTTCTCGCTACACTTGGTGTTTATTTTGTCGAATCATTTCATGTTAGACGCTGAGGAGCCGGAAGTACCCTTTGAAGAGCAACAAGAAGACCCCCTCTACCTCTAAGACCAAGACGAGTTAACATTCTTTAGATCATATTGAACACCCAATTTTGTCAAGTATTTCATTTAAATTACCAAATTGCATACTCTTTAAATTATGATGCCTACTTGTTAATCATGATATATCATGCCCTGTCAATTACTTGTTATTGCTCTACCATGAATGATTTTGCCTTGACATTATCATTCTTCATTTGAATCTATCAATGATTGCCTTGATGATCACCCTTGTTAGCCTGGATTAGGTTACATTACAATGATTTGAAACTTTTATGTCTTGGTTAAAAATTTGCTTAGACATTGCTTAGGTCCAATTATAATTTTAGACATAACCGGCTTGGAACGGTGAACCGACATTCACCGGACATATCATCATTAAAACTAGAACTTAGATAATTGGGCTTGGCATGCCAGTGGAAATGGTTGAGCTTTGTGGTTGAAGTTTGAGGACAAGGTCCTTTGTTGTGTTGAGAAGGAAGACTGGACCACGGTAAGGGTGCTGGGTAGTCAAGGCATGGTTGTCCCGGTCGAAGCGTGGGTTGTTTCCACGTAGCTATATGTTGTACAGGCGGGGTTCCTGCACAACGTGATTTCCAGACGTGTTGGGAAGACTAGAATGGTTGTCCCGGGCGGAGTGTGAGTTGTTTTGCGTAGCTTTGACTACTGCCCAAAAGGGGTTCCTACACAACGCGTCGTCATCACGCGGTAGTGCGGACTTGGGGCCCACTAATTGCTGGTTAGCATTCAGGGCAACCCTCGGTTCGAGGTGAGGACAAGACAAGTCATCATCCGTGGGATGATCTAATCATATGTCGCCAAGAGCAGTGACTCTAGGGATTGGGTCTGGCAACCCAATACTAGGAAAGACCGAGCACTTCATGGGAGTATGATCCACAACGGGTTGCCCACCCAGAAGATGATGGCAGGTGTTTGGTTGACGTGTAGTTTGGAATGGGATTGTGGTATGAGAATGAGTAACAAATCTTGACACGGTGATTAGTAGAACTTTGGTAAAACTGCTAAGTCATAGGTTTTGATTTATAAAAACTGGCTTTCTACAACTAAATAAACCCTCAGCCTTTCCTTTGGAAACCTCTATCACTAAATACATTAGGTTGGGTGTTAACTCGCTAGTGCAGTTGGTTTGCACATTGACCTTGCACACACTTACTCTTTTAGATGAGGGGGTTGAGCCAGGAGCTTATGACTACCATGAAGACGGAGATCTCGAGTGCGTTGATGACCAAGAGGAGGTTTAGGGCAAAGCTCCAGCTACTGTAGGACATAGCCGGCAATGTTCTTTTGCTTCTTTTGTTATCTTCCGCACTCTGACCTTGAACTTGGTTCGTACTATTTGGGCCAATGCACCAGTTTGTAATACTTTAAGCCCCCATGCATAAGATAGATATGTACTTTATTTAAAGTTTTCTGTATGAAATGATCCAGCTATGTAAATGGTGTGCACTAGAGTACCGATCCAGAGACTAGTGCAAATCATGTGGTGGGCAAGTAGACGGCCCCACAATGTACCTCACGACGACAACACATCTTAATTGTTAATAATCCAAAAATAACATGTTACTTTTCCTTTAATAGATCAATGACCGCAATCACCTCCATTTAAAAAAATATTGATGATACTGAAATAGTCCTCGTGCGTTGCAAGAGAATATAAAAAGGTGGTATGTACCGAGGAACATGAACCTAAATCATGCTGTGAATATCAATTCTTTTGTATCAAGCGAATTATATGTATGCAAGCTACTAAAAAAATAAAATTGTGAATAAGTGTTTTAGATTAACACTTATCCAACTAAATAAAAACAACATATTTTAATGATATATTTATATTGAAGTCCCCTCTTTGCAGACAATTCTTTTCCTAATAGGGCAAATAGATAACAAACAACTGAAGAACATTGAAGCATATTTATCTATATTATACATATGATTGTTTAAAATGAAGAAGGTTCATGCTATATGTACTAAGCCTTCTAAGCCTCAATAATCAATATAGTTGTAGACGAATTGCAAAGATGTACTACAACAACTTTTCATGCGATTTGTGCAACTCCCTCAATAGAGGCTACAAGACAATTTAACATTTCAGCAAGTGTCAAGCTTTATCTTACTTTTAGAAGAATTGTATATTTGGGGTCGCGTGAAGTGATGCTTGTAAGCGGTAATCCAAGGAGATGTGAACATGCATACACTTCTGCAGCAAACTGCAGCTTGTCTTGCAGTGTCACCTACAACAGTGTCGTCTCCATCTTTCCCATCGCGCTTACAAATGCACCAGTCAAATCGATAATGAAAATTGTAAAGATGAGAGATGCTTACACAATAATCACAATGATAGACCTGGTTGGGCTAGATTGCCCCAATCATAATGTCAACCTCACAATTTTTTTCCAAAGACATCTTTTCAGATAATAAAGCTTGTCTAAGCACCTGCAGGTTAGAACTTCTCATAGTACAAACAAAAGGATGTCGTGTCAAAAACCTTCATTGTATTGGCATAATAGTTGTATAGAAAAATGGTAGACGAATGTTTAATATTGAGAATTGAATGAGCAAGATTGTTTCCTCGCAGTTAGTTGCCAGAGCTTCAAGACTCTCTGTGATCAGCTTAACAGGCTCCAGTACAATACAAACAAGAACGTATTCTACACCAGATGGGATATCGAGTACAACAAATCAAGGCAATATTCAAGTGCAAAAGCTCCTACACAATTAGCGACTTCATCCCATGGTACAAGCCCATAAAAATATTTTTAAAAAGTCCACTTGGAAGGAAGCTTCCTGAAACCCCAAGATAATTTAATCCACTCTAACATGTGACAATGGGAGAAAGAGCTAACTGAAACGGCTTCAGCTGCCAATTTCGCATGCTAATCCCTATCTCAAATTTCTTAAGCTCATTTCAGCGAGCTTTCTCCTTCATAGATCTATCAAATGTATTGAGAATGATGATTAGCTTCGGAAGATGTTCAGCTACAAGAAAGATGGGCCAGCTGGTGATTGTCCTTAGCATTGGGTTGCAAATGCAACGGATAATTCCCTTCCGACCGTTCGACCGAATCAATTCAGATAGTATTCGGATACTTTTTCGGATATCTAGAAGTTTTTGTCTGATATGGATATGAATACAGATATTTTTTCTCGGATACGGATACGGAATGGAGGTATCCGTCAGATACAGATATATTCGGATATTATCCGGATAGCTTATTCAGATAGCATCCGAATAGCAGCCCAACTAGCCATAGTTTGGCCCAGCCCTACTGCAGCATGCTAAGGCATGTGTTTTTTTGACCTTTGCCATTGCCAAGTAAGAGATATTAGTATACTATGTAGTCAACTTATTGAGTTTGTTGCTTTTTAGTCGTGAGTTTTGACTTTATATTTATTTTTATATTTTACTTTTAATTTAGTTATAAAATGATTTAGTAAATACATAATTGTGTAATTAACTTGGACATATGTACTTGTTGCATGCGCTTAAGTTTGGACGGTAATGTTTGAGAAACCATTATGTCATGTGTCATGTGTGTTATAATTTTTTATGATCTCTGCTTATATTCGTTTTCGTATCGAATCCAATCTATATCCGTACTATATTCATAACCGATACTATCTTGTATTACCCACATTCGTATTCGTATCTGGCACTATCCGTATTCGACTTTGTCGGGACCCCCCTGGCGGAGGTGAGGTCCCACCTGTGCTTTACCTGTGCTAGTCCCTGGATCAGTAGCTAGCACACACAGACAACAGAATTTGGATCACAACCAAGTCGATTAATTTACATCAATTTACATCAGAGTGCGCCTCGTGGCGTCATTACATAAGTTCGGCTCGAAGGCCTTACAAAAGCGGAAGTTTTATATTACAACTGAAACTCCAAAAAGGAAAACCAAAACAATCCCCACAGGCAAAGCTGGAGGAACGCAGCCTTAGGCGTCGGTATATTCTTCATCCTGGACTTCGTCGGTGAAGGCGTAGGCTTCAGGATCTCCACCTTCGGTCGCCTTGGTAGCTCGTCTGCTGCGTCGAAATCAATGACCCAGCAACAAGCGCGAGGGTGAGTATTGGTAAAAATACTCGCAAGTCAATTGACATATGCACATGCATTGGTTAGACAAGGGGTAGGTAGGGTTCAGTTGCGGAAAGCAAGTTTTGAAATAGTTTACCTAAGGTTTTTAAAGCAATTTAGAAAAGAAGTGAAGTAATCAAACCGTTTGATAAAGCATTTAAATCATCCGGCCCCAGCCGGCTCATGCCCCAAAGGCTGTCTCACGATACAAATCGTGGTTTTCAACAAAAACATTTTCCTTACGGCTAATCCACCGAAGGACCAACAACTCTCGACGGCTAACCACCGTATGCATAATGCCACACGTCGGCTAGACCACCGAAGTCATCTCCTCACAGCTAACCACCGTAGGCTCCCAAAACCATAACACAGCACCTGCCGGTTTTCTTCTTTAAAACACTGAGGAAGAGAGGGAAGAAAACTACCATTATGGCAGCGCCACCGTCGTCTGCCCTTGACCGTGGGCACGGCTTTCTAGAAAGTTTCACGCTCTGCAGAGGTCGCACGCTTTCCCCATGAGACATGACTCCCTCCCGTCGGAGGTCATCACGACAAAGCCTTTAACAGTCTAGCTCTTGGCTGGCATCCCCTCTAAGGTTTCCACCGCAGTACCGGTATCTCCGATTAAGTGAAGCCCCTCTTGAGCTCGGTAGGTTGGCGAATCGTCGCGCCTACTCCACCACACGGGATGTCCAAACCAAGAGTTCGAAAGGTACTCAGCCAGGGCTTGCCCATACAAGCACTCATGGTCGCACTGTTGTACTTAGTTTTGACAACCACAAGGTATCGGTCCTTAAGGACTGGGGTGGTTCCCACACTGGACCCGATTATCGTGCTTACTGCACCAACCAATCAATCCGTCCACCCCAATCAAGTTTTATAAACATTTCCAGAAAACCCCCAGGTGACATACCCGCCACCCGGCACTAACATTTTACCCATAGTAGCACCCTGCTACTGCTAATGAAACAAGCACTTTACAAACAGGGAGATACTTTGAATTAAAACAGATATTAAATCGGGATTAAGTTGTTCATCATGTGGTAATCACCTAGTGCAACTAGCAGCATGACTAAGCAAGGTTAATTAGGCTAACCAGGGGTGACCAGTAATTATGGATTAATTAACCTAAGGTTAATAAAATCAGGATTTATGACATAATTAAAGTGTGCTAGGTTCTTAACTAAATTCCCTACCAATAAGATAGTGATTTAATCAACATAGCCATGCATATTTAATAAATTTCTAACAAAGCATTTGTAAAACTAGGTATTGATATGGTCAAAGGAAATTAGGGGAGATGTCAACAGTGACTTGCCTTGACTGTGGTCGAACTCCTGCCCTTCGTGAGTTTCAGCTCTGGACACGGGTCCGATCGGATCTAACGATGGCAAATAACACACATTCAAAAACAATAAACAAAATAAAATAAAATAATTCATGCAGATGGATATGCATAGATATGATGATGGTATTTTAAATTGGAATTTGTGTAAACTCTATTTTACTCCTTTTTATAAATTTTTGAAATTTCTTATTCCACATGAAATTTAACTATTACACATATGTGGCAAATATTCCTTTTTAATTGGGAAATATAGAAAATAAACTAATTCCCCTAAATTATGTTTATTTTATTATTTTTAACAAGTTCCAGAAATTATCAATTTAATTTTTTATCTTATCAAAATTAATTAAGGTTAATTAATATATGCTTTTATCTTTATAAAGCTAAATCATGTATTAATATGCATTAAAGTATATAAGTAATATTTTAGATTAAACCTCATATTTTTAGAAGTTTTAGAAACTTGTTTCACTAATTTTGGACTTATATTTTAAAAGATATGAAATTTACAAGTTTTACTATATTTAAAATTCATTGGAAAAGGAGGAATTGGATGGGCAGTGGCTCGGCTCGGCCTAGCCTAGCCTGCCTCAGCTTCAGCTTAGCCGTGAAAACAACCCGGCTCGCTCGGCGAGCAGCGGGGCATCGGCGGCATGCGCGTGCGGCCGTCCGTCGCGTCGGCAACCTGTGACATGTGAACCTGGCTTGGCGACGCGGCGACCGCAGCGTGGCGTGGCAGCGTGTGGCTTGCTATGACCCGTCTTGGCGTGGCGGCCCACTTCATGTGACCTCATGTGAGTCTGCCCGGCCAGCCTGTGCGACGACAGACAACCAACCCGTGAGGCCTTGCCTGCTGTAGTGGTGGACCCGTGAACCCGACCATCACGCGGCTTAGGCGGTGACAAGAGCCCTGTCAGCGACTTCAACGAGGAAGAGGCGGGCGGCTCGGGACGGCAGATCCCATGAGGCGGCGCCCCGGCGAGAGAGAGAAAAGGAAGAGGAAGGAGAGGATCCCGGTAGGGTCGGCGGTGAGAGGAACACCCACATGGCGGTTAGCGGCATGGGAGGCGACGGGAGGCGGAGGCGTGTCGCCGGCCGCCAAACAGCGGCGACCGGAGGGGGTGGCGGGGTGCTCGAGCAAGAGGGAGGCACGGGGAAGCTTGGCGAGGCTACGGCGGGGAGCAGGACCGGCCGAGGCAGCGGGGCGACGTGGCCGGGGTAAGGCGGAGGGAGGGACACGCCGCCGGCCAACTCCGGCGAGGGAGAGGCGACGCTGGCGGCGGGGAAGGCACCCTAGGGGCTTAGGGAGGGAGAAGAGAGAAGGAGAGGAGGATTACCCGGCGGTGAGCCCCGACGGCGCATGGGGCGGCGCGGGCCTCGGCGTTGGTTTCCGGCGTGCTCCGGCGACGGCGATGGCGGCGATCGGGCAAAATAGGGCACGGGGAGTGTGAGGGAGGAGGTGGCGGCGGCGATTTGGCAGAGAGGGCGTGTGTGAGCGGCGGAGTGAGAGAGGGAGTGAGGGGAGTGGGGAGGGGAAACCGAGATAGAGAGGCAGTGAGGAGAGGGTAAAAGGGGAAATGCCAGATAGGGTAGGGCCAAATTGGGAAAGTCCCAATTGGGAGGAGAGAGTGACAGGCGGGGCCCACCTGCCATAGGGAGGAAAAGGAAAGAGAGAGAGGGTAAAAATGGATTAGAGATAAAATAGTTATATTAATAATTCTTCTAATCAACTATTTAATTTATAATTTAACTTTTTATTTAGTTTTAGTTTTTAATTTGGAGTTTCAAAAGTCAAATTTCAAAATCATATTTTCTTACAAGATTATCCTATATGGCTTTTGATAATTTAAACATTTGGAATTTTGCAAAAGTTAACCTTTAATTAGTTTCTAGAAAACTATATATGGTAACATGCGCATTTTCAAAAATTATTTTTGATTTGAAAATTTTCTTTTTGCCATGCTCATGCTTATGCAATGATAATGCAAATTTTTAAATTTTTGAAAATGGGGATGTTACAGACTCGGTATCCGGTAAAAAAATATGGTTACAGATACAGTTTGACTAATATCCATTCATATCCGATCTGATTGCACCCCTACTTGGCATAGAGAACAAGCACGTACAATTCCTACAGAATTCACAAGGTCTTGCTATTGACTTCATGTGCCTGATTTTGCATATCAACAATGGCAAGTTGCCCCTCAAAAAATAATGGTCAAAATGTCTACAGCTACAGAACCCTCACGCTTAAAATAGCATCCCTTATGTTTAAAATAGAAATATTCAGACTAAATTACAATCAACTGAGACCAGTGAGAAAGCATGTTTAAAAATGTTCAGATAAAAATCAACCGAAGCCATTGGAGAATTGCACGAAACGTAGATGCAAAATCAAACAAACATGCGGTGCCAATAACTCAGAAACGTGGTAGTTTCGATTCATTTACGCTAAAAATCCACCAGCTTGAGTATTCAGGCAAAGGAGCATCCATTCGCATCAATTATAACCGGCACATCAGCACTTGTTCGCATCAATTATAACTGGCACACCAGCACTTTTTGCAGCCTGATAACAAAAGGTTCAGTTTTATCTACTATATACCGTAAATATTGCAGTACAACCAATATGATACATATAAATGTATATAAATTAATTCCAAATTCATATAACAGGAAACAAGCAATAATATCATGAATTAAACCTACTGAAATTAATACTTCCAATGCAGTGGCAGCAAAATAATAATTCATATTCAGCAAGGTAAATGATATGATAACAAATTGGAATTTATAACAATTAAACAATAGCATAACTCAGTTTGTTATTGTTAAAAATTGCTCTTAGATTCAATATGTCAGGTTGCTAAAATTAGCCTTCTATCGACATAAAAACTCATATAAACATATGATCACAGATTATACTATGGCAGATTCAAAGTATATATAAATGCTAAGTAGAATTATACTCCAATGTAAACAAGAATTATGGCTTTGTTTCTTTTGGCGGTTTCTGGCGGTTGGCGGTTTTACTATAGCAAATTTATAATTTTTTGGAAAAATATTTAAATAATCTAAAAAAATAATCGTAAAAAAAAAATATGGAAGTGACACGGCCATGGCCATCGATCACGGCGGTCCGCCCAAAAGAACAGAGCCTATATCTCAATGCTCAGGGCCTGTTCTCCCCCAGCTTACTTGTCTTAAACTTATTTAACTTATCTCGTGACTTCGAGAATTTTCTGAGGTGGCCTCAAGAGCCGGATGTCCTTGATTTTTAAGGTTTAGGGAGCTTTTAGACACGCCTACGACATAAAAAAGGATTCAAAAGTAATAAAAAGTCAAATAAGTCAAAATAAGTCAAATAAGACACGAAATAAGTCAGATAAGACGTGGCTTATTTTGACTTATTTGATTTTTTACTTTCTGAATCCTTTTTTTATCTCGTAGACGTGTCGAAAAGCTCCCTAAACCCTAAAACCAAGGGCATCCGGCTCTCGAGACCACCTCAGGAAATTCTCGAAGTTATGAGATAAGTCAAATAAGCAAATAAGTTTAAAACAGATAAGTTGACGAGAACATGCCCTCAGTTTGCTTCAGATTTTAGAATCCAGCAGTAAAATTAACCTACCAGCAATGTACATCCATGTATAACAGTATATGGCAGTGAAATACCACTGCTAATCCAACAATATGCCACTGTTTTAACAGATTTATTAGCAGGATTGAAATTTCACATGAACCAAATAGTGCAGCACGTATCAAATATATAATTCTCAGATGTATAACAATTGAATTGGATATAATCAACTATATAGCATAAATACATTCAATGAATTGACATAGATAATCTCACACATATAATCATCATCGAGCTTAACTCGACGCCACTCCCAAAATCAGTATGCAGTCTCCAAATTGAGGCAATTAGCCCCTTGACAAACTGCTAGGTCCCCAGATATGCCTCATTCAGTCCCTGTGCACAGATTTAAAAGAGGGAATTTGATGAACTTATGGTGCACTGGATTCAAACCAGTGTAAAGACAGACAAGACGCTATCCCAGAAAACAATATTGTCGTCGCTAAGAAGCTAGCAGTGGCAAATTGTCCCAGAGATACAATGCCATCGATCTCAGTGCAGCAATCAAGGATTACCGCACCAAGACCCCGAGGAGCAGTACACGCAGCGCAGGATCACAGAATCCAAGCCCTTAGCCAAGGGACCAAAGCTGAAGTTGACAACAGTCCTCTCCACCAACACGACTGGCCAACCCTAAGAAACCAGCTCAACCTCACAAAAATGGGTTTGCGACGACCTCGCCGCGCAAGAACCAGAGGCAAAAACTCCCCGCAAAAAGGGCCAAAATGGAGGCGTGTCCTCTCCACCAACACAACTGGCCAACCCTAAGAAACCAGCTCAACCTCACAAGAATGGGTTTGCGGCGACCTCGCCGCGCAAGAACTAGAGGCAAAAACTCCTCGAAAAAAGGGCCAAAATGGAGGCGTGAAAACTAGAGTTTAGCTCGTCGAACCGACCGTGCAAAAGAGAAGGCTTACCCGATAAGTAGAGGGGAAGAGAAGAATCGGTGAGCCGTTGCAACAACAAGCGCGAGAAACGGTCAGGTTGGCGCCACCCAGGCACGATGAGCTCATCGGCGCCCGGGTCAGCCACCCCTGCTCCTCTCCTGCCATGCGTGTGCTTGCGCATGAGCCAACGCAAGGGTAGCGGCAGCTACTGCCTTATCTCCTCCACGCATGGGCTAAAGGCCCATGAGCCTTATCAATCGAACAAAAGCCCAACAATCCCCACCCTTTTGCCTTGACAACGACTAAGGTAATGATTCTATGTAATCTAGTTTAATATACTATTATTAAACAATAGTACCTTACGGTTTGAACCAAAGTTTAGTTAGAGCAACTACCGTGGGTTTTATGCCCAATAGCAATTATGGGCAATATGAGATGTGGGCTTAGTGGTGATGGGCCACGTACGACGTGGGCTTCAGGGATACTGATCCGTGTAGGATTAGAGTCCTGCGGATACCGATCCGTGTAGGATTAAAGTCATAATGGACTTTTTTGGGCCTCTAGCGTAAGGGCCCACTATGGGGCTATATAAAGGGAGGCGGTGGAGGTTGGAGAGACAGACCAATATTAGGTTTTTCCCTTCCACCGAACTCTAGCTATCATCTCCCAGGTCACGCGCATCGGTGCTAGCACGCCATGTGCGGATGTATTCCTCTCCCCGTACTTATGGACTGCATAGAGGTGTCGCGTTTGTGGTGTTGATCGAGATGATTACGAGGAAGAGACGTTATCGACTACTTCCATATGACTACGCATAGATCGATTGAACCGACTTCATTGACTCATCTTCCGCTGCACTGCGCGTCAATCGGTAACATCTATGACCATCTACTTGCATGATTTCCTAGGTTTGCATAGTAGATTTTTGATTCGTGCTAGCGGAGCATCCCTCATTCCCCTTTGGTGGTATCAGAGCTATCCTGTGTAGTTCTTGATCTAGATTGATCGCATATGTCGGGCCTCAATTTTTTCCTTAAATTGAGGTCCTCTATGAACCGTACTAGTCCCTGGATCGGTACACTAATGCCACATTTACATAGCCGGATCACGCAAGCATAAAACGACAAGGTACTTAAGATAACTTGCAAAAGTAATGCCTTATGGCGAATAGTTTACAGTACAACAGTCAAGGCCAAAAGTCATTACAGTCTACCAAGGGAAATTCAAAGTACAAGAGAAAGTCTTAACAAATGAAAAGTCCAATGGCTATGCATCTTTGCAAGTGGCTAGACAGAACGCACTAAGCTTCATCTTGATCATCAAATCCAAGCTCTTCATCCTCAAAGCACGTGTAGGGTCTTCCAGGTGCTCTCCATCTAAAGAGTGAGTGAGTGCGAGGGTAAGTGCGCAATCAAATCACACTTGTCAGTTAACACCCTTCTAATGCATTTAATGATAAAGGCTCCAAGGAAAGGCTAAGATTTGTTTATTTGCGAAAAAGCCAAATGGACATAATTATAGTAGTAGTCCTAAGACTTAGCCAATTTTCATTAGTAAAGAGAGTGTTATAGAAGTGTTGATTTTCCAAACTAACAATCCTGTCTAAACCCAGCACCATCCCATGGTAAGACTAAACTCAACTCTACTGCAACCTCTGTTCCTATTCTTCCTCCAAACACCCACCATCTTATTCCGGGATTCGAGAATCCCGTTGTGGATCATCGTTTTTGGATTGCCTGTCCAGCGAATGCATGACGTAGACCACCTTCGGGTGGTGGCGCCCTGCCGCGCTTACCTCAGGTTGGAGCTTCAGCCAGAGCCTCCGCAGAGCACTCTGCTAGGCCTCCACTAGGGCTAGGGGTGCTACGGAGCAATAGGGGTGTGGTTTAAGGTCGCTACGGGTTTCAGAGTCCTAGGGCTGGGATGTGTCACCGTAATTGTCACCGACGACAACCACAATGGCGACACTCAAGGGACGGGCGGAGAGAACCCACGGGGAGCACGAAGCACGGCGAACCTAGGCCTTCTAGGCTCGGTTACAAGGTCTAGCAGCATCTAGGGGTTGCTAGGAGACTTACCGCGGGGATGGATCGGGCAAAGGAGGATCGAGGCGGGATGGCAATGGCAAGCCGAGAATAGCCGAAACAGGGGGCGACGGTGCTGGCCAACGCGGCTGGTTAATCGGTGATTTGCAAGGCGGTGACGGTTTAGGCACCGAACAAGGATCCTATGGCCCAAAGGAATCAGAGAATGGCTTACCGAAATGGGCAAAATTCAAAGAGGGTGATTCTAGCCGGCAGTGGCGAAAATGGAGCTCCTGTGAGCTAGAGGGGTTAGGGCCCAATTGCTTGCTTCTAGAGCTTACTGGAGGAGGGAGAAAGAGATCGAGAGAGGAAGCGGAGGTGATTACTCACCGAGGAGGCGTGGCGACGAGAGCAGCGATGAGAAGACCAAAAACGGGGAGGAGGGGAGGTATAAATGGGTGAGGCTGGTCAGCAAGCCGACTCGTGGCGAGAGAGGAGCGACGAGGAGAGAAGGGATAAGGTGGAAGGGGTAGCACTAGCCACGGTGAGTAGGTAGAGCAGGCTCACTGGGTGCGAGGCGCGGAGGCGGGGCGCGGCAGGGAAGTTACGTTGTGCGGGACAGAGCGACAAGGCAGTGCTGGGACAGCCTGGCAAGGCAAAGAGGATGATGTGGCGGCAGAGACGCACGAGACGCAAGGCGCGCCAGGGCAGCACCATCAACAAGCAGGGCGAGCGGCGTTGCAGAGCAATAGGCGCGGACGCGACAAAGCGCGGTGCTTGCAAGGGCGTGTGGCACGCGCGTGTGTGCCACGGCTACGGCAAGGGCACAGAGAGAGAGAGAGGGAGAGAGGGGCTGAGCTAGGCTAGGCTAGGAGAAGAAGGGAGAGAGAGGTAGAAGGGGGAGCGGCTCGGCCTGCTCGGCCAGGCCGAAGAGGCTATAGCTAGGTTGGAAAAGAGGGAAAGAAAAGGAAGGGGAGGAAAGGATAGAGGTTGGGCTAGGCCCACTAGGGAGGTCTGAAAGTTTGGGTAATTTGAAAAGGTTTTGAAAGATCTTTTGCTATGGATTTGAATTTGGAATTTTGAGTTAATGGTATAATAGCACTTTTAATTTGAATTTAGAATTCAAATTTTGGAAAATTAATTTCAACTTTTAATTAAGTTGTAAAAGTTGGCTTTTGTAATTAAGATGCAAATTTTGGATATTAAAAGAGAATTTACATTTCCCATTGAATTTTAAAATTAAAGATTTGAAATTTTCAGATTGAGAATAGTAAATACAGAAAATACAATCCAAATTTTGAAATTTGCAAAAGTTTTAAAAAGGCTCTAAAATGGGCTATTACAGCATATATGTGATATGCGAGGCAATAGATTGGACCTATTGCCGATTCCTTGTATTGAATTGGATCCAGTACTAGATTGGTTGATGAGATCAATCAAAGTGAAATCGTGTTGTGATTGATGAGATCAGTAGGACTATTTTCGAGTTTGGTTTCTGTTGATGGGATCGACTATTTCATCGGGTTCTGGTTGATGAGGTCAACCCTAACACCGGTTGGCCACTGCCGTGGACGTGCGATGTAGCCGTTGCAGCGTGTGATCTATTGAATGCATACTAGGAGAATGTCTTCTGAGTTCTGCTTGCAGTTCGGGAGGTGGGTGTGAATAAGATCCACGGTCGAGGAAGAAAATAAAATAAAATCCCGTGCGCTGCACTCCGCGGCCAGGCATGCGCCAGCTGCGTGTTGTGTATGTGGCCATTGTTTGTGTTTGCATTTACTTATAAGGCCATCTCCAGCCGCCCATGCCCTAGCCCAAGCACGAATAGGAAAAGTAGAGTGTATGAATAGTGATAGGGCAGTTATTGGGGAGGTGAATAGGGATGGGGCAGCCCCATTTGGTGAGGTGGCACGTGAATAGGGATGGGGCAAAAGAGAAATGGGGCGTCTGCTGGAGATGCCCTAAGTTGAAAATTTATTATTTTTGTACAATTCAAACACTTTGATGTTTGATAACCAATTTTTGTAGGTCTTACTATTTCTTCTCAAAACTCTCAAAACTATTTTTCTATAATTTTTTGATTTCTCGGATGTTCTTATCGAGGAATTACAAATTTTCAGCTTATAAGTAAACGCAAACACAAATGCTGAAAAGAACACTCTATACATAGTACATGCAGGCCTACTGTTGGGCACGTGTAGGACAGCTACTAGCTAGCTCCAGCACGTGTGGGCCAGCTACCACTGCTGCGTTAAGTTTACTATAGTTGGACATGGTTTGCATGCTTGGCATGCATATGCTGCCGTTGTGTGCATGCGTTGCATATACATGCATGTACTGTTGCTATTTGTATGCATGCATGTGTTGCAAGACAGCCACATTAGTCATGAGATTAGTCTAAAATACAATTAATTTGATTAATCCAATGCATGCGGGTGAGGCCCACAGGAGGGCATGCAGCGGCAGGCAAACCAAGCGGCTGGCACAACTGCACAAGCATGTGGCGAACCATGTACTGGCACCACCCGAAGTTGTCAACGGCGTGCAGTGCCGACCTGATCAGATAATGGTGTGGTGTAGTGCTAGGAGTTTGGCCCGTGCTGTTCGGGCCAGCCTGAGCATGGCCCGAAAAACAGAGTTTGAAGCATGGCTTGGCACGAAAATAATTGGGCCGGGCCAGCTCAGCCTAAATGGCCGTGCTGGGCCGGGCCTAGAAATCAGTACGGCATGTCGCTCGGCCCGGCCCGATTGTACGGCTCGTGCTTGGGCCGATTCGATCCGAACTGCAGCACGAATTAGTAAATAATTTTTTTCGAGGTCTTTTTGCGCTCGTATGAATTTTCGTTCAACACTAAAGTTGCAGAGAATTTTGAGACGCATCTTTTTTGTGTTGATAATTTTTTCATTTGAGCAAAATATGATTTTATAAAAAATTATTTAGCGTGCTAACTGCTTTAGGGCCAACGGTACCCGTACTGTAATTCCACATTTTCGATGTTTTAATGTGCTCGTATGAATTTTCGTTCAACATGAAAGTTGTAGAGAATTTCGAGATGCATCTTTTTTAGTGTTGACAAATTTTCCATCTAAGCAACATATGAATTTATAAAAAATTATTTAATGCTGCTGTTTTGTTGCCTATGCCGTGCTCGGGCCAGCCCGGCCCGATGGCGACCCGACAGGTTTATGGGCCGTCCCGGGCCTTGATTTAGGCTATCCGTGCGGGCCCGGCATGGCCCGAAGTGTTGGCCGGGCCGTGCTGGCCCGTTTTGCACCGGCCTAAGGCACGACGGGCCCGGGCCGGGCCGGCACGGCACGACCCGATTCCCACCACTATTGTGGTGACCGCTGGGAAGGAGAGGTGGAACACGCGTTCTTCTTCTTCGATTCCACCAAGCAAGACAGACTCGAGGTGAACGGTGGCGAGCTTTGGTGAGGCATCAATAAAGCGCTGCAGATGCTTGATTTGTGCGACGCAGACGTGCAGCCGCAGAGACATTGGCCGGTGGGACCAACCAAGGCGGCGATGGCCATGGGGCTAGGGTTGGAACCCTAGCCAGCATCGGGCAGCAGAGGCAGAGGCGCAGTCGCACATAGCCCAAGCAGCAGTAGGTCGATCTACAAGGATCCAAAACCCCCGCCTCAACCATGTGACTAACGGTCGCCAGTCGTAGGCCTGCGAGCCTGGGCATGACATCCACTACGGCCTGGAGGTACCCCTCCGTGAGCATGCAATGGCGCAGCCATAGATCGATCAAGCCACGGGGGCAAAATTGTGAATACGATTCAAACTGTGGAAGAAGTTTCCACGGACGCTGCCTGCACCCGTGAGGGGCGTTGCCCATTTGAACCTTGCCTGCAAATCGGGTAGCAGGGCCACCTTGCAAGGTATTCGTAGGCCCTTTATAAATGCTATATGTTCGTATTGCCCAGTAGAATTGGATTCTATGCATAACTTGTTTTTGCAAAGTGTATATGAATCATATGGCCATTATGTATATGATGCATATGTCAGTTTTATTGTGGCTTATGTATTTACTTGTGGTGCTTGATTTTCTCATATATATTTAACTGTTAGCTGTTAAGTGTAATGGCTTAGAATATCTATATGGTGACGTCAAACAGGTGGCTCAGTGGATAGGAAGCATGGTAATGGAGATTGCCATGTCACGGGCCATACTATTCATAGTTTAATGTGATTATTTATGAATACTTGTTCGTGTTATACTCTTTATCATGTTATTATCATAAATGTTTTAGCATGATTTTTTCTCAGAAAAAATTAAGTTTAATGTGATTATTTATGAATACTTGTTCGTGTTATACTTTTAATCATGTTATTATCATAAATGTTTTAGCATGATTTTTTCTTAGAAAAAAATTAAGTTGTACCCTTCCAATTGCTGCACCTGTAAGAGTCTCGAGGTCTGGTAAAGCAGGATGCTATTAACATTCTTGCTCAAATAGGGTTGATGTCAGACATCGCATGCATAGCTTTAGTTTTACTTGACGAAGCTATCAAAACGGTTTTGGACTTCGAGACATGGTGTTGGAGTGGAGCATTGGATGCCACCCAACAACCAAGAATCACATAGAGATGTGATTAGCAAGGTGTTGCTTACCTATTTCACTAGGTTTTAGCGATGATGCAAAAGCTCACTAGAACTTAGATGAATGTGGATCTTGTCTAGCTATAAGTCATTAGAGGGAAAGTAACTTTAGTAGGAGTATTTTTTATTAAATTGTTTAATGAAGGGTACACAACATAAATATAGTATATTTGTCAATATTTATAATCTCCTGCTATATAGTTTGAGATATATCCTTCATATGAGTATCTTGATAATGCATATTGATTGATATCTAAATCTGAGAATTGTTCATAGAATAGAAAAAGGAATATATGTTCTAAAGAGTAGTACTTAGATGAACCAGCTTGGGATGCAATCTAAACTGAAAACCCGTGTTTATTAGAAACATTTTAATGATTTTTTTTGTGTTTACTGTCTCATTCTTGCTACAATGAACCCTAAACTTATAAGTAATATGAGATCATATATGTCTACAATATGATTGTGCATTTTAAGAGCATGTTTGAGAACATACAAAGGTTAAAAGATTTGATCACCAAGTCATTGTTTGTGTGCAAGTTATGTGACATCCTCATTTTTGAAAAACTTAGAATCATGCATCATGCACTTGCATCCCAATTTAAAAATTATTTAAATTTGGAAATAACTAAAAAATGAGAAAGTTCTATTTGTAGAAAAGCTTTGAAAATTAAATTGCAATAAACGAATGACAGTGACGACAGTGCTATTTATAGGAACTAAAATCGAGGAGGCTAGCCGTCGGGAGTGGTAAAACCCTAACAGGCAAAAAGATAGAAAAGCCCCTGAAAATCAATGGTTAGCGGAGGAGGAATTCTTAGGATTAGGGGCAAGATGGAGAAGTGTAAAATATAGATGAAGCCGATGCTTGAAAAAATTTCGGGGCATGATCCTCATATCCCAAAATTGGGGGGCATGTGTTGTCACCTAATTTTGGATTAAACCGACAATATGGAAAGTTTCCAGAAATCGGCTTGGGCTTAGAGAAGTATGGGTCAAAGACATGTACAAGAAAGGTTCATGTCGATTTGGACAAGTATGGAAGAGAGAGCGCTAGATCGGCTAAAGCAAATAAAGAAGGTAGAGTCCGGGCGGACGGGTATGGAAGGAGAGTCTGGATCAGCTAAAATCCAGGTATATTAGGAATAGTTAGGTAAAATTAAAAGGTAAAATCGAGTTTGTATCGGTTACAAAATAAGTCCTAGTTTAGGTCGAGGTGTAAAAGTCTGTATAAATACTTAGTCCTGGGCATAAATACTTAGTCCTGGGCATGTAAAACATCCACAGATCAATCAAAAATATCTACTTTTTACCTATTCTTTACCTTTCGTTGCATTTAGAGTAGTTTTGTCGTATTTTGTCTTTGACCAACTTGCTTCACATTGCCTTTCAATCGGCTTCAAGGTACAACCTAGGAGTTGCTTGCAAGTATGTACTATCTCGATTCAGTTCGATCTACGGGCTTCCATCGGCTTTTGGTTGAAATACTATCTTAGTCGCTATTGCTGCGCATCGCCGTTTCGACTAAGGGTTAGGTTTCACTCTCTTTCTATTGATAAACACATTTGTTGGCAATAGATTTTTTACCCTGGTTCTATCGATCAACACATTTGTTAGCAGTAGACTATGTACCTTCCTTCTATTGGCTTACAGCCTGCTATTTGTCGACAATTTGTTTACCCCTCGTTCTATCAACTGGACGATCCAATCTGCTAGTTGGTAGTCTGTTTATCCTTTTGAATCTACTGGTTTGGACCAAGTCTAAGCCAACAGGTTTGTCACCTTTCACCTTTTTGTGGACCTATTTCCAGTGTTGCAGGTACCTCACGAAAAAGATCTAATCGGCTAACGAAAAGCTGATTACGTCTTCTTGTCGATAACATGATCAAATCAGCTGGCACGCCTTGGACCCTACTTCCGGTGCTGTCGGGGATCTTATTCCCTAAGCCCGCGTGCGTTGACATTGAAGCTAATTTTTAGTGTCAACAGATCTACAGACGTTGATCGGTATGATAAATTATTTGAGGAGGTTCATCTCAAACTTGTCTGGTCACCTTGCAGTATTCACACCCCTGTTGAGACTAAAAGCCGGTCAAGAGTTCGTATGAAAGGAAGAACATCAGAGAGCCTTTGATGATATTAAAGATTATCTGTCTAATCCTCCAATGTTAACAGCACCACAGAAGGCGATCCTATTCAAACTCTACATATCGGTTGAAGATGACTCAATAGGAGCAGTACTGGCCCAGGAGGTTGTAGGCAAAGAAAAAGGTAATATTCTACCTAAGTCGACGGCTTGTTAATGCTGAGATGAGGTATACATCAGTGGAGAAACTGTGCCTATGCTTATATTTCGCATAAACTAAACTAAGGCATTATGTCCTAGCTTCTGAATGCAAAGTGATTTGCAAAGCCAATGTAATAATGTACATGCTATCAGCGCCTATACTAAAAGGGCAATTGAGCAAATGGGCGTATACGCTGGTCGAATATGATCTTAAGTACCAATCGGCTAAAGCTGGACAGGTATTAGCCGATTTTGACACTAGTCATTACCTAGTGCCAACATTGAGGTGGTCAGCATAGCACCATGGACGTTATTCTTCGATGGATCAGTCTGCAGTCAAGGTTGTGGTATCGGCTTGTTGATAATATCCCCAAAAAGGCACAAGTTTGAATTTGCGTCGAAAGTTGAATCACCATGTTCAAACAATCTAGCAGAGTATGAGGCTTTGCTCAAAGGATTGCAGTTACTAGAAATCGTGGGAGCTGATACTGTTAAAGTTTTTGGTGATTCACTTTTGGTTGTTCATTAAGTATCTGTGAACTTTGAGTGCAGGGATGAGATTCTGAATGTGTACTTGGGTGAGTGTCTAAGCATCATCGGATTGTTCAGAACATTTGAGATCACTCATGTTCCTAGGGAACAACATTTCAAGGCCAATGTGCTGGCACAGTGTGCGTCTGTCTATATGCCGATGGAACTCAAAGATGTAACGGAACTCACGGTGGCAGAAGCCGATTAGAGGCAGGAAATCATTGGGTATTTACAGGATCCTTCTAGCTCTAAAGATAAGAAATTAAAGAGAAGGGCCTTAAAGTACGTACTATTGAATGGGACGCTATACAATCAGACCTTGGAAGGGATGCTGCTCAAAAGCCTTAGTACAGAAGAGGCCAAGGTCATCATGGGAGAATTCTACGAAGGATTTTGTGGCACGCACCAGTCGGCCCACAAGATGAAGTGGTTGATTAAGAGGACAAGATGTTTTTGGCCAATGATGTTGGAGGACTGTTTCAGATATTATAAAGGGTGTCAAGATTGCAAAATATTTGGTGACATCAAACTAGCTCCAACATGAGCTATGAATCCCATAATCAAACCATGGCCATTTAAAAGATGGGGGACTGGTATAATCGGCTAGATATACCCTGTATCGTCTAAAGGCATAAGTATATCCTCGTGGCTACGGATTATTTCACCACATGGGTCGAAGCTATTCCTTTGAAGAAAGTTATAGCCGTGGAAGCAATAGGCTTTGTGAAAGAATATATTATATACAGATTTGGAATTCCTCAGACCATGACAACATATCAAGGGACTGTGTTCATGTCTGAGGGATTTCAAGACTTTGCAAAGGAATTAGGCATTAAGGTGGTAAACTAGTGGCCATATTACGCTCAAGCCAATGGTCAGGCAGAATCGTCGAATAAGGGACTCATCAAGATGATCAAATAAAAGATAGAAGGGAAACCGAGAACGTGGCATACCACCTTTCTAGATTCGTTGTGGGCCTATCGGGTTGCTTGTCATGGGGCGAGTAAGGTGTCTCCACAACAGTTGGTATATGGCCAAGAGGCAGTATTACCTTTGGAGGTTAGTATCAGCTCGAGACGGATTAGTAAGCAAGACAATTTACAAGTCGATGACTTTAAGAATCTGCTAGTAGATAATTTGGAGGACTTAATTGAGTATCGGCTTAGAGCGTTGGAGTAGATCGAAATGAATAGGGCACGAGTTGCTAGATATTATAATAAAAAGGTAGCCTCTAAGACGTTCGCGGATGACGAATTGATTTGGAAGACCGTGCTAGCGATATGCCCTAGAGGCAATAATGTAAGATGATTGTATTACATCTATGTTTATCTATGTTTATGTACTCTCGAATAATATGTTATCAGTTTCATGAATAAATGCCGTTCACATTGTTCATCAAGTACGACTTAGTTGTGAGACACATTGTTTATACAATCATATTCTAGATGATCCCTGATCTCATATCATTATATGGAACAGTAATGATTTAATCAGCACATGTATTGATTGATAGTAATGTTTCATATACCATAGATATAGAGATATCAAATTAAAAATGTGGACACATGTGAAAGATCAAGTAGGCCTAAGGGGGTGAATAGGCCCTTTTATTTTAATGTTCTTGTTGAGTTATTAGTCAAGATTAAAAGGAACCCAATTACTCTAACTAATCTACTCAACAAGTAATAACAAGAATTATTGACATAAAGTAAATGCGGAAACATAAATAGGGACAAGAAATTTTTTCCCATGGTTCGGAGCTTCACTCCTACATGCACGTTGAGGCAAGCTCTTGCTCATCACAAGAACCAGCTCCCTCTCGAGCCTCGCGCCTCGTCACCACTCGTGGTAGTCCTTCGCCACTCTGGCAAGGTGGACTCCGCAACCTTGTACATCGGATCAAGAGCGCCCACAAATGCCAAGGCAAACTCCTTGATCCCCACGCCTCCAAGCACCATCTAGGGATCGCAATCCCAAGAGTAATAAGAACAAACACCCTCTCGTCGGATCACTAATGACCACGAAGCACAACCAGAGAAAGGATCACCCACAAGACCCTTGATGCACAAGGATCACAACAACCCTAGCAAGAACCTCCAAATCTCAAAACCTCAAGAAGACCAATGAAGGAACACTCAAGAACATATGGTTGGAGTGAGAGAGGTTTTTGGATCTAGATCTGGGCTCAAGTGACTGTTTTTGGAGTAAATGGAATGAATGGCACGAGATCCTAGGTCATCAGGTATAAATACCCCCAAGATAGAGCCGGCTGCCTTGCTTGAACCGGACCGTCCGGGCAACACGGCGCCCGCTATCCCGAGAGGTGCTGGAAAATAAAATTAACAGAGCACCCATAGTGTTACCCGGACCAGGGCAACACTGCCTCGGCTTGGGAAATAGCAAGAAAAATAACAAAGCGGTGGCCGGCTTGCCCGGACTGTCTGGGCTCAGTCCGGACCGTCTGGGTAACGCTGTGCCCGCTCGGCTTGCTCTAAAAAATGATCCCGAACTCGCAATTTGATTTTTGCCATTGCTCGAAGGTATCCCGGCTACTCCCAATGCTTCACCGGGCTTAGATTGACAAGGAAAAATATGAATATTGAAAGGTTGTGCTCCTGGTCAAACAATGCTCCTAAAAGAGAGAATTCAATGTTCCCCTCTTAATAGTACGGTGTAAAAGAATAATAAAGAAAACCCTAGTACTAAAGTGGGTCAACTTGACTCCCAACCCACCACAACAAACCTTGGGTCTTCACGTTTGATGCCGTACAATGATGGATTTTGATGGGTCCATGAATTCTGAGATTTCCCATCATCGTAACTTAACAAATATAGAATCCTGTCATCAACACCAAAACAATATAACTATCGGTCCAAAAGGGACCGAGATGCTTTCAACATGTTAGAGAATATGGTGTTGGATAGACCTACTCTAAGACACTGCTGAGATTGTTATCTTCATATGCCATCAACCTATAGTTTCAAGTTTGTATACCTATATGATCCTTAGACCTGAGATTATCATTGAATCCCAGCATACATAGTTGTATACTTTGGGGTTATCAACCGCTACATCGTAATTAGGTAGTTATAAAAATAGCTTTTGGGCATGATATGAAACATGACGTGGGTTGTGAGCGATTAAGATGGAATTTGCTCCTCCTTGATAACAGGAGAGATATCTCTAAGCTCCTCGATGTGATTAGATTAAAAAGTGCATAGCCATGCCAATGTGATTAAAGAGTTAATCATGGTTTAGAATACATCATAAGATCGAGTGAATAGTCGAGCTATCACAAGGGTGGCATGCATCTCATCTTGTGCTTGACTGGTATCGTGTGGCAAAGGGATCGGTATGTGAGTATATCAAGGTTTAGTCGATATGATCATTCTGTGCATTCGGGGGTCAATATGTTTTGCTAGGAACCACTATTGACTTATGGTTCGGAAAGGAGTTTTCGGAGCCATGGCCACGCATGAAGCTAACGGGTCACACACTTAACGGGTTGGAATATGTCTAATGGATTAGATTCATTAGTGGGTATCGCGGATACTGATCCGTGTAGGATTACAGTCTTACTGGAATACTGATTCGTGTAAGATTAGTCCTACTGGGATACAGATCCGTGTAGGATTGAGGGTCCTACTAGGATACTGATCCGTATAGGATTAGAGTCCTACTGGGATACGGATCCGTGTAAGATTATGAGTCCTATTGGGATATTGTCACATACCAAATTTTTTATTTTGGCATAAAATTTTTTGGCAAAAATCATAATTATATTTCTATAACCATTCCAAATTTTTAAAGAATTTTCCAAATCAACTTCCTATTTGTTCCCTAAGAAAAATACCTTATCTATCTTTTTTCAAAAATATAAATTTCATAAAATAATAAATATTATTTCATATTTGGACTCTACTCATTTTTCTGGATTTTTAGAGATTTATTTCATATTTTTTCGAGTCCCCTATAACTCTCTATGAATTTTAAAGCCATAAATAAATTCTGGAAAACCTTTTCTTTTTAAATTTAGAACCTTCCTTTTTAGGAAAACCCCTGGAGTCGCTTTCCTCTTTTGGAAATCGTCTCCATAAATCCATCCCAGTAGGACATCTCATCGACCGTGCACCCTTCATCGACCTCTATCCCAAATCTACTTGGCGCCACAAAGATCCTCCCGAATCCAACGGCCGCTGTTGTTCTCTCCTTCCTCCTCACCGCGCTGCCCTGCTCAGCCCACCGGCACCGCCGTCGCCCACTGGAACATGATGCCGCCGCCGTTTCTACCTCTCCTCTACCCCGATTTCGCCACCACAAAGAAGCCCACGCCGCCAATCTATCCCGCCACCTCACCATCCTCACCCACCTTCCACGGCCACCCAATTCGCCGCCGCCACCTCACAACGCCGCCGCCGCCACGAAACTCCCCGTTCGTGCCCGCTACTCCACCCCAGCCTATAAAAACCTACCCCGACACCACATTTCTCCCCAAGCTCCATTCCCGCTCCTTTCTTCCCTTTCCATTGCCCCGAGCCATCCTCCCTGCCGCCTTCTTCCCTAGCTCCGGCCAACCTCCCTTACGCCACTCCGATCTCTCTTAGCTCCCGACTCTTATAACCAAAACCGACCACTCTTCCCCGCGAAGCTAACCTGATCATCCTCTAACTCTATTGCTCACCGGAGTAACCCCGCCGCCGCTACCCCGTTACACCACCGCCGCGGCCTCGTCGCCCCACTAGCTCCGGCCATCCCGAACCTCACCGCGACCACCAAAAGGATCCACCTAGCCGTAATTTCATTAATTTCCATCCAATTCCTCGCCGCCGGCCTCCCTGTTTTCCCCGTTCACCCACCTCCTGCCACTGACCAAATGGCCCTACCTGTCAGCTGCCCCGGCCAAGCCACGCGTGCGCCCTCCTCCCATCTTGCCTGGGTCCGCGTGTCACCAAGACTACGCACTCTGTGACTAATTGGTCCGAGCCCAATACCGATAGCCGATGAGATTTAAACTCTTTTTAATTTCTAATTTCACCTGAATTATTTAATTTTATTAAAAATACCAAACTACTTCTATAAATTCTATAAAAATGTTTAAAAATCTAAAATCAGATAAAGACTTTTATAAAAATATAAAATACCATATTTTCTAATAAACAAACCTTAATAAATCCTTTTTACTCTCTTCTTGTATATTAATTTTTTAAAATTTCAGAAATAATTTTTAAATTAAAAACCTTTGAAGCAAGATTAGCAAAACCTTCCTATATAAAAGTTACTCAAAATTATATCTTACATCTAGAAATAGTACCCTACATTAGTAAAACTTACAGAAATTTAAATTTGAATTTAAAACCCTTTATTTAAATAAATTAGAATTTCCTTAAATATAAAATTATGCTAGTAAATTTTACATGTCCCTCAATTTATATAAGCATTTCTATATAGGATTATAATACCAAAATCAATTCTTCTAATTATTATCATTATAAGGTCAAATAAAAATACTAATATTCCAAAACAGATATGAAAATATGAACTTTGTCCTATTATATATCAATTTACCATAAATAAGTTGTAAAAATCTCCCCATAATTATTATTTATAATCACCAATTATCAATCACATACACTAACCCTAGCTTTATGATGCCCAAAGAAAATGCCTATTTTTACATTAACACTCCTAACCTTTTTCTTTTAGAAAATATTTTTAAATCTCTAGAAAATCGTACAACCCATCACCATTTTTACCCTAGACCTTTTTATATATATATTTCATCATTTATTTAAAACTTTTCTTATTTGAATATTTATTGGAATTTCTCTCTTTTTCTATTTTTGCATGTATAGACGATGAACTACGCCCTCTAGAAGTTTTAATAAAATTTGACCAGAAGATATATTAAGTGTGATCCGATCTCCAAATAAGGCAGGTTTTCTGCCCATGAAGCATGTTGAATTCCCAATTTCAGTTATTATCTATTTATTACATTTGCTTTCTAGTTATTTGTTTAAGAATCATCTTTTATTTAAATTATGGTATTTAACATTTTATGTAGAATAGGTATTCCAAATTCACAACCAAAAGGCCACCTAAAAATGAATAAACTTGACTATACCCTAGTGTAAGAAAATCTAGATATTTAATTATTTCAACAGGTAGGATAGTATTCATTTGTCTTTTGGATAGACAATGAACTGAAGACGAAAAATTTAAAAAGTATAGGCATGAATTACCAGATGGGTAATTGCATGGGTAAGGTATTGCCTTAGTGTTTTTGCAATACCTATTGGAATGCTGGCCAAGTAGTCACCGGTTATGATCGTGCGGAGGCCAGTCATTGCCAGGTATCTAGGATATTGGGCCAAGTGATTCATATGTTACCGGCTGTGTCTATGCGGAGGCCAATATCACCGGGGTTTTCTCCAATGTTTGCTTATGTACGGAACATTGCAAAACTTGGAGTAATAAGAATAGAAATGACACATTAATCATCCATCTATATAAGGAGCTGTTATATAGGTAAAGCTGGATAGGTTTTGCAGAGCTAATAACAAAAACATTAATGGACCTTACTTCAGTCATATGAAGTTGTGTCAACTGGGTGATACCTATTTCTATTCAAATAAATCCATGAATTTTAAAAAGATAATGGTTGTCAGATGAGTTAAAGATGGAGAAAGGAGATAATGGTTTACAAAATCATTTAAATGTTTTAGAAAACAATTTTAAATGATGATGCTAAATCTTAAAATGTTGCATTATATACTCCAAATAAATACAGCCTTTACCTTTCTTTAATTCCAATTGCATATAGTTAATATTTCATTTTTATGGAAACATGCAAGAACGATTAGTACTTACCCACATTATGTGGGCAAATTGTTTATTTCTTTGAACAGGATCCACTTTATAATCAGAAATAGACATTCATGAAGAAGACTGGAATTCGTATAGGATCGATTTCTAAAGTTTACCTTATGCTCAGGCTTTGCCTATGGTATATGGGCATGTATTTTCCTTTTTATTACCAGGTTGTAACTTCACTTCCGTTGTAAAATATTTTGTAACATGTAATAAAATAAGCAGGCTGTGTGCTATTTCTGAGTGCAATTGAAATCCTGGACAGTTAGCATTTGGGACAATTTCTGGTAAATTTTTACCGGGAATTGGGCCGTGACAGATATTGATCCATGTAGGATTAAGAGTTCTACTAGGATACTGATACATGTAGAATTAGAGTCATACTGGGATATTGAACCATGTAGGATTAGTCCTACTAGGATACGAATCCGTGTAGGATTGAGAGTCCTACTGGGATACTGATCCGTGTAGGATTAGAGTCATACTCGAACACGGATCCATGTAGGATTAGAGTCCTATTGGGATACGGATCCATGTAGGATTAGAGTCCTATTGGGACACTGATCCGTGTAGGGTTAGAGTCATAATGGGCTTTTAGCGTAGAAGCCCATTAGTGCGCTCTATATAAAGGGAGGCGGTGGGGATGGCGCATATAGGAGTTCGCCACCACATAACTCTAGATGTCATGCCCCCTACCGACTCCTAGAAACCCTAGCCGTGCGCGTGCGGTGCTAGCACACCAGCGCACGGCATTCTGCCCCTGGACGTGTAGATATCGTAGAGACACTGTTGTAGTTGTTACAGCGCTGATCGGTGATAAGGAGAAGGTAGGTAAGATCGTCTACTTCCTCTACGGCAGTATGTATGACACTGTTGCGGTGGTGATTGTCGAGGAAAGGACGTTTAGCTCGACGTGAACAACTACCTTTTGTACCTCAACACGCACGACGTCGGACTCAGCCAAGGTAGTCAGAGTCGGGATCCTAAGTTGGATCGATTTTTCCCAAAAAGAATCGAATCTTAGTATCCAATTGTAAAATCGAGGATTCTATCTAATTTATAAAATAAATATATTTTTTGTTCTCCACTATACTTTTATATTATTAACATGTAGTTTAGTATAAAATGGCATGATATATACATATACATACAGAGAGAGAGAGAGAGTTGGGCTACCGTCCTTCGCGAAGCACGGATAACGCCGTGCTTCGCGTCTAGTTTGAAAAATCCGAGGCTCAAATGGCCAATCCGAACTATCCATCTTAATCTTCTCGTTTAAATCTTTTAGATGACCAAATTTTGTATTTTTTTAAATTTTTTTGCTATTTGTTTTATATTTTTGAAAACCAGCCATTTGGACGCTTCACGACTAATTAGATCGGTGATTTTCACAAATACAAAACAAATAGCAAAAAAATTCAAAAAAACGAAATTTGGTTGTCTGAAACATTTCAACGCCAAGATTAAGATGGACGGTTCAGATTGGCCATTTGAATTTTAGATTTTTCAAACTAAGCAGCAACTGGCGTCATCCGTGCTTGATAAGCAATATAGTATATATATATATATATATATATATATATATATATATATATATATATATCATGATTCGATTGAATCACACATTAATTAACATTATGGTTGCCGTCAATTATCAGAAATTTAGCATGAAAAATTTCAAGTAGGGGAAAAAATACTGAACATCACAATAAGAACCAACCATGATCCATGAGAAAGATACAATCATAGCTTCTAAACTATGTCTGGAGAGTAAGAGCATGATATGTAATACATAACAGACCAAATATCTATGTAATAGCTTCTAAACCATGTCTGGAGTAGGATCGCGATTCTATAGGATTCTACACGATTCTACCATTTGAATCGCGATCCTACTCTGATCCTATGTGATCCCGATTCACCAAGTGACTCGGATCAACATGCTTCCGTAGGATCGTAGAATCGCGCGACTCTACGAGTAGGATCGCGACCTTAACTACCTTGGACTCAGCTACTCCGACTCTCCTTTCGCTATGACTGCGCGCCAAGGGTAACGATCTGTGATTCTCTACTTACATGATGTGTTGGGTGTTCACGGTAGAAATTTTTGAAATTATGCTAGCGTAGCCTACCCATTCCCTTTCAGACAGTACTACCTATCGGCTCGAAAGATAATCGCTATGGAAAATGCTCACGTACATAGGAGGGACCTTACCGTATAAGCCGATCAGTACCGGCAACTCTTACATTCTGGAGACATCAGATGGCAAAGTATTTTGCAAGGCGATCAACAACAGATACTTGAAGAAATACTACCCTAGCGTTTGGGATGGTGCCTGATCATGGCTACTATGGCTGGTTGGGTATAATAGGCGGCGTAAGAGCGTCGCCTATGCGTTTTAGTACCCCCAACACGTTCTTTGTAAGGGAGGTCCAAGTCAAATGAACACTGATTGAAAACAAAAATGTGATACTTGTATTAAAATTTAGAAGTGCGTTACATCGGATGAAGGCCCGCAGGCCAAAGCAAAAAGGAAATTACAGAATTGGCTCATAAGGCCAAAAAAGAAAAGTACATAAAAAAGCTAATCTATTCGGTGTCGGATTGGGTTGGAGTTGGGTGGATGATCTTGGAGACAGCTGTCGGTGTTAGATTGGGTTGGAGTTGGGTGGATGATCTTGGAGACAGCTGTTGCAGTGGCCGCCAAGATCTTCTGAACCTCCTTGACGATAGCTTCGTCTTCTTCATCCAATCCTGGGACGGGGATGATCCGTGTCTTCTGCTGCTTCACGGTTATGATGTAGCCTTTGACCCGCTTCTACATCAGGGTCGCAGCGCTGGCTTCCTCTTGCTTTTTGGAGATAAGAGCGAGATGTTCCTTGGCTGTCTTCGGCTTCTCCTCCAGCATGGCGATGGAGGTGATCGCGGTGTCAACGGCCTTGGCGGCATTGGAAGAAACCACAGGAACATGGGTTCGGCTAGTCGATCCTAGACTACATTTTGAACCGGCGACTCCAGCCTCGGATGCCATCGGCCCTATGGACTATCGGTGTAACCATCGAATTAGCCAATGACCTATCCCTTCCCTATTTGTCGCCTCTCTGTCTAGGCTGCAAAACCTCTAGTAATTTTAGAGTGTGGTGGCATCGAGTCTAGGAAGCAATTTTTCTCGCCGATCAGCTTGTACGGTATTATCTGGACCGTCTCTATCCAGATCTCCCTGACCTCCTAGCCAATCCACAAACCCAAACCCCTAACCCAGATGATAGTGAAAATGCTTCATCAGCTCAACCAAGCTCTTCCACTTCTTCTAGTAACCCATCGACTTTTTTTAGTAGTTTTTAATTTTCTTTATAGTACTTAGTCGATTGTAATTATTCTCACTGGGGTTTCTTGCCGACTGACAAGGGTAAGGCTGTTGCCCCAATTGGGGTTGTGAGTTACTCATCATCCGACCTGCACCCAAACGCTCCAACACCCTCCGAGCTGGTGACAAAGAAGGGAGGCACCAAATGTAATTTTTCTTATCGGCTTTACTTCCTTTTCACTGTTAGCCAATACTAACTTTCCTTCTCCAGATGTATCCAAGCGCGTCACCAATCAGAAGGAAGCACCAAGGCCTAAGAAGGCCAAGAAGCCCGTGCGCTCCACTCCGGTTGACAACGTCGACCACGACGAAGAGTGCACAGCCGAATCTCATCCTCATGGGTCAGCTAATCAAGAGGTTTCTTCACTGCCCTTTTCTCCTTTTTGCAATATCTTATCTATGAATTACAAACCATCTCTCGTTACATAGGATGTGATTTTCGACATCACTACCATCACCTCCCCGTCGGCCACCAAGCCGACGTAGTTGCCTCTGGCTATCATCCCTATCACCAGGTACTTAATTCATCTTTGGCTAATGTCTATTTCTTATGGTAGAACACGCACACTGACGACAATTATCTTCTTCAGGCTCCTCCTAAGCTGGTCAAGGGCTTCTCTAACCCCACCAATTTGAGGATGAGGACAGCGATGCCACCAACACCGTCCTATGGCTGACCTATCCAGGATCTCCGAGGAGGCGGGATGACTATTAGCTTCAATGAGCTTGTCTCCCACGACTTTGGAAAAACTCTGAATGTTAGAATTCCTTTTGACCTACAATGCTGATGCCCTGCTCCAAGATGCACAGCTGATTCGGAGCGCCATGCAAGACTTGGACATGGTCCTCCCGAAGGCCACACAGAATGCCATTTTGTGGGCCTGTGACCTCAACTCGCATTGGGAGAGAGTAGCATTGGCCAAAGAGAGGATGGCCAGACACGTGGCTCAACGGGATGAAGAAGATCTCCTAAAGTCCCGGCAGCTGACGCCAACACTCAACAAGCTGCTTAGAAGAAGCTTGCTAAGACCTCCTCTAATGCTGCTAAGGCCATCGACGCCGCCCAAACCTCCATCGCCATTTTGGAGGAAAAGCTAAAGGCGGCCAAGGAGCAACTCGCTCAAGTCTCTAAAGAGCGAGAGGAAGCCGACGCCGCCACTCTTCTCCAGAAGCAGATGGTTAAGGACAGCATCATCACCGTGAAGCAGCAGAAGGCGAGGATAGTCGAAGTCCCGGGATTGGATGAAGAAGACGAGGCCATCATCTGGGAGGTTCAGAAGATTTTGGCAGTTGCTGCTACGGCCATGTCTAAGGTCATCTGCTCCACTCCGAGTGAATCGGCTTCTATGTATCTTTTCTTTTGCAACCTTTTGAGCCGATTCTATAATTTTTCTTCTTTCTAGCCTGCATGTCTTTTCCTTCGATATACCCTTTGACAATTTCATCAATATATTTCAGTCTTTATTTCCATATTCCCTTGTCTTCAATTGCTCCTGTCATTCAGACAACAACGTGTTAGGATGACAACTAAAAATGCTAAAGGCAGCGTTTCACGTTGGCTATTGTACATCCAATCGTCTAGATTAGATCTGATTAGGTTCCGACCCATATGCTAGGTAATATTTCTTCAAATACCTTCCGTTGATTGCCTTTGGAAACACACTTTCCTCCAATGTCTCCAAAACGTATGAGTTGCTAGGAACCGATCGGCTTATACAGTATGGCACTTCCCATGTAGGCGACCACTTCTCATAGTGGTTATCTTTCGAGCCGATAGGTAATACTGTTTTCTATACTAACTCAGCCTCCTCGAATGATTTGGAAACCACCTCATTATTGTAGTACTTGGCAACTCATGCTTTATTTTTCTCAATCTATTCTAGCACTCTAAGCCGATGCTCAGTCAAGTCCTTCAAATTATCCATTAGTAGATTCTTGAAGTCATTGGCATGTAAATCTTCTTGCCTGCTGATACGTAGTAAGCCAATGTTGACTTCTAGTGGCAACACCGTCTCTTGGCTGTATACTAGCTGATAAAGAGAAACCTTAGTCGCTCCATGATAGGCAATCCGATAGGCCCATAGTGAATCCAATAACGTCATGTGCCACGTCCTTGACTTCTCATCTATTTTTCTCTTAATCAATTTAATCAACCTTGTTTTATGATTCAGCATGGCTGTTAGCTTGAGCACAGTAGGGTGATGAGTTTAACACCTTAATGCCCAACTCCTTTGCAAAAAATTGAAATCCCTTCGACACGAACAAGATTCCTTGATCAGTTGTTATCGTTTGAGGAATTCCAAATCTGTATATGATATGCTCTTTAATAAAGCCGATAGCTTCAACAGTTGTAACCTTCTTTAAGGGAATAGCTTCAACCCACTTACTAAAATAATTCGTAGCCACCAATATGTATTTATGCCCTTTAGACGATGCATGATATATTTGGTCGATTATATCAATTTCCCAACCTCTAAACGGCCAAGGTTTGATTTTGGGGTTCATAGCCGATGCTGGAGCTAACTGAACATTGCTAAACATCTGAAATCATGACATCATTTATAGTACCTAAAACAATCCTTCATCATCGGCCAGAAATATCCGATCCTCCTGATCAACCACTTCATTTCGTGAGCCAATTGGTGTGTACCACAGATGTCCTCATGAACTTCTCCTACGACGACTTTAGCTTCCTCTGTACTGAGGCATTTCAACGGTATCCCTTTCAAAGTCTGATTCTATAATACACCATCGAGCAGCACATACTTCAAAGCCCTTCTTTTCAACTTTTTATCTTTAGAACTAGAAGGATTTTGCAAATACCCGATGATTTCTTGCCTCCAATCGGCTTCTGTCACTGTGACCTCTATTATGTCCTTTAGCTCCATCATCTTCGGACAGAACTTTCTCCTTTCCCTTCTTTGATACTTCAATGGTATTGACAGGGAAAGGTTTCACATCCACTTGCACAGCGCTCTTGTCTTCAAATTTAAGCCTTCCATCTTCAATAGCTAATTGGATTTGCTATCTGAAGATATTGCAATCATTGGTGTTATGAGAATATGAGTTGTGCCACTTGCAATATCTTTTCTTTTTGATCACTTCTGGTGGTGACGGTAATACATGACCCTCAGGTAATTAGATGTGATTTTCTTGAAGTAATAAATCAAATATCCGATCGCATTTGGTCAAATCAAACGAATACTTTACTTCCAATCGGCTTTTGGATGGTTTAAGACAAGTGCATACCAGCTGTTTCTTGTTCCCCTTAACCCACTCAGCTACGTTAATATCTCTAGGATCTTCATCAGTCGATTCTTCATCATCTGATACATAGTTGATGTAACTGATTTTGCTATCGGCCTTCTTGAATTTGTTCCTGAACTTTTATTCTCTACGAATCCGCTTTCGTGAGTTGATACACATTGAGCCAGACTACTTAGATCTAGGAATTCTTGTCCACCAAACTTTCCCTTGATATGTGGTGGCAGGCCTTGATATGAGAGATCGGCTAGCTGTGCATTTGGCAACACCACGTTATACTACCGATTTCATATGTCCCTGACTCGCTTGATGTAGTTATTAACCGATTCCCCGTACTTATATCGGACTGTGTTGAGATTAGATATCCTTAATTCTGTGTTGTCATTGAAAAAGTACTCGTGGAATCGGCTTTCCAAGTTGGCCTAGGAGTTGATAAAGTTGGCGGGTAAGAAGTAAACCATGTGAACGCCGGTCCTGATAGAGACAATGGAA
Organism: Olyra latifolia; assembly: GCA_036346145.1. NCBI lineage: Eukaryota > Viridiplantae > Streptophyta > Magnoliopsida > Poales > Poaceae > Olyra > Olyra latifolia. The sequence goes on from CM070533.1 coordinate 14,721,351, forward strand.
AGAGTCTCACATGATGGTGATCGTATCGGCCTCCTTCTCCACATTAAGCAAGGAATCGGCCAATATGCTGCATAGTTGAAGCCGATTCGTCGCCAGAGAATTTGGTGAAGATTGGAACTCTAAACCCCATGGGGAAATCGTATTGATCCATCCAGTCTAGGTATGTTTTTCTATATCCCATAGACTTCCCTTTCGGTTGAATTCCAAATTGATCCCTCAGAATAGTAGCAATTTGATCAGCTATGTTGCCGATTGAGGAGACGTTCTTCCATTATCAGCCAGCTGCCCCCCCTCCCCACAGTGTCGAGTAGATATGTCCACTGAGGGAATTGTCTGCTCCCGATGTGGAGTGAAGATAGTTGGGCGAGCCGGTGTCAGCTACGTCTTTGCAGGGTCATACCCTCAATATGACTCAACATTAGCAGCTGTGTTCCTCGTCCATGGTTTGGGAGCCACCGGTTTAGCTGATGTATATGAGTATTGAGGAACATGAGTTTGTACTGGCGTTGGGTCGGGAATTGGTATCAGCCTAATACTCGACTTCTTTGAGTCGTTGGAACTATAGTATGCTTGACTCGACATAGTTTGTGTCTAGTATGTCTATCTCATAGGCGATGGAGGAGGAGTCGATATACTGCTTTGGAAGGGCGTTCTTAGGTGCCTAGGTTTGAGGATTTGGTGAGAACAGCGATGATCTGGTCCTTGTTGGGTATGAAGCCTAGAAATCGGTGCGCAGAAGCATAGGCATAGGCCCATTGTAATAGCCCATTTTGGGCCCTTTTAAAATTTTTTGCAAAAATTTCAAATTTTGGTTTGCATTTCATATATTTAGTATTCACAATCTGAAATTTCCAAAACTTTTAAAATCAAGATTCTATAAGAAATGCAAAATCCTTACTAATGTCCAAAATTATATTCTAATTTCAAAACCAGCTTGCTTAACCTAATTAAAATGTTGGAGTGAATTCTCAAAACTTAAATTCAAAAAATTGAATTTAAACCTATTTATCTCCTTAGAAAAAAATTATAAATTTAAATCCAAACTACATAGCAACTACACCTTTCCAATCAAATTCAAACCTTTAATTGCTAGTCCAAATTTTAACTTGATATAAATTTGGAATTTGTATTTGCAAACTAAAATACCAAATCCATTATTTTCAAATTAATTATTAATTAATTCCTTACCTTATGTTTTGCCCTATTTCAAATTTTAAATTCAAAATGTTCCAAAAAATATTTCAAATCCTCTTGGGCTCATTAGCTCGAACTAACCCATTGGGCCCAAACCGGCCCAGCCCATCCTCTCTCATTCTCTCCCTCCCTCCCTTCTCTCCCCCTCTTCCATGGTAGATGCGCCATGTGCATCCTGTCTGCGCATAGCACGCCCTACCCGTGCTGCTGGCGCCCCAACCCGTCGCTAGCGTCGCTTGCTCCACCCCCTCGTGCCCTAAGCTTGTCTTGCCGCAACCGCAGCTCCGCCGTGCACGACATCATTGTCGCGCCGCACCCTCGAGGCCCCCACCACAGGAGCAGCTTCCCCCTCCCTCTCGCAGCTCACATTGCCCCCTTCGCCATTTCTACCGGCGTTCCCCGAATTGCCCCCTTTTGGCTCACCAGCGACTCGGTAAGCCCCCAGTTAATTCCTTGCGCCCAGAGCACCTTCAAGTGCCCCTCTTCACTTCCTTTCACTCAATTTTGGGCAGGAAACCCTGGAGCTCCCTGGCCACGACGCCCCTGTCCCGGCCACCACCACCACCCCCACGGTGACAGCTCACCGTCGTGCTTCCCTGATCGCGTCGACCCCTCAGGTAGCTCCCTAGTAGCTCGTAGATGCTCCCCGTGCTAGCGAACTAACCGCCGAACCCTCCTCTTACTGGAGATGCATAGGCCCAGTGGCTCCTTCTGCCCGCGCACTTGGCACCGTCGTCCTGGCTCGCTGCAAGCGAAGTCCGACCAGGACATCCTAGGTCTCCTCTAGCCCAACCCGTTTTGAGAATGAACCACTAGGTTAGAGTATCGTAGCGCCGCCTAACGGTCGCCGAGGTCTCACCAGAGTTCGACCGGAGAGCCTCGCGCACGTGCCTGCCTCTCACTGAAGGGTGGGACCACGCTGTCAGGAGGATTAAGTTTAAATCTTGCATGTTTTATCTTAAATTGTCATTGATAGGTGGGGCCATGACCCCATGAGTCAGTATTAGTGAAGGCGTATTGTTTTAGAATACGCGTTCCCCGTAGGAAGATGCCCTTGGGAAGGCATCTCGGACTCGAGCCCTCCAGTGGGCCAACTAGGCCTCTTCGCAGGTCGACTCGTCCTGGACCGCCCTTGCGCCACTTTCAGCCCAAGTCCATTAGGATTTTTAGCCTATTTCCTATTTTAAATAATTTAGCACCTATTTATGATTTTCTAAAAATATTATTTCAACCCTAAAAATTATGAAAAAATTGTGACAAATACTAAAAAAAACAAGCTGAATCTAATAAAATTATAATATTGAACAGTAAGCCATGCTTAGCTTCTGTAATAATTTTAAAGCTTTATTTCCCAATTATGAAAAAGAATATATCTGTTTATTAAATTATTAAATGATATTTATAAATCATGGTAAAATTTTAGGACACCTTAAATATATTTTACGATTTACTATAAATATTTGGACATTTTTAACCTGGCCATAGTATACTATACACTATTTAGAGTTTTAAAAACCTTTTTTCCACTGATAAATTAATAACTGTATTCCCTTACGAATTATTTAAAATATCAACTGAACTTTAAAATTTCACAAAAATTTACAAAAACCTTGTTAACTCAAAAACTAATTATTAAAATTATTTAACCTATTCTATGATATAATAATATTGCCTTATTAAATTGAAAACCACTAAATGCCTTTAAATTAATATTTAAGATATCAAAAATAATTTCCAAAGCTTAATTTACCAGAAAGAAAAACAATAACTATAGGAAACTATGGCATATTATTCATGTCATGTCGATGATTCGTAAAACCCTAGTCTCGATGTTAGACTCTTCCCGTGCAGACATGCATCATATGTGTTGCCTGCATATTTATATTTGGCTTTTATTGGAGTAGACATCAAGGATAATGAAGGAAGGTTCCAGGACACCAAAGAAGACCCCCAAGCCTCAGGACAAGGCGAGTTAACATCCAGTTAGAACATATTGGTACCCAATTTTTCAAAATATTTCATTTAAATTATCAAAATTGCATGCTCTTTAAATTATGAATGCCTACTTGTTAATCATGATATATCATGCCCTGTCATTACTTGATATTGCTCTACTATGAATGATCTAGTCTTGATGATATCATTCCTCATTTGATTTAACAATGATTGCCTTGATGATCACCCTTATAGCCTTGTTGTGTTGGAATAAAATATTTTAGATTCTTAAGTCTGGATTAAAACTGCTTAGACATTACTCAGGTCTAATTAATAACTTTTAGGCTTAGTCGCCTTAGGAACGGTGAACCGACATTCACCGAACATGATTTTACATTAAAACTTAGACATGAAACTTGGGTATGGCTTGTCATTGTGGTTGAGATTATGATAGTGGATGTGGTCCGACATGTGGTTAAGGTTGATCGGAGTAGCTAAGGCTATGTGGTGTGGAGAAGAGGGCTATTGGTTCACATACGGTGCAGAGAGGAGCACGGAGTAACGCGCGTAGATGTCAAGCGCTGCCACTTGTTTGCAGAAGGTGGTTCTGACACATCGTGTGCGCGGCACATGGAGGAACGATAGTAGAAGAAGGGAGTAATTATTAGATTAGCGTGGACTGGCTAGATCCGAGACTCTGAGGGCGGACCAGACAGACGTCCAGAGAGGCACGTATTGGGAAGTCACTGACCAGTTGCTTGTGGGAATTGGTTCCTAGCACCACAACGCATTGCCATCGCGTGGTAATGCGGATGTGGGGCCTAGTGGTGGCGAGAGCGCACCATAGCAAACCCTAGCCCAAGGGAAGGACATCATCATGTCGTCATCCGCGGAATGATCTGGAGTGCGATGTGCGAGAGCCATGACTCTAGGGTGGGCTTGGCAGCCCAACTAGGGAAAAACGGGCACTTCATGGGAGTGTGATCCTAGCGTGTTTGCCTAACATGGAAGATGATGGTGGGAGTAAGGTGGAAACCTAGCGTAAGTTTGGGAGAATGTTTGGAAATAAGAACACAAACATGAAACCTTGGTTATATGAACTTTGGTTCAAAACTTCCTACATTATAGGCTTTGGTTATAAAACTTGCTTTCCGCAAACTCAAAACAACCCCAGCCTTTCCGTTGAAGCATCTATCACTAAATGCATTAGGTTGGGTGTTAACTTGCAAGTGCGGTTTGATTGTGTACTTACCCTCACACTCACTCACTGTTTAGATGAGGACTGCTTGGAAGACCCGTACACATGTTTTGAAGATGAAGAACAGGGATTTGAAGGCGAAGCCTAGGGCGTTCCTCCATCCTATAGCAGAGATGCATAGTTGTTGGAGCTTACTTTTGTTATATTCTTCCGCTCAAAACTCTGCACTTTCGTTTGGATATTGTAATTTTTGGCCTTGAATGGTTGTATTGTACTATTTGCCATAAGGCAGTAATGATAGCACTAATGTACCGATTATGCTTAAGTAAGCTCAAGTGTAACGATTATGCTTAAGTAAGCTCAATGGTTGTATTGTACTATTTGCCATAAGACACTTAAGTACTTTACCGTGTTATGCTTAAATGATCCGGCTATGCAATGATTGCACTAGTGCACCGATTTAGGGACTAGTGCAAGAATCATTTAGGTGGACCCTCCCGAGGCTACATACCCATGCCCTATCGGTTGAGGAGACGCTGAAGCCGATGTAGCAGTTCTAGCGGCCATTGTAGCTTGAATCTGTGGCTGCTGGCCGATAGTGTATTGCGAATGTGTTGGCAAAGTATGTTCTGGAGTGAACAAAGTGTCATTGGCAACCATCTCATGAGCTATCTCCTTGGCGCTATTCATGATCACTAGGCTAAGAGTAGCAATGAAGACCGACGATTGATTCGCCATAGCATGATGAACAAACGAGTGTACTATCTCCGACACTTCTTGGGGAGTTACTTCGTATTGAGTCTTGGTAGGATCGATCACCTTCGAGAGTTCCCCCTTTTGCACTATGTTTCTATGTCGGCTCTTCTGGAAAGATTTGAGATAAGCACGCCTTACTTCTTCCATCCACGTAGCCATGTCCTAACGCTGTTCTTCAGTGAGATCAGCGTCGGTCACTTGATGATATGGTCTTCAAAAATATTAGTCCGATCTTGGTGACCGGTTATCATATCCCACTAGGTGTGTCAAAAGGTGTGTTGACACCGAAAGTTGGTTTCAGCTAAACACACGTGAGATTACCTCTTGTTGCTAGTGGAAAGTGTGTGTTTTTAGAGAGCCCTCCCTCACTCATGCACACGAACTCCCCTTATATACTCCGGGGCTGGCTCGGGCAAGCGGTGTGGGGATGTTACATTAATGACACTGGCTACTGTAGCCACTATCCTTTCTTGGTTTCTTCATCCGTACCGCCGTCTGCGGCGCCCGTCTGTCAGAAGGACAACTTGCGTGACGAGGGAGGCGCTGACCGCCGCCTCCTGCCTTGCCTCGGGCAATCTGGTGAGCAGGAACAATCATGCCACCAGAGGGTTTTATGCGCCTGGCCACGCCCGGTCATTCGCATTTAATGGCCTCAATCCAGTGCGATCTAGGAGAAGACTTAGAGATGAAGCCTTCCCTTTCTCTCCATCGTGCGCGTCCAAAGCTGATTGACAGCGGGGCCCTAACACCCCTAGCCTTGTCAACCCGACCACATGTCTGATCGTCGCTCGACGCAGGGCGATCGTCCACCGTTCACCGGCGGATCGTGCTTGAGCCAGCGGCGCGAGGCTGATCGCCCGCTTTGCTTTCGCCGGCGACCGTGTCCTACATGTCGCCCGATAAGGAGGCCTGCACCCTTTCGTTCACCACGCGACAAGCTAAATCCTTTGGCAATAAACCTTTCCTTTTAACCCCTATGCCTGTGGTCCCCATAGCAGCGGTGGAGAGCCACCACAGTGTAGAATACTGCAACAGTAGCCGGGCCGCCTAAGTGCGGCTGATCCTTGGAGGACTTGCAACGTCTTCTTTGACCCTAACACGACCCAGGGCGGGGCCTACCATTTGCGCGGGCAACGACCTACTCCTCTCTACTTCCGCCATAACTTCTTGGAAACCGCCGCTGCCGTCGCGCACGCGGATCATGGTCGGCGAGCTTCTCACATCCCTACGCGCGGCAACTGAATCGTCCGCTCCTCGCCTACAAATAGACGCGGCTGCCGTAGCTATTTCTTCCTTTCGCTCCCGTTGCCAAAGTGTTTTCCTGCTTTCCTGTGCCCCTTGCTCTCGCCCAACTCTTTGACCACCGTAGCGCCGCTTCCTCGCGCCACCACGGCACCGCGTCGTCAACCCACCGGGATGGCACCTCCGTTGCTCTTCTCCACCGTCGATGACTAGCGGGTGGAAGGTCTCCTCATTCTTGCGGGAGGCACTTTCGATTCATGCGAACCTTTGTGATGGCTAGGTGCCGCTCCGGCGAGATCGTCACCTTCATCTAGGCGCTCCTGGCGGGCCTGGTCCTGCCCTACTCCGAATTTTTCTTCACTTTCCTCCACTTCTACCACATCCAGCACCTCCACCTTACCCCCAATTCCATCCTCGTCCTCTCCACCTTCGCCTACCTCTGCGAGATGTTCGTGGGGATGGCGCCGAACCTGCCGCTCTTCTGCTACTTCTACACCCTCCGCGGCTCCACTGACGGTGGCGCGGTGGGGAGCTGCCACTTCCGCCTCCGGGACGACTCTGCCTCCTGCTACGTCCCATTCCAGATGAAGACCAACTGGAAGGTGTGGTGCAGCGAGTGGCTGTACATCGACGACGATAGAAGCATTAATGTCCTGGAGGTGTCGACCGAGCCCGCCGAAGCCAACGATGACTAGGGCTCCCTCGTCGAGACTTCGGCGAACCGGACCATGGTGGCATCGTCAGCAGACTACGCCGCCAATTGGCGAGGCGATGGTCGCCAACTTCCTGACTCGGCGGATCAGCCCACTGCGCCGCCGCGTCCGTCTGGCTGGCGATTACCTGCGGCGACAACGTGACCCGCCGCATCCGGTAGTAAGTTCTCCTTCTTCTTTACGGTTGGCTCCGTGTCCAACCTCATTCTTGAATCTTGCATGCCCTTGCGGTGGCGGAATCTAGCTCCCACCACGCTAGACTTCGTGGGCGATGAAATTTCTTCTTGCCGACTCAAATGCAAGTGAGTTCGTGGGCGCTGGCCTATCTGCACTCTGGAGCCTGCGGAGCAGCTTCGGATCGTCGTGTCCTCCCGCCACTGGACTCCACGGGTCGTTCTGACCTTGACCCATGGCTCCGTGATGATCGAGGGCCAGGCGCCCGTCGGCAGATGGGCTTAACAAGCAATGCCGACCGGATGCTCGAACCGGGACGAAGGACCGGACGCGGCTCCAACTCCCACTCCAACTTCCATCGGCATTGCCGATGGGTCTTCTTCTGACGCCGCTGCGCCCGCCGGTGAGAAAGCCTTGGCGGCGCCGCTTTGCTCGTCTCCAACACTGTCTTCTTGGCGTCCTTGCCACCGGCACCCGCTGCGCCGGCAGTCCCTCCGGCGGTTCCGGCATCGGCGCCCGCGCCATCCACCGCCGGCCAAAAGGTCGATTGTGGGGTGGCGGCCCGCTCAAGCGGGCTCGTGCTTCCTCGCCTCCTCTGACCGGATTCCACCTACAGTGTATGTCTTTTCATTTTAAACTGACCTACTTTTGTGCTCGCCCGAGCCAACGCGTTGTTCTGTTGTGCTCAGGCCGAACACCCGTGGCACCCTAGACACCCAGGGGACCACGCCGCTAGTCGCCGTAGAGACGAACTCTGTCCCGGAGTCTTCGCGCGCCTAGGAGGTGGCCTAGGGCGCCGCCGACTGTACCAGAGTCGCCGTCAGCTCCGTCACGATTGTGCCCCGCGACTACTCCGCCTAGCTGACAAAGCTGGTCATCGAGCTAGGCCGGCTGCACATCTCGCTGCGGATCTGCGCCACGACAGCGCCCGCCGGAAACCTAGCCTATGGCCAGACAACAGCGTTCTTCGCGGGAGGCTGGCGGGAGAAAAGCGGAGAAAATCATTGCTCGCTCGAGTCTAAGCGGCGAGGCGAAGCGAAGGGCCTTGAAGAAGGCATCTTGGCGGCGGCACAAGGCGAACTACGCCGCGCTATGCACAACTTCACCGTGATGCTCCGCCTTCCTACCGCCGCATCGCTGGGAGCCTGCGGCTGCTAGGGTGGAGCTAAATGAGCCGTTGGAGCCCACGGCGATGCAGTACGCCCTTGGCGTCACTCGCGTCGCCGAGGCTCTCGACGGCCTTCTTGCTGCCTTGTCCGACTTGTTCGCCCGTGAAAGAAGGGCCTCCGTGGCTGCTGCCGCCGAGTATGTGTTGGCCTGCTGCGACAGCCGAAACCCCTCCTTTGACCCCCGGGCAACCGTCGCCGGGATGGAAGGAATCATGGCCCAGGCGCAAGCACGCGTGCACGAGGCCGCGTAGTACGTGGTAGGGCTGATGAAGATAGAAGCCCCGCCCCTCGACACCGTCGTGGAGAAAGCGGCCAGGGGCGGCCATTTGGAGTCTGTCGAGGTTTCCGACGCCGAGTGATGGCGCGGCCGGCGGTTTATCAAGCTTCTTTCTTTTTGTTTTGTTTTTTGTTTATTTCAGCAATCATGTACATATATCCATTCACGAACTTAATGAAATCGTCACCGTTCGCCTGTGGCTGGATACTTTATAATTGTGCATGATCGTGTGTCTGCATGACTTGGCGCCTGGCGGCCAGCCACCGAGCTTGCCGCGTGCCACTCTAGGGTGACCGGGCGATCAGCCCCTTAGCACTTTAGCCCTTCGTGACTTGTCCTGCCATCACAGATTACCACTCCCACGCGAGCGGGAGTTATTCCATATTTGCGTGAGAAAGCAAGTAGAAATTGCCTAAGTCCTTGTCGTGATGCCGCTAGTTGGTGCGTACTAGATTGTCACTTTTCCGCCACCATCTGGAGTTTATACCCTTGCAATCTCTTGGGATCAGACCACAGCACTTGCATGGTTAAGTTGAGGGTCCTTAGAGGTGGTAGGCGAGCGGTGCTCATGGTGGCACGGTGCCTGCCCGCGTTGAGCACCGTGCGGACTCATCCTCAATTGCCCTTCCTTGCGGAAACCGCGTCTTTGGGCATCCACTTTCTTGTCTTCGCGGCAGCCTCGCTCAAGAGACCACCTTGACTTTCTTGGATGGACGAGCGGCCTTGAGTCTTCATGGGAGGAGCCCCAGGTTAGCGGCGTCGGTTGGCAGCAGCATAGCTGCTCCGACCAAGTCGAGGCTGCTTGTCTGTCTGAGGCCTCTGGTTTGTCCACCTTGATGACGATGGGGCCGCGGGGCCCCGAAATCTTCACCACCATGTAGGCATAGTGGGTGGTGCCATGAACTTGACCAACACCGGTTGGCCAAGTAAAGCATTGTATGGGAGGTCGAAATCAGCAACCTCGAAGTCGACTAGCTTTGTACGATAATTGTCCTCGTCCCCAAAGGTGACAAGGAGGCGAACTCGCCCTAGGGGCATTGACTCGGCCCCCGGAATGACTCCATAGAACGAGGGAGCAGGCAATAACTCCCATTCCGGAATTTGTAGCGCCTGAAACGCCTTGGAGGACAGGAGGTTGATGGAGCTCCCTCCATCCACCAACACGCGCCCAAGCTTCTCGTTTCGAACCGTGGGCGAAACCACGATCGGAATGTGCCCTAGGCAGGCAGTGCTCTCGAGATGGTTGGCCCGATTGAAGGTGATCGGCACCTCCGACCACTTCAGCGGCCTGCTCGCCCTCGGGCTTGGTTCTGCGGCGCAGACCTCCCTCATCAGCAGCTTGTACTGAGTGTTGGAGGCATAGGTGGCCAAACCACTATGGATGTAGGCCACCATGTGCTCTATCCGCTGGAAGGCCAGCGTAGCGGGGTAGTCGTCCTTGCCGTCTCTAGGAGAGCGGCGCTCTTTGAGCCGCTTCTCCACTATCTTGCTCACAACCTGACAATCGGCTAGGTCATGAGCGTTAGACCGGTGGATGGGGCAATAACCCCTACCCCCCTTTTCCACACGACGGTCGTCACACCAATCGCGGCGGTCTTCACGCTATGGCCGGGTGTCCTTCTACTCGCGCTCGGCGGCTAGGACCTGCTCGGAGTCCGTCGTCTTGCGCTTCTTCTTCTTCTTCTTGTCCTTGGAACCATAACCCTTGGAGGTTTTGGCCTCGCCTTCGTTGTGGCCACCTGCTTGCTCGGAGGACCGGTCCCAAGCCTCCGCTTCCCGAGCGCACTTGTGCGCCAGGGAGAAAAAAATCCTCAAGTCTCCTTTTAGTTCTCACATTTACTCTTCTGTATTTATTTCTTTGTTGTTGTTGCTTGTGTTTTTAACTCTTGTTCTTGCAAGCTTGTTGATTAATATTATGAGGCTAATTCAACTTTAATCGTAAAAAATTTTTAAGATTGCTTATTCACCCCTCCTTTAGACCATCGATTCTATTTTCAGTCTTCAGAATATACGAGTTGCCAGGAACCAATCGGCTTACACGTATGGACCTTCCCACGTAGGTAACCATTTCCCATAGCGATTATACTTCGAGTCGATGGATAACACCGTTTTCCAAATTAGTTCAGCTTCCTCGAATGTCTATACTACCCTCTTGTTATAATGCCTAGCAACTCGTGCTTTGTTTTCCTCAATCTGCTCTAATGCTCTAAGCCGATGCTCTCAAGGTACATTGGTCTCCTTGAGTATTTTATCAAGAGATTCACTTTCTACTTTAAATTTAGCCATGTCTTTGTTTAGATAAGCAATTTTATCCTTTAGCAGCAAGTTTCCTTAACCAGGTCACTAGCACAATTTGCTATTCCACAAGTTCCATTAATACTAAAGTTTACTATATACATCATTAGTTAAATTTAGGAACCAAAGTGAAGTTTCTATGTTGCTACATGGTGTTTCACAAGTGTCCAAGGCTATATTATGAGCACCATCAACTGTGTTTATTAAATTACATTTCACACTAACCTCACAAGATTGAACTAGATGAGACTCATGTTTATCAAGATCAACGATGTCATAATCTAAATTCACGTCATGTTTAGCATTGTTGTTATATTGAGTGAGAAGTAACCCATCATCATTCTCCAAGACTTCATTTTTCAATCAAAGTTTGAAACTCATTAGTCATGATAGCATGCATTTTATTAAGAGTTTTAAACTTTGACTTCTCTTTAACTAGATCATGATTAAGATTATCAACTAAGGTAACAAGCTCATCATAAGAAAGGTTGGGATTTGTTACCTTGCCCTCTTTAGCCATAAGACATATGGGTGGTTGAAGAGGAGAAGGCACAGATTCTTCAATTGCAAGATCGGCCAGGCCACCTATTCTTGAATCATCATCGGTGGTCACTTAAGCTTTGTTCATCCATGACCATCCCCAATGAATGCTCTTTTTATTCCTTTCTTGTTGAACTTGGTGAATCTCATCTTCTTTGTGAATGTTTTCTTCCTCATAGCCTTATGATATTCCTTTTTTTGATCTTCATCACTAGCCTTGCTCTTGTTCTTCTTCTTGTCACAATTTGCGGCTATATGTCCATTCTCTCGGCATTCATATCACTGAATCTCAGAAAGAGACTTCTTCTTGTATGACGGAGGTATAGACTTCTCTTGATCTTCACGAACACTAAGCCTCTTGAGAAGTGTCTTGGATCGACGCTTGATAACAATAAGTTCTTGAGCATCGCCTTCAATGTTTCCTACATCACTATCTTCACTATCATCATCACTCTCAACGGTGGTCTTCTCTTTGGTCTTGAGTGCAATGCTCTTCTTCTTGATGAAGAGCTCCCCTTTTTCCTCAAGACGCATTGTGTGAGAGGTGGTTATTGACAAGAGTGCTGTGGGTGTCATTGTCCGAAGCTCTTGGCTGTTGTGAGAATAAGTGACCAAAGCATGATACTCTGAGAGCAAAACCTTGACCATCTTTCGACAAATCTCAATATTTGAGAGAGTTTGTCCCTCACTCTTAAGCTCATTGATGTGAGAATTCAATCTAAAGAACATGACATAACGTTTGCATTATGGAATATTTTAATATCATCAAATTTACCACGAATAAGATACATTCTCTCCTCCATCACATCGGCGTTTCCCACATGAATTTCATTATGGGTCGTCCAAATTTTGTGAGTAGAGGACTAAGGCAAAACAACAAGCATTCTTGGTTGGCACATTAAAGTGCTTATGCTTCGCCTCCACCTCAGTGGGAGCCAACGGGTTTTTCAGTTCGGCATAGCCAGCCTCACATGCAATCTACACATCGTAGCTCAAAGTTTCAAGGTAACATTGCATCCTAACCTTCCTATAAGTATAGTTTGTACCATCAAAGATAGAAGCCTTAGCAACAATTTTGCTAGACCCCTCTCTAACAATCTTGTAGCGGTTAAGCTGTACCAAGAGCAACGATGCTCTGATACCACTTGAAAGGATCCAAGAGCCAAGAGAGGGGTGAATTGGCCTAACGTAATTTTTAAGATTTTGTGGTTTGCTTTTATATTTAATTTTAAGATTAAATTTTTCTACTACTAGAAGGAACTAAACAAGGACAATCAAACTAGAGCATATACCAAAGATACGAGTGAAAGATTGCAGCATAAATGCATGAAGTAAAGGAGATAGGGGACAAGGAATTTTTTCCTGAGGTTTAGAAAAGGCTTTCCCTTTCTTTATTTTTCATTGGAGCATTCTTTAAGAAGAGGAGTATCGCTTCAATTTTACTCGGGTAGTCATTCATTGCTCCGGTAGGTAGACTCCGACCTTCACAATGACTTGAAGTCTCTCACAAGCTCCTCCTTGAGAGATCGCTAAACACCAACTCCAAAAGTAAGAAACTTCAGTAATAAGCTCGAGATAATTTGATCTTGCCGGACTAACCCTTCCATGGAAGCACATAAGGAGACATGACACTCAAGCTCTCATGAACTCATTCTAAGATAGAAACCCTAGTTTTTTTGTGGCTCTCACTCAAATGAACTCTAGGATCTGTAGTGATTTAGCACAAAACAAAGGGTACCCTAAGTCCTTATATAGGCCACACTAAAAAACTAGCACTTGGGACCTATTTCAGCACAGGCCCTGTTGGGGCCGTATGGTACGGCACGCGGAGATCCCGTATGGTGCGACCTGCCTAGAACATATGGAAGCTGCGACATAGCCCTCCCAAAAACTTACTAGACCAGACAGTCCGGCATGCTGTATGGTATTCCGTACCATACGACGTGCCAGAGACGCCCAAACACCTCTTTTGGACATAACTATCCAGCGTCCTATACCATACGATGCACCAGGACAACCAAGACAGACTTACTGGATGAGACCATTTGACGCCCCATACAGTACCTCGTACCATATGGTGCTCTAGGGCAGCCAAGACGGACTTACTGGACAAAACTATCCGGCGCCCCGTACGGTACCCCATACCATACGGTGCGCTAGGACTCCCCAAGACCACTTTCTAGACCAAATAGGACAGGGTGCCATGAGGTACCCTGTACCATATGGCACCCATACCCTAGCAAAGCAACCACGCTAGAACCCTATTGGACCAAATCGGACAGGTATCATCTGGTACCCCGCACCATAAGGCACCCATGTCCTAGAAGCAGTAAGATAGACAAAAAGGCTCTAGAATCCATCTAGACCTAAGTCAAGTGTGCTTCATAGACAGAATCTAATCCAAACACATTAGAAACAACTCAAACCCCTAAAAAAATAGAGCAAATACATAAAAAGCCCCTAGAGAATCTAAATGTACCCTTCTCAATGCCTGTGTTCATCCTAATTCATCCTTAGCCTTGACGTTATCTTAGCTTTGCCAATTGACGATGTATCCATTGTCATCATTACTAAAACTTCACCAAAGTCTTACACATATATAGAGGGTCTCTGAACCTTACAACTTACACATATATAGAGGGTCTCTGAACCTTACACCCTAGTTTGGAAAATCAAACATGATTGTCATAAAAAATTCCAAGAAAGAAAGGGGAATCAAACCCTTTTGCAAATTTCTTGCCCAATTTCACTGAACTACACTAATCTGCAAAACAAATTCACGAAATTAGACCACTAATCTTTGCCTTAAAAGAACATAAACAAAGAAGAATTAAAATGAAATAGTACACGAGAAACTGCACAGATCTTGCAAGGACTCATTTGTTGTTCCAATTTAATCCAATGCCACAAACACCAAATAAAAAAAACAAAAGAGAGATGCAGGGGACGAATGGGGCACTAGGTGTGCAGCTATAGGAGGTTTCCCTCTGCCGTGTGCCTCGATCGATAGTGCCCTCCTGGCCGATGATGTGGAGGCAGCGGCTTCCATGGATGGAGACGGTGGAAGGCAAGTCAGTGGCTAGAGCAGGGCAGCGGCTCGAAGAAAGTGGCGAGGAGGAGGAGCGAGGATGGAGGGCGATGGTTGAGACAGTTGTCATGGCTTGCTTGTTATGTACTAGCTCGTGGGCTTTGTTGGGCAAGCTAGTGGGTCAGTGTCCTCATGTTTGGAGGCTATGCAAACAACTGGCTCGAATGAGCCTAACGAGCGGCTCGAACTCGTCTCGAAAATCGTCGAGCTTAAAGTAGACCTGATTATGGGTAGTCTAGCCTGGACTCAGCCCAATTTTTTTAGGATAGACCGGGTCGGACTTGACCATGGAGCCGGGATAGGGCTTTTGCTCAACAAAATTTTACATGTAAACTGCGGACTGGGCTGTCTGGCTTTGGGTTTTTGGTTGGGCTTTTGGGCTGTGCTTAGGCTCAAGAGTGCAGAAAATAAATCGGGTCAGGAGAGGCTGCAGAGCACTGGTCCTTTTCAAGCCTAGCCAAAACCTGGCCCGAGCCGGGCCAAGGGGTGATTAGGTCCAGCCGAAAGGCTAGCTTGACTTGGTCTGTTTCTACTTCAAGCCGAGCCGAGCCTCTCCGAGTAGAGTCGAGCGTAAGCCGAGCCATGTGCCTCGAGCTTTTTTTTTTCCAGCCGGCGTTAGACGCATCCTACCGCCCTCCCATCGCCGTTGCACTCACTACCTACACCACCGCCTAGACCTGAACAGCGAGCAGGCAAGGCAGGCAGGTTCGGGCTTTTGGTCCGGTTCATTGTCTGACAAGGGTCTAACGAACAAGCAGTGGGGTCTTGGCCTAAGCGCGGTTCGCATAGTGAACCGGGCCAAACAGGACCGTCCCGATTTGGTCAAAATAATATATAAAAATAAGAAAATGATTATATTTAATAAATATGTGTTATAAAATAAAGAAATAAATTATATATTAGAAAAAACATATATATATATATAAATATATATACACTGGACCTAACCGAATCAGGCCACCACTATATGAACAGAACTATATATATAGTGAAGCTAAAGGACACCTAGGTGTGCTTTAGTTAAAGGACGCCCACTTTTATATTGCGCCACGTGTCCCCCTACCCTTCCCCACCTCTCCCATGTGTGCAGCCTCGAGCAGGGCCGATATAGTAAATCTGTGTATCCATTGTTGTAAAGTTGCACATAGAAAATAGTAAAAATATTAACGAACAAAAACCGGACAAAACTAATTCATGTGCATGCACAGGTGCATTAATGATGTGATTATTTTTCTTTTTTTTCACTTTTGCCGTTGACTGAGAGCTCCGATTAACAAACCGTTTTCACATACATGTTTTTAACATTTTTTTTAACAAAACTAGACCGATCATGCATATATATTTTTTTAGTAAAGTGATTTACTATACCTTACAAGGAGCTTTGCTATAATCTGAAAACACATCTAATGTTTCATTTTAATCATGTTCGGGTCCTAGTAAAATTTCCTATAAAGTATAGTAAACTAATTTACTATAAAAAAAATATGGCAAGACCGTTCTATTTTGTTGAAAAAATGTAATGAACACAAATATGAAAAAATGTAATGGCACAGGTGCATTAATGACGTGATTGTTTTTCCTTTTTTTTTCAATTTGCCGTTGATTAGGAGCTCCGATTGATACACCGTTTTCACATATGTATTCTTGATATTTTTTCCAATAAAACAAGACCGATCATACATGTATATTCTAATAGTAAAGTGGTTTACTATTTTCTCAGGACAAATTTACTATAGCATACACTATATCTTAATAAGAAGCTTACTAGAATTTCGAACATAACTAATATTGCAATTTTACAATGTTCGGACTCTAGTAAATGTTGTTATAAAATATAGTAAACCACTTTACTATAAAAATATATATCGCAAGATCTGTCTAGTTTTGTTCGAAAAAATGTAACGAACATAAATATGAAAACGATTTATAAATTGGATTTTTCAGTCAAAAGTTATTGCGAAAATACAAAATAAAATTTGGTAAAAATGCTCACGTCATCGTCCACCACGTGGCAAGTGGATAGGCTTGGGGAGCAAGCTGACTCAGATTTATTTCGTGTTTACTATAATTTTTTAGAAAGTTTACTATATCTAATACGCATCTTTACTATAATCGCGTCTGCCGGAACCTGCGCACGGGAAAGTAGTGGAGGGGGCTAGGGTGGACACGTGGCAGCCTATAAACGTGGGTGTTCTTTAGTTAAAGAACACCTAGGTGTTCTATAGTCTTTATCTATATATATATATAAACACCGGACATAACAAGAATCGGGCCACATTATATGAGCCAGAACTAAGGAAATAAACATATAAATATATATTTAATGAAATATTTATATATATATTTAAACCGGACTGAACCGAACCAGTCCAACATTATACAAACCGAACCGAGCCAATCTGCCGGGTCAAAGACTCGGCTCAAATTTGATTCCGTTTAATAAATCAAGCTGACCTAGTTTGTTGAACGGTACGAATTGGCCTGATTCGTCCTACTTGAACCGGCCACCTGTGCTAGTGCCACCCCTGCACCCGTCTATGTCAACACCCGTTACACATATGGATGAGGGGCCGTCCGACGCCCCGTCGGAAGAGCTCCCGTCCGAGGGCTTCCGCTGGCCGTTGGATCTTCCAGCGATATATCTGATCAAAACTTTGTTATTTTTGTTTTTAGACCTCGGCCGGCCCCCGCGTCCTACACACACGCCCCCCCGGCGCCACGCAGCACCCCTCCCTTCGCGGCGGCGGGCGTCCCCGCTGCGGCGCCCGGTCCTCCCGCGGCCGCATTTCATCTTCCCCGCCGCAGCGCTCACCGCCTACGCGGTCGTCACCCCCTGCTCGCTCCCACCCCCCGATCCTCCACACCGCGGTGACCTCTTCTCCCTTGCACTCCCGCCGCGGCCGCAGCTCCGCCCTCTTCCCCTTCCGCGCCGGCTTTCCGCGGCATCAACGCCTCGGCCACTCAAAACCCTAGTTTCCGCCACTGTGGTCACCACCTGCGGTTTCTCCCCACGCTCCACATCGGCCTCCCCTCTCCTCCCAGGTTCTCCCCACTGCGGCCTCCCGCGGCCGCATTCATCGTCCCCCGCTGCGCTCCACGCCGGCCTCACCTCCCCTCTTAGATCCTTCCCATCGCCTCGCGGCTTTTCCCCCTTCGCTTCAACATTTCAGACATCCAGGTTTGGTTCTTCTGCCTCCTATACCTCACAAATCCCCCCTCCTAGGTTGCCTTTGTAGAGATTTCTTGTTTATCTAAACGAGTATTTTACTTTCCCTCTCTCATCTGTGCATAAACGCCATGCTTGGATAGGCTTACTGGTGTATGTTGAAATAGGCCTTTTATAGGGTGGAGTTGTTTGAATAAACTCTAATTTTTAATCCTGGTGTTATTCAGTGAAATATCTAGACATTAGTCAATAGGCATGCAAGGTTTGTGAGTCGGAAAGTCGAGTCGCCAGGGTACTGACTTGCCGACCTAGTCGTGACTAGTTGACTATGAGTTGTTGATTATACTTTCTACTAGAAATACCAGCCTCTACTCATCTACTTCAGTAAAAAAACTAAAGGTGGAGAGGAACCTGGAGGGCTGGAAGAGTACAAGCAGGACCAAGAAGCAGAGGCAAAAGCCACAGAGCAGGACTGCGGCAGTAGGGGCATAGCAGGATGAGCACAGTGCTTGCAAGAACCAAAGATCAGAGCGGGTAGGAGAGGAAGGAGAGAGATCAGAGCGGGTGAGAGAGGATGGGGAGAGATTAGAGCGGGCGGGAGATAGGGAGAGGAAGGAGAGGAAGGAAGGAAGCAGATCAGGAGAGAAAGGAGTACTTTCATGGATGTGGCGGCGTCCGGCAGCGATTTACCAGCGGCGGAGGCGCTGCTTTGACCTGGCGGCAACGGCGGCATCTTTGGGGACTAGTGTTTGCTTGATGAATGAGTCAATGGCTCACCGCACAAATGAGGGGCAGTGGCGTAGGCGCATGGGATGAAAGTGCCAGTGATTTACTACCGTGCGAGCCCAAAAGTGACACTGGTTTGGTAGTTGCCCGACTTGGCAGCCCCAAGTAGCCGTGGCTAGTCGCTGACTAGTTGGCTGGTCACGCGACTAGTGCCGCGAGTCGAGTCGCTGCCACCAACTCAGGATGCTGGACTGACTTGCCGGCTAGTTGACGACTAGCTGCTACTAGTCGCGCAACTTTAAAACAGTGTAGGCATGATGACAGGGTAACTGCTTAATCTCTACTAATAAAAGTGTCTTGTGGTGAGTGCCGGTAATAAATCGTGTTTAAATTTGGTGGGTTGTTATTTGAAAAAAAAATACGTGACGATGAGCTGATAAATCTTTTTCAAATCCGTTGCAACGCATGGGCACACTAGTTAATACAAGATATCTGAAATAATAGGATCTATTTTTTTGGTTGAATTGCCAATCTATTTTGTTTACCCAAAATGTCCCTGTATTTGCAGATTTGCAGTTTGCACTAATATTCACACTTAAAAATTAATTTGCAAATTTGAACTATGTCAGATTCTCCCAGAAAGAAGACTGGACTGCGATAATTGGTTAATCTGTGCCTAGGCATTTTTGATCTGCATATTGAAGGTTTCCTCGCTGATATTTCTGAATTTGCTACCTTCTTCCAACCCCCAAAAAAGGTATCAGTATTCATCTGTGACTTTGGTTGGGTTGCCTTACTAAGATTATGTATGTACTAGGGATTTCAATTCATTGCATTCAGTTTACCTTCTCTTTTATAATTTAAGCTAGATTTGTCCACATGGCATGTACTGTATAGCACATTTCAGTGTTCTTGTAATTGCTGTCAGATGGTGCCTTGATGGTTTGAAAGGCTGCTCAAATTTAGAATATAGCACATTCTCCCTTTCTTTGCCATTTACTTGTAATATTTGCTTCAAATATAAGAGGCTAAATGTTTCGAAGTATGGAGTGCTTTTTAGTTGGTTTTAGTTCAGTTTAATGTGACCAATGTGCACCTATAATATTTTATGAAATAATGCAGTGTCCTTTACACATTGTAGATTCCGAAAATGTTCTTTTAATCTATGAGATTCAGTTATTGTTGTTTCTTCCTTTACCCGTTTAGTTCCTTGGCAAATTATAAATTTAGTATTTAAGCATACATAACATTTTGAGTCCTTGACTTATGATTCTGTTTGTTGAGAAGAAGCAGACTGAATAAAACCTTGACATGTATGTATGCAGTTTCTTCTTTTTGAGGTATTTTGTGACAATTATAGTGCATTAGATATTTAGATTATAGGAAATACTTATAACATTGATGAAACTAAGGCCTATCTATCAAAGAAGAAGAAAAATGATAGTGTGCTCTCAGCATAAAACTTTATTTTGGTTGGATGTGTTGTATGGTAGGCTGGTAGCAAACCTCCTGTGAGCATCTACCTGACATTTTTAATATTTTTTTAAATAGACTTAATTTTAGAAGATGGTTATAGAGAGAGAGGTTACAAGATTGGAAAAATTGATTTCTGATTTGAGATACCTTCTTCATTTGTTGTCAGAAAGAGTCATTATACTGTGAATAGTATATAGAGGCTTATGTGAAGATGGTGCATATACATATTTCATAATGCTCTGGAAAGCAAAGCTACCTTTAGAAATTAAGATTTTTATTTGGTTGGTCTTTAACAATGCTATATTGATTTGGTTGGTCTTTAACAATACTATATTGATTTGGTTGGTCTTTAACAATGATACATTGACTAAAGGCAATCTTTGATGAAGAAAATGACATGGTGATTCAATATGTTACTTCTGCGGTGAAGATGAAAAGTTAAATCACTTTATGTTTTATTGTAATTATACAGAAGTTTCTTAGAGTATTATTAGTCTAGGTTTAGGAGGTGATCAATGCCACACACACTGCCCTAATAATCTAGAACCCTGAATTGATGCTCTCATACCATTTGTAACACCCTGGTCCAAATTCTCTTAGACCCCAGCCCATCTAAGGGGCTGGCCCATGCATGCATAACACCACTCTTGGGCTTTCAGCCTTGCTTGGCCCAAAAGGGTTAACCGGGGGTGCTATGTTTGGTTCATTTGGCATTATAAACTGGTGCAACTCTCTAAACTTGTAAGGTGGTACTATTCCACCACAACCAATCACATGGGCCACACGGGTCCAAATCTCAACGGCCAGGGTATTACACTGGTGTTCAATGAAATATTTGAGTGGAGTGGGGGTGGTTGCTTGGAGCAAGCTATGGGTGTGAGACCGCGAGCTGCACCACCCTAGGTTGGAGTTGGGGACGAGCTCCTATGCTCGAGGACTCAGGAGAGGAGAGAGGGGGAAGGAGAGAGAGTAGAGGAGGAAAGAAGGCGAGGCAATATGGCCATATCATAAAATATGGGCTTTGTATACGCTAAAAGGTGCTTTGAGATTCGCATAGTGGCATAGATCCAATTTTGCTGACTTTATAATGGGAAATTTACAAATACAAACTAAGCGGTGGCTTTTCTCTTATTCCCCAACTCTATAGTGGCATATATCTAATTAACCCAAACTTTTTTTATTTTTCTACTTTGTTTTTTTTTATTTTTTTATCAGCGGAAGTATACTAAAGTGCCATAAGGCCGCATATCCCGAGTTTGCGCTCGAATTTGCAGTGGCATATAGAAAAGGGTTGATTTGTCAGGGTATTTGACATAACCACCATTTTCGCAGTGGCATGTAGCCAATATTCCCTTGTTTTAATGAGAAGAAAATTCTTTCACCTTTGGTTATAGTACACATGGGTATCGTTGTAGCTCTCTTAGTGTGAACCTCCTGTGGATTTTCTCTGTGCTTTAGGAAGGCTTTGGTATTAGCTTCAGAAGGACTGAACTGTCTAGACACTTTATATTTTTCTGTTTGTTTGAATTGAAATGAAGGGCACCCCATTTTTTAAAAAATATCTATCATTTCTTGCTTCCGTTTCAACACATGGGTATCGTACTAGTCAGGTGATATATGGCAAAGTTAGAATAGGATCTTGGTTAGGTACAAGATGTAGGTTTCATTAGGTTCTGAAAAAAAAAACTGGAAGATTTACGCAACACACCAACTTTTTAGTTGTATAGTTCACATTGATGTAAAATTGGCATGTAACTCATTTTGTACTTTGTACAACATCATATTGGTTTTCTAGCCTCGTGTTTATATATATATATATTTTTAACAATGCGTAATATTTGAGATGCAGCAAACGGTGTTTTTTTTTGTAAAATGCTGAATTATTTAATCTGTTATTGTTACATCGAACTTCATAATGTTCATGTGATTCAGATGATGTTTATGCTATATTATTTGCAGGTTTTTTTTCCCAGTAATATAGTCCCTGCGAAAAGATATGGTTTTTTCAGGAATTGAGCGTGCGGGTGGAGATTGCCGCCAAATTTTGAGTAAGGTGGGAGATCATTACCCGTATTAGAGAACCTAAAGTGTATAATGTGTAACTTTATGTTTTTGAAATTCTTTTCATGTCTTCCTGCTTATGTTTCTAAACTTTTTTAATTTATGAATTTTCTTAGGTTGATGGAGTGACAAATATAACTGTGATTGATAATGATGTTAGGGTAGCAGGAGAGCCTCGTGATTGTTTAAAGTACTACGAGGGGTTCGTTCAATATAGTTTCAGTGATGTATCCATCAAGTCGTATATTGTGGCCTTCAATTTATGTGATGGGGAGGATGCTCGTGGGTTGTATAGTCGGCTCATTTTGGTTAGCAGCCCATACATAATGAGACCTCTAGCGCACGGTTCAGGGCTTGGGAGTTATAGTGGGTACACATTTCTTGCATGTCCTCCATTTGTATGGACACTCTCCCAGTTTGTTGTGAGAAGTGACAGAGTTTTTCAGATGATTTACTGAAGATTTTATTGAAATAATTAGGTATGACATATATGTTTTTTTGTTTATTTTTTAACTAAATTTTAATTTGATTTAAGTTTTTTTATATGTATTTGCTACTTGTTTGCTATTTTATAGGAATGTGGTTCGGGGACTTCAAACACTTGATGATCGAGGCTTCTATTGCCCCAATTTAGATGGGAAGCATATATTCATCTATAAAGAACAAAACCAAATAATTACCAAAATATGGAAATTTTCATTGGCGGGTAAGAATTTTGTACTAAATATGTGACAAATATTAATAGTTTCCTAACTGTGTAATTTTTCTTACTTTATTTGTTGGTCAGGAACTGAAGAGAAAAGATTAAGTGGTTGGAGTAGATTGGGATATCTACTTGAAGGTATAGCAAAAAAACATGAACATCGTACATCTGAATTTACAGATCTTTGCAACAAGTTGAAAAGTAAAAGTTTGACAGGGTATGTTATTCTCTTCATTGCTGTTATTTTTCATTAGGAATACATGATTTTATATGATGGAAGGATGATCGCTCGAGCAAATATAATTGAAGTTGCTTGTGGGTTTAATACTATCAAACATTTATACTATTAGCATGTTTATGTTCTATTTGGAGTAAATTGCACCTTAGTTCTTAAAGTTGTCCTGTGTTGTTTTCGTTGATGTCCAAAACTCCTGAAGTTGGATATTTCAGTGCATCAAGTTGTGTTGATGTTTCGATTTGGTCCAAAGTGGTATGCTGAGGGCGGTTTGATGACGTGGATTATCGTGTCACCCACACGTGGCTCTCTTTTGGACATTACGCGTTCTTTTCTCTTTCTCCTACCTTCTCTCCTTCCTTTGTTGGAATAAAAGAAGTAAAATAGTTGATGCGATCGAATTAATCCGAGGTTTTACTATATATGGTTGGTTAAATCTTGGCTTTAGCTCTCAATTAATTTGCTCTTTGCTTCGTCAACATGTGCTTGGGCGTGCTTGCTAGGGGTCATCGCTAGCCGACTGCCCTCTTCTCTCTTCCCTGTCTCTGTATCCCCACCTCTCCCTCTTCTCTGCTTGATTTTCCTATCGCCAGGACAGGCAAACCGGAGGAGCGCTTGGGCATATTGGTCGCCTTGACGTCGAGACCAACCTAGGTTCTAGGCCCGCCGGTGAGTGGCTAGCTCTTTTCGCCCAATTTAACGTTGGCAAAGCATAATCAGTCGCTGTGTCACGGATCTGCGAGCGTCGCCTTGATGGTCCTCGTCACTGATGCTAGGCAACACTGTTGGGGATTGGTTGAAATGTCCGACTAACTAGTCAACCCTCTCATGCCTTTAGATTCCTGCTTGGAGACACTACGAGCAAGTCTTAGACGAGCAGCCTGGGCTTGGACGTATTGTCTCGACCAAGTCGTGTACTCTTGAAGGAGCTGCTCATGAGGCCCTGTTTGTCTGGTCGCTGCTCGTGAAGCCTTGTTACTCGTAGCTTGGCGAGACATAGGTAAGACACCTACTCGTTTGGGAACTGGGCAAGGGAATTAACCATCATGACCTACGGGGAAGGACACAATGCCACGTGGAGTAACAGTTGCTCCCACTATCCGAGAGTGGCGCATGATAATTGATCCCTTCAATGCATGCCACGTCGAGCGGGAACTGAATTCTAGATACTTAGAGGCGGTTACCTCATGTTCTCCTTGTACGGGTGCTATATAAATCACATTTTTTTTTTATGGAAGGCGAACACACAACACTTATGTGCACATTGTTGTAATCCATACCACACCATAGTGAACTCACTAGAGTAGGGTGGTTATTCCTCTTAGTGAAGGCTTGAACTAGTATAATTCTCATGTCTCATCCCTGTGATTCGTGTCTCGAAAATATCTCTCTCTGAAAGGGGTTGAGTGATCCCTCGTTCAAGAAGCTCGTCAGATAAACCTTGTCCCAGTCATCGACATTTGGCGCTGTCCGTGGGAATGATTAGCATCTCGGTGTTGAGATCCTTCGTTATGCTGAACTCTTAGTATGGCCGGGAATTGTGTCTTCGACAATGTTAAATATTGTCACAAGTACTTCGGCGATGACAGGATCTAAAGATTCACACTTGCAGCACTTGCACTCTCCAAATCCATACTAATTATTGGAAGTCTGAAATAGAAACATAAATGCGAAATAAATCATAAATGGAATGGAGTAGTTCCTGTACTAGCTGCCAAATAAATCACCAAGTCACCACACATGGCAACACCAGATCAGCAAAGGATGAGAGAGGAGGACGACATACTCAGTACATACCAGTGGGGAGCCGGGCTGGAGGTGGTGACGTCGTCAGGTGGCCTGGGGTGGTGGCGCCGCATAGGGATTCAGGTGGCGGCATCATGTGGCGGTGGAAGCGGCGCCATGTCGTGGCGGCGGCGTAACCGGCGGCGTGGGGCGTGGCATCGGCGGCGAAACCACGACTTGAGCGGCGAGCGGCGTCAAGTCGGCGGCGGCGGCGGCATCGAGCAAGAGAGAGCGAAGAGAGCGAAGGTCTTTGGGTTGGCCGGTTGGGGTCTTGGGGGTTGGGGACTTGGGGTGAATCGGGCCATGGCCCATTGGGTTGGTCGGTTGGGGGCTGGACGCTGGTGGGTGGTGGCCTAATCGGATATCCGAATTAAAAACTATCTGATATCCGAATCCGATCTGGTATCCGCCGGATATCAGTTACTCCGTATCCGGATAAAATATCCGGA
This sequence comes from Olyra latifolia, assembly GCA_036346145.1. Lineage (NCBI taxonomy): Eukaryota > Viridiplantae > Streptophyta > Magnoliopsida > Poales > Poaceae > Olyra > Olyra latifolia. The sequence continues at coordinate 14,746,533 of CM070533.1, forward strand.
TCGGATCTGACCGGATAATGCTATTCGGGATATGGATCGGGTTTTAGACGGATTCGGGATCGGATCGGGCGGATATTTCATGTCTTGTTTTCACCCCTAGAGAGGAGAAGGGTGGCAGCGATGGGTCGTCGGCCAGAGTCAATGCTACTACGCCTTGTCCTCCCCTCTGCTGTGTGCACCGGTCAACATAGAAGGAGAGAGGTGTTATGAATATGAGATGTTTATTGATATGTAGGCCAAGGGTCTATATATATAGGGTATATAGATAGGGTACATGAGAAGCCTAGATAAGGTAGGGAAAGCTGAGATAAGGACAAAGGATCTAATCTATCCTAATATGATAAAGGACTCCTAAAACATCGTAATATATCTGTAACAACCCCCTCAAATGCAAGGCGTATGCAATAACATTGCAGTTGAACAAGAATAAAAAAAATCTGAAATCCGGTGTTGCAAATGTCGTTGCAGTCGTCGTAGCGTGTAGACCAATGAGCTTGTAGCCCTGTTCGATAATATGTTGAAATCTAGAAGAGAAAACTGAGCGGCGCTGATGGCAAGAGAACCGCAGAGGTGTAGACCTAAAGCACCACAGAGGTGTAGATATGAAGCAGCAATAGTGCCCCTCCTAGGTAACGGCGTTGGAGTAGAAGGCCTGTAAGGAGAAGACCCATAGTAGCATTAGAGAGCAGTGGCGTAGCTGGATCCGACAGGGCAGAAGAGGTAGCGGCCGCTTAGGAGAGAGGAGTGGCTGTAGACTTGGTTATTGAGGAGCAGTCCGTGCAAAGGAGGCAATGACAAACCACGAGCCAGATGTAGACAGCCTGGGAAAACGGACGCCGGCCTTCGGACAACGAAGGCAACCCACGAGTTGAGTAGGCGGCGACCAGAGCATCATCGGTGAAGCAGATCGACGATGAGGACCTGCACGACAATGACGGCGGATGGCAAGCAGTTGCGTGGATGCAGACTGACAGAGCTATGGACAACGAGCAGCAGAGTGGATCAGGTGGTTGTCCCGAGATCGGAGATTGCTCCTCCCGGGGCAGGGATGGCGGAAGACGGCAGCGGCAAGGAGCTAGGGTTTCGAACCCCTTGGCTTTGATACAATGTTATGAATATGAGATGTATATTGATTTGTAGGCCAACGGCTTGTATATATTGGGTAAATAAGAAGCCTAGATAGGGCAGGGAAAGCTTAGATAAGGGCAAATGATCTAATCTATATAAAGGACTCCTAAAATATCCTAATATAACTAACAAGAGGGTAGAGGGGTTGTAGAAGAGAGATGGTGAGGGAGAAGAGAGAGGAAGAGAGGAGAGGGAGGAAGAGAATAAAAGGGATGTCATATAGGCAATGTGGCCATGTGTGATAATGATTGGGAATGCCATGACAGTGAACCATCCTCTACGTACCGATTTGGACCTAGTCTAAACATCAACTTAACTTTATGCACTGAAATATTGAATTTTGGGAGTTTTGGACCTTAGCGGATATGCAAGAGACCTTAAAGGACCTGGGGTGCAATTTACTATTCTATTTGACTGTATTAGCTATTTTCCCTTTTTTTTGTCTGTTACCAATAAAATTTTATCAAATCCTGTTGCACATAATAATTATTAATATGTTTGTTGTATGATAGATGTGCTAAGGCAGAGTGTGTAGTTAACTGTTCATGAAAAAAATTATCCATTTTCGCTTTAATCTGTTTGCAATAAAAATTAGTCATTTTCACTTTATGTTGCAGGATGGATGTGCTAAGGCAGAGTCGTTATTAACTGTTAGAAAAGATTTGAAAACATATTGGCTCTGAACATGTATACTTTGGTGCAGCCCTTGGTCAAGCAGTTCGGTTCAGGATCCAGAAAAAGCACAGATCCTAGCTGACCTTCAAATATTTTTGCAGAAGTATATCAGCTGGGAGCAACATATACCAAGATGGATGAAGCAGAGAAGTTCTTACAAAAGTCCTGTTAAACAGACTGGCAAAAGTTTTATTGAATCTCTCTGAAGCATTATAGAGCATGAGATTGATTATGTTCCAGAAAAGGTGTGTATTCCTAAATATAGCAATAATAACAATATTTTTATTCTGTAATAGTATTTTATAATATTTGCTGCAGGTGAAGCAAAGCATTTTTGAATTACAAAATATTGGTCGGGACCCGATTTGGAGCTGCAACTTCGTCATCCATTGAGCGAACTATATTTGGAAGTTCAAAATTTTGCTATTAAATTAAAGCTTCAGTACTGATAGGTTAGATTTATTGGCTTAGCTTATTTAATTTTCAATACTAATGTGTCATTACAATTTAATATACATTTGGTATACTGAAATAGTTAAGGGTCCATTGGCGACTCGGACTCAACTGCCAACTTAATAATTATTGCATGCAACAATACCTTGATTACTTATCTTTTCAAGCATTGTTTCTCCATTGGAAGGATCGAGTTTTACAGTCCCCCACAAGATACCTCTATAGACGACACTCGGATGTTTCGTGGTACATGTTGAATCACTTTGAATTGGTTGTGGCTATTTATAGGTGGTACATGTTGAATCGCTTTGAATTGGTTGTGGCTATTTATAGGTGCAAAAAATGATGAGTTTGCTGTAGTTTGTGATTTTCGTTGGGGTTTTAATAGGATCACAGCATTGATGGTCCCCCAATAGCAAAATGAACTGGCAGCGGTGGCGCTGTCCGTCCATGGTGGTGTTGGTGTAGAGGCCCAACGTTGTCGGAGACAAGACGAACGGCGGCCAGATGGAGGAAAGTCGGCGATAGAAGAAAAGTCGGCGACGAGCGTGGTGGTGAAAAAGACAGTGCAAGTGCAACGCTGGTGAGATAAACCCTAACCCTAGAACGAAATACTGTGACACCATGTTATGAATAGCACTTGTATTCATCTAGGACCAATGGGCCAGCATATATACATGTACAAAGGGGCATAATAGGAAACCCCATATACAAGGAAAGCCCATATTAGGCGTATATATCTACATATCTAACATCACTATCGACTATTTAACTGAATTTTTAAAAACATGAATTCTGAAAAACAGAAAAATGTCAACCCTGATAGTGCTATTAATGGTAGTTTTGGCTGCGTAACCTGGGGTTGTGCCTGTTTCTGCTGATGCTGATATAGAATTGCTATCATTGGTGACTACAATGAATTAACAGTAACTTTGATTCTTTTTCTCACACACTCACTCCCTCTCATATGGCTAACTGATAGTCACCTTCAAAACCATGCTGGTATACAATATATAGGTTATTTGTACCTTTTTGGGAGTGGTTTTATATACCTGGTTTCGTAGTTGTCTTGATGGTGATAACTGGACATTTGGAATAGACTATATACCTGGTTTCATAGTTGTCTTTACGGTGATAACTGGACTTTTAGAATACTGGAATAGTTAAGGGTCCCTTAGCGACTGGACTCGACTCGACTTTAAGTCTTAATAATTATGGCAACATGGCATGCAGCAATACCTTAACTGCTTATCATTTCAACCATTGTTTTTCGATTGGAAGGATCTACCTTCTTTTACAGTCCCCCACAAGCTACCTCTATATACGTCACTTTGATGTTGCATACTAAAATGCATGGAGAAGTGTAGGACCTGTGTTTGCAACCTCACATGTTGAATCACTTTGAATTGGCAGTGGTTATGGTCTTATAGGCGCGAAAAATGATGAGTTTGCTGTAGCCTTTGATTTGGTTGGGGGTTTTAATAGGATTACAATATTAATTGAATGTGCCTATGTTGATCCCCATAAGGCCATTATTAACTTAGTACTTTATCTTGTCACCCTTTGTTAAGATTATGAGGCTTTTAACTAATGGTGGAAGTACTGAAGCAAATCTCAATTATAAATGTTATAAAGGAATTTAAGACAATATTGTACTTCTTTTTATCAACAATGTGGATCCCTCTTATGCTTTAAATGTAAGATGTGCCAGTTTAACCCTGCCTCTTCAAGCTATTGCTGGAATAGGCTAGTTATCCATTCCTAGCCAGACAAGATGCCAAAATATCCATGCGTGCCCAAATTTGTTTCAGCTTTTATTATTTCTCATCCAATTCATCATTGCCACACATTTTATTTTGAAAGTTACTACACATGGTTAACTTTCAGCCTATTGTCTATATTATACTCAAAGATGGTGTGATATCATGTTTCTGTTGATTGGGTATTGGGTTCAAGAGCGTGCTCTGATATTGAGCCAGCCCATATATTCAGTTATGGAATCAGATAAAGTTCAATGAGAAACATTATACTGAATGTAATATTGGATATATTGTTCCTGGGTGGGTTGAATCGAGACTTAATATGGCAGACATAAATAGATATATGGGTGTTCCAAATTCCTTCCAACAACTGCTATCATCTCGCCTTTGAAGAGTGAGAAGGTTGATGCGGTGAAGCAGCAGCTGTCAAGCTTGCATTGTGAAATTCTACTGTTTCTGTCAAAGATCAGGCAACTTTCTGTTTGGGAAGATAATTGCAATCCCAACAGTAGCAGTGCTAGTGAGATTTCAGTATCCAGTTTATAGAACTACCAAGTGAGGAAAAACATGCACGCAGATTCTTACACGTTCCATTTTATCATCTCATAGGAATGGGAAAGGAGAAGATGGATGCGGCTATTGTGGAAGCAGAAGTTCCCAATCAAGCCAGAGAATAGTGGACAAACAAGCTGAAATCGATGAGTGGGTCATCACGCTGGCCTTCCCACATGGCCAGCGTCTGTCCAGTGGGAATTAGTTATCACCTGGTGTCTCTTGCTTTCCTTCCCACTGAAATGGAAACAGACTTTCCCATCATCATTCAGGCAGACTTCCTGCTTGCATCATCGAGCGAGGCAGTATTATTCGACAGTCCGTGGAACAAGGGAATTCCAGACTATGTCCCAAGCACTTACCTCTGTGCTTTTATAGCACTTGTGAAGTTAACAGCTGATGCCCTACCAGTGTCAGTACCATCTATGCTCAACTTCCTGCTGGTCAATTCTTCACTAGTCCCATTGTTTGAACTTTGAACCAACTAGGTCGGGCATCAAAGACAAGATTTTTGCTCAGGATATCAGCCCTGTGAATCTCACACTTCAGAGAAGATAGTTTGCAAATTTGATGAGCCTTCTGAACTATCCGCATGAAAGCACAGGAAGCTGGAGTGGATCTGAAGAATTTGTTGACACATGGAACCTACATTCTTGGCTCTCATTTTGACAACAGCATGTACAATAGTGTGCTTGAATTTATGGGTGTCAACACGTAATCCCTGAATGGTATGCAAAATGCAACGAGGGGTCTAATTTTGTCAAGGAGTTACACGAGGAGCTTCACCTGGAAATTAATTTTAGCTTTTGTCACAGACAATTGGCAAAACTGCTTTTCTGATACAAGCATGATGTCGATTCCCCTACTGATGTATGTAGACAGCAACAATGTTCTCTCTTTCTGGAGCATATCTGGAGCTAGCCAATGTGACAGATTGTGCATTGCATCTGACAAGAAGTACATTTCATGTTTCATCAGCTGGTAGTAGGAGCTTCTATCTTCTAACTGGTTCTTTGTGCCTCCTAGTATACAGAGAACTCTAGAAAGGTTCTTCACGGAAGACAACAGTGACAAATTGGATTGAGAGACATGCAAAAGTGGAGGTTTATGTGTCCATGATTATGGAAATATTATCGTTAATTCCTTGAGTTATGATGAGAGGCCTGTCATTGCTTTTGCTCACTTTCTGTACGACTTATCCAATGTGCGTCACATAGAGCTACATTCTGCCAGGGTTGTGTCGTGCTATGCCAGCAATTGATGTTACAAATAAGCAGCTTGTATTACAATGGGCCAAAGGGGCCATATATATAAATGTACTGGTGAAGGCAAAAATACAGAAAACACCCTATACAATGTACTACTAATAATTGACAGCTATGCCAACGTGGTTACTACAAGAAAGCAGGATTCGGCTTCCTGCCAAGGGTAGCAAATAGGGTGAATTGATGGGCAACAACCTATGCAGGATACAGAACCACATTGAATTGTCAGCAGATTACAAGTCTGCTGTCCAATTTCGCTGGGTACTGCACATTTGACCAGATCTTGGCATTCCTCAGTACAAAGCTAGAGATCTCCAGGTGCAAGTTTCCCTACCGTCTCAGTCTTTAACTGTGGATGATGCAATCTTTCTATTGCAATGGATATACAATCTAAAGTAAAAAGAATTATTGGCACAACTCTTGTGTAAAAGAGGGAAGTTGGCTGATGACATCAGTTGGGTAGTACACAACCACATCCTGTTGAGCTTTTCAATTTCACGCAGAATGAGAAATGGATGCACACATGGTGGTAGCTTTGGACATGACTGAAGGATCCTTGGGAATGTTGAGACCTTTGAGGACAAATCTAGCACTAGCTTTAGCTTCTACAGTAACACCCAATCCTTGAGCTCATCTTTATAACCATAAATCCTATTGCCTAAAGTCACCATCATCTATGAACGGTAAGTTTGCTGTTGGTGACAGCGACTTCCGTTCTTCATTAATTAAGATTGCATCTCAGGGTCATTGCTTAAATGTATACAGAGCTACTTGCTCTCTACAATTCCACATCCTAATGGCTTTCAGGATAAGATTTGCAAGATATGGTTGAAGACGGCCATGGGTTACCAGTATCCTGGTGAATATATCCTCCTTGATCCAAAGCAGCACTCTGCATTCATGGAAGATGCCCCTTTCATAGATTAAGCATTTTATGCTTCAGGACACGAAGTGGCAGTTTCACAACAGATGGTCTGTGTAAGGTGATCGAAGTTGGTTTGCTCAAAAATAGTCCTTCCTTTATCTGGTCGATTCTGCTATCCACATTTCTGCCGATGAGAGGCACATAATGTGGCTAATGAATGTGACGTGTCCTAGAGACTTGAGGAAATAATCACAGTGGGTTACAGTGCACCATTATCTTCAGGAAGGCTTCTTAATGCTATTGCCAACTAAATGTTCTGGTTCGTGAGGGTGAACTCTTAAGCTATGCATGCAGAGAAGGATGGTGCAGCCGGTTACAAGGAAAAGATTGAGTTTGCGATGAACTTCACAGACGGGATATTTGGAGCATTGCTCTTTGAGACTGCAGGTAAGATCACTTCTCTGGCTGTGCTTATAAAACTTGGCTGCTTAGTAGACTTCCAGGAATTCAATACTTGATGAAATCAAGAATCTGTAGTTGTTCCCTGAAGATGAGGAAACCTGCATTCGTTGCCAGGCATTAGCCCCACAAATTAAACTTTCACTTTTTTTTTTCTGGCAACAAGAGAACTAAATACCTTGCTGATGCCACCCTCCAACCCTAATTTCTGTTTGCAGGTGTCAGCCAGAACTGTTAGGGGTCTTCTCTCTTCTGAATATGCTCTTTCACATGTTATCATTGTCAGGAAAGCGGTGGGAACATTCCTCTCTTTTCTGTCACTATTGTGTAAGCTGGTTGTTCACATGATATATCACCTGAATGTAGTTGAAATGGAACCTTGGTTGTGCAACACCCTTGGTAGGTTGCTGATAGCCAGGTTGAGCTTGGCACTGTATCCGGAGTATCTGCAAGCATCTACTGAAATTCTAGAGTGAAAAACTTAGCAGTGCTGACCTTGTCTAATCAACAGTATTGCTGGCTGGGTGCCCTAATGAATTGGCTTTGAAGAGTAGGGAACAGAAGCTTTTGAGAATGCATTGAGTAAAGCAGCAAAACCAAAGGAACAGAATAAGCAAAACCGGGGAGCTGCTGCCGACTTCACCAGGGAGACCACGATGGTTGCCCACCACCTGCTGTGCCAAGGCTTGACCCCTCTAGGTGATTGCTCCCCACCTCAAACCCTAGTGCAGCGCCACCGGCTGGGCCTCTTCCTCAGCCCCTTGGAGGCCTTGGAGCTGTACGCCACCACGTTTAATCCATAGACGGTGGTTATGCAGAAGGGATTAATCCCCTCAGCTAATTAGATTGATACAAGGGTGTTGCTGCTATCAATGCTCCTGTTGTTTATGCTATGCAGAAGGATTAGAAAGCAGATGAGAAGTGGATGAAGTGGTTTGAAGGTGGGACAATGTTCGTAGATGTATCCAGAGATTGCAGGCGAATATTGAAAGGTTCCATGCGGAGTGCACACTTAAATGGTGTTCATGAACTTGTATCTGTAGTCTGTACAATGTTGTAACATTTATCTAGTACACTTGGTATGTTTGTATATTTCAGTTTGTCAATGAATGAATATGCACATTTGTGGTTGAATGAATATGCAGTGAATTCTGAATGAAAATGAAAGGGTTGCAATCAACTGCAAATCTGGGTTACTGCAATGCAAAGTGTGCTGAAAATGAGTTACTGCTTTGGAAGGCTATAAATGTTGAAAAAACTATTGTCATAAATAGCTTATCACATTCAGAGAAGTACAAGGCTGTCAGGTTCGTTGGCACGCCGGCCTAGAACCTGACCAAGCCACGGCGCAGCAGCATGCTGCGTGGTCGGCTGGGACAGTCTGGCGCATGATTACAGGGGGATTAGCCTCCGTAGTTATCAGGAATAAAAGAGATAAGATTAGTTAAGAGATTGCTTTGTTGAGATTTGTTAGCTGAGCGATTATTATCTCTTGCCTCATGTCTCTGTCCCTCTCTTCTTCTCCATCTCGCTCACGCAGCGCACGCCAGCCTTTTGCTGTTGTGCGGCCAATCCAGCGCCGGCTGGCGCCAGCCAAAGCGCTCCATCCGCAAGCATGTATACGGCTACTACCTCAAGAGCCGAGCACATACCATTCTAGTATCGAGCCCGACGTTGCTGGTGTTATGGCCACCGACCGACGACAGCGAACGATCCGAGGTGTCTCCCAAGGACATCCTTTAGAAGCTTGAAGCCATGTCCATGGTCCTGGAAGGGCACTTCGCGCAGCTCACCAATGTCACCACACGGCTCGACTGGCATGACACGCATCGCCAAGATCGAGGACCTCGTCAGTGCAGCACTCTGAGTCAGCGAAGAGGAGAAGGCACCCGCCGATCCAATCTACGTGCCACTGGCGCATCGCAGCGACAGCGACAGTGGATCATTTCTACGAGAACACTGAAGATCCGGTCCAATAGCCCAAATGCTGTGAGCTGTTCTTTCACGGGCATCACACAATGGAGCGCGGGAACGTTGACTTCTTTTATTTAATATTTATTTTAAATCTTTTTTCGAACATAATCTTGAAAAATTAAAATTGCAAAAGGAGGCGCCCGTAGCCCGGACATAGGACGATCGCCCCATGTCCGGACGATAGGCGCTCTGCCTGTCATGACAGGCGTTCAGGCCGTCACAACGGTTGCCCCCGGTGAGTAGGCCGTCACAGGTGAGCACCTATGTCCCAATATGGGGTGATCGTCCGACTAAAGAGCAATAGGTCTCCCTTTTAATACAACACCGCCCTCCCCAGCCCTCATTCCCACCGAGCAAGACCGAGAGCAAAGGCAGAGCTGGGAGAAGAAGAGAAGAGGAAAGAAAAGGGAGGAGAGGAAGAAAAGAGAGAAAAAAGGAGAGAAAAAAAGAGATGGAGGGAAGAATAGAAGGAACTAGGGCAAAGAAAAAGGATAAAAAATACCGAGGCGTGCAAGCGGAAAGAGAAAGGGAAAAGCAAAGGAAGTGGCAAGCGGTTGGGACTGGCCGTGCAATTCAGCATACCAAGACTTCTTCCTACCTCGTGGGGTTGTCCCACCGATGTGTATGTGCGGAGATGCTTGTAGGCTTGTCCATTCTTGGGAAATTTCAACTTGGAAGAGGAGGTACTAGAAGTGCCGCAACTACGCCTTCGACCCGTTGGAGAAGAGTTCGAAGAATCGCCAGATGGTACTAATCATACGTATTTCGTAATATTTTCTACATGAATCTTTGCTAAATTATGTTCCATGCAGTCGCCTCCGCCACTATGTGAATTTGAGCAGTGGTCAAACATGGAGATCAACCCTGAGGACCAAAGGCTCCTTGATCAAGTCAACTGGGACGAGGAGTTTAGGAGGCAGCTTCAAGAGCAGCGTGACGTCGCACGCGAGGAGGCACGTAGAAAGGAAGCTGAGGAGAAGGAGGCCGAGAGACAGAGAAAACGAGAAAGGGCGCGTCGTGCTAGAGAAGCCCCATTGGAGGCATGGGCGAAGGGGAAGTGGCCTCGATGCACTCAGTAGATGTGATGTTGTAACTATCGTTTTTCTTGTTCGCGATGTTCCTCCCAGTTTTAAGTCGTAATAAAGAGTGTGACCTATCTTATTTTGTGCAGAAACCTCTGCTGTGAGAATCGCCCTCCTTCTTATCTCCCATCCACACCCTCGTTTTGTAATAAACAAATTCATAATTATTTGCCCTCACTGGCGGGCCATGGTGCCTCAACAGGCAAGGTGTGATGAGACAATTCAATTGTGGCAACTTAGGGGTTTTCATAGCCTCGCGGGGCCTACGGATGGGTCCCAAAAATTACCGAAAAATTATGGACGACCTATGCAACGTAGGCTACCACCTATCTATGGGCAAGCAGCTCAGACGATGTCCTTGGAGGGATGTCCGAAAATTAGAAAAGGCACACGTGGGCACAAAACGCTGAAATTGTGGCCACTAAGGGGTTTTTGTAGTCTCGCGGGGCCCACCGGATGTGGCCCAAAAATTGCCAAAAAAATCACGGGCGACCTATGTAACGTAGGACACCAACTATCTATGGGCGAGTAGCTCGGACGATGTCCCAGGAGGGATGTGCGAAAATCGGAAAAGGCACACGTGGACAGAAAAAGCTGAAATTGTGGCCACTAAGGGGTTTCGTAGCCTCACTGGGCCCACTGGATGCAGCCACAAATTGTCAAAAAAATCACAGGCGACCTACGCAACACAGGCTACCACTTATGTATGGGGGAGTAGCTCGGACGATGTCCCATGAGGGATGTGCGAAAATCGGAAAAGGCACATGTGGGCACAAGACGCTAAAATTGTGGCCACTAAGGGGTTTTCGTAGCCTTGCAGGGTCCACTAGATGCGGCCCACAAATTGCCGAAAAAATTATGGACAATCTACGCAACGCAGGCTACCACCTATCTATGGGCAAGCAGTTCGGACGATATCCCAGGAGGGATATGCGAAAATCTAAAAAGGCACACATGTTAATAATTAAAACAGATAAGGTAAAAAGGTACGCTAGCATTGAGTTGACACAGTTACGAAACATGTTGCTGAAGGAAAAGGCATGTAAAAAAGTAAAGTACAGAGTGTTAGTTAACACTGTTATGAAACATGTTGCTGAAGGAAAAGGCATGTAAAAAAGTAAAGTACAGATCGACAACAAGTCATTCACGGCCACGCTTCCTAATTTGGTTCGTGGGTTACGTGAGTGGCAACGGAGGACGCACATCCCTCCTAAGCCTATCGTGCGACACTGGAGTAGAGTAGTCGGGCTGCAACTCGGGGTGTATCCTGGTACAGTGCTCCGGACAGCTGAGAGGGGCCTAAAAACTCGGTCAACAGGTACTGTGCCATGTCGAACGCTGGGTCCTCCTGGTCGTCGCCATCCACATCACTGTAACCACCCTAGGGTCCTGGTGGCACGTGAGACGAAGAAGGCCTAGCGTCACCCCACTCTCCCCACTGTCCCTACTGCTGCTGTGTGGCAGGCGGCCTCGCCGTAGGCCACGGGGACTCGCCGTAGCCGACATCGGCCCGTGGGAGCTGACTCCCACTGGGAGGTGCGGGCACAGCTACACGAGGAGCCACCGGGGGAGGCCGAGGTGCTGGCCCACGGGGACGTGGCGCGCTACGTCCGACGACGTCTACGCGCCCCCGGCAGGAGTCCAGGAACCACAAGTGCATCACCCTGTCAAGGACCCGCTCCCAAGCTGCCTCGATCTCACCGGCAGTCACCTGGAGGCCCATTCGGACGCGCGTCAACCTGGACGTTGCCTCGGCGTGCAGCTCCACTCCAATCTGCGCCTGCATGTAATACCGGTTTGATATTAGGAAATTTACATGAAAAAGACATACCCATAGAGATTCCAATGTGACACGTACCGCGTAGTTGGGCCTTTCGTCCATCTGTGAAGGGTATGTGTCCGACACCGATGACTGCTGGGTGACATACGGTGCCGGTGTGTACCCGATCCTGAGCTGAGTCCGCGGTGCGAACCACTCCATGTAGTCCTCGTATGTGTCAAGGTCGTACGGCCGGTACTCGGTGACCCTGTCCTCAAGTGCGTTGTCCCACTGCTGTGCCCATGGCTGCATGCGGTGCGTGAACAACATGTCTGCTGCAGCCCCTATCCGGGTCATCCTACAATGCAAAAATGGAAATTTGCATACAATATCCATTCTTGGTCTCATTAACCATTGTACTCGGGGGCGTGCTGTGGCGCCACGTGAGACAACGTGACGAGACTGCAAGGGAAAAGACTGAAAAAGCCTGAACTGCCACAGCACTTGCTGCGGCGAGTACTCCTCGACACACAGGTCGAAGACGAGGACCTTACGGGTGAGCCAGAATGGCTCGTCCCGCGTGTATAGCACTGAGATCACGTAAAGTGCTCGGACGGCCACGTCGGCCACGCTATACGGTGTCCACCGCACGTCCTCGTCCTTGAGGTGGTCGAACTCCCGAATGAACTCGAGGTACGACCTCCTCACCTGTCAGTGCGAGTATGACCGCTGCGAGGAAAGAAATAATGGTACATGTCATAACAGTGTGTAAGTGCAAAATAAGAGACGAGAGAGCATACCTGTCGTCGAATCCAGTAGTGGCCCATGGTGGGCCAGTCCATTGGATTGTCATCGTATAGGTCCTGCGGGTACAACGCAGTGTCAACCAGAGGCCTGCCGATGGGGAAGCACTCCTAGGACCACAACTACAGTAGGAGGACACAACCCGATATCGTCGTGTCCTGGTCCGTCCGATAGACAGCGTCGCACAGGCCTCAGTACGTCGCCGCCAGCACAGCCGAGGCCCACGACCATTGCTCCATCTGTTAACAACGACAAAGTTAGACACGTCCTTATAGAAAAGATTATGAAGGAATTTCGTACCTGATGCTCCGGAGTGTCGGCGATGTACTGGGTGTACTCGATCAGGTGCTGGTCCACTGTGTTCCCATGCGAGGACGGGAACATCACCCAACCGAATAGCAAGAGCAGGTATGCCTCCAAGTGGCGGGCGATGTCCTTGTCCTCGATGTGCGGGTGTATCAGATCGACCTACAACATTTGGTACAATATATTAGCAACTTAGCGCTATACCATTAAATTGCATGTAAGGAGGTACTAACCGTGAACTGAAACAGCCACTGCTTCGTCAGGCCGTGTCGCTTACCATGCCTGAGAGGCACGTACGGGCCGCCCCGCAGGTGTCGCTGCACTTTGGCGAACTGCCCGGACAACTCCACGTGCCGCGTGACAGAGACGTCGTGTGGAACAACTGTAGGACCCGCACAGGGGAGTCCTAGTAGGTAGCACACGTCCTGCAGCGTGGGGGCCATTAGGGACCTGTCATACCCGAACTGTGGGGGCTGCCTGCTCTCCTCCGGGGTAGTGGCCTGCTCCACCATTCTGCAGAGCAAGAGTAAGCCTGCCGCTCGTAACCTGCATGTAGCATGTAGCGTCTTCAAATTTTAATGCACGGGTAAGTAAATGTACTAAAAAGGAGAACAAGTCGTTGGCGGCTTACTGTGGAACCCAGCGTGGGTCAATGCGAAGCATCTCGTTTGGCACTCGGGGCCGCAGTGTTCCCAGCTATCTGTTTTGAACTGCGGACAACCTAGACCGGTGCGTCCCATCCACGGTCCGGTCCAGAAGCTCAGGGTAAACATCACCACCACGACCTGCTCCTGCCATCGGTGCCTGTCCCTGCATAATTAGAAAGCAAGTAAAATAAATAAGACAATAATTAAATGATACACATGCCAATTGAGAACAATTAAATGGAAATTACTAAAATGTTGCATATTAAAATATACTCCTATGTTCGATCATACACGTAATATCACAAATTACATGACAGAGACAATACTTAAATGATACATATAGAAATACATGAAGTAAAAATTACATATTAAGAAAAAAATACATATAGAAATACATGAAATAAATATAAATGATCCATAATTACAAGGTACATATAACAATAAAAATTACATCAGACTTAAATGATACATGAAAGGTCCAGAGTTGCTTCATCCAGAGGACAAGAAGGAGTACGTGATACAAAGCGAAGTTTGTGGACTTAGTGTGTGTCTCGTCCATATCGTTTCGAATACGTCGGGTCCTTTGATGCCCAACCTTCTGCTTCAACATATGCATGTCAGGTACCCATCGATGACCTAGAGGAGGTGCTTCTGTGAACGACCCATCCACTCGGTACCCGTAGACCTCATGATGCCACGTGTTAAGAACACTTTGTTTGTAGTAATAGTCGGAGATGTAAGGACGACATGATTGATATGTCTTGTCGGCTGCGGCAATCACGTGCTAGCACGACAAGTGCAGCAACCGTGGTTTCTGGTCGGAGCACTCGCAGTCAGTAGCTCGGAGTATGCACAAATGAGATGTCCTCTCGAGGTGGGCAACTTTGCGACCGTGGCCACCGCAGTGCACATGGTATCTCCGCTCCACGCCACTCTCCGGTGTCACGCAATGTGTTTGCGCCTTTCGTGTTTTCTTGGCCATGTACGTAGATACAACCGCTGAATAGAGCAGTTGATTGTCCGACATACATGCAGCGGACTTCTTATATCGCTTAATGAAATATCTTTGGGTACCTAGCAAGACACCTTTAACTATACTCACTAATGAAATACATCTCGTGCCTTTCATTACCCAGTTGTACACATCCTCCAGGTTTGTGGTCGTTATTCCATAACGGGAACCGCCTTCGTTATGTAGTAGGGACCATTTCTCCAACGGCTCGTGTTGTATCCAGTCCGTGAAACTCCTAATGCTTGATCCCGGCCTACGCCGAATGTTTGGCACATCGGTCAGGAGCGCACACAAGGCTATCGGGTCATCTCCTTGCTCGTGGTGGACCATAGGATTCCGGGATGAACTGGCAGTATCCCTTGGATTTAAGGATTGCTTCCTGGTTAGTTCATCCAACGTCCTTGACAGTGCGTCAAACTTTCTCCGCTGGTTCTGTTTGCACAGCCGCTTGAACATGTTCATCAACTCCTTGTTCCTGAACTGACGGAAAAAATTCGCACCGATGTGCCTCATGCACCACCTGCTCTTCAGGTCAGGCCACTTTGTGACTCCCATGGGGTCGGACCTTTGTTGCATATCCACGATCGCCCTAAGCAACCCTGCATGTCGGTCATGGATGACACAAACATTAGGCCGATCCTGAACGACTGCCAGCTTGACTCTGTCACGGAACCAGTACTAGCTGTCCGTGTTTTCCCCCTCCACAAAAGCCAATGCAACCGGTAGAACCTGGTTGTTCACGTCCACCACGACTGCAGTTAAGATCTGGCCCTTGTATTTCCCTGTGAGAAATGTGCCATCCATGCAAATGACCGGACGGCAGTGTTGGAACACAATTATGCACACGCTGAGGGCGAAAAAGGCCCGCTGCAAGTCCTACATGATATTGCCCTGAGTAAGTATGAAATTTTCTCGTAGGAAGCCTCTTACTTCGTGAATCGTATTTCTAAAGCTTTCCTTTTTACCCTCCACGCTTTTCCGTAGCTAATCTTGTATTGAAACCACTCCTCCACGGCTCTGATGATGAATCGAGGCTGCTGGTGCAGATTATCCACGATCTGATCGTACAACACATTTGCCACCCAAGTCGATGAAAGATTACAGTGTTCCTTCTCCACTTGCTCTAGTTCATAGTTATGCTTCATCACTATAGAGCATTTTTAGTAGTCCTTCCACTTCCCCTTATATGGATGCACCTGCTATGGGCACGAATCAACGACGCACTTTGCGTCATACTCCTTTTTGCTTTACTTCACTACCCTGAATTGCCGCCGAAGAGATATTGCGCAGTACTTCACCGTATCCATCGCAACCTCCTTGTCTTTATATATGGCCCTTTGCGTGACCTCGTTCTCATGATACTCCCATGCATCACTTTTCTCTTCATTCATTGTTAGGTCTTCGAAATTATAATTAGTCCATGCACCGGGAACAGGCACATCGAGAGTATTGTCCTCCTCATCCGAGTGCTCGCCATCAGAGACTTCCTCATCTGCACGATCCTCCTCGTCCATCATGTGAACTATGTCCTCCACCTCCTTGCCCTCGTCGGCCACCCCCTCACCTCCACGACTGTCTCCTCGCCTCCGCCGATTTGTCGCCACCGCCACTCTCATGTCCCCTGTCTTCGGGCTCCTCGCCACCTTCCTCATCGTATTCTTGCATATTTGTCTCCCTCTCCTCCATAATATCTACGCCGACATCACATACTTCCGACACCGATGGAGCTAACTGGTACCACTGTACTAGCAACATCAGAGGCCAGCCCCGCTCTACGGCAAATCCAACATAGCTCCTCCATGTTGATGTCACATTAATAGGAATCAACTCTCTATAAAAACAGTGTTCCGCACGGCTTACTACTGCTCTAACCCGCAGCCGAAAAGTCTGGGCACCCAAATTGAACATTCGAAACATCCACTCTAACAAATCTCTGTATGTCCTATCGCTCGGTCTAGGTATGCCCCGTATGACTTTTGAAAATGCTGACAAATCCACTCCATCCGCCCCCTGTGCTATCTCTTCATCTAAATAAATATTTAAAAATATAATTTCTCTGACATGCTGCCTACAATGTTAGATCGAGAAATTCATTTGTTCTCCATCTAACCGTATCATGCATTACTATTTAATTTTTACATTATCCTATGTCATAAATTTACCCTTTGTTATTTATGCTATATATTTTTAAATTTATTTACTCTACTAATTTCTAACGGCATCTGACATTTCTACCATGGTAACAACGTACGATATGTGGCTAGCCTACGGTGTTTTTTAAATATTACTCTAAAATACAATATATAAAATGTATGGTGATCCTACTAGAAATTATTGCTATAAATAATTAATTCAACTACTTATATTTTTTCCATATGTCATTATTGATATAAATTATTAATTTTTCCTAACCCTACTAAATACATATATACATGATATATTGTACTACATTTAATTGCTACGTCGCATTTTTCGAAGCTTTACCCGCACAACATACTGCCATCCTACCATGTTTTAACATATGGCTATCCTATCATGTCTTATACTAATATTCAAATTTCCTTTCTAAAAATTCCTACGATATTATATTTCTAAGCATTGTATAATACATTATTTGTGGAAATAAATTTTCTGGACTTACCTTTGCGAAAATGTCGGCTCTTCCTTCTTCTATTCTTCCCTTCCTCTTCTTTTTTTCCTCTCCTTTTTTCCTCTCCTTTTTTCCTTTTCTCTCTTTTCTTTTCTCTCCTCTTCTTCTCCTCTCGGCTCCGGCCTGCTCTCGGTCTCCCTCGCTCTCGATGAAACCGAGCTGCGCGGTGAGAATGAGGGAGAAAGGGAGGCTGGGACGGATAAATGGGCCACCTATTGCCCCTGCACCGGGCGATCACCTCATGTTGGGGCGATAGGTGGCAGAGCGGGTAACGGTCACGTTTTTTACCGTTAGCCTCGTAACGGTCGACTCTCCTATCAACCGGAGATGGGGCGATCGCCCCATGTCCGGGCGACGAGCACCTATTTTTGCAATTTTAATTTTTCCACTATTATTTGAAAAAATATTTAAAATAAATATTAAATAAAAAAATTCAAGAAGGTCAGTACTATGACGTACCACCAGCGGGGGAAAGCCCAACATTGGTACATCTTACTCGAGTAGAAGATAAGCGTTCTGATGTGGATGTGATTCAAGGAACTCATTAACTTGTGCTTCAGGCCACCACCCACCGCAAACATCTCATGGAGAATTAAGTAGCTTCACCAGATGCAGCTTGAAGTGCTACGTCCTTGTACTTGTTAAGCAACCACGCTACCGGGTGTAGTCCATGGTTGTTGATTCGCACGCAAGACGTAGGCGGAGAACAAGATCGACAGATGCACAAGTAGATGAAACACAGATGTAGAGATAGAACAGATTCTTTATTGCTTTCGTGTGTGTACAATGGATGGATCTCTCTCCTATTTATAGTGCTAGTTCATAATGTTTGGCAGGTTCACGGATAGACCTATCTGGATACGGCCTGGATCGGCTCGTATCCGAGTAGGTTTCCTAACACTCCCCTTGGACCTTGCCGCGTAATGTATATGCCTCATCAAAACTTCATAAAAACCCAGTGGAAAAAATTCTTGGAGAAAGAATACATAGCATACGCTTGCTGTGTGCACAGATATGCCTCGTTAAAAACCTCATGTGAGAAACTTCTTTCAAAACTGCATAACTAGATAAAATAATCAGAGTGCAACAGCTCCACTTATTACAATAGTTTATAATGACCATAAATCTTCATCGAATGCAACGAAGAAACAAATAAAATTAATAATAGTGTCCCATCACGACCATAGGCACGCACTGAACGGGAGCCGCTAGTAGTCGTGCGCACCCTCCGGATACTCCGCAACAAACTCTTGATCATACTCCAGACCTGCTCATGGAATAAGCAGCCTCCGAATAAAAGCCGGGGTTAGCACACGAATGCTAGCAAGTCTTTCCTGGAAAGGGCCAGGCTAGGCTCATCCTAAGAAAGATAATGGCTCATTTGCATAAATGCATTTAACTTAGAAGTATAAAAGAAAACATAAATAAATAGCAATTCTCATGATTAATCTCAACAATAAGATAAACATAGCATAATTCTCAAACTCAGTGTCTCATATCTCAGATTCTCATTGTCTCAAGTCATCATCTCAACATAGTTCTCATTCTCGTTCTCGTTCACCATGCATCAACTAGCAACGGTACACTGCAGGAAAAACCTTACCTAAATTAATTAAGGTAAAGCTACGATGTGAAAAACCACCAAGATGCTCAAAACCGGGAGCACGGCCATTCGAATGGGTTTACACTCTGCAGAGGTTGTACGTTTTTCCCGCAAAAAACGATACTCTCCCGTCGGAAAGCATCATAACAAAATCCATCAAAAGACCAACCCCGAGTTTGTCACGGTCATACCTGATATTCACACAAGTACCCCGAGGGTCTCGACCATACTTGATATTCACACAAGTATCCTAAAGTTCAATCCCCCAGGCTATACACCGGTAATGATGCATCCCTCGGGACCTCACCCATGGTGCAAGAACGGTGGCAATCCCGACGTTACTCTCCCTCTAGATAAGGCCCATCCCATACCGGGCTTGCGGTCGCACGAGACATTTTCAGTTAAATCCATCACGATCATCGGTCCTTAGGGACCGGAGCGTTGACCCAAGTCACCTGCTCCGAGTCGAATTATTAGTTGGTCAAATTTTAATTAATAAGTAAACAAACCCACCAAAAACCTAGTTTCTCATGTCTCATACTCAGATACTCCACATTCTTATATTAGAGTGTTTAATGATGATCATATAAGTAGGAATCACTTCCCGTTGACTATCTAAGTAATGCTAAGACAACTAATAATCTAAAACAGTAGCAAATTACATAATATTCTCATCCTAGGGTTTGTGATGATAATGGGTGCATATCATATAAATAAACGACATACACTATGAATCACTATGATAAATACGTATTATTTAATTAAATAGCAATTTCGGTAAAATCTAGACATTAGGATTATAGGGGAAAAACTTGCTTTCTTGCTCTTCTTGAACTTGCGGAACGTCAGCGGCGTCGACGAACTCTGCTTCGTCACCCACGTGATCTATCGCACACAAAACGAGAAAAAGCAATAAATAACAAAACAGTAAATAAATTAAAAAATTATACAAAAATTACAATAAGTAGATATGAATTTTCTAGATTTTTAGAAATAGGAATTACCGGATTTGGAGTTTGGATGAAGTCACAGCAAAATAGTGAAATAGCGCTATTCACTGGAATTCAAAAAATTGAGAAAAATGCACTGTAGCAGTAGCTGTACTGTAGCAAGCCGGCCCAATAGTAGAGGGTAAGGCTGGCTATGAGCTTGCGGCTGAGAAGCTAAGATAGAGAGAGAGAGAGGTAGAGTGAGAGAGGGAGGAAGAGAAGGAAAAGAAGAGGAGGGGAGAGAGGGCGGCGATGTCTGGGGTCCGGCGAGGGCGGCGGCGCTTCGGCGGTAACGGTGGCAGCGCGCAACGGCGACGGCGCACTGTGGCCAGGTAGCAACGTGCAATGGTGCATGGCGAGCGTCGCGGCGGCGCTGCGGGCAGCGGCGCGCAGCCGTGGATATGGTGGCGCTACGGCGACGAGGAGGCGCGCGCAAGACGACGGCCAAAGATTGGCGCTGCACGACGAGGCGCGGGCGGCGGCGCGACGAGGCGTGGGGTGGCGGCACGACGACGTGGCATCGGCGTCGCTTCGGCTAACTCCGGCGCGGTGCGGCGGCGCCGGCTGGTCCGGCTGCCGCGACAGCGAGAGTAGAGGCGGCTTGGAGCGGGCTGCACGACGCACGAGCGATGGCACACGGGCTGAGATGGCGCGGCGGCGGCAAGGTCCTGCAGGGGCAGAGGAGCAGGGGAGGCAACGGCGCGGCTACCTTGATGACGGCGGCTCCAGAAGGCGCGACGACGACGAAGGCAAGATGACGACGATGAAGGCAGGGTGAAGGCAACGGTGGCAACAAGTAGATCGGTTTTGGAGTTGATTAGATGGGGATTAGGATTTATATAGGGAGGGTTAGAGATGAGCATGTGTGGGGCAGCAGGGTTGGCCCAATCCGCGAAGGAGTTGAGATTAGCTACTAATTGCTTTAGGATTCGGAAAAATTTTAAGAGAGTAATTTTTAGGGTGTCACAAACCTTCCCTCCCCTAACAGGTATCTCATCCCTGAGATTTGGACGGAAAAGGTAGGGAAATTCCGCCCACAAATCCTCTTCTCTTTCCCACGTTGCCTCCTTTTCTGTGTGATGATTCCACTGAACTTTGCAAAACTTGATCTTATGGCTTCGGGTGCATCTCTCGGATTCTTCCAAAATCTTTACTGGGTATTCGGTATAGGTCAAATCCCCTCGCAAGTATACGTTCTCCAATGGAGTTTATTCCTCTAGCACACGCAAACACTTTAACTGAGACACATGAAGCACATTGTGCACATTTGACAACTGCGGTGGTAGTTCCAACTGATACGCCATGTATCCTTTCTTTGCAAGAACACGAAACGGTCCAATGTATCTTGGTGCTAACTTTCCACTAACTCTAAATCGACGAATACCTTTCAGTGATGACGCCTTCAGATACACAAAATCATCCACATGAAATTGCAAGTCATGGCGACGATGGTCTGCGTAGCTCTTTTGTCTCGACTGGGCTGCTTTTAATCAACGCTGAATCATGCGAACCTGTTTATCGGCCTCCTTTAATATATCTGGTCCAAATACTTTATTCTCCTTGGTCTCTTCCCAAAACAGCGGCGTACGACACTTATGACCATACAATGCTTCAAACGGTGACATCTGTATACTTGACTGATAACTATTGTTGTATGAAAATTTCGTATATGACAAATTCGTATCCCAACTGTTCTTACTTTTCAGTGCACAAGCACGAAGCATATCCTCCAAAATTTGATTTGTTCTTTCAGTCTGGCCATCGGTCTGGGGTGATAAGCAGTGCTGAAATTTAACTTAGTCCCCAACAATTTGTGCAAACTCTGCCAAAACCTGGATGTAAACTGAGAACCACGATCAGACATAATTTTCTTTGGAACACTGGTATAAACTGTTTTAACCGGTATAACTCTGCCAGTCGATCACTGGTATAAACTGTTTTAACCGGTATGAAATGTGCAACCTTGGTCCATCGGTCTACAATTACCCAAATTGAATCAAACCCTGACCTAGTCCTCGGCAGTCCAGTTATAAAATCCATACCTATTTCTTCCCACTTCCACTTGGGAATCTTCAGAAGTTGCAACAATCTTGCAGGGCATTGATGTTCTGCTTTTACCTGCTGACAAATATGACACTGTGTGACATACTCTGCAATTTCTCTTTTCATTCCGGTCCACCAATACTTTTTTCGTAGGTCTAGGTACATCTTGGTACTGCCTAGATGGATAGAAATAGCAGATTCGTGCGCCTCATGAAGAATTATTTCCTTTAATTCCTTGCTATCCGATACGAACAATCGCTTCCCGAACCAAATTACTCCATTATTATCTATTGAAAAACCTGTAGTTTTTCCTTGAACCATTCGGGCTTTGATCTGGGAGCTTTCTTTATCACTTTTCTGTGCTTCTTTGATCCGTTCATCGAGTGTAGGTTTCACAATCATTGCATTTACCATCCCACGCTTAACAATACATAAATTTAGTCTTTTCATCTCCTCAATTAGTTCCGGACGATGTTTCTTTCAACTAAGTGCATCGGCAACAACATTGGCTTTTCCCGGGTGATAGTGAATTCCAACATCATAATCTGCGATCAACTCTAACCACCTTCTTTGTCTCAAATTCAGATCTGGTTGCGTGAATATATACTTCAAACTCTTATGGTCGGTGTAGATTTCTATGCGGTTTCCTATGAGATAGTGCCTCCAAATTTTTAGGGCATGCACAATGGCGGCTAATTCCAAGTCATGGGTCGAATAATTCATCTCATGGGGCTGAAGTTGACGAGACACATAGGCGAAACAACCTTTCCAACACCAAACGAAGATGTTCGGCATGCTCTTCTTCACTATTTGAATATATGAGGATATTATCAATCAACACGATCACAAATTTGTCCAAATACTCTATAAATACCTTGTTCATCAAACTCATGAAGTGAGCAGGCGCGTTGGTCAGACCAAAAGACATCACTATGTACTCATATAAACCATAGCGAGTAGTGAACGCAGTTTTCGATATATCCTCCTTTCTGATCTTAATTTGGTGGTAACCTGACCATAAATCAATTTTTGAAAACACACGGGCTCCCTTTAACTGACCAAACAAATCATCAATGCGAGGCAATGGATACTTATTTTTAGTTGTCACCTCATTCAATGACCGATAATCCACACACATGCGCAATGTGTTATCTTTCTTTTTCACAAAAATAACCGGAGATCCCCACGAAGATGAACTAGGTCTTATAAAATCTTTATCTTGCAACTCTTTAATTTGCTTCTCTACTTCAGCTAACTGATTAGCGGACATACGGTACGGCCTCTGATTTATGGCACAGTGCTCCGAGCTAACTATATCACAAACTCCACATCATGATCTGGCGGTAAACGGGGCAAATCTTCTGAAAATACATCCGGGTACTCACAAACAATAGGAACTAACTCCAAAGGAGGGTTTTCAGGCTCTTTTCCATCACTTTTTAAACAATTAATAGTGCTGGAATTTCCCGGAATCGGCATGTTTGACTGGAATTCAATTTTTATACCACTGTTGTTGACCAAATTTGTTGCTCTCTTTGCACAATCTATTTGTCCTTTGTGTTTTGTCAACCAATCCATACCCAAAATTACATCTAACCCTTGCGATTCAATGAGAATAAGGTTTGCAAGGAATTCCACCCCTTTGATGTTGATAGACACTTTAGGACAGAACCTATCAGCAAACATAGTTTTTCCCTAGGATTGCACTACTAGAGGGGTATTGAGTGAACATGTTTTCCAATTATTTTGTTCCACTAAGTTGCCCAATATAAAAGAATGCGAAGCTCCAAAATCAAATAAAACTGTTGCAGGGACTGAGTTAACTGAAAACTTACCCAACACGACGTCGGGTGCATCCTAGGCTTCCTCGGCGGTGACATGATTCACATGACCTCTCCTGGCTGTCTGGGGCATCCTCGGGTCCCTGGGACTCCACGTCCTTGTCCTAGGGTGGGTGCACGGGCTGGAGTACCACCTTGATTACCTTGGAAAGGTGCTGAATTTTGACGCTTCTGAGGACAATTGCTAGCATAGTGACCCAATTGCTGGCAATTAAAGCAACGGATGACTGAATTGTCAACTGGTGGTCTTGGTGACTATCCTGCGGTGTTTGAACGCTGCAGTGGCATACTGGAACGAGGCGCCTAAGCTGGAACTCTAGGAGCGTTGGTAACAAGCTAGCGGGGCTAAAACTGACCAGTGCCAGGCTTAGAACTGCTGGCTTGTTGCGGCGCCTGAAACTTCCTTTTTCTAGCCTCACTCAACTCACACTGAGCTTCTTCCTGAATTAGAGCTTTGTCCACAATATTATGAAAATTATCCATGTTGAGCATAAGAAGCGGTGTCTGAATTGTTGGATCCAACCCACGCAAAAAACGGCGAGTCTTAGCGGTCTCCTTACTTCCTTCCTCTGGGTATAGCGAGATAGCTGAATAAACTTGTTCAAGTACTCTGTAACATTCATATTCCCCACGTCCTTGTCCTGGGGTGGGTGCACGGGCTGGAGTACCACCTTGATTGCCTTGGAAAGGTGCTGAATTTTGACGCTTCTGAGGACAATTGCTGGCATAGTGACCCAATTGCTGGCAATTAAAGCAACGGATGACTGAATTGTCAACTGGTGGTCTCGATGACTGTCCTGCGGTGTTCGAACGCTGCAGTGGCACACTGGAACGAGGCACCTAACCTGGAACTCTAGGAGCGTTGGTAACAAGCTAGCGGGGCTAAAACTGACCAGTGCGAGGCCTAGAACTGCTGGCTTGTTGCTGCGCCTGAAACTTCCTTTTTCTAGCCTCACTCAACTCACACTGAGCTTCTTCCTGAATTAGAGCTTTGTCCACAATATTCTGAAAATTATCCATGTTGAGCATAAGAAGCGGTGTCTGAATTGTTGGATCCAACCCACGCAGAAAACGGCGAGTCTTAGCGGTCTCCTTACTTCCTTCCTCTGGGGCATAGCGAGATAGCTGAATAAACATGTTCAAGTACTCTGTAACATTCATATTCCCCTGACGAAGTTGCTGAAATTCTTCCCTTTTTAACTCTAACTCGCCACGTGGAATGTGCGTAGACTGAAAAGCAGCTTCAAATTCATCCCAAGTGATAGCATGAGGGTTGGGATGTGCAGCACGGAAAGTCTCCCACCAAGTAGCGGCAACTCCGGTGAGCTGGTGTGCAACAAACTTCACGCTCTCCTGATCATCACAATCTGCCAAGTATAACTTATGTTCCACATCTCTAATCCAATCATCTGCAACCAAAGGACCAGCGGATCTGGCGTAGGTAGGAGGCCTTTTCCTCATGAACTCTCAAAGCTTTGATTGTGGCGGAAGAGCAGGCTGCTGAATAACCATAGGCTGCGGGTTTGCAATGTGCTGAGCAATTGTCTGCATGAACAGAGCCTGCATGTTCATAAACTCCTGCCAGTCTGGTTGTTGCATCGGCTGAGAGGGTGGCACTGGACCTGCTGCTACTGGGGTAGGCTACTGAGGTTGAGGCGGAGGCGGCTGAGGCTGAGCTGCTGGTTGTCGTCCAATGGGATGTTGTGGCTCCACTGGTGGGTTTTGCTTATCTCCCACCGATGGTTGCTAATTTGGCTCACCGAACGGCTCTATAAGTGGTGTGGATCAATTCGAGCTTGGCCACGGCCATGACCACGACCTCGTCCACGACCTCTACCACAACCACGACCTTCACCTTGATCCATTTGCGGTTGAATACAATAGGAAACATAAGGCAAGGAGATGTGTGACGAAAATAATAATGGCTGAAAATAATTTCAAATACTTAATTTAAATAATAAGCCGCTTATACAAGACTGCTACTCAGTACGGGACAAGCTGACATATAAAAGTCCACGAAACACGTCACACGCGTGCACGTAGATCACCCAGAAAAATTCAGCACATTACTATAGTCCTACACCCACAAACATGGAATTATTTTTTTTGAAATAAAAATGTTCGCATCTGTACAGAACTGCACGATACTTGGGCTTGGTTGGACGTGGAAGAGATTGTTGGGTGTCAGGACTCAGTTTTACTAAACCAAATCCTCTGTGTCAATGGTATGAGGCCCAATGATCCGTGCTCATCTTAAGTGCAATCATATATTTAGCTACATTATTATCTTCTCTTGTATCACACTCCTGCTGCTTTCTTTTAGTTCTCTCCTCATCAATTTTCAGCAAGTCAGCAGGAGTCATTAGATGTAACATAATTTTCTTTCCTCTAAAGGTGAAAGCATATTAGTTGGTTCTACCATAATGAGTAGCATCTTTAACATATATTCAAGGCCGATCTAGCAGAGGAGAGCATGCTTCCATAGGTACGACATCACAACAAAGATAATCATGATAAGAACCAAGAGTGATATGTAGTCACATAGCTTTATTTCCCTTCACCTTATCACAATTATTAAACCACTGAATGTAGTATGGTTAGGGATGATTTTGCTTGGTCAAGCCAAGCTTCTCGACCATCTAATTGCTTGTAAGATTGTTGCAACTACCTCCATCAATGATGACGTGCACCGCATGCTTTTTAACAATGAATCTTGTTTGGAAGAGATTGTGGCATTGATTTTGCTCATCGTGCCTGGGTTGTGCATTAAGTACACGCGTGACAACAATAGCCAGGTACTTCTCCGTCATCATAGCATTCAAAATCTCTTCCTCGAGAACATCCTCGCCTGTAGGGTTAGTTGTAACAAAAGCCAATTCATCCTCATCATCGCTAGCACTAATATGCTCACCATTATCTGTTACAATAGGAGTACATCGATTGCGATTGTAGCGAAGGTGCTCACGTAATTGTGCATCACAGGCAGCAGCTCGATGGTTCAAGTTATCAACACTCTCATCATCCTCTAGGTTGTCGGCAACTTCATAGGCAGCTAGTGGCAGTGGCAGCTGCTCAAGTTGATCCATTTGTCCAACAAGGACAGTAATGCTCTACGCGACCGCTCCATTCGAGTTTTGCTATTGATAGACATCTTAGCAAGTGTCTCATTAATACGTCCCAACGTATTCTAGTTGTCATCTACATACTTCATGAGCTCACTTTTCTGAACACAGTCGCCTTTTTCTGAACATATCTGCTCTGATCCTGCCATGGTTAGTAGAAGATAACAAAGAACACAATATATGAATGCTTTCTATGAACTACTAGGTGGTAGACAGATCATTCTCGCTAAAGCTTCTTACCAAGATCTTGCAAGTTGTTTACCACTGTGACAGATGGTACAATCCGAGAGGCTAGTTTGTGAAAACTTGTGATAATGAGGGGGCTCATGATTGCAAAGTCGACCTGTATTGATTTGGAAGATGGTGGAGCATGGAAGGCTATGTATATCTGTAGCAACAATTCAAAATTAGTATACAAGGTTGAAAATTAGTCCAAAGTAAAACTCAATGTGCTGGTCTAGCCTAGACCTAGACTAAGCTCAAGCAAACAACTAGAAACACAATGGACTATTTAATAGGATGCACAGCAGGAAATTTTCACTTGTTGCTACTCTTTTTTTTTCTTCTGAATTTTCTTACTTTTCTTAAGTGCAACTCTTCTTTGTGCACTTGCCTTTTTTCTTTTTTATATATAGTGTGGCTTTTTATGCACTTGCCTTTTTTCAGCACGTCTCAACTTCATAGTAAGAGCAGAAACTTTGTGTGGTATTTACGAACCCATAAAACTCTAAATTTGTACAAAGTGGCCAAATAAAAGTTGTGGGGAATCTTCTAAGCTTTCCAAAACATCCAAGATCATCTAAAACGGATTTCGGACAAAGGAGTTATGGCGAAAATGTAGAATAGAATCATAATATATCTAAACTAAGCACCTCAATAAAGATGGAACGATATCTCATAGATAGAAGCGGAATTTGAGGATTCTGTTATTGGAAATACCAATGTCGGATCTTATAGGAAATTTTGATAGCTTTCCAACGGCCACAAGAACGTGAAAATCCGAGTTCGTATGAACAAGATAGGATGAAAATACCAAACTGGACAGATTGGATCTATATGCCATGACAACGAATAAGACGAGATGGAATTGGACTCGGTGTTAAGATGCAAAACTCAAACTAAACCAAGACTAGAACTAAAACCAACACACGATAACAATGGATTAAAATTCAAAAATGTAAACTAACATGAATGATGCAACGTCTAATGACGATAGCTTGGACAACAGGTATGACGATGAACGCAATATTTTTGTAGGGCAATTTTCTAGACTCTAGGTAGTGGACGACGATGAACAAAAGGGATACAATGATACCTGACGGGCAACTAAGGCTATGATACCACTTGACGCGCACCAGCGACCCGATCTTCTGATAGGTTCTACTTTGGTGAAACAAGGACATTCACGAGACAAGGCTTCCAATCCAACAAGATCGAATCCTTGCAATCGTTACACCCACGCACTTGTCATTATCAACCGTGCTCGCGCTCGATTGACCTTGCCACAAAGGCTAAGTCCCGCACGCAGTAAATGAAACGAGCAAGAACAAGATGAAAAACAAACAATCTAAAATATCATGTCCAAAGTTGAGGTTATCTTTCACCAGGTCAGGTCTACTCAACACTACCCCAATGAACAAGTGTTTCGCACGCAGCAGAAACAAACTTAACAGTTACCTAAAGAACGGAGAGAGGGGGTGGCGGCCATATAAAATATGGTGGCCAAAGAGGGGATACAAACCATATTAGGTCGCACGGGACCCACCCCACCAAACCCTAGGGTTACATGGGCTTTGGGCCCAAAGAAAAGGTGGCGCAACACCTAGCAGATTCTGTTCGCTACATTGTTTCAAAGATTTCTAGTTCTTTGGATAGAATTTGGTAGTGGAACCAGATGCGTTGAAAAGCTTATCTCCTAGGCTTTTCGTGGAGTGGTAGAACGTTGAACACAGACTCCGTATGTGGCCTGGGCGTCGGTTTGAAGGCAGATTGCTTATAGACGGCCGAACTGGGTCTCCTGGAGACTTGGGCTTGGACTTGGGCTTGGTTGGACGTGGAAGAGGTTCTTTAGCCTTGGTGACAACGTGATGTACCTCTCGTGTTGATCATGTGAATGGCTTGGCCAAAGGATTCAAGCCCATTTGATGTTTTTTTCATCCCTCCGGCGAAGTAGGAGAAGTAGTTGATGTAGGAGAAGTAGTGGACATGGTGGATGTAGTCGAAGTAGTAGTGGCCATGTCTGTATCCTTGTAAGTGATGTCCTCATCAGTGACTCCGCTCGACTTCGATCCTAGGATTAGAACTAGGTCACATTGCATGCGATTTCGAGCTTAGATTACGGTACACACATGCCATTAAAATGTCAGAAATCTAGGAAATACTATTATAAAGTAAGATTACTCACAGATATACTATTACAGACTTTTATGCCCTCTCATTTATTCAAATTTTCATCAATTTTGCACTCCCTTCTTCTTCTTTGCCTTCTCCTTCATTCGTCCTCTTCCACGACCGGTGATCCTCTGTGCCATCCTCAAATCTGGTTGGCCGCTGGTATAAGACATCTACCCACTCACTGCTTGTCAACCCCAAGCCCACACCTCTCTCTCCTCCTCCCATCCTACCTCTCGGGCTCCCTGTCATGCCCGCCTTGTGACCTTTGCTCCCTCGCCATCGATCTCCCTAAGCCCCTGCCTCCTCCTCCCCTACAGCTATCTCTGCTATGACCACATCCAAGAAGGTGATGCTAAGGTCCTTTATGTGCGTATCTATATCCAGGGAGGCGATATTTGTCCTGAACAGATCACCAACTAAGAGTCTTGAAGACAAGACCCCATATGAGGTTTGGCGTGAGAACAAACTAGTGGTGCACTTCTTTCGCACATTTGGTTGTGTTGCCCATGTCAAGAACACTTCCCCAAAAATAAAGAAACTGGATGATAGGAGCACGCCATGGTGTTCATTGGATATGAGCCAGGTTCAAAGGCTTGTAGGGTTTATAATCGGGTGGACAAACGAGTGCATGTGACAAGAGATGCAATATTTCATGAGAGGGCTAAGTGAAGCTGGGGAAGTGATGATTCAGGCTTGCATGATTCCTGGAGCACTTTCAAAGTTGAGTACATGGTGTGCCCTAGGAGTGTTGGATTTGAGCTCTCACGTGCTCTCTCAGCTCACTCTGAACTCTCACACAAACACAGCGAACTCACGGAAGCTGTCGCCGGTGTCATCGTCGGCGTGCGCACTGGGACCTTGTCCGTTGCCGCTGTCGTCGTTGCCGCTGTTGTTCGCCATAGCCGCAGGATCCGAACGTAGCTCTGATACCAAGTGTTGGATTTGAGCTCTCACGTGCTCTCTCAGCTCACTCTGAACTCTCACACAAACACAGCGAAGAAGCGCACACACACACAGGTTTTGCGGCACCGCAACTGTGCCCTTTTCTCTTGTTCACTTCTTGACTTAATTAGCAGCTCATACATGACTTATATAATGCACGCACACGACCCTCCCAGCCACGATCTGCGCACGAACGTAACAACCCACGCGCCTCCGCGCGAAGTTAGCCCTGACGACTCGGCCACGCACACCTCTGCAGCCCCACGCGTCCCTCGCGAACTCCGCTCCTGAGGACTCGGCTCCACTGCACGCGAGACGTGCTGATCACTCCACTAATCATGCCGCTAATCTACTACACTAATGCAGGTTCTAGAAACTAACACATGCATGCACACCTCGTTTAACTATCAACTAAAACAAATATGTATGCAACCTATCTTCTAGCTACGACGCACAACTCCATGAAAAACTTATACAACAAGATTAATTCCTAACAATGAGCAGGTCGCCATACTGCAGTCCATCCACTGAAGATCTGGAAGAAAGGAGGCCAGCGTCACCCTTTCAACGTGAAGACCCAAGTACACCAATAGCCAGCAGGAGTGCAGTGTCTCCACCACAAAATGCATCAAGTATGTTGATGCTGATCACGGCAATGCGCCTTGCCGGTTCTGCATGATGATGAATATTATATTATCATCAATAGTCTATCGATCAATAGTCTATAGGAAAGGAGGCACGTCCCGTTG
Organism: Olyra latifolia; assembly: GCA_036346145.1. Taxonomy (NCBI): domain Eukaryota; kingdom Viridiplantae; phylum Streptophyta; class Magnoliopsida; order Poales; family Poaceae; genus Olyra; species Olyra latifolia. The sequence goes on from CM070533.1 coordinate 14,777,607, forward strand.
CCATGTCGGCCAGAAAACGCCGGCCGTCCGATCGTCTCGCAGTGTGGGATCTGCCCGTCCATTCTCCTAGTTACTATAAAACAAATTCCGTACCCAGAACTTCAACAAGGTGGTCGGTTTGCCATGCTGGCTACCACAGCACGGTTTCAACGCAGTGCTCCTGGGTTCGAATCCCAGCTAAGGCACTCCCACTGTGTTTTAGTCTTTTTTTTCTCCAGCGCCGCCACGTCTCCAGCCCAGGTGTCCTCGTCTGCTGCCTTCCGTGTTTCTTCCGCCTCATTCCTTGCCCATGTGCATTGCTCGCCGCCACGTCTCCAGCCCAGGTGTCCTCGTCTGCTGCCTTCCGTGTTTCTTCCGCCTCATTCCTTGCCCATGTGCATTGCTCCCCTCGTCCGTTCGATTCGTGCGGCCATTTTTGCTGCTCCCTTTGATTTCCTTGGTTGTTTCACGTCTTGTCAGCCTTTTTTCCATGCCTGTTTGTACTAATCCTGATTCAATTCCTCTGCTTCTTTTTCCCCTTCTCATCTGTACTCCTCCTTTCGCTTTTCTCTCCTTTTCTCTCTTGCCTTCTTTCCTGTTCTTCTTTCGTGCTCTCATCTATTTTTGGTTGTTCTCTCGTTTCTATGCGCGCCTGTTAGTCTCGTGGATTTCCTCCGCATATGCCTTCGCCCAAAGCGGCTACTGGTACCAGTTTTGCTCTAAGCATGCACTTCGTTCCTGTGTTTTTCTTCGGTCCCACCTCTGTCGAATGGCTTCGTTTTGCAGCCCCGCCACTCTCCTGCTCACACCAATCGGCCCACAGTGTTGTGGCTTCGTCCTAGGGTAGTATAGCTCAGCCGGTCTCCTCATTGCCCCAATCAGCCTGCACTGTTGTGCCTTCGTCCCACGGCCGTGCCGGTCCCCCTCTCACATGGAATTCGCCATCCTACAGGTGTGTTCCCGTGCCTATTGCTTTATTCTTATATTGGTTCGCCTTTACTATTAACTTCTTCTGTCCCTTGTTGTTTGTAGGATTTACTCAGCACGCTGGGCCCAACACATCCAACGCTTTCTCCATCGCCGTCATGCCAGATCATGCTTCTTCCTCATCAGTTGGGCACCTAGTTTACCATGAATCCTTGGACAGCTGCGGTGCACCGCTGGTTTCTTTCGGTGCTGTTTCTGCTAATAGTCTTTGGCCCCTGCTCTCTATGGCCGCTCCCTGTCAGAAACAAAGTCCTTCTTTTGCTGCATCCGCCCTGCCTGCTGCACAGCCTTCTTTTGATGTTTTATCTCCAGCTAAGAAACGTGCCAGAAGAATGGCTATTTATAGGGAGAAGGAAGGTCATGCCTTGTCCATGGTTTTCCCTTTTTTTCTCGCGTCCAACCTTCCTATGTGGTTGATCACACATCCTGTTTTCGTTGTTGCTTTTCCTATGAATGGCCTTCCTGCTAGCCATGTTGTTGTTAGCCTTATTTATTTATTGTGTTCATGTAGTCTTATGGTCCACCAATTCAGCTGCCTGATATTTGTCTGTGATCTTTCTGTTTGCAGGTACTTCGTCCGAGCCTTCCACGGATCAGGACGTTCACCCGCTCATTGTGCCCCAACAAATTCCTGCCTCTGTAGGTATGTTTTCGTTGCATGTTCCTCTTTGGTCTATCTTATGTTCTTTCCCTTCATAGGTTTCTTTAGGCCCATGCTATATTACTTGTCTATAGGTGTTGTTCATTCGGCCGGTGAAGGTACACGTGCCAGTCCGTCCATGCCTGTTGCGGCAGACCATTCTTCTTTGTCGTCGATCTCACAACCTGAGCATTCTACTTTGTCAGCTAGACATAGTCCATCGCCGGTTTCTCCCGCTACCGTTTCACCTCGTTGTCTTCGGCCCTCGACCTCTACAGCTGTGTGCCCTCGGAAATGGAGGGCTCCTTCTTCTGTTGATCTGCCTCTGCATTCTATGCAACCTTCTTTTCCTGCCTTTTCACCGGCACAGAGACGGGCCAACAGAATGGCAATCTGTCGGCAGAAGAAGGGTCTCCCTACGATTTCAGGTGTGTTTCACATTGCTTTTACTTCCACATTGATCATTCATTCTGTGTTTTTCCATCTGCTCTTCTTATCAATAATTGCCTTTCTTCTTTTTATTAGCCTCTGCTGTCTGCAGTGCTTCGTTACCATTGGTCACGCCGAACATTCCCTCACCAAATGCCGCTCTTGTTGATCTTGTTTCTAAGGAACGTGCTGCTCACCTGAAAGGTTTAGGATTTTTTCCCTTCGCTATATTAATTATACCTTCCTTTTATTTCCTGCTTTGTGCTGCTTTCTAGGTTTTCCCACAGCTTATGTTGCTTATTTTTCCTTTTACCTGTACTGTAGCAACATATGCTTTTCGATCTTATTATGGTCCTCCTGAATATGAATGTCGACATTGCTCCGCTATGTTTTGGCATAGAGAAAGATTGGCTTCCTCTTCAGCATTATCTGATGATCGTACACCTTATACCCTATGTTGCCGTTCCGGTAGGGTTCGGCTACCACCGTATGCACCATTCCCAGAGCCATTAAAACACCTTCTCAGGTTTGATGGTGATGCTGTTTGCAGCGCTTTCATGCGTTACTTAAGGAAATATAATTCTATGTTTGCGTTCACTTCACTTGGTGTTCATGTTGACCGAAGTATTAATGTCGGTCCCGGCCCCTCCGTTTTTCGTATAAATGGTGTGGTTCATCATCAAATTGGTTCACTTGTGCCATCTCCTGGTCATCGTGCTGAATTTGCACAGTTGTATATACACGATACCTCTAATGAGGTTACTAACAGGGTCAACATTTTTAATGAAGACGGAACAGTTGAAAGACATCCTAACCCGCAGATTGTTGCCGAGCTTATTTCTATGTTAGATGCACATAATCCTATAGTTCAACAATTCAGACAGGCCTGTGACCGTTTGTTGTTATCAGATGAGCTGAACATTCGTATAAGACTTGTTGGTTCTTTGCAAGATGCTCATGGCAACACATCTAGTTCCACTGCTTCTGAACTTGCCGCTCTTATTGTTGGTGATATGGTGCCAGAGAATGCACAATTTGATGTCATCGTTCAATGTCAGTCTGGCCGGTTTCAGCGGATTCCACCTGTTCACCCATCTCTTATGGCTCTTCAATATCCATTACTGTTTCCGTATGGTGAGACAGGTTTTCATCGCGGGATCAGGTTATACGAGATTGATGATGAATCTCCTGCGGCAAGAGAACATGTCAGTATGCTCGAGTTTTATAGATACCACGCACATTACCGCCGTGGTGAAAGAAATCCTTTGACTTGTTGTGGAAAATTATCTGAACAGTACGCCGTCAATGCTTTCTCTTGTGTCGAAGCTGATCGGCTATCATATCACTATAACAATCAAGACAAATTGCGGCTCCAAACATACCAAGGTATATCGGATGCAACTAATAGGGTCAACCATCAAGGTAGAGATGTTGGCATACAAGTGGTTTTGCCCGCTTCTTTTACTGGAGGGATGCGCTATATGCGGCAAAATTATTTTGATTCATTGGCTATATGCCATGTCCATGGTCTGCCTCACCTTTTCAACACATTTACGTGTAATCCAAAATGGCCCAAGATATCTAATGGATTAGCATTTGAACCAGGACAGAGGCCGATTGATAGGCCTGATATCGTGACGCGCGCCTTTCACATGAAGCTGCTTGAATTGGTGGATGATTTAAAAGGTGGTCATCTTGTTGGTCCTGTCCGTGAAGGTTAGTTTTCTCCTCTTGTTTATTCTACTTCCATTTTATACATGCCATTCTCTCAACGCTTCTCATTACAATAGGTCACTTTATTCTATTAAAGAGATAGTTTCATCCATCCCTATGCTTCTTCCTATGACCCTTCTATGAATTCTTCTCTGATCTTCTGCAATGTGTCTTTTATGACCCTTTCCTTTTTTTTATTCTTGCTGTCTACTATGTAATCCCCTCTTTTTGGTCCTTCTTTCAGTCCTCTACACTGTCGAATATCAAAAGAGAGGCCTTCCTCATTCGCACAAGTTGGTTTGGTTGGTCATAAATGGTGACATTACCCCTGCCCTGATTGATTCTATTATCTCAGCGGAGATTTTAGACTTCCAGTCCGATCCTCTGCTTTACGCCCTTGTTGATGAGTTTATGATACATGGACCTTGTGGTGAATTCAACCTTACTTCTCCATGTATGAAAAATGGCCGTTGTTCAAAAAGATTTCCTAAAATGTTTCGTTCTGAAACAACCATCAACAGCCAAGGATTTCCATTGTATTGACGTAGAGAGGATGGCCGATATGTTGTTAGAAATGGAAAAAAGGTAGGTAACCAATGGATTGTTCCATATAACTCGGTAATGTTGAAAAAATACCAGGCATATATGAATGTCGAGTGGTGTTGCAGAACGTATCTTGTCAAATATGTTTTTTAAGTACATGAACAAAGGCAGTGATCAGGCTTCTCTTGTTGTTTCTGTTAGTTGACTAAAACTTGTGCCTACACTAAAGAGATCATACCAATCTTTCCTTGCAGCTCCTGAAACCTTGCCCTGGGCAATGCCTTGGTCAAGATAAGTTCATGAGCTGTTCTTCAGTTCCAACGTAATCTATCTTGATGATCCCGTCTTCCACTGCATCTCAGATGAAATGAAACTTCGTTTCAATATGCTTGCTCCTGTCATGATACACTGGATTCTTGATGAGAGCCAAAGCAGATTTGTTGTCAATCCTTAGATCAACCCCTTTGGGCTCCTCATTCCTGAGATCACCAATGAGCCGTGACAGCCAAATTCCCTGACATGCCGCTGTAGCAGCAGCAATGTACTCAGCTTCGCATGTGGAGAGAGCAACCACTCTCTGTTTCTGGGACTGCCAACTAACCAAGTTGCTCCCCAGAAAAAACATGGCCCCTGTGGTGCTCTTGCGAGTGTCCACATCACCTGCATAGTCACTGTCGCTGTATCCAACTAGGTTCTTCACCTTCTCCCTCACATAGCGACAGCCATACTGAATTGTTCCTGCCACATAACGAACGATTCTCTTCACTGCTGAGAGATGCTCTGTCGTTGGCTCCTCCATAAAACGACTGACATACCCAACCGAGAATGCCAGATCAGGCCTAGTGTTCACCAGGTATCGCAAGCTTCCCACCAGACTCCTATACTCAGTAGCATCAACCAACGATGCAGTACTCTCCTTACTGAGTTTGAAGCGAGCTTCCATCGGGGTTGCACAGGGATTGCACCCAGTGAGCCCTGCTTTCTCCACAATCCGCGATGCATAAGCAGCTTGGCTCAGTGTGATCTTGCCTTGAGCTTGGTGAACTTCAATACCCAGATAGAAGCATAGAAGACCAAGATCACTCATGTTGAACTCGCTCTTCATCTGTGCCTTGAACTCCCTAATCTCCCTGTTGTCACCACCAACAATCACTAGATCGTCAACATACACTCCTACCAGTAAGCGCGCTGTCTCTTCTCCTCTTGCATAGAGACCATGCTCAAGAGGACACTGAATGAAACCAAGACCTTTCAGAGTGCGATCCAGTTTCTGATTCCATGCCCTTGGTGCCTGGCGAAGTCCATAGAGAGCCTTGTCAAGTCGATACACCTTTTCTTCTTCTCCCTTGATAATGAAACCTGGAGGCTGGACAACGTACACTTCTTCTTCCAAATCCCCATTCAAGAAGGCGGATTTCACATCCATATGATGAACAGACCACCCCTCCTGAGCAGCGAGTGCAAGCAATGCATTTAACCGAGTCAAGGCGAAGCACGGAGCAAATACCTCATCAAAGTCGATGCCCGCCACACGACGTAGCCCTTTGCCACGAAGTCGTGCCTTGTGCTTCACCACGCTGTTCGCATCCTTCTTGAGCTTGTACACCCACTTTAGTCCGATCGGGCGGTGTCCTGGAGGAAGATCCACAAGACGCCAGGTCTTGTTCTCTTTAATTGATGTGATTTCATCAAGCATGGCGTCCCTCCACGCCTTATCTTGTTCAGCTTGAGTGAATGAGACTGGTTCTTCTCCACTTACGAGCAGCAAGTCCTCCTGCAGCTCACGGACCGCCAGCCCTGGTGGTGATCCAGACCCTAGCAGGTCACTGGTGAGGCGATAGCGAAGTAGTGCATCATCTTGATCTGCATCATGAACCTCCGGGTTGTAGGTTGGTGGTGTCACGAACGCCGCCGGAGCTCCGCCACTTGATTGAGCACTGGGCGCCATAGGGGATGCCAAATTTGCACCGGTTGGCGTCGAAACTCCCAGTGCACCAGTGTCAGTCTGGTGCGTGGTGATCACGCCCGGCTGGCTCACCGCAGCGTACTCGATGATGAAGTCATTGTCGATGTCGCTGCCGCCCTGATCACCATTCCACTGCCATTTCGCCTCCTCTTCGAAAATAACATCACGAGTGATGTGCACACGCCTTGAGCTGGGATCGTAGGCTCGATAAGCTTTGGATCCTGGTTCATAGCCGACAAAGATCATCTTCCGGCTCCTGTCTTCTAGTTTTTTCAGATTCGGTGTAGTGGTCTTCACGTGTGCTACACACCCGAATGTTCTGAAGTGGTGAACCGCTGGTGCCCTTCCATTCCAAAGCTCATAGGGTGTTTTCCCTCCGGTGCTCTTGGATATTGCTCTGTTCAGGATATATACGGCTGTGCTCACTGCCTCTCCCCAGAACATTCCAGGCAACTCCTTTGCCTTGAGCATGCTTCTTGCTGTTCCAACCACCATCTGGTTTCTACGCTCGACGACCCCGTTCTGCTGTGGGGAGTACGGTGCTGTCAACTCTCGCCACACACCCAGCTCGGCACAGTACTCATTGAACTCCCCGGCGGTGAACTCTCCTCCTCTCGTTCAGGCGGAGTGCACGACTTTCTTCCTAGACCTCCTCTCGGTCACCCCTGAATCGCGCTTGATGGCAGTGGCAGCAGCATCTTTTGAGGGAAGAAGAGCAATCCACATATAACGACTGTAATCATCAACCAATAGGAGAAAGTACCGATTGCCACTTGGGGTCGCCGGCGTGATTGGGCCGCAGAGGTCACCGTGGAGCAGCTGCAGGGGCTCGGTGGCTCGTTCTTGCGCCTGCTCAGGGAAGGGTGCACGCCTCTGCTTGCCGGCGAGACAGGCGTCGCAAACCTGCTCCACCTGGGTGAGCATCGGCAGTCCGCGTACCAGCCCCTCTCTCCCTATCTTCCGCAGCGCAGCGAAGTTAATGTGGCCGTACCGAGCATGCCAACGCCATGCGTCTTCACTAGCTCGCGCTGCCAAGCACACTGGGCGAGCAATGTTGAGGTCGATGAGGAAGAGCCGATTTGAATTTCGGTGCACCTTTGTGAGGAGACGCTGGTGTTCGTCTCGGATCCGCATCACCCCGTCTTGAATCAGGACTTGGCACCCAATCTCGTCCAGCTGCCCGACGCTGATGATGTTGGCGGTGAGGCGCGGTATGTAGTAGACATTGGAGAGAGTCCGATGTTCCCCGTTCTTGCAAGCAAACAGGACAGTGCCACACCCTTCGATCTTGACAATGGATCCGTCGCCGAAATGCACCGTGCCGGTGATGTTGGCGTCGATGTCGGAGAAGGCTGCACGGCTGCCCGTCATGTGGTTGGAGGCGCCAGTGTCGAGCACCCAGCGTCTCGACTCACGCTCTTCTGCTTCCCCGAATGTGGCGAAGGCCTCCGCCTCCACCAGCTTGAGCACGCCGTCGGGCCGGCACTTAGGAGAGCCCTCAGTAGGGTGCCGCATGCCCGCCGGTGAGGCCGCGCACGCCTCCGCCTCCACCAGCTTGAGCTCCCAGTCGGGCGGGCACATCGGAGAGCTCTCAGTAGGGTGCCGCACGCCCGCCGGTGAAGTCGCGCAGGGCGGTGTTTGGGTGGAGTCACCATCTCCCCCACGGATTGGGGATTTGGGAGGATGCAGCAGCGGTATGGGATTGGGGATGACAGCGCCGCCCTGCAGCAACAGCAATGTGGCCTCCTCCTCTTGGGCCACGTGAGCTTGCTCATCCCGTTTGGGCTTCGCGCAGCAATCTCTGGCCTAATGCCCCGCCACCACAGCTATGCATTTATCACCACTGCGGTTCGGCGGCCCAGAGCTCGAATTTTCGCCGGTGCCGCCGCGACCTCTCCCTCTTCCGCCGCGGCGCCTCCCACGGCCATTGGAGTTACCTCCACCGCGGCCTCCTTCTTGCTCCTTCTTCTTGCTGCGCTCTACCCACTCCTCCTCAGTGAGGTAGAGTTTTCCCCCACTCCCAGGGGCAGATGGAGCCTCAACGCTGTCCTCCACCGTCTTGAGTCTTCCGGTCACGTCGTCCACCGTCAAGGTCGACAGATCCAGCAGAGTCTCGATGGAGAGGACGATCTGGCGAAACCTTGGAGGTGCGGCCCTCAACAGCTTTTCTACCACCTTCTGCTCCGGCTCGGGGTCCCCAAAGGTGGCCAATTGAGTGACCAGCCCATTGAGGCGCAAGGCGAAGTCTTCCACAGTTTCGCCGTCGCGGAAGGTGAGTGACTCGAATTCCCTTCGCAGCTTCTGGACATTGGCCTTGCGGATGCGGTCGTCACCCACCCGCATGTTCTTGATGCAGCTCCACGCCTCCTTGGCCGTCTCCTTGGACGCCAGGGTGGAGATCATCTCCGGCGGTACCGCACTGCAGATGGCGTCCAACGCCATCCGGTCTTCATGGAGCTCGACATCACCGGGGTCGATGGCGCTCCACAAGCAACGTGCCTGCAACTTGATCTTCATCAACAGGCTCCAGCGTTGTAGTTCGCTCGTGAGCACGGGTAATTCGCCGGACCGCCGCTTCCTTCACCACTCTATGTACAACCATCTGCCGATCGGCAACATGGTGGCTCGGTGTCGCAGCAGCAGCCGGCGCCATGGAGCATCCGCGCCAAGATCATGGCGGCGCCGCCGACCGCTCCTCCCTCCTGCCCGACTGCGACATCGCCGGTATGGATCAAAAGCCGTAGCTCTGATAGTTTTAGTCAACTAACAATTCTCCCCCTAAAACTTGTGCCTACACTAAAGAGATCATAACTTGTTTCTGACAATTTCTTTCCCTTCTCGGTCTACTCAAAGGGTATCACCCTCAGCTGAAGCCCATCCTATTCGTGGATCTACTACAGCTGCATACAACAATGATGTCCAGCGTGCTTCTACTTCAGTTTTTGTGCCTTTCCAGTCCAATACTCAAAGTACTCAACCCATCACAAGAACGATTCAGGAATAGATGAAATTTCAGAATATAAGAAAGCTAGATATTTATCAGCATGCGAGGCTTTTTGGAGAATATACGGTTTTCATATACATGGGAGAACAGTAGCAGTTGAAAGGCTCATTGTGCATATGCCCAATATGCATACCATTACATATGGCGATGGCTCCTGCCTTGACCAAGTGCTAACCAGCCTAGGCGCAGAAAAAACAATGCTCACAAAATGGTTTACAGCTAACCAGCGTTACCCGGATGCTAATGACCTTACTTACTGTGAGTTCCCATCAAAATGGACATGGCATCCGGACAGCAAAACGTGGACAAAAAGAAAAAGAGGCACCAAAATAGGGAGGCTTTGTTAGCTGGACCGCCAGCCACATACTTAGCGCGTCCGGACCCTAGGTCGTTGGGCCACATTACACTTGCAGACCCAACCAGAGCAGCGGGCCAAGGTCTCTTGGGCCATCTCCCCCCAAAAAGCTAGCTCAATGAGGGGGTGCTTCCTCACCCTTGTAAACCATGCTCAAGCCCTCCCAACAACCAATGTGGGACTATTCCCAACAATCTCCCCCTCACACATTGGGCCGAGACTTGTCCGTGAACAATCTGGGCTACCCAGGCTCTGATACCAATTGTTAGCCGGACCATCAGCCACATACTTAGCGCGTCCGGACCCCACCCCAGGTCGTTGGGCTGCAGTGCACTCGCAGGCCCAACGCTGAGCAGCGGGCCAAGGTCTCTTGGGACATCTCCCCCCAAAAAGCTAGCTCAATGAGGGGGTGCTCCCTCACCCTTATAAACCATGCTCAAGCCCTCCCAACAACCAATGTGGGACTATTCCCAACAATCTCCCCCTCACACATTGGGCCGAGACTTGTCTGGGAACCATCTGGGCTACCTGGGCTCTGATACCACTTGTCAGCCGGGCCTCACACCCGGACCCTATGTCGTTGGGCTGCATTACACTTGCAGACCCAACCAGAGCAGCGGGCCAAGGTCTCTTGGGCCATCTCCCCCCAAAAAGCTAGCTCAATGAGGGAGTGCTCCCTCACCCTTATAAACCATGCTCAAGCCCTCCTAACAACCAATGTGGGACTATTCCCAACAGGCTTATGCACATACACCCTACCGCAGGAGAGGCTTTCTACTTAAGAATGCTCCTAATGATAGTCTGTGCTGCCCGTAGCTACAGTGATGTCAGGTCATATAATGGTGTTCTTTATGGCACATTCAGAGAGGCTTGCAAGGCTAGAGGTCTAATTGGTGATGACGGTGAATGGGCTTCTGTTTTCGACGAGGCAATCATATGGGCAAAGGCAAAACAACTTCGTTATTTGTTTATGACTATCGTATTATTCTGTGAAGTGGGTGATGTTCCTGCTCTCTTTAATAGATACTGGTTATACATGAAAGACGATATCTCCTATCGACTTCGAAGAAGCATTAGCAGCGATGACTATATTATACCTGAATCAGTTTTAAAGGATTCATTGTTGCATGACTTACAAAATATGTTTTTAGCTAATGGCACTTCCCTTGTTTCATATGGTTTGGTTAACTCAGAAGACAATATTGATGACCCCTCTGGTAATAGATTTATAGCTGAGGAATTATCCTATGTGCAAGAAGGATCATTGTGCGAGGTTGATGCCTTATATGCTTCGTTGAATGATGAGCAGCGTCTTGTATATGATACGGTATTACACAAAATTATTCATGGTGAAGATTGCCTCATATTTGTATCTGGCCATGGGGGCACCGGAAAAACATACTTATGGAAAGCAATTCTTTTTAAGGTTACATTCCCAAGGCCATATTGTATTGGCAGTCGCATCATTCGGAGTGGCTGCCCTCCTGTTGTTCGGGCGGACGACAAAGACATTCTAGGTTCTCAGATTCCGCTGATCTTCATAAGCGTTCTACATGTTCCATTGCAAGAGGCACAATTCTAGCAGAATTAATCCTAAAATCCACTCTTATTCTATGGGACGAAGCACCTATGGCAAGTAGATACTGCATCGAAGCACTTGATCGTACTCTCAGAGATCTTCTTTCTTTTGATGATCCATCTAAATGCAACAAGACATTTGGCGGAAAAGCAGTTTTGTTTGGAGGTGATTTCCGGCAAGTGCTTTCGGTTGTCCAAGGAGGTACAAGAGCAGATATCATAGCAGCTTCTCTTGTCAGATCACCTATTTGGAAATCTGTTCAGATTATGCGACTAAATGTTAATATGAGGCTTGCTAACCCTGCTCTGGCTATTGAAGAAAAACAAAAGATGTCAGATTTTGCACAATGGATACTTGATATTGGAGAAGACCGTTTATCCTTTTACAAAGATGAACAGTCAATGGGCAGCCGTTATATAAACATACCACCTGATCTTCTACTCATGCCTAATGGTGATCATATTGTGGCAATATCAGAGGCTATGTATGATAATTTCCTTAATCATGTAGGCGATTGTCACTATCTTTCACAACGAGCTATTATTTCTCCTACTAATTCTGTTGTTGACAAAATCAATGACATGATGCTTACTAGGTTGCCAGTTGCATCAAGAGATTATTTTAGTTACGACAGTATTAGTGGCATAAATGAACATGCTTCAGATATTGAATCTTGATATCCACCAGAGTTTTTAAATACCATTACTATCAACAACTTTCCTTCCCATAAGTTATCACTAAAGATTGGGGTTTTTGTCATCCTTATCCGAAATATCAACCAAACTATTGGCCTTTGCAATGGTACCCGTGTTATTATAACAAGACTTGGTGATTATATCCTCCAGGGCAAAATCATGACAGGTACCCACACCGATTTAAATTGTTTGCATACCAAGGATTATGTTAAATGGCAACAATTCCAAGTGGCCGTTCACACTTCGTCGGTGACAGTTTTCAGTCAAGGTTTGCTATGCTATGACTATACATAAGTGTTAAGGACAAACATTATCCAAAGTAGGAGTATATTTGAAAACGCCTGTTTTCACTCATGGTCAATTATATGTTGCATTTTCCCGAGTTAGTTCTAGGGCAGGATTAAAGATACTTGCTGAAGATCAACATGGCAACGCATCATCTGTTACAGCAAATGTTGTATACAGTGAACTCCTTCCTTTTATATAATGTCATCCTTCTCTTATACCAATGTTACTAAATGATAATCAGATATGTACGTTTTAGAAATAAGAATTTCCTAAAGTGGCCTTAGGAGTCACATCCAAAATAAGCCACTTGTTTTAGAAAGCTTTTACGCACACATTCGAGATAAAAAAAAGGATTTAAAAAATGAAGAAAAAGTAAAATAAATAGTACATACCTCAAATAAATATGTTTTTTTGACTTATTTCCTACTTATTTGATTTTTTTCCCACTTGTTTTAGAGAACTTTTACACGCTTTCAAAAATTCTCAAGTTACGAGATAAGTAAATAAATACAATAACATAAACTGAAAAGAAACTATATATACAGACTACGGGCTATGTAAATTGAGTAATCAATTTTTTCCTACACGTACCACACCATTCAAACCAAGCGACCTATCTATAGACTAGTTGAGGGCTTGTGCTTCGCGCGTGGATTGGTGATGGAAGAGGAGGCGTGGATTGGTGGGACGCAGACGGGTGGGGGTCGACGCGCTCGCGTGTGGATTGGTGGGGAGGAGGACGCTGATCGGGGTGTGGGCAGCCGTTAGATTAAATTGAATGATTCAGATTGTTTTGATGAGTCATCACTCATCATCACAACAGTCTTTTTAGGAGTAGAGATATGCGTTTCCTGAGCAGCCTAATCAAATAATTGCTTCGGCCGATTTGGTATTTCAACACAACGGCCCAAATGAACCAGCTATTTCATCATGGGCCTCTCACGGCCCAACCAAACACTGTTTGCCCCATCTGGTCTTCCGCACATCGAACACACCGATGGTAGGCTACGTCCACCGACCCAAAATAATAAACTGGATTCTGCCTAAATATGTGGACGCTGGATACTAGGCCTCTGCAATTTCACTTTCCCCTTGTATCAGTTTACTAACCCCGTACGCTTCTCCTCACCGTCTCACCCTCTCCCCCCCTCCCACACACACTCTTCCTTAGATCTGCTCCATTCTTTTGCTCAAACAAGATCCACTTCATTCTACCTCATCATTCCGCACTACATCTCCAGCGGGTACGCTCAGCCAGGCCGACAGATTTGCGAGATACCCGCTTTTTCTGTAAGTATCAAGGATTGCCACGATTTTGTACATTTCTGATTAGACCTTTTCACCTTTTAAGTTTTCAATCCGCACATTCTTTATAGAGAATGAACATACGCTTTCCACAACATACCGAGTCTCTATCGATAAGATGCGACCTGCCGACCAAAAGCTCATATCCCAAACAAAAAAAGGTACATCACACGCAATCAACCTCACGATATATAATAACGGTTCTTTTCATATAGATGGATCACACCGCTCAAGTTCATCAATTTTTTTTTTTGTGAAAGGCGGAGAACTGCCATGCATTACTAGGATAGTCTGAGTACAAAATGGAGGGGTTTGGCCCACCCTCCGAAGGGCACGGTTAAATTAGTTGATTACAAATTTGGCGCCTGCGGCCGCCCAGAGCCGCAGTTCATCTAAAAGTGAGTTGACAAAAATGCTACGCGGACGCTCTTCGTGGCGAAAAATCCTTTCGTTTCTCTCGAGCCAGATGTGCCATATGGTAGCTATGATGATGGAGAGCGCACCCTTTGTTGGGTTGGATGCGAGGATGTCCTCTTGCCACCAGGCCTGGAGGTTGAGGGAGTGGTTCCAATTAGCCAGATTCAGGGTTTGGCATCTGCCAGAGCCGGCTAGACGGGTCCAAACGAAGGAGCTGAAGTCGCAACCTAAGAATAAATGTTCCGGAGTTTCTAGGTTGCGCCGGCAAAGGGGGCAGAAGTAGTCGTTAGGCAGGTGCCGTCTTAGCAGGGCGTCAGCGGTCAGCACCCGCCTGTGAAGAAGCACCCATTAAAAGAACTTGCACTTCGAGGGGGCCCACTGTTTCCAGATGCTCTGAAAAAAGGGGAGAGGGATCCTCCTTGCAAATTGAAGCCTGTACGCGGACCTGACAGAGAAAGATCCGTCTGGCGAAAAATGCGAAACAATTTGGTCTTGCTCTCCCTCGATCAGCGTGTATCGGAGAACGTGGGTTAGCAAATTAATGAGCTGGGAATAATTTATGGGTGAGATTACTCCCGAGATCGCCAACCAGTACCATTGTTGAGGGCGCTCGAACCGATCTTTTCTTCTTAGCGGAGGTCTGCAAGATCGGGAGCGATATCCTTAGGCGCTATACCGCCTAGCCGTGATCCTCCTGTAAGGAGAAACCGCCCCGCTTTTGAAGAGTGAGTCTGGATCCAACTTTGAAGAGGTCCGAGTCCGAGCTAGGCTGGCCTTCCAGGGAGCCAACCCAGGGCTTGTAAGGGGAGGATCTGCCGAGCCACTGCCAGCGTAGTCGAAGGTCCCTTGCAAAGCGCGAAAGGTCCAGGACACCTAGACCGCCAAGCGAGGTGGGCGCGCAGACTGTGTTCCATTGTAACCGGCAGTGGCCTCCTGAGATTGCGCTGACTCCCTTCCGGAGCCAGGCCCTTCTGATCTTGTCGATCTTATGCAGAACAGATATGGGGGGCCTGATGACCGAGAGGATGTGGGTAGGCATGGCCGAGAGCACGGATTTGAGCAGGGTTAGCCTACCCCCCTTAGATAGGAGTGGCCCTCTCCAGCCAACCAGACGATTGGAGACCTTGTCGATAAGGGGTTGGAAGTGAACATGACGGAGGCGTTTGACGGAGAGTGGAAATCCCAGGTATTTGAGCGGGAAGTGGGCTCTCCTGGCTGGTAAGTCTTGAAGGATCTCATCGAGGTCTAAGTTGTTGCAGTTGATGGGGACAACCTGGCTCTTCGAGAGATTTGTGCGCAGTCCAGAGATGCCCCCAAATTCCTTGAGGATAAGGGAGAGGGCAGAGATGTCCTCTTTGATGGGGTTACAGAAAATGGTCGCATCATCCACGAAGAGAGAGAGCCGCTGACCGTCCTGCATGCCTCGAACAGGAGATAGGGCCCCTGCTGCTGTGGCCTTATCAAGCAGAGCGATGAGAGGTTCGATGGCTAAGTCGAAGAGGAAAGGGGACAGTGAGTCCCCTTGGCGAAGCCCTTTATGGTGGAAGATGGGGTTCCCCAGGTGGCTGTTGGGGAGCACTTTTGAGGAGGATGATGCGAGGAAGAGGGAAATCCAGTTCCGCCATCTGGCTCCGAAGCCTCTAGCTCGGAGGTTGTCCAGCAGGTATGGCCAGGAGACCGAGTCGAAAGCTTTTTCCAGATCTAGCTTGAGGAAGAGGGCTGGTGTGCGGGATCGGTGCAAGGCTTTGGCCTTGCCTTGGACAAAGAGGAAGTTGTCTTGAATGTGACGTTTCTTGATGAAGGCACTCTAACAAGGAGAAATAAGGTCGTCCATGAATGGGGCTAGGCGAGACGCAAGGATCTTGGTGAAGAGCTTTCCTACACTGTGGATCAAGCTAATCGGACGGTAGTCGAAGCGGAGGAAGGGTCTTTTTCTTGGGTAGAAGGACGATGTGGGCATAGTTTAAGGCCTCCATCCGCGGTGGCTAGGACCATCCAAATCGAAGAGACGTTGCGGGGCTAGGAGGAGGTCGTGAGAATGAAATCCCAAAGATGCTTTGTAAAAATCCCAGAGAAGCCGTCGGGGCACAGTGCCTTGTCATAGGAAGACTAAAGATGACCTCCTTCAACTCGTCCAGGTAAGCGGCTCCTCCAGAGCGGAAAGGTCAATGGCGGAAGGCCAATGAAATCCCATTAAAAGAGCGCCGCCGGATTGAGGTTGCTGAGGCGGCGCGCCAAGATAGAGTTGAAATGGAGGGCCGGTGACCATCGGTTCGAAGGGTGCGCCACGATCCAATCCCAAAGAACTTGTGAGTTAGACGCCCGCGCTCTACGGATGGCGTGCTTTGTAAAAATCCCAGAGAAGCCGTCGGGCACGGCCCGTGACATGATCGACGCTCGCCAAGATAGAGTTGAAATGGAGGGAGGCGCCTTTGTCGCGGCGCGATTAACTCCGCCGCCGCCTGGGGCGCCTGAGCGAGGGCGGTGACCATCGGTTCACGCAAGCAAGGGGGGGAGGGGAGGTGGGAGGCGGGGCACATCGGTTCACAGGCAAGGCGGCGGCGGCATAGTTCAATCGCATAGTTCAATCGCATAATCCGTCCGTGTCGCTAACCAGGTTCACTACATTTGTCGATGTTACAAAGGAAGGAAAGTTAGATATGATCATGATCGATTTAAGAGGTATACTTACATACAATACACACATAATCCCTGCAACTCGAGATAAAACGACATTTAGATTTCTCATTACAGATATCCAAAGACAGCTTAGCTACTATACATGCCATAGTCTACTTTCCCTGTTGTATTTCATGCACACTGTAAAGCTTATTTATTCCTGCTACTCTAGTGTTTATATAACAGAGTGCACATTTGTATGCAATTATTTCACCTACCAGATTACCGACCCTATTTTTTTTGCCTTTTTCAAATCTCATGACACATGACCTTTGGCTGTCCCTTCCAGGGTACAACAATGGATGCTCACATCGCATCCAAACTTCGTGGTGCTTTCAATGAAAATTTGCAAGAGGACAGCCTATACTATGTCCAAGATTTTGAGGTGGCTGAAGCAAGGCAGAATTATCGACCAGTTGACCGCTCTATCATGGCAAGATTTACATCATTTACTAAACTCATTCGCATCGATATTGTACCACCTGGCTTCCCCTAATATGCTTATGATCCACTGCCTTTACACCCACTACGATCAAGAATACAAAACACTTCTCTGCTATCAGGTTTGCTTCTTTGTTCATATCCATTTCTATGCCCATCTTCGTGTACTACATACTCACCACTGTAGGCTTTCTTTCATATGTCACATCAAAATCAAAGTAGTGGTTGTTGCCATCACTGCGGTCCAACCTATTAGAACTGTTGCTAATGGCCAAAAAATAGTACGCAACATAGATATTACTGACGGCAGGTGAGTGCTCAACCATACAGGATAACATACATATCCATACTATACTACCGCATAAATACTTATTCTATTTCCTACACTGTTTACAAAATTTTTCCCTTTCTTAAAACAACTAGCATCAACGCTGAAGTGACACTATGGAATCACCATGCTAAGCATTCTGAAATGGACATTACTAATCAACAACAGCATCAAGGCCCAACAACGGCTCTATTTGTTGGAATGACAGTTGATTGGCGCAATGGTACTATACATTTTTTAATCGCCTCACACCACATGAACCATTCTATAATATCCTAACAAATATCTCTTTTCTATGCAACTCTGCAGGCATCTCACTCTGCACAGTACTAGCTTCTCGAGATGGTACATGGACCCTCCAATCCCAGAGGTTGCCGAACTACAAAACATGTAACATACCATAACCTATGGCCTATCACATCTTTTGATGCTTCTTTATTTTATACCCAGTACACCCCCATGCTTCTTGTTTACCAAACAAATAATCATGTTTTTTTTATATATAGAACGCTGCCTACGAACAACGCTATCATATTGTCACCTGAACGTGTTACCATTGCCCCTATTATTAAGACAACTGTTGCAGCGCTTTCCAATTTAAATCCACACCATAGCATGGTATGTATCATTACCCATTCACCTTTGCAAAACAATAAACATGTTACTTTTGTCTGTTGTTAACTTTTTGAGATTTATGTGTTGTTATTAAACGTAGGGAAACAAATACACTGTATGTGTCGCTATCAAGGGCATCAGTCCAAACCAACCTTGGTGGTACCTAGCATGTAAAACTTGTCGGAAAAAAGTTCAACCACATTCATCATGCAAAGTGTGCCTCTGCACCATTTCAGAGCCACGGTATGTGTTACCCACCTACCTAAGCTAAGCAAGATTCCTTGTTAATGCAAAATATAAATTGCGCTTATTTTTCCCACAAATTTTTAGTTACCGCATTGCTTACATCGGCACCGATCCCGATCAAATCAACAATGACGATGCACCAGACGCGGAGTTCATGTTCTTTGCTGAAACCGCGGAACAACTTGTCGGATGTCCACCCACTGCTTTGCTGGCTATTACCGACGGAAACAATGAAACCGTTCCACCTCATATTACAAGGATATATGGTAGGCAGTATGACTTGCACACAACCATCAACAGAAACACCCTACGCAGCCACAGGATATCATTCCAGGTCAATGCGTTTGAAACAGTACCTGATCAAACTTTTGAGGTCAACCAATCCATTACTCAGACTAAAGAAAAGGGTAAAGCCATCGACCAAGCTGAATGTGGATTACTACTCACACAGTCACCAGCAACGCAGCCTGCAACAGACACAACAACAACTGTCACAGGACAATACTCATCTCCGTGTCCAGCACTCAGTATCAGCCAATCCGGTCAGGCCCCATCAATGGTGAGCATACATACCACGCACCAATTTAGACCTCAAAATCTACAAGTATGGTGCATAAATGCCTTGCATGGCTTAACGATATTTCCACCTTTTACAGGTCAGTGCAGTTGACATTTCCATAGCACACAAAGAATCTTCACATCAGGACAACCCACCAGTTAAGCCCATACAATCCACACAAGGACCAGCAGAATACACACCAATCCGTGAAACAATATCGTCTCACCACCTGGAGGTACAGATCACTAAACTTACACCAGCAATACCGCTTGCAGCACCATGCCTCCATACAATTGACATCTATTAACTTTTCAAGTTTCCCGTGGTCCCTAACATAGTTTTCCTTTTAAGGCTACTTACACAACAGACCAAACGCTCTCTGCTCAAACTGAGATCAAAAGGTAACGGGCAACAACAATTTCAATGACCCTCTTAGTGTTCATACATGCACAACACTGATACAATACATGCACAACAAAAAAATAGCTCTACAGACAGGTCCAAGGGACGATGGTAGGCACCAAAAGGAAGCTTTTCTCTAAAGAATAACACCACTCTCCTCGGCGCCGCCCTCGCTTTCAGGTAAAATCCTCTTCCCCATAATAACCACGTAACTTATACCGTAAAACATCACACTGTACTAACTCAAAAATCTTAACTTTTATCTCCGCAGCTCAACCAACTGCATCAACAAACCTCACCACTAACTATGCTTTTGTGTTTGACCTGCCAACAAGAATAACAGAACAGCTACCCACGCTTGCTTTTGTAAATATTAGCCATACTATGATTTTGTATTGGGCCTACCAACATAGCAAACGGTCCACTTCTGTAAATATCATAACAGTTGTTCTTACGCAGTATCTTAACCACAACACAAACAGTGTTCCTATCTATATCCATCCTTCATGCAAAAAAAAGGGCTTTTTATTTTATTATGTAAGATGGTACCATTGATTGATCATACACCCAGTAAATATATCAAAAAGCAATATACAACGAAAATATTAGAAATACAGCAACTATGTATAGACGCAATGTATACATCATCATTCACTAAAACACAGATGCAAAACCACAAGTGCCGCGCGCCATGGGCGTGCGTTACTTGCTAGTCTATAGACTATAGCCACTATTAAAGGCGGCATTTCGTGCTATCCACGTCGGCAAAAAATCGGGGACCGTCAGATCTACTTGTCTGGCTCGCGTCGACCGTCGATCCGGCCATCCAGCTCGGCACGCTGAGGGGCGAATGCAAAAAAGCCCTTGCGCTTTTCGGTTTCACGTTTCGGTCCCTAGAAGCTCATAGAGAAGCCCTTTCGTGTTATGACTGTTTTTCGTCCCTCCCCGGCATTCTACCCTTCGTCAATCCGCAGTCCTTCCGCCTGCTCCGAACCCTAGCGCGCCCCAGCTTCGCCCACGTCGTCCCTGTCTCCTCTCCTCCTCAGTTCGTCCATCCGCAGCTGCCGCCGCTCGCCTCCACAACCTCCTCCTCCACTCATTATCGGCTGCTTCACCTGGATGCCGCCCCTTCTCCCTCTCCTTCTCTGTCATCCACACTGTTGTCTCTTCGTCAGCGTGTCGCTGGTCCATGTCGACATCGGCGTGTCGCCGCTCCGTCTCCCATGCGTCGGCCCTCTCCTTTCTCTCTCGCCAACGCATCGCCTTCGCCTCCGCCTCCGCCTCGCCACGTGCTCCACCATCTGCTTAAGATCCAGAGGTTCCTTCCCCATCCCCTTCCCCTAACATCTGTAGGCCACCCCAACTAGGCAAGGGATGACCTAGGGTTGGACCCATCCCCTCGAACTCGCCCTGACCGGCGGCGCTGCCACCCCCTTCCCCTCCTCCTCAGCTTGTCGGCCGCTGCCGTTGCCGTTTCCTCCTACCTAAGCCATGGCCAGATCCGGCCGTTCAGCCTACCACCTGCGGCCCCCAAGTATGGTCGTCACTACCTAGGCCTCTCCTCCACCTCGATTCGCCTTCCAATGGAGGTATCAGCAAGCAATTGTGCGACGATGTGCCTCTTACCTGATTTCCCCGCCGCCAACCCACCACCCTCTCCCGCAACCAAAACCCCCCAATTTCTTGATTATATGGTTTGTTGTTGGGTGAGGTTGCGCACCACACAACGAGGGGGAGGATCTGGCCGTCGTGTCATGCCTGCAGGCAATGCTTCCCATCTTGATGATCTTCCATCGTGATCCTTAATATGTTATTGTTATTTTGCCTTGGTTCACCATAAAACCATCAATTAATCTCTCTAGAAAGGTGTGTGCTTAGTTATTTTTCTGTGTTATCAGAGTAGTATTATCCTATCCTATAATGCAGTAATATTTTTTGATTGATGAAGTAGAATTTTTCAAAGTGAATAACAACACCTTACGTAGTGTTCAAAATGGTAATTAAAATGTTAGGATGATAGAGCACGCTATTGGCTTCTTATTTTGTGAGTATGTTTCAGGCAATGTCCCCTCTGTTTGCCTTTTCTCTTTTAATTTCCTTAACTGATTCCTCCCGTAATAAAAAGGCAGTGCTCCTGCCATGGTAAAAAAAAAGAAAAGAGACTAAGAATGAGAATCAAATGGAAATGTAGAGACAACAGATAGAATCATGTCTTCCTTGAAAACTAGGTCTGCAGCGATTTTGCGGTTTGTTAAATGTATTGAATAGGCTTTATTGTGCTTATAATAGTAACAATTTTCTGTCTAATGGTTCTCCAACTAAATGTAAGCATTTTACGTTGAGCATCTTGCTGGGTCAGAATCTCTCCCATTGTTTCATCAGTGTGCATAATTCGTTATAATTGGTTACCTCACTGGCAACCGGTTGTATAATCTTGTTACTTTTTCTTTGATGTCGCTAGAGGTAGACAAGCATCTTAGCAGACTAAATTGTTCTGCAGCAAAGTGTGTTGATTCAAATGATTCATGCAACTGTTTGTAGCTTCATGTGATGGTGCGCCCAAATGAAGCTGCAAATCCATACAAAGCTATGGTGTACTAATAATAAGTAGTGGTATTTCCTTATCATCCGACAAGTGTACTAACTATATATGATTATAGTTGGCTATACAGTTGTGTTACATCTACTTCCTGCATATTATAAAAATTCTTTTATTCTAAAAAGGATTGAAAACATAAAACCATATTTCAGTATGAGTTCTCTCCTCTTTCCGTTTTCAATGATCCTTTGGTTTATTTTCAAACATGGAATGACGCACTGCTGAATTTTGTAATACAGTACACTGAATTTTGTAACACAGAACATTTTTCATCTATCTGCAGGGTTCAAAATGATGTTAAAACCTAAAACACAACTACAGCCAAAACGACACACGGAGCTGACGCGACTACTACAGCTCCAGCCCACCGCTACACCCAACAGGAAAAAGGAAAAAGGTTATTAAGTTATATTACTTTACAGCATAAAAAGCACATGAAGCGAACATATACTGACATTCTGCATGATCCTCGTGACAGCTTGACCGGTCATACACTGAGGACACCTGCTAAAATGAGACTATTTGATGACATTCCAGAAAAAGACAATTAGGTATTCTACTGATCGTCTAAGTGAACAACCAGTAGTTCATTTGTGCAAACATATTTTGCTGCGCGTTTGGAACCACGTGTATAACATCGTCACAGATCAGACCACCAATAGCAGTTCCACCAACTGCACAGCATTACTCCATCCCGAGTTTATCACCTGTAAACTACCGCCTTATTTTATGCCCTGCTTCAAAAAAACCACGATGTATGATGCTCGCTTTAATTATATACCTATGCCATTACCATGTATTCTCCCTCAGATACGTGTCTCCAAACAGCGTTACATTCCGCATTTAATGAACAACAGACAAAACAATAGCTAACATTCAAAACACTCTAATGAAAAAAAGAAATTCACGGCTACCAGAATACCCGAGGCGCACGCCCTGACGCGCGCTATCAATCTAGTTGATAATACTTTCGCTGCAAGGAGGCTTGAAGCAAAGCTGGAGGCCGAGCAAGTTGAGTTGCACCTTATGGAAGCTGAGGAGCCGAGCTCGTTTGCAGAAGCTAAAAATCTTGTTGACCTCCCGGCGGGTTTTTGTTCTATAGGGCTGAAATGGGCCTTCAAGGTGAAACGCAATGAGCATGGTACAGTGGCAAAACAAAAAGCGTGGCTCATGGCAAAGGGCTATTTCCAGCGTCAAGGCATTGATTTTGAGGAGGTGTACGCTCCCGTGGCAAGGTTGTAGTCAGTGAAACTCATGGTGGCTCTAGCTGCACATAAAGGCTAGAAGTGCATCCGCATAAAGGCTAGAAGTGCATCATATGGATGTAAAAACAGGCTTCCTCAATGGAGATCTCGAAGAAGAGGTATACGTCGAGCAACCTCCTAGTTTTGTTGATGCAGAAGTTGAGCACAAAGTGTACCGGTTCGAAGGCATTTTATGGACTTTGTCAAGCACCGAGGGCCTGGAATGCGGCTAGATGCAAGCATGGTGGCACTTGGATTTGTGAGAAGTCCTGCAGAGCATGTTGTGTACCGTAGAGGAGCTGGCGCATCTTGCATTATGGTGGGTGTGTATGTGGATGACCTGATCATCATAGGAGCAAATCCTAAAGAGATTAGTCGTTTCAAGCATGAAATGCAGAAAGTGTTTTGCATGAGTGATCTCGGGTTACTCAGCTACTATCTGGGAATCAAGGTACATCAAATGGCAGAAGGAATTACTCTCAATCAGTCTGCGTATGCACTGAAGATTCTGGACAAGGCAGGTTTGAGGGGCTGCAATACCTGCCATGCACCAAAGGAGATGCGGCTCAAATTGAGCAAGGAGAGCACACAGCCTGTCACTGATGCAACCGCGGTATTTGGTACAAACACAGCCAGATCTGGCTTACTCAGTGGGTTATGTCAGTCGATTCATGGAGGAGCCACATGAAGATCACCTTAGTGCTGTTAAACATATACTGAGGTATGTAGCTGGAACTCTGAAGTTTGGTTGCCACTATGCAAGGAAGGATGGTGGGGATGTTGAACTGAAGGGGTACAGCAATAGTGATCTTGCTAGTGATGTTGATGATCACAAGAGTACAACCGGAGTGTTTTTCTTCCTTGGATCAAATCTTACTAGCTGACGGTCACAAAAACAGAAGATTGTGGTGTTATCTTCTTGTGAAGCAGAGTACATTGCTGCTACGACAGCAGCATGCTAGTGTATTTGGCTATAGCGGTTGTTGGGAGATATCATGGGTGAGGACGAGTAACCAGTCACTCTACTGATTGACAACAAATCGGCAATATCTCTATGTAAGAATCCTATGCTCCATGAGAGGAGCAAGCACATTGAGACTCGGTTTTATTTCATCAGAAAATGTGTCGGAGGAGGGAAGATCAAAGTGCAGTATGTAAGTTTCGAGGAGCAACTTGCTGATTGCTTGACAAAGCCTATTGGCCTGGTCCGATTGTATGAGTTGCTGAGAAAGATTGGTGTCACAGATGTGAAGCGTGGCAATATTAGGGGAGAGATTGAAGACTAATGTTGCACGCTTACAAGTCTGCATTCTAGTTAGTTTGCTGGGTTTTTTTTTTTAAATTTGTGTTGTACTCAGTCAGAGGCCTATAGTTATGCTAATGACCAGCATGAGTCTAGTTTGTCTAGTTAGCATGCAATGCGGCATGTTTCTTAGTTGTGGGATGGCACGACAAGTTCGGGAGCCATGGCGCGCGTTAAGGCAGATTCGTTGCTTGGCTCATGCGGATGCAGGTGTGGGCTGGCGCACCTATAAATGCGGATCATGGGCTGACTTGATCTCTGCTGTAATCGCTGCTTAATAAAAAGGAAAACCCTTGAAAAACTGCAGTTTTAGTAAGCAGCACAAAAAACTGTTAAGGAAACAGACTCAGATAAGGCTCGGTCTTGGGCTGGCCGACTCCGTATTGAAGCCCAACATGTGGACTAGCCAAACTCTATCTACACAGGCCTATATATATGAGAGGGATCCATCTATTATAAGCACAGTGAAAGAAATTAATAAAGTATTGTTCCTCTCTACATCTGTGTTAATTGTTTTTATTTGTCTTTTGTATTGCGCCTTGCTTGAGAATCAACAACCTCGAACTACATCTGGTAATGTGGTTGTTTAAGATGTTATCAGCACGATATGCTCGAAGGAAGAATCACAAGCTGCAGCAGATCGTCAACGACATACCACGGCAAAAGAATCGTCGATGACGAACCGCAGGCCATGAAGGCTGCCCCGACGAACTGCAACGAACGCGACGAACTACAACAAATCTCACTTTCTAGCATCGATTCGTCATCAAACTTGTTCCGATCTTTCCAATCTTTCCTAGCCGATCTTTCCAATGCGACAGATTCGAATCACCCACACGGAATCACAATCAAGGTAATAGATCGGAAACGAATCCCTGTTCCGAATTAAGAAGATCGTACATGTAAAAATTTGCACCGATCTCCTATTGCGCGTTCAGCATGAGAAACTGAGGATCATGAAGATCCTGGCCGCGCCGCTACAGCCATGCGCCGTCGCCGCTCGCCACGCGAGCCCCTGCAAACATGCTGTATTTGTGCGTCGTGCGCCGTTCGGACACCTGTGCAATCCCGAGCCGCTGACCTCGCCTTCACGCGCACCGCCCCTATGAACACCACCGCGCCGCCATTCCATGTAGGCCGTGCACCGCCAGATTTTGAAGCGGCGTCGCCGCTTGCATACCGCCCAGCCAGCCCTTCGCGACAACCCATCGCCGCATGGCTTGCCACACGCCATCGTCCCCATGGCGCCACGCGCCTAGCACAACCCTCGCCGCTGTACATTGCCGCGCCCCTCGGCACTCCCGCGTGCACCCCTTTGCGCCCTGCCGCTCTCCCGCGTGCACCACACCACGCCACGTGGCGCCTCGCCATGCCTCGGCGTGCCCGCGCCCACTGCTGACGTGTTCTGCCGCGCCTCGCCCTTCGTCGTTGCACCCTGCATAGCACTCACTAGCCGCCCGACCACCCCGCCTACGGCCACCGGCGCTGCCAAACCGAGAGGCGGCTAGGGGAAACCCTAGCCGCAAAGATCGGTAAAGGGCGAGCCGAGGGGCCAGATTAGCGTGCCAGGTGAGAAGGGGAAAGAAGCGGCCTAGGGGAAGCGAAAGAACAACAGGAAGGAAAAAGAGAAGCGGCTCGGCGGCAGAAGGAGGGGTGGGTCGGGCCGAAAAAGAAAAAGAAAAGAAAAAAGAAAATTGGCTGGCCTATGAATTTTTCAAGAAAGCCCTCGAAAAATTAAAAATTTATGCAAAATAATTTCTGAGGCTCTGAAATTTTTCTGGAGACACTGAAAATTTTCATAGAAGTCCCTAGTGACACTAAAATTTTCATAGAAGTCCCTCAAATCGCAGAAATCGTGAAAAGCATATTCGCATAAAAGCACCTAGGATTCGAATTTAATCCTATTTTCGCATTTGAAGCTTTATTTTATCTCGATAATTACTTTCATGCTATTATATGAGGAATTAGCTATTATAATTATCACTTTATGCCTATTTATATATAGAATTATGCATATGAATTTAAATTTATGATTATTCGTGGTGCCCGGTTATTACATTTAATATGTGAATTGAGAATAGCATGTTGAATAGTAGAAAACCATGAATTTTATTGAAGAATTATGAGAATATATGCAGATTGCACATTGTAGTCTTATGAATCAACATTGCTATCATAGAAATTGGGCCCGAATTTTGCAGAAAAAAAACCCTGAAACCTTTGGGAATAATCTGAAAGTTCACCAGAATTAAGATTTCTACATAGAAACCCCCGTAAATTATGAATTTACTAAATGTATATATTCTGGCATAGAATTATCCCATGAAATTGCTATTATAATTCCTGTAATAATTATTTTAGCATGTTTATGCTGGAAATTCCGAGAATTTATGAATAGATCCATGTCACGCAACACACACTATGATTACCTATCGCGGCCCTTCTCAGCTTGCCTTGCGAGAATTGGTCGAACCTGCACTATACTCTGGATCAGTAGGCTAGTGCAACAGTTACACAGCTGGAATCAATTCATATATCGGTTGTCCAAATATTACATAACCGCGATCATCAGATCGCATTAGTAGCAAACGACATTAAGCCTTAAATACAATCCAGAGTTCATCAGAGTAGCGGAAATCTTCCAAAATGCAAATTGCAAGATTCAGAAGGAACAACAAAATCACACCAGCAGCTGTGTAACCACACACGGCTGGCGGAACGTACCAAACCCTATCTTGAGCAACTACTCTTCGTCCTGGTACTGAGAATCTCCTTCCTCATGACAATCGTAAGCATCTTTTTCAACGGGGTCCTCCATGTCTATAGATAGATATTTATGCGAGGTCAGTGTCATCCAAACACTGGCGAGCTAACACCCAACCCAATGCATTTAGTGATAGAGGTTTCAAAGGAAAGGCTGGGTTTATTTATTTGCAGAAAAGCCAGTATTGGAAATCAAAGCCTATGACTTAGCAGTTTAACCAATTTCTATATCAAGTTGATTATTTATCATATTTTCATTTCAGTGCACAAACCAAACCCATGGCAGTTTCCATGCACTCTGCCAAACTTTCTCTTCCCACTCCCGCCATCATCTCCGGGTGTGGCACACCAGTTGTGGATCACATTCCCCAGCAAAGTACTCGGTCTCGTCCTAGCTGGGTTGCCGACCCACGCTAGACTCACGGCTCTCTGTAAGAATGAACCTAGATCATCCTCGGATGACGACATAAACTGTCTTCACCTCAAGCATGGCAGCAGACAGGGTACGCCCGCAGGTCGTAACTACCCCTGAATCTCCAAAACTTGCACTACCGTGCGATGGCCAGCGCGTTGTGGTGTTAGGAACAATCTCCATGAGCAGATAGTCGATGACGTCTGCACTGCATCACGATGGGGAATCCTTGATTCAGCCCACCGACCCACTAAGGGCCTCACCCTTATGCACTTCCTTCATCGGCTAAATCGCACCCTTCGTGTGAATCACACGATGTGGCGGAACCCCTCCTTTTGGGGCAGCGCAGTCGGCATTACGCGGATCTCGCCGCGCTCCTCTTCCATACACTACGTATGTAGGTGATTAGCTCCATAATTCACGTAGCCCAGCTACTTCTTCTCTTACGCAATGCCGGACCCAGTCCGCATTGTAACACATCACATCTATACACACACTAGCATGCCAAGCCCAAACTCCAGTGAACCATATTCATTGTGTGATCATGTCCGGTGAATGTCGGTTCATCGTTCCGAGACAATTCTAATCCTAAAATTAATAGTTGGACTTGAGCAATGTCTAAGCAAGATTTTAACCAAGACTTAAGAGTATAAATCATTTTCTTCAACCGAACCAGGCTAACAAGGGTGATCTTCAAGGCGATCAATAGTACGGTCAAATGACAGATGATTATATTAAGGCAATACCATCAGAGTCAAACAATAACAAATAATAACATGGCATGATATATCATGATTGAACAAATAGGCATATTTACTTAAAAAGCATGTAGTTTAATACTGTAAATTAAATACTTTTAGAAATCTGAGATTTAATATGAGTTATTGGATGTTAACTCGCACTAGGGAAAATCGAGATTCTCCCTAGTAAAAGCAACACTCTTAAAAAAAAGGTTGTTAACTCACACTAGGGAAAGCTGAGATTCTCCTTTATAAAAGCAAACACCCTATAGGTGTAGTGTTAACTCGCCTTGGGAATTGAAGTCCGGGTTCTATGTGGAGTCCTCGAACTGTCCTTCCGGATCCTCTACGTCTACTCGGAGAATCAACAATTCATCATAAACACAATGCGGCGAGGAAAAGAATGATGCATGAGATGCAATCGAAATCGCTCGTATCCGTTCGTTTATATTTCCCGTGTTTAACTATATATAATATGAATATATATCAAAAAAGTTCCATGATCCTTCTAAGTAATAATTTCTAGCGTAATGGCAACAGAGTGCTAACGAGATGATGCACATAATATACATGCATATATATAATAGTGTAATTTCTACCCTAATTAGCCCAATAGGAGAAAATAGGGTTTTATTATGTTTAAAGTATTCAAAAGCGATAATATGTTAACCCACATTTTGTTTAGAAGTATTTCCTTCATCAACTTATCTTATCATTTTTATTCTAGCATAGTAGGGGTTAAGTGGGTGTGTGTAGAAGACATGTTCATATGTTATTCTTGACGCATCTTCTCTTCTGTTTCCCATGAATGTTGTCCTCCAGATTGATTGCCCCAATGCACCTTGCAAAGCCGAATGGTCTTATTCTTGAGTTTCTTTTCCCGAGTCTATAGGATTTGAACAGGCTCGACTTGATACCCCAAGTTGGATTGCAGTGTGACGGCGGGCAGTTGAACTAGTTCTTCTTCAGGTTTTCTCAAACACTTTTTGAGTTAGGACACGTGAAACACGTTGTGCACTTCTCCCAATTCTATCGGAAGGTCGAGTTCATAAGCGACCATACCCTTGCGAGACAGAACTTGATAAGGTCCCACAAATCTTGGGGCCAATTTTCCTTTGACTTGGAACCTACGAGTTTCCTTGAATGGTGAGACCTTAAGATACACATAGTCTCCAACTTCAAAAGATAGGTCTCTCCAACGGTGGTCGGCATAACTCTTTTGTTGGGATTGAGCAGCCAGTAATTGCTTTCTAATTATCTTGACTTTTGCTTCAGCTTCTTGGAGAGTATTCTTTCCAAATACCTGTCCTTCTCCAGACTCGGGCCAATATAGAGGGGTCCTACATTTCCTTCCATATAGAGCTTCGAATGGAGACATTTGCAGGCTGGCTTGATAACTGTTGTTATAGGCAAATTCCGCATAGGGAAGCCATTTTTCCCGATCCGCAGGAAATTCTAAGGCACAAGCTCGAAGCATATCTTCTAAGATTTGGATAGTCCTTTCCGTTTGTCCATCCGTTTGAGGGTGGTATGCCGTACTAAAGGTCAAGTTGGTGCCTGAGGCACTATGGAGTTCTTCCGAAAATTTTGAAGTAAACTGTGAACCACGATCAGATATGATCCTCTTGGGAACTCCATGAAGGCTTATTATCCGGGAGATGAACAGTTCTGCTAGGTTGCTTCCTTTGTAAGTGGTTTTGACTGGAAGAAAATGAGCTACCTTTGTTAACCGGTCTACTATTACCCATATAGAGTCATGGCCACTTCTAGACCGAGGAAGTCCTATAATGAAATCCATGGTCACTTCATCCCATTTTCATTCCGGTGTTTTGATTGGTTGCAGGAGTCCCGCTAGGCGTTGGTGTTCTGCCTTGACTAAACAGCAAGTATTACATTTGGCCACATGTTCTGCCACATCTCTTTTCATTCGAGGCCACTAGATCTTGGTATATTTTTGTACAACCTGGATGCATGGCGAAAGGTGACTCGTGTGCTTCCTTTAAAATCTCCTCCTTCAGTTCCAGATCATGAGGCACAAAGATCCTCTTCTCCATCCAAAGAATTCCTTGTTCATCCTTAAAAAGTTTCACTCCAAAACCCTTGTTCAATAGCCTTTCTAGTCTAAGGGTACTAGGGTGGTTCTGTTGTTTATCCTTGATACGGATAATCAGATCTGGCTGAACCGTGAGGTTGACTAAATCTCCAGGTTTTACAAGATTCAGGCACAGTTTATTTAATTCTTCTTGTAGTTACTCCGAGGTGATATCTTCCGGCTATTCATGCTTTCTCCGAGAACACCGTCGAAAAGTTACACCGGTTCTTTCTACTTAGAGCATCCGCTACTACGTTAGCCTTGCGTGGTGGTACAAGATGTTTAGATTATAATCCTTGATCAGCTCTAACCACCTTCTCTCGCCTCATGTTGAGGTTGGCTTGGGTAAACACATATTTCGTGCTCTTGTGATCCGTGTAGATATCACATTGCTTTCCCATCGAAAAATGTCTCCATAGCTTAAGTGCGTGAACTACGGCAAAGAAGTTCCAAATCATGAGTTGGGTAATTGTCCTCATGCTTACGCAATTGCCGTGGACGCATAAGCTACAACCTTACCATCTTGCATCGAGACGCATCCTAATCCTTGTCGGAAGCGTCACAATACACTTCAAATTGTTTAGTGATATTTGGGGGTGGCAAGAACTGGTGTGGTGGTCAGAAGAGTTTTGAGTTTCCGAAAACTGAGTTCACAATTTTCGGTCCATTCAAACTTCCTTTCCTTTTTCAACAGTTGTGTCAATGGTTGGGATATTTTTGAAAATCCTTCGATGAATCGCCGATAATATCCAGCCAAACCCAGAAAACGGCCAATTTCTTTAACAGTGGTGGGTGTTTTCCAATTCATAACCGTGTCAATTTTGGAAGGATCCACCTTGATTCCTTCAGCGATATGATATGTCCCAAGAAACTAACGTCGCTGATCCAAAATTCGCACTTGCTATATTTTGCATATAACTTATGCTCTCTGAGTTTGTCCAATACTGCTCTTAAGTGCTCTTCGTGCTCCTCATCCGATTTGGAGTACACAAGGATGTCGTCAATGAAAACGACGATAAACTTATCCAGGTATTCCATCAGGATTAAATTCATGAGGTTCATGAAATAAGCCGGTGCATTGGTTAATCCAAATGACATGACTAGATATTCAAATAGGCCATACCGGGTGGTGAATGCTGTTTTGGGTATATCTTCTTTTCGAACCTTCACTTGATGGTATCCAGATCGAAGGTCGATCTTGGAGAAGCGTCTAGCTCCTTGGAGTTGATCGAACAGGTCATCTATCCTGGGTAGTGGATACTAATTTTTAATAGTGACTGCATTTAGTGCCCTATAGTCTACTACTAATCTACGTCCACCATCTTTTTTGTCCACGAACATGGCTGGGGAACCCCAAGCGGATGAGCTCGGTCGGATGAGGCCTTTGCTTAGTAATTCATCCAGTTGTTTCTTCAGCTCTTCCAATTCTTCCGAGTTCATCTTGAAGTATGTCTTTTAGATCGGGGCTGTGCCAGGTGTTAATTCTATAACAAATTCTACTTCTCGGTCAGGCGGTAGACCAGGTAAATCATCTGGAAACACATCCAAATATTCTTGGACTACCTTGACTTTACTCAGGTTTTCTTCTTTGAGGTACCAGATAGCTCTGCCCCATCTGTAGGGCTCATCTACCTTCCAAACTCTCTCGAACACACCATCCTTCATAAGCCTGACTTCTCGCTTGGCACAATCTAATACTCCCGTGTAGAACTTCAGCCAATCCATGCCGATTATGACGTCAATTCCTAATCCAGATATGACCATTAGGTCAAAGTGGAATCCTACTCTTTCCCTTTTTATTTCTACCCATTTGCAGGATCTATAAGCCTTAAGTGTCCCACCGGGGGATCTTATGGTCAAGAGCTTATTGAGAGGAAAGGTTTGTAGTTGGTGCTTATCTACGTACTCTTGTGATATAAACGAATGCGATACACCAGAATCAAATAAAACTTGTACTGGGGAATCGTGAATTCCAAACGTACCCACAAGTACTCCTTCCTCCTGAGCTGCTTCTGTGGTGATGTGATTGAGTCTTCCACGTCCCATGCCTTGAGCTTGATTCTGAGTTGGGCGACCTTTGCCACGACCTTGCACAACATTCCCTTGAGGTCTTGTACGGTTCTGGTTAGGGCAGTTGGCGGCATAGTGCCCAGGCTGGTGGCATAGGTAGCAGTTGCCTGGTACCCTGTTTTGAGTGCCCGGTGCATTGCGGGGAGCAGTCGGTGCTTGAGTTCGACAACCAGGGGTTTCAGCACCTCGCCCACCCCTCATAGCATAACTGCGATTGACAATGGAAGATTGCTAACCAGTTCTTTGAGGAGTTTGGGGTTTAAACTGTCGTCGGCTTGATCCAATGTCGTGCGCTCGACCATCTTGCGCTTGCACGAGATCCTCGCCTTCGGTCCCTTTCTAACACCAAAGCCTTGTTGACGAGTTGGTGGATGTTTTGGTATTCCACAATCCTAAGGCGAGACTTATACCGGAAATCCATCCCTTCTAGGAACCAGTCTATCTTTTCAGCTTCATTTTGAATGTCTTGAGGGGCATACCTTGCAATCTCATTGAACTTAGTTAGGTATTCGGAAACTGACATCGTTCCCTGCGAGAGTCGACGAAATTCGTACTTCTTCATCCTTGTAACTCCTAGGTATGTGAAAATTTCTTAAGGCAGTAACGAACTCTCCCCATGGAATGAACCCTTGGACTGGGGGAACATAAGGTGGCACCTTAGCACCTTCAGCTTGTTGAGCTTCTTTAGCATCTCCGTCTTCAACAGGTTCATTTTCTTCCACAACTTCTTCTTCGACACCAGGCTGGGTGGCGACATAGTTATCCCACCACACACCCGCTGGTCCTACTAGCAGGTGAGAGGCCAAACGCACCTTTTCCTCTTCCGGACATCTGACTAATTTTAGGTTCTCAGTTACAGTGCGTAACCAATATTCTGCTTCAGCGGGGTCAGTAGCTTGGGCGAAAAGAGGGGGATTGGTCCTCATAAAGGCAGCATGCTTAGATCCATCATTTTGATTCCTTTCTGCTTGCTGATTGATCAACACTTGGCCCAACATTTGGACTTGATAGGCTAAAACTTGGGCCATAGTTGGGTCTCCTGCCGGAGGAGGAGGTAGATCACCTCGGCCTCGACCGCGGCCACGCCCTCTAGCTGCGCCGGCACCACGGGCTTGGCCAGCTCCTTGGCCATGAGCGGCACCGCGGCCTAGATCTGCCCCTTGGCCACGGGCAGCCCCACGACCACGTACCATCTGCATGACAACGATCCTTATAGTTATAGCTAAATATGCATGCATGAGGCCAATACCAATGAAAACCATAAAATGCAGCAACGAAACACATATCATTCAAGATAACCAAAAGAGGCAACAGCCATTCAGTTTTACACCACACAACAAAAGTACAATCATCATGACAAGGACACAAGTCACCAATCATCTACTTTGGCGAAACAAAAGACACATTTCCCGATCTAGGTCAGTCCTTCAAGCTAACTACTCAAGGGCGGGGGCGACGAGTGTAAACTACCACCGGTCCCCCAGCCGGGTATCGGGTGGAAGCAGCAACGAAGTCCTCCAGCGACCACTCAGAAGACGCAGCAACAGTAGCAGCAAGCGACACGACTAGAGTAGCAAGTAAGTCCATGGAGGACTCCGAGTTAGAAGAGTACTCCTGCAGCGACAAGGAAGTCAGTGGGGAAGTGTCGTGACGAGGAATCCCCACCAGGGCACTAGGAGGGAGACCCCGCTTCCGCATGGTAGTGCGGCGGTTAGGGTACTCAGGCGGAGGAAGCTGAGGACCCGGAGGAGAAAGGGAAGGGTCCCTCGCCTGTTGTCGAGCCAACTGAGCAAGCGCGAGTCCCTCTGGCGTCTGCACATCACCAGACTGCTGGCGTAGTGGTGAAGACGTCGACCAACCACCCGTAGACGGTTATCCGCCACACGAAGAGAGTGGCGGAGGAAGCTGATCTCCTCAAGGGCGCTGTCACGATCTGTCTCCGCGCCCCTGTGAAGGTGCGCAATCCTCTCCAAGTGGTCCCTCACTGAAGACGTAGCACTGGTAAAGCTTAGGAGCAGTGCGAAGTGCTGTTAGGAAGGTCGGGCGAAGGAGGTGCCCTCCAAGTCGTCGTAGTACTCCTCCTGTAGCCCCTGTATTGCCAATGCTGCTGCATCATTGATGGCGGGGTGCAGGTGGTCCCTGGGTGTCTCCGTCCGGTAACTGTGGCCCACCATGTCTAAGTGGTGGTAGTAGACCCGACCCTCCACGATGTACCCTAAGCGAGGCAAGGTATGGACGAGGCACTAGGCCCTGGATTAGTAGGCTAGTGCAACAGTTACACAGCTGGAATCAATTCATACATCGGTTGTCCAAATATTACATAATCGCGATCATCAGATCGCATTAGTAGCAAACGGCATTAAGCCTTAGTTACAGTCCAGAGTTCATCAGAGTAGTGGAAATCTTCCAAAATGCAAATTGCAAGATTCAGAAGGAACAACAAAATCACACCAGCAGCTGTGTAACCACACACGGCTGGCGGAACGCACCAAACCCTATCTTCAGCAACTACTCTTGGTCCTGGTACTGAGGATCTCCTTCCTCATGACAATCGTAAGCATCTTCTTCAACAGGGTCCTCCATGTCTAAAGATAGATATTTATGTGAGGTCAGTATCATCCAAACACTAGCGAGCTAACACCCAACCCAATGCATTTAGTGATAGAGGTTTCAAAGGAAAGGCTGGGTTTATTTATTTGCAGAAAAGCCAGTATTGGAAATCAAAGCCTATGACATTGCAGTTTAACCAATTTCTATATCAAGTTGATTATTTATCATATTTCCATTTCAGTACACAGACCAAACCCATGGCAGTTTCCATGCACTCTGCCAAACTTTCTCTTCCCACTCCCGCCATCATCTTCCGGTGTGGCGCACCCGTTGTGGATCACATTCCCTAGCAAAGTACCCGGTCTCGTCCTAGCTGGGCTGCCGACCCACGCTAGACTCACGGCTCTCTGTAAGAATGAATCTAGATCATCCTTGGATAACGACATGAAACTGTCTTCACCTCAAGCATGGCGTGAGCGAGATACGCTGCAGTCATAACTACCCTAAATCTCCAATACTTGCACTACCGCGCGATGGCGGTCGCGTTGTGGTGTTAGGAACAATCTCCCGCAGGCAGATAGTCAGTGACGTCACACTGTACATCCCTGATGCACCCGTCTAGGGGAATCCTTGATTCAGCCCAGCCAGTCCACTAAGGGCCTCACCCTTATGCACTTCCTTCATCGGCTAAATCGCACCCTTCGTGTGAATCACACGATGTGGCAGAACCCCTCCTTTTGGGGCAGCACACGGCATTACGCGGATCTCGCCGCGCTCCTCTTCCATGCACTACGTATGTGGGCGATTAGCTCATTAATTCACGTAGCCCAGCTACTTCTTCTCTTACTCAATGCCGGACCTAGTCCGCATTGTAACACATCACATCTATACACACACTGGCATGCTAGGCCCAAACTCCAATTAACCATATTCATTGTGTGATCATGTCCGGTGAATGTCGGTTCACCGTTCCGAGGCAATTCGAAGTCTAAAATTAATAGTTGGACCTGAGCAATGTCTAAGCAAGATTTTAACTAAGACTTAAGAGTCTAAATCATTTTATTTAACCGAACCAGGCTAACAAGGGTGATCTTCAAGGCGATCAATAAATGCGGTCAAATGACAGATGATTATATTAAGGCAATACCATCAGAGTCAAACAATAACAAATAATAACATGGCATGATATATCATGATTAAACAAATAGGCATGTTTACTTAAAGAGCATGCAGTTTAATACTGTAAAATAAATACTTTTAGAAATCTGGGATTCAATATGAGTTATTGGATGTTAACTCGCACTAGGAAAAAATCGAGATTCTCCCTAGTAAAAGCAACACTCTTAAAGGAAGGTTGTTAACTCGCACTAGGGAAAGCTGAGACTCTTCCTAGTAAAAGCAAACACCCTATAGGTGTAGTGTTAACTCGCCTTGGGAATTGAAGTCCGGGTTCTGTGTGGAGTCCTCGAACTGTCCTTCCGGATCCTCTACGTCTAATCGGAAAATCAACAATTCATCATAAACACAATGCGGCGAGGAAAAGAATGATGCATGAGATGCAATCGAAATCGTTCGTATCCGTTCGTTTATATTTCTTGTGTTTAACTATATATATAATATGAATGTATATCAAGGAAGTTCCATGATCCTTCTAAGTAATAATTTCTAGCGTAATGGCAGCAAAGTGCTTACGAGATGATGCACATAATATACATGCATATATATATTAGTGTAATTTCTACCCTAATTAGCCCAATAGGAGAAAATAGGGTTTTATTATGTTTAAAGTATTCAAAAGCGAGAATATGTTAACCCACATTTTGTTTAGAAGTATTTCCTTCATCAACTTATCTTATCATTTTTATTCTAGCATAGTAGGGGTTAAGTGGGTGTGTGTGGAAGACATGTTCATATATTATATATATATATATATTCATGGTTTTATATTATATATATATACATATTATATATATATATATCATATATTATATATATATTATATAACCATGAGATTGCTTGTTATAAGACTAATAAAAGTTTTACTATCTTAACATGCTTTGAAATAACTTACTTTGGACAGGTACATAAGTTTAG
This sequence comes from Olyra latifolia, assembly GCA_036346145.1. NCBI lineage: Eukaryota > Viridiplantae > Streptophyta > Magnoliopsida > Poales > Poaceae > Olyra > Olyra latifolia. The sequence continues at coordinate 14,814,644 of CM070533.1, forward strand.
GAAAACTAAACTAATTAACCATAGCTATTAATTAGGCCAATTTTAAGATGACATGTGATTAGGAGTCATACCATAGATTTTATATTTCTCCTAGGTCCAGAAAGTTATTACCAACCATCCATGATTTTCTTAGGTTTTATTAAGTGTTAATCTATTTTTGATAAACAATAATCTATTTCTGCTATTTTCTATATAGTTAATACCTAAAAATAAGCTAAAGAATTTAATCCGAGAAAGTGTTACATTCTTGTTTGTGGTATTATTTTTAATAAATCCATCATAAGCTCTAGTATTTACCATAAATTTTCTAGAATTTTTAAAGATATCTACATATTTTAAATAAATCGTTTCTAATTACTGTCATTGTTTTATTCACAAATTTGGGAAAAAATTGGTGAACAGTGATGGGCCGGCCCGCTATCTCGCAGCCGAGCCAGCCACGCCGAAGGCGTATTTCTATAGGGCGCAACACGCGAGTGAAGGCGCCAGCGAAGTGGAGCGCTTCCACTTAACGACATGTGGGACCGGCGCCCACATGTTAGCGACACTGCAGAGGTCTGCGAGAGTTTTAAACCGACGAGCACCCAACAGTTGGGGCCCACCAGTCAGTGACCGGGAGTAGCGAGATCGCACGGATCTTGGCGTTGATCGGACGGCTCGCCGTCATCGTCTTCCTCCGGCCGGGGTGCGCACGGCCGAGGCTTAACCGATGGCTAGCCGGAGCTACAGTGCTCCGTTTGGGGAGTTCTTGGGTGCGTTAGAATCAGTAGGTTAACGCGCATCTAATGATGCCCTCGTCGAGGCGGAAAGCGGCGGACGCGGTGGAGCCATGCGTGGCGGTGGAACCTACTACCGGCGAACATGAATAGAGGAACTAGAGGCGATCTCATGTGGAAATAAGCGCGCGCATGAGCTACAAAGGACATTGTGGAGGCTTACCTAGCGGTTATTCGTGGTCGTAGATGCTCGGGTGGATTGTCGACGAGGTGGCGAGCAGGGAGGCAGGCGCTAACGGTGTGGGGAAGACCGTGAATCCTGGGCCAAAAGAGGTGAGCAATGTGTGAGGTGAATTCACGCGAAGCTTACGGTGCAAGGAATTGCCGCAAAGCTCACTAGAGGGGAAGAAATCAGAAAGGGGGAAAAAGGCTGCGGCGTCGTGAGAGCGATCCGACGAGCTCGGAGCTTCACGGATCGATTCCTTGAGGCGGGAGCATCGCGAGGTTATGACGAAGAAAACGCGAGCAAGAGTGGAGGCTAGGAAGGCTGGTTTAGGGCTGTCGACGAGAGGATGAAGGAAGAAAGAAAAAAGCCGTCTTGGTTCGGCCACATTTAAGCTCGGCCGAACACGATCATTGTCCAGCGATCCACGAGCATGGTCGGGCGGTTGTAAGGGAGCTCGGTGTCCTATTGGTGGATTAGGCGGTGGCTTACTCGTGCGTGGCGAGTGGCCGAGCGGGTGGCGTGTTAGCTTGCGCAAGGCGGCAATGCTAGCCCGAGTGCGGCGGATGCGAGAGGCATCGATGGCGCAACCAAAGCGACCATTGGGGAAGACGGCGGTGCTGGCGCGACTGACAGCGCCAGCCCGACAAAGCGGCAATGGTCGACCCGCAGCGGCGAGAGTGGCGGCGAACAATGGCGGAATGTCGCCGGCGCGGTTGTGGGCCCGCCAGCAAAGACGATCGCAAGCGACCAAGGAAGGATCTCTTAGGCGATTTTGGGCAGCCATGAGCTGGATCACCGGTGGAGAGTAGATTGAGCCGAGGCAACTCACTTTGCTCGAGAAATGCCCACAAGGGCGAGAGAGGAAAAGGACGCCATGTGGGTCCCACAATGGGTCAATTTGGTCAACAATTGAGTCAAGTTTTCAATTAGGGTCTATACTAATTTCTAGAATTTTCCTAGGAATTTTAGTGCAATTATTCATATTTATGCTTATGTGAATATGACTATATATGTGTGTGTGTGTGTGTGTGTATATATATATATATATATATATATATATATATATATATGTGTTTATGTGTGTGTAAATATATACACATAAGAGGTTTAAGGTTTATTAGAATTCACATTCCAATTTTTCCTAAATATTGCTACATTTTAGATATTCCTAAGCAGGACCTAATATAAAGCTTTCAATAATTTATTCAAGTAAATTACCAAATTCTAATGGCTTTTAAAATAATTTTAAAATTCTGAATTATGTTGTCATATAGAAATCTAAAGGAAATTGTCATAGCCTTACACAAACATCGCAGAAGTATTTTCAAAATATTAATACAATTTTGGGCTGTTACATTACCCACATTACTCTTATGCAAAGAATTTAAATTATACAAATGTTTGGCATCGTCAGCCATGAGTTTGAGGAATTCCGGCTACGCATATGAAGTTCTCTGCACCGCCATTGGCATTGCAGCGGGGGGGCCAAACCCTAGCACAGAATAACCAAGCACTATATTTCATTAGGCATCACCTATTCAATACTTTAAAGAATGAATACATGGCAATGAAAACTGCTATTGAAGCTACTAAAGAAGATGATACCATCATAGAAAAAGAAATCACTGGCATCGTAGAAGCCTATTTCACAGAATCTATTTAGTGCATACATAGCGGCACTAGTTAGTCCTTTAGTGTGGTTGTATTAGCAAACATTTGTGATCTCATTATGAATGAAGAATTATGAGCTCCAAGGGAAGCAAACATTTAATTCTGGTGATCAGTTATGCATTTTATTTCTAGTATATTTTGTGAATGCTTGCGATATGAATTATGAATGCAAGTTTGATTGAAATTATATGAATTTATGAAGCGCCCATATAAAGGAGATATGCATTATTGATAGTAGAACAACTAATAGCACATTAAGAGAGAGAAAGTATTTTGTTAAGAAGAGAACTAGCAGTATAACCACAATTGGAAGAAGTGGCTCATGTGTGGTAGGCTCCGGTCAAGCCACTATCGTTCTGCCTATGGGTACTTTACTGAAAATTGATGAAGCTTTGTTCTATTCTGAATCCACTAGATCTCTTTTAAGTTTTAAAGACATCAGTGCCAACGGTTTCCACGTTGAGATCAATGAAAAAAATGGCAAAGAATACTTGCGCATTGTGAAGCACAACGGATGCGAGAAAAGAATATTGGAAACATCTCCTTCATTTGAAACTAGGCTATATCACACTAGAATTAAAGCACCTTAGGAGTGTTGAACTCTTCTCTCTCTATCATAGCAATCTCGGCCATCCTGGCTTAAGAATGGTAAAAAATATAATTAACAACTCTCAGGGCTATGAAATTAGTGTAAAGAATTTCCCTAATCAAGAAGACTTTGTATGTCAGGCATCTGCCACTGGGAAAATGATCATTAAGCCCTCAACTATGAAAGTGCAAGATGAAATCCCCACGTTCCTAGGCGCATCGCGAGGATATTTGCGATCTATCTGACCTCTATCGAGGCCCATTTAAGTATTTCATGGTGCTCATCGATGCTTCCTCGAAGTGGTAAAACGTGGGTTTACTCTCTAGAAGAAACCATACATTTGAGAAGCTGATCTCTCAGATCATAAAAATTAAGAATGCATGAAGTCCATTCGAATGGACAATGCCAAGAATTTACTTCGAATGCATTTGATGATTATTGTACGGTATCAGGAATTAAAGAAGAGCACTCGGTGCCACATGTCCATACCTAAAACGGACTAGCAGAAGCACTAATTAAAAGAATAGAAATCATAACAGGACCACTCTTGTAGGGTTGACATTTACCATATATGTGTTGGGGCCATGCATTTAGTCCTACACGCAACAACATTATTGAATTTTAGACCGTCAACCTATAACATCCATTCACCAATGCAACTAGTATAGGGGATCAAAGAAAAATTTTCCCATTTAAGAAAATTTGGATGCCTGTTGTATGTATCACCACCGTAGCGACGACTATGGGCCCTCTTTGGAAGCCAAGGATTGAGAACCCATAACGGTAATTTGCATACAACCCATCACGCTAATTGCATCTTTGACGAGGATAATTTTCTGTCATTAGGGGAGATAAGAACCCTTAACAGAAGAATGCCGAAAAATCATATAGCATTCCCACGCATGATCCCCATACTAAAGAAGCAAATGAATAGGTTTAGAAAATCCTCATCTTGCAAACAATAGCAAATGAATTGCCCAATCATTTTTGTGATTTGAAGGTGTGATCAGGTCGCATTAGTCATAGCAATGCACCAGAGAGGGTTAAAATACCATAGAAGGTATTCTCATCTTGTTTCGAAGCATCAAAGAAAAGGATAGAAAATCTGGTGACTCGAATCCCAAGTATCCGGGGACGTCTAGAGAAAAATGGATATGAGAGCTTGCCACAACCAATCACGAAAATGCTCTAAAGGAAAAAGAAGGGAAGCGGTTGAGACACAGCAAACCGGTGAAGCGACACGCTAGTGGGGCACTCCCAAATTTGAATTAACGGTACAAGAAAAGAAGCCAAAAGAAATGTGAGTGCGCACATCAGCAATAAACTAAAGGAACTTGCTCCCGTGATTGGAAAATAGTGAGGGAAGAGCAAGTAGAAGTGTATGAAGCACCCCATGCTGAAATGGCCATAACTTTATAGAATCAGGGGAAATCATGAATAGAGCAACAGCCAATGTCGACATATATTTTGCTAAAATTATTGCTGAGAAAATATATCCCGATCCAGAACTGGCATCTCTTTTGAGTGTAAGCACCGGCTAGGTTTTGCTAAATAAAAGAAGACAATCACCGCGGAACAAATCTCTCTAAACAAAGGAGAAGTGTTTAAGCCTGTGTGCCGTACAAATTTCCATGTATGTCCATTGGACTATAAATGGGTCTTTGTTTGGAAGAAAGATGAAAATAACGAAGTGATGCGATACAAAGCAAGGCCGATAGCTCAAGGTTTCACTTAGCATCCAGACGCTGATTATGAAGAAACCTATTCCCCGGTCATGGGCAGTATATCGTTTAGATGTTTTATCTCAATGGAAGTGAATATAAATATGAAAATAAAATTGATGGATGTTGCAATAGTTTACCTTTATGGTAATTTGAACTCTGAATTGTATATGAAGGTACCTGACGGCATACCATTACGAATAGAGAAAGAATGAATTGTATTATGCATAAGTCCTTGTGTGGACTCAAGTGTCGGGAAGAATGTGGTATAAAGCATATGCCAGATGGAATACTTGTACACCAAGCAGCCTACACCCAACAGTGTTAGAATGGTTTATTTTTTAGAAGGTGTACACATCAAGAACCCTGATGGTCGAAAGGTCACTACAAACAGACTAAGACCTAAAGAAGAGGGGGAGAAGTCCTGGGATCGAAGAACGCTCATGTACCTAGCGAACAGTACACGCCCAGGCATAGTGTTCACTGTGAACCTATTAGCAAGGTTTAGTGCAAAGCCTAAAGGAAGGCATTGAAAGGGGGGTAATGGACATCTTCCGCTACCTACGGGGAACGATCGTCAAAACAGACACTTGTGTCAACGTTGACGAACCATTCTAGAATAATAGCATTATATGAGGCAGCACGTAAGTGTGCATGGCTTTGAAGAATGACATTCCACATTGTCCGATCATGTGGATTGCAAGTAGAACAGAACCCCTCCAATTATGTATGAAGAAAATGCAGCTGTGTAGCACAAATACAGACTGGGTATGTGAAGAGCAATTTGACGAAGTGTCGGGACCCGGCTTTGCAAAACCAACCCCTCTGTGTTTACAATACTAGTCCCAAGGATCATATGCTAGTACACACAGGTTAAACAGAATTGCCATCAAACACATACTTTATTAAAAAAGAAAATAACTTATAACATACATGGGCTGAATGCCACTTACATTATGAATAAATGAAACATCAAAGTGCGAAAGGGAATAACACGCGTCGGCTGAAACCCGTCAAACTACCACAGGCATCTAACCGGGGTACGCCTCTAGTAGCCGGAAAACTTCATCATCGTACTCTGCCTCGTAAACCATGTACTTAGCAGAGTTGTCACCTGCGCACAGATCTGACAAACAACTAATGAGTATGGATAAACCATACCCAGCAAGCATGTATATCCTTATGAAATGAAATGCAAGGTATCAAAGGAATGGATCTGGTTTATTTGCAGAAAGAGCACTTTTAAACAATCCTATTAGTTTTAAAGCAATAGTGTAAAATAATTTTAAATTTATTTCTTTACTCATGTTTTCTCAACAATATAATATTATGCCGTCTCTGCATAGACCGAGATGACACTCGTTGTCAACTCTACACGAAACCCTTGCAATACACTCCCTGTAATGCGTTGCATGGCAGTCGCTGCCGGGCAATCCTTGCCCTACCTTTCTACAATAATTTAATTATTAAAAGGTGAGACTAACAAGTAGAGCCGCCTAAGCCCGCTCTTAACCATGAGCATGGCTATCATGATAGTTTTAACTCTGCAGAGTGTGTACACTTACCCATAGGACTCACCCGAGAGTGAGACAAAGCCGTTATCCAGTTCCATCTAGGGTCTAGAATGCCTCACTAATGATTAGCCCCAAGCCGTCTCGCACTAAGCCGAGGTTCCCTCTTGTGCCAGTGAGTATCACGGTGGTCATGAGCCACACTCACACCGCCATGACAATCCAACCCTAGATTTCTGAGGTAACAACTAAGTAATTACCATTATTAACACTCATGGCTATCTTGTTTTGTCGGTCGGATCATCCACGAAGTTTGGTTCTTCGTCGGCCAGGAGCATACCACAAACCAACATCCACCAATCAAACCACAACCTTGAATCTACTCATGCCACATAGATTTTAGTTGAATTAAATTAATCAAAATTCAAAACTAAATAGTAGAATCTCTCTACAAATTTTGTGAATGATCTCCCATAATTTTGTGAATGATCTCCCATCATATGAACTGGATTTCCCATCGAAGCAAATAAGCATATAAGCGTGAGTAAATTCAAGGATGGCCATAACAAGATATAAATTATGCTAGGCATCAAAAGAAAGGTTACACGTGCTAATAGATGATTAACACGTCATTGGCGATAGCTAAAATTCAATAAACAAAATAAAATTAAAAATAACATGCACAGTTAAATCCTACAAATAGTAAATATGAGATAAAATCGGTAGGATCGACATGAATCTAGTTTGCACCTTGATCCAAGTAGCATGTTCCTTGACAAGCTGGCAGCTAGCTTTCCTCCGGACTTCTCATGACGTTTACCGTAAATCGAGGAACGAGCGAATCAACAGTAGCAAATAAAAATTGAAAAATTATGAAATAAATACGAAGGTAGATTAGGTTAAAGAAGGTCAACAAAATTTGTTTGGTGCCAATCGAAGCTACGGTTTAAGAGATACAAAATTATGAAGGTGCGCTGTTTACATAAACAGTATGCGCTTTGACTGGGTTTTGACCAGATCGGGGATTAAAAGTCACTGCTTGCTTGCTCTGTTCTCCACGCGCATAAGGAAAAGAAAAACAGAGAGAGAAGAAGGAGAAAGAGAAAGAAAGGAGAGAGAGAGCAGCGGGTGGCAGCGGTTTGGCTGGCGGCGGCGGCTGGCGGCGGTTCCCGGCAACGACAGAAGGTGGCGGCCGGCGGCGGCGGCGCACTACCTGTCAGCGGTGCATGGCAAAGCGCATGGCGACGACCAGCTGCAGGGGCAAGGCGGCGAGGCGGCTCCTCCGGCGTGGTGGCGGCAGCGGCGCTGCTCGCCGGCGCGGAGATCGGCAACGGTCCAGGCTCGGCACAGCGTGCCGCTAAGCGGCGGCGGTGCGGCGCCGGCGGCGGGGCATGGCGGCGGCGGCCTCGGCGGCAGCACGGCCTGTCTTGGCGTGGATTGCTGGCTGCGGCGTGGCGTGGTGGCAGCGGCTGCTTGGCGGAGGCTGGGCAGCAGCATGGCGGCAGTGATGGGCTGGGCGGTGGCGGCCCCATGGCGATGGCGCTGGCTCACCTCGTCGGCAGCGGCGGCAACCTCTCCTCCTCCTCCTTCCCTTACTCTGTGATGTCGGGGCTAGGGTTTTGGGTTTGGGGATTGGGTGCACGACGGCGTTTTCCAAGTTTATATAAAGTGTATGTCGTTGATTTTGGCTTAATTTTGGTATGGTTTGTATGTATGGCATTGGGAGACATGATTTTGTGCTGGTAAGATTTGGGCTGTATACTTGGCATGGATGAGCTTATTTTGGTATGATTTTGGCTACTCTAATATGGCAAGGAAGGATATGGTCTTGGCCACTGATTTGGCATGATTTTTGGGCTGCAATTATGGAAAAGATTGATCTGGTTTGGGCATGATCTGGGGATTGGATTTGGCATGGCGGTTATGGCAAGAATTGATGTGATTTGGTTTAGGAAGGATATGCAGCGGTTGTGCCATGGCAATTAGTGGGAGCGTAATTAGGGAATAGAGGATTAGGGAGGAATTAGAAAATCAAGGTGATTAAATAATAATTAATAAACTAATTGACATAAAACTTAAATTAATATCTCTAGCATTAGGGAAAATAATAGGATGTCATAAATGGCTTGCTGGCGGCATAGCATAGCAGCGAAACAACAAGATGGCGGCGCGATTTCGGCGGTGGTTCAAGCGACACCAGCGCCATGGTGCACATAATGAAACAACGAAGGTGTAGAGAGGAAGAGGAGACATGGGAAAACAAGACAAGGGCTGAAATCATGGTCTCACTATCTGAAATCTGCGATTCGGTAAAAACGACTTTAGCCAAAATCCGGCGAGGTGTTCGGCGATTAAATCGACATTATCCGACCACGAATCTCGAGTTCTCGGTTGGGATGGATTCATGATGAACATCTGAAGGGCGTCCTTGAATTGTTGAGGCAGATTTGCACCGAGCAGGCGAGACGAGAAAGAGTCGGGCGGCTAGGGTTTTGAGGAATCGGCCTTTGGCGATTTTTTAACAGTGGAGGAAAAAGTTTTAGGAACTGAAATTTTAGGAGGATGATCTACAAGGGATTTCCTAGGGCGTGTTTTCCTCGAAATGGTAGCTTACATCTTTGAGATGGCATGGCAAAGCAAGAAAAGGAGGAGGCCATATGGTCGGTTTGCCCAGAAGGAAAGAGGAGATCAAAGAAGTAAAGGAATGACGAGATGATAAGTGGGGTCTATTGGTTAGAGGAAAGAAACTAATTTCTCAAATATATTTTAATTGAAATTAATTAAGAGAAAATCATGATAATACAAAATCCAAATCTTGTACTAAGAGAATTTTGAAAACAAATAGGAAAGTGTAACATCCTTATTTTCAAAACCCTAAAATCATCTGCATCATTGCATTTGCATAATTCTCAAAATGCATTTTAAACTAAGATTGTGAAAATAAGTATGTTACCTTTTAATATTTTAAACTTTCCAAAAATAATATTGCAAAAGATTGTTCAAGAGCAAAATGAAATTAATTAATTTGTTTGAGTTTGATTCGCAAAATAAAAATGTTTATGAAACCCGGACCGTGAGTTCTATTAAAGTCATAATCCGGGGATTTCGAAAATTTGAAATTTCTTGTTTGAAATAATTATTTCCAAAAACCTAATATTCTATTTTTATATCAAATCCTAATTTCTTTTTCCAAGGTCTGACTCATTGATCTCTCCATTCCTAATCCCCATCCTATTTTTAGTTCGCAGGAATTCGCCGTCAATCCCTCTTCTTTTCACCTTCTCATAAATTAAAATTTCAAGAAAAATTCTATCTTTCTTCCTTTTTGTCCGTTCTTATCCTCTTCATGATTGATTTCTTTCCGTTCTCATCCTATTCACGATTCTTCATAATTTCCTGTTCCTATCCTCGTCATGATTCCGTTTCGTCTCGTTCACCGACGTGGCCGCCGGCCGCGAGCCCCATACGGGAGACTTCATCTCACCGTACACCTGCAAAACCCCACCCCAGCTCAAATACATTTTCGTAGCCAACCTAAACCATAAACCCTCAATCCCAATTCCCCACCTCCACAGCCCAAATCAATCAACAATTGAAGCCCCAAAGCAAGCATCAGCAAGGAAGTTTGCCGTCGTTGCCTCGCCGAGGTAACCGCCGAAGCCGCCGCCCCAATAGCCAGTGCCGCCTTGCCCCTCCTCTGCGTCTTTGCCACGCGATAGTCATGTGCCCACCCGAGACTAGTATGCACCGCCTTGCCACCAGCCGCCACTCCTTGCCGAAACTTCACCGGCCGCCGCTCGACCTTGTAACCAGCCCATGACCTTACACCGCCCGCCGCCCAGTGACCAGCTCACCTTGGAGCGCGCCGCCAGTGCCGATGGCGAGCGCCCCCTCGACAAGCAGCGTGCCAGCGCCGCCGAACCGTCGCCGGTCCCGGTAAGCCGTGCCTCCCAATCTTGCCTCCTCATGCCGCGCCGCCTTGCTCCTCCTCCTTCGCCGCGCCACCAGCTTACACCGCCGCCGTTGCTTAGCGCCACTAGCTGCCCGTCCATCGCTGCCACACCTCATGGGAGACCGCCACCCTCGCCAAAGCCTCATCCGCCGGCCAACCCCTTCTTCCTCCTCCTCCTCTCCTTTCTTCTCTTCTTTCTCTTCCTTTCTCACTCTTCCTCTCCCTTTCTTTCTATTTCTCTCTCTAACCCCTCACCCGTTTCTACTCTTAGAAGAGACCCAGTGGGTCATCTGCACAGTGGGCCCCTAAGCTACAGTGTTTTCTATTTTCTGGAATTTCCTTGAGTAGCAAACTTCAATCTCTTGTTAAGAATTCATCTGACCTCCGATTCCGGCGATTCAACTTTCTAAAATTTCATAAAATTCATATCTATCTTCTGTAATTTTTGTATAATTTTTACTCTTAGAAGAGACCCAGTGGGTCATCTGCACAGTGGGCCCCTAAGCTACAGTGTTTTCTATTTTCTGGAATTTCCTTGAGTAGCAAACTTCAATCTCTTGTTACGAATTCATCCGACCTCCGATTCCGGCGATTCAACTTTCTAAAATTTCATAAAATTCATATCTATCTTCTGTAATTTTTGTATAATTTTTAAAATTATATTGCTATATGTGTTATTTATTGGTTGCTTTTTCTTGTTTTGCGTGTGATAGAACGTTCGGACGCTTGAAGGAGAATTTCTTGATGCCGCCGACGTCATCACGAGTCCAACTACTTGAAGGCAAGTCTTTCCCTAGAATCCTAATTTTATAGTTTTATCCAAAATTGCTATGTGGATTAAAAGCACGTATGATTGAATAGTGGCACCTAATGCATGTACTCGTCCGGTATATGCATCCATCGATCCTTGACCCTAGGTGACTTATGATACTAATACCCACTGTTTTATATATTAGATGCTTAGAAAAGCTCATTAGATATTCGGGATCAATCCCAAATATTAAATTTAGCTAGGAATGAAATCCGAGATTTGATGAATCGCTTGTGTTGGGATCTGGATTCGATTCATTCATCTTAATTAAAATTTGACCAACTAATAAATGGGATCGGGAGGCGGATGGATTGTAAGGTGGGTGCATTTGAGCACGAGAGTTGGGTTTGTGTTGGTTGCCGCTCGAGAATAAGGACTGAGCCATGTGATTACTTTCTTGAGTATTTACCGTCGACCTTAAGCCCGATATGGGGCGGGCCTAATCTAAAGGAAAGGAAATGTTGGGATTACTCACTTGTCCTTGCACGGTGAATGAATTGAGAAGTCTGAGAGAAATTGAGAAACATCACCGGGTATTGTCGAGAGACTTGTCTTTGAAGCATTTCTCTGGGTACTGTGAGTATCGAATGCGACCGTGTTTAAGCCAAGATTAATTTTACGGAGGGTTTTGTTATAATATCCTTGACGGGGAGGATATCGTATCTTCTTGGTAAAGCGTACAACCTCTGCGAGTAAAACCATTTGAATGGCCGTGCCCACGATAAGGGCGGACAAGGTGGGTTTCACATTGTAGCATCATCATTCTTAATATGACATGGTAAGGTTATTAGGCATGCGTGCGTTGCTAGATGAAATTATGAGTTTGATATCGAGAATTGAGATTTGAGAATTGAGGAATGAGATTATGAGTTGAGAATTATGAGATTGAGAACTTGAGATTTGAGGATGGAAATTTTATGATATTACTGTGATCTGGAGAAATTATATTCAATTATATATGCTTTTACAATTCTAAGTTAAATGCTTTTAATGCAAATTAACCATTAGCTTTATTAAGGTAAAACTTAACTTTGGCCCTTCCTAGGAAGGACTTGCTAGCATTTAAATGCTAACCACGATTGTTATCTTGAGTGCTCATTCTAATGAGCGAGATCCCGATCCCGATGTTTTACTCGAAAAATGGAGAACTTGAAGGCGATGGCTATACCAATGCCTAGGGCGCTCTGCGGCTTGCCGTGAGTTTGATTGTTGTATTTTGCCTCTTCCATTTAGAGTTATGAAATACTGTTAAGACTTCCCCTGCATGTTAGAATTCCGCTGTTTAAGGCCTTCGTGCCAGTTAGCGTACTCTGATGTAATTATTATTCAAACTTATAACGGCAATGATCCAAAGCTCTGAAATCTGTGTGTACTAGCTACTGATCCAGGGACTAGTACAAGTAATGCACAGAAGAGGCCCGACTGTGGGGCCTATCCTTTGCCCACCACACGATCTGCACAAGTCCCTGGATCAGTACACTAGTGCACACCTTTCACATAGCGGAATCATTTCATACTGGCGGAAGTCTTATAATTACACAAATACATATTAAGCCCAAGGGGCTAATAAGTCTTACAAGCGGCACATTGGCCTAAATAGTCGAGAAAGTCCAAAAGATCGAGTCATAAGACCCAAAAGATCCAAAAGGGTCTCGTCTTGGCTATGCCTAAGCACTCAAGCGGAGAGCGCCCTATGCCTGCATACGATCGTCGGCATAGTCTTGTTCTTCGTCTTCATGGCGGCGTCTTGATCCTACTCATATTCTCCATCTAAAAGAGAATATGAATCTTGAGTCGATGTCATCCAAACACCGGCAAGCTAACACCCAACTGATGCAATTTTAGTGATAGGGGTTGAAAGGAAAGGTTGGGGTTTATTTGTTTGCGAAAGGAAGTTTTCTAAATCAAAGACTATGACTTAGCACTTTTAACCCAAAGTTCTACTAATCATTATTTCATTAATTTGATTCACATTTCACAATCCACAATCCACCAACCACAGTCCACAATCCACACGGTCCTTAGATCTCTGCACACACCGCCATCATATCCGGGTGTGGCGCACCGTTAATGGATCTTCGCTAGCGAAGTGCCCGTTCTTCCTAGCGGATTGCCACGCCCGCACTAGAGTCACGGCTCCCTAACACGTAAGATCATCCCACGAATAGCGACATGATCTTGTCTTCACCTCAAGCATGGCGGCGAGCGAGAATGCGTCCGCAGTCATACTATCCACGAATCCCCATTACTTGCACTACCGCGCGATAGCCACGCGTTGTGGTGATAGGAACCAAATCCGTAGGCATTTGGTCGGCGCCTTCCATTGTGTGCCTCACTGCACACCCATCCGGTCCACTCTATGAGTCACATCGAACCCGGCCACCCACTCACATTCACATTAACTTCCTTCTTACGCTATCGTTCCTCAGTGTGCCTGCACGATGATGTGGCTGGCCACCCTTGGTGGCGGCGATTAGCGACTCTGCGTGTTGCCCGTGATCCTCTCGATCTGCGTCGTGAGCGATAGCCCTCTTCACATCACACCATAGCTATGCTACTTCCACCTTAACCATAAGCCGGACCACGTCCGCTTTTCCAACCACAACCAACACACACAGGGCATGCAGGCCCAACTTCAAATTCCATGTTTGATAAGTAATCATGTCCGGTGAATGTTGGTTCAGCATTCGAGGCCAATCTAAGCCTAAAATTATTAATTGTACAGGGCAATGTCTAAGCAAATTTTAACCAAGACTTAAGAGTCTAAAATTGTTTTATTTAACCTAGCGGCTATCAAGGGTGATTTTAAGGCAATCATTCATAAAGTCAAAGGACGAGATGAATATTATCAAAGCAATATCATCAAGGTAAAACAATTACGAATGATAATAAGGCATGATAAATCATGATTAAGCAAGCACGTATATTTACTTAAAAAGCATGCGGTTTTATCACGTAAATAAAATATTTAATAAAGCGGGAGCAATATGATCCATTAGAATGTTAACTTCGCACTAGGAAAGCTAACTCTCCTAATAAAAGCAAACACCCAATGGTAGATGTTAACTTCGCACTAGGGAAGATCGAGATTCTCCTTAGTAAAGCAAACACCCTAGAGGGTCGGTATTAACTTCGCCTTGATGCAGGCGTAGTGGGGTCTTCTTGCTGATCTTCAAAAGGTCTCTCGGGCTCCTCGGTGTCTATTAGCTGAGCGAGTTCGAAAGACCATAAATAAAACACCAAAATGTGATAAAAGTATGATGCATGAAATGCTCTCGCTACGTCTAGCGATCGGCGTCTGGTGTAAGATCTTATTCTAGATATCAAGGAAGTTCCTTGATCCTTCTACTGTTTAGTAGATTACAAAAAATAACGGTGGTGTGGCGATATAAAAATGATATGCGATGATGCGTAAGGTTACCTAAATAATTCACCCATAGTTTTAGCACATGAGCGTATTTTAGCGAAATAATTTTTTCGTTTGAAGAATTTCCTTCATCAACTCCTCTTGTCATAATAGGTGTTTTAAGAGTGTGGAGGATATAATCATTGGGTATATATATATATATATATAAGCATATACATATTACATGTATATAAAAAATAACCCGAGATTGCATAATTTAATGTCTAGATAAAAATACAAAGTTTGGTACATCAATTCTTGCTGTAAATTTATCCACCTTAGACAAGTTTATTAATTTTGGTTATCGAGATGGTAATATAACTAATGATCCATAGTTATTAATTAGCTAAACATAAGTTGACATGTAATTGGGGTCATATCATAGAGTTTATAAATTTTCCTAGGTCGAGAGGTAATATATGTCTTTTATGATTTTCTCAGATTTTATTAGATGATAGATTATTTTTAGATATCAGAAAATCATTTCAGCCTAATTCTATTAGTCTAATTGTTAGCAATTTAAATTACTCTGAGATAAATAGGTGGTTATTATTCATGGTAATATTTTTATTAAATCCAGGATAAGAGGTAGTATTTACCATAAATTTTACGGAATTTTTGGAGAAGTCTAGATATTTTAAATAACCCATTTTATTTTTCCAAGTTGTTTTATTCTCTAAAATTTGAGAAATCGGCGCGCCTGATATGAACTGGCCGCCCACAGGTGGTGCAGCCCGAGTCGAGGAGAAGGCGTATTCTCGAAGAACCAAAGCGAAAGCCCGTGCGGCAGCGCCACTAATCTGACGTGGGGCCGAGGTCCCACCGGTCGGCAACTCAACAGCATAGCGTGCCAGCCACGCTCATCGGCGCGAATCTTGGCGCCTGATCGGACGGTCTTTGGGCCATCGTCTTCCTCGGCGATCGAGGCGGTGCTCGTGCGACTTCACATGGTCGCGGCGGCGCGACATAGCTCCATCGAGTGCTTTATGTTTGCTAGAAGAAGCTAATAGCTAGATCTAGGGCGTCTGTCGCCGATCGATCGGAGGCGGCTGAGGTTCTGGCGCTTCTGGCGAGGCGGCGATGAACTACGGATTTGAACATCGGCAGCAGACCTGAGCGAAACTACAAATAAAACTCATACTAGAGCTTCTAGGGAGACACAGGGGTTCTTCTGGGCGGGGAGATTCTGCGGCGGCATGGATTGGATGGCGACGAGGGACGGGCTGCTCAAAACAGGGCGTCGGCGCGAGCCAAATCCGACGGCGGACTTGTGAAATTAGTTGAGGGGAAACATTAGGTAGGTTCTAAAGATGCTCAAGCTGCGAGGAATCGAAAGAAGACTCACCGACGAAGGAGAAATCGAGAAGGGGTGATTCTATTCACCGAGCATGACGGAGAAAAACTCCGATTCAGGAGCAATAGTGGTTCGGGGCCAATTACTTGAAGGACAACGAGGGCAAGGGCCTCTGGTGCTCTGAGGAGCAAGCTCGGAGAGCGGGGGCCAGCGAGGTGGTCGGATTTTGGAAAATGGACTCGGCGGTGGTGAGAGCGGGAAGGAAAAGCAGTTCAAGCCTCGTTGAGGCTTTATAACCCAATGAAGCTTGAGGTGGACAAGGGCAGCGGAGAGTCACGAAGGAGGCGGCGGCGAGGGGACAAGGTGGCGGCGGCGTGGCGATGGCGAGCCAATGGGGTGGCAATGGCGGGGCATTGCCGTGCAACAGCAGCGACCACGACAGCGGCGCAGCATCAATGCTCGGGCGACAAGTCGAAAAACCGGCGGCGATGGGGCGTCGAATGGCGGCGGTTCGGCGGCGGCCAATGCAGTTGAGCGGCGTAGGTCGCGCAAGCGGCAACCTGCAGGTCTTGTGGCGAGGCGGGCGCTCTGGATTGATGAGCCGCTGCAGGGTCGATTCGGCGTGGCGGAGAAGCGTCGTCTGGACCGCTGGGTTGATCGGTGCTCAAAACGGCGGGCCCGAGCGGCGGCGCGCGAGAGAGAGTGAGTGGGAGTGAGAGCGGCGAGAGGAAGAAGAAGCAGGAGGGCGAGCCAGCGGCGGGGGTGAAGAAGCGGTGGGGAGCTCAGCGGCTCGGGAAGGAAAAAAAAAGGAGGCGGGTCGAGGGCCCGATGGTGTCGGCGAGGGCTAGGTTGGGCCCAAAATGGGTTGGGCCGACTCAAGAACCCATTTTGCCCATAGGTCAGGTTGGGGAATGCAAATTTAGGTTGATTTTGGTGAGAGTGCGAAAGGAGTATTTTGTAGGGGTCAAAAATATAGATGCATATATATATATATATATATATATATATATATATATATATATATATATATATATATATATGAGTATAACCATACGTGTGCAGTGTGATGAAAAGATTTACATTTATGAGTAAATATTAGAACTGATTTGGGGATGATTCGGTTTGGCATATTCTAAACATAGAAACTTCAAATTTGCTCACATTAGGTTTTTCTTTTTAACTAAGTTTGTTTTATTATGGGCAAATTCTTAATTGGGTTTTATAATAGAATATGTCCATCTTCACATAGGATTCCTTTATAAACTTAAGACTAAAACACTTTGATACGGAAGGATTTTGAAAAATATTCCTCCTCCAATTACATGCACATCGCATAATTTCTAAAATGTCCAAATAGGGTGTTACAGGACTCGTTTAGCGGGTCCCCTCGAAAGTCCACGGCTTTGATTACTTTTTAACTCCCAATAGATTGAATTATTTTGTTTGACAAATTTTTCTTTTAAAAAAATCAAATTGATTTAATTTTTCCTCAACTGAAAATATACAAATAATTGAAATCCTTTTATTTTCTAAGACCTTTGTCTTAAGCACCTTATTAATCGAGAAATCTAATTAGATGTATTTTCAAAATGAAAATATTGTAAAGCAACTCTTTGAACTTATTTTTGTTCAAAATCCTCAAAATTTAATTTTTAAAATTTTTTGAAATTTTTTTTAAATCTCCACTTCATTATAATTTTACAAACTATTACCTCAATAAAGTTTGAAAATATTCCTGAAATTTTATTTCTCTCAAAAATTTTAATTTTCGCATATTTAAAAATTCAGGATGTTACAAACCTCCCCCCTTAAGCGGAATCTCGTCCCTGAGATTCAGAGAAGGAAATCGGAAAAGAAAGAAAGGAGTGGGACGACAACCTTGAGATTTAGTAAAGTAGACAATGAGGCGGCAACGGTTACAATGGTGGCGATAGAAATTTGGTTTATTCACAAGATATCTGGTGGCATGGTCTTTTCTTCTGAATCCAAACACTGTTGGTAAGGTCTAGTCATCCGTTGCGATCTTCTACCAAACTCTGCTAGAACTCCACAACATCAGGTTATTCTACCAATGTACCCAATCATGTATATTTGGAACTCGCCACTATTGATCAGTAACCCACCAAGGTAGAGCTTTGGAAATTTTAAATTATTACTCATGTGAGCTCTTTTGCATGAAACATTGTCTCCATTAAAGGTATATTCAATGGTGATATTATGGGCGACTACTCCTAACAGTATGCATACTATATCATTATTTCTCCTTAGTCATCTATTGGTCACCTTGCAATTTGCTAAAACTCCAATGACCAAATTGAATTGTTAAATTAAATAATAGATCCAATGTCCTACATAATTAATTGATCCAATGTACTACACTTGCTTCTCGTTACTCTTGCTAGTATTAACTTCTAGATCAGCACGAATCGATCGAAGCTTATATACCATACTCTAAATTCACAAGATCGTCCTATGGCTTTATCATGGTATCGGCTAGTGCTATGATCAATTTCTCCACCAAACTTTAATTTTCTAATAATCTGACTCTTATATTAATTCAACCACCAAAATTTGTTCTATTGAATCCAATAGCAACTTATCAATCCTAGAATTGACCACTAATCCTAGTATGTTTGTTCCTCTTAAATTCTCCTAAGCTATAGTATCCATCAAGTATTACACTACATGGGTTAACCTACAATCAATATGTAAAGATATGCATGGGTTATTCTACAAATCAATATGTATAGCTATGTCTTTATCAATTGGAACTCTTGTTCTCATAGCATCTCCACCTATCATCTTTCAACTACGATCTCTTTTAATCCGCTTCCAACAACTAGATAAATACTTGTGAAATGGCGACAAGGAAAAGAAAGGATGGTTCCAAATAGATTTTGGGAGTAACAAGATGTTTTAGGATAATTTCGATGGAGTGATTTTTTTAAAAAATTAGTTTTGTTTTGATAAGACTTAAATGATAGACCACTTGTACATGAGCGCTACCCAGTATAAGACAAGTGGCGAGGATAAATCTCCATGGCATGCGACACACGCACATACACGAAGCCATACAAGAAGGTATGCAGTACACTAAAAGATCCAAATACAAAATGGAACCATGTGTACACAATAGCTAATCTATATGTGGCCTTCTGGTCACTGACTTGCACCACGCAATGTTGTACTACAAAGGAAACATGAAATGCACACATTATATACACACAACAAAATAGTGGTGTTTAATAACACCTATCTATTTTTTTTAAAACAATAGGGAGTGCAAAATTTTCTTCTATTATTTTTATTTAGCAAAATCAGTTCGAGTTTTTTAAAACAATACTATGTTACGTACTGTACTAACACTAAACAAAATAATCCTTTAATATACTGTGTTTAAAACCAGGGTTTTTAACACTGATTTTTTATGAAACAACAAAAGAACAAAAGCTTTCTTTTATGAAGAACCGTGGCTACAGTACTAAAAACATAATTATATTGGTGGGTTTTGGTTTTCCTTTTACGAATAGTGTAGGTTAGGTTTCGTTGTGTGCTGATAAATAAGGTACACAAAAAATGTTTTATTTTATAAAAATGTAGCCAAAAAGCTTTCAAATTCAACATACGTTTTCTTTAATTCAGGTACTATAGCAACAGTCAACCTATCAAAAGAATTAGGAAAAAAATACTAATTCATTTTAGTTTATTCAAAAAAAGGAAAGACAATCAACATATGCATTTATATTTTTCTTACTTAGAGTTGTCAAGGAAACAAGTACAGTTTTTTTTTTTGAAAACAAGTAAAAGATATTAATTTCCTTACAATTTTTTTTTGTATACAAATAGTGCATCTACTGTTCAAAATTTTTACTGTAGCATATACACTAACCGAGTGGCATTAATAGAATTTCAAAATATTCTTACCTATCTAACCACTTTCAGCCATAGCTATATGTCGGGACCCGCAAAACGGAGTTGAGTCCCTTCTGTGCTTTACCTGTACTAGTCCCTGGATCAAGTAGCTAGTACACACAGATGCCAGATCTTTGGATCATTGCCATTACAATTCGAACAAATATTACATCAGAGTACGTTACAAGGCGCTAAATCAGAATACAAAATTCAGGCACGCAGGCCTTACACAGCGGAAGTCTAACATGCAGCGAAAGTCTTAACAGTCTTCCATAACTCTAAATGGAAGAGGCAAAATACAACAATCAATCCCACAGGCGAGCTGTAGTAGCGTCCTAAGGCGTCAGAGGAATCTTCATCTTGAACTCCAACAGTAAAACCTTCATCTTGGTACATCTCCTCCTCGGGATACCATTCTTGACAACACCTTTCGTTGGAATGGCGACCCATATAAAAAGCGGGTGAGTATACTTTATACTCAACAAGCAAGGTGACTAAATGCAACTAGGGCTTAACAAGGAGGGTAAAGGTTCTTTTGCATAAAGCCGGTTTGCAAGTCTTTCCTAAGGTTTTATAAAAATGATTTGAAATGAGTTGAGGAAAACAAATCTTTGAAGTATTTCTTTAAAACTCGGCCTCGGCGATCTTGCCCAATCTGGCTACTCACGGCACCCAGTGTAATTACCCTCATCGCTCATAGCACCTACTATGAGGAGAAAGATCAAAACACACGACACCGATCGTGATTTTCCTTTAAAACACCATTTAGAAAACAAAGATAAAAAGTACCAATGAGGCGGCTCCCGTCGTCAGTCCTTGGCCGTGGACACGGCTATCATGATAGTTTTACACTCTGCGAGAGGTTGCACGCTTTACCCACGAGGTGACCTTCCTAGGAATCACCCAAAGGAGAAGAACACCACAAGATCTTTAACCGACATTCCCTAGCTTTGCACTCCTCTAAGGATTCCACTTGGCGCTAGTTACTCTAGTTGGTGAAGCCCCTCTTGAGCTTGAGAACAACACCAATTGCCTACTCCACCTACTGGAATGCCAAAACTAGAGGTCCGAAGGGTACTCAACCAGGGCTTGCCCACACAAGCACTCAATGGTCGCACTGTTGTACTTAGCTCGTCTACCTCAAGGAATCGGTCCTTAGGGATCAGGGTGGGTCCCGCACTGGGCCCGAATCTCGTGCACGCGGCACCATCCTTGCAACCATCCACCCCAATCAGGTTTTGCAAAACATTTTTCCCGATAGCACCCACTATCAACTAGCCCAAATACAACCAAATGACAACACCAATTGTCCTTTTAAAAGATCACAAGGTAAAATGGTGATTAATGTTAACAAGCAATTAATCAGTTGGTTTATTATAAGCATTACTAAGCAGATGCAAAACCTAATCAAGGATATGACAATAATTAATCAAAATTAATAATCCTAAGGCAGCAAGGGTGTTTTATAAGAATTAATTATCAATGGGATTTAGCTAGGCAATATAGTTGTTTACTATTTTCTGTTAAACATACATGCTACTGTTCAAATCCTACAAATCTTGTTTGAGAACATGGGTTTAGAGGTTTCAGCACTTGCCTTGATCGACGTAGTGGGGAGGATCCTCATTTGCGTCGGAAGCAACTTCGATACTTTCGGGTCTAACGTTTTAAAAGAAACACAAATAAGAACCACATGCAATAAAATATGAGGCATGCATGTCATGATATGAGGATGATGCAGACAGTACAGAACAATATAAAATAATTTTACAAAACTTCTGAAATTGGTTTAGTTATTTTAGAGTTCCTATATTTAGTTATGATTTTCATAAGCTTATTATTAAAGGTACAAAAGTGAGTTAATTACAAATATTTCAAAAATTTACCAAAACAGTACAGAAATCATATTATAATATATCTAACTTTATAAAATAATTTTTGATATTTTTGGACCTCTAAAATAATTTATATAATTCCTACACATGCAATAACTAATATAATCATCAAAACTTAAATTTAACAGAAACATGCAAATAAACAGTACATAAAAATAATATCAAATTTTATGAATCTAAGAAAATTTATTTCACAATTTTCTGATTTTTCTACAAATTTATATGGAATTTACAATATGTAGCATATTCTGAAAATAAGGAAAAGGAGGGGAAGGGGTATTGGGCCGGCGGCGCAAGATGGGCCGGCCCACTCGGCCTACACGCGAGCGCAGGGGAGGGCGCTGAGGCGCTGACCGCCGGGGCCCGCTTGGCAGCGAGGCAGAGCAGGGGAGCGCGCGGGCGGGGCGCGGCGGCGGCGCTTCGGCGGGCGGCGGCCGGCGGCGAGTGGGGAAAAAAGGGAGGAGCCAAGGGTACCATACGGGCCGAGTTTCGCAGCGCGAAATCGCCTGAGGCGGCGGCGCGGCTTAGCCCTAGTCGGCGCGGCGGAGGCGCAGGCGCGGCGGCGGGCAACGGCGCGGCGGCGAAGGCGACGGGCGGGTGAGCTTCTACGGCGCACGGCGGAGCTAGGGGTGGCGGCGGCTTGGCGCGGGCGTGCCGGAGGCGGCGGGTCGGCGTGCGAGCAGCGGAGCGGGCGGAGGAGCACGGTGGCGGGCTCGCCGGCGGGGAGATGGGGGCGGCGAAGGGGTCGGCGGGGGTCAGGGGAGGGTGAGGGCTGTGGAGGTGCTCACCACAGCGACGATTGGGCGATGATTTGTCCCGACGACAGAAGAGGACGGCGGCGGCTCCGGCGGCGAAAAACGGTGCTCCGGCGGCGGCGACGAGCTGACGAAGGTTAAAACGGATCAAGGAGGTACCCAGGAACAATTCTCCTTAAGGGATCGAAGGTCGAAACTCACCGGAAGATCGGATTTGGTGATGAGGCAGAGAGGTTGAAGGGGATGGGTATTTGGCACCTTTGCTGCGTCGTTTGTAGATGAAGAACGACGTTGGGGGGGTTTAAGTAGGGGATTAGGAGGAATTCTAGGGGAATTAGGATAGGAATCAGAGGGGGTTTGGGATCTGCTATAATTTAGGGAAGGAATTCCTATTGGTAAAGATGGAAGGAGAGGAATTAGGGGGGGTTTCCAACTTGCCATCTAAATTCAACGTGAAAGAGTGGGAGGGGGGTTTACATGTGGGACCCACACGTAAGAGAGAAGGTATAAATATAAATTCAGAATTTGGTTTGAATATAATGTTAACATATACATTTATGCTATAAATATTCAAATAAAACATCACATAGTCAAAACAATAAGAATATATTTTTATTATGTAACTTTGTTTAAATAAAACTTTTTAAAATATTTTTCCAAGGAACATACTCATTTTAAAAGGGTTTTGAATTTCAAAAATTGACAAATGCAATGCAATGCATGTATGCATGATTTAAAAAATGAGGATGTTACACTATATTTAAAAATCATTTAATTTGTCTCATTAACAGTGTTATTTACTGTTATTATTTTATTTTAATTTTCCTTTTTTTGAAGAAACTTTTTGTGAGGTACTGTAGCATGTATAGTCTCGGATCATAAATAGCATCTTATTCACTTTGCTCTCTTTTAGCTATAATGTGCTAAAACTTTTTAAATTTGCATACATAACAATGGTTTTTTTAAAACCCTTTTTTTGTGTGTCACTGTAGCAATAACCAGTGCGCAAATGGAAGGAAAATCGGTCGAGTACTGTAGCGTGAACAGTACAAGAATTTTCCCTCGTGTACTGTAGCAGTAGACAGTACTGACAGGGGAATTTTCCTCGTGGGTACTGTAGCTCAGAACAGTAATCATCTTGTGTGTGTTTCAATTGGTTTATTTATGAAACAATCCAATGAACTTTTCCTCCTTCAAGCAATTTAACTTAAGATATACATATTCTTTATTCCATCGTGCAGCCTCCAGTGTAGCTTTCTTGACTTCGTAGACCTTCAACCATGATTAAACAAATAACACACAAGCACTGAAATAATTTTAACTTAAACCAAATCTTTTGTATTTAACTATGAATTTTTTTTAACAAACTAATGACAAGCCATACCACAGCGAAAACTAGTATAGTCTATTCCGACCAACATTTATGAAAATCTGAACTTAAAAGCAATAATTATTATCCTAAACCTTAGGCGTCTTAATTCTTCTTCAAGTCCTCTTCATTCGTAATCTTCCTTTTGTCAGGATCTTTCTTGCGATGTTGTGGGTGATGCTCCACGTCAGTAGTGTCGTTGCTCCAAGTCTTGAATAATAGGGTAAGGCATCGACTAAGTTTTTAATTAGAGTAGAAACAAAGACCTTCATGAAATAGATGAATGGACAAGAAAGAGATGTGAATATGAGAGGGTAAGCAAGAAGAGATGAAAACAAAGGAATTATAGGTAAGGATAGTGATGACATGTGTTAGAAGCAAAGGAGGTTTCGTAAAAGTTTTTTTTAATGAAAATAAGTACTTAGGGCTTTCCAATCTAACTAGCGCGTCCTGCGATCAGCATGCTCTGATACCAACTCTGTCGGGACCCAGCTTTGTAAACACCGACCCCTCTGTGTTTACAGTACTAGTCCTAAGGATCATATATTAGTACACACAGGTTAAGCAGATTGCCATCAAGCATACTTTATTAATAAAGAAAATAACTTATAACATATATGGGTGAATGCCACTTACATTATGAATAAATGAAACATCATAGTGCGGAAGAATAACCGCGTCATTTGAAACCCATCAAACTACCACAGGCATCTGACTGGGGTACGCCTCTAGTAGCCGGAAAACTTCATCATCGTACTCTGCCTCGTAATCCACATACTTAGGAGAGTTGTCACCTGCGCATAGATCTGACAAATAACTAATGAGTATGGATAAACCATACCTAGTAAGCATGTATATCCTTATGTAATGAAATGCAAGGTATCAAAGGAATGGATCGGTTTACCGCAAATCGAGGCCGAACGAATCAACGGCGACAAATAAAATTGAAAGGAGGAGGCCGCATGGTCGGTTTGCCCAGATGGAAAGAGGGATCAAAAGTAAAGGAATGACGAGATGATAAGTGGGGTCTATCGGTTAGAGGAAAAAAAATAATTTCTCGAATATATTTTAATTGAAATTAATTAAGAAAATCATGATAATACAAAATCCAAATCTTGTACTAAGAGAATTTTGAAAAAAAAATAGGAAAGTCCCTGGCTTTGATTACTTTTTAACTCCCAATAGATTGAATTATTTTGTTTGACAAATTTTTCTTTTAAAAAATCCAATTGGTTTTATTTTTCCTCAACTGAAAATATACAAATAATTGAAATCTTTCATCTTATAAGACCTTTGTCTTAAGCACCTTATTAATCGAGAAATCTAATTAGATGTATTTTCAAAATGAAAATATTGTAAAACAACTCTTTGAACTTATTTTTATTCAAAATCCTTAAATTTTAATTTTTAAAATTTTTTTGCAAATCTTTTTAAATCTCCACTTCATTAAAATTTACAAACTATTACCTCAATAAAGTTTGAAAATATTCCTGAAATTTTATTTCTCTCAAAAATTTAATTTTTGCAAATTTAAAAATTGAGGATGTTACACGAAGCATATAAACCCATATATCTCTATGTTCATGAAATGAGATAAATGAATTTGATATTCAGCATACTAAGTCGTTATAGTTCACTCGTTCCTACCTGCATCTACCTTTGAAAGATCGTTAAAAGTATAGGAATAATGAAACTTAGAAATTGCGAAATTTAGAGGGAGAAACTTTACATATTTTGAATTAAATCTTGAACACGAAGTTCGAGTACCCAACTACAACACGAAAGGAGATTAAAGCAATGTTGGGTGGATTTGTACTCTTTTTTTTCTTAAGTGAGTTTTCACAGAAGTTTCTCACATGAGGTTTTTAATGAGGCAAATCCGTGCACATAGCAGCGTATGCTAAGTACTCTTCCTTGAAATTTTTTTTCACTTTGGGTTTTCTGAAGTTTTGATGAGGCATATGCATTTAGCGGCAAGGTCCAAAAGTGTTAGGAAACCGACTCGGATAAGGCTCGGTCTTGGGCAGTGACTCCATATTGAGGCCAAACATGTGGACCAACGAACTCTATCTACAGGCCTATATATATATATATATATATATATATATATATATATATATATATATATATATATATATATATATATATATAGAGGATCCATCTATTGTAAGCACAAAGAAAAAAATTAATAAAAGCAGTGTTCCTCTCTACATTTGTGTTTGTTGTTCTTGTTTGTCTTCTGTATTGCGCCTTGCTTGAGAATCAATAACCTCGGATTACAACTAGTAGCGTGGTTGTTTAACAAAAAACCTTGTGTATCTGAACTTTCCATGTTCTTGTTTTCTTCAGAACAACGCAGCGTCATTTTCTCTACGGGGTTGTAGGATTAGCTACAGTTCGCGTGTGCTCTGGAAGATGTTAAAAGCTATTTAAACCTTTTGTTTTCCTTAAATTAATGCTGAAAAGCTATTTCGATTTATTAAAATTACTTAGTGAACTTTGAAATTATCCAAATTTTCACAAAAACTTTTCTAACTTAGGAACAACTTAAGAAAAATATTTAATCTAGTTTAAACCATGTAATAATTAGAAAAATAAAAAACCTTAAGAGGTTCAAAAGAATTAACATTATTAATACTTTAATAATTTTCAAAAATTATTTTTCTAGCAAGGGTATAGTTACTTGAGGTAGTTAAGGCATGCTCATTCATAACATACGTTGTCACATAGGAACTTCACTACCTTAACTACTGAGATAGTGCGCCAGTGTAGATAATCAAATTTAATTCATGCATCATCCCTTTTTGCATATGTTTATGCATTACCATTATTTTCCTAGTTAGGCGTTGAGGATGCGGAAGGAAGATTTGAAGACACCAAAAAGAAGAGTACTACGCCTCGGGACAAAGCGAGTTAACATCCTTAGTTCATATCTTACCCATTTACATAAATTATTTTGATTCAACCAAAAATTGCATGCTCTACTATATGTTGCAATTACTTAAGCTGCTACTGATAGCTATGCCTATTCATAATCATGTTGTACACATGTCTATTTATTGTTATGTTGGATTACCAATCATGATTGCCTTGATTATCATGTAATTTGGAACCTATGATAATTACTTGAAAATTTTGGACTCATAGTCCTTGGATAAAACATGCTTAGATAAGCTTAGGTCTAATCTATGATTTTCTAGGGTGTACTTGCCCAATCTGGTGAACAATA
The DNA here is from genome assembly GCA_036346145.1 of Olyra latifolia. NCBI lineage: Eukaryota > Viridiplantae > Streptophyta > Magnoliopsida > Poales > Poaceae > Olyra > Olyra latifolia. The sequence continues at coordinate 14,841,701 of CM070533.1, forward strand.
GTGAGCACGCCACTACATCTGCTCACATTATAATGAGAATTGATATATGTTTAAACTAGTATGGGAATAGAGGTCCGTAATTGCGTTGTTTTGGGATGTTGAGTTTGGTTGAGCTAAGGCACAGTCATGGGTTGAGACCCGATGAATGAGTTGGTAGTCTAGAGTGGGATCTAGGCGTGGAGGTTGAAGACTTTTTGAGATTGAAGCGAGGGAGTGGAGTGTGGAATCTTGACTCTCGAGCCATGAGAAGCGAAAGCAAGTGATCCTTGAACATGAACCGGTGTTAGATATGGTCCAACACAATGCATGACTATCACATGGTAGTGTGGGTGTGGAGTCGGTTGTGTTAGCCGAGGAGACCTGGATCGGCTCGAGAGCGAAGGAAGAAGGGCGTCGTCATCGAGGGTAATCTAGATCATACACTTCTGGATCAACAATCTAATAGAGTGATGATCCATAGCAGAGTGCCTAAATCGAAATTGATGGCGAGGAGCAAGGAAAAGATTGGAACAATGGAAGCATGTAGGTTATACAAAGTCTGTTTAGTACCAAGGGTTGGTGCGAGGGTAGTAAAAGTTGGTAGGAGGATACTTGGGAATCACATTTTAGTCATCAAATACATATCTACTTAATATGGATTTAAAATTGGCTAAATCATTTGTTTGTATTATAAGTATTTTCAATTGGCTTTATGCAAATAAATAAACCTTTAAGCCTTTCTTTGGAGTCCTTATCATTACTTGCATTAGAAGAGTATTAACTCACAAATGCGGTTTGATTAGCACTTATCCTCACACTCTCACAGTTTAGATGGAGATCAACAGGAGAACCCTTACAACTATCAAGAAGATGAAGACCCAAACTAGGTTGGCGAGGATGAGGTTTAGGGCATCCCTCGATTAAACTTACATGATCGCATAGCATTGGGCGATCTTTTCTTTGTCTTTTCAAGTTTTCTACATTAGCCTTGTATTCTGAACTTTCTCATTTGTAATATAACTTGTCATTTGGTCTAGTCGGCCCTATTGTAAACTATTAGCGAAAAAGCGCTACTTTAGTTAACTATCTAAGTCAGTTCTGTAACATTGTATGTGATATGATCCGGCTATGTAATAGTGTGCACTAGCATACCGATCCAGAGACTAATGCAGGAAACCCTATGGGCCTCGAGGGTGAGGTCTCACACATTAGCTAAGAACCTTACGTATTTTATAAGTATAAACTTTTTAAAAATTAAACAATTTATATCGCTGGCTCACATTCCTTACGTGATTACTATTCCCCCTACCCTCTTCTCCCTACTCACAACGTGATTTTTTTATATAAAATGCAGTAGATGCCGATTCTCTTACCCGTTGGAGCAAATAACTTCCAACACATCCAGGACCTGGACGGAGCGTACAACGCAGGCATCCATGTACTCCTACGCAGGGTTTGAAAAATCGATTTTAGCACAAAAATCAGTCTGGCCCGATTTTCGATTTGCCGCGATTTGCGCGGTTGAAATTTGAGTTTTAAATTTTAAATCAACAGAATTTAAAAATCAGAAATCGCTTGTTTTTCGATAAATCGGTCGATATCTTTGATAAATCGGTCGATTTCTTCGATAAATCGACCGATTTCTTCGATAAATCGTTTGAAAACAAAAATCGGTAATGAAATTTTGAAATCTCGAGCCAAACTTCGATAATCGATTTGAAATCGGTCGATTTTATCGATAAATCAACCGATTTTTCGATAAATCGTTTGAAAACAAAAATCGGTATTGGAATTTGAAATCTCAAAGCCAAACTTCGGTCTATTTCTTCGATAAATCGACCGATTCATTCGATCATCGATCCAAACTGATTTTAAATTTTAATCAAAATTTTGAATTTAATTTGTGATTTGCCGTTATCGACCGGCTCGATCGTCGATTTACGCGATTTATCGAT